>OY856362.1:17744641-19040307 GCA_963693475.1 Ectropis crepuscularia | reverse complement strand
CATACGGACGGACAGACACTCAGACCGGCATTACGAATCCATAAGGGTTCCGTTTTTGCCATTTAGAACCCTAAAAAGAGATAATAGTTCATAGTTCATAGTTCATAGTTTTTTATTAATACCAAAACATAGATACAAGTCAACAGTATACATAAAATGCATAATTAAAATTATAAAAGTAATTAAAATTAAATCATTGCAAATGTCAAATTAAGTAATAATATTGATAAATAGAAAATAAAATTGATGAGATTAAGTATTATAATGTTATGTACCATTTTTTAGGGTTCCGTAAAACGTAAAAACGGAACCCTTATAGATTCGTCATGTCTGTCTGTCTGTCTGTCTGTCTGTCTGTCTGTCTGTCTGTCCGTCCGTATGTCACAGCCACTTTTTGCCGAAACTATGAGAACTACACTGTTGAAACTTGGTAAGTAGATGTATTCTGTGAACCGCATTAAGATTTTTACAAAAGTTTAAAAAAAAAACAAAAATTAGGGGTGCCTCCAATACTGAGAACTGAAACTCAAAAAATTTTTTTTCATCAAACTTACACGTGTAGGGTGTCTATCGATAGGTCTTCAAAAATTATGTTGAGGTTTCTAATATAATTTTTGTCTACACTGAATAATTTGCGCGAGAGACGCAATAGCGAGAAAACAATAGTAGGTTATGTATTATATAGTCTAAGATAAAGAACACTTGATTGTTGTAATTAACAAGGACACTATAGTACCTCTACAGTACTGTGGCTCTCTGTAATGAGGTGAACGGTTAAGGAAAATATATTTTTTCATCGTAAGTTTTTTTAGGGTTCCGTACCCAAAGGGTACGGAACCGACGGAACCGACGGCCATGAGACAAGCCGAAGATAGAGCAGGATGGAAAGACCTTGTCACCGTCTCGGTAAAGGCATATCAAGAAAGGCACGACCTTCAGTAATGAAGAACACGATGAAGAAGACCCAAAGGGTAAAAACGGAACCCTATTACTGAGACTTGGCTGTCCGTCCGTCCGTCCGTCCGTCCGTCCGTCCGTCCGTCCGTCCGTCCGTCCGTCCGTCTGTCATCAGGCTGTTTCTCAAGAACGGTGATAGCTAGACAGTTAAAATTTTCGCAGATGATGTATTTCTATTGCCGCTATAACAACAAATACTAAAAATAAAATAAAAACATTATTTAAGGGCGGCTCCCATACAACAAACTAAATTTTTGCTCGATTAGTCCGTCGCAAATAAACTAGATGGTGCCAATAGTAAAAATAGATCGCGATGTAGACTTCATCGTGAAAATCATGAGGCAAAAATCAATATTTAAAATAATGTTTTGCCTGTCTGCGGAAATTGCGATGTATAAGAGATTTCGAATAATGCCAAAGAAGTTTTCGCCGTTTATTTGCTAATGGTACGGAACCCTTCGTGCGGGTGTCCCACTCGCACTTAGCCGGTTTTATTTTTAACTAATATAGGTTTGCACTTGACCACCATCTCGCCTGATGTTAAGCGACTATGCGATCTACGATGGAGCGTGCTTACCTAGAAGAAATCGATTCACTCTCGATATGAACAAGAGTGATTCACACTCGATATGAGCAACATGAAAAGACACCAAGATTGTAACTATCGGGGAAAACCCACTCAGGCGACGCATTATAGAATGACGAGACAAGCAGGACATGTGCGTGATGGTAAGCATCATGCCTGCCACATAACAGCACAGTGACACGCAGCTATTGGAACATGAATAGTCCAAATCATTACCTAGCACTGCACTGCGCTAGTCACCCAGAGATATAAGATATTTTACCTGTAGGTATGCCCTGTAATTTCACACTGGAAACATTGACCTTCAAACCGGAACTCAGTAAAGTTTTCACGACTGCTTGGCGGTAGACTAACTATTAGCAAAGATGTGATAGATACTTCCCCAGACGGAATCTGCTAAGAACTCGTACTAGAAAAAAAAAAATTGGTATTTATAGGAACTGCCGATAAAAGTGAAAACTTATAACTCAGAATTTGATAGCTTACCTACACGGGTGTAACCGGAGGGTGTGGCCTCGCCATCTTGGCATGGCCATCTAGAAATGCGTCAGCATTTCCCATTGGCTGATGCATTTCTAGATGGCCATGCCATGACGGCCAGGCCACGCCCTTAAGACGCTGTAGAACCCTAATCGAAATTGAGATATCGGCGCTTGAAGCGCCACAACAATACATGCGGTCAAGTTGGCACAGTGATATCGGTATGACTGTGAAATAGATAGATGGCGCTATTATTAATAATTGAATTCAAATAATTCTCCTCTTTTATTCAAAGCGCCACTACAATACATGCAATCAAGTTGGAACTAGGATATCGGTATGACTCTATAACTACCACTGAAAAGTAGATCTAGATTAGCCATAATTGAGTTCCAATAGTTCCTTTCTTTCGTAACAATTAATTGTATATTTTCATTTTGTGTTTTTATCTCTTATTTTTTATTAATCGTAAGTAAATATAGATTATAATGATTTTTAAACACAAATAAATGTGCAAAAATAATATAAATGGACATCGTAACAAATAATGTAGGTTCATATTTTAAACTGCATATCTATAGGTATATAATTATTTATTTGTCTTTGATATAAAATCAAATTTATTAATTAATGTAAAGTACATAAAGTGATATTGTTACAGTTAAAAATAAATTTACTAAGTTTTGAGCAATAGTTTCGATCCTAGGGCTGTCACACAAAATTTTAACGCACCCAGCAAGTTATTTTATATTTTTATTGCCTGGCTGAATTGCAAAAAAATACACTTTACACACACTACTTATTATTACTCGTATTTATTACTTTACAAAAACACGTTGTTAGCTCTGTATAACTCAGTATCACTTCATATCTTTTACTTACTTATACAATAGAACACTATTTAGTACAATTGCGCTTACCCGAAAAGAGCTAATTATACTCATCATTACGTATATGAATATGAACAGTAATAAGTTTGTATTAATTAGTTACTTACTTACTTAATTAGTTACTATGACTATGATTAATTAAAAAACAACATAAACTGACACTTACAGAATTACATGAGAGCATCATATTAGAGTAAACTAGCGGACCGCTCCGGCTCCACTTCGGATATTTTCATATAATAACTACTTTAGGAGTCCACCGCGGACAAACAATGTGACGCTTATTTTACATATATACAACCCCAGAACCACTACTACAACAACTACATACCATATTACATTTAAATAATGGTGGAGCGAAAAATCTTTTTACGTTTAACTGTGATGTAATGGTAAAAAATTGGAGCCTTTTGCTCCATTAAAGGCTTAAATTAAGTAATACAAATATAAATCAATTCGGTTTAGAGTAACTGCACCCGCATCGGCACTGATTTTATAAAAATAGTAGGTTTTAGACCTCACATAGACGCCAACATATTATATCAGTACTATATTTTCATAAACAACTTTTTTTTTGACTGGCCTTGTGGCTTAGTTGTTAGTAGCTCTGCCTACGAAGCCGAGGGTCGTGGGTTCGATTCCCACCCAGTGCAAATATTTGTGTGATGAATTCAAATGTTTGCACTGTGTCTGGGTGTTTCTATGTATAATAAGTATCTATTTAAAGCTATATAAGTATTATATCAGCTAACTGGCCGCCATCACACAAGCTTTGCTTAGTTTGGGGTCAGACGGTGTTGTGTGCATTGTCCACCAATATTTATTTATTTATTACAAATTGTTCTCTGGGATCCTATATTTTCGATGTATAATACATTAAGAATCCAAATAATCTGTTAGTAACTTTAATAAGGGGAGTGTGGGAGCGCGGGAAGAGACGCTAGCGGCACTTGTCACGACACTCGTCGTTCACAGTGCTCTGTTCTTTTCAGTTCCTATTTTTAACACTATGTAAAGAACTCGAAGTGTGTTTAAATGTCCTTATTTGGGGGATGTTAGCGTGATAAAAGAGAAATCGTTAACTTGACTAAGATGTAATGAAGTATTACGAATTGACATGAACGAGACATCAACTAAAATTACAACTAGAAAACGCAAAAGAGACAATTTTTTCAGAGATAGCAGACATTGTAACATCTAGGGTTGGAAATATACGAATAGTAATAATAGAAATACGAATGGGGATCATTCATCAATGATCATGATCATCAAAGTCTGAAGGTGCCAAATCAGGGGAATAGGCGGAATGGGGCAGTATTACAAAGCCACACTCACGAATTTGAGCCATAGATTCAATATTACTTATTACTGCCCCATTCCTATTCCCCTGATTTGGCACATCCGACTTTGATTTATTCCCAAACTGAAAAAAACGCCTTGGAGATTAAAAAAATCCATCAAATGAGGAGGTTGAAGCAGCGGTGGGTGACTTTTTTTAAGGCTTTGAAGAAACTTTTTTTATGACATACAGGCGTTGGAAACCAGATGGAAGAAGATGCATTGAGTTAAGTAGAGATTACGTGAAAAATAAATTCCATCCATCAGCACTCACTTCAAGTCAATGAAATAGAATCAACTTCACGAGACTCCATGGTCCAGTACCAGTACCACAGAGGATACGTAGTTACTATTGTCGTTTGTAGTTTGTGTATAGATAAACATAGTATTGTATAGTAATAGTCGTCCTACGCTGCGCTGGCTGCCACCGTATCCCGCACGCGGTCCAATGAAACTCAACATTTTACAAAAAGATAGATGGAAATGGGACGCGAACCAGGGTTCGCAGTTTCTATGGATATGGTCTGACCACTACGCCATATATTCTAATACGGTTAGTGCCGAAATAAAGAATTGATACCTACGTAAACTGACACTTACAGAAACATGTTATCAATTGCAGTATAAAATCAAACTAAATAGGTAATAATATGGATAAATAATAAAGTGGCCAAGTGCGAGTTGGACTCGCCCATGAAGGGTTCCGTTGCAGCAAGTAACATAATATACATAGTACACATAGTTCTTGTAGTTCGTTGTAACTTTGATCGAAGTTTCAATAATAGTGTATTTATGACGTAGGTACTAAAAAAAAACTACTCATCAGATCGAGTTCAAACTAATTTTCGTTGGTAGTTTACATGGTAATGTACATCATATATTTTTTTCAGATTTTTCACTCTCTTACTTTAGAAGTTAGAGGGGGGGGGGGACACATTTTACCACTTTGGAAGTGTCTCTTGCGCAAATTATTCAGTGTAGACGAAAATGATTTTAAAAACCTCAACATCATTTTGAAAGACCTATCGATAGACAACCCACACGTGTAGGTTTGATGAAAAAAAAATTTTTGAGTTTCAGTTCTCAGTATGGGGGCAACCCTAATTTTTTTTTTTTAATTTCTTTGTAAAAAATTTAATGCGGTTCACATAGTACATCTACTTACCAAGTTTCAACAGTGTAGTTTTCATAGTTTCGGCACAAAGTGGCTGTGACATACGGACGGACAGACAGACAGACAGACAGACATGACGAATCTATAAGGGTTCCGTTTTTACGTTTTACGGAACCCTAAAAACAAATTAGTTGTCTCATCTCTCATTATTTATAAAATTAATTCCAGTTGATATAAAACCAAAAATACGAGTAAATGAATTGAACTGTAATTTTAGTTCTTAGTTAATATTTCAAATATTACGGCAACGGTTTGTAATACCTATGACCCACCAAGCAAAAAAAACATCAAAATCGATTCACAATTGGCGGAGCTATCGCGTATTAAGATCTATAAAAAACATATAACCGAATCGAGAACCTCCTCCTTCTTTGAAGTAGTTTAAATACATATTTTATCGTCTCAGTCAAACACAAAATTTATTAAAAACTGCAAAAATAAATCACCCTAACTGGGACACGAGTCTGTAGCTTTCTGTTTTTGAACCGAGTCGCTTAACGAATAGGCTAATAAGTGTTACATCTGCATGGCCAAATTAACAATCAGTAACTGTAGTTTGAAATTTTGTTTGATGTGTAATAGAGATATTAGAACTGTTTTATCGACAGTTCGTTTTCTATTCGTAATTTCCTAGTCGGGGATCGCATTCGAGCCGGCCGTACGTCTGTTGTCCTTGACGGCTCTGGACATACTAACCGTCCATAGCGAAAACATAAATAATTATTTTTTCAGATGAAAATCAAGATATATGAAATATTTTTCTACCAACACATCAATTTAGATGAGGTGCATCACCTGTATTTATTTCATAATGATAAACTAGTGAATAACAGTGTAGTAGATGTGTGAGTTTTTTTTAGAGACTTTTTCGCGATTTTTTTCTATCGAGAATTTTTTTCTCAATCGTGTTTTATAGCCAAGCAGAACATCAGAAATATAGTCAAAAATGACATATATTTTATTCAGTGCGATTTGTTTAACAGATTTCCCAGTCCAGGCATTCAAAGAAGTCGAATTAGCATCATTCCTCCTCTTAAAGCATTTCCCATTGGCTGACGCTAGAAATACGTATGACCAATGGCCATGGTCCCGAGTTTACCCGAAGATTTCTTATCATTCCCGAGCGTGACGCTCTGACGCTCTGACGCGTGACTGTGAATTCAATTCACAGTCCACGACAAATCTGTCTGTGGCGCGCCTAAAGAAGTTTTCACTTCAAAATATCGTAAGGAAACCAACGGTGGAGTCGGGGTGTTCCGTGTCATCGTTGGGAAGAGTGAGCTCACTCTTTCCATTCTAGTCGGTTGAAAGAAGCGGTGAACGCCGGACGTTTTTACCTATCACTATTCGTTGTCAACAACCAAAATAAGTAGAACCACAGCATATCGCGCCGTTAGCGATTCTAGGGGTCAAATAGATTGGTTGTGTGTAAGCTGCTTACGATACGCAGTCATAGGAACTGCCGATAGAAGTGAAAACTTATAACTCAGAATTTGATAGTTTACCTTGGAAACTACACGAGTGTAACCGGAGGGCGTGGCCTCGGCATCTTGGCATGGCCACCTAGAAATGCGTCAGCATTTCCCATTGGCTGATGCGTTTATAGATGGCCATGCCATGATGGCCTGTCCACGCCCTTTCAGCATTTCCCATTGGTTGACGTATTTCTAGATGCCCAATAGCCATGGTCCCGAGTTTACCCGAAGCTCTCTTATCATACCCGAGCGTGACGAATGAATTCAATTCACAGCCCACGAAATCTGTCTAGGCGCGCCTAAAAAAGTTTTCACTTCAAAAATACTTCACTACGGTACAAGCGATTCAAATAAAACAAGCTCAATTAAATCTAAAAAGTGATAGAGAAGACTACAGTCTTCTCTATCTACGAGTACACTCGTAGAAAAATCCAAAAAAATTGATACGCGCATGAACGAAAAAAAACCGGCTAATAAAGAGAATGTACGTTGTCGGAATAAAAAAAACACGCACAAATAACTCAGTCGACAGTATCGCGACCTTTTCTACCACTGGCTGGTTACGTAACAGCAAAAACTTTGAATACGAAAATAGAATACATTTTTCTTTTCGGCATTCACGTGTTTGGAATCGTGTAAGGCGTCGTCGGTGCCAAATATTTGGACAAATGGAAAGTTTATACAACTTGGAAAACATATTTTTGGCTACTAGCACTGCTCCGTGGTTTTGCCCGCGCAGTTCCCGTTATCGTTATTTTTGGGATAAAAAGTAGCCTATGCGTTCTTCCAGACTATAATCTAACTGTGTTTGAAATTTCAACCCGATCCGTTCATACGTTATGACGTGATTTAGCAACAAACATCCAAACATTGACATCTATATATATAAAAGCGGAAAGGTCACTCATCAAGGAATCTCAGAAACTACAAATGCTAGGAATCTGAAATTTTGCATGGAGGTTCCTTTTAGCACGTAGGCGCTCGCTAAGACGGGATTTTGCGAAATTCAACCCCTAAGAGGGTGAAACAAGGGATGAACGGTTGTATGAAAAATCTTGATTTTCAAAGTTATCAAATTTTGTATCTAGACACTTGACACGAAGCAATTAAATGTTTTTTCTATCAATTTTGTATTTTCGAACTGTACGGGGGTGAAATTTGGGTTGAAATGGGGGATGAATGTCAATACGGAAGTTCCCAACCGTTGAAGATAAAACCATGAAACTCTGTATAAAGACACTTGACACGAAGCAAACGAATGTTTGTCCTAGCAATTTTGTATTTTCGAACTGTACGGGGGTGAAACTGGGGTTGAAATGGGGGATGAATGTCAATATAAAAGTTCCCAACCGTTGAAGATAGAACCATGAAACTCTAAATATAGACACTTGACACGAAGCAAACGAATATTTGTTCTAGCAATTTTGTATTTTCGAACTGTACGGGGGTGAAATTTGGGTTGAAATGGGGGATGAATGTCAATACGGAAGTTTCCAACCGTTGAAGATAAAACCATGAAACTCTGTATATAGACACTTGACACGAAGCAAACGAATGTTTGTTCTAGCAATTTTGTATTTTCGAACTGTACGGGGGTGAAATGGGGGATGAATATCGAGAGCCTATTAGAACGTATAAATTTTTGTTTCTAATTTACTTTGTCATAACGAATGTAGCATAATGTATAGTGTCATAATGCAACTTTCGCATAATAATTTTTTGGCGTTATGTGTTTTAAGCATAACAATCTATTGTACTACATTTAATTCGACTATTGATGAGACGCATAATAGTTTTTACTTTTTAGGCATTTTTTTATTTTTTCAAATTTTTTTTAGGGTGCCGTTTAAATCGCATATTTTGTAGGGATGGGCCGAATGTGGTTTGAACCGAATACGAACTTCGGCCGAACATTCGGTAAAAATGAAAAATTCGGCCGAAGTTCGGCCGAACTTCGGTTCAATTTTGCCGCGCTTTTTCGTGTAGTGACTTGTTTACGCAATTGCTGCAAATATTGCTAGATGTCCCCAGCCCGCACTCCGCGCTTCCCCGCGGGGCCGTTAGCCAGCTAGCCATTTGTAAAGACGTCACCAGCTTGTCTTGTGTTATTGTTTACATTACGCAAATTAAAAAAAATATTTTTACGTGATTTTTGTTGGTTTGATTGATAGATTTTATCATTATTTGTTTATTACTTTGTTGTGAAGATGACTGGAAGAAAAAATCAAGTGTTTGGACATTTTATAAAGAAACAGACGACCAAAACAAAAGATTGATTAAGAAAGAAAGATTTCTAAGGCTGGTTTGGTTAGTAAGAAGAGCGGTTTAATTTTGTGTTTTGTTTGATTAAGTAACCAAAGATTTTTGAGACTAGTAGTTAAAAAGACCAATTTAAGTTTTTTGTTTATCACGTATGATTACTTTTTCTAATTCAAATAAATGACTATGAGTTATTTTATTTCACTGTTACTACAGATATGTTTTTTCATTAATTTCTATTATGATAGTGCAAGTATATTTAGTGCAGAATGCTCGGCATTTTAACCGAAATTCGGCCGAATGACGAAGTTCGGTTCAAGCTGCCGAAGTTCGGCTAAACCGAATGTAAAACGAATTTCGGCCCATCCCTAATATTTTGTTTTCCCTAATTTACTTTGTCATAATCAATGTAGCATAATAAAATATATAGTGTCATAATGTAACTTTTGCATAATCGTTTTTTGGCGTAATGTGTTTTAATCATAAAAACCTATTGTACCACATTCGATTCGACTGTTGCTCAGACGTATTTAGGCATTTTTTAATTATTTGTTGTGCTACGTTATATGTAACCAGGTTACGTAGGACCCAGATCCGACTCGGAGCACCCCGACTCCTCCTAGTCTTGTCGCTACTAACCCTAATGTAGAGGTCCGCCGCTACATTAGCAAGTCGCTGACGTGAACCACAGACTAAGTAGAGAGATATGAACCCACAATATTTCCATAAACCATAAATTGTTCAAACGCGACAAAAGAGTTTTCATTTCAAAAACCACTTAAAACGTCGTAACTTTTCCTCAGCAACGAAATTGAATAATACTCGTATCACTACTACTATCAGACGAGATCTCTGGCGACCGCTAGCAATGCCGAAAGGTCGATGCTCTCGTCCTATGTACACGAGCCGACAGATATAACGAGATGACGTAACGATGTCGTATCTAATGTAGCCAGAGACGCGGGACTGGGTCGAGAGTGAAATTGATTCTGTTTTAAGGTCACACAGAGTGGATAATAGGCATGGTGCCAAAAAAAAACGAATTAATCCGGCAGTAAAATGTCAATTAGTTTTATTCAATGTATACTAATACTAGCTGAACGCGCGCGCGTTGCTACGCCATCTATCGAAAATTGGTCGTACCAATTCAAATTTTCAACAAATTCGGTTACTTTAGGTTCTAATGACGCAACCTTTAACATTTATAATATATGACACATGCTGTCACGCAACGATAGCTCTCAAAAAGCAAGATTTTTTCCCGTTTTTGTTGCATTTTTCATTCATGCTCGGCTCCTGTTGATAGTAGCGTAATGTTAAATAGCCTATAGCCTTTCTCGATAAATGGACTATCCTACAAAGAAAGAATCTTTCAATTCGGACCAGTAGTTTCAGAGATCCTTACGTTCAAACAAACAAACAAACTCTTCAGCTTTATAATATTAGTATAGATTATAAAGCTGAAGAGTTTGTTTGTTGGTTTGAACGTAAGGACCTCGAGAACTATTGGTACGAATTGAAAGATTCTGTCTCTGTTGGATAGTCCATTGATCAAGGCTATTTTATGTAGGCTATATTTAACATTACGCTACTATTAACAAGAGCGGAGCATAAATGAAAAATGTAACAAAAACGGGAAAAAATATTGCTTTTTGAGAGCTTTCGTTGCGTGACAGCATGTGTCTATCATTTAAAGGTTTTTTTTTTTTTTTTTTCATCATTTAAAGGTTGCGTCATTAGAATCTAAGGTAACCGAATTTGTTCAAAATTTGAATTGGTACGACCAATTTTCGATAGATAGCGTAGCAACGCGCGCACGATTCAGCTAGTATTGTAATATTTTATGACCTAGGAGGGCCTGGGGTATAAAGTCCATAGTAAATCAATCATCACATAGCCCTGACAGTACACGGCATAAAAGTGCCCATTACGCTGGCAGCATTACCACGCTGAATAACGATGGACAATATTTGTGCCAGGTACAAGGCAGAGCGGGAGTCACCGCCGTTTTCGCTTCACTCAGGACTTTACAACTCATTCGCTTCGCTCGGGAGTTGACACGAGTCCCTCGCTGCGCTCAGGATCCAATATGACGCCCATGACACAAGACAGTGCTTTAGTCCCTTAGTGAATAATCTACTATTTCATCCCACCACCTCGGAAAGAGTACTTTTGCTCCTCGATATCAGGACACAAAAGTCGGTTTTACCCTCTAGAGAGTTAAGTAAATTTGAAGAACATCGTGTGCACTAAGTTTTTGAATTCAAAACATAATTTACATAATTAAACTTATTTATTTCAACCTCCACAAAGCATTTAGTAATTTCCTCGCTAAGGTGGGATGAAAAATTATGTGTTGCGATGATTTTTCACCTTGTGCTCTTATGATTCCCTTGCTACGCTCAGGATTGTAACTTTTGAAGCGCTCGCTGCCGTCGTGATTCAATTTTAGAATCCTTTGCTTGCTCGGGCATCAAAATTGAGCAGGCGGTTTTGGGATACTGGAGAAATCGAATGAAATCTAGAAATTTTGCAGGCTAAAGTATCAAATTTATAGTTGTATTCGTACCTTTATTTGAAATGATTGTCGCAAGATAAATCACATTTTTATGTATTGGGATGTGTAGAGTATCTATACTATCTATACTAATATTATAAATCTGAAGAGTTTATTTGTTTGTTTGTATGTTTGTTTGTTTGTTTGAACGCAAGGATCTCTGGAACTACTGGTCCGAATTGAACGATTCTTTCTTTGTAGGATAGTCAATTTATCGAGGAAGGCTATAGGCTATTTAACATTACGCTACTATCAACAGGAGCCGAGCAGGAATGAAAAATGTAACAAAAACGGGAAAAAATATTGCTTTTTGAGAGCTTTCGTTGCGTGACAGCATGGGTATGTCATATTTTAAAGGTTGCGTCATTAGAACCTAAAGTAACCGAATTTGTTCAAAATTTGAATTGGTACGATCGATTTTCGATAGATGGCGTAGCAACGCGCGCGCGTTCAGCTAGTAATAACATAAAAGTGACTTTTTATAAGGAGACAGGTAACCTGTTAAAGTCATTTGGGTGTTTGGTGTTTCTTATGATCACGTGTATTTTGTTCGGGAAAACACAGCGTCAATTAGTTGTACTGATGTTGAAGATCATTATGATGACCTACAAGTATCTGCCTACTTACGACATACTTGTGCATAGTATCTAATCTACGAGCTATTAGACTTGGCTGGTTCCGACTGCAAATAGTAGAAGTACGTAGCCATTTGAACTCTTAAAAATGGTTTCTTATTTATATCAGTGTGGGTAGCGCCAGTGCATCATCACTCGCTCAAGGTCGCGTGGTTTTAGCCTACAGCTAGACCGTTCCTCCCAGGGAACAAGTGCCAGTCGGTTGTCGGACGCACGGCTGAGCGCTCGCGCAACATGTTTCCCGCGCATATTGTTATTAGATATGTCGACAACCCTCCGCCTCCGCGCTAGACAGGGACAGAGTTACGCGTTAGATAGAGCGCAAATGTTTATTTGAAAATCGCGACAGGTCGACTGGCCTCGTGGCTTAGTGGGTAGCAGCTCTGCCTGCGAAGCTGAGGGTCGTGGGTTCGATTCCCACCCAGTGCAAATATTTGTGTGATGAATTCAAATGTTTGCACTGTGTCTGGGTGTTTCTATGTATAATAAGTATGTATTTAAAAAACTATTTAAGTATTATATCAGCTATCTGGCCGCCATCATACAAGCTTTGCTTAGTTTGGGGTCAGATGGTGTTGTGTGTGAATTGTCCACCAATATTTATTTATTTATTTTAATATTTATTGCGATCTGAATTGAACTTTGTTGTGTCCCAGCAAGAGTCGCTATTTATATAATTGTTTTCGGTAAGTGAGGCTTCTGTACTTGTACTAATATATTTTTTCTGTGGTAGCGCTTATAATAATTACTAGCGCTCCGCCCCAGCTTCGTTCGTCGTATTGTTTCCAGAGAAATTACTGATCTTAGAGATACAACACCTTACATCTCTGGGTGACGAGCGCAGTGCAGTGCTAGGTAATGATTTGGACTCTTCATGTTCCAAAAGCTGTGTGTCACTATGCTGTTACGTTGTGGGTATGTTTCTTACCATCAGGCACATGTCCAGCTTGTCTGTCTCGTCACTCTATAACTAAAAAAATTGACAGTCATAGCAACTGCCGTTAGAAGTGAAAACTTATGACTTATAGCTTAGGTACTTTGGAAACTTCACGGGTGAAACCAGAGGGTGCGGTCTGGTCATCATGGCATGACCATCTAGAAATACGTCTGCATTTCCCATTGGCTTTGATTGTTACGTATCAAGCACAAATTTAATAGGTATTTGGTATTTCAATTCGACAAGTTAACGATGCGATATTCTATGAACTAATGAACTATTGTCATTTTGTAAAGCAATTTAAAATTACTATTCTAATACTCCACCACAGGTCTACCTGTGGTTGTAATATATAAAATATTTAAAACTGGTCTGGGCCTGAATTACTAAAAACATCCTAATTTCAAATTACATTTAAACATTTTTTTATTAAAAAGTGACGAGACGAGCAGGACATATGCCTGATGGTAAGCAACATGCCTGCCACATAACAACACGGTAAAGACAGCTTTTGGAACATGAAGAGTCCAAAACATTACCTAGCACTGCACTGCGCTTGTCACTTACGAGATGTAAGGTGTTATATCTCTAACCCCAGTAATTTATCTGGAAACATTGACCTTCAAACCGGAACACAGTACCTAATGTTTGCACATTACTGATTGGCGGTAGAATAACTGGCAAAGGTGTGGTTCCCCAGGCGGACTCTGCCAAGAGTCCTACCACTACACTATTTAAAAAAAACTCACCCAAAATTTGGAGCGGAGATATCTCGGAATATAAGAATTATCAGATTGCCCTATAATTTCCTTCCTCGTTAAAGCCAGTATTAGCAATTAATTTGTGCTAGTAATAGACATCTAAATACGGACAGGTGTCTCCTACGTAACTCAGTGTAAGGTTTCTAATACCGACCTTGGTATAAACTGTATATTACGACCAACTTATCTGTTGAATGTAGCGATAGCGCCTCTATCGAAGTTGTCACATAATTAGATAACTAACTACTGTGTTCTGTGAGCGTCACTAGTTCCGCTATTGAACTTTCTAAATATAACTTGGTGGCACTATGCCTGCTAATACGATCAACTGACCGTTGAGGCAAAAAGTGTTCACGGCCGGATGGTTTCAACCGACTTCGAAAGAGACGGAGGTTCTCAATAGCTGAGACGACTAAATAACTAAAGAGTGTTCAGATTCAGATTAATACATACAATACATGTCAATACCATTGTAAAGAATAATAAATATACAATGTCAAATTATAAATTTCATGATACAATAATGATTAAACAAAATAAATAAATTCCATTTCTCAGTACTAATACAACAAAACGATATATAAATCAATGCAAAGAAAAATAATAATAATCTTACTATCTAATAAGTGAAATAAGTCAAAAAATAAGTAAAATGTAAGTCAAAGAAAAAAACAAATTAGATAGGATATTATTTCAATATAACATAATAAAATTCATTAAATAAAAACCACACACAATCTTCATGGTTTTTACCTGTGTTTCATGTTTCATCAAAATCTGTCCAGCCGTCATAAAGTCTTTCGTTAATTGCGAAAAGAATCACGAGCGGTCGCAGCAAATTTTGGGGTCTCCAATAATTAATACAATAAATATGTCAAGTAAAAGTTATTTGTTATACAAGAGTGCAAAGTGGCTTTTTAACCGCGTGCTCAATTTTGATGACCGAGCAAGCGAAGGATTCTAAAGTTGAATCACGAGCGTAGCGAGGGATTCAAAAATTAGAATCCTGAGCGTAGCAAGGGAATCAAAAGGGCACAAGGTGAAAAATCTTTGCACTCGAGTGTAACACGTAATTTTTCATCCCCCCCTAGCGAGGAAATTACTAAACGCTTTGCGCATTTTCAGTTTCAGTCGATTCTGTTGGCGTTAGAATCACTTATTATATTTATATTATGGTATTTCGGTTTTTCACTTGTATTCAATTTTATAAGTTTTAAACTTAAGTTTATTTAGCCATGGTTTTAACAATAACGTGATATAATATGACGTGAAAATATGGAGAGTTGACCGATTAAGGTAAGGAGTTTCATGTGTACATGAAAAAGTGTCCGCCCAAATGCATTAAATTATAGTAGCGCTAAATTTGCATCAGGGTACATTTTAAAGGAAATTAATAAACGTACTATTACGTACGTATATAAACGTACGTACTATTTAGAATTCATTAAAGAAAAATATTGGCAGTCATAGGCACTGCCGATAGAAGTGGTAACTTATAACTCAGAATTTGATTTTTACTTCATTGAAAACTACGCGTGTGAAACCGGAGGGCGTGGCTATGAGCATGGCCATCTAGAAATGCTGACACATTTTTAAATGGCCAATGGGAAAGGCTGAGGCATTTCTAGATGGCCATTGGCTATGGTCACGAGTTTACCCGAAGATTTCTTATCATTCCCGAGCGTGACGCTAGAATTAAATTGACAGCCCACGAAAAATCTGTCTTTGGCGCGCCAAAAGAAGTTTTGACTTCAAAATATATTGTACCTACATGTTTTCTCAAAATAGTAATTATTTATTTGATGTTAAATTTACTACATTATTTTGTACTGTACAAGTAGTTGAAATTATCTATTAGTTACTATTTTAGTAGTCAATAATATTTAATTATTTAACTCGGCATACTTCAATTCGATTACAATTGATTCATTCATAGCATTTCAAAATGTTTTGCCATTTGAAATAACATTCTTTACCTCTATCCTCCATAGGTGAAAAGAAAATTGCGCGCAAAGCATTTAAAAAAAAGTACACCAAAGAGGTTCCGAGTATGAGTTTTTAACAAATTAAAAATAAATGTATGATGAATTCGGCACCAAGGAGGTAGAAATAAATAGGTTAAATTATGTTTTGAATTCAAAACCTCAGTACACACGATGTTCTAAATTCAAATTTACTTTAACCTCTAGAGGGTAAAAACGACTTTTGCGCCCTGATATCGAGGAGCAAAAGTACTCTTTCCGAGCTGGTGGGATGAAAAAGACTATTAGTAGCGCCCCACGATTTTACCCGCATAGTTGGTTTTCCAGTTATTTTTCCACTGTGAAAAATAGCCTATGTGCTAGGTATTCGATATGTTGTAAATTTTTCAATTTAATTAATACAACTTTGGAGGGGTAATGTCTCTTGTGACTTGTGACTCGCTAATTCGGACCGCACCTGGTAGGAATCTTAGATGCTTTGAGTGTTTGCTTTATATACTTGCAAACATACGAGTGACCTAACATTTTAAGGTGATTTTTTGGATTAAAATCTATACTAATATTATAAACCTGAAGAGTTTGTTTGTGTGTTTGAACGCAAGGATCTCGGAAACTACTGGCCCGAATTGAAAGATTAATTTTTCTGTTGGATAGGTACCTACCTAGTTCATTTATCGAGGAAGGCTATAGGCTATTATAACATTACGCTACTACGAGGGTCAAACTGAAAGTTCTTAGAAAATCAAAAACTGATTACATTAGCCAGTTATTAGTTTTATTATATCTTTTCAAAATATTGTCCATTCACGTCAATACACCGCTGCATGCGATGGAACCACTGGGAAAAGCACTTTGCCCACTCGTCCTTAGGGGTCTCTTCAATGGCATCGCGATACGCAGCCACCGCTTCTTCAGCATTCATAAACCGCTTTCCTTTAAGTTTTTCTTTAATTTTTGAAAATAAATAAAAATCACAAGGCGCGAGGTCGGGGCTATACGGCGGGTGACCCAGTAATTCAACGTTTGATGTCGCCAAATAGTCGATCGTTCGCTTGGCGGTGTGCGATGAGGCGTTGTCGTGGTGAAGGAGGATCCTACTGCGAGGTCGTTTCTCTCGAACTTTTTCCAAGACAAGTGGCAAACAATTGGTAGTGTACCATTCTGCAGAAACTGTTTTTTGATCCTCTAACACAATTGTTGCGAAATGACCTATCCTTCCAAAGAACGAGGCCACCATTTTTTTCCCCGCACTTCGATCTCTCTTCACTTTAGTTGGCAACTCCTCGAAAGGAAACACCCACTGAGCAGATTGTCTTTTGGTTTCAGGATCATAACAGTAAATCCAGCTTTCGTCACCTGTTAGTATGTCGAACACAGCATTTGAGTCACCTCCGTTAAATCTTTCAATCATTTTACGGCACCAATCCACACGATGGAGTTTTTGAGCCTCAGTCAAATTATAAGGTATCCACCGGGCGCAAAGCTTCCTGACCGCTAAATGTTCGTGTAGGATTTTGTGCACTTGACTCATACCGATGCCTAAGCTTGTCCGAATCTGCTGATAGGTCACTCTTTTGTCAGTCTCTATCATACGCCGCACATGATGTTATCTTCAGTCGTCGCCGTAGAAGGCCGTCCCTCACGTAAATCATCAGTGAGATTAGTGCGACCACGTTTAAACTCATTAAACCAGTTGTAAACAGTCGCACGAGATGGGGCTTCATCGTGAAAGGCCAATCGTAGTCTATCATAACTTTCTTGTTGACTTAAATGACATCGAAAGTCATAAAAAATCATTGCACGAAAATTTTCTCGTGTTAAATTCATGTTGACGTGACACAGACAATTTTCAATTTGCCGCCAAATCGTAAAACAAATGACAAATGAATGAAGTATATACTCAGTAATATTGGCAAAGAGTTCTATTTTCAAATTATAGAATTATTTTTTTATTATATTGTTTATAAGTGGCCAGTTCTAAGAACTTTCAGTTTGACCCTCGTATCAACAGAAGCGGAGCATGAATGAAAATTGTAACAAAAACGGGAAACATTCAGGTTCAGAACAAACTTGTGTTCTGAATCTGAGTTAGCACTTCCGATTTTCGATAGGTAACGTAGCAACGCGCGCACGGTTCAGCTAGTTTAATATATCTATACTAATATTATAAAGCTGAAGAGTTTGTTTGTTTGTATGTTTGTTTTTTTGTTTGTTTGAAAGCTAGGATCTCTGGAACTACTGGTCCGAATTGAAAGATTATTTCTTTGTAGGATAGTCCATTTATCGAGGAAGGCTATTTCACATTACGCTACTATCAACAGGAGCCGAGCATAAATGAAAAATGTAACAAAAACGGGGAAAAATATTGCTTTTTGAGAGCTTTCGTTGCGTGACAGCATATTTATGTCATATTTTAAACAACATACTTCATTAGAACCTAAAACCGAATTTGTTCATAATTTTAATAGATACGACCAATTTTCGATAGATGGCATAGCAACGCGCGCGCGTTCAGCTAGTTATGTATACGTGTTGACTCTTTCATTGTGGGACTGAGGGAGAATACCCCGATTCCACCAGAAAGAACTCCAGAGTATAGAGTAGGAAGCAGTGGGCTGCCTATAGGATAAAGTGGGATACTTACGCCCAGAGTTCGTAATTGCAGCCCAAGAATGTACTCTCAATAAGACGTTATCACATGACGACAACTAGACTTGTTAACCTTGATAAGCCGAGTACGCACGCGACTCAAATGGTCAATATGAACCTTCAAACGACACAGATCGCCGTTGAATTTATACACTGGATACAATTGGCACACGACCAACGCAGGTCAATTTTTTTTTTAACTTTTATAGGTTTACTATAGGTAGATAGCATAATAGGTCATGGCGGTCACGAATTAGTAGCTCCGGCTTCGAATCCAGACGGCTTCTCTTTTTTTTAAGTTTTTCTTTTTTTTAGAAATTTACTTGTAAAATTACTTTTTAAGAAAATTACTAGCTTTATTTTATAGGTATCTAGGTAAATTTAGTATTTAAACCGAGCAAAGCTCGGTCGGCTAGGTACAATATGGCAAACGTTTCACTTATAGAGTAAGATCCCAGAGCTGTCAGACGTCACCTATTTTCTGATGAATGAAATGTGGACGATTGAGTAGAGTTAGTAAGTACTAAGAACACATGCTTACGTAAATACATATGTTCGTCAGACAACTATTTTAAAGCTTTTTCCAATAAGACAGACCAATCTAAGGGGCCAATCATCCCCTACAAGGAAATACATGATGATTAGTCCACTAAGTATAAATATGTTTCCACTGCTGGGCTTCGGGGCCTTCTGTCGGAAGGAAATAGTCAAGGCTATAACCCACCACGCTGGCCCAGTGCGGGTTAGCGGATTACGCATGACCTCCAAAAGTTATTGAAAGATGAATACCTTCATGAAAAATAATATAGGCTTGTGTTAGGGTTTTTATACAATAATTTGTTTATTTTTTGTATTTCAGTCGCTGGTGCGTGTCGTGTCTCTGGCGCTCCGCTACCGTCCTGCTTCAGAGGCTGATGACCACGCCACTGCAGCCCATCACAGGTAAACTGCAAGCTTAACAAATCCAGTGACAGCTTAGCAAAAACTATAGTAATATAAAAATAAATATTAGGGTTGCCCCCCATACTGAGAACAAAAACTCAAAAATTTTTTTTTCATCAAACCTCGTGTGGGGTGTTTATCGATAGGTCTTCAAAAATGATGTTGAGGGTACTAAAATCATTTTCGTCTACACTGAATAATTTGCGCGAGAGACACTTCCAAAGTGTTAAATGTGTGTCCCCCCCCTCTAACTTCTAAAGTAAGAGAATGAAACATCTAAAAAAAATATATGATGTACATTACTATGTAAACTACCAACGAAAATTAGTTTGAACTCGATCTGATGAGTAGTTTTTATTAGTACGTCATAAATACACTATTATTGAAACTTCGATCAAAGTTACAACGAACTACAAGAATTATTTATGTTACTTGCTGCAACGGAACCCTTCATGGGCGAGTCCAACTCGCACTTGGACACTTTATTTTTTTCATATTAAGGCAACTCAGGCAGTATTTGTACTCCCATAAAAATGTATGTTTACTGAATACAGTTATATTAAAACATTTCTGTACAAATTCATCAAAATCGGTTCAGTTTGTTAGGTGGGAGAGCGTAAGAGACGAAGTGAGAAGTTGCATGTAAACTTTCATCCCCCATTACAAACCCCATTTCATCCCCGTAAAGTTAGGAATTACAAAATTGCTAGAACAAATTGCCAATGCAAATTGCCATTCAGCATGGTAATGCTCCCCCCCCCCTCCCAGTTCTAGTCGGGAAAACGGAGACTCCGGGGTCAAAACCACGTGCACTACTGTATTTTCTAAGTCATGTGCGTAATGTCGCTAACTTAAAACGGTGAAGGAAAATATCGAGAGTAAGCAGACTTGTACCTGGAATCTTTCGAGATCATGTGTCATCGCACTGGGCCAGCGTGTTGGATCATGGCATTGATTCTCCTGACGAGAGAAGGCCCCTAGTCCCAGCTGTGGGAACATTTAGTGGGCTGCTTAGTGTGGTAATGTCGCCAGCATGTTGAGACCGCTTCCGACTGGTAGTGGGCTTGGACATCTTGATTTTCTGTAGCTTATGAATACCTTGTACATTCCTGTGTCCTCAGTGTAAGTAGTTAGTTAGGTATGACACGTATTGTAGTTCTCATTGTATTTTAGTTTTGATAATAAAACCTCTGCCCGTTTTAACCCCCGACCAAAAAAAGGGTGTTATAAGTTTGACGTTGATTTCTCTGTGTGTCTCTCTCTCTCTCTCTCTCTCTCTCTCTCTCTCTCTCTCTCTCTCTCTCTCTCTCTCTCTCTCTCTCTGTGTGTGTGTGAGTGTGTGTGTGGCACCGTAAAGCTCAAACGGATGGACTAATTTCGATGTGTTTTTTTCTTTAAAGGTTAATTTTTGTGCGGTAATTCTTAGTTATGTTTGGTTAATATCGATTCAAGATGGCTGCCTCCTCAAAATGGCAGACACAATATTTCTTCACAACCTACCTATGTATGGGTATCAAATGAAATACCTTCACTAGTGAAATACTATACACAATGAGAAATTTCAAATCCAAGATGGCCGCCACCACAAAATGGCGAATTACATTTTTTTTCACTACTACCTCAATATGAGTATCAAATGAAAGACTATGACTAGTGGAATACTATACACTATGACAAATTTCAAATCCAAGATGGCTGCCACCACAAAATGGTGAAACACTATTTTCACTAATCCCTCAATATGGGTATCAAATTAAAGGGCTTGACTATTAGAATATTGTCATCATCATCATCATCAACAGCCCACTAAACGTTCCCACTGCTGGGACTCGGGGCCTTCTCTCGCAAGGAGAGAGTTTTAGGCCATAATCCACCACGCTGGCCCAGTGCGGGTTGGCGGATGACACATGACTTCGAAAGATTCTAGGTACATGTCGGTTTCCTCACGATGTTTTCTTTCACCGTTTTAAGTTAGCGGCATTACGCACATGACTTCGAAAAGACAGTGGTGCGTGTGGGGTTTGAACCCGGGGTCTCCGGATCGGCAGTCGCCGTTCTCCCGACTAGACCAGCCGTAACTTAACCGTAACGTAACGTAACTTAACTTAGCCGTAACGTAAGTAGAATATTGTACAGATTAATAATCTGAGGTCAAATCATCATCATCATCAGCAGCAGCAAGACGTCTACTACTGAACATAGGCCCAGTCATAGTCTACAACGAACGGTCCTGCGCTACCTGCAACCAGCGGTTTCCAGCGACCTTTGTGTCCTATTTATCTAGTGGGAGGCCTCCAACACTGCGTCATTCGGTTCGTGGTTAATACTCGAGAACCTTCTCGAAATCTGAGGTAGTCGAGGATAAATCATTTTTATTTTTGCTCTTGTGAATAATGAACGTTGTCCCCCCCAGGTCTGGCTCCCCCCCGCGCGCGCAAGCCCCCGCGCTCGCCCGGCACCGACCACCTGCACCCCGAGCCCCGGGTGGAGTGCCAGCTCCTCCACCGGCCCGACACACACACCATGGACGTCATCTTCGTGCACGGACTCTACGGTGAGTCACACGCAGACAGCGAGACAGCCTCTGCTACTGCTGTCTCTGTCGTTTCAAGCGAAAACAAAAGAGAGAGCAATAAATAGTTATTTGTTGTACAAGAGTGCAAAGTGGCTTTTTAACCGCGTGCTCGATTTTGATGACCGAGCAAGCGAAGGATTCTAAAGTTGAATCACGAGCGTAGCGAGGGATTCAAAAATTAGAATCCCGAGCGTAGCAAGGGAATCAAAAGGGCACAAGGTGAAAAATCTTTGCACTCGAGTGCAACACGTAATTTTTCATCCCTTACCTTAGCGAGGAAAGTACTAAACGCTTTGCGTATTTTCAGTTTCAGTCAATTCTGTTGGCGTCAAATAAACTTCTTGGTCGCAAGAATCACTTATGAGTATGGTATTTCGGTTTTTCACTTGTATTCAATTTTACTGTTTTTAACCTAAGTTTTAAACTTTAAGTTTATTTAGCCATGGTTTTAACAATAACAAAATGACGTGAAAATATGGAGAGTTGACCGATTGAGGTAAGGAGTTTCATAAGTGTACATGAAAAAGTGTCGGCCCAAATGCATTAAATTATAGTAGCGCAAAATTTGCATCAGGCTACATTTTAAAGGAAATAAATAAACGTACTATTCAGAATTCATGAAAAAATAAATTGGCAGTCATAGGCACTGCCGATAGAAGTGGCAACTTATAACTCAGAATTTGATTGCTTACTTTGCAAACTACGCGTGTGAAACCAGAGGGCGTGGCTATGAGCATGGCCATCTAGAAATGCTGACACATTTTTAAATGGCCAATGGGAAAGGCTGAGGCATTTCTAGATGGCCAATGGCTATGGTCCCGAGTTTACCCGAAGATTTCTTATCATTCCCGAGCGTGACGCTAGAATTCAATTGACAGCCCACGAAAAATCTGTCTTTGCCGCGCCAAAAGAAGTTTTGACTTCAAAATATATGTTTTTTCAAAATAGTAATTATTTATTTGATGTTATATTTACTAAGTACATTATTTTGTATGGCACAAGTAGATGAAATTATCTATGAGTTACTATTTTAGTAGTCAATAATATTTAATTATTTGACTCGGCAACTCGGCATACTTCAATTCGATTACAATTGATTCATTCACAGCATTTTAAAATGTTCTGCCATTTGAAATAACATTCTTTACCTATATCCTCCATACGTAAAAAGAAAATAGCGCGCAAAGCATTACAAAAAAAAGTACACCAAAGAGGTTCCGAATATGAGTTTTTAACAAATTTTTAACAAATTAAAAATAAATGTATGATGAATTTGGCACCAAGGAGGTAGAAATAATTAGGTTAAATTATGTTTTGAATTCAAAACCTCAGTACACACGATGTTCTAAATTCAAATTTACTTTAACCTCTAGAGGGTAAAAACGACTTTTTCGCCCTGATACGAGTATCGAGGAGCAAAAGTACTCTTTCCGAGCTGGTGGGATGAAAAATATATTATTGGTGGACAATTCACACACAACACCATCTGACCCCAAACTAAGCAAAGCTTGTTATATGGCGGCCAATTAGCTGATATAATACTTATATAGTTGTAAATACATACTAATTATACATAGAAACACCCAGACACAGTGCAAACATTTGAATTCATCACACACATATTTGCACTGGGTGCGAATCGAACTCACGATCCTCGGCTTCGCAGGCAGAGTTACTACCAATAAGCCACGAGGTCAGCCAATATCACGGGTAGGGTTGTCGCAATTTTAAAAACGTGACACCAAAATACAACACACACACGGAACACACGGAAGACGTCAGCACAGTCAAGCTTTAAATCATAGTATTGAACTTGGCTCTCATCTCACATTTATGTTTTTGATGGTTTACCATAATGGAATTATTAGTTATCATACTAAAATTAAAGTTTAAATGTGTGAGTGTCTGTTGCTCAATCACGTTGGACCAGCTCTATGACAAAGTTTCGGTTAGATTACAGTCATAAATTAGCACATACATAAGCAGCCCACTAAATGTTCCCACTGCTGGGACTCGAGGCCTCTTCTCACAAAGATAGAATCAAGGCCATGATCCATCACATTGGCACAACTGGTCAAGTGTGGGTTGGTAGATGATACAAAACCTTGAAAGATTAAAGTCAAACTTATTTATTCATAAATGTACAATTTACACGTCAATTAAAAATAAAGTGGCCAAGTGCGAGTTGGACTCGCCCTAGTTCGTTGTAACTTTGATCGAAGTTTTAATAGTAGTGTATTTATGACGTACTAAAAAAAAACTACTCATCAGATCGAGTTCAAACCAATTTTCGTTGGTAGTTTACATGGTAATGTACATCATATATTTTTTTTAGATTTTTCGTTCTCTTACTTTAGAGGATAGAGGGGGGGACACACATTTTACCACTTTGGAAGTGTCTCTCGCACAAATTATTCAGTGTAGACGAAAATGATTTTAGAAACCTCAACATCATTTTTGAAGACCTATCGATAGACACCCCACACGTGTAGGTTTGATGAAAAAAAAAATGTTTGTCTGTAAAGTCGGTTTACTGACGATAGAACGTGACAACGTCTTAAGAAAATACTGATGGAATGGTAGCATTTTTCAAAAGAAAATTTTAATTTCATTTGTTTAATAGATTTGTATGTAAAAAGTAATCAGTAGAATTTAGTCATTTTCAATCAAAACAATGCAAAAAAGCTTTTAGATGCCGGGGATCGAACCCGGGGCATTTCACATGCAAAGCAAACGCTCTACCACTGAACTACATCCCCGCTTGAACTACTGGTCGAAATAATTAATACAACTGTAACAAACATGCGGCGAGGTAACGACCGACGGTAACGCGGTAACGGTACATGACGTCATGTTTTGTGGGCGTGCAGCCGGCTTCATCGAATTATAAGACGTTATCACGTCAAAATATTTTGAGTTTCAGTTCTCAGTATGGGGGGGCAACCCTAATTTTTCTTTTTTTTTAATTTTTTTTCAAATCTTAATGCGGTTCACAGAATACATCTACTTACAAAGTTTCAACAGTGTAGTTCTCATAGTTTTGGCAAAAAGTGGCTGTGACATACGGACGGACAGACAGACAGACATGACGAATCTATAAGGGTTCCGTTTTTACGTTTTACGGAACCCTTATAGATTCGTCATGTCTGTCTGTATGTCCGTCCGTCCGTATGTCACAGCCACTTTTTGCCGAAACTGAGAACTACACTATTGAAACATGGTAAGTACCTAGATGTATTCTGTGAACCGCATTAAGATTTTTACAAAAAAAAATTAAAGTTAGGGTTGCCCCCAATACTTAGAACTGAAACTCAAAAATTTTATTTTTCATCAAACCTACACGTGTGGGATGTCTATCGATAGGTCTTCAAAAATAATGTTGAGGTTTCTAATATAGTTTTTGTCTACACTGAATAATTTGCGCGAGAGACACTTCCAAAGTGGTAAAATGTGTCCCCCCCCCCCCCCTCTAACTTCTAAAATAAGAAAATGTAAAAACTAAAAAAAAATATATAACCATATATAACCAAAATATAACCATGCAAACTAACAACGAAAATTGGTTTGAACTCGATCTGATGAGTAGTTTTTTTTTAGTACGTCATAAATACATTATTATTTAAACTTCGATCAAAATTACAACGAACTAAAAAACTATGTGTACTATGTATATTATGTTACTTGCTGCAACGGAACCCTTCATGGACGAGTCCAACTCGCACTCGGCCACTTTATTTAAGTTAACGGCATTACGCACGTGACTTCGAAAATACAGCCTGTTTGATTCGAACCGGGGGCTCCGGACAAGCAATTGCGATGCTCCCGTAACTTGAACATGAGGAGGGAGCTTAACTAAGGATAAATAAGAAGATTTATCCTTTGTCCTCTTGTTTGTTTCATTGATTTATTCAGTTTGATAGGATAGAATAGAATTGAAATATGGAGAGTTGACCGATTGAGGTAAGGAGTTTCATGTGTACATGAAAAAGTGTCCGCCCAAATGCATTAAACTATAGTAGCGCTAAATTTGCATCAGGGTACATTTTAAAGGAAATTAATAAACGTACTATTCAGAATTCATGAAAGAAAATTTATTGTAAAAAACTGTGTACATAGCATAGGTGATACAATTGAAGTAGTTCCAACAGCTCTGTCCATTACGAACGTACAATATAATATTTATCCATTTACTTAATGAAAAATAGAGACTATAACATAATAACTAAACTTACATTAAGATACACAACGAACTATAAAAATGGTGAGAATGTATTAATTTGTATCTTTACTAAAATATTCTTGGAGATCATAAAATGTATTAGATACTAAACAATTTTTGAGAGCTTGTTTAAATTTAGTGCTACTCAAAGTTTTTAATTCCAAAGGATTAAAAACTTTGATGGCACTTGCAAATGTGCTTTTTTGAAATAATGCATTATTAGGTCCACTTGATTGATTGTTTGAGGAATTGTTTGAACGTTTCATGGATTGTTTGAGGAATTGTTTGAACGTTTGATGGATTGTTTGAGGAATTGTTTGAACGTTTGATGGATTGTCTGAATAACTTATCACTTAATTGTTTTATTAACTTTTGTTCATTATTCCGTAACATTACGACATTTTTTATCCGACTGAAAGAAGGTTTATGTTTTTCTCGCGTATGTTTGTAAATTTCTTTATTCCCACGTATATTTCAAACGGCTGGATGTATGTATGTTGATAATTAAGATATCGTTAGATTTGTCTCAATCACCCAAGTGTCCTTAGATAGTGGTACATAATGTTTTTTACAAGTAAATTTTTTGCAGTCGGGTTTTTTAAATTAAGGTTATATATCTAATTGATAGTAGGTGTAAAATGGTAGGTATTATTAGTTTGATATGTTTGTGTATGTGTCACCGTGGCTTCCGAACGGGGAATTAAAATTTACTTTTTTCTTGTTGGAAAGGCAATTTAGTCGGTAGCGTTTTTAGCTATGGGATCTGACTTAAGAGTGCGCCTAATGCCAGGGAAAAATCAGTTTTCACCCGCGCGACGCGTTTCTTAATGCGATATACATAAAATCGAGAATAGCATGACACAGTTTGGAGGAAAAATCAATATTAAATCAGGAGTCCATTTTTGACCAAGTTTTATTAAATTACTCAATAATTAAACATAAATTTAAAAAAGTGTTCGGTTACTTTACTAGAACGTACAATTAGGAATTTTATTACCAAAAAATAATGTGGGGTCATCGCTGATAATTTCGAGTACTCGAATTAAAACGGGTTTTTTCGGTGACATTTTTATTTTTTTATTGTAAAAAACTCTGATCTATTTTTAAAATTCTATTCGGTTATTGTGCTTCTTCTTGATTGTACCCACACGTCAATATTTTTTGTCATAGTTTTTAGTTTCTTTACTTCAAAGCGTCGTCGAAAATGTCCTTTTTTCGTTTTCTGGCACTAGGCGCCCTCTTAACTTAAGTTACGGCTGGTGTAGTGAGTTACGGCTGTTCTAGTAAGTTACGGATGGTCTAGTAAGTTACGGATGGTCTAGTAAGTTACGAATGGTCTAGTAAGTTACGGATGGTCTAGTAAGTTACGGATGGTCTAGTAAGTTACGAATGGTCTAGTAAGTTACGGATGGTCTAGTAAGTTACGGATGGTCTAGTAAGTTACGGATGGTCTAGTAAGTTACGGATGGTCTAGTAAGTTACGAATGGTCTAGTAAGTTACGGATGGTCTAGTAAGTTACGGATGGTCTAGTAAGTTACGGATGGTCTAGTAAGTTACGAATGGTCTAGTAAGTTACGAATGGTCTAGTAAGTTACTGATGGTCTAGTAAGTTACGGATGGTCTAGTAAGTTACGAATGGTCTAGTAAGTTACGGATGGTCTAGTAAGTTACGGATGGTCTAGTAAGTTACGGATGGTCTAGTAAGTTACGAATGGTCTAGTAAGTTACGGATGGTCTAGTAAGTTACGAATGGTCTAGTAAGTTACGGATGGTCTAGTAAGTTACGGCTGGTCTAGTAAATCCAGTTTAATGAGTTAATCGATCTATCTATAATATCTATTCATGTCTGAAAATAGGGTTTCTCAAAAAGACAGATGATTTTGGTGGGATTTTCTACCAGCCAGGTGATCTAAATTGAGGGGTTCCTTTTGCCCCGCTACTCACCAGCCAGATCTGCGGCTCGATCGGCTAGTTGAAAGGTTTTTTAGAATTTTAATATAGGGAGCGAGTTGTTAAGCTAATTTTGTGACTAGACTTATAAATCATCAATCATTCAAGAATTGGAAAAATATTTGTATTTAAAAAAAAAAATAGTGACGAGACGAGCAGGACATGTGCCTTATGGTAAGCAACTTGCCTGCCACATAACAGCACAGCAACACGCAGCTATTGCAGCATGAAGAATCCAAATCATTACCTAGCACTGCACTGCGCTCGCCACCCAGAGATCTAAGTTGTTATATCTCTAAGCCACTGGGCTTAGAATTGCCTGATATTGTATGCCTTCAATATCAGGCAAAACATTGCCGCAACAAGCCACTTTGAAATTTTGTGTCCTATTATATATCATGCACTATGTGTGTTTGTAATTTACTCATGTTTCGAACAACTAAATTATCTTTTCATCCCACCAGCTCGGAAAGAGTAATTTTGCTCCTCGATATCAGGGCGCAAAAGTCGTTTTTACCCTCTAGAGGTTAAAGTAAATTTGAATTTAGAACATCGTGTGTACTGAGGTTTTGAATTCAAAACATAATTTAACCTATTTATTTCTACCTCCTTGGTGCCGAATTCATCATACATTTATTTTTAATTTGTTAAAAACTCATACTCGGAACCTCTTTGGTGTACTTTTTTTTAAATGCTTTGCGCGCAATTTTCTTTTCACGTATGGAGGATAGAGGTAAAGAATATTATTTCAAATGGCAAAACATTTTGAAATGCTATGAATTAATCAATTGTAATCGAATTGAAGTATGCCGAGTTGCCGAGTTAAATAATTAAATATTATTGACTACTAAAATAGTAACTAATAGATAACTTCAACTACTTGTGCAGTACAAAATAATGTAGTAAATATAACATCAAATAAATAATTACTATTTTGAGAAAACATGTAGGTACAATATATTTTGAAGTCAAAACTTCTTTTGGCGCGCCAAAGACAGATTTTTCGTGGGCTGTCAATTTAATTCTAACGTCACGCTTGGGAATGATAAGAAATCTTCGGGTAAATTTGGGACCATAGCCAATGGCCATCTAGAAATGCCTCAGCCTTTCCCATTGGCCATTTAAAAATGTGTCAGCATTTCTAGATGGCCATGCTCATAGCCACACCCTCCGGTTTCACACGCGTAGTTTCCAAAGTAAAAATCAAATTCTGAGTTATAAGTTAGCACTTCTATCGGCAGTGCCTATGACTGCCAATATTTTTCTTTCATGAATTCTGAATAGTACGTTTATTAATTTCCTTTAAAATGTACCCTGATGCAAATTTAGCGCTAGGTACTATAATTTAATGCATTTGGGCAGACACTTTTTCATGTACACATGAAACTCCTTACCTCAATCGGTCAACTCTCCATATTTTCGCCAGGTGGCGCTGATAAGTAAACACGAGAATATTTTGCTCTGCACTGTTTAATTTATTAAAAATAGTTGAAATGATTATTATGTCTCAAAACAAGTGATATAGTTATTCATTACTGATAATAAAGCCATGCGAGTGTTATTCAAACATTATAAGTCACAAACAAGTGAAAATAAATCATTTTTTCAAAAGTGACCGGTAACAACTTTCAAAATTTCGTACCAAAACATTTGAATATTGACTTTGTCGAAAAGACCTCAAATCGTTATAGTGCTACTAAATGTGTTAATAAATGTGCCATTATTCAAACATTATACGTGACAAATAAGTGAAAACAAACATTTTTCTCAAAAGTGACCGGTAACAATATTTAAAATTTCGAACCAAAACATTGGAACATTTACTTTGTCGAAATGATCTCTAATCGTTATAGTGCTACCAAATGTGTCAATAAATGTACCTACTAAGCTACGTGAGTGTACCTAATATGATCATTTGAATTACATAAACAGAGAAAAAGGTATTTATCCGCTTCTATACGCTGTTGAAGAATTTTGCATTTTCATAGCAGTATAGCGACATCTGTGTATCTTTATCTAAATTACTACCAAGACTCAATGAATGTGTCAAGCTGTCAAGAGTCATGCAAAACATTTAGTCTCAAATTGACAAACTCCAAGTAGTACCTACATAACTCTGAAGATGGCGCTGTCTCCTAACTTACTTCAAGAAAACACAAACTCGTCAAAAAAAGAAATGATTTCTTTGGATTGTGTAGCATGTCCGAATAAGATCAGAGACAGATTATTTTTGACATGTTCTGCATGTAAAAGTAACTATGATATCATGTGTGCTAACGTTTCAAATACCCGGTTCTATATGATGGACCTTGAAAGAAAACAATCTTGGATTTGCTTAATGTGTAGAAGCAAGTCACGCAAAGGACATAACATGAACACGCCAGTAGGTGTCCATAACTTAAAAGAAGACTCCTCAAACATTACTTATAGAAAACCAAGAATTCAACGTTGCCTCTCCCTTGAAAATTTATCAATAAATAATGACAGCGTGAGTGATATTTTCGAAGATGCCACAGTTCAGGAGAACACGCTAAGTCCGTCTCAAACTCACCTGAAGAATGAAATCGAAGAATTAACAAGCCAGCTCATCAAAGCTAAGCAAGAAATTAATATATTATTAAAACAAAATAGCAAACTGAAACAGATAGTAGAAAAACACGAAAATGAGAAGAAAGAGGGCAAAATATGCAGTAAATCTTTAAATAATAAAGTATACTATACAAAAGAAAATTATCTGAGAACCCATTCATTAAGCCAAACTTTAAGCGAGACTCTACATGCAGGAACTACTCAAACTCCACCACCACAAACTCTTATGTTGTCGTCTTCACCACCTTCCCCTGTAATAATTCCCCATACCATAGAAAAACCTAAATCTCAATGCATTACTCAGGAAACTATCAAATCTCCATACGCCTCAAGTTATCGTGACATTTTTATTTAGACATTTTCATTAAGGCTTACAGAACAAAAAGAAAAATCTGAAAAAAGTAATAAGATCACCAAACAACAGCCAAGTTTAGTGAAAACTGTAGCCAGTTCCGAATCACTCCCAGTGATTAATATCAATAAATGTGTCAAGATATCTGGAAAAACAATGACGGAAAATGGAAAATATAAAAGTCAGCAACGAGATAAAATACCAAAAATTTTAATCTGTGGAGATCAGAGCTGTAAAGATTTGTCCTCGATACTGATTACTATTCGTGATAAATATAAAAATGCCAAAAACTATGAAGTAATAAATTACACGTTTCCAGATGCACCTGTGGAGTACATATTTAACTCGATTCGATACAACGTACAATCCTTGAACGAGAATGATTGGATTATTTTAAGTCTAGGTTCAAACGACTCAAACCCGACATCATTTTTAATGGGGATTTCTAGTATCTTGCAAACTGCAACAAAACCAAGAGTTATAGTAACAGGTATTGCCTATAATCCATACTTAAATGAGGACAAACTTAACCATAATTTAAAAATCTTTGCTTATAACCGACGAAACTGTCAATATCTAAACGCCTGTAACGAAACAAATGTACAAATAAACAAATATTTACTTATAAAACGCATTAATAGAATAATTAATGAGCATGATTATGACACATGTTATTTAGGGAGCAATTTGACAAAAATGTATAATAATTCCAATACTAAGACAAAACCGATAAACCAGTCTCAAGTAATTTCAGGTACTATTCCCTATTACTTCAAGAAAATCGACTCTACTTGCAGGGAAAATTCAGAAAAAACCCGTAAAATGGACGACGTCCTGAAACCAGGAACAATACCTTTTTATTTTAACAAAAAAACAGCCCTTGAAACAAGTAGTCCAAAGATAATCTCTCAAAAGTTTTTTCGAGCCCAAACGTCCCATAAAGAGTTTTAAAATCATGCATTTAAATGCACGGAGCCTAAGGAAAAAGTTAGACGAGTTAGAATTAATAGTCAACGAAGATAAGTTCGATGTATGTTGCTTCACGGAAACTTTTTTCAAAGAAAACGATGTTCAGGTTCGTCAATTAGAAGGCTACACAAATGCCTCCTATTTTTGTAGAAATAAAAAGGTGCACGGTGGTGTAATTATTTACGTTAAGAATTCAATTAAATTCACGAAAATCGACTGGATAAAAAATATGTCATTAGAAACTCATTTTGAATGTTGTGGAATAAACATACCAGAATTAAATTCAATCGTTATATGCATGTACAGAGCGCCTCAAGGAAACTTTCAACTTTTTATTCAATGTCTAGAAACTTTATTGCACAAAATTTATAACAAATGTAGAAATAATTCAAAAAAAATATTTTTACTTGGCGATTTCAACATTAACATACTCGCAAAAGACAAACGTAGTGAATCATTTACTGAAACATTAGCTTCTTATAACTTACATCCTACTATCACCAAAGCTACACGATCGACTAATACCTCAAATACTTGTATAGATAACATTCTAACCAATACAAATAAATATAAAACGGAGGTGTTAGATTTAGGGCTGATAGTTGGTTCTGATCACACAGCTCAATCGATAGAAATTCCAACAAACTTGAGCTTCCATGAAAAATATTGGTATACCGAAAAACTTTACATGGATGAATTTAAGGATGTATTTGTAAAGTACATCTCGCAAGTCAATTTTATTGATGTATTTACTGAAAATGAACCTAATGAAGCATATAAAAAATTTATAGAATTATTTACACTGATCTTCAACCTATGTATTCCACGACGAACAATAAAAATAACTTATCGCAAAAAAACAAATTGGAAAACTCCCGGTATAAAAAAATCTAGTACCAATAAAAGACACCTATATCGGAAAAATAAGGTAAATAAATCTGTTAACAATTTAGACATAATATATAATAAATACTGCAAAGTATTTAAACAAGTTATAAAATGTTCCAAAAAACTTTCTAATGTACGATACGTGAACAGAAGCAGTAACAAAAACAAAGCCATATGGGGTTTAATAAAACAGCATACATCCTGCACAAATAGCATACGTCCTACCATACAAAAATTAAAAATAAATAACGAGGATATATTGAACCCTACAATAATTGCAGAAAAATTTAATGACTTTTTCATTAATGTGAGTCAGGGACAATTGTCAGTTAATAATAACAAAAACAATCCAACAAAAAAATTAACAAACCCTAACAATAAATCAATATTTTTTTCTCCGGTTGATAAAAATGAAATTATAAATGTAGTAAACAAATTAAAAAATAAAAAATCGTCAGGACATGATGGCATCCCTATCCAGATAATTAAGGAATGCATACATGTTATAGTCGATCCCCTAGTTCATATTATAAATTTAACTTTAACAACTGGTTGTTTTCCTGATGAACTTAAGAAGGCCATCATTAAACCCCTACATAAAAAAGATCGTAAGGATGATATAAATAATTACCGACCCATTGCAATTCTCCCAAGCTTTTCGAAGATATTTGAAAAAGTAATATTCAACAAACTTATCTAATTTTTTGACTCTAATAACATCATAAGTAATTGTCAATATGGCTTCCAAAAAGGCAAAAATACCACAATAGCTGTTTTCAAATTGTTAAGTCAAGTATGGGATCAAATAAATCGAAATAGAACCGGAGTTGCTTTGCTACTTGATATGTCTAAAGCATTCGACTGCGTGACATTTTCACAGCTATTATCTAAACTAGAACACGTCGGAATACGAGGGCAACCACTGAAATTACTAGAGTCTTATTTAAAAAATCGGTCTCAAACAACTTTGATCGAAACTTACAACAAGAATACTAAAACAGTCGAGAAAGTATATTCAAATTTTAAAAATATTATATGTGGCATACCGCAAGAAAGTATCCTTGGCCCACTATTATTCTTAATATATATTAACGAACTACCACTTTTAACCAAATATTTATGCATTATGTTTGCTGATGATGCCACGATTTACGTACCCAAAGATGACAATATGACTCGTGATGAATTTGAAAAGATTATTACTGAAATACTGGAAAAGGTTGTAAATTATTTAGAAAACCTAAATCTACAAGTAAACATAAAAAAAAAACAAAAATAATAGAATTCAAAAACTGTAAACGACAACCATTGGACCTTAACGTAGTAAATAAAGGTACTAAATTAACCATGGCAAAAGAGGCTAGTTTTTTAGGAGTCACTATTGACACAAATTTAAATTGGAGAGCGCACATTACCAAAACGAACAACAAAATAAACAAATATATACATACATTGTATATATTAGCAAATGTGTCATCGAAAAAAATAGCAATAAATGCATATTATGGTCATATTTATCCTCTCTTATGTTATGGCGTCATTTTTTGGGGAAATTCAGCCGAAGCCAAGTCAACATTTTTATTGCAAAAAAGATGTCTTAGAGCCATTTTCAATATGAGTAGCCTTGATACTGTGCGAAATGTATTCAAAGAACATAACTTCTTAACCATCACTTGTTTATTTATATATCATATCTGTATTTTTGTAACCCAGTATAGAAGCCATTTTTTTACCTCATCAAGCAGATCCGACCTGTTACGAACTAAATATAAAAATAATATTTTTGTTCCGCAGGCAAATAACGCACTCTATCACAAAAACTCATTTTTCACAGCTATCAAAATTTTTAATAATCTTCCCTCTAAAATAAAACTTCTAAATGGGTCTACATTTAAAAGAGAATTAAAAAAATGGCTCCTAACCAAGGCATTTTACGATTTAAAAGAGTATTTTAACGATGGGAAAAATGACTATGTCTATGTATAATTGTATAACTTAGATTACTATTAAAGATGACTATGTCTATAAAATAGTATGTAACTGTTCAAAATAATGTTTTTACATCGAAAACAGAACTTTGTAAACTCGTTAATGTTGCACGCCCGTCAAGGGTACACTGTTGTACATTTTTTTTATATTTTTAAGACCTATTTTTACACAGTGAGAGCAATAAATATATTCTTATTCTTATTCTTATTTTCACGTCATATTGTTATTGTTAAAACCATGGCTAAATAAACTTAAGTTTAAAACTTATAAATTGAATACAAGTGAAAAACCGGAATACCATAATAATAAGTGATTCTAGCTACCAAGAAGTTTATTTAACGCCAACAGAATCGACTGAAACTGAAAATGCGCAAAGCGTTTAGTAATTTCCTCGCTAGGGGGGGATGAAAAATTACGTGTTACACTCGAGTGCAAAGATTTTTCACCTTGTGCCCTTTTGATTCCCTTGCTACGCTCAGGATTCTAATTTTTGAATCCCTCGCTACGCTCGTGATTCAACTTTAGAATCCTTCGCTTGCTCGGTCATCAAAATTGAGCACGCGGTTAAAAAGCCACTTTGCACTCTTGTACAACAATAGTTATTTGTTTGCACTCGAGTGTAACACGTAATTTTTCATCCCCCCCTAGCGAGGAAATTACTAAACGCTTTGCGCATTTGCAGTTTCAGTCGATTCTGTTGGCGTTAAATAAACTTCTTGGTCGCTAGAATCACTTATTATTATTGTATTTCGGTTTTTCACTTGTATTCAATTTTATAAGTTTTAAACTAAAGTTTATTTAGCCATGGTTTTAACAATAACAATATGACGTGAAAATATGGAGAGTTGACCGATTGAGGTAAGGAGTTTCATGTGTACATGAAAAAGTGTCCGCCCAAATGCATTAAATTATAGTAGCGTTAAATTTGCTGCAGGGTACATTTTAAAGGAAATTAATAAACGTACTATTCAGAATTCATGAAAGAAAAATATTGGCAGTCATAGGCACTGCCGATAGAAGTGGTAACTTATAACTCGGAATTTGATTTTTACTTTGGAAACTACGCGTTTGAAACCGGAGGGCGTGGCTATGAGCATGGACATCTAGAAATGCTGACACATTTTTAGATGGCCAATGGGAAAGGCTGAGGCATTTCTAGATGGCCATTGGCTATGGTCCCGAGTTTACCCGAAGATTTCTTATCATTCCCGAGCGTGACGCTAGAATTAAATTGACAGCCCACGAAAAATCTGTCTTTGGCGCGCCAAAAGAAGTTTTGACTTCAAAATATATTGTACCTACATGTTTTCTCAAAATAGTAATTATTTATTTGATGTTATATTTACTACATTATTTTGTACTGCACAAGTAGTAGAAATTATCTATTAGTTACTAATTTAGTAGTCATTCATTTTCAATAATAATTAATTATTTAACTCGGCAACTCGGCATACTTCAATTCGATTACAATTGATTCATTCATAGCATTTCAAAATGTTTTGCCATTTGAAATAACATTCTTTACCTCTATCCTCCATACGTGAAAAGAAAATTGCGCGCAAAGCATTTAAAAAAAGTACACCAAAGAGGTTCCGAGTATGAGTTTTTAACAAATTAAAAATAAATGTATGATGAATTCGGCACCAAGGAGGTAGAAATAAATAGGTTAAATTATGTTTTGAATTCAAAACCTCAGTACACACGATGTTCTAAATTCAAATTTACTTTAACCTCTAGAGGGTAAAAACGACTTTTGCGCCCTGATATCGAGGAGCAAAAGTACTCTTTCCGAGCTGGTGGGATGAAAATAACTATTTATCTTTTTATATTTTATCCGTGTTGGGATGTAGTGTACTATGTTAGACGTTTTCAGCTATCCAAAGTTCGAAGTCATGTGTGTAATGCCGCTAAATTAAAACCGTGAAGAACTTAAGGTGCGTCCCCCAGCAAAACTAGTTTTTTGTCCAGTTTTAAGAGCTATCTACTCATTAGCCAAAACAAATATCAACTGGTAAAAAATACATTAAATTTCTACAACTTCTTGGCTTCAAAATGGTAGTTTTATTTTTTTGTTAATGAACTTATTGTTTAAATAATCGCCCCACAACGAAACCATGAAAAAATTAAATAATTGTAGTTATCATGCATCTCCTTGAAAATCGTCCATTATTTTGATTTTGTACTTACACCAACGGATAGACAATTCCATTACGAACATTTTGGTAGTTTTATTTTTGACGTGATAACGTCTTATAATTCGATGAAGCCGGCTGCACGCCCGCAAAACTGTAACGTTCCGCCGTTACCGTTAGTTCGTCGTCCGTGCCATGCGGACGAAGCTGAGCGCTGAGGGCGCCACCCGCCGAGTCGAGCGGTATCACTACTCGCGCTATCAGCGTACTGATTTCTTAAGACGTTGTCACGTTCAACTATCGTCAGTAAACCGACTTTACAGACAACCATTTTTTTTCAAAAGACCAAAATCTGATTTTATAAAGAGTTTATTCTAAAATTTGAGCGTAAAACAGCGACAAATCCTACTGTTTCTCTCTTGCTCTTTCTTGCGGTGTGCGATAAGGTAAGAAATACTCAAGGTCATTTGCTCGGGGTACGCCCTTAAGAACCGTAAACATTGTGAGGAAACCGACATGTACCTAGAACCTTTCGAGCGTCTCTGTCCGCCAACCCGCACTTGGCCTGTGTGCTAGATTATGCGTCTATTACCAACCGACCAACCACGCTGTCCACCTAGTTGGTCGGTTAGTCATTATTTTTCCGAACCAACAAACTATCATAGTTTGTCGGTTAGTGGCCTAACTCTCCATTTTTTTAAAGTAAAATCTTTTTTGGCGCTCCACAAACAGACTTTTTGTGGGCTGTGAATTGAACTCTAGCGTCACGCTCGGGTATCATAAGAAATCTTCGGGTAAACTCGGGACCAAGGCCATCTAGAAATCCATCTAGAAATGCAACAGCATTTTCCATTGGCCATCTAAAAATGCGTCAGCATCAGCATTTCTAGATGGCCATGCTCATGGCCACGCCCTCTGATTTCACCCGTGTAGTTTCCAAAGTAAGCTATCAAATTCTGAGTCACAAGTTTTCACTTCACGTCACTTTCACGTCACTCCAATGATGAGACGAGCAGGACGTGTGTCTGATGGTAAGCAACAAGCCTGCCCATAACAGCACAGTGACACTAAGCTATTGGAATATGAAGAGTCCAAAGAGACTACGAAAGAGTTAAGGTTGCTTATGCTGAACTTTTGATGTTCGATGGATTTTGCTTGGCCATTTATTGATGTATGATTTATTTTTTGATGGTTCAGTTAGGTGGGGTTCTGGGCGGCTAATTTTGACCACTTTGGTGAACACTAGTAAATATGTAATTCAATCAAACAATCACACCATCAATACAATAGGCAATTCTACAATCAATCAACATTTTTTTTACTTTGTTACAGGATCTTTAGGCAATACGTGGAGGCAAGGTGAATGGCGGCAAAAATACGTATCAGATCCAAAAATTGTGACTCTCAGAGACCATTCCAAACCAAATACTTGTAAATGCCATGAAAATAGAAATATAAACCAAATAACTAAAGATAATATACCAGAAGATGTTAAAGTATCTACGAACACATATACCAATCATATGCATAATGATAATAAATATGATGATGGTAATTCGACAGATTTTAATGACTTGGAAATGTCAGTTAAGAATATCAATGAAAAATTGGCAAAAAAAGTTATACCGGAAGAAAATGACTTGATTACTGAACAATTTTACAACAATACCCTGGTCGATCAAGTAGATAATGAGAATTACGACACGCAAGCCAATTTCGTGCGTGATCTATTTACAAAAGAAACCAACTGTGATAAATGCTGTGAAAATAACTCAATTAAATATAACGAGGATAACAGAATTAAATGTGATCCAAAAAGTGATAATCATATTAAATGGGAATATAACAGTTCAAAATATAATGAAAATAACAGAATTAAATATAATTCACAAAGTGATAATGATATTAAATGTGAATACAACAGTTCAAAATACAACCCAGATAATAACTTTAATTGTGACGACAGACAAAACTTCAAATACATTTACAACGATAACGATACATTTAAATACAATAACGATTTTAAATGCGATCAAGACGACGAGAACGGTAAAGATAATGATTTTAAATGTGAATATAGTGAAGTAAATGATTTTAACGAGTGCAAATGTGCCGAAGCGAAGAATTGCGAAGTCGGTTGCGGCTGTGTGTGTAATGACTGCTATTCGTCTTGTTGGCCGAGAGATTGGATCAAAATGGATTTTCCGGGCGCGAGGGTGATTTCTATTAATTATACGAGTGACCCGTATTTATGGAGGCCGCTTTGGATTAAGGAAAACAAAAGGTGGGTTTTATGTTAAGCTTGAATCACACTGCATATATATTTTTTTAAATACTGACAGCTAGGGCGAAGTATTTCTTCAACTTCTTTTATGTTTTGCTTCTGTATGCGGCATAACCACAACTTCGCCAGTGTCTTGTGTGTCGTTGACGGGCCACTGTTCTCAGGCTTTTGTAGTGGTAGGACTCTTAGCAGAGTCCGCCTGGGGAAGTACCACACCTTTGCCAAATATTCTACCGCCAAGCAGTAATGTGCAAACATTACTGTGTTCCGGTTTGAAGGGCAATGATTCCAGAGAAATTACAGGGCTTAGAGACATAATATCTTAGATCTCCGGGTGACGAGCGCAGTGCAGTGCTAGGTAATGATTTGGACTATCATGTTCCAATAGCTGCGTGTTACTGTTCTGTTATGTGGCAGGCATGTTGCTTACCATCAGGCACATGACCTGCTCGTCTCGTCACTCTATGCTATAAAAAAAAAAAAAAAGGCTTGTTCGGTACAGTTGCGGCGTAAGCCTTTGATTGGTAGAGCTCTTGTAGTGAAGTATTTCGTGGAGAACGCTAACTGGCGACCGCAGGGAAGGACCGAATATGACGGACAGGTCATTTTTCTTAGGGGTAAAGTTTTTAAACAAATTCAAAAAAGAAGAAGGTTCTCATTTCAATTAGGCTGTATTTTTTTTGCATGGATGTTACACGATAGCTCCGTATATTGTGAATCGATTTTGGTGATCTTTTTTGTTTGGTAGGAAATACTTCAGAGGTATATCTATATACTATATACCTATATGTATACTCGTATAAACATTTTATCGAAATCAGTGTGACAGTTTTGAAATATCAAAAAAAAAACTTCGTTTGGCGTGCCAAAGATAGATTTTTGAGCTGTGAATTCTAGCTTCACGCGGAAGGAAGGCGTGGCTATGCTCATGACCACAGTTCAGTTTCACCCACGTAGTTTCCAAATTAAGCTATAAAATTCTGAGTTATAAGTTTTCACTTCTATCGGCAGTTCCTATGACAGCCAATTTTTTTTTTATTGTGAAGATTGACAAGACAAGCAGGACATGTACCTGATGGTAAGCGACATGCTTGCCCATGTGCTGGCACAGTGACACGCATCTATTGGAATACAAAGAGTCCAAATCTTTACCTAGCACAACACTGCGCATAGAACATTTAATTTAAAATTGAAGTAGGTTTTGTTTTATCATTCAAATTCCAAACAAACCTTTTCTTTTTTGATAACTATTGTTTTGCGAACAACCGTGATAGTTTAAAACAATGTTTAATTTTTTTAAGCATTCTTTACGTACAGAGGTGTGACGCCAGCCTAACCGCTGTTAAACGTAATTCAAAGGTCGTGTGCCGTATTCATAACGATTGTTTTAAAACATCCGAATGACCCTTTTTGTTCGTTTGAATGGGCAATTCATTCCGAATGGTGACAGTGGGTATTTCTAGTTGGAAAGTTATGGAATGTTTTAAATGATTGTTTGGGATTCTTTGAAGGTTTTTATGTTATTATCGACGCGATCCACGCGAAGTTACGGGTTAGGAGCTTTAGGACTAAATCTCGATATGACTAGATAGCGGGTCTGACTAAATAGGTTTAAGACTAAATCTCGATATGACTAGAACGCGTTAGGGCTAAGTAGCTGTGTGACCACATATCTCTCCGCCTTTTTACCCGACTGCGCGACGCAAAGGAGTGGTAATGTGTTTAACAGTCTATATATGTATGTATGTATGTATCATAGCTGGGCACCGTTAATCAAATAGTTAACTTCGTTAATCGTTAATCCGTTACAAAAAAAGTTAACTTCGTTAAACGTTAAAGCGTTACATTTCGTAAGAGTTAACGGAAGTTAACGTTAATCGTTAATCCGTTAATATGCGTATTGGATTTTTATATCGTTGCGTTAGTGAACTTATAACACCTGTTGGTTTAGGTTTTGGAAGTTAACAGGTTAGGAAAAAACTAAATACTTGTAGAGTTTAATTTTATTATTGAAGTGAAAACTTCTTTAGGCGCGCCGAGACAGATTTTTCGTGGGCTGTGAATTGAATTCTAGCGTCACGCTCGGGTATGATAAGAAATCTTCGGGTAAACTCGGGACCATGGCTATTGGCCATCTAGAAATGCGTCAGCCAATGGGAAATGCTAAAAGGGCGTGGCCTGGCCATCATGGTATGGCCATCTAGAAATGCATCACCCAATAGGAAATGCTGCTGCTTTTCAAGATGGCCATGCCATGATGACCAGGCCACGCCCTCCGGTTACAGTCGTGTAGTTTCCAAGGTAAGCTATCAAATTCGGAGTTATAAGTTTTCACTTCTATCGGCAGTTTCTATGACTGCCAAGTTTTTTTATTTTATTTAATTTTAATGTGTAATTTAATCGTTGGGCATAATGCGCATAGGTATCTATTTCCCCTCATGAACATTAACATGTCGAAGTTCTCGTCTGAAAGCGAGGCTCGTTTTGGTGTTAAAATGTCTTTACCCGTGGATAGCAGACGTTCAACTGCAGCGTTTGAGTGCTGTTTTCCAAATTTTAACCCAATCCTTTCCCGTTCCCAGACGTTCTGACGTTCATCACGATGAAACAACAAACATTACAACATCCAAAAATTGCCATCCTACTAATATTATAAATGTGAATGTATGGATGTTTGTTGCTCAATCACGTCCTAACGTATGAACGGATCGGGCTGAAATTTGGAACACAGATAGATTATAGTCTGGAAGAACACATAGGCTAATCGGGAACAACGGGAACGGGAACTTCGCGGGTAACACCGCTGGGCGCTGCTAGTTTATAATATTAGTAAGATGTTAAACACTGAAATTTTCATTGTATAGGTACCTCCATTTCTTCATTCTTATACATTGATTTGTTCATTTTATTTAACTTTTCTTTGGTTAGTTGAAATGAACTACCACCGATTTTATTAAAAGAAACTTACAATACAGATAAACGATCGAAAAAGTATGATTGAATTTATCGGGGAGTTCCCCACTAGCTATGGATTACTATAATCTACTTGGTTTACTAGGGATGTGTGAAATATTCAACTAAATTGTAAACGTCAGTCAAATTCGAGTATGTCTATGCTCAAATTTTCAGCCAAGAAGAACTCAAGATTGTCGGGAATATGACTTATGATAACAAAATTATATTTGTTTTCATATAACGTCAACCGATCATGCCACAGGCTAAAATGACGCCTCAATCCTGCCAAAATTGCAGGAACCCGCCACATATGGTCACACTGCGCCCAGCACTTTTCGTTTCATACTTGTCTGAACCTGTTTTTTGCGCCGTGCTGAGGTGCCGTGCGGTAAATAGTAAGCATTGGATTAACGATTAACGGACTTCTGCATAATTAACGGAAGTTAACATGTCCGTTAACATTTTTGAAAGTTAACTTAAAAGTTAATCCGTTAATCAAAATGTTAACTTCGTTAATTAACGATTAACGGATTAACGAGTTAATGCCCAGCTATGGTATGTATGTATGTATGTATGTATGTATGTATGTATGTTTGTATGTTCCTTTGAGGCACTATACAGACCAAACGCCTGGGCCGATTTTTATGATTCACACGTCAATCGATTCCTCTTAATCTGGCGAGTGACACTAAAGACATGACATTAGTGTAAATCCAATATGGCGGATTCAGGACGCCATATTGTCCAAATTAAAAAAATGAAAATCACCAAAATATGTCAAGAGGGGTATCGTTGAATAGGTATTTGAAAATAATGTTTAGCTTTCTCTCAATGTTTTTCGATTTGACTGACCGTTTAGGATGTATATCGATTTAAAGTTGAGTAACAACCATTCTCACATTTATAGGTTTTTAGGTAGCAGAAAACTTCGTATAACTAACTGTACGTGTGAATGTGGATGGACATTATATACTAATGTATCTAGTAGGCATCGATATAAATCAATAGATGTGCCCTGAGATTCTTGAAATTGATAATAAACTGCGTCTCTGTATGTATCGTAAGTGGTTTACAAACAACCAATCTACTTGACCCCTATAATCGCTAGCGGCGAGATTTGCTGTGGTTCTACTTATTTTGGTTGTTGACACCGAATAATGATAGGTAAAAACGTCCGGCGTCCACCGCGTCTAGACCAACCGACTAGAACGGAAAGAGTGAGCTCACTCTTCCCAGCGTTGACATGATTGCGTGCGCCGTGAAGTTTGGGATGGGGCCCCTCTTGGGTTCTACGATCTATGCTAGTAGGTATATTGGACTACCTTTTTTTCGTACGTGCAGGTACGTGATAGTGGGAACACGGAACCGCTCTCGGATTGTTCCGCCTCGGTCGCCCATCTCCAACTTCAAACGATTTAGTAGGTACTCAACGTCAATCGAAAACCTATACTAACACAAAACTATAAATATGAATTACATGCAGTAGAAAATCCTACATATTATATCAGTAGAAACGAAGACATTTGGTCAACAACCAAAAGATGCATATTATTATGTTGAGCATATTAACATTAACAACATTGTTCATAGCTAAAAAGTATAAAATAAAAAAATATAATTTAAAAACTCAAAAACCCGACTGCGTAAAAAGTGAACCAAACTACGTACTCTGAAAACTAAAAATAATAAAACAAGCATTTAGATTTCTGGTGGTCTAGAATTCTATAATATGTTATTGTATTAATACTATTGAAATATATACAATATTTTCTAATAAAAGAACATTACAACTGAACAGTCGGGATCCATTATTATTCGACATACAATGTAATTGTTCAATGGATCCCGACTGTTTAGTTGTAATGTTCTTTTATTAGAAAATATTGTATATATTTCAATAGTATTAATACAATAACATATTATAGAATTCTAGACCACCAGAAATCTAAATGCTTGTTTTATTATTTTTAGTTTTCAGAGTACGTAGTTTGGTTCACTTTTTACGCAGTCGGGTTTTTGAGTTTTTAAATTATATTTTTTTATTATCAGATTGGCTTAGTATCGATATGACGTACAATGACATTAAAAAGTGGTACATTAGTTCAACCTCACATTTTAGCATAATATACGTTACTGGAAATGTAGGAATTGTATACAACTCCCAGGGAACGTATACGATTCCGAAGCTATTTAGGAAAAGTGTAATATATGGTTTTAATAATTATTAAAGACATAAATAGAGGAAATATATACATTTCCCAGGAACTGTAAACAATTCCAATATCACATTAGGAAACGTAAAAAAATAACGCCTTTTGTAATAAAACACGTTGTTAGAATGTACAATTGGGGTCTATAATTGAAATTTGATTCCGGGTGGGCTCCCACCAGAAGCTCTGCGGTCTGCCCTAAGTATCGCTTCTCCATACTCGCTCTACTCAGGACCTCTCTTGAGCTTTTGGCTCCCGCATTTTTTTTAAACATTCTAGGGGTAGTAGCGAGAAGACTAGGTGGAGTAGGGGTGCTCCGAGTCGAGCAATCTTGAACGTTTTGCTATATTTCCGATGGCCAGTTAAGAAATGTATAGATTTCCTATGAAATTTATCTAATATAATTTATTTCCGACATATCCGGGAGATTTTAAGAATTATATACATTCCCTCATTTGTCCAACTCGGATGGGCAGCGTTCGAGAAACTTCGGCACATTTTGAATCCAACAAACACTAATGCCTGAAGACGAAAGTCTTCAATCAGTGCGTGTTGCCCGAGCGAGCTATGGAGAGAGCTATGCTCGGAGTCTCTTTGTGCGACGCAATCCATAATGAGGACATTTGCAAAAGAACGAAAGTAACTGACATAGGTCAAAGAGTAAGGAAGCTGAAGTGGCAATGGGCAGGCCACATAGATCACAACGATCGCTGGAAACCGCTGGTTGCAGTTTATCTCGCGGGATCGTTCTTTGTGGAAATCTAGGGGGAAGGCCTACGTTCAGCAGTGGACGTCTTATGGCTGATGATGGTGATGATGATGATACATTTTCTAGGAATTGTATACAATGACGGATTGCTTACATTTACGTTAATGACTACGTATGTAGATATTTTTTTTATATTCAAATGTACTTCTTGGACAAAATAACAATGTGCATACCATGCAGTTCCCAAACCTAGAATAATTTTAAATAATTTTATTGACACTTTCATGTTCAAAAATATTATTTAACTTTAATACAAGAAGCTATTTCGAAAAAACTACATTGTTCTGACTTACCAACGTAACTGTACTTTAGGAAACAAACGACAACTCAGTCGTTACACTATCTGGTCATTTCGAGATCTAGTTCAAAAGCGATGTGGACCTAACGCGATGTAGTCATATCGAGATTTAGTCTTAAATCTATTTAGTCAAATCCGCTATCTAGTCATATCGAGATGTAGTCCTAAAGCTTCTAACCCGAAGTTACGGCTTGTCTAGTCGGGAGAACAGCCGATGCGGAGACCCCGGGTTCAAACCTCACACGAACCACTGTCTTTTCGAAGTCATGTGCGTAATGCCGCTAACTTAAAACGGTGAAGGAAAACATCGTGAGGAAACCGACATGTACCTACCTAGAATCTTTCGAAATCATGTGTCATCCACCAACCCGCACTGAGCCAGCGTGGTGGATTATGGCCTAAACTCTCTCCTTGCGAGAGAAGGCCCCGAGTTCCAGCAGTGGGAAGATTTAGTGGGCTGTTGATGATGATGATGATCGACGCGATGCAAATGGAGTGTGACTTTTTTACAGACGTCAAGACGTTTGTTTAACTTAAAAAACCGGCCAAGTGCGAGAGGATCTCGCGCACGAATGGTTCCGTACCATTGGCTGTTTTCATTATTGTTATTTTTAGCAAATAAACGGCGAAAACCTCATTTATTGTATGGGAGCCCCTTTAATTATTTATTTTATTTGAATTAATTACATTTTAAGAAAACAAAACTAAATATTCTGTGGATAGTTAAAGCGTCTAGGTACCTGTCAGCGTTATTAGTATCGAGCAAGAAACGGTAAAAAATCAAGTTTGTTGTATTGGAGCCCCCTCTTCAATATTTTTTATATTATTTTTAGTATTAGTTATTATAGTTACTTGTATGGACGCCGACAACGTATTCGCCTCGACGAGATTTTTTCGTCTTGGTGTAGTACAAATGCTGGAGTCCCTCAAGGCGGCGTGCTATCACCACTTCTATTTGCTATCTTTATCAACTCCATTTCTCACTGTTTAACTTCTTCCTACCACCTTTATGCAGACGATCTCCAAATTTACTCGCAAGCTCGACTCACTGACTTAAGTGTGGCTATTGACATCGTAAATGCCGATCTTAAGCAGATTGTACACTGGAGTAACTCCTTCGGCTTAGATGTAAACCCCAACAAGACCCAGGTTATTATACTCGGCAGTGCTTACATGATAGCTAGAGTCGATTGGTCCGCAATCCCTAAGATTGTTTTTAATAGGGTCACTATACCGTATAGCGAATCAGTTAAGAATCTTGGCGTTATTTTTGACCGCACGTTGAGCTGGGAATCACACCTAAAATCGATCAGCTGTAAACTGTTTGCATCGGGCGGGTCATTGAGACGATTACGTAATTTTTTACCTACTACTACTAAAATTGCGCTTGCACAATCTCTTCTTCTCCCCATCCTGGACTACGCAGACGTCTGCTTTCTTGACCTCAAAGAAGATCAGCTAGATAAACTTGAGCGTCTCCAAAATTATTGTATAAGATTTATATTTGGTTTACGCAAGTATGATCATGTATCTCAATTTCGTATACAGCTCAAGTGGCTCCCCATTCGCTTTCGTCGGAATGCTCATATTTTGTATTTTCTCTATAGCGTATTATTTAACCCCTCTTTTCCGCGGTATTTGAAAAAACTTTTTACGTATTGGAGCAATGCACATGGTCTACCGCTAAGGTCAAAATATAACTTGTTCCTTGAAACACCGCCGGCGCGCAGCGAAACTTTTTATGGCAAGTCATTTGCTTTTCAAGCTGTCCAGTTGTGGAATGCCTTGCCCGTCAACATTAGGCAAGCTCCTTCTCTTGCTGTTTTTAAGAACCAAGTTAAAGAGTTCTACTTGTTGCAGTCATCAGCTAGTTAAAATCATTATTCTCCTTAAAGTCCATGAAATTGTAATCTATTAATATTTAAATATTTTAATTTGTTGAACATGTTATTATTAATTAATTATCTATTAGTCTATTATTATAAAATTATTTGTGTATTAGGATGTAAAATCGATATATGTAATATATATATATATATATTGTTGTATTTTAAATTAGTTGCTAGTTATTCTAAATTGTTACTACTCCTAATTGTACTCCCCGTCTTCCATTATTAATTTATTTATGTTTTTACCATCCTACGGTTGCCTGGAAGAAATCGCTCTCAGCGATAAGGTCGCCAATTGCTACTTTAATACAAGTTTTTTCTGTTTTTTTCTTTGTTATGTAAGTGCAATAAAGAGTTTATCTATCTATCTATCTATCTATAGCGGCAATAGAAATACATCATCTGTGAAAATTATAACTGTCTAGCTATCACCGTGCTTGAGATACAGCCTGGTGACAGACGGACGGACGTACGGAGAGCGAAGTCCAATAACTAGGGTCCCGTTTTTACCGTTTATGTACCGAACCACACCCCGGACACTCAGCCTAAACTCCAAACAAACGGTGAAGTCGACATACCTACACTCACACAACTACGCATATCTCGTTCGAACACATTTACGCATGTGTGCGTGTCATCTAGGGTTACTAAATTATTTTATGGAATAGCTGTGACCCGTGAGTTCACCTACCTGTGTTAAGTGGCTTACAATCTTACCTAGTTAGTGTTCGATCTTTAATGTAGGTAAATATAACTTTCATCAACAATTAGAAGGGAGAAGATTTAAAACAAAATAGGAGATAATAAAGGTACCATGGACGAATTGATTTTTAGTTAAGTACACTTACCCAAAGAGAAAACTTTATTCTGACAATATATTAATTAATCACTCCACATATCGCGTATTTCATTATAGGTAGGCTCGTCACAGGACTTCAGTGTTGGCGCGTACTTCTAACCAGAATAGCTTAACACAGTTTATATAAAGTAGCCAAGTGCGAGTTGGACTCGCCCATGAAGGGTTCCGTTGCAGCATGTAACATAATATACATAGTAGGTACACATAGTTCTTGTAGTTCGTTGTAACTTTGATCGAAGTTTTAATAATAGTGTATTTATGACGTACTAAAAAAAAACTACTCATCAGATCGACTTCAAACTAATTTTCGTTGGTAGTTTTTATGGTAATGTACATCATATATTTTTTTTAGTTTTTTCATTCTCTTACTTTAGAAGTTAGAGGGGGGGGGACACACATTTTACCACTTTGGAAGCGTCTCTCGCGCAAATTATTCAGTGTAGACAAAAATTATATTAGAAACCTTAACATCATTTTTGAAGACCTATCGATAGACTCCACACACGTGAAGGTTTAATGAAAAAAAAATTTTTGAGTTTCAGTTCTCAGTATGGGGGGCACCCCTAATTTTTGTTTTTTTTTTTTAAACTTTTGTGAAAATCTTAATGCGGTTCACAGAATACATCTATTTACAAAGTTTCAACAGTGTAGTTCTCATAGTTTCGGCAAAAAGTGGCTGTGACATACGGACGGACAGACAGACAGACAGACAGACAGACATAGCTGGGCATTAACTCGTTAATCCGTTAATCGTTAATTAACGAAGTTAACATTTTGATTAACGGATTAACTTCTAAGTTAACTTTTAAAAATGTTAACGGACATGTTAACTTCCGTTAATTATGCAGAAGTCCGTTAATCGTTAATCCAATGCTTACTATTTACCGCACGGCACCTCGGCGCGGCGCAAAAAACAGGTTCAGACAAGTATGAAACGAAAAGTGTTAGGCGCAGTGTGACCATATGTGGCGGGTTCCTGCAATTTTGGCAGGATTGAGGCGTCGTTTTAGCCTGTGGCATGATCGGTTGACGTTATATGAAAACAAATATAATTTTGTTATCATAAGTAATATTTCCGATAATCTCGAGTTCTTTTTGGCTGAAAATTTGAGCATAGACATACTCGAATTTGACTGACGTTTACAATTTAGTTGAATATTTCACACATCCCTAGTAAACCAAGTAGATTATAGTAATCCATAGCTAGTGGGGAACTCCCCGATAAATGCAATCATACTTTTTCGATCGTTTATCTGTATTGTAACTTTCTTTTAATAAAATCGGTGGTAGTTCATTTCAACTAACCAAAGAAAAGTTAAATAAAATGAACAAATCAATGTATAAGAATGAAGAAATGGAGGTATACAATGAAAATTCCAGTGTTTAACATCTTACTAATATTATAAATGGCAATTTTTTGATGTTGTAATGTTTGTTGTTTTATCACGTCAGAACGTCTGGGAACGGGAAAGGATTGGATTGAAATTTGGAAAACAGCCTTCAAACGCTGCAGTTGAACGTCTGCTATCCACGGGTAAAAATATTTTAACACCAAAGCGAGCCTCGCTTTCAGACGATAACTTCGACATGTTAATGTTCATGAGGGGAAATAGATACCTATGCGCATTATGCCCGACGATTAAATTACACATTACATTAAATTAAATAAAAATTGGCAGTCATAGAAACTGCCGATAGAAGTTAAAACTTATAACTCAGAATTTGATAGTTTACCTTAGAAACTACACGGGTGTAACCGGAGGGCGTGGCCTGGTCATCATGGCATGGCCATCTAGAAAAGCAACAGCATTTCCCATTGGCTGACGCATTTCTAGATGGCCAAAAGCCATGGTCCCGAGTTTACCCGAAGATTTCTTATCATACCCGAGCGTGACGCTAGAATTCAATTCACAGCCCACGAAAAATCTGTCTCGGCGCGCCTAACGAAGTTTTCACTTCAATAATAAAATTAAATGGTTTTTTCCTAACCTGTTAACTTCCAGAACCTAAACCAACAGATTTTATAAGTTCACTAACGCAGCGATATGAAAATCCAATACGCATATTAACGGATTAACGATTAACGTTAACTTCCGTTAATTCTTACGAAATGTAACGCTTTAACGATTAACGAAGTTAACTATTTGATTAACGGTGCCCAGCTATGCAGACAGACATGACGAATCTATAAGGGTTCCGTTTTTACGTTTTACGGAACCCTAAAAAATGATTCAATCTTTGTAGAAATTCTTATGAAATTAAAAATCTCTTATTCTTGTTTCGTATAATAGACGAAAAATTTGGTACCATTTTGTTAAATAATACAGCATCATGTTCGTATTCTCATAGAAAATTATCGTCCGATATAATAACCCTTCGTTGAGTCCGCCTCGCGTCCGCGAGGGGGAGGAAGCTTGAAATTGGCGGGGGGTGGGGAGTGTCCGTTCTATCTATATTATCTATTCTATGACCGAACCCTAAATAGTAAACTAAAGAATGGTGTTTGTCAATTCGACAACAGTATTGGAACGAAGTTCCTTTCGTCAGGTTTAGAGGAGATAGGGATAATGCTGCGCGACCGAACTGATAAAAATATGAGAATAAAACTGTAAAAAAATATATAACGGAAGTTTACCAGTGTTGCAAACTTTATCTACATATATAAAAGCGAAAGGTCACTCACTCATCAAGGAATCTCAGAAACTACAAATGCTAGGAGTCTGAAATTTTGCATGGAGGTTCCTTTTAGCACGTAGGCGCTCGCTAAGACGGGGTTTTGCGAAATTCAACCCCTAAGAGGTTGAAACAAGGGATGAAGGGTTGTATGAAAATTCGTGATTTTCAAAGTTATCAAATTTTGTATCTAGACACTTGCCACGAAGCAATTAAATGTTTGTTCTGTCAATTTAGTAATTTCGAACTGTGGTGAAATTGGGGTTGAAATGGGGGATGATTGTCATTTGTCAATATGAAAGTTCCCAACCGTTGAAGATAAAACAATGCAACTCTGTATCTTGACACGAAGCATACGAATGTTTGTTCTAGCAATTTTGTAATTTCGAACTGTACGGGGGTGAAATTGGGGTTAAAATGGGGGATGAATGTCAACATGGAAGCTCCCAATCGTTGAAGATAAAACTATGAAACTCTTTATATAGGCACTTGGCACGAAGCCAATAAATGTTTGTTCTAGCAATTTTGTAATTTCGAACTGTATGGGGATGAAATTGGAATTGAAATGGGGGACGAATATGTCTTACGCTTTCACACCTAAACAACTGAACCGATTTTGATGAAATTGTATTATTATAAGCTGTTTTAGTAACCGTAAATGAGTCTGGGTATAAACATAGATACTGCCTGAGTTACCTTAGTATTTATTTCGCGCGGACGAAGTCGCGGGTAACAGCTAGTTTTTCATATGATCGCATCCTGAGACGTACTTCTTAGCATTCCATGGATTCACCGTGCCGGTTTTTTTGAATGTACCCTTTTCACTCTAGATTTTGTTGTTTCAGATTGAACCTGTACCAGAGAGCTGAGCAGATGATAGAACAGCTGTTAGCGATGGGAGTGGGAGAGAAACCGATCATCTGGGTGGGACACTCGAAGGGGGGGCTGTTCATCAAACAGATATACTGCGAAGGTAAGATCTTAGTAGCAGAAACTCTGTATGGTTCTTAATTATATTACTTCCAGACTAATCTGAGTCCTTCAGTCCTTCAGAGTCAGTGATGGCTTATGGAACTGAGACGTGGTCCCTAACTGTGGGCCTCATAACAAAGCTCAAAGTCACACAGCGAGCTACGGAGAGAGCTATGCTCAGAGTCTCTTTGCGCGACAGAATCCGTAATGAGGATATTCGCAAACGAAAGTGGCCGACATAGCTCAAAGAGTAAGCAAGCTGAAGTGGCAATGGGCAGGCCACATCGCTCGCAGAACTGACAACCGATGGGGAAGAAAGGTTCTCGAGTGGCGACCACGAACCGGAAGACGCAGTGTTGGACGGCCTCCCACTAGATGGACAGATGACCTCACAAAGGTCGCTGGAAACCGCTGGTTGCAGGTTGCGCAGGACCGTTCGTTGTGGAAATCTAGGGGGGAGGCCTATGTTCAGCAGTGGACGTCTTGCGGCTGATAATGATGATGATGAATCTGAGTCCTAAATTTCAATCCGATCCGTTCAGATGTTCCGGCTTGATTGAGCAACAAACATCTGAACTTTGACAATTTTTTTTAACATTTATAGGCTTACACTTGACCGCCATCTCGCCTGATGTTAAGCGATGATGCGATCTACGATGGAGCGTGCTTACCTATACCTCATTCCAAATTTCTGTGAATAAAAGGTAAACAAACCAATGTCACTCTCAATATGACAGACCAGCATTTCTCAACCTTTGTTTTACGAGATAGTTTGTAGTACCTTTCATTGCTTGCCCTTTTAAATTTTCGTCGCAAAACAAGGCTAAATATATATGTATGGATATCATAAACACCCAAATATATGTTCCCACTGCTGGGACTTGTAACAATCAACACATTGCCGCTGTAAAAAATCGTCAGACACAAGAATCTGCAATTGCTGAACATCTGATTGATGCTAAAACTGGTCATTGGATCGAGATCCACGACCCAAAGGTTCTATCTACCGAATGTCATTACTATGCAAGAATGGTTCGGGAAGCATTGGAAAATAAAAAACATAGGTATATATTTCAACTACGACGCGATGACCACGATGCCAATAAAATGAAAACTATCCGGTTTACGGTTATCGGCGTCGCGGAATCCTCTAATAAATAAATGTGTGCATAGCGCACTGAGTTTGGAGAAACCTGATATGGTTAGTGTTGTGTGTAGTGTTGGTCACCCTGCGATTTTTGAAGCCCAAATGAGGGTAGATGGATATCTCCTCTCATTTCATAATGAGAGTATGGCGGGCATACGTACATTTATTTCCCCTACGTAAAAAAAGGAAAGGCAAAGCATTTGAGTTCGGAGAAGAACGTAACACTAGAACCAGTGACTTAGGAAAGTAATTTACATGTTTCCTTATATGAAAACGTTCATTTTATTTTTAACAATAATTAAATCTCGTTAAAATTGTCCTCGTATTACCCAAAACTGATCATAACACTATGATGTAATATTCTGGAAATACATACAAAAGTTTCAATCAAAATAACACAAAATTTATGGCATTTTAGAGTGAAAATTATACAAGCTTTTGATAGTAAACAGCGTAATTTGGAACACGTATTTAGAGGTTTGCGATTTCCTCTCAACTCGTTACGACAAAAGAAACCTTTTTCTCCGAGTTCTTTAGACATACTCTTACTCTTTTATTGATAACGAGTAGTTACATGTCATAATATTCAAGATATTCAAATATTACCAATACAAGTCAATAATTAAAAAAATACGGACGTCAATTTAAGATCTCATTACAATAAAAATCGAATAATACATTACATTAAAATCAAATTAAATTACAATTAAAAATTCCAAATTAATGACAAAAATAAATAGAGTAAAATTAATCCATACTTGAATATAATGGAAATGGGCATTTTCACAATATGGGCATGAGAGGGGTATGTTAGAAAAATAGGCGCGTCCTTAATAAGAATAATTTGATGAAAAGAAGTATAAATGTCTTGAACATTGAGAGTTTGAGAAACACAGATCAAATTGCTAGTACTTAAAATCATTTTTCTATCATCCTACCATTACTTTCTATAACTTTTAAAATAAGATAGTATAGAATTATTTGATCAATACAAATCTAAGTATATGGTATTTAAGATCGCAATAAAGTCGAATCCTATTTGTGAAAAATATTTTAAGGCAATTTCATAAAAATACTAAGATTAAACAATGTTTATGTAATGGTATCACCTTTTTTTTGGTTTGTTTTGGTTTTCTACACACCTTGCTGGAACGCACTATAGAAGAAACCGATTCACTCTTGATTTGAAGACACCAAGATTATAACCATCGGGAAAACCCCACTCGGGCAACACATTCCACAGTCTAGACGTTCTTATCACTAAAGTAGAGCCATTTATAATATTAGTAGAGTTTTAAGTCTATGCCCTGTAATTTCACTGCGAACATTTCTTTTCAAATCGGTACACCGTATTATAACCAGTAATTATGTGGTAGGTACTTCCCCACGTGGACTCTCCAACTATTTTTAACAAATAATTTTGTATGTTTTGTGATTATTTTTATTTTTTTATTATGGAAGTATAGGCAATAGGCATATATCTCTTAATCTATGTATATAAAATCTTATCTTATATATAAAATTCTCGTGTCACAGTGTTTGTTTCCTTACTCCTCCGAAACGGCTTTACTGATTTTTACCAAATTTTATATGCATATTTAGTAGGTCTGAGAATCGGCTACTAGCTATTTTTCATACCCCTAAGTTTTAGGGGTTGTTCACCCCAAACATTTTATTTTTATTTTTGGTCAAATTTTTTGTTTTTATTTTTTTATAATGTGGCGTTAAAAAATACATACAACCCTAAATTTTTACCCTTTTATCACCAACCCCTGTTTTTTTATAGCCATTTTAGTAATTTAATCATTTGACAGTGACCTCCTAAACAAAGGGACCGATTTGAATGTTTTTTTTTTTTTTTTGTGTGTATTCGAAGATGGTTTAAATTCACAAATAAGCCCGGCAGATGGCGCTGCAGACAGTGTCTAGGTTATGTCCGAGCGAAGCCGGAACGGGCCGCTAGTATAAATATACAAATGCATCTTCGAAATGTACACGCTTATAACTTTTGAATGACTGGACCAAATTGGATGATTCTTTGTTTTATGATTTCATTATTGTCGGGACAAGGTTTGTATGGCAGAAAATTTGGTTAATGTTGACGAAAATTTGTACTACTCGTTTACCTTTTCCATCCATCGTTTCCTGATAGAGATTGGTCTTGGCGAAAAAGTTGCTACTTTATTTTTAGGAGTTTCTGTTTTTTTGTTTTTTTTATAAGCTTTTATTCTTCTTGCCCTGTGTTAGTACGGGACTAATTTTGCAAGTTAAATTAGAACTACTTCCTGTCGTTAGATTAGGTCGAAATTTGGTTACTTACGTAACTTCGGTGACAATGCAATAATATGGTACTTTGTTTTTGTGAGAGAGGGTTCACACGGCGCGGCTGCCAACCGCGCCCGCGTGCGGGTGCGGCAGATTTCCATATAAAATTGAATTCAATACACACGACGCGGTTTACGGCCGCGGCGGCTGCGGCAGCCGCGCGGCGCCCGCGTGGCTGCGCGTGATTCTTGCGCAGTAGCTTTTCGGAGCAGAAACCGCGAAAACCTGCGGTCTCGTGAATATTGAAACAAAACCGTCGCGCAACGCGGCGCCGCGCCCGCGCGCGGGCGCGGTTTTCAGCCGCGCCGTGTGAACCGGCTCTTATAGAGCATTTAAATAAAAACATTTTGTTTTTTTTTTGATTTCCAAATTCTTTATTTTCCACATAAAAACTGTAAACTACTTGTAACATGTAAATTCTTAAACTAAAAACTATTCCCCAAATAATCCACCCCGAACCGTTCCCGGCGCATAGGTGCCCATGATGCTGGCTGCGTTCCCGCGTTGGATGGCAATGGCCAACCTTTGCTCCAGGAACAAGCCGGAGCGGGAGTCACCCGTATTCTCCCTGAGCCTGCGCCCCAACTCTGAAATGAACGCTTTAGCTTCTGCTCCCCAACAACCCAAAGTCTCCACGGCGACAGGCACGAATTCGTACAGAGACATTACTGCGCTGTACTTATCCTTTTTCTTATCAGCAGCATCCTCTGCCGCGGCTGACGATGAGTGCTTAGTACGACTCAGGTGACTGGCGGCGACAGTGCTGACGCAAGTGGCGTCCCAAATTAGACACTTCCCGTTCTTCCAGGGTACCAGAGTCAATCCATCCGGTCTCTTGCCGTCCGATCTGCATAAGCCCGGGGGTTCGAGCATACTGGGAATGCCCGCCGAAACCAAAGCACGCCGAACGACGTCGTTGAGTGCATGGTGACGCGAAAACCTTCCCGCGCACCGTCTACAACTTAAAGCGTGATGACCATTGGCCTCCACCATAGAGCCGCAGGTGCATATGTGAGGTTCACACACCTTGCAGCCCAGGCGGAGAGCCACCGCCACGCGCAGTGAGCTGTCTTCTAGTAAGGTGCCAAGGTGAGGAGAAGGTAGCGCATGCAACCAAGCCCCAGATTCAGACTGCGTGACGGCCCGGAGTCTAGCCATATCCACCCCCAAGGCACATGCAAATAGTTGTGCTTGAATCCGTTTAGCCCCAACGATATCCCATGCCCGTTGACTATGAGACTCCACAGGCGACGCCTCACCAGGGTTGAGGGCACTCCAGGCTACCAAAGCATCGGACGCATAAGGCAAACTTTCCTCACCGCCATTTAAATTTAGTATATTAGCGGCAAGGTTAGCAGCTCCATGCACCGACGCAAGGAAAGCCGGTAGCCCAACGTCCCTCGCACAACGCACCCCAAGACCTCCAAACCGAATCGGAAGAGCTGCCTGCAACCATTGGTGACCATCAAGTGCAACGTTGAGGACAGACTCAACCGCCGATTTCAGTGCGACATCAAATGCAGATACTTCTGCCGGAAATTTCCAGGTGGGGGCAGTTCGCAAAAAGTAATTTATTTTTGGGACAGCAAAGCACATTCGTAATAAAACAAGTGCCACGTGTGCGGGAAGATTTTTAATACGTTCGTGTGTGGAAAGAAGAAGCTCAGTACGAGAATGAATGGCCTCCGGGACCCCATCAGGAAAAATTGGTGACCCCAAAAGAAAGAGGTCTGAAGCCGACACCTCTTTAAGGCCTGGTAACAAGGAACTAAAGAGGGTGAAGTGTGTGCGAGCTTCCACACTACAGGGGAAAAACTCACATTTGGAAGGGTTCACCACAAGCTCTAGGTCCCTGAGGCGTGGAATAAGTACCCGAAGGTCCTGAGCTACCTGTTCTGGTTTACCTCCAATAGTGCCATCATCTAAGTACCAGATGTTTAATGGAGATTCCAGATCAACGATGAGCTTGTGGATGGCCAAGCTAAAAACGAGTGGCCCGAGGGGATCACCTTGTTGGGCTCCTACTTGAGAAATAATTAATTCGTTACTGAAGAAGAGTTTGGACGGAACTCGGTAAATTTGGTGCAGGAAGGGGTAAAGAGAAGGAACTTTTTCCTTAACCTCCCTTAACAGAATGTCCCTTTCTAAGGTATTGAAAGCATTGGCGATGTCAATCTTCAGTACGACATTACCTGCATTTTTCGGGTTCATCACATAAGAACGTGTCGCGTGAATAGCCGCTTCACAGCCCAAACGTGTTCCAAAACCCAACTGATGCGGCACCATATATCCTGCTATCTCGTCTTTCACGGCGCGGCATGCCAGCTTAGCAGCAAGACGGCGAAAAACGCTACCAACAGCAATTGGTCTTATACCTCCATCTTTTTTCGATAATGCGCAGAGCGACGCACCGTACATATAGGGAGAAACGAGAGGGTTCAGTTGACCACTCAGCAAAAAATTCGTAAGCTTCACTAAACACCCCAGAAGACGTCGTCCATTTTCCCCAGCGGACACTGACGTCAACTCCTTAAGGTGACCAGGACGCACTCCATCCAAGCCTCCAGCAGAACCACTATAGAATGACTCGAGCCCAGATACCACATCTACTAAAGTCACTGATAAGGGAGTAAGGGATATATCTGGTTCTGGTGGGAAGCTTAGGGCCCGGGACGGAGCCGGGTGCTTTAGCCTCATTGAAGCTAACGTTTTGGGATCCTGACGCGCATACGTGTCATCAGACAACAATAGACGAACTGCCCCTCTCAGATCACCTTCGAAAACCTTCGACTCTATAAGTTTATTAGTCGAGCGCAACACACGGCCCGGCGTCGTCCCATCAGAAAGAACACGATGAATCGATCCAGCAGACATAATGTTGGCTTTAACTTTAGCCGTCATATTACCAGGTTGATCCTTTGCTGGAACCTTTAGAGCAACATAGGCAAAACAAAGGAGTGTACACCAGTCATCAACCTCATTGTTGTCCACACAGGCATCTATAATGTGACACAGCTTCCCAGCAGCCTGATTACGCGCACCTTTAGGGACATGTCGCAGGACCGGTATACATCCCCTCGCTTGAACTAGCCCCGCCAAAGGACATCGGCCCGGCGCGGAAGGTGACGGCACTTGACCTCCCGATGAAGAATCTGTATCAGATGCCTGTACCTGTGTCGCGGCAGCTGGACGTCGCGCATCCTTGTGTTTCCGACTGATATGTATTTTGAGGCCATGAGCAGTAAAAGTCCGTGAAGACCCTGGGCAGTGGGGACAACATAAACGTACAGATGAATCATCCATTTATCTACGCTTCACTGTAAAAGTGGCAATTGAGCATCAAATTATTTAAAAAATCTCAATTTCCCAAAAGAATAATAATAGTAATTACCGCATCCGTCTCAATATAAACGTAAAATCAAAAAATACCCTTAAAATATCACAACTAAAATTATAATTTGTAACAAACATTTTCCTTTGAAGCTTTTCAGTTGAAAACTAAATGCTTAAAAAATAACTAAATTCAAATAATTTATGTAGTTTAAAAACCATAGTCTTTTCAGAACACTGTCGCGTAGTATAACAGCCCTCTATATTCCACCCGAAAAACTGTTGGTTTCTCCACTGATTCTTCTTTTTTTTTCAATGTTAAAGTGATGGTGATCACGGCGGTAGAGACTGCGAGGTCTACATCCTGCCGTAGACCAGTCTGGTAATCAGTATATGGATGCAGATATACTCTGTATGGATGCAGGAGGTGCAGTTCTTCTAGTTCTGACGAGTTCTTCTATGACAGGCGACTCAAAACGATCGGCGACTCCTGCTTTCTTTGCCTTTAGTTTGGCTCAGCCGCCGAGATTCCACACCAGACACGTCGTAGACAATTAATTAATGTAAAAAACCGTGAAAAATTGGCGATAAATTTAGTTTTTTTTTAAATAAAAACTTATTTTAAAACTATTTTTAAATTAATATTATCCATTATAATTTAAGTGCAATGCAGAGTTTATCTATTTTTCAAACATTTTTTTTTTAATTCTAAAAACATTTTATTTTCAGCGTATGAGGCGTACCAGAAAATTAACAAAGACCCAAGAACGAGTGACGAAACGAAAGAAACCAAAAAAGTATTTACCCAAGAAATCGATAATAACTTTTCTGAGGCGAACGAGATCACATCCGAGAACATAGACACAATTATTGGACATTTCAAGCAAAACGAAGAAAAAGAAACTCGTGATATCAGACAAAACAATAATTATACAGTACAAAACGAAAATTATACTGAAGAAAAAGACAATTATGATATTTATAATGATAATAATACAAAACAGAAAAATATTTACACTGAAGAAAATGATAATTACACTATTTACAATAACACTAAACAGAATGATAAATATACTGTAGAAAATGATAATTATACTGAAACAAAAGACAATCGAACGAAGACAAAGGAACCTAGAGAACTTGACAATCACACGATAGAAAATCATAATTGTAGATTTAACCAAAGTGTAAATAATAATAAATTATGTGTCATAGATAATAGAGTGGAATATAAGAATGATGTTGAAGATATTAGTGCCAAAAATAATGATTTAGAATATGTTAATAAAGTAACTGATGTCAATAGTAGGAATGTAAGAATTGAGAACGGTGGCGGGAATAATGAAAAGCTTGGCGATGCGAATGGAAATGAAGATCTGACTTCAAGTATTGAAGGTAAATTTTTGCTCCTTTTTAAATAGAGTACCTGGGTGACCGAGCTTTGCTCGGTTTATTACGAAATATACATAGATACCTACAGATAAAAGATTCTAAGAAATAGATTTTCTTAAAAAAAAGAATTGAAAAAATAAGAGAACCCGTCTGGATTCGAACCCGGAGCTACTAATTCGTGATTCTATGAGCGCCCGACTTCCCGTCTGAGCTAATTGTGCTGCCGCGTCACGCGGCGAAATTTACCTTCGCATTCTAATGTCTAATGTGACAGTTTTTCATTGTCTAAAAACGCGCATAATATGCGTTTTTTTTTAATGAAACCTAGTTAGATCGATTTATCGTCCCCAAAATCCCCTGCATACATAATTTCATGAAAATCCGTCGAGCCGTTTCCGAGATTCAGATTCTATGCAAAATTAAATCACTCTCGCTACACTTTTTCTTATAATAATTATAGAACAAGAGCCCGTGAACCCCAGACCTTCGTTATTTTATAAAAGCTGAAAACTTGTCAGCGCATGCTCCTAACACAGGTAAGAACGATGGACCATTATGAAGTTTGGGTCATCCTGGCTTTGGCAAATAAATGGTATTAAGGCCCCAAGTCCCAGCAGTGGGAACTTTTAGTGGGCTGCTTATGATAATTAGGCTGCTAATTGTTACCCAAATATTATGTTTAAAAATAAGCGCGCATATTATGGCGCAAGTAGAATTACAATTGCATGAACATTAACACAACATGGGTGTCTGGCAAGTGCTTACCACGATGTTAAGTGTCTAGCAATTATTGGTGTAATTTTTAGGGTTCCGTAAAACGTAAAAACGGAACCCATATAGATTCGTCATGTCTGTCTGTCTGTCTGTCTGTCTGTCTGTCCGTCCGTATGTCACAGCCACTTTTTGCCGAAACTATGAGAACTACACTGTTGAAACTTAGTCAGTAGATGTATTCTGTGAACCGCATTAAGATTTGAACAGAAAAATTAAAAAAAAAAGAAAAATTAGGGTTGCCCCCCATACTGAGAAATGAAACACAAAAAAATTTTTTTCATCAAACCTACACGTGTGGGGTGTCTATCGATAGGTCTTCAAAAATGATGTTGAGGTTTCTAAAATAATTTTCGTCTACACTGAATAGTTTGCGCGAGAGACACTTCCAAAGTGGTAAAATGTGTGTCCCCCCCCCCCCCCTCTAACTTCTAAAGTAAGAAAATGAAAAATCTAAAAAAAATATATGATGTACATTACCATGTAAACTACCAACGAAAATTAGTTTGAACTCGATCTGATGAGTAGTTTTTTTTTAGTACGTCATAAATACACTATTATTGAAACTTCGATCAAAGTTACAACGCACTACAAGAACTATGTGTACTATGTATATTATGTTACTTGCTGTAACGGAACCCTTCATGGGCGAGTCCAACTCGCACTTGACCACTTTATTAATAATATTCTGAAGGTATTACCAAAATATCAGACTTTATAATTTGACAAATTTAGATCGGTACACCTTTAGTACCGTTTATCTGCCAAAGCCAGGATGATCCAAACTTCATCATGGGCCATCGTTCTTAACTGTGTTGGGAGCATACTCTGACAAACGTTCAGCTTTTATAAAATAACGAAGGTCTGGGGTGCATGGGCTCTTGGTCTATTACCATGAGCCTTTTGGCACGCCTCTCGATCGATTCCAGAGGCTCACGTTGTAAATGAAGTGCAATAAAGAGTGTATCTATCTCCCAGATGTCGTGTTGCGTGCCCGGTCCGCGCTGTGGTCGCGCAGTCGCGGGTTCATGTTCTACTCGGTGCCGCACCGAGGGTCTCCGCTCGCGGACATCAAGACCCCGGTCACCGCGCGGAGTGTCGACCTCTTGGAGATCGCTAAAGGTAAGTTTTACTGTTGTAGGTTTACACTTGACTGTCGTCTCGCCTGGGTCTACAAAGCAATCCAGCTATAAACAGCTCACTTAAGGTGCAAGTACGCGCGGAGACCGCGACAGAAGACCGTGACCGGAGATCGCGACAGGAGACCGCGACAGGCACTTGACATTATGGAATTGTATGGGCGCCAGTTCGCGCCGAGACCGCGACAGGAGACCGAGATACGTGTCGCGGTCTTCTGTCGCGGTCTCGGCGCGAGCTGGTGCCCATACAATTACATAATGACAAGTGCCTGTCGCGGTCTATGGTCACGGTCTTTTTTTTAATATAGAGTGACGAGACGAGCCGGACATGTGCCTGATTGTAGGCAACATGCCTGCCACATAACAGCACAGTGACACGAAGCAATTGGAACATGAAGAGTCCAAATCATTACCTAGCACTGCACTGCGCTCGTCACCCGGAGATCTAAGATGTTATATCTCTAAGCCCTGTAATTTCTCTGGAAATATTTCCCTTCAAACCGGAACACAGTAATGTTTGCACATTACTGCTTGGCTGTAGAATAACTGGCAAAGGTGTGGTACTTCCCCAGGCGGACTCTAAAGAGTCCTACCGGTCGCGCGCGCGGAGACCGCGCGAACCGCTACCTTTAATGTACCCACTGCTGGCACTCGGGGCCTTATCTTACGAGGAGAGAGTCAAGGCCGTAATCCACCACGCTGGCTCACTGTGGGTTGATGGATGACACTACTTCGAAAGATTCTAGATACATGTCGGTTTTCTCACGGTGAAGGAAAACTCATTCACCGTTTTAAGTTAGCGGCATTACGTACATGACTTCGAAAAGACAGTGGATGGTTTGAACCCAGGGTCTCCGGATTGGCAGTCGCCGTTCTACCAACTAGACCAGCCGTAACTTCAAACAAAGCAATTTGAACGGTTTATTCCCGTTCGTCCCCACATCGTCGTCCCCACTGGGGACGAGTGGGAAAAAAAGTTTCGATCGTCCCCAGTGGGAACGAATGGGAAAAAAAAAGTTTCGATCGTCCCCAGTGGGAACGAGTGGGAAAAAAAAGTTTCGTTCGTCCCCAGTGGTAACGATTGCAACTTTTTATTTCCCCATTCGTTCCGCTATTAACCGAGAGTCACTAATGTTATAAATGTCAAAGTATGGATGTTATGTTTAGATATTTGTATGTTTGTTGCTCAATCACGCCGTAACGTATGAACGGATCGATCAGGCTAAAATTTGTAATACAGTTAGGTTAGTCTGGAAGAATACATACTTTTTATCCCGGGAAAGGGAACTACGCGGGTAAAACTGCGGGGCACTGCTAGTTTCCAATAATTTTAAAAATACAAACGTAAAAAAATATACGAATTAAAATACGTATTATTTTTTTTTTTTTTAAACAAGTTTTGAATCACTATTTATGTAGCCAGGTACTGATACTGATCGGTAAATTGTAAGTATGGCGATGTAACAAACAATAGATACATAATGACTCACAGTGGGGACGAACGAAACTTTTTTTTCCCATTCGTTCCCACTGGGGACGATTGAAACTTTTTTTTCCCCACTCTTCCCCAGTGGGGACGACGAGGTGGGGACGAACGGGAATAAACCATTTGAACGATTAAAATTCAGAATGACAATCCTTGTCTTCAAAAAAAATGATTTTCTTTGGGTAAATTTTTCGTAGTGTTAGATTTTGAGCAGGGTCATCTCATTGATTTTTAAATACTAAATGCACTGACTTCAAAGGAAGGACGTGTCTTTCTGAACATTTTTTTGGCATTTTAATGGCTAGCAAAAACTCGTTCACTCCCTCCCGCGCACTGACCGCTGTGAACTGAGTCGCATGTCGCATGGCCCTAAAAATGCAATTTTAAGACCAACGCGGTTGTGTCATTTTATCGCACTATTGGCCAGGTCCTTATATATAAGTCTATGACTAAATGCAACAACAATCTCTTTTAAACTTTGTGTAGGATGTTCTACGTCTAGAGTATTATAAGGAAATTCTTTGTATTTTTTTTCCAGACTGTCCCCTGGTGGTGGGCCTCCAATCCCGGTGGGAGGTGGCGGTGGGGCCGCGCGCCCCCACCGTGCGCGGCGTGGTGGAGACGTGCCGCACGCTCATGTCGGTGCTGCGGCTCAGGATAGTGAGCGCCGAGTCCGCCGGTAATACCCACTACTATACAGACTGTCCCACTGGTGGGAGCGAGCGGTGGGACCGCGCGCCCCCACCGTGCGCTGCGTGGTGGAGACGCGCCGCACGCTCATGTCGGTGCTGCGGCTCAGGATAGTGAGCGCCGAGTCCGCCGGTAATACCACCACTACTATACAGACTGTCCCACTGGTGGCAGCGAGCGGTGGGACCGCGTGCCCCCACAGATAGTCGCAGTTTTTACCCTTTGGGTACGGAACCTTAAAAACAATAACAAAATTGGCAGTAATTGGAACTGCCGATAGAAGTGAAAACTTATAACTCAGAATTTGGTATCTTACCTTGGAAACTACGCGAGTGAAACCGGAGGGCGTGGCCTGGCCATCTAGAAATGCGTCAACATTTCCCATTGGCTCACGCATTTTTTCTAGATGGCCAATGACCATAATCCCGAGCTTACCCGAAGATCTCTTATCATATCCGAGCGTGACGCTAGAATTCAATCTACGGCCCACGAAAAATCTGTCTAGGCGCGCCAAAAGAAGTTTTCACTTCAAAAAATAGACCTTCCTCGCGGAAGAAGTGTTATTTTTGATGTGATAACGTCTTATAATTTAATGAAGCCGGCTGCACGCCCGCCAAACATGACGTCATGTAACGTTACCGTTAGTTCGTCGTCCGTGCCATGCGGACGAAGCTGAGCGCTGAGGGCGCCACCCGCCGAGTCGAGCGGTATCACTACTCGCGCTATCAGCGTACTGATTTCTTAAGACGTTGTCACGTTCAACTATCGTCAGTAAACCGACTTTATTGACAACCATTTTGTTTTTCACTATCGCTGTCTCTTTCTATCCTCCCTCCCCCGCAACTGTTCTTTCATACCTCCTCCATGGTAGCATTTAACCCAACCTTGTTGAAAGTCGCATTAGAAGTTTCACTTTAAGAAGAATTTTGAAAATCGGTCCACAATTGATGGACAAATCGGTCAACATACATCCGTGACAGCATGTGACTATCTTTTAAAGTTGCGTCATCATAACCTTTTTATGGTTCCGTAAAACGTAAAAACGGAACCCTTATAGATTCGTCATGTCTGTCTGTCCGTCCGTATGTTGAAACTTGGTTAGTAGATGTATTCTGTGAACCGCATTAAGATTTTTACAACAAAATAAAACAAAAATTAAAACATTAGGGATGCCCCCATACTTAGAACTGAAACTCAATTTTTTTTTTCATAAATCCTATACTTGTGGGGTATCTGTCTATCGATAGGTCTTCAAAAATGATGTTGAGGTTTCTAATATCATTTTTGCCTACACTGAAGGTTCATTCGCACTAGTTCCATTGCTCTGTTCCATGATGGAACTACTGCGAATTTTTTTTCGCGTTAGTTCCATTCAGGCATAAATATGAAATGATGGAACTACTGCGAATACTCAAATTAGAATTCGCATTTGTACCATTATGAAAATTATATATGGATAGGTAAAAACATTCAACTTTAAAAATACCTCAGCACATTTGACTACTAATTTTATTTACAGAAACATTACGAACATTAATATCACAGTATAAAGATATCACCCTTTGATCTTGGGAGAAACGCCGATAATGTCTAGACACGGGTAGGGTTGTCGCAAACAAAAATGCTTATTAAAATATTTACAAGAATTTTACAATAACGTACGGAATACGTCAGCTCCGAGCCGCGCTCCTGCAATACTAACATTTTAATGTAGGCAATGCAAGAGCGCGCTTCCCGCGTCTCACCCAGCACACCCCGCACGATTGCCCCGTCTAGACGGCTTCGTCGAACGGCTTACAGCCAAACCACACTAGCGACTTTTAGCAGCGGCGACAGGCGACAGACGCTGCGTCACGGTTCAAAAAGTAGCTGCGCTTGACGTCTAGTCGCTGCATCCCGCTTCAAAAAGTAGCATGTGTGGTCAGAACCTTAATATTGTCGCACGGTTGTCGCTTACGGTTATTTCATCATCATCAGCCCGTTGTCGTCCACTGCTGGACATAAGCCTTTCCAATGTTGCGCCACCAAATCCGGTCCTCGGCTCTCCGCATCCATCCGCTTCCTGCCACTCTCTTCAGGTCGTCGGTCCACCGAGCGGGAAGCCGCCCCACGGGACGCCTCGAACGTGGTCTCCACTCCAGAACCCGTCTTCCTCAACGTCCGTCGGCTCTGCGACATATGTGACCCGCCCACTGCCATTTCAGCTTGCTTATTCTCAAGGCTATGTCGGTTACCTTAGTTCTCCGTCGGATATCCTCGTTGCGGATTCTGTCCTTCAGAGATACTCCGAGCATAGCCCTCTCCATAGCCCGCTGTGCAACTTGGAATTTGTGGACGAGGCCTTTTGTCAGTGTCCATGTTTCCGCCCCATAGGTTAGGACCGGGAGGATGCACTGGTTATACACCTTGGACTTCAGGCACTGAGGCAGTGGCGACTCAAAGATTTGACGCAGTTTCCCAAATGCTGCCCAACCCAAACGTATTCTTCTGTCAGCCTCTTTGTCGAAGTTGTTTCTACCCAGTTGAATAACTTGACCTAGATAAATGTATTCCTGAACAACTTCGATACTGACATTATCGACTGTGATTGCAATTGGATCTGCAAATAAATTGAACATGACTTTCGTCTTGTCCAAGTTCATTCCCAAACCCACCAGTCTGGAAGAAACACTTAGGCTCCGCAACATCTCCGACAAGTCCCGCGGCGACTCTGCCATTATAACTATGTCGTCTGCGAATCGCAGGTGTGAAATGTATTCGCCATTAATATTTATACCCAAACCGTTCCAGTCCAGTGTTCTGAAAACGTCTTCCAGAGCATTGGCAAAGAGCTTCGGAGAGATAACATCTCCTTGTCTCACTCCACGCTGCAGAAGTATTGGTCTTGTCTGGATACCTTGGATTTGTACGGTCATGGTTGCGGCGTTGTATAGACACTTCAACACCTCGATGTAGCGCCAATCGACTTGGCATCGCTGCAGGGACTCCAGTACAGCCCAGGTTTCGATGGAGTCAAAGGCTTTCTCGTAGTCCACGAACGCCAAGCAAAGAGGGCGATTGTACGATTGTCTTCTGTACTATCTGCCGCAGCGTATGTATGTGGTCTACGGTGCTGTAACCTTTTCGAAACCCAGCCTGCTCCGGCGGTTGAAACTCGTCAAATCTTCTGGCAAGGCGATTTGAGATGACTCTTGAAAACAGCTTATATACGTGGCTCAGAAGTGATATCGGTCTATAGTTCTTTAGTAACGTATAATCGCCTTTTTTGAAGAACAAGGTGACCACACTTCTAGACCACGCCTCCGTCGTTATACCTTTCTCGATGACAGCATTATATAGCTTGCGAAGCTGTTCCAGGACTGGACGCCCACCAGCTTTTAAGAGCTCAGATGTAATGCCATCATCCCCAGGCGCCTTGTTGTTCTTAAGCTGCGCAAGAGCCATCTCGATTTCGGGAATCTCGATGTCCGGTAGCTCGTCCGTGAAGTAGCGGGTTAATTTAGCACGTCTGTCGTCTGTAGTCCGAGTCGTGGGCTTCGGTGCGTGTGAGGAGTACAGTTGTCCGTAGAACGTCTCGGCTTCTACATGTAGATCTGGCTTTGCTGTAAGAACTCGACCATCTGACATCGTAAGCTTCGTCAGATGACTCCTTCCCAATCGCTTTGCGAATACCTTCGAACCTCTATTTCGACTGATTGCAACTTCGATTGCTCGAGTGTTGCTTTGTCGTATGTCGAATCGTATTCGCTTCTTTATACGCATATTGAGAAGGCGATAGTCTGACGAATCCGCTGACATCTCCCGTCTCTACCTCATCAGATCCACTGTTTCTGCCGAGAGCTTGGACACCTTACCCACTCGTTTCCGTTGGTAGAACTTCTCTCCCACGTCTCGGACAACAGTCGCAAACTCGTTGACATATTGATCAACGTCCTCAGTAGTTTCCAGCAGACTGAATCTGTTTCGCAATTCTAGCTGGAATTCTTTGGATGCTGCAGAGATATGGCACGGTGACGGTCGGAGCGTCGACTTTATCAGGCGATTTCTCTCGAGTCGGAAGTTTATATCAAAAGTAGCTCGTACAAGTCGGTGATCGCTTCCGGTGTTAAACCTGTTGATCACTGTGACATTTTTGAATATATACCTTCTGTTCGTCATAATAATACGGTTATTTAAACAATAAAAATTACAAAGTCAGCGAGGTTGTGCGGCAGCCAGAGGAAAACTATCCTCCTTATCGAAGGTGCTCGTGCAAAATCTTTTGAACACTTCCTGAACCAATCTGCAGAGTATGCTGAATATGTTTGTACGTAAAACGTCTGTTTTCTTGATTTAATTTATTTACTGCCAGCACACTTTCTTCGGTGACAGCCGTCATAGGACGACCACTCCTTTGTTCATCCTCCAAATAAAAACGACCCCGTTTAAACTCGCTATACCAGCGGTAGATCCTCGTCCATGGTTGAAGGAAGGTCCTTCATCCATAAAAGCAATTAGAAGTCGATCAAATGACTCATCAGGTTTTAAGCCACATTTGAAATCGTAAAAAATCATAGCACGAAAATGTTCTCGCCGCAGATCCATTTTTTGATGAGACAAGAAAATTTGTATGGGTTCCAAAAAAATACGGAGGGTTAAAAAAAATTGGTATTGGTATTTCTGAAGTTGAATGTTTTTACCTATCGATATATAATTTTCATAATGGTACAAATGCGAATTCTAATTTGAGTATTCGCAGTAGTTCCATCATTTCATATTTATGCATGAATGGAACTAACGCGAAAAAAAATTCGCAGTAGTTCCATCATGGAACAAAGCAATGGAACTAGTGCGAATGAACCACACTGAATAGTTTGCGCGTGAGACACTTCCAAAGTGGTCAAATGTGTGCCCCCCCCCTCTAACTTCTAAAATAAGAGAATGTTAAATTAAAAAAATATATATAATGTACATTATCATGTAAACTTCCAACGAAAATTGGTTTGAACTCGATCTGATCGATGTATTATAATCCATTATTATTTAAACATCAATCAAAATTACACCGAACTACATGAATTTATTTAGTATGTTACTTGCTGCTACGGAACCCTTCATGGGCGAGTCCAACTCGCACTTGGCCACTTTTATTTTGTGCTAATCAAATCGCGGATAAAGAACGTGTCGCGAAATCTATATCTATACTAATATTATAAAGAGGAAAGATTTGTTTGTTTGTTTGTTTGTAATGAATAGGCTCCGAAACTACTGGACCGATTTCAAAAATTCTTTCACCTTTGGAAAGCTACATTATTCCCGAGTAACATAGGCTACGGCAGATGGCGCTGCAGTTGATATCTAGGTTATTATTCGAGCGAAGCCGGAGCGGGCCGCTAGTCTATACTAATATTATAAAGAGGAAAGATTTGTTTGTTTGTTTGTAATGAATAGGCTCCGAAACTACTGGACCGATTTTAAAAATTCTTTCCCCTTTGGAACACACCCTACATTCCCCTACATTATTCCCGAGTAACATAGGCTATATTATATTTTTTTTAAAATTAGGGATCCTTACTAAAACTCCAATAATGTAACATAAGGTGTAAAAAAATGACCTGAAAAATTCCTTACGTCGCGTGCGCTGCGAAAACTATTGATGATAGAACAAAATCATTTACTACGACTTTGCAGAACTCATTATTATCTATATATATAAAAATCAAAGCCACTTTTCGTTGTCATTGAACTCCTCCTAAACGGCTGGACCGATTTGAATGATTTTTTTTGTATACGTTTGGGTAGGGCCCTGAAAGGTTTAGATTCACAAATCAGCCCGGCAGATGGCGCTGCAGTTGATATCTAGGTTATTATTCGAGCGAAGCCGGAGCGGGCCGCTAGTGTATGTATATTTAGATATCCGAGCAAAGCGGGAACGGGCCACTAGTTATAGTGTAACTTGTCTACATGGCCTCAAACTTTCTCGTCCATCTATTGCATGTCGCGTGACGGTCGGCCGCGGTGTAGAGGTATAGTGAAAGGCACTCGACAGAGCAGCAAGTTACTTAAATTACTTAATTCGAATATTTATCCAAAAATGTTTAGTAAGTAGTAGTGGTAGGACTCTTGCCAAAGTCCACCTAGGGAATTACCACACTTTTGCCAGCTATTCTACCGCCAAGCAGTAATGTGCAAACATTACTATGTTCTGGTTTGAAGGGCTTAGAGATATAATATCTTAGATCTCTGGGTGACGAGCGCAGTGCAGTGCTAGGTAATGATTTGGACTCTTCATGGTCCAATAATTGCGTGTTATTTTGCTGTTATGTGGCAGGCATGTTGCTTACCATCAGGCACATGACCTGCTCGTCTCGTCACTCTATACGATAAAAAAAAAGTTATATGTCAACAATGCGAAAAAAAGTTTCACTTTTACCGTGGTGTCATATAACCCCACAATCATTTTAATTTATATACCTACATATTTTTTGTTTCTCAGATGCTGGCTGCGGTATCCTGTCAGGTATATCTGTGGACCACCGAGAGATCTGCAAACCCTCGAGTCGATCCTGCCGCCTCTACACCATGCTGAAAGACGTCATCGCCGACGCGACGAGCTGTCAGTGTCAATAACATGTCATTGCCGACGCGACGAGCTATCAGTGTCAATAATATGTCATGTCACCAACCTGTCAGTACACGAGACATTGCGATGATGACTGATCAAAAATATACCATTCTATAAAACAGTTATAATGCTTCGGCTACATTAGCGGGCTACGGCGAATATTCGTGTTAACGCGATGAATGTGGCCGGGTACATCATATCATCATCGTAATGCCGCTAACTTAAAACGGTGAAGGAAAACATCGTGAGGAAACCGACATGTACCTAGAATCTTTCGAAGTCATGTGTCATCCGCCAACCCGCACTGGGCCAGCGTGGTGGATTATGGTCTAAACTCTCTCCTTGCGAGAGAAGGCCCCGAGTCCCAGCAGTGGGAACGTTTAGTGGGCTGTTGATGATGATGATGACATCGTATCATCGCGTAGTATTCGGGCGAAGACGATGTAGGGTAAAAGAGGGTAATGGGAGTCAGCGGGCAATGGGAGTCACCCAACCACCGCGAAACACTACATGCGACCGACGCGTAAACAGCGTCCTCAGCCCCCGTTCCGGACCCCCGCGCGGCCACGAATGGCTCGGGCCAGCCAATCCATGCACCACTGAGAAACAATCGTTTTTTGTTTTTGTGCTCCGCTGATATAATTTTACGTCAATGCAAATTAGAAGGTAAGTGCCGAATATCTTGCAGTATGCGATTATGACATTTACACTTACTTAGTTAGACGTTCCAAATTGTGATGTACAGTTCAGATTATATCAGTGTGTTAAAGATTTTTTTTATTTGAATTTTTTACTCATTAGTGTAGTTGTGGGAAATGAGAGTCAGGTGACTCCCATTACCCGCAAGTGAAGAAAAGAGAAGACATGGAAAGGCAAAGGACAAGGAAGAAAGACTAAAGTACAGAAGAAGGGTCCTGAAAAGGCAAAGCGCCAAGTATTACAAGAACAGAACGAAACATCTGTATCAGATGTTGGTTCTGACGACTTATGCCAGTACGATGAGGATGATGACGCAGAAGATGCTGGCAACAGATGCCTAGTACAAGAAACAACGAGATGTGGTACAGATGTATCTCGTGTGGGCTATGGGCTCACGCGGGGTGCACTGGATGGGAGTCAGCTGAAGATTATGTTTGCGATGTATGCAAGATTTTACTGGATTCCAATTGCCCCCAGGGTGATTACCATTACCCCTACGTTGGTGTAATGGGAGTCAAATCTGTTTTTTTTTTTTAATTTTATAATTTCTAAAGTTGATTGCCAAAGTGGCTGAAATTGATCTCTAATGATAGTTCAATAAGTATACTATGTTTAAAGGCGGCTGCAATAGATAATTTCTTTTTAGTTAAATTTTTATTTAAGTTCTCGCTTAAGTGACCCCCATTACCCTCTTTTACCCTAGTAGATGTCTTCGAAGAACATCGCCTATTCCACCAATTTTTTGTCGCGCCAACACGATACGAATTTTCGACCGCTAATGTAGCCGAGGCATTAATGATTCAAAATATTACAAATGTTAAGGTACAAGTTCGCGCGGAGACCGCGACACGAGACCGCGACCGGAGACCGCGACAGGCACTTGACACTATAGAATTGTATGGGCGTCAGTTCGCGCCGAGACCGCGACAGTAGACCGAGACAGGTCGCGGTCTCGGTCTCGGCGCGAATTGACGCCCATACAATTCTATAGTGTCAAGTGCCTGTCGCGGTCTCCGGTCGCGGTCTCCTGTCGCGGTCTCAGCGCGAACTTGTACCTTAATGGAGCAGCTGTAATACTAAGTAAAATAATATTGTAAATCGCGACAACTTTCATGACACGTTTCGTGTTACGAAACTAGCCGTAACTGTGATACGGGGGGTCTACCGCGGAACGAAAAATGTCATAGCTTTGGTGTTTCTCTCTCTTTTCTTTTCGCTTGAAATGATAGAGACAGCATTAGCAAAGCGATAGCCGATTTAGTTAGGCGGTAGAAGCGCGGGTCATGCTACAGCGTTCAGAGTATAATGAATGGGGCGTTTTCAAGATGCAAAAAAACCTGTCTAAGAGTCAGGTGGCACCAATCTGTTATTCTGTTAGAGAAATTTCACAAACAAAAAAAAATTGGCAGTCATTGGAACTGCCGATAGAAGTGAAAACTTATAACTCAGAATTTGATAGCTTACCTTGGAAACTACACGGGTGTAACCGGTGGGCGTGGCCTCGCCATCATGGCATGGCCATCTAGAAATGTGTCAACATTTCCCATTGGTTCACAAATTTCTAGATGGCCATGCCATGATGGCGAGGCCACGCCCTTTCAGCATTTCCCATTGGCTGACGCATTTCTAGATGCCCAATCGCCAAGGACCCGAGTTTACCCGAAGATTTCTTATCATACCCGAGCGTGATGCTAGAATTCAATTCACACCCCACGAAAAATCTGTCTAGGCGCGCCTAAAGAAGTGTTCACTTCAAAACAAACATTGGTACCACACTTGGCGATATTTAGGACTATTTTTGACAAGTAAATTTGCATCTGGAAACTTGAAAACTTGTAACTCAGAATTTGATAGCTTACTTTGGAAACTACGATCTTCAAAGCATTGTCGCCTAGACTAACTCTAGACTAGAGATGGCCATGTTCCCGTGTTCACCCGAAGATTTCTTTCATTAACGAGCGTGACGCTTGCGCTCAATTCACAGCCCACGAAAAATCTGAGTTAGGTGCGCCAAATTAAGTTTTCACTTCATAAATAATTACATAGTGTTTAAAAAAATACATACCTACTAAGTATGTACATATGTATATTTTGACGCGTTGACTTCTGACTCCTGTGTTTCATACCTACCTACATGTATCATGTTTTTTTTTTATTCAATGTATTTTATGCAAATTCATTAGAAAATATAAACATTCTGCTCAAGGAGAGCAGAATGTATATAAATTAGAAGAATAGAATAAATACATTGCTAGTATATCTTCAATTTCAAATCGGGCATTTTATTAGTTGCAGACTGTACTCGTACCTAGTGTATATTATACATTAAACGTGATATATGTGCTATGTGGGAGTTGACTAAGATGTTATATTCATATTTTCCTGTAGGTAACCAAAAGTATTTTTCGAATGCATTTTGTTAAGTGTTAAGAAATGTATATCGTTATCATAAATATTCATCACGGCATTTTATTTTCCATATCCATTTAAAATAAATGAAATTGTACAAAAATGTAACGATTGTTTTTATTTTTAAATCTTAAACTATGAAAGGAGTTTTTTTTTTTAAATAAAGAGTGACGAGACGAGAAGACATGTGCCTGATGGGAAGCAACACGCCTGCCACATAACAGCACAGTGACACGCAGCTATTGGAACATGAAGAATCCCAAATCATTACCTAGCACTGCACTGCGCTCGTCACTCGGAGATCTAAGATGTTATATCTCTAAGCCCTGTAATTTCTCTGGAAACATTGCCCTTCAAACCGGAACATAGTAGGTAATGTTTGCACATTACTGCTTGGCGGTAGAATAACTGGCAAAGGTGTGGTACTTCCCCAGGCGGACTCTGCTAAGAGTCCTACCACTACAAAGTTTTCCGATGGATAGCTGAATTGAAGTCAATACCCAATTTTAAATGACCGGTTTACAATTATATTCCAATGCATTTGGTCGTTCGTTTAATACCGCGAATGCTACAATCGGGAAATTTTACACAGTGACGTGAAAACTAACCACAACAAAAGTATGCGTCAAAAAGACAGACACGCTAATCCACCGTTAATCTGGATAGCGATTCTGAAACCATTCTCATCTCTCGGTCTTTGTCATGCTAAACAGATAAGACAAAGACCGAGAGATGAGATTCCGTGTCGGATGCAACCGAATGGTTTCAGAATCGCTACCCTGATGACACAAAATTATGTTGGCGGTTTTAAATCTCTCGAATAATAAGGGAACAGGACGTCTACTCTATTTCTACGAAAACATAATTTCGGAAAAAAAAACTCGCGACTTTCCTACTCCCGTTCTACTTCGTTTCGTCCGATACAACATTGTTGGACAAAACGACGGATCGAAGTAGAATCGGAGTCATAAGAACTGCCGATAGAAGTGAGAACTTATAACTCAGAATTTGATAGCTTACCTTGGAAACTACACGGGTGTAACCGGAGGGCGTGACCTCGCCATCATGGCATGGCCATCTAGAAATGCGTCAGCATTTCCCATTGACTCACGCATTTCTAGATGGCCATGCCATGATGCCGAGGCCACGCCCTTTCAACATTTCCCATTGGCTGACGCATTTCTAGATGCCCAACCGCCAAGGTCCCGAGTTTACCCGAAGATGTTTTATCATACCCGAGCGTGACGGTAGAATCCAATTTACACCCCACGAAAAATCTGTCTAGGCGCGCCTAAAGAAGTTTTCACTTCCATAAGATAACTGTGTTTGAGAGCTTGGTTCTTCAAGAGAAAGCTCATATCGTTTGTGTAAATGAGACCTGGCTAGCGAATAACAGCTCTTTAAAGCATTGATCAGTACCCAGTGTATCGCACCGACCACGACAGCCACGGCGGAGGTGTAGCGATCCTCACTCACAGGTCTCTGAAGACACAGGTCAAGCACATATGCTTGCATAGTCGGAGCATAGAACTTGTTTGTGTACAAATTTTCAATTGTAAATTAATCGAAAACGTAATATCCGTATATTTTCCACCATCTCTTAACCCTTAATCAAATGGTTTTTTTTTTTCAATAAAATTGAAAACTTGTCACGGTTTTTAGGTAAGATGGTTTTGTAGATTTCGAAAAAAAACTCCTTATATTTATGAAAAGGGGGGAAATGGGGGTTTTGCGGTGGGAAATTATTTCCCATTATCCAGTATGTGAAAGTAAAATATAATTAAGTGGGAAATTATTTCCCATCATCTGGAACGGATTCAACTTTTGATACACTTTTACTACAAATTCTATACATATTAGTCACACATGCTTTGCTTGTTTTTTTTTTCATAAAAAAAAATAAAGTAACATAAAAGAATAAAGTTATAAAATGAAACAAAAACGTTACTAATAATGTTTTATTAAGAACTTATTACTGTAGGAAAATAATATTACTGAGTTGGATCTGATATAGCATGAGTCATCTTCAGAATCGGAGCCTGATAAATCAGGCAAGTCGACTAAATTGTGTACCGCCTATTTTAATAGCTTCTGGGTCAGCACTTTACGTTCCTTTCTTGCGTCCTTCTTTCTTTTTTCCATATTTGAATTGCTGAAAGTAAATAATATGAAGTTGGTAATTATGTAGTCGATCAGCACAAATAATCACAAAATCGCAAAAGTCCTGAGTTGACTTAGGTACTCGCTAACAACTTTTTATTAGGTAAGACTTCATATACATATACTTATTTAGTACAGCTGACAAACAAATTATTGTATTATATAGACACTGGTGTTTTTCAAAGCAGGAATAAACATTGGGAAATTATTTCCCACCTAATTAAACCTAATAAAATCTACGAAATATCAGCGCTACGAGCACTGAAACCATAAAAAGCATTCAGAAAACAAGTCTAGTTTACAACAATATATTGTTTATGTACTTACCACATTTTTTTTCTTCAAAAACTTCCGAAATTCCCGCGAGAGCCGGTTTTTATCACAAAAAAATCAAATTGTGTCTTTGACATTGACAAATGATGACAGTACGCAACTTTTTTAGAAATGTTGCCAAATAAAATATTTAAAAAATGTGTAAGATTATTTTGTTCCACAGATTGGTACCGATTCGAGTTGTCAATAAAGAAATTATTAAAAAATAAAAAAATATTGACAAGTGGGAAATAATTTCCCAATATTTGAATAAGGGTTAATCCGTCTCAAAGAGACCTTGAACCATTATCTTCTTTATATACCTAGTAAGAAAACATTGATTTTAGGCGATTTTCATTATGCATCATTCATCTTCGTCGTATAAAACGGACAGTAAAGATAAACTATTATTCGACAGTTTAATAGACAGTTCCTATATATAATCCAAGATCCCAGAGCTGCCAAACGTCACCTATTTTCTGATGAATGAAATGCGGACGATTAAGTAGAGTTAGTACGTACTAAGAACACAAGCTTACTCGCTAACTTGCTTAGACGGCCAATTTTGAGATATGGGGTAATGAAGGTACATACAAACATTACTTCACGTATTTTCTAATAAGTGATTTTCACGTATGTTGTAGGCAATATCCTTAAAAACAAGGTCCCAATACTCCCAGACACTTTCCGTCGGCCGTTTTGCTTAACAACTCCAAAATAATAATTTAACTTCACTTAAATTCTCGTGCTCCATTTGTAAATATGTTCGTCAGACAACTATTTTGAAGCTTTTTCCAATAAGATAGACCAATCTAAGGGGGCAATCATCCCCTAAACTCAACTATGCCTCTATGGGTAAGAGCGCGAGACTGAGTGAGACATTTATTAGGAAATACTGACTTAAAATTGAGTTTAGGGGATGATTGGCCCCTTAGATTAATCTCAAAAGCGATCATTTAATAATTTAAATTAGGGTTTATTCCCGTTCGTCCCACCATCGTCGTCCCCACTGGAGACGAGTGGGAAAAAAAGTTTCGATCGTCCCCAGTGGGAACGAATGGGAAAAAAGTTTCGTTCGTCCCCACTGTGAGTCATTATGTATCTATTGTTTGTTACATCGCCATACTTACAATTTACCGATCAGTATCAGTACCTGGCTACATAAATAGCGATTCAAAACTTATTTAAAAAAAATAATTAAATACGTATTTTAATTCGTATATTTTTAGGGTTCCGTAAAACGTAAAAACGGAACCCTTATAGATTCGTCATGTCTGTCTGTCTGTCTGTCCGTCCGTATGTCACAGCCACTTTTTGCTGAAACTATGAGGACTACACTGTTGAAACTTGGTATGTAGATGTATTCTGTGAACCGCATTAAGATTTTTACAAAAAAAAATAAAAATTAGGGTTGCCCTTCATACTAAGAACTGAAACTCAAAATTGTTTTTTTCATCAAACCTACACGTTTGGGGTGTCTATAGATAGCTCTTTAAAAATGATGTTAAGGTTTCTAATATAGTTTTTGTCTACACTGAACAATTTGCGCGAGAGACACTTCCAAAGTGGTAAAATGTGTGTCCCCCCCCCTCTAACTTCTAAAGTAAAAGAATGAAAAATCTAAAAAAAATATATGATGTACATTACCATGTAAACTACTAACGAAAATTAGTTTGAACTCGATCTGATGAGTAGTTTTTTTTTAGTACGTCATAAATACACTATTATTAAAACTTCGATCAAAGTTACAATGAACTACGTGTACTATGTATATTATGTTACTTGCTGCAACGGAACCCTTCATGGGCGAGTCCAACTCGCACTTGACCACTTTATTTTACGTTTGTATTTCTTAAATTATTGTAAACTAGCAGCGCCCCGCAGTCTTACCCGCGTAGTTCCCGTTCCCGGGATAAAAAGTACGTATTCTTCCAGACTAACCTAACTGTATTACAAATTTTAGCCTGATCGATCCGTTCATACGTTACGGCGTGATTGAGCAACAAACATACAAATATCTAAACATAACATCCATACTTTGACATTTAGGGGCTGTCCATTAATCACGTGATGTTTTTTTTACATTTTTTAACCCCTCCCTCCCCCTTGGTGATACGTGGTGAGGTTTAAAACTAACCCCCCCTCCCCCCACCAAAATCACGTGTATTTTTATTACCTACAAAGAATCTTAATTTTTTATAAATTTTTTTTTTAATTCCGTTATAAATTAATAAATTATAATCTAATCCTAATTTAACGAGCGAGGACTTCGTTCGTTACCTTAACGGGGAGTCAAGGTTACACTACACGTCGATTTTCGATTTAAAAATCACGCGTTTGACGAAAAAATAAATACACGTGATATCTTACTATACCCCCCTACCCCCCTGGTGATATTTCGTGATATTTGCCGAACCCCTCCCCCCTCCCCCTTTTGAACCTCACGTGATTAATGGACAGCCCCTTATAACATTAGTGACTCTCGGTCAATAGCGGAACGAATGGGGAAATAAAAAGTTCCAATCGTTCCAACCACTGGGGACGAACGAAACTTTTTTTTTCCCATTCGATCCCACTGGGGACGATCGAAACTTTTTTTTCCCACTCGTCCCCAGTGGGGACGACGATGTGGGGACGAACGGGAATAAACCCAAAAATTCCCTCCAATCAGCCAGCAGTGGCTCTGGAAAACCCTTGCGCTAGTTCGTCGTACGATGTGTAAGATGCAGTACTCTTTAAATCCGGTATGATAGTAGATAAGTAGACAATAATGGCAAGTTGAGGCTCTAGGTCCCTAAAAAAAAGTGGCTTTTAATTAAAAGAAAAACGTTTTTTTTTTTTACTATTTATTAATGATTATTAAATACTATATTTAACAATACAATTTATATTTAAAAATACTATCTCTATAAGGTTATACAGAAAAGGCGTACTAAGTCAATAGGGTAGCACAATACACATCGATTTCGTCAACTTAAGATTCATCTCAAAATTATACACTCACAGGCACAATTGACCGCCTACCCTGTATTTCTCCTATTTTGGAGAAACCGCTAATTTTAAAGCAAAATTTATGGTCATACCTACGCTGAAAGTTATCATTAAGCAATAACATAAGTAATTGTAATTTAAATTAATATTTTTCTATTGACATGTACAGAGAGTATGACATAAATGAGTATGAGTAAGAAGTAAGAGTATTGAAAACATAAATAATAATGACATAGGGTAATGACACTCTTGTGCGTAAAAGACTTCAAAGTCTTGAACATCGCCGCAAAATTGCCATCTTATCGGTTTTTTATTGGATACACTTCGGAGAGTGTGCAACTGATCTGCATGATCTAATACCACCTAGCCCATTCTTCTATCGGACTTCTCGCATCTCAAAAAAGCGACATCGTTTCATGGTTGATGTTCCAAAACCACGAACGAAGAGATTTGACTCCACGTTTGTGATTAAAACGTCTAAGATGTGGAATGCGTTGCCTGAGTGGGTTTTCCCCGATAGTTACAATCTTGTGTGTCTTCAAATCGAGAGTGAATCGGTTTCTTCTAGGTAAGCACTCCATCGTAGATCGCATCATCGCTTAACATCAGGCGAGGTGGTGGTCAAGTGCGAACGTATAATAGTAAAAAAAAACATTAACGATTTTAAGAATAATCCCATAAAACGAATTATGTCGAAAGGATCGAAGATATGAAAAATATAGGTGGGTAAATTGTACCTGTCAGTTATTTGTTTTGTTTTCTTTGAGCGGCATATTTATGTTCTAAGCTAACAATAAGTTACTCCTTATAACACCAGCTATCTGTCAGTAAAAGTCCCGTTAAAATCGGTCCAGCCGTTTCAGAGGTTAACCGGAACAAACAGGCAGTTTTTTTTTTCATATGAGTACATAAATTCAATAAAAAGCTATTAATTTGGAATTACAGACACTCCAATTTTATTTCTATGTATAGATTTAGTAAATGTTTTCTACTATAGATCATTGGGGCAATGCAGCTGGAGTTTTGGGTAACTTTTTATTAGATATACATACTATATACTAGCGCTTACAAACAAACAAAGAACCCCTTTAGCTTTATAATGTTAGTATAGATTTAGCGATTATACGGCCCTTTCGAGATTGTACATCATTTGTGCATAACCTTAAATCAATTTGTACATTTCTTGTTATTTTCAGACCAAAACACACAAAATAAAACATTGTATTAGTTGTACAAAACAAAATTAAGAGAAATAGTTATTTTTACAAACTCCAAAGTCTAAAAAAAAGTTGTTCCATTATGTTGTCGAATTAAGATGTCATTTTAATTTAAAAAGTTTTTTACAAATTTTGGTCCAAGAAAAGTTTTTTTTTAAATATAGTGACGAGACGAGCAGGACAGCAGCGGCTGATGGTAAGTAAGCAACATGCCTGCCCATCACAGCACAATGATACGCAGCTAATTGAATACGAAGAGTTCAAATCTAGCCATGCACTGCGCTTGTTATTTGAAGATCGAAGATTAATTTCTTTGTTCAATATAGCAAAACTGACGGTTCTCATTCGACTCCAATTGCTTGACCGCCATTTTGCGATTTGGTGTTTTATTCTTAATTACAATTACACTTTGGTTCTTTGGTCTTTGACACTATAAAAACACTTTTTTCAAAACTTAAATAGTCTAATAATTAACACTTAACATTGAAACCTCTCGCTCAGCTAGAGGGTATACAATTGGTACCTACTTTTCGTCTAAAATTACACAGAGTTATACAGTTTACAATGGAACTTCAATAATTCGAACGACGACTTACTTAACCCAAACGCTCCACCTATCAGAATGAACAACGGCGTGTAGGATAAATTATTTGAAAAAAAAAATACAATTAAAAATAATATAAAAAAGTCGAAAACTTCGATTTTTGTCGGTGTTAATATACACAATACCTAATATTTATTATATTTCGACCTTAATATGCAAACGACGACAAAAGACGTCGAGTAGTTCGTATAATCGAGGTTCTACTGTACATCTTTATGAACTATTAGTTTGGCAAACTCGAAGTCGCTATGAAAAATCTGGCCTTCTATATTATACATATTGGAACTTTGGTAAACTTTCAGTATTTTTGTTTAGTGAATGGACAGAAAAACTTTTTTACGATGTTGGTTTTGGCCTCATAAGTAATACCAAGTCATTAGTTTACTTTACCAAAATCTTTTCAATCACTAAACACTAAAATCACTTATTTTTACCCAAGCACATTGTTTTACCAAAACCATTTATTTTATCAGAATCATTGATTTATTTTACTTTTTTTTTTTAATTATAGAGGTAAAATGCATAACCCTGTGCAGTTAGTAATCAATTAACAAAAATATCACAAATTACAAAAAAAAAAAAACTTATATAGATTAAAAACAATTATTAAAGCACGATTTTTAGTAAACATTATTTTAGAAAAATTATATAGCTACTTTAATAACTTAATCTAACAATACAAACAAACATGAGACTGACATCTCTCGAGTTAGAGAGAGACGGAAGACGTTTCGCCGATCAAAAGCCAACGCTTTATCTGTTACTAAGGTCGGTCCCGACCCAAGTACGTGTAAAACGATGCAGTTATTATAACTATTGCTATATCATATGTATCTAAAATCACATTTAATTATAAAAATACATAATTGTAAATTTACATTAATAATTATAAAAAAATATATTTTTTTTAATTTCAAGGAAAAAAATATTTGATTGAACCATGAACGAGGGATCGTTCATGCGTTCACTCTTTTTACATTCGTTCGTTCATTCAATAGTAATTTTGACCTACTACAAATCGAAGCCAATTCTGAAGTAGTCACATAAAATTAAAAAGTAAATTTCCCGATTTTATTTTTGATTCGTAACTTTTAAGACCACAAAACAAACTAGCTCTAGCCACATTTTAAAAATATAAAAAAATCGTAGTATCTTTTATTATTAAAGATTTAAAATTAGGAAGTTTTAATAGTTATTAGAATGTGAATGTGTTTATACGGAAAAGTACGAACCCGAACCGAAATGTCCCACTACAAAAAAAAGTTTTTTGTATTATATTCTACCAAGCTGTACAAAATTTAACTATTTTATTTATACAATAGATATATAGATTGTTGATTTAAGTGATTTTAGATACATTTTGTCATCAATTATAAATTTGGACAGGACTTGAATATGACACATCGCAAAAAAACTCGCTGAAATAAATAAAAATATATTTATACTTTTACTTCATACACACACTGGTTTACCAAAAATATTCTGGACATACATATTATAATAAATTAATATTTATAAATATTACTTAACATTCGTCAGACATTGTGTTATATGGAACCAAACCGCTGATTTATGTAATACTTATTATATAATTGTATATACATATTGTACTTATGAAACATCACACTAATATTTGTACTGAGTGGGAGTCATGATGTTTGAAGTAATGACATTTTTTTATTAGTTGAGTTGATGGCAATATGGTGATTGTATTGATATTCAAAATGTTTAAAAAAAAATTAAAGTAGTGATTGTTATACGAAAACTAAATACTTAAAAAATAAAAAATCTTACCAAAATTATTTGAAAATCGTGAAAATTTTGATAATCATAAAAATCTATATTCCTACTCGCTATCTTCTTACAAATAAGGTATATTTTCGTTTGACACAGTTGATAAAGAAATGAAGAAAAACTTTATACAGATGTAGGACATGTTTTATGCTCAGTGTGTTGGGCTACTCAACTCAACTCTTTGGTAAAATACGATACGGTCGAAGTTGTTGCATATTAGCCTTAAAAAGCTTCAGATTATATATCTGTCCATCGTATACTTTATATTATATCGTATACGTCTATTAAACGTGTATGAAATAGTGTTGTGAGCTGATAGGGGGCACAAAAAAAAAGTCTAGACGATTTTAAAATTTTTAAAAATTAGTCCGACCTATTAAACTTTTTGAGCAATAAGGGTGGAGAGGGCTCTTAAAAAATCAAAATCTAACATTTCTTGACGCGAGACTAAAAAAATGACGGTTTTTTGCGCAACCCTAGGGGCGGAAGTATATTATGTATCATGATGTTTAAAATTGAGATTTAACAAAAAAAAGATTAGCTGCCAATTAGAGCAAATCCGAGAGCCACACGCAAAAAAGCTATCCTACGAGTATATTCTCACCCGAGCCTACTTTTTCTCTGGAAAATATACATTAGGAACTTTTATTTCGAGAAATGAATTCTTGTAATTAACTATCTTTATGTAATCCTACTTGCTGTACCAATTAGTTAAAAGGCCAAAAAGGTAATTTCTATTTCCATCAAGTCACGGATTTTGTGCTACCCAATTCCTTTTTAGCAATACGACACAGTTGCAACTTTTTGAAAAGAAATCTTTTAGTTTTGTTACGAACATCATCATCTCTTTTAAAGGTAGTATCGATGTTTTTAATAAATTCATTTCTATGAAATTTTGATTCAAAATCTGGAGTTTTGTCATTTATATCAAAATTTATTTTCTTTTTAATTTTTAGTTCTGTCGTGTTTTTGATGTTTGTATCGGAGTCGTTCCAATCCGATATTAAATTCAAAATCTGTTTATATCTTACTAGTTTGTTACATTTGGGAGTTTGTAATTTATATGCGTTTTTGTCATCTCTAGTGGTTTTAATTATATTGTTTGAACCTGCATTTTTAATTTCCGGCCTTATTCTATTTTCTGATTCAAGTTTAGAATTTATTTCTTGTACATCTGTAGTAACCGGTTTTTCTTTTCTGGGTGTGTTCGTAACAGCTTCGTATGTACTTTCCACGGATAGGATATACTCATCAATTTCAATGGTCTCCACTTCAATAATTTCAATTTCGCTACAAATTTTAAAATTAACAAAGCTGTGCATTCGATCATTGACTGCGGTTATTGAGAAATTCTTATTTTTGATATTAAATTCATCTGCTTTCGTTTCTTCAATATTATCATGTTCTTTAAAAATATTATTAGCATTATTTGAATAAAAATAATAAGCCGGTTTCAAAATATCATTAACTTTCAAACTATCTTTCACATTTGCTAATTTCGTAATTTGTTCCACATTTTGTAATTTTTCATTCACGTTAGTACCAATTGACGCAGTTATTTCAACGCTTTTGTATTTGTATTTATTATTGTCCTGTTTATTATTATTAATTTGATCGACATTTAATTCTTCCCAGAACGTTTTATTTTTGTTGTGCCTTTTGTGGAAATCAAAGTGCTTTTGAATGTTTTGAGAGGGATTATATGCATTATTAAAATAATTAGCATGTTTTTGGCAATCGTTTTGACGATAATTGGTTGTACCGAAATCGAGATTCATATCGTTACTTATTTTATTAACATCAACGTTACTACTAAAACTATTATTTACATTAATGTGTGTGCTATTATTATTATCCTTACCAAAAACATCAATGTTATCATAATTTTTACGAATATTAACGTCAGAATCATTGACATTAGTGTTACAATTGACATTAAATTCTTTTATTTTATTACTTTTAACATTATTCTGATCCATTATTGCAATTTTTTCATCGTGTTTTTCACTATTAAAGTTATTTTTTACACCGTCAACCTCAACATTGCCATCGACAACTGTATTAAAATCATGAACGTTGCTCTCACCAACAACATTCCTAAATTCACGACCAAGATGATCAATTTCAAATTTTATACCATCACCTTTATCATTCTTATAATCAACATTTATACCATCAATTTTACCATCAAAACCACCAAATATACCTTCAAAATCACCATCAACATCACCATTTTCCCCATCAACTTCACCATTTTCACTCTCAACACCATCATTCTCACCATCAACATCATAATTTTCACTATTAACATAACCTAAATCGCTAATTCGTCCATATTCAAGTCCCCCACCTGCCTGCGGTCCCTGCATCGTATTACAGCGTGGGTCGTCACCTGCCTAGGCGAACAGATGTTTCGGATCGGCGTCCACTATTTCACAGCAGAACTCGTCTTGTTCCAACGGCTTCTTCACCCATTTCCCGAGCTTCGCGTTCTCGAATGCGTCGAAGAGGCATTTTTTCGCCGCCTGCAAAAGTTAAAAATAGCAGCTTATAATATAAGTTGTATCAAAAGTTTTTAACATTTTTGGATCAATGTGTGGAAAAATTATGTAAATTATGTAGAAAAAATAAAGTGACCAAGTGCGAGTTGGACTCGCCCATGAAGGGTTCCGTTGCAGCAAGTAACATAATGTACATAGTACACATAGTTGTAGTTCGTTGTAACTTTCATCGAAGTTTCAATAATAGTGTATTTATGACGTACTAAAAAAAACTACTCATCAGATTGAGTTCAAACCAATTTTCGTTGGTAGTTTACATGGTAATGTACATCATATATTTTTTTAGATTTTTCATTCTCTTACTTTAGAAGTTAGAGGGGGGGGGACACACACATTTTACCACTTTGGAAGTGTCTCTCGCGCAAACTATACAGTGTATACGAAAATGATTTTAGAAACCTCAATATCATTTTTGAAGACCTATCGATAGACACCCCACACGTGTACGTTTGATGAAAAAAATTGTTTTTGAGTTTCAGTTCTCAGTATGGGAGGCAACCCTAATTTTTCTTTTTTTTAAATTTTTTTGTTCAAATCTTAGTGTGGTTCACAGAATACATCAACTTACCAAGTTTCAACAGTGTAGTTCTCATAGTTTCGGAAAAAAGTGGCTGTGACATACGGACGGACAGACAGACAGACAGACAGACAGACAGACAGACAGACAGACAGACAGACAGACATGACGAATCCATAAGGGTTCCGTTTTTACGTTTTACGGAACCCTAAAAACCGTGTATGTACCGTACCTACTTATGTACACACGCAAGATGTTAATACTATTGTCTTTATACCTCGTGCTATGAAATGTAACTAAATGTCTAGCTTATTGTGTTCTGAAGTTTCTTTTGTATTTTAAAACAAATACACGGGTAACTCACGTATAATATAGTCAGAACAGTCCGACTCGAGTTTCGATCGCGTCCGGTGAACTTCTTCAAGGCGAGTGCGCGCGCGTGTTCGCAGCTCGATTAGCACACTCAGTGCTACCCGTGTATTTGTTCTTTTGTATTTCTGTATAGTATATAGTGACGAGACGAGCAGGACATGAGCCTGATGGGAAGCAGCCATTGGAAGATTCCAAATCATAACCTAGCACTGCACTCATCATCCAGTGATATGAGATGTTTCATATTTTCGCCCTGTGATTTCACTAGAAACATTGCCCTACAAACCAAAACAGAGTAATGTTTGCACAATACTGCTTGGCGGTAGAATAACTGGCAAAGGTGTGGGCATTTCCCCAGACGGGCCCTGCAAAGAGTCCTACCACCACCATAGATTAATAACGCCTAGATCGATAATATTTTTATAATATTTATAATCTTTCTACCTAATCGCGGGGGACCTGAAGTTTATACTCGTAACGCGCTTCCCAAAATAATTTTATCTGACCCAAGTTTCGGCAGCTTCAGAAACAGATTAAAGTGCTGGCTTATCGATCAAACTTTTATAGTTACTCCGAATTTTTAGAGAGTGATGGCAAAGTCCTATAAAAATGTATACAAACATTTGACATGGGTCAATACAATTGTAATAAAAACATATTATACTCGTATAATGTTTGACAGTTTTCTGTACAATACTTATTATAATACAGTAAAGTAGTCATTTCAAACTTTGAAAATGTATACAATTTGTATGCTCTTTCTTTTGTTTTTATTTTTACGTGTAAATTGTACATTTATGAATAAAGTACTTTGACTTCTTCAAACAAACTGTAGGTGTTACTGGTACTGGAGAGGAAATGAAACCACGTCACTGTATAAACTGCTGACTATATTGATCTTAATACACAAGTGACGCGGGGCGAGAGACTGATCGCTCGACCGCTGTCATCTGCTTATATACTAAATCTTACCACATAAGTACGTGCTCTTAGGCTTAGGCCCTACAAACGCTTAAACTTAAGTGAGGCAAAACGCAGATTGCTGTCAGCAGTAATGGGGCATCCATAAACTACGTGAGGCAATTTTGTCGATTTTTCGATACCCGCTCCCCTCTTGGTGAAATGTTGTTCAAACCCATCTCACGTGAGAATTTAACACATTTTTAGGGTTCCGTAAAACGTAAAAACGGAACCCTTATAGATTCGTCATGTCTGTCTGTCCGTCCGTATGTCACAGCCACTTTTTGCCGAAACTATGAGAACTACACTGTTGAAACTTGGTAAGTAGATGTATTCTGTGAACCGCATTAAGATTTTTACAAAAAAAATAAAAAAAAGGAAAATTAGGGTTGCCCCCATACTGACAACTGAAGCTCAAACAATTGTTTTTCATCAAACCTACACGTGTGGGGTGTCTATCGATAGGGCTTAAAAAATGATGTTGAGGTTTCTAATATAATTTTAGTCTGTACTGAAAAATTTGCGCGAGACACTTCCAAAGTAGTAAAATGTGTCCCCCCCCCCCCCCCTTCTAACTTCTAAAGTAAGACAATGAAAAAACTCTAAAAAATATATGATGTACATTACCATACAAACTACCAACGAAAATTGGTTTGAACTCGATCTGATGAGTAGTTTTTTTTTAGTACGTCATAAATACACTATTATTAAAACTTCGATCAAAGTTACAACGAACTACAAGAACTATGTATCTAATGTTACTTGCTGCAACGGAACCCTTCATGGGCGAGTCCAACTCGCACTTGGCCACTTTATTTTACTCAATTTCTCCACGTTTTCACACAGAATTAACACATTTTGTTGTGCAAAACAAAGACGTGAAATTTGTCGCGATCACCCCCTCTTTCCGACCGATTTCGATACGGTTTTTTTTTTTAAATTGAAGGTTAGTTTCCATTCTTTGGTTCCTAGCTATTTTTGTTTGTTCTTGTTCATTGTCGAAGACGAATGCACTAGCACTTGACCCTTGACAGCTGATGGTAGTTTCAAACAGACTAAGCCAATATGGCTTACTATGATTTGCCTCAGTTTTTTTGTCTACAATACCTGATAGTTGGGACACTGCAGCTTCGCTTCGCTGTAGAGCAGAGTGGCGGGGTTCTCTGGAAGCGCCGGGGGCTCCTGTTCCGCCTCCATTGCGTCCTGAGAACATATTCCATTTCATTCAAACACTACATACGCGAAATCATATCACTGAGGCTTATATGAACTGTTTTTTGACTAAACAAAAAAAAATGCTAGTTGTATACCTACTGCCGATACATGCTTGAAATATTCTCAGAATAGAGCTATATAGGTACTTCTTCTTTTAAAAATAAGTAATGAAATTGAAACAAAATTAATATTTAATACGGGTTTTTTTGCATTTTTTGTCGTTTTCATAGATAATGACGGAATCTTTTGTGCACAAGTCCGACTCGCACTTGGTCGGTTTTGTAGAGTTAAGCGGTACCTGATTAAAATGTCTAATTTGAAGCTAGTTTTCTATAGTGACATGTTTTTCTAGGATGTTGTTTGAAATTGGAAGTAATGAGATTGCGAGGTATCGAGGTTACGAAGTTTCTAACTTTCGATAAATCGAGGTAGGAAGGTTTCGATGTTTCGGTGTAACGTTGATTTGTAGTACAATATCACGAGATATCGAGTCAATCTGGTTTCGAGGTTTCGAAATAACGAGGTAAGTACGTTTCCGGTTACAAAGTTTGTAGGTTACGAAATATCGATGTTCCTCGGTCTCACCGGCGGCAACGGCGCCAGCCTGTCGAGCAGGTAGTGACAGCGCGCGAACATCGACTTCGACAGCTTGCAGAGCAGCGACGGCTGACCGCTCTCCATCTTGCCCGTCATGGCGTTCAGGAACAAGGGGGGCCGAATGATACGAGCGCGAGGTTGACGGGTTACGAGGTTTGAAGGTTTTGAAATGACGAAGTAAGAAGGTGTGGATATAACGCGGTTTTTAGTAATGTAAACGCGGCTTTGATGTAATGTGAACGCGACTGCAAATTTTCGGGGTTTCAAAATATCAAGGTAGAAAGGTTTCAATGTAAAGCGTGTTTGAAAGAATGGGATCACGAAGTATCCAGGTTATGAAGTTTCCAGGTTTTGAAATAATGAACTAGTAGGAAGGTTTCGTGATTTCAAACTTAAAATGTTTTTAGGTTTTAGGTTAGTTTCGAGGTTACGACGTTACAAAAATTACAAAGTTTTGAGGTCACAGTTTCAAGGTTACAAAGTTTCGAGGTAACAAAATTTTGCTGTTACGAAATATGGATAAATGTATGTTCATTGGTCTCACCGGTGCCAATGGCGCCAGCCTGTTGAGCAGGAAGTGCCAGCGCGCGAACATCGTCTGCTTGCAGAGCAGCGACGGCTGACCGCTCTCCAGCTTGCCCGTCATGGCGTTCAGGAACGAGGGGGAGGAATGATACGAGCGCGAGGTGGACAGATTACGAGGATTGGTGGTTTTAAAACAAACGAAGTAGGAAGGTGACGATGTAACGCGGTTTTGATGTAATGTGAACGCGATTGTAAATTTTCGCGGTTTCAAAACATCGAGGCAGGAAGGTTTCAATGTAAAGCGTGTTTGAAATAATGGAATCGCGAAGTTTATGAGGTTTTCAAATAACGAAGTATGATTTCGAAGTAAAAACGTTTTAGAAGGTTTTGAGTTACAGTTTCAAGGTTACAAAGTGTAACCTCGAAACTTTGTAACTTAATGCGTCTAAATAGGAATGTTTCGAGATTACATAGCTTCGAGGTTACAAAGTTTCGAAGTTACAAAGTTTAGAGTTTATGAAACATCTATGTTAATTGGTCTCACCGTTGGCAACGGCGCCAGCCTGTTGAGCAGGAAGTGCCAGCGCGCGAACATCGTCTGTTTACAGAGCAGCGACGGCTGACCGCTCTCCAGCTTGCCCGTCATGGCGTTCAGGACCTCCGCTTGCTGGAATAACAGAAACTCGACATCAAATAAACAATACGAGGGTCAAACTGAAAGTTCTTAGAACTGGCCACTTATAAACAATATAATAAAAAAATAATTCTATAATTTGAAAATAGAACTCTTTGCCAATATTACTGAGTATATACTTCATTCATTTGTCATTTGTTTTACGATTTGGCGGCAAATTGAAAATGGTCTGTGTCACGTCAACATGAATTTAACACGAGAAAATTTTCGTGCAATGATTTTTTATGACTTTCGATGTCATTTAAGTCAAAAAAGTTATAATAGACTACGATTGGCCTTTCACGATGAAGCCCCATCTTGTGCGACTGTTTACAACTGGTTTAATGAGTTTAAACGTGGTCGCACTAATCTCACTGATGATTTACGTGAGGGACGGCCTTCTACGGCGACGACTGAAGATAACATCTGTGTTGTGCGGCGTATGATAGAGACTGACAAAAGAGTGACCTATCAGCAGATTCGGACAAGCTTAGGCATCGGTATGAGTCAAGTGCACAAAATCCTACACGAACATTTAGCGGTCAGGAAGCTTTGCGCCCGGTGGATACCTCATAATTTGACTGAGGCTCAAAAACTCCATCGTGTGGATTGGTGCCGTAAAATGATTGAAAGATTTAACGGAGGTGACTCAAATGCTGTGTTCGACATACTAACAGGTGACGAAAGCTGGATTTACTGTTATGATCCTGAAACCAAAAGACAATCTGCTCAGTGGGTGTTTCCTTTCGAGGAGTTGCCAAATAAAGTGAAGAGAGATCGAAGTGCGGGGAAAAAAATGGTGGCCTCGTTCTTTGGAAGGATAGGTCATTTCGCAACAATTGTGTTAGAGGATCAAAAAACAGTTTCTGCAGAATGGTACACTACCAATTGTTTGCCACTTGTCTTGGAAAAAGTTCGAGAGAAACGACCTCGCAGTAGGATCCTCCTTCACCACGACAACGCCTCATCGCACACCGCCAAGCGAACGATCGACTATTTGGCGACATCAAACGTTGAATTACTGGGTCACCCGCCGTATAGCCCCGACCTCGCGCCTTGTGATTTTTATTTATTTTCAAAAATTAAAGAAAAACTTAAAGGAAAGCGGTTTATGAATGCTGAAGAAGCGGTGGCTGCGTATCGCGATGCCATTGAAGAGACCCCTAAGGACGAGTGGGCAAAGTGCTTTTCCCAGTGGTTCCATCGCATGCAGCGGTGTATTGACGTGAATGGACAATATTTTGAAAAGATATAATAAAACTAATAACTGGCTAATGTAATCAGTTTTTGATTTTCTAAGAACTTTCAGTTTGACCCTCGTATAGTAAAAAAAAAAGAAAATTAGCAGTCATAGGGACTACTGATAGAAGTGAAAACTTATAACTCGGAATTTGATAGCTCACCGGGGTGATTGTGCACTACACTCACTGGGGTGGTCGCGCACTGTATTCACCGGTGTGATGGTGCACTGTACTCACCGGGGTGGTAGCGCACTGTACTCACCGGTGTGATGGTGCACTGTACTCACCGGGGTGATGGTGCACTGTACTCACCGGGGTGGTAGCGCACTGTACTCACCGGTGTGATGGTGTACTGTACTCACCGGGGTGGTAGCGCACTGTACTCACCGGTGTGATGGTGCACTGTATTCACCGGGGTGGTAGCGCACTGTACTCACCGGTGTGATGGTGCACTGTATTCACCGGGGTGGTAGCGCACTGTACTCACCGGGGTGGCAGCGCACTGTACTCACCGGGGTGGTCGCGCACTGTACTCACCGGTGTGATGGTGCACTGTACTCACCGGGGTGGTAGCGCACTGTACTCACCGGGGTGGTCGCACACTGTACTTATCGGGGTGGTCGGACACTGTACTCACCGGGGTGATGGTACACTGTACTCACCGGGGTGGTAGCGCACTGTACTCACCGGTGTGATGGTGCACTGTATTCACCGGGGTGGTAGCGCACTGTACTCACCGGGGTGATGGTGCACTGTACTCACCGGGGTGGTCGCGCACTGTACTCACCGGGGTGATGGTGCACTGTATTCACCGGGGTGGTAGCGCACTGTACTCACCGGGGTGATGGTGCACTGTACTCACCGGGGTGGTCGCGCACTGTACTCACCGGGGTGATGGTGCACTGTACTCACCGGGGTGATGGTGCGCTGTACTCACCGGGGTGGTCGCGCACTGTACTCACCGGGGTGATGATGCACTGTACTCACCGGGGTGATGGTGCACTGTACTCACCGGGGTGGTAGCGCACCAGCACACGCTGAAGGACGGCGCCCGCGCCGGCGTGCGCGCCTCGGTGCTGGCCGCGCGCGCCAACAGCGGCCGGTGCAGCCGGTACGGGTGCGGTAGCAGGCTCATGTGGTTCTCGATGCGGCCACATAGTGCACTGCAACCACACAGTGTTTCGGGACCATTAATCAATGTGCAGAAATATTGCAGCATTAACAGCACACTAAATGTTCCCATTACTGGGACTCGCGAGGAGAGAGTCAAGGTCATAATCCACCACGCTGGCTCAGTGCGAGTTGTCGGATGACACATGCTCTCGAAAAATTCTAGGTACACATCGGTTTCCTCACGATATTTTCCTTCACCGTTTCAAGCTAGTGGCATTACGCACATGACTAAAGACAGTGGTGCGCGTGGGGATTGAACCCGGGGCTCTTAAATCGACAGTCGCCGATCTCCCGACTAAACTTTTCGTCTCGACAAAATAACAGGAACGGAACTACGCGGCTAACGCCACGGGCCGCTGCTAGTCCTTCCTACTAAAGTTTGAATATTGGGTGTTTGTTGCTCAATCACATCGTAACATATGAACGGATCGGGCTGAAATTGAATACACGTAGATTATAGTCTACTTTATATCCCGGCAAATTAACGGGAATTCCGCGGGTAGCACCGCGTGGCGCTGTTAGTATGGTTTTAATTCTTAATTAAAGGTAAGTTTCTTTAAAAGCTAAATTAATTGAATAAGTACTTTCCGGACTTGTAATATAATAAACTAGCGGCACGTTCCGGCTTTGCTCGGAGCCTATGACACTCAGCAATAATGTGGCTTTCTATTGGTGAAAGAATATTTAAAATCGGTTCAGTAGATCCCGAGATTACCCCTTACAATTTAACAAACACACAAACTTTACTTCTTTATAATATTAAGTATAGATAAATAAATATTGGTGGACAATTCACACACAACACCATCTGACCCCAAACTAAGCAAAGCTTGTAATATGGCGGCCAAATAGCTGATATAATACATTTACAAGTAAATACATACTTATTATATACATAGAAACACCCAGACACAGTGCAAACATTTGAATTCATCACACAAATATTTGCACTGGGTGGGAATCGAACCCACGACCCTCGGCTTCGCAGGCAGAGTTACCTACCCACTAAGCCACGAGGCCAGTCAAAGTAATCTAGTCATTCCAGTAGTTGTTAATCTGATTACCCCGCTACATTAGGCATGCAGCGTTTCGCCACGGCAGTAGGTAAAAGCGGGTGATTATGATAACTGGTAGGATAGATGTCGTAAGGTACAGGTTTATCAAGAAAAACTTAACACGGTGTCCGTGCCGGTCGAACACCGGTAATCATCAAAACAGACTCTACAAATAAATGTATTTCCTCCGAAAATTATGTAGGTTTTAATTCTAAATCTGCTTTTCTATACTAATATTATAAAGCTGAAGAGTTTGTTTGTTTGAACGCAAGGATCTCGGGAACTACTGGTCCGAATTGAAAGATTCTTTCTCTGCTGTTGGATAGTCCATTTATCGAGGAAAGCTATAGGGTATTTTAAATTACGCTACTATTAACAGGAGCGGAGCATGAATGAAAAATGTAACAAAAACGGGAAAAATATTGCTTTCGTTAGAGCTTTCGTTGCGTGACAGCACGTGTCTATCTTTTAAAGGTTGCGTCATAAGGTAACCGAATTTGTTCAAAATTTGAATTGGTACGACCTATTTTCGATAGACGCGTATGTGGCGTATGTGGCGTACGCGTATATGGCGTAGCAACGCGCGCAAGGTTCAGCTAGTATATTATATATAGAAGCTAAATTGAATGATTTATTTTCTCCAAACCTGTAAGTGACCCTATTTGTAATTTTTTTGCCATATTAGAATGAGGTATATTTCAGAAGGCAAACACACCTGTCAAAGATAGTAAGTACATACTCAATTTCGCCAAAGGTGACCCCAATTTCATTTTGTAAGAGAAATGAATAACAAAACGAATGGTAGCTAAGAAGGGATCTAAATTCGACAATAAAAAATATTAATTTAAAAAAAACATTTTTAAAAAATGCTTCAAACGAGTCCAAACTCGACGGTATTATTATTGTTTAGTTTAGGAGTTCCTATGGCGTGCCTATGGAATTCCACCTTCAGACGCCATCTTGAGACCCTGGCTGTCATGTAGCACAAGAATGCTCGTATCTATAAATAGGTATATCTTAATACATATATATATATATCACGACGTTTGTCCGCGATGGATTCCTAAACTAATAACCGATTTTAAATTAAACTGGCACACCGTGAGCAGTCTGGTCCAACTTGAGAGATAGGATAGTTTTTTTTCGATTAATAGTCCTTATATGACGAAATTCGAGCGAAGCCGGAACGGGCCGCTAGTAGATTATAAGTTTGTGATATTTCATACTCCTCCGCCTGCGCAATTCACGTGAAAGGGGTACAAAGTTTTCGCTTCACGTATTTAATACTAGCGGCCCGTTCCGGCTTTGCTCGAAGCCTATGACACTCAGCAATAATGTGGCTTTCTATTGGTGAAAGAATTTTTAAAATCGGTTCAGTAGATCCCGAGATTACCCCTTACAATTTAACAAACACACAAACTTTACTTCTTTATAATATTAGTATAGATTAGTATAGAAGTATAGATAGATGAAAGATTGGGGAGTTTGATTACCTTTGGCATGTAAATGTATTTGCATTTTGTTAACGCCTTATTGACATGGCCAGCACACGTTTTGTGTTTAAATCGTAAGGAATATAGGCTTTAGTGGGAAACCCTCCCCTGAATTCTCTATCAGTCGTTGCAGTCGGTTCAGCGCACGCGCACCTTTCCCAGCCCAATGTACTTAGACTATCGTAAAAGTTTTTATTTTTAATTTTTTGATTTTATTTTTGTTAGAAATTTATTTTAGTTGAATAACTGAGTGAGTGAAAATGCAGGCGGCGGTCCCTCTAGCATGCTTCTTGTCAATGATACGTGAGTATTGTGAAACGACTTACAAAAACATGCCTTTTTAACACGCTTTTATTAGGTCGACCTGTATGTAACTGACCTAATTAATAAATAAATAAATAAATATTGGAGGACAATTCACACAACACCATCTGACCCCAATCTAAGCAAAGCTTGTACGATGGCGGCCAGATAGCTGATATAATACTTGTATAGTTTTAAATACATACTTATTATTCATAGATAGAAACACCCAGACACAGTGCAAACATTTGAATTCATCACACAAATATTTGCACTGGGTGGGGATCGAACCCACGACCCTCGGCTTCGCAGGCAGATCTACTAACCACTAAGCCACAGTTATGTAATGAAATCTAATTTAACCATCTTCCAAGGACCGTAGCGTCATGAAAATTGGCAGCTGTATGTTGTTCTGATGACAATACAGGGTTATTGGTAATCAGCCTGCATCCGTTTAAGGGCATGTTCTGTATGTTTAAACAAACAACTTTTGTCCTACAACTTTCGTTAAAACTCAATAGACAACCCAAAAAAAATTAGTGTTTGTTGCCCTTTTTTGTACTGTTTAGCGACTTTTTAGTGTTTATTCACTTCGGCACATCATTTTTTGCGCGTTAAAGAGCGTACGCGCTCTTGTTACGAATTGTTACGAAGAGTTCGATGCTTTTAGACCGTGCAAATATTTTTTTATTTTTTTTTGTAAAAGAAAAAAAACACATTTTTTTAAAAACTGTAGAACAAAAGTTGACGTATTGAATGTACCTAACATCCCCTTAAAAGGATGCAGGCTGATTACCAATAACCCTGTATAATAATATGGTACTGTCGAACTGATCTGATGATGGAGCCGGAGGATATGAACTGAAACTTCATGATGGAGCATCTTATCATGGCTGTGTTTGGATTTGTTAGAAAAGTCTTGTAATGAACTTTGGCCACGATTAGTTATCAAGGTCTGATGATGAAGCGGGCAGATAGGCAAGCGTGTTTTTAGGGTTCCGTAAAACGTAAAAATGGAACCCTTATAGATTCGTCATGTCTGTCTGTCTGTCTGTCTGTCCGTCCGTATGTCACAGCCACTTTTTGCCGAAACTATGAGAACTACACTGTTGAAACTTGGTAAGTAGATGTATTCTGTGAACCGCATTAAGATTTAAACAGAAAAAGAAAAAAAAAACTAGGGTTGCCCCCCATACTGAGAACTGAAACTCAATTTTTTTTCTTTCATCAAACCTACACGTGTGGGGTGTTTATCGATAGGTCTTCTAAAATAATGTTGAGGTTTCTAAAATCATTTTCGTCTACACTGAATAATTTGAGCGAGAGACACTTCCAAAGTGGTAAAATGTGTGTCCAAAAAATGAAAAATCAAAAAAATATATATGATGTACATTAACATGTAAACTACCAACGAAAATTAGTTTGAACTCGATCTGATGAGTAGTTTTTTTTAGTACGTCATAAATACACTATTATTGAAACTTCGATCAAAGTTACAACGAACTACAAGAACTATGTGTACTATGTATATTATGTTACTTGCTGCAACGGAACCCTTCATGGGCGAGTCTAACTCGCACTTGGCCACTTTATTTAAACTATTAATTTATTTAATCATATTTTTAACCGACTTCAAAACAGGAGGAGGTTCTCAATTCAGTTGATTTTCTTTGTGTATGTGAAGTTACGCGATAGTGAAGCAACCAATTGTGAAGCAATTTTGTTGTTTTTTTAGGGTTCCGTACCGTAGGGGTAAAAACGGAACCCTATTACTGAAACTTGGCTGTCCGTCCGTCCGTCTGTCATCAGGCTGTATCTCAAGAACGGTGATAGCTAGACAGTTGACATTTTCACAAATGATGTATTTCTATTGCCGCTATAACAAAAAAATACTAAAAATAAAATAAAAACATTATTTACATATTGGGGGGCTCCCATACAACTAACTTGATTTTTGGTCGATAAGTCCGTCCTAAATAAACTAGATGGCGCCACTAGTAGAAATAGAACGCCATATCGAATTCATCTCTACAATCATGAGCCAAAAATCAACAATTTGATAAACTTTTTGCCTGTCTGCGGAAATTGGGATGTATAAGAAATGTCGAAAAAAGCCAAAGAGGTTTTCGCTGTTTATTTGCTAATGGTACGGAACCCTTCGTGCGGGAGTCCCACTCGCACTTGGCCGGTTTTTTTTTATATTATAGACTGACGAGACGAGCAGGCATGTGCCGGATGGTAAGCAACGTGCCTGATATATAACAGCACAGTGACACAGCTATTGGAACATGAAGAGTCCAAATCATTACCTAGCACTACACTGCTCTCGTCACCCAGAGATCTAAGATATTACCTATATCTCTAAGCTCAGTAATTTCTCTGGAAACATCGTTTCATGGTTGATGTTCCAAAGACACGAACAAAGAGGTTTGACTCTACTTTTGTGATAAGAACGTCTCGACTGTGGAATGAGTTGCCTGAGTGGGTTTTTCCCGATGGTTATAATCTTGGTGTCTTCAAATCGAGAGTGGATCGGTTTCTTCTAGGTAAGCACGCTCCATCTTAGACCGCATCGTCGCTTAACATCAGGCGAGATGGTGGTCAAGTGTAAACCTATAAATGTTAAAAAAATAAAAAATAAAAAACCCTTCAAACCGGAACACAGTAACGCTTACACATTACTGGCCAATAAAAATAAAATTATATGCCACCAAGATAATTTATGAATTTGAACCCGTTACAATGTATTAGGCTCGTCAGTTAGCCAATGTGCCACGAGAGTCACGGTTCGAATACCGAGAATTCAGTACGGACTCGCCGCGTTTCATAATGTATCGCAGTTTATGTAACACTGCAATAAATTGCATGTGGTGTCTGTACGTCATGCTTGGGTGGAACGATGTGGAAGTTATTATATGGCGATTTTATAATACTAATCTATACTAATACTAGCGGCCCGTTTCGGCTTCGCTCGGACATAACCTAGACACTGTCTGCAGCGCCATCTGCCGGGCTTATTTGTGAATTTAAACCATCTTCGAATACACACACAAAAAAAAACATTCAAATCGGTCCCGTCGTTTAGGAGTTCACTGTCAAATAAATAAATTACTAAAATGGCTATAAAAAACCAGGGGTTGGTGATAAAGGGGTAAAAACTTAGGATCTTATGTATTTTTTGACGCCACATTATAAAAAAATAAGAACAAAAAAATTTGACCAAAAATTAAAAAAAAAATGTTTGGGGTGAACAACCCCTAACACTTAGGGGTATGAAAAATAGCTAGTAACCGATTCTCAGACCTACTGAATATGCATATAAAATTTGGTAAAAATCAGTAAAGCCGTTTCGGAGGAGTAAGGAAACAAACACTGTGACACGAGAATTTTATATATAAGATTTATAAAGCTGATGAGTTTGTTTGTTTGAACGCAAGGATCTCGGGAACTTCATGTTCCAATAGCTGCGTGTCACTGAGCTGTTATGTGGCAGGCATGTTGCTTACCATCAGGCACATGTCCTGTTAGTCTCGCCACTCTTTATTTAAAAAAAACTACTGGTTCGAATTAATAGATTATTTCTCTGTTGGATAGTCCCTTTAGGCTATAGGCTATATAAGTATTTAACATTACGCTACTAACAACAGAAGCGGAGCATGAATGAAAAATGTAACAAAAAACGGGAAACATTATTGCTTTTTGAGAGCTTTCGTTGCGTGACAGCATGTGTCTATCTTTTAAAAGTTGCGTCATTAGAACCTAAGGTAACCGAATTTGTTCAAAATTTGAATTGGTACGACTAATTTTCGATAGATGGCGTAGCAACGCGCGCACGGTTCAGCTAGTACTTTATAGCTTTATACACTAACGTCCCGCTCCGGCTTCGCTAAGATATTGTCATATAAAGATGATGATGATGAGATATAGAGTGACGAGACGAGCAGGACATGTGCCTGATGGTAAGCAACATGGCTGCCATTTAACAGCACAGCGACACGCAGCTATTGGAAGATGAAGTGCCCAAATCATTACCTAGCATCGTACTGCGCTCGTCACCCAGAGATATAAGATATTTTTCATCCCACCAGCTCGGAAAGAGTACTTTTGCTCCTCGATTTTAGGGCGCAAAAGTCGTTTTTACCCTCTAGAGGTTAAAGTAAATTTGAATTTAGAACATCGTGTGTACTGAGGTTTTGAATTCAAAACATAATTTAACCTATTTATTTCTACCTCCTTGGTGCCGAATTCATCATACATTTAATTTTAATTTGTTAAAAACTCATACTCGGAACCTCTTTGGTGTACTTTTTAGGGTTCCGTAAAACGTAAAAACGGAACCCTTATAGATTCGTCATGTCTGTCTGTCTGTCTGTCTGTCTGTCTGTCTGTCTGTCCGTCCGTATGTCACAGCCACTTTTTGCCGAAACTATGAGAACTACACTGTTGAAACTTGGTAAGTAGATGTATTCTGTGAACCGCGTTAAGATTTCAACAGAAAAATTAAAAAAAAAGAAAAATTAGGGTTGCCCCCCATACTGAGAACTGAAACTCAAAATATTTTTTTTCATCAAACCTACACGTGTGGGATGTCTATCGATAGGTCTTCAAAAATGATGTTGAGGTTTCTAAAATCATTTTCGTCTACACTGAATAATTTGCGCGAGAGACACTTCCAAAGTGGTAAAATGTGTGTCCCCCCCCCTCTAACTTCTAAAGTAAGAGAATGAAAAATCTAAAAAAAATATATGATGTACATTACCATGTAAACTACCAACGAAAATTAGTTTGAACTCGATCTGATGAGTAGTTTTTTTTTAGTACGTCATAAATACACTATTATTGAAACTTCGATCAAAGTTACAACGAACTACAAGAACTATGTGTACTATGTATATAATGTTACTTGCTGCAACGGAACCCTTCATGGGCGAGTCCAACTCGCACTTGGCCACTTTATTTTTAAATGCTTTGCGCGCAATTTTCTTTTCACGTATGGAGGATAGAGGTAAAGAATGTTATTTCAAATGGCAAAACATTTTGAAATGCTATGAATGAATCAATTGTAATCGAATTGAAGTATGCCGAGTTGCCGAGTTAAAATAATTAAATATTATTGACTACTAAAATAGTAACTAATAGGTAATTTCAACTACTTGTGCAGTACAAAATAATGTAGTAAATATAACATCAAATAAATAATTACTATTTTGAGAAAACATGTAGGTACAATATATTTTGAAGTCAAAACTTCTTTTGGCGCGCCAAAGACAGATTTTTCATGGGCTGTCAATTTAATTCTAGCGTCACGCTCGGGAATGATAAGAAATCTTCGGGTAAATTCGGGACCATAGCCAATGGCCATCTAGAAATACCTCAGCCTTTCCCATTGGGCATTTAAAAAATGTCAGCATTTCTAGATGGCCATGCTCATAGCCACGCCCTCTAGTTTCACACGCGTAGTTTCCAAAGTAAAAATCAAATTCTGAGTTATAAGTTACCACTTCTATCGGCAGTGCCTATGACTGTCAATTTTTTTTTCATGAATTCTGAATAGTACGTTTTTTTATTTCCTTGAAAATGTTCCCTGATGCAAATTTAGCGATACTATAATTTAATGCATTTGGGCGGACACTTTTTCATGTACACATGAAACTCCTAACCTCAATCGGTCAACTCTCCATATTTTCACGTCATATTGTTATTGTTAAAACCATGGCTAAATAAACTTAAGTTTAAAACTTATAAAATTGAATACAAGTGAAAAACCGAAATACCTTAATAATAAGTGATTCTAGCGACCATGAAGTTTATTTAACGCCAACAGAATCGACTGAAACTGAAAATGCGCAAAGCGTTTAGTAATTTCCTCGCTAGGGGGGGATGAAAAATTACGTGTTACACTCGAGTGCAAAGATTTTTCACCTTGTGCCCTTTTGATTCCCTTGCTACGCTCAGGATTCTAATTTTTGAATCCCTCGCTACGCTCGTGATTCAACTTTAGAATCCTTCGCTTGCTCGGTCATCAAAATTGAGCACGCGGTTAAAAAGTCACTTTACACTCTTGTACATCAAATAACTATTATCGCTAAGCCTTGCAATTTTCCTGGAAACATTTCCCGTTCTGTTCTCGTTAATTTTCGCAGGATAAAAAGTAGCCAATGTGTTCAACGGAAACGAACAACGAACAGATCAGAACGTCTACTCTCTTTCTACGAAAACGTAATTTCGAAATAAACTCGCGACTTTCCAACTCCGATTCTACTTCGATCCGTCGTTTTGTCCGATTAAATGTTCTAAGCCTACTCTAATTAGAGTCTTCTTAGAACATTTAAACGTCAAACAATGTTGTATCGGACGAAACGAATTAGAACAAGAGCAGGAAAGTCCCGAGCTTTTTTTTTTCGAAATTACGTTTTCGTAGAAATAGAGTAGACGTCCAGGCAGTGCATCATCACTCGCTCAAGGTCGCGCGGTTTTAGCCTACAGCTAGACCGTTCCTCCCAGGGAACAAGTGCCAGTCGATTGTCGGACGCATGGCTGAGCGCTCGCGCAACACGTTTCCCGCGCATATTGTTATTAGATATGTCGACAACCCTCCGTGCCAGACAGGGACAAAGTTACGCGTTAGAAAGAGCGCAAATGTTATTTGAAAATCGCGACAGGTATTGCGAGCTGAATTGAACTTTGTTGTGTCCCAGCAAGAGTCGCTATTTATATAATTGTTTTCGCTAAGTGAGTGTTCTGTACTTGTACTAATATTTATTCTGTGGTCCAGGCTGAAATTTTACACATAGATTATAGTCTGGAAGAACACATCATAGGCTACTTTTTATCCCGGTAAAAGAACGTAAACGTGCAATAGGTACTACACGGGTAAAACCCCGGAAAAAAGCGCTTTTAGTAATTGATAAAGAGATACTTATATAAAACGTATCCTTTCGAATTAGTTCACGTGTTTCTGCGTAAGCCTACATACGACACCGCGGCGCCACACACGTAACATCCCGTCCGTTTAACGACTTTCCATAACTAGTGTGTTTCCTTGATTTTCCAGTTTCTACACATTTCTAGGCCGGTTTCTGATTACGCAACCTTATCTATTTCGCGACGCGGTTAGGGATTTAATTAACAATATAGGTTGACAAGATAATTTATTTTAAGTATGTTTTTGTTCCACCTGTACTTCCTCCTACAGAAGCATTTAAGAATATTAGCAGTTTTTTTTTTTTAATTTAAAGTGTGACGAGACGAGCATGTCATGTCCCTGATGGTAAGCAACACGCCTGCCACATAACAGCACAGTGACACGCAGCTATTGGAACAAGAAAAGTCCAAATCATTACCTAGCACTCTGCACTGCGCTCGTCACCCACAGATCTAAGATGTTACATCTCTAAGCCCTGTAATTTCGCTGGAAACATTGCCCTTCAAACCGGAACACTACTGCTTGTCAGTAGAATAACTGGCAAAGGTGTGGTACTTCCCCAGACGGACTCTGCAAAGAGTCCTACCACTACTTAAAACGGTGAAGGAAAACCTCGCGAGGAAATCGACATGTAGGTACCTAGAATGTTTCGAAGTCATGTGTCATCCACCAACCCGCACTGGGCCAGCGTGGTGGATTATGGCCTTGACTCTCTCCTTGCGAGAGAAGGCCCCGAGTCCCAACAGTGGGAACATTTAGTGGGCTGTTGATGATGATTTGATGATTCTACCTTCAACCTGTGTAGCCTCGTATCTACATAACACTATCCCTGTCGCGGTTATCCACCAGTCATAAACGCATGAGGTTAAATGTTTACGATATTGCCGAGGTGGTTGACGCAACACCTGTCCACATTGTAGGGTCTATAAAGATTTGCGGGGAATTGTAAACCGTGGATTTGATAAGTTTCGGTGGTGACGGTTTTGTAATAGATGATGCAACATGATTAAATCAACTACAAATAATTTCTATCTTATACCTTTAAACGAGCAATTCTTGTATATTTATATACATAATTATATATAGAATCTGAATCTTTGAAACAGCTCGAACGATTTTCATGAAATTATGTATGCAGGGGGTTTCGGGGACGATAAATCGATCTAGCTAGATTGCATTATTAAAAATATACATTTTATGTGCTTTTTCAGCCAATGAAAAACTCCTACATTATCATTAGAATATGATAATAAATTTCGGCACCATATGCTATGTCTAAATAGCTCAGACGGTAGAAGAGCGCCCTCTGGTCCAGAAGACCTCGGTTCGAATCCGGATGATTACAACGGATGATTAGTTTCGTTTCTTTTTGACGTGATAAAAACGTCTAATAATTCGATGAAGCCGGCTGCACGCCCGCAAAACATGACGTCATGTAACGTTCCGCCGTTACCTCGCCTTATTACTTTTCGCACCATCTAGTGAGTGAAATGTGTATTACGTTCAAGGAGTCTGTCCATGTTTTAGAAAAGCGACGATATGAAGTTAAGAACTTGTGCTAGTACAATGATGTACCCAGAGATGGCGCTTTGAACAGCTTTTCAAAAAGCTTCAGAATGTTTTACCTAGATGGCGCTTAACACAAATTCCATCAGTTTAAGACGTTGTCACGTTCAACTATCGTCAGTAAACCGACTTTACAGACAACAATTTTTTATGTACCTATGTATCCTTAGATCTTTAAAACTATGTAACGTATTTTAATCTACCTAAATATAATTTCAAAAACCCCGAGCAAAGCTCGGTCAACCAGGTACTGTTTAATTAAACAAGTATGTATTTACAGCCATATAAGTAAGGTATCAGCTATCCGGCTCTCATAGCTTTTGTTATTTGCTTAGTTTGGGGTCAGATGGTGTTGTGTGTGAAATATCCATCAATATCTATTTATTTGTTTATTGATGACTAGCGGCCCGCTCCGGCTTCGCTCGAATAATAACCTAGATATCAACTGCAGCGCCATCTGCCGTAGCCTATGTTACTCGGGAATAATGAAGCTTTCCAAAGGTGAAAGAATTTTTGAAATCGGTCCAGTAGTTTCGGAGCCTATTCATTACAAACAAACAAATCTTTCCTCTTTATAATATTAGTATAGACGACAGGTTACAGGTTAAATGGCAAACATAATAATGTCACTACACAAAGCATTTGCGAAAAATAAATAATTAGGATTGCAATAAATAATTAGCAGATTAGCTCAATGATTGCACTTAAAATTTCAAGTCACGTATGTATAAAACATTCCCCAATTATTTGTTACTAGCAATAGTTCCAGTTCAGGTTATTTTCCGGCATAAAATGTAGCTATAATGTAAAAACAAACGCATTCCAGACCAGATGTTCTTATCACAAGCGCAGATAGTCTACTAATTCAGGTTTGTCCATACATTCCCTATGTATAATTCACTAGCTGAACCGTGCGCGCGTTGCTACGCCATTTATCGAAAATTGGTCGTACCAATTCAAATTTTGAACAAATGCGGTTAGGTTCTAATGACGCAACCTTTAAAAGATAGACACATGCTGTCTCGCAACGAAAACTCTCGAAAAGCAATATTTTTCTCGTTTTAGGGTTCCGTAAAACGTAAAAACGGAACCCTTATAGATTTGTCATGTCTGTCTGTCTGTCCGTCCGTATGTCACAGCCACTTTTTGCCGAAACTATGAGAACTACACTGTTGAAACTTGGTAAGTATATGTATTTTGTGAACCGCATTAAGATTTACTTAAAAAAAACTTAACTTAAAAAAAAGAAAAATTAAGGTTGCCCCCCCATACTGAGAACTGAAACTCAAAAAAAATTTTTTCATCAAACCTACACGTGTGGGCTGTCTATCGATAGGTCTTCAAAAATGATGTTGAGGTTTCTAAAATCATTTTGGTCTACACTGAATAATTTGCGCAAGACACACTTTCAAAGTGGTAAAATGTGTGTCCCCCCCTAACTTCTAAAGTAAGAGAATGAAAAATCTAAAAAAAATATATGGTGTACATTATCATGTAAACTACCAACGAAAATTAGTTTGAACTTGATCTGATGAGTAGTTTTTTTAGTACGTCATAAATACACTATTATTGAAACTTCGATCAAAGTTACAACGAACTACAATAACTATGTGTACTATGTATATTATGTTACTTGCTACAACGGAACCCTTTATGGGCGAGTCCAACTCGCACTTGGCCACTTTATTGTTACGTTTTTCATTCATTCTCCGCTCCTGTTGATAGTAGCGTAATGTTAATTAGCCTATAAGCCTTCTTCGATAAATGGACTATCCAACAGAGAAAGGATCTTTCAATTCACACCAGTAGTTCCCGAGATCCTTGCGTTCAAACAAACAAACAAATTCTTCAGCTTTATAATATTAAGTATAGATGTATTACATAATTCCATATTGTGTCGATTGTTCTACAGGACCCCCAGGGGTGCAGTACGAGAACGCACTCCTCCAGATAGCGCCCGTCGACAAATCCAAGTGTCCCTACGTGAAGGACAACAACGACGTGGGATTCCAACTGTTCACCAGGTCAGTTCTGTGCCTATCGCTTACATAAAAGTGCCGATTTGGGATATTTTATTTCCCTAGATTTTTTACATAAGAAAAATAACTTCATGACAAACCGTAACATTTTAAAAGATTCCCCCCAAGTTGCGTTACATAATACTTGCACGGGTCGGAAGCAAGTCGTCCCATTCGCAACTCGTCCTATTCGCAACTCGTCCTATTCGCAGCTCGTCCCATTTATATTTTTTTACATCAATAAATTCCAGGATTTATATACCTTAAAACCAAAGGTAACGTCAAACGGCTTATTACTTTTTTAACCGACTTCCAAAAAAGAGAAGGTTATCAATTTGGTTGTATTTTGATTTTGTATGTATATTACGCGATAGCGCCGCCAATTGTGAATCGATTTTGATAGTTCTCTTTTTGTTTGGTAGATCTGAATTATGATAATGGTGGTCCTATATAAATTTTATCGAAATCGGTAAAGCTGTTTTGGAATTATGAACAAAAAACAACTAAAATTTACTGATTGATTGCTTCCTATTGAATTTGGTGGTATTTTTAACACGCTTTTATTAGCTTCACTTGTAACAATGTACGTAAGAAAATGTTGGAATCATAGTTTGACCCACTTCCCGGTCTTCGATTAGGATGAAATTTTGCACACGCTCTTAGTTCTGATGACAATACATGACTAGCTAAGAAACGTCATTACAAATCCAATATAGCGGCCTCCCCAAGATGGCGGATGGGGTGTCAAATGAAAGGGTTTGCTGTCAGGAATACGAAAAAAAATTAGTCACGCGACTTAAATCCAATATGGGGGACATCCAAGATGGCGGACAGGCTCTAAAAGCGTATTTTTTTTTATTTTTAAACTATTTTTATTTTCGTTAATTTTGAGAAAATAAATTATTTTGAATTAAGGAATGACAGTCACAATGACTAATTTAATAAACCACACACACACATTCCTCATTTCAGACACAACCCGACGGCGTTCCAAGAGCTCAGACTGGGCGATGATGAGAAGCTCTTCGCTTCGAACATGGACTTCACCGACAGAACAGTGGTCTACTTCCACGCCTGGATGGAGCAACCGGACGACGGTAGCGGGATCATGGTCAGAGAAGGTAGATATTATTGGATAAATGGTATGAGTTCTGAATTTAAGTCATGAGAAGGTAGATTACTAGATTTGGTCTGAGTTTTGAATTTAAGTCATAATAAATTAGGATAGGTACTAGATTTGGTCTGAGTTTTGCATCTTGGTCATGAGAAGGTAGATTGCCAGATTTGGTCGGAGTTCTGAATCTTGGGTAATGAGAAGGAGCTCAGACTAGGCGATGATGAGAAGCTGTTCGCTTCAAACATGGACTTCACCGACAGAACAGTGGTCTACTTCCACGCCTGGATGGAGCAACCGGACGACGGTAGCGGGATCATGGTCAGAGAAGGTAGATATTACTAGATTTGGTATGAGTTTTGAATCATGCTCATGAGGTAGGGTAGTTTTGGCATGAATTTTGGTCATGAAAATATAGAATAGGTACTAGATTTGGTCTGAGGTTTGGATCTTGGTCATGAGAAGGTAGATTACTAGATTTGGTATGAGTTTTGAATCACGCTCCTGAGGTAGGTAGTTTTGGCTGAGCTTTGAATCTTGGTCATGAAAATGTAGAATAGGTAGTAGATTTGGTCTGAGTTTGGAATCTTGGTCATAAGAAGGTAGATTACTAGATTTGGACTGAGTTCTGAATCTTGGTCATCAGAAAGAGCTCAGACTAGGTGATGATGAAAAGCTGGTCGCTTCTAACATGGACTTTACCGAAAGGACAGTGGTCTACTTCCACGCCTGGATGGAGCAACCCGACGACGGTAGCGGGATATTGGTCAGAGAAGGTAGATATTACTGGATAAATGGTATGAGTTTTTAATCTAAGTCATGAGAATGTACCTCGTCTAGTACCTAATCTACATTCTGTAGATTAGGTACTAGCTTTGGTCTGAGTTTGGATTCTTGGTTATGAGAGAGTAGACTAACACATTTGGCATGAGTTCTGAATCTTGGTCATGAGAAGGAGTTCAGAAGATTAGATTAGAAGGTAGATATTACTGGATTGGGTATGAGTTCTGAATCTGGTCATGAGAAGGTAGATTACTCGATTTGATCCGAGTTTGGAATCTAAGACATGAGAAGGTAGATTACTAGAAAAAAAGAATGAACGACTCGATAAAATATAAGTGACAACTGACTGTTTTATTCATTTGTTGGCTGCTGTTTCTGTTATTTATTTATTACCTTTAATGACAAAAACTTAAAAGTATGTACCTACGCCATCCACGGATGGGACTAGTGAGATCAATATTATGTACCTTGACACATAAAACAACTGTAAAAAGATTTAGTTTCACATAAATAAAGTGTCATTGTATCAGTGTAGATTTGTATTAGATTTGGTCTGAGTTTTGAATTTTCATCATGAGAAGGTACATTTCTAGATTTGGTTTGAGTTCTGAATCTTGATCAGAAAAGGCAGATATTACTAGATTTGGTCTGAGTTCTGAATCTCGGTTATGAGAACATAGATTACTAATGATGATAAATTCCATAAAATACTCAAGAGATGTAGGCGGCTTCAAAACAATGACCCCACACATTGAAATGGATATTTTAGCCATTTGGCCACCACGGATTTTTAAATTTGCGATTCCAATTAATGTTCATACATTTCTTACGAAGATAAACGGAAGTAATTATTACGGCATTATCGATTTGCAGAAAAAACAAATACAATTGTGTTATCAGTGGAAAATAACGAGAATTAAGTGGGTAAAACTTTTTAGCCTTTTTTTTTGGGTCATCAATGATAACACAATAATATGTCGAGTAAAAAAGACTTCAGCAGTAGGAAGCCGCGATTTTTTTCGCGTAGTATTTTAAAATTGGATCAACGAGTTCTTTTGTGATTTAGTACATCATTTTCAGCGTACATGCACCGCGGCGACACTTACGTAATAACGATGGATAAAAAAAAATGTCCGTAAAATCGGTTTACGGACGATAGTTAAACGTGACAACGTCATAGCAAAACATTGATAAAATGATTGCATACAATACAATCGAGCGGAAGAGAGATAGATGCAACGCAAGCGTACAATGAGCGTAACGGGACAATGAACGTAACGGGACACTTTTTCGTGCGTTCTTCTATATAATAGACGTTGTCACGTCAAAAACCAATTTATTCTAATATTACTGTATTTTTTTTTTTTTTCCGTTATCTTTTTTGTGATTTAGTACATGATTTCCAGCGTACATGCAGCGCGGCGACACTAACGTGATAATGGTGGACGCGGCGCGGCTAGAAGCCGGTCCGTGGTACTTCACCGCTGCCCAGAACACCTGGTACATCGGTCGCTTCGCCGCCCTCTTCATAGACTACTTGGCGTCCAGGTACGTACCTACCGCCCTAACACTAAACCTATCCTAATAAATATGACATGGATACAACGTCTCAAACGAAACTGACAAATAAAGTATCCTTATTTCACTTATAGACTTATACGTACTTAGATGCTAACAGATTGTACTACGTAAGCCTATCCACGAGACATTTTTGACGTGACAACGTTTTATAATTCAATGAAGCCGGCTGCACGCACGAAAAAACATGACGTCATGCGGCGTTACCTCGCTCTGAGGCGTTCCATTTAAGGCTTGGAGTTGAAGTTGTCACGTTCAACTATCGTCAGTAACTTTACAGACAATCGATTTTTTTTATAGCATAGACATAGAGTGATGAGACGAGCAGAACATGTGCCTGATGCCAAGCAACATGCCTGCCACATAACAGCACAGTGACATGCAGCTATTGGAACGTGATAGTCCAAATCATTACCTAGCACTGCACTACGCGCGTCACCCAGAGATCTAAGATATTATGTCTCTAAGCCCTGTAATTTCTCTGGAAACTTTGCCATTGACATCGGAACACAGTAATGTTTGCACATTACTGCTTGGCGGTAGAATAGCAGGCAAAGGTGTGGTATTTCCCCAGGCGGACTCTGCTAAGAGTCTTACCACTACTAATAAGTTGTAAACAGTATGACGTGGAAACTGTCTGTGTCACGTATAGGGGTACAAGGATCTAATGACACGTGGCCAAAATGGGTACTAACACCGTTGTCAAGACAACCAGGATTGCCGATGCCCTATTTCGCCAAATTTCCCAAAATATGATCTAGAATATCTACAATATTCTCAAAGTAAAGATCCCAAATTTTTGGGAGAAATTAATCCCACCTGCAGTGTGTCGTTACTGCAACATATTATAAGTGATACCATATCTAGTAAGTGTTATACCCAACGTTACCAAATTGATGTAAACTTTGTAAGACTATGAAACATTTTTCTCCCGCAATAGGCTAATACTATGTATTAGCTATCTAAAAGTATTTTATAACATATTTGCTCGTAAAGGGTCTCTTATTGGACCAATTTCTGTATCGTAATGTATCTTATTACGCACTAGTGCTGTAATGTGTAATGTAAAACGCACGGTTTCAAAATGCTCCGTCCACATACTAGGTAGAGAGATATGCTCCGTCTAAAACGAACGGTACCTTTTTAAATCTTAGTAAAGAGTTTTTATGTCAGAAAAGTGTGGTCAACATTTTATGAATAAAATTAACTTTGAGAGGTAATATATAATAAAGAATTATTAAATTCGTTAATTTAATGAATTTAGACCATAAATTACTTTAATTTTTCTGTAACAAAACACAAAAATATTAATTTACTTTATTATTAATCGCATACCAGCTGGTTCTGTGCCGTTGCTTCAAAAAAAGGCGCCGATGCGCGCGCATTGCTAGTCTGTGATCCATAGTGATTACTTACTCTGTGTTACTCTGTGCTGTGATCTGTGATCAAGTAAATATTATTCCGCGCGTTTTTTTTCGCTGTATTGTTTTTATTTGAAAATGTCGTCAGAGTTTTGTTTATTTCCTCGCAAATATGTTATAAAACGTCGTATGACATTCGTGCGCTTTGATAATTACAGCCGAGGCTTTATTGCTAGCTCGAGCCGAAGGCGAGAGCTATAATTAGCAGAGGCTTTGATAATTACCGCACTTATATCATAATGTACTATTAATTCATTCATAAATTAATTAAATGGCAAAAAAATTAACAAACATTTTTTTTAAACCAAATGAATTGTCAAATTTCAAATGTTTATTTTAAATTCAGCCTATTTCTACTATTCACCTTTAGTTGCAGTATACCCCATCACTAAATACATTTTTTTCGTTACGTTTTACGCGTAACATTTCGCTTATTTTTATTTCAATTTTATTTTATTTGTAGACTAGAACATTACATTTGGGTCTTATTTAATTTACTGGTAACAGTTATTAATAATTCATAATATTACAAATGTGGAGCAGCTGTAATACTAAGTAATCTTATACCTTTAAACGAGCAATTCTTGTACCTATATATCTTATATATAAAATTCTCGTGTCACAGTGTTTGTTTCCTTACTCCTCCGAAACGGCTTTACTGATTTTAACCAAATTTTATATGCATATTCTGTAGGTATGAGAATCGGCTACTAGCTATTTTTCATACCCCTAAGTGACAAGGGTTGTTCACTAAGGCAAAACAACGTTTGCGGGGTCAGCTAGTCTTATATATAAAATTCTCGTGTCACAGTGTTTGTTTCCTTACTCCTCCGAAACGGCTTTACTGATTTTAACCAAAATTTATATGCATATTCAGTAGGTCTGAGAATCGGCTACTAGCTATTTTTTATACCTTTATTTATATGGCAAAACAACGTTTGCGGGGTCAGCTAGTGTACATATATATATATAGAATCTGAATCTCGGAAACAGCTCTAACGATTTTCATGAAATTATGCATGCAGGGGGTTTCGGGGACGATAAATCGATCTAACTAGGTTTCATTTTTTAAAAACGCATATTATGCGCGTTTTTAGACAATGAAAAACTGTCACATTTAGACATTAGAATGCGACGGTAAATTTCGCCGCGTGACGTGACAGCATTATTGGCTCAGACGGGAAGTCGGGCGTTTGTGGCGGTCACGAATTAATAGCTGCGGGTTCGAATCCTCCAGAGGGCTTCTCTTTTTTTTTCAAGTATTCTTTTTTTTTTTTAAACTAAGAGTATCTGTGTAAGTATGCAAAGCTCGGTGACCCAGGTACTAATATTGTAAATCGCGTCAACTTTCATGATACGTTTCGTGTTACGAAACTAGCCAAAACTGTGTTATGTATACGGGTCATGATACAGCGCTCAGAGTATAATTATTCTGATCCCAAGGTTTGTAATAGCCTCCTATTTCGTGATAGTAAAGCTGAATTTTAGGGACGTCAGAATTATTCGCAATCTCTATGATAACTAGGTAGCTACCATAAGAGTTGACAATGAGGAGACAAACGAAATCAAGATCTGTCGGGGAGTCTGCCAAGGATGTATTATGTCTCCGCTCCTCTTCAATATCTACTCAGAAGCTGTAACGTTGGCGGCTCTTGAGAACCTTGATGCTGACATAAAGGTCAATGGCACTGTCGTCAATAACTTGCGATATGCGGACGACACTGTACTAATTGCATCTACAGAAAGTGACTTACAAATAATGCTAGATAAAGTCAATGAAAACAGCGAGAATAGTGGACTGTCTATAAATACCAGCAAGACCAAATTCATCGTAATCTCGAGAAACCCCGACCTTAATCCCAACATATGTATATGTAGCTGGTAAACAATTTGAGCGGGTACGACAGTACAAATATCTTGGGGCTTGGGTGAATGAAGCATGGGAATCTGATCAAGAAATCAAGGCCCGAATAGAAATTGCCCGAGCATCTTTTAACAAAATGAAGAAGGTTTTGTGTTGTCGTCAACTTCACATACAGCTCCGAGTGCGGTTACTTATGTGCTATATCTGGCCTATTGTCATGTATGGCTGCGAAACATGGCCCTTAAAAGAAGACACTACGAAGCGCCTACAAGCTTTTGAGATGTAGTGTTATCGTCGCATGTTACACATTAGCTGGACACAAAAGGTAAATAAAGTGCCCAAGTGCGAGTTGGACTCGCCCATGAAGGGTTCCGTTGCAGCAAGTAACATACTATACATAGTACACATAGTTCTTGTAGTTCCTTGTAACTTTGATCGAAGTTTCAATAATAGTGTATTTATGACGTACTAAAAAAAACTAGTCATCAGATCGAGTTCAAACTAATTTTCGTTGGTAGTTTACATGGTAACGTACATCATATATTTTTTTTAGATTTTTCATTCTCTTACTTTAGAAGTTAGAGGGGGGGGACACACATTTTACCACTTTGGAAGTGTCTCTTGCGCAAATTATTCAGTGTAGACGAAAATGATTTTAGAAACCTCAATATCATTTTTGAAGTTCTATTGATAGACACCTTACACGTGCAGGTATGACGAAAAAAATTTTTTTGAGTTTCAGTTCTCAGTATGGGGGGCAACCCTAATCTTTCTTTTTTTTTAATTTTTTTGTTCAAATCTTAATGCGGTTCACAGAATACATCTACTTACCAAGTTTCAACAGTGTAGTTCTCATAGTTTCGACAAAAAGTGGCTGTGACATACGGACGGACAGACAGACAGACAGACAGACAGACAGACAGACAGACAGACAGACATGACGAATCTATAAGGGTTCCGTTTTTACGTTTTACGGAACCCTAAAAATGAAACTGTATTACAGCGCCTTCATGCCCCGAAAAATGATTCCCACCATCAAGAAGCGCAAAATTGAATATCTCGGTCACGTGCTTAGGCATGATACTTATGAGTTGCTCCAACTAATAATGATGGGAAAAGTGGAAGGAAGACGACGCGCGGGACGCCGGAAAAAATCATGGCTCCGTAATATCCGGGAGTGGACCGGCATTGACTCTGTCGAGCAGCTTTTCCGGATGGCAATGAACAGAGACGTATTCAAGAAGCTGACGGCCAACCTTCAACATTGAAGAGGCACTTGAAGAAGAAGAAACCTGAATTTGCACGATTGCGTTAATTAACGCTGTTTGCGTAACTTAAGATTTTCCCTTATGAAAAAGAAGCAGATAAAAAAATGTTTACTACGAAAATTGTTTTTTCCAGAGGTCTGAATCTCAACAACACACACCTGATAGGGCACAGTTTGGGCGCTCACTCGGCGGGAGTCGCCGGCAGTGCATTGAAATCAGGTAATTTTGAATATTCCCAGACTGATACTTTTTTTTTATATATTTTTTTTTAATAAAGAGTGACGAGACGAGCAGGACATGTGCCTGATGGTAAGCAACATGCCTGCCACATAACAACACAGTGACACGCAGCTATTGGAACATGAAGAGTCCAAATCATTACCTAGCACTGCACTGCGCTCGTCACCCAGAGATCTAAAATGTTATATCTCTAAGCCCTGTAATTTCTCTGGAAACATTGCCCTTCAAACCGGAACACGGTAATGTTTGCACATTACTGCTTGGCGGTAGAATAACTGGCAAATGTGTGGTACTTCCCCAGGCGGACTCTGCCAAGAGTCCTACCACTACAGAAACTACACTACACTACAGAAACTTTATGGTAAACTAAAAAATAAAACTGGTCACGGGCTCGAGTTTTTATAGCTCAAGTTTTTACGCGTCACTTCCGTTAGATATTATTCTTACGGTTTTAGTCTCACATTTTTCAGTTCGGTCGCACAACATATCCCTATCTCCTCCAAACCTGTAATTAGAAACTTCGTTCCTAAATAGGAAAAATACGTATACCTATAATATTTTTAACAATAATCTAACTGACGGTCAAATTATTATTTTTTTAGTCGTCTCGTATTAGTAAGGTTGCCTGTCACCGGATAAATAAATATATTAAATATTATCGGTCATATACAGGTTTTCCTAGTACAGACACCAGTCCTTCACATAGATGATATACTATTAATAAGTATACTTTGATATGATCAGTGTTTTCACGAAATTCCTAGAGTTCTTGCAAATACTCCCATCTATCAAATCTTCCTACGACATATAGATGTATAACTAATGTGCTACTTCAACTGTCAGGTCGCGTTTCAAGAATCACCGGCCTGGATCCGGCCCTGCCTTTATTCGAGGGTCTGCCTCTGGACCAGCGTTTGGACACCACAGATGCGGACTTCGTCGACATCATACACACGGACGCCGGGATATTTGGTAAGAATTATTCGACTTCAACTTCAACTTTTGTTATGGCTTCCATTCGGTACTGTTACCGTAATTTCGCCAATGTTTCATCATTAAGATACGTCTTTTGAGGTTTTATTCGCCGAAGAGGTAGGAGTCTTGCTTCAGATGATCGGTCAACTTCAGGTAGTCTTGAGTTTGATGACAGGCTTCTGGATAAGTTCGGTGAATTATTATTTGACTTGTAATGATGATCAAAATTATCATTTAATTATCGATGTTTCAACAGCCGTGGTCACGACAATACTGTGAAATTACGCGTTCAAATCGCGAAGGTTTAAAAACGATATAAGATTTATTTTATTAATATAGTGGCCGTACTATCTGATAAGTTTATTTGGTAAGACTTTTGAAGCAGGGATGTTACGGAGCTGCGACTCCGACTCCGATAAGTCGGAACTTCCGATTATTATTACACCTTCGGTTCCGACTTCGGCTTCGAAACTTTTAAATCGGAGGTTTTAATCGGAGGTAAGGTGTATAAATATTTGAGATAATTGTGGTGGAAAGTAAATAGATACACAAAATCCCAACCCTTGAAATCAATTGCCGGGGCAATGTTTATCGTGTCCACGTGTTTGACAAAATAATATTTTATTTGTCCCCAATAAAAATATGTCTCTTGCAAAAAATATCACTTTTGATCCTGCCTAGGCCTCCGACTTCGGTTCCGACTCCGATAAATCAAATTTGAAAACTCCGACTCCGACTTCGGTTCCGATAAGACTACCTCCGTTGCATTTCCCTGTTTTGAAGTTATATTTATTTAGCGCAGAGTTGATGGGTGTCGTTATAAACAAAAATTAGCAGGCACAGGGACTGACAATAGAAGGGACACCTAATTACTTACAGTTTAAGCATTAAATAGCAATAAAGTAAAACAATACATCACACGTATACCTACACATAATTATATACTGCTATAACGCAAATCGAACGTCGATGACGCAAAGTCACAAGATTTCATCTACCCAAAAAGCGTGTAACGTGCACGTTCTGCTCCGCTGCACCGACGCTACGCCGATACTTTATCATGACGATGACGCGAACCCGTAAGATTTTTTCAAAAAGTGTTATACGCCGCTAAATACGAAACTTGGCAAAATTGGCCGTCATAGGAACTGCCGATTAAGAGAAAACGTATAACTCAGAAGTTGATAGCTTGCTTTGGAAACTACGCGTGTGAAACAGGAGGGCGTGGCCATGAGCATGGCTGACATCTGAGCATCTAAAAATGCTGTTCTAGAAATGGCGAGTTTACCCGAAGATTTCATATCATTCCCGAGCCGAGTGACGCAAAAATTCAATTCACAGCCCACAAAAATCTGTCTGTGGCGCGCCAAAAGAAGTTTTCACTTCAAAAAGTTGAACGGTCTGTCTGTCTGTCACTCTTTCTACTATGTTTTTTCCCCGTTGCAGGCTACAAAGCGCCCATGGGCCACGTGGACTTCTACCCGAACGGGGGCATCAGCCCGCAGCCGGGCTGCGAACTGGAGGTGGTGTTGCCGAAACAGTTGCTGCTTAACAAGTGTAAGGAATTACGTTATACTAGCTCTGAGACATTGAACGTCAGTTCACGACATACCCACAACACGGGAGGTGAAAAAACCAGTCATTTCTCGACATAGCGTGTCAGTTCCCGAAATAGCGCATCGCGGGAAGCAAGCCCAAAGTGTCAGTTCACTACTCACAACTGATCCCCAAAATGATACTGACACCAGCATTAAGGATCGTACCCACTGACCCTAACATTACCCAACTTAACTGGTGGATTGGTGAAATACATTGGTGGACATTTCTCACACACTACCATCTAGCCCCAAACTAAATAGTAGGTCCTTACATATGAAATTAGTGTTTTGTCGTACTGGCTACTTTGATCTCAAATATCTCCTCCGTATAATCAGTTTTCAAAACACAAAAGCATGAGCTGTATAAATCTGATATTGGAATTCCTAACCAAAGAAGAAATTTGAGATCAATGTGGAAAATGTGTGTGAAAAGTGACCCGTACGACAAAACATCGATTTCATATGTTATAGGACCTAATATCATACGTATAATGACGTAAATGATCATGTTTTAACTTCAATTATAGTCACTGACGCTAATCTTATTTCAACCGATTCCAATATTATACAGACTATTATAGTAATGTAAGATTTTAAATCCACTGATCCGAATCTTACATCAGTGGATCCCATTATTACACTGACGATTATACTACACTAAAGTTTAACTTAAATTGTTTGCTGACCCTAGTCAACTAATCTCAATGTTATACTGACGCATGACGTGTGTACATGTAATACTAATGTTCGAACTTAAATCACTGATTCACTGACCCTCAACTTAATCAACTGACCCCAAAGTCCCACTGACTTCTCATGAAGGCGGTTAGGATGGAAAGCTCATGTGAACTCACTGAAGATTTGTATGATTCTATGGTTTCATCGTGAATTCAGACCAGAGCCTCTACAGCAATCAATATTAATTTTGCTAACAAGGTATAACACTTGGTAACAGACAACTGACGCCAACATTAACCTACTGACAATTCCACTGCCCCCAACCTTAACAAACTAACCTAACTAACGCTTCTTCCAGTTTTCTGCAGCCACTGGCGTTCGTACATGTTCTACACGGAATCCGTGCTCCGCCCCATGTCGTTCGTGGCCAGCGAGTGTGGCTCTTGGAAGGAGTATAAGCACGGAAAGTGCGCGCGAGCACGGACGCAGCGCATGGGCTACGGGGTTGATACTAAGTGAGGAACCGTGCTGAACAAAATGTACAGTTTAGGTTTGGGTTTAGGACGTAGATTGTTTGCTTAGAGTATTTATACACGAAACGTAACGTAAGTAAAAGCACGGGAAGTGCGCACAAGCATGTTAAAATGAAGTGAATAACCGTGCTGGTCAAAATTTAAAGTATGCGGTCTAAAACGTAGATTGTATGTTTGGGGTATTGTAGAATATGGCACTTATGCACGGATCGTAGTGTGAGTATAAGCACGGAAAGTGCGCAAGAGCATGGACGCAGCGCATGTGCTACGGCGTTGATACTAAGTGAGGAATTATGCTGGTCATAATTTTACAGTTTGTGGGTTTAGGATTGTTTATTTGGGGTATACATAATATGGCACTTATGCACGGAATGTAGCGTAAGTAAAAACACGGGAAGTGCGCACAAGCATGTTAAAATTAAGTGAATGACCGTGCTGGTCTAAATTTAGTGTTTGTGGGTTTAGAACGTAGATTGAAGAGGTATGCTTGGAGTATTGTTTAATATCGCACTTTTACACGGATCGTAGCGTGAGTATAAACACGGAAAGTGCGCAAGAGCACGGACTCAACGCATAGGCTACGGGGTTGATACTAAGTGAGGAATTATGCTGGTCATCATTTTACAGTCCGTGGGTTTATAATGTAGATTGTATGTTTAGAACATGTATATATGGCGCTTAAGCACGGATGGTAGCGTGAGTATAAGCACACAAAGTGCTCGAGTGCTTGACTCGCGTCTAAAGCGCGTTGTGGTATTGGTATTGTATAATAATTATAGCACTTATGGACTTATGCATGTATCGTAGTGTGAGTATAAGTGCAGAAAAGAGGGAGAAGTTAAATTTTAATGACCGGCATTATAGATATCTAAAAGGCCGCGTTTTTCTTGTAATAAAAATCAACTTTTACTTAGGGCCAACCCTAATAATTTTTTTCGTAATTACTAGTAGATAGTGGCCCTTCTATCTCAGTACTGCAAGGTGTTAAGATATAATATTTAACGAATCATTTATTATCACAATGTTTCATCATTTCACTGCACTATCACAAACATATTTGCACTTCACAGGTGACGGTCGCACACAGACAAGCGGTTTTTATTCATATTACCTGACTGCCGATGCAGATTCGCACCCAAAACGCAAGAGCCTAGAATCCAAATTGGAAAACCTATTCGCTTACATACACGCAATAAAAAGAGATGATAACAACAAACAAAAATATAAAGATTTAAATACGGAACTTCAAGAAAACAAAATCAAAATAAGTACAAAATACAACGTAAATGTTACTTCTGAAGTTGTAGTTAAAGATAAACACATAATAAATAAGACAGACGATAAACCGAACGATTCTATAATAGATGTAATAGCAGAAGGAGATTTGGATAAGACAGCAGAAGACTATGTAGAAGATCAAGTAGCAGAAGCATCAGAATATGAAGAAACGCATGCGAAGTACACTCACGACGAACTCAAGGACAAAGAAACTGTCTCACTTATAGCGAACAGCGAAGAGATTATGTTGGAAGATAAAACAAATTATGATAATGATAAAGTTCCGAATGTCAGTAATGACAAACCTTTAAATGAAAAGAAGGTAAAACGTATTGAAGAAAAAGACAATGCACATAAACAGGCAAATGACGAAATTAAAACTACAGAAAACACTATGATCACTCTTTTCGATACAGATATTGCGTTATTGGAAAATAATTCAGACGATGCAGTGGAAACTATTGACAAGAAGCAAACAGAGAAGAGGGAAAGCCAGTTAACTGTATTAAATTATAAAGATCCTTGCGTACCCAAAAAAGATACAAATATATACACTACAGATAATGTCAAAACAGAAACGGAAGTTACAGAAATTGCATCAAAACAAAATAAAGTCAACGCCAAAGAAGAACAAATAAATATATGGAATATCTTAGGCACGACGTACAGAATATCACAAGTAATATCAACATTGAAAGATAGTAAGAAATCAATTAAAGACAAAATCAAAAAACTATTCAACAAAGACAGAACAGAGACGATACCAAATCCTATTCAAAATGTATATGTACAAAACGGTAGATCTACAAATCGTGTAGTCAAAAGACAAAAAAGATTTCTACAACTATTTAATAGAAACACTGAAACGGACAACAATAACATATTGTTTAAAATGTTGGATTTTCTGATGAAGAACAGAAAAAACATTCTCCCAGTGTTTACAGTCATGAGAGAAATAAATACCATAGTGAAAAGTGCGAACGGAGAATTGAATCACTTCACAAAGGAGCAAAATAATTATATAGGTGCAACACCGGCCTCCTTTCCAGAAGTAACGTATAATTTAGAGTTGGGTAATGAAAATAAGGCGGTGGCATTTGTGAAACGCTTGCTAGGGATGAGCCCTAAGGGTGACAGGTTGACTATTAGCGGTAGAAAATAGGTGTGGGGTATATTTTGTACTTGCAACAGAGGTAAACAAAATGGCGGATGACAACTTTTGCTTTTAAAATAAAACTTGCCCTACCCTCCAATCACGTATTGTCTATCTATTGTGGAAATGCTAAAGAAACGCCATTTTGTTTATCTTTGAAGCTTTAAGACTATTGATATGCCATAGTATCTCAATCTTTTCTTTTTCTTATAGTTTGTAATATCTAAACACATACATAAACCGTACGTGTAAAAACATTTTTTTTTTTTTTAAATAAAGAGTGACTGGACGAGCAGGACATGTGCCTGATGGTAAGCAACATGCCTGCCACATTTCCCACAGGTAAAAGACAGCGCACAAGGGCAGAGCTCATTAGTTTTTTACTCCCAGTGGAATGACCCGAGAATGGGTCTCCAAGTGGATTTTTGGACTTAGTTCAGATTTAATTAAAAATTAAATTCAGACATTCAATTTAATTTCACAAGAAGCTCAGACTAAGTCGTCCATATAAATGACGAATTTTAGTTTTTTGAGAACATACTTTTTTTGTCTTTCAATTAAGAAGACTAGTGTAATATATTTTTATGCATAATTTAAATAAAATAATAGCATTTTGTACTCCACTATAAATACTATTAGAGATGTTTCATACTCATTTGTCCGCGCAATTTTGGTAAGAATGGTACAAAGTTTTTGACGTGACAACGTCTAATAAATCTATGAACGCCGGCTGGACGCACGAAAAAGTGTCCCGTTACTCTCATTGTCCCGTTACTCTCATTGTCCCGTTACTTTCATTGTCCCGTTACTCTCATTGTCCCGTTACTCTCATTGTCCCGTTACGCTCAATGTACGCTTGCGCCGCATCTATCTCTCTTTCACTCGATCGCATTGTATGCCATTTCATCAATGTTTTCTTTTGACGTTGTCACGTTAAACTATCGTCCGTAAATCGACTTTACATGTTTGTAAAGTTTTTTTTTTGACGTGAGAACGTCTTATAATTCGATGAAGCCGGCTGCCCGCCCGCAAAACATGACGTCATGTAACGTTACGCCGTTACCGTTAGTTCGTCGTCCGTGCAATGCGGACGAAGCTGAGCGCTGAGGGCGCCACCCGCCGAGTCGAGCGGTATCACTACTCGCGCTATCAGCGTACTGATTTCTTAAGACGTTGTCACGTTCAACTATCGTCAGTAAACCGACTTTACAGACAACCATTTTTTTTGCTTCACGTATTAACATATAGATTATTCTGTGTTTTTCCCAAGGGCCCGAGGCAAATATTACCTGATGACTCGTCGGACTTCGCCCTATTCTTTAGAATAGATAAATATTATTTAGATTTATAATAAACCCTAGATTTTGTTTGCATATAGGAATACGCAAAAATTATATACGACAACGAAGGGGATACTTTCGGTGTGTAAATTATGGGCCATTTTTGGTATGCCATCTCCTGTCCATCCACGGTTGCCTGGTAGAAATCGCTCTCAGCGATAAGGCCGCCAATTAAATCGCTAACGTTGTAATATTACTATTTTTTTGTTTTGTAAATTTTTTTTGGCTTTTTAATAAAGAGTTTTTTGTATTGTATTGTAAAGGGAGATACTTAAACTTTTGAGAGGACTTATACTTTGTAGTGGATTTCGAGAGTATGTATTAGGGTGTCCCTTATATGGCAAAAAAAAATTTTTTTTTGAATTTCGAAACGCATACCCTCTACTTTTTTTATGAATGCTAAAATATACTTAAATACGAAATTTCGTATTTGTAGCATGATTGCAACCCGTGCCGACCGAGCTCTAAAGTTTATTAGAAAATGGTGTTTTGGCCTGACATCTTGGTTTGATCCAAAATAATTAAAATGCAACAAATAAAGTAAATATGAGTAATAACAAAATAAGATCAACACAAACTTTTATTTAAATACAAATTATAATAATAATTAATTAGGGTGACTTCTCTTTGGTGTAGTTTTTTTACAGTCTGGATACAGATTTCTATGTTCCTGAACACAACGCAACAAAAACTGCTTTTGTTCTTCTTAAACCGTGATAAGTTCATTAAAATCTTGCATTCATTTAACAGGTCTTTCAGCAGTGTCATTTACGACCTTTCAAACAACTTATTCGTCTTCTAGCTTCCAAAAAAGTAGTATTGTCACCCCAAGAAGATACATCCCCCCGAAGAAAACTGTCGTCGATCTGCAGTCGAGATAGAAATTGTTTGCTTCTTTGAGTCACAAAATCATCCATCATCATAATATATGAAAGAAATAAAAAACAGTCTAAAAAGCAAAAACTAAGCCCCGAAACTTTGAAAAAATAAAATATTAAGCTTACTAAAGAAATTTTTCGTATTTTCTTCCTTCGATGGGATATAGCGTTTGGCGGAATCTGAACTTTCATCTCTGTTTAAATTATTAATCGTTTTTGTCTTGGTTTTGAAATCAACTTCTTCATCAAAGAGTAATAACATGACTGCTTCTTCACACAAATATCCATTTCAGATGTTTTCCCGAAGAACTCTCTAATTTTGGCACTGCAAGAAGTTGTTCTCTATCGTCAAATGAAGCAAGACTTGGCAAGCGTTCTTCTTTTAAACTTCATACATCCAATCCAGGTAATAGTTTTCCATCCCAATGGACTGTGACTACGTCAGGCAAATTATTCTAGAAGTCAGTTTTTATTACTTCTGCCCTGGATTTTCTCGCCTGAGTACGATTTCGCTGAATCGAAGATTTGTTAATAGGAAAATCATCGCTGTTCAGACCAAGCGCTTCTACAACCGCATGGAGAATGTAAACTGAGTCTCTTATGCTTAATTGGCATCGATCTAAAGCTGCTACCAGTTTAGGAGTCATGAAATTGTTCGTGCCTCTTTTAGAACTTTTTTCAGGGCAAGGAATCTGAGTACTAAGTACAGAATTCGAAATCTGTTCCTCATTCGAATTCTCCAGACATTCCAAGCTATCTACCGAAGAAGTACATGCAATAGCCAATAGCTCTCTATGTTTTACCTTTCTTTCCTTTTCTTCTAATCGTTTTTGCCTAACTCGTTCTTCTTTCTCCGCCAATGTTTTGTCAGTTCCACCTAAGCATCCCGGTCGACCTGGCTCTCTCTGTTTCCTTAAAAAATCTTTGTCTTCCTCTATCTTCATTCTGTCGAAAGCATCAGCATGTGCAATATCAAACAAGTTATCAAGGTCTTTTACAAAATTATGTTCACGGTTCTTGAACGTCTCCTGAGTTTTCTTACAGTTTTTTTGCAGCTCCCTCCAAACATGATATAAATCAACAAGTTTCTTGACGCAGTTAGGAAATGCCTTTGTAGGAATTCTGGCTTTTCCCAAAATATAATGCACTCTCTTATAACAAGATTCGCACTTTCACTAACAGTCAGCTTGACCTCACGTATATTGTAACATAAAACGCTGAGAACTTGTCGATTAGATGGTAATTTTGCACCATTTTTATCTGGTGGCTTGGCAGTCCGATAAGGTAAATATTTTGTTTATCACTTCGTAATTCCACAGCCATCTTCACACAATAAACAACAACGCACTAATAATGTTAGAAATCACGTATGAAATGACAATTGAAACTCGCCGTAACAGGTCGCAGCGCTGCACACGCGCAATTGTATGGACAAGTTAAAAACTCAAGTCGGCGCGGGTTATCGTTTATAAATCGGGCTAATATTTATTTCTGTACTATATTAGGTCCATATAAAAGTTTTTAGAAGGTATGCGTAAAAATATATTGACATTGAATTTTAAGGGACACCCTAGTATGTATTTACTCTATGCTGAGACCGCCTGGGGAAGTACCACATCTTTGGCAGTTATTGTACAGCCAAACAGCAATTTGCATACATCACAGCGGTCCGGTTTGAAGGGCAATGTTTCCAGTGAAATTACAAGGCATAGAGACAAAACATATTATATTTCTGGCTGACGAACGCAGTGCTAGGTAATGATTTGGACATTTCAGTTCCAATAGATGCGTGTTACTTCCTGTTATGGACAGGCATGTTAGAATACCGTTGTACATGCAATTTTGTACATGTAATTTTTTTATATATTTTTCAAGTAGACTTCTAGCCGTGTTGAGCACTTTATGGTGGGAGAATATCTTATCATATATTAGTGTTAGAATATTAGTGTTGTTTAATATTGAAACTCTAAGTAATAAATTTCACTTGTAACTGCAGTCACAGAATAAATATTAGTACATTTTAGTACAATTAGTACTGTCGCGATTTTCAAATAAACATTTGCGCTCTTTCTAACGCGTAACTCTGTCCCTGTCTAGCGCGGAGGGTTGTCGACATATCTAATAACAATATGCGCGGGAAACGTTGCGCGAACGCTCAGCCGTGCGTCCGACAACCGACCGGCACTTTTGTTCCCTGGGAGGGACGGTCTAGCTGTAGGTAAAACCACGCGCCCTTGAGCGAGTGATGATGCACTGCTGCAGTCCCTATAGACCAACAACTTTTTTAGTTAAGCCAGTTCGATTCTAAACGTATGATTATTTTCAAATCAATTTATTCTAACCATAGATTCAGAAGAATACTTGGTAACGTTAATTACAACCAAAGAATCTGTGTATCTATACTAATATTAATAAAGCTGAAGACTTTGTTTGTTTGAACGCAAGTATCTCGGGAACTACTGGTACGAATTGAAAGATTATTTTTCTGTTGGATAAAATGGACAATCCATTTACTATACATTTTTGCGTATTCCTGTAGAAGATTACATTTATTTTGTAAATTTGTAAAATAATAAATATTGATAGACATGAGTTGTATTTTCATTTACCTCTCTTTTTAAATCAATTAATATTTTTACTGACATTATAAATGTGAAAGTTGATGGATGTTTGTTGCTCAATCCGCTGAACGGATCAGGTTAAAATGTGGAATACACATATATAGTCTGGAATACAACATTGGCTTGTTTTCTTCGCAGGAAAACAAAGAGAACATAAACTATTTGATTATAAGAACTTCATATAAAAAAAAAAAAAACAACAACACATTTTGGGCACAAAAGACAATCTTAAAGGCTTATAACACTCGGCTAAATTTAGTCGGCACTGAATTCAATGAATTGTAATAGCATTCACTAAGCTATCATACTAAATAGGATATTAAAACCTCTTTCTAAAAATATTTTACATCTTCACTAGCAGTTACTCGCGACTACGTCCGCGCGAAACAAATACTAAGGTAACTCAGGCAGTACCTATTTGTGTACCCAGATACGTTAACGGTTACTAAAAACAGCTTATAATAAAACAACTGTACACAATTTCATCAAAATCGGTCCAATTGTTTAGATCTGAAAGCGTAAGAGGTAAGAGACATTTGTCCCCATTTCAACTCCCATTTCACCACCGTACAGTTCAAAATTACAAAATTGCAAGAACAAACATTCGTTTGCTGCGTGTCAAGTATCTATAAGTATTCAGAGTTTCATGGTTTTATCTTCAACGGTTCGGAAGTTTCATTGACATTCATCCCCCATTTCAACCCCAATTTCACCCCCGCACAGTTCGAAATTACTAAATTGATAGAACAAATATTCGTTGGATTCGTATCAAGTGTCTATATACAGAGTTACATGGTTTTATCTTCAATGGTTGGGAACTTCCATATATTGACATTCATCCCCCATTTCAACCCCAATTGCACCCTCTTCAGTTTGAAATTATAAAATTACTAAAAGAAACATTAGTTTGCTTCGTGTCAAGTGCCTATATACAGTTTCATGGTTTTATCTTCAACGGTTGGGAACTTTCATATTGACGTTCATCCCCCATTTTAACCCCAATTTCACCCCCGTAGAGTTCGAAATTACGAAATTGATAGAACAAACATTTAATTGCTTCGTGTCAAGTGTCTAGATACAAAATTTTATAACTTTGCAAATCACGAATTTTCATACAACCGTTCATCCCTTGTTTCACCCTCTTAGGGGTTGAATTTCGCAAAACCCCGTCTTAGCGAGCGCCTACGTGCTAAAACAACCTCCATACAAAATTTCAGATTCCTAGCATTTGTAGTTTCTGAGATTCCTTGATGGTGACCTTTCGCTTTTATATATATAGATTTACTAGTTGGTACCCGCGACTTCGTCCGCGTGTAATACATACTAAGGTAACTCAGGAAATACCTATTTTTATATCCAGACACATTTACGGTTACTAAAAACAGCTTATAATAAAACAATTTCATACCATTTTATCAAAATCGGTTCAGTTGTTTAGAAGTGTGAAAGCGTAAGAGACATTCGTCCCCCTTTTCAACTCCAATTTCATACCCATATGGTTCGAAATTACAAAATTGCTAGAACAAATTCCACTAACATTTATTGGCTCCGTGTCAAGTGCCTACATAGAGAGTTTCAAAGTTTTATCTTCATCGATTGGAAACTTCCATATTGACATTTATTTCAAGTCCAATTTCATCCCCGTACAGTTCGAAATTACAAAATTGCTAGAACAAACATTTATTTGCTTCGTGTCAAGTGGCTATATACAGAGTTTCAAGGTTTTATCTTCAACGGTTGGGAACTTTCATATTGACATTCATCCCCCTTTTCCACCCCAATTTCAACCCCGTATAGTTCGAAATTACGAAATTGATAGAACAAACATACGTTTGCTTCGTGTCAAGTGTCTATACACAGAGTTTCATAGTTTTATCTTCAACGGTTTGGAACTTTCTATATTTACATTCATCCCCAATTTCACCACCGTACATTTCAAAATTGATAGAACAAACATTCGTTTGCTTCGTGTCAAGTGTCCATATTCAGAGTATCATGGTTTTATCTTCAACGGTTAGGATGTTCCATGTTGACATTCATCCCCTATTTCAACCCCAATTTCACCCCCGTACAGTTCGAAATTACGAAATTGATAGAACAAACATTCGTTTGCTTCGTGTCAATTGTCTCTACACAGAGTTTCATAGTTTTATCTTCAACGATTTGGAACTTTCTATATTTACATTCATCCCCCATTTCAACCCCAATTTCACCCCCGTACATTTCAAAATTGATAGAACAAACATTCGTTTGCTTCGTGTCAAGTGTCCATATTCAGAGTTTCATGGTTTTATCTGCAACGGTTAGGATGTTCCATGTTGACATTCATCCCCCATTTCAACCCCAATTTCACCCCCGTACAGTTCGAAATTACAAAATTGCTAGAACAAATATTCGTTTGCTTCGTGTCAAGTGTCTATATTCAAAGTTTCATGGTTTTATGTTCAACGGTTGGGAACTTTCATATTGACATTCATCCCCAATTTCACCCCCGTACAGTTCGAAATTACGAAATTGATAGAACAAACATACGTATGCTTTGTGTCAAGTGTCTATACACAGAGTTTCATGGTTTTATCTTCAACGGTTGGGAAATTTCATATTGACATTCATCCCCCATTTCAACCCCAATTTCACCCCCGTACATTTCAAAATTACAAAATTGATAGAACAAACATTTAGGTAATTGCTTCGTGTCAAGTGTCTAGATATAAAATTTGATAACTTTGAAAATCACGAATTTTCATACAACCGTTCATCCCTTGTTTCACCGTCTTAGGGGTTGAATTTCGCAAAACCCCGTCTTAGCGAGCGCCTACGTGCTAAAAGGGACCTCCATGCAAAATTTCAGAATCCTAGCATTTGTAGTTTCTGAGATTCCTTGATGAGTGACCTTTCGCTTTTATATATATAGATTAAACAGGCATAAAATATTAATAAATATTTATTTATCCAAATAATTTTGCAATTTTTCAATTGAAAATTTTCGCGCGAACACACCGCCGTATTTATGACGTCACTAGCAGTGTAAACAATTCGTTTCTCTGAAGGAATAAATATACTTTTGCAAATTAACGACGAGTTATGGTACATACCGGTACATATGGTGCGGGTGTAGCAACGAGCCGAGCCCCCAACACGCCGCAGCCATAGAATAGATAATACAGATAGAACGGACACTCCCCACCCCCCGCCAGTTTCAAGCTTCCTACCCCGCAAGGACGCGAGAATCACTCAACGAAGGGTTATATCGGACGATAATTTTCTATGAGAATACGACCATGATGCTGTATTATTTAACAAAATGGTACCAAATTTTTCGTCTATTATACGAAACAAGAATAAGAGATTTTTCATTTCATAAGAATTATTACAAAGATTGAATCATTTTTAGGGTTCCGTAAAACGTAAAAACGGAACCCTTATAGATTCGTCATGTCTGTCTGTCTGTCTGTCTGTCTGTCTGTCTGTCTGTCTGTCCGTCCGTATGTCACAGCCACTTTTTGCCGAAACTATGAGGACTACACTGTTGAAACTTGGTAAGTAGATGTATTCTGTGAACCGCATTAAGGTTTGAACAAAAAAAAAAATAAAAAAAAGATAAATTAGGGTTGCCCCCCATACTAAGAACTGAAACTCAAAAATTTTTTTTTCATCAAACCTACACGTGTGGGGTGTCTATCGACAGGTCTTCAAAAATGATGTTGAGGTTTCTAAAATCATTTTCGTCTACACTGAATAATTTGCGCGAGAGACACTTCCAAAGTGGTAAAATTTGTGTCCCCCCCCCTCTAACTTCTAAAGTAAGAGAATGAAAAATCTAAAAAAAATATATGATGTACATTACCGTGTAAACTACCAACGAAAATTAGTTTGAACTCGATCTGATGAGTAGTTTTTTTTTAGCACGTCATAAATACACTATTATTGAAACTTCGATCAAAGTTACAACGAACTACAAGAACTATGTGTACTATGTATATTATGTTACATGCTGCAACGGAACCCTTCATGGGCGAGTCCAACTCGCACTTGGCCACTTTATTATAAACTGTGTTAAGCTATTCTGGTTAGAAGTACGCGCCAACACTGAAGTCCTGTGACGAAATTATTAAACTCGTTGTTTTTAAACTGCGGCTTTCGTTAATCGTTGTGAAATACGTCAGTGGCGCCAATAACGTATGGTAACGAGTGATGGCGCGGAATTTACGAAGTCACTAGTCACTAGTGTTGCCAATTTAGTGGATTTTTTTACTAAGATTGCTACTATTCAGATTGATTGGTAAGTGATTATTTCTTAGCATTCAACCGACTCAAATAAAAGAAAGAGGTTCTATATTAGACTATCTGTACTTTTATGTGCGTCCATGTATATATTATGTCGGTTAGTAGTGAACAATGAATATAGGATTTCATCTAGTAGTATGCTTATTTAAGATTTCGCAACAACCGTTCATTAAAAGCAGTAAGAGGATACGAGTACATTGACTATTGGAATGGATAGTTCCAAAAAAAAAATAACGATATTTTTAAACTAAAACTTATTCAGTAATAATTAACGGCTTTGACATTGACTTATAAACTTTACCGGTTCTAGTACTACCGGTACTACTACGATTTAGTTTCATTTTTAACCAACTTCAAAAAAGGAGACGGATCTCAATTCGTTTATATGTTTGTTACGTGATAGCTCCATTTATTGTGAAACAAAGGACATAAGCCCAAATCACATTGAAAAAACCCAGGTGCCACACCTGGGTTTTTTGATGTACCTCGGATTTTAAGTTATTAGTAATAATATTCTAAACTATCATCATCATCCGTTTGAGTGGCTAACCTGCGTTTTTTTGCCTGTAGAAGTTCGTGTCAAAAGCTCGTTTTATGGAACAAAATATATTGTATAATTTGGTGTTAATGATATAAAAATAATATATACCGGCTGAGTCATAAAGATATATATCAAACAATGCACGAATATGCTTAGGTTCTTTTCGCGATGGGTGGCCTTGGAATTGAATTCAAATTTAACGAGTGTAAGTAAAATAATTCATGATAATACGCTTATTTTTGGTAATGTACTTTGGACTTTGTATTCAATTATCAGTATGCTTACATCGCGGGTCAAATCTGGACAAGTACTAGCACAAGCACAGCACTAGCATAGGCCTGGGATATGAGGCGTACTTGAAGAGAGGTATATGCTAAGATGTTATGATGATGATGATTACATCGGATTGCAAACAGTATTGGTGAACTTTTAAAAAAAACGCCTACAAAACTACACTGATAAAAAAAACATGTTAGCCACTAATTTGGGTTATGGGAGTGGTGTAATTTTTTTTCCTAAAATATATTTGCATACAATTATTAGATTTTTTTGGGATTAGATACAATTATTTTGTGCCGAGGTCAGGGTACGATTTGGGCCATGTCTTCTATGATGTTTCTTTTTTTTTTGGTAGATCATAGTTATTATGAAAACAAAACTAAAAATTACTTTCGTTTATTTTTGTTCAAGTTTTTTATGATCGTCGTTGAAATTTGGTTAAGTAAGTTTCTGAATTTAATTTAAAATTGAAACCGATTTTTGTTTATTCGGCGCAAATTCACAATATTTAAAGTTTTATGCGATCCTTACTATAATGCGAATAAATAAATCACTATTTATCAACATACAAAAGTAATATTCTTTTAAGCATTAGTAATAAATTAAATCCGGAACTAGCAACATTATCGGCCATAGTTGATAACAATTCGTAATGTTTGTTTTGGAGTTTTGAGTTGAAAAATCATGTGCTTTCTCTTTACTGGTCGCTGACATGATGTGTTAATAATTAATAAGTAGTTTGTGTTCTTTGTTTCTTTTGTAATTTTTATTTTGTGGCTTTTAATAAAGAGTTTTCTTATCTTATCTTATCTTTGTGCAGTGTATATTACTCTGATATAGTAAACTGTGATACCGCTTTTTAATGCATCTTATGAACGTAGTTATAGCTAATCTAATGTTCTGTGACTTGTCTATAATGAAATACGCGAAATATGTGGAGTGATTAATTAATATATTGTCAGAATAAAGTTTTCTCTTTGGGTAAGTATACTTAACTTACTAAAATAATTTAGTAACCCTAGATGACACGCACACATGCGTAAACGTGTTCGAACGACATATGCGTAGTTGTGTGAGTGTAGGTATGTCAACTGCACCGTCTGTATAGATTTTAGGCCGAGTGTCCGGGGTGTGCCGCAGCGTAACTTTTTTTTTTCACTTTCAATCGGGATATAAAGTAGTCTCCACACCGGTACATGTGGGTGCGGATGTAGCAGCGACGCAGCAGCCCAACTTTTTGAAGTGAAAACTTCTTTAGGCGCGCTATAGACAGAATTTTCGTGGGCTGTGAAATGGATTCATCAATCGTCACGCTTGGATATGATAATGGATCGGATCGGATATGAAATCTTCGGGTAAACTCGGTAAAAACGGCCAGGTAGGTACCAGGGCAACAGAAACAGTAAAGAGTTTCGATTACCTACCTCCAACAGCCCAGCGTTTATCTCCAGATACCAGGACAACAGAAATATAAAAGAGTTGCGTTTGCCCCTAGGTACAAGTACCAGGGCAACAACAAGTTTTCACTTCTATCGGCAGTTCCTATGACTGCCAATTTTTTTATTTTTTCACTTTGAATCAGGATTTTTTTCACTTTTAATTGGGATATAAAGTAGCCTTCATACCGGTACATGTGGCGCGGGTGTAGCAGCGACGCAGCAGCCCAACTATTTTTGTAGTGAAAACTTCTTTTGGCGCGCCTAGACAGATTTTTCATGGGCTGTGAAATAACTTCTAGCGCCACGCTCGGATGTGATTAAGAAATCTTCGGGTAAACTCGGGACCATAGCCATTGGCTATCTAGAAATGCGTCATCCAATGGGAAATGCTAAAAGGGCGTGGCCTGCCATCATGGCATGGCCATCTAGAAATGCGTCAGCCTATGGGAAATGCTGGTGCATTTCTAGATGGTCATGCCATGATGACCAGGCCACACCCTCCGGTTACACCCGTGTAGTTTCCATAGTAAGCTATCAAATTCTGAGTAATAAGTTTTCACTTCTATCGGCAGTTCCTATGACTGCCAATTTTTTTTTCACTTTGAATCAGGATTTTTTTTCACTTTGATTCGGGATATAAAGTAGCCTACATACCGGTACATGTGGTGCGAGTGTAGCACAGCTTCTTTTTTCACTTTCTTTTTTTTTCATTTTAAATCGGGATATAAAGTAGCCTCCATACCGGTACATATGGTGCGGGTGTAGCAGCGACGCAGCAGCCCAACTTTTTTTTAACTTTTTTTTTCACTTTGTTTCGGATTTTTTTTTTCACTTTAATTCGGGGATATAAAGTAGCCTACATACCGGTACATATGGTGCGGGTGTAGCAACGACGCAGCAGCCCAACTTTTTTTTTTACTTTTTTTCACTTTGATTCGGGATTTTTTTTCACTTTAATTCGGGGATATAAAGTAGCCTACATACCGGTACATATGGTGCGGGTGAAGCAGCGACGCAGCAGCCCAACTTTTTTTTTCACTTTTTTTTTTTCACTTAGTCGGTTTTTTTTTCACTTTAATTCCTACGTACCGGTACATGTGGTGCGGGTGTAGCAGCGAGCCAAGCACCAGCGAGTGCGGGTACACGGGGCGGAGCGCGCGCGACAGCAGCGCGCCCTGCAGACCCACCACGCACCAGCGGGCCACCTTGTCCGAGCACGACATCGTCAGGAGACGTTCACCCTGTGTGACGAACAAATAAAATTTAATGAAGGTGATATAAAAAAAAAACAAACTAGCTGAAAAAATATAACAACAAAAATAAGCTAATGAAATAAAATTGAAAAAAAAAACAATGAAATAAAATTGAAAAAACAAGACAATTAATGAAATAAATTTGAAAAATATCAACAAAGAAAACAAGCTCATCAAATAAATTTGAAAAATATCAACAAAGAAAACAAGCTAATCAAATAAATTTGAAAAATATCAACAAAGAAAACTAGCCAATTAAATACAAACTTAAATTAATAAAATTTAAAAAGTTCTATACGTCTAGTCAAGATCTTTCATTTAGTAAACAAATATTAGTTTACCTGCATGACTCCGTCCCAGGTTTGCACGAAGTTGTTGCTCTTGACCGGAATAGTTCCTTCCCCAGACTCGATCTTGGTCCTCAGTTGGCCCCGGGCTTGTCTGCAACAAAGGAACTGGTCTTCATGACACTGGCTATATAAATTACTAGCTGAACGCGCGCGCGTTGCTACGCCATCTATCGAAATTCGGTCGTACCAATTCAAATTTTGATCAAATTCGGTTATGGTTCTAATGACGCAACCTTTAAGATATGACATATTATGCTGTCACGCAACGAAAGCTCTCAAAAAGCAATATTTTTTTCCCGTTTTTGTTACATTTTTCACTCCTGTTCGGCTCTTGTTGATAGTAGCGTAATGTTAAATAGCCTATAGCCTTCCTCGATAAATGGACTATCCTACAAAGAAAGAATCGTTCAATTCGGACCAGTAGTTCCAGAGATCCTTGCGTTCAAACAAACAAACAAACTCTTCAGCTTTATAATATTATAGTATAGATTGATGTGCCCTGAGCACATTGAGATTGGTAATAAACTGCATCTGTGTATCTAGTGGTGTTAGTGGACTTTTTAGTATTATCAAGTTAGGTGCTTTGTTTTTCGTTTTTTTTTTTTTAGTGTGATAGCTTTGTCTAGTTTTTTTTTCTTTTCTTTTAGTATATTTGGTTTGGTGTTGTTTTTTTGAAGCATGATAATATATGTTAGATGTCTATTTTTTTTACTAGGAATTGAAGAAAATGTTTTTTTTTCATTTTTAGGGTTCCGTAAAACGTAAAAACGGAACCCTTATAGATTCGTCATGTCTGTCTGTCTGTCTGTCTGTCTGTCTGTCTGTCTGTCCGTCCGTATGTCACAGCCACTTTTTGCCGAAACTATGAGAACTACACTGTTGAAACTTGGTAAGTAGATGTATTCTGTGAACCGCATCAAGATTTAAACAAAAAAATTAAAAAAAAAGAAAAATTAGGGTTGCCTCCCATACTGAGAACTGAAACTCAAAATTTTTTTTTCATCAAACCTACTCGTGTGGGGTGTCTATCGATAGGTCTTTCAAAATTATGTTGAGGTTTCTAAAATCATTTTCGTATACACTGAATAGTTTGCGCGAGACACACTTCCAAAGTGGTAAAATGTGTGTCCCCCCCCCCTCTAACTTCTAAAGTAAGAGAATGAAAAATCTAAAAAAAATATATGATGTACATTACCATGTAAACTACCAACGAAAATTAGTTTGAACTCGATCTGATGAGTAGTTTTTTTTTAGTACGTCATAAATACACTATTATTGAAACTTCGATCAAAGTTACAACGAACTACAAGAACTATGTGTACTATGTATATTATGTTACTTGCTGCAACGGAACCCTTCATGGGCGAGTCCAACTCGCACTTGGCCACTTTATTTTGTACATATTTTATCAAGTTAGTTGCTTTGTTTTTAGATTTTTTTTTTTTTTTAGTGCGATAGCTTTGTCTAGTTTTTTTTTTTCTTTTAGTATGATTGGTTTGGTGTTCTGTTTTAGTTTTTTTTACTAGGAATTTGAAGAAAATGACTTTTCTTTCTTTTTGCATTGAATTTGAAAAAAAAATTATACGTAAAATTTGAAAAAAAAAATTTTTTTTTTCTTTATTTTACTATAAATATAAAGTTTAGTAGATAGGGTATGTAGTATAGTGCAGACCTGTTCGGATGGGGGTCCGGCGCCGGGTCGCGGTGCTCGTGCGGCGAGAATATCCGTCCGTCGCCGCACGGCGCCGTCGACACGTAGAGGTGCACGCGCCGGTCCGGCTTCAGACGGTACCCGCCGCCCGGACACGGCTCGACGTCCGAACGCTCGATCGGGACTGTCGGGTCTGGGAGAGAAATAAAGTAATGACAGTGTGGTACAACGTAGCGCCACACCTTGAGACCCGAGCCGGAGGCGAGGTCTTAAAAGAGACGGGGACGGTGATCATCAATACAATACATTGTGATGGCTTCAAGGCTGTCTGGTGCTGGTGAAATTGTCCTCATCGGAGACGTCAATCAGTTGCCTTACATCGACAGGGAAAATCTCTTCGAAATGAGGTATCACCGCCCGAACCTGGTAACAAAGATCAGCCAGGAGTTGCTCTGCACACATCGAAACCCAATGGACGTCGCATATGCGCTGAGGGAAATATACTCCGGTATGTACTCCTCAGCGCCCCGTATAAAGTCCCTAGAGCAGAGAAGATATAAGGGAGCGCAAATACCCAACACCCTACCAAACACCCTCTTTTTAGTTCACACTCAAGAGGAGAAAGAGACCCTGACAAACCAGGGTTATGGGTCAGGCACCGGGTCACGCATCCTTACCATCCATGAAGCTCAAGGACTAACATACGAGTCGGTAATCGCAATCAAAACCAAGGCAAACATGAAGCTACACGAGAGCGTGCCCCATGCGGTTGTTGCAATCTCACGGCACACGGGGACCTTCATTTACTACGCTGACGACACCGACGACGCCATCGGTCGGTTCGTGCGGCGAGCGTTGGCTGCATCACCAAAGACCATCCGAGAGTTCAACCTACAGATGGCCATCAGGGACAGAAATGCAGCCGTAGTGGAGGCTCTGGGCCGGGAGGAGGCGGCTTAGGCAAATGGCAAGGCAAAGACTCAATGTGGAGTCGATTACTAGTAGAGATGGGCCGAGTACTCGAAAATGTTACTCGACGCATCTCTAATTATGGTGATCGGCTCTACAGACGAGCTCTAGAATTAAGTTTGAAATGTGCCCAACTCCCCCCTTTTTTCCTTTTCTTCTCCTACTCCAAGAAATATGTAAAAAAAAAATTGTATTGACAAAGATCACGGACCCCGGAGTCTGTGGAGTAGATATTTAAATAAAAAAAAAAAAAAATCATCAATACACTTTTTTTTTATAGCATAGAGTGACGAGACGAGCAGGTCATGTGCCTGATGGTAAGCAAGATGCCTGCCACATAACAGCACAGTAACACACAGCTATTGGAACATGATAGTCCAAATCATTACCTAGCACTGCACTGCGCTCGTCACCCAGAGATCTAAGATATTATGTCTCTAAGCCCTGTAATTTCTCTGGAATCATTGCCCTTCAAACCGGAACACAGTAATGTTTGCACATTACTGCTTGGCGGTAGAATATTTGGCAAAGGTGTGGTACTTCCCCAGGCGGACTCTGCTAAGAGTCCTACCACTACTAAACTACTATACACACCGTTTTTTAACACACTTGTAAATAAAATACGAGTAGGTAACAATAAATAACCATTTCAACAGTGAAAACGGGTAGCGAAAAATGTTTCGTTATGGCGAGAAACATAATCAGTTTTCTAATAATCGCAATGGCGGTCGGTAATAGATTAAATGAATGAGGTATCTTTCTTTCCGCGGATAGCGTTTTAGTCACGTACAAAATGGGAAATTTAAAATTATCTTTATTACAGAGAAAACGAAACTTACATTTGACTGAAAGTTTTATTTATTAAACACGTACAAGTTGAAATTATCTATTTAAATACCAAGTTGCATGAAATGAGCAAGCAATAGGTATATTTAATTATATTTCATATCAAGTTTTTTGTATCGAAACTTTTTTAAGAACTATACAATTCGATCAATAAAAATAACTGTATAACTTCTGAACTCCCAGTTTCACAGCACACAATCCAATTCACAGCAAGGAAAGTCAGTTTGATTACAGGTATCATTATGTGCTTAATAACGGTGACATTAGAGCCACTTTATGAGCAAGTATGTTGAAATAGTTATTTGTTATACATACGAGTGAAAAGTTGCTGTTTAACCGCGTGCTCAATTTTGATGACCGAGCAAGCGAAAGATTCTAAAATTGGTCAATCAAAAATTAGAATCCTGAGCGTTAGCGAGGGAATTAAAAGGATACACTGCACTGCGCTCGTCACCCAGAAATATAAGATTCTGTAATTTCACTGGAAACATTGCCCTTCAAACCGGAAAACCAATTATGTTTGCCCATTGCACTTGGTGGGAGAATAACTGTCAAAATTGTGATACTTCCACAGACGGACTCTGCAAAGAGTTTGAGAGTTGCAACACTACAATTCATTTATAACTTTATAACTTTGACTGCCCTCGTGGCTTAGTGGGTAGTAGCTCTGCCTGCGAAGCCGAGGGCCGTGGGTTCGATCCCCACCCAGTGCAAATATTTGTGTGATGAATTCAAATGTTTGCACTGTGTCTGGGTGTTTCTATGTATAATAAGTATGTATTTAAAACTATATACCTAAGTATTATATCAGCTATTTGGCCGCCATCACACAAGCTTTGCTTAGTTTGGGGTCAGATGGTGTTGTGTGTGAATTGTCCACCAATATTTATTTATTATTTATTTATTTAAAAAAACCCGACTGCAAAAAATCAAAACAGGTAATAGTACATTATGATATAAGTGCACTAATTTGATAATTATAGCCGAGGCTTTATTGCTAGCTCGAGCCGAAGGCGAGAGCTATAATTAGCAGAGGCTGTAATTATCAAAGCGCACGTATGTCATATGACGTTTTATAACATATTTGCGAGGAAATAAACAAAACTCTGACGACATTTTCAAATAAAAACAATACAGCTTAAATAAAGGCGCGGAATAATTACTTGATCACAGATTAGCAATACGCGCGCATCGGCGCCTTTTTTTTTAAGCAACGGCACAGAACCAGCCGGTAGGTATTTAGTAATAAAGTAAATTAATATTTTATTACAGAAAAATTGTTGTAATTTATGGGCAAAATTAATTAAATTAACGAATTAAATAATTCTTTATTAAAATAGAATAACCTCTCAATGTTGTTCTCAAATGTTGACCACATAAAAAAGGTGTCCGGAAAGCGTGGTCGTTTTAGACGGAGCATATCTCTCTACCTAGTCTGTGGACGGAGCATTTTGAAACCGTGCGTTTTACATTACACATTACAGCACAAGTACGTAATAAGATACATTAAGATACAGAAATTGGTCCAATAAGAGACCCTTTACGAGCAAATATGTTATAAAAAAACATTATATTATACATCCAAGGATACTTGAGTGATTGAGACGAATCTAACGATATCTAATTATCAGAATCCATCCAGACGTTTGGAAGATACGTGGGAATAAAGAAATTTACAAACATACAAGATACGCGCGAAAAACATAACCCTTCTTTCAGTCGGGTAAAAATAGTTGAATTAGTAAGATACAGACCTGATTGCTGCGCATATTCTAAGAGCTGTGCGTACAGATGCCTCTGCAAACACCGACGCGCCGTTACCTGCAGACGTTACAACAACTCTTAAGATATTTTAAAGAAAAAAAATGGTTGTCTGTAAAGTCGGTTTACTGACGATAGTTGAACGTGACAACGTCTTAAGAAATCAGTACGCTGATAGCGCGAGTAGTGATACCGCTCGACTCGGCGGGTGGCGCCCTCAGCGCTCAGCTTCGTCCGCATGGCACGGACGACGAACTAACGGTAACGGCGGAACGTTACAGTTTTGCGAGCGTGCAGCCGGCTTCATCGAATTATAAGACGTTATCGCGTCAAAAAACATTTTTTTTTGACGTGACAACGTCTTATAATTCGATGAAGCCGGCTGCACGCCCGCAAAACATGACGTCATGTGCCGTTACCGCCGTTACCTCGCCGCATGACGTCGTCAGTACCATTCCATCAGTATTTTCTTAAGACGTTGTCACGTTCAACTATCGTCAGTAAACCGACTTTACAGACAACCATTTTTGACGTGACAACGTCTTGTAATTCGATGAAGCCAGCTGCACGCCCGCAAAACATGACGTCATTTGCCGTTAACGCCGTTACCTCGCCGCATGACGTAATGCGGCGTTACCTCGCTCTAAGGCGTAGTTGAAGTTGTCACGTTCAACTATCGTCAGTAAACCGACTTTACAGACAACCATTTTTTTTTTTAATTATAATAGGATTTTTAACATTTTTTTGGAATAGCTTTCATTTTAAAGATTGACGCTTGTTTATCATAAAAAAAATTAAATGCAAAAAAATTTAGAAGCAAACGGTCTAGTCGGTCTTCGACAGCTTGTATTGCGGTTAGTGACGTAATAAGCCATGTTGGTGTTTGCAGTCACGTGACAACAGATTAATTACAATATAGCATTAAAAATCATTTGCAATAAATAATGAGTAATATTAATTTATAAAAATGTGATTTTCGATATTTTATTATTACAAACTATCATAAAATTAGCACTAAACATCAATTCTATTGTTAATTTTTTTTTTTTTTGTTTTAATTATTGGACCTGATGTGAATATAAAGTGTGTGTATGCACCTCGGCATGGCAGTCGTTGACGGCTCGCCCCCGGACCGACATGTGTTCCCCGGACACGCACTTCGTTCCCGTCGTCACCGCTATTATCTGTGACAAAAAAGAATACAGGTCAGCAAATATCACGTCATTTTTTTTTCGCAAGAAAATGTGTTAATTCTGTGAGAAAGTTGGGAGAAATTGAATGGAGTAAGATAAAAGTGGCCAAGTGCTAGTGAGACTCCCGCACAAAGGTACCATTAGCAAATTAACGTATATCGGCGAAAACCTCTTTGGCTTTATTTGAATTCCGTATACATATACCATCGCAGTTTCCACAGACAGGCTTTCATCCAAAAAGCTTTATTAAAATTTTGATTTTACCTTACGATTTTAACGACGAGGTCGAAAGCGCGTTTTTGTGTACTAGTTGCGCCATCTAGTTTGCTTGAAACGGACTAATCGAGCAAGAAACGGTAAAAAAACTGAGGGGAGAGTGGATATCGAAAAATCGTCAAAATTACCTCAAGTTATTTATGGATGCCCCCTAAGCATGTCCATCTAGACTAGATGGCCCGAGTTAACCCGAAAATTTCTTTAACTCCCGAGCGTGATCATTGAACACGATTCACAGCCCACGAAAAATCTGTATGAGGTCCGGCAAAAGAAATTTTCACTTTAAAATAAGCTATTTCTGATCCTACCTTCGCAGTTTCGACTCGGTCCTCAATAGTGATCACGATACCGGCCAACACTTTCCGTTTGGAGTGGACCACGTCATGCTTCATGAGCTCGTTGAATTTCTCATTCACTATCCTGAAAAAAAAGGAAAAAATAATTCATTAAATTGAAAAAAAAAAACAATTTGGCCATTTTGTGGTGCCCACCATCTTGGACTTGAGATTTATCAAAGTACTATCAGTATTATCAAGGTTTTACCGGCGAAGTTACAATACCCATTATTATCCCGGGATAAAAAGTAGCCTACGTGTTCTTCCAGATATTCCATATCTGTGTTCCAAATTTTAGTTTGATCTGTTCAGACGTTACAAAGTGACAGACACATTTCGAGATATGGTAAATGAGTTGCACAGTGACATTTGTATAGTATCTGAATTTCACAGCGAGACTCACTTGGAGATACTATGGTATCTTTGTCAATCGCTTAGAGATATGGTACCTGGGTCACAACATTACAGACTCATTTCGAGATATGGAGATATGGCACCTAGGTCGCACACAAACACTCACTTGAGTTGTGGTACCAGGACATCATAACCTCACTCGGCGATATGGTAAGTGTACTCTACAGAGACTCACTTGGAGATATGGTACCCGGGTCACACACAGATACTTGAGTTGTGGTACCAGGACATCATACACTCACTCGGCGATATGGTAAGTGTACTCTACAGAGACTCACTTGGAGATATGGTACCCAGGTCACACACAGATACTTGAGTTGTGGTACCAGGACATCATACACTCACTCGGCGATATGGAAAGTGTACTCTACAGAGACTCACTCGGAGATATGGTACCCGGGTCACACACAGATACTTGAGTTGTGGTACCAGGACATCATACACTCACTTAGCGATATGATAAGTATACTCCACAGTGACTCACTTGGAGATGTGATACCAGGACTCCATTACAATGGTCCAATAAAGAGGCTAGGTGCGGAAAAGGCCCCGCTAAACTAACTAACCAGGACTCCATACACTCTTGGGTATAGTATCAGAGCTTCACAGTGACTTACTTGGAGATATGGTACCCGGGTAACACAAAGATACTTGAGTTGTGGTATCAGGACATCTTAAGCCTCACTCGGCGTCATGGTAAGTATACTCCACAGTGACTCACTTGGAGATGTGGTCAGCCAGCACCTGCGGCAGGGCTCCACCAGGCTCGGGCAGCGCGGTCCGCGGCGGAGCCCTGCCCTCGTTGAGGACGGCCAGGGCGGCGCGCGCGGCCGCTAACTTCGCCAGCTTCTTACTCGAACCTGGCACATGAAACGAATTTAATGTCAATTGCGATGAGAACTAAGAACATAAATTGTTTCATTATCTCAGAAAAAACATAAACCGGTAAGCCGGTTTATTTAAAATTGAATTCGGACACTGGACAAATTTTTTTTTTTTTTTTTAAGAAGCAATCCCTAAGTCATTTTAGTATATAAATAAATATATAATAATAAATATTGGTGGACAATTCACACACAACACCATCTGACCCCAAACTAAGCAAAGCTTGTGTGATGGCGGCCAGATAGCTGATATAATCTTATATATAAAATTCTCGTGTCACAGTGTTTGTTTCCTTACTCCTCCGAAACGGCTTTACTGATTTTAACCAAATTTTTATATGCATATTCTGTAGGTATGAGAATCGGCTACTAGCTATTTTTCATACCCCTAAGTGACAAGGGTTGTTCACTAAGGCAAAACAACGTTTGCGGGGTCAGCTGGTACTTATATAGTTTTAAATACATACTTATTATACATAGAAAGTTAATATGAAAGTAAATTTTAGTTTTTGAAGTAAAAGCTTCTTTGGCGCGCCACAGATTTTTCGTGGGTGTGAATTTGAAGTCTAGCGTCGCGCTCGGGAATGATAACAAATCTTCGGGTATACTCGGATGATCTAGATGGCCATGGTCATGGCCACGTCCTCCGGTTTCACCCGGGTAGTTTCCAAAGTAACCTATCAAACTCTGAGTCATTAGTTTTCACTTCTATCGGCAGTCCTTGTGACTGTTATTTTTTTTTATTTCATTAAATTGTTTTAAAAACGTGTACACAACAAAAAAATAAATAAATAACTCACCATATCCTTCATATATCTGATCTTTGATCTGGCAGACGACCTTGAAACGCATGCTGTGACTAAGCTGAACCGGGGCTGAAACAGAAATAAAATAAATTATAGAACGTACATAAATAAAAGTACCTGGGTGACCGAGCTTAGCTCGGTTTAAATACTAAATATACTTAGATACCTACAGATAAAAGATTCCAAGAAATAGATTTTCTTAAAAAAAACGAATTGAAAAAAAAAGAGAACCCGTCTGGATTCGAACCCTGATTCGTGACCGCTATGAGCGCCCGACTTCCCGTCTGAGCTAATTGTGCTGTTGCGTCACGCGGCGAAATTTACCTTCACATTCTAATGTCTAATGTGACAGATTTTCATTGTCTAAAAACGCGCATAATATGCGTTTTTTTTTAAATAAGACCTAGTTAGATCGATTTATCGTCCCCGAAATCCCCTGCATACATAATTTCATGAAAATCCGTCGAGCCGTTTCCGAGATTCAGATTCTATATATATATACATATTTATATAGGTACAAGAATTGCTCGTTTAAAGGTATAAGATAAGATACGTAAAGTGACGTGGTTGGATTGCCGTCAAAACCTGCCCTTTGTTCCATCTGGAGCTGAACGGAAATCGGGTCTACTCTCGTTCTACGAAAAACGTTATTTCGAAATAAACTCGCAACTTTCCTACTCCGGTTCTACTTCGATCCGTCGCGTCGTTTCGTCCGTTTAAATGTTCTAAGCCTACTTACTCTAATTAGAGTCAAACAATGTCCGATCGGACGAAACCAAGTAGAACAGCAGGTCTACTACGAAAACAAACTTCGAATGATCGGATCCGACCGACAGCTGAATGGGATCTGTAGCCTACCACGAAAAACACTCGGATCGATACATCTCGGTTGAAAGTTATAAACTTAGGTCGGATGAGGGTCGGATCGAACGAAACGGCCGATTCGATCAACCGACCGATTGTCTATCGAGGTAGGAAATGTCCATAAGTTCGGCCGATATTTCGTTTATCGGACTTCGTAGTAGACCTGCTGGACGTCTACTTTCTTTCTACGAAAAACGTTACTTCGAAACAAACTCGCGATTTTCCTACTCCGATTATATGTACTTCGATCCGTTGTTTCGTCCGTTTAAATGTTCTCAGCCTATTCTAATTAGTGTAGTGTAGTGTCTAATTAGAACGTCAAACAACGTTCGATCAGACGAAATTAAGTAGAACCGGAGTAGGGAAGTGCGATTTTATTTCGATTTCACGTTTTTCGTAGAATGAGAGTAGACGTCCAAGACCTTTACCTATTCTCTTTCTACGAAAACGTAATTGGAACGAAGTTCCTTATCGCGCGTTATGAAAGGGAGCTAGACGGAAAAAAATCTCACGAAAAAGTTGTAACGTTTTGTGCCCAGTCACGTGACAGAATTAGAATACGATAACAAATTTCACCATTGTGATCAATGACCGATTGGCGCAATTGGTAAGGTGTCGCCTGTGAAGTTGGGATACCCCGGATCGAATCCCGATAGTTCCCGCAAAACTCATTTTGTTCTTTTTTTCCTGAGAATCAATAGTTTTTATAAAGAATCCCTCTTTATCAACGCATTTAATTTGTATCTAAGTATTTTTCGAAATAAACTCGCGACTTTCTAACTCCTACTACTTTGATCCGTCGTTTTGTCCGTTTAAATGTTCCAAGCCTACTCTAATTAGAGTATGCTCAGAACATTTAAACGTCTAACAATGTTGTATCGGACGAAACGAAGTGGAACGAGAGCAGGAAAGTCGCGAGTTTATTTCGATTTCACGTTTTTCGTAGAATGAGAGTTGCCGTCCAGGTTGCTGCCGATTAGTTTCTCGGTGTATATTTGAGACATTGGCTATAGTTTCGGAGAGTGCGACTGATCTGCATGTTCTGATTCCACCTTGCCATTTCTCCTATCGGACTGCTCTTAGCTCGAAATAAAGTTGCCAAGTGCGAGTTGGACTCGCCCATGAAGGGTTCCGTTGCAGCAAGTAACATAATATACATAGTACACATAGTTCTTGTAGTTCGTTGTAACTTTGATCGAAGTTTCAATAATAGTGTGTTTATGACGTACTAAAAAAAAACTACTCATCAGATCGAGTTCAAACTAATTTTCGTTGGTAGTTTACATGGTAATGTACATCATATATTTTTTTTAGATTTTTCATTCTCTTACTTTAGAAGTTAGAGGGGGGGGGGGACACACATTTTACCACTTTGGAAGTGTGTCTCGCGCAAACTATTCAGTGTATACGAAAATGATTTTAGAAACCTCAACATCATTTTTGAAGACCTATCGATAGACACCCCACACGTGTAGGTTTGATGAAAAAAAAAATTTTTAGTTTCAGTTCTCAGTATGGGGGGCAACCCTAATTTTTCTTCTTTTTTATTTTTTTTGTTCAAATCTTAATGCGGTTCACAGAATACATCTACTTACCAAGTTTCAACAGTGTAGTTCTCATAGTTTCGGCAAAAAGTGGCTGTGACATACGGACGGACAGACAGACAGACAGACAGACAGACAGACAGACATGACGAATCTATAAGGGTTCCGTTTTTACGTTTTACGGAACCCTAAAAACGACATCGTTTCACGGTTGACGTTCCACAGACTCGAACAAAGAGATTTGACTCTACATTAGAACGTCTAGGCTGTGGAATGCGTTGCCAGTGTGGGTTTTTCCCGATGAGTACAATCTGGGAGTCTTCAAATTGAGAGTGAATCTTTTTTTTCTAGGTAAACACGCTTTATCATAGACCGCATCGTCTCTTAACATCAGGCGATGGCGATGATTCAAGTGAAAACCTATAAATAATAGCTATAAAAAAAAGACTTGTCCAATCTCCTTGTTTTTTTGAAGTGAAAACTTCTTTAGGCACGCCTAGACTAATTTTTCGTGGGGCGTAAATTGAATTCTACCGTCACGCTCGAGTATGATAAGAATCTTCGGGTAAACTCGGGACCTTGGCGATTGGGCATCTAGAAATGCGTCAGCCAATGGGAAATGCTAAAAGGGCGTGGCCTCGGCATCATGGCATGGCCATCTAGAAATGCGTCAGCCAATGGAAAATGCTGACGCATTTCTAGATGGCTATGCCATGATGGATATGCCATGATGGCGAGGCCACGCCCTCCGGTTACACTCGTGTAGTTCCCAAGGTAAGCTATCAAATTCTGAGTTATAAGTTTTCACTTTTATCGGCAGTTCCTATGACTGCCAATTTTTTTTTAATGCCTTTTATTGACCAATTGATATGTAATGAATAAAGTAGTTTAACTCACCTTGTGGTACAGTTAGTGGAGAGCCGCGTCGACAGACTTGTCGACGGTCTAGTCGGCCAGACAGACAGACAAACAGACAGACAGAAACATTGTATTATGCACACCAGAAAAATAGCATACAATTAAACAACACGAACACAGACTTAATTAAATGGCGGTCTTATGTCTAATAGCTATCTCTTCTAAACAACCATTAACAGCAGGAAAGCATTTGAAATTATTGCCCTTTTATGAGCGGTGTTGAAATGCACTTCGACTCACCCTGAGGCCCGGTGAGGGGTGACCCGTCTCCGAAGGTGCAAGTGAAGTTGAGTCCGGGATAATTCTCGTACAGCAAGTTGATGGGGCTCTTGGCGAAGGCAGCCGATGGTTTCAGAGCACCAAATAGCAGTGTCGATGGAGATTCGTCGGACAAAGGGGGGGTTGCTGAACCTGAGAAACAAAAATGTCTGTGTTTTATAAATATTGGTAGACAATTCAAACACAACACCATCTGACCCCAAAAAAGCAAAGCTTGGATGATGGCAGCCAGATAGCTGATATAATACTTAATATAGTTTTAAATACATACTTATTATACATAGAAACACTCAGACACAGTGCAAACATTTGAATTCATCACACAAATATTTGCACTGGGTGGGAATCAAACCCACGACCCTCAGCTTCGCAGGCAGAGCCACTAACCACTAAGCTACAAGGCCAGTCAAAATGGCACCATTTTCTTTTTAATTTCAAAATAATACAATTTCCCGTTAAGGAGTCGTTTACTGTAACTATTACTAAAGCACAGGGGCAAACATTTAAGCGCCTAGGAATCGATTCACGCCAAGACGGTTTTTATCTGGACAACTACTTAGGTATCTGTTGCGTTATCAAGATCATCAAGTCGCATAGATAACCAATTTGTTCTTCTACCGTAAGTAATAAAAAACTAAAAATATCATATACACAGAAGTACTTTAAAACACCTGTACTATAAAACACATTTTAGTATATCCCAGTACGTTTGTTTACCTAGCGATCATAGCTTTTTAAAGCAATGTATATTTTAGTAGGAATTTTCCTCAAATAGACGCGGGTGAAACCGCGGGTCTCAGCTAGTACTTAATATAGTTTTAAATACTTACATACTTATTATACATAGAAACACCCAGACACAGTGCAAACATTTGAATTCATCACACAAATATTTGCACTGGGTGGGAATCAAAACCACGACCCTCGGCTTCGCAGGCAGAGCTACCTACCCAATACCTACCCAAAATTTACTACCAGCTTTCGGAATATTAGTTTTCATAGCAGACATATAAAATTGAGAATGTTTATGATATTACCGGGGCTTGATGTGACCTCCTGCTGTTTCAGTTCAAGTGTTGGTGTCTTTTCAAACTGCGCTTCAGTAGTGGGTGCTGCGGAGAAGAAAAATTACATATTATAAGTAATCAATATAATATACGAAAATAAGTTTAGGCTGGTCTAATCGGGAGAACGGCGCCTGCCGATCCGGAGACCCCGGGTTCAAACCCCACACGCACCAATGTCTTTTCGAAGTCATGTGCGTAATGCCGCTAACTTGAAACGGTGAAGGAAAATATCGTGAGGGAACCGACATGTACCTACAATCTTTCGAAGTTATGTGTCATCCACCAACCCGCACTGGGCCAGCGTGGTGGATATACCTTAACTCTCTCCTTGCGAGAGAAGGCCCCGAGTCCCAGCAGTGGGAACATTTAGCGGGCTGTTTGATGATGAATCAAAATAATTATTGAAGTGAAAGATTTTTACTTTAAAAATAAATCGACGAATTGAAAGTTTTTCTTTTAACTTTTATAGATTTACACGTTACTACCATTTCGCCTGATGTTAGGCGACGATGCGGTCTACGATGGAACGTGTTTACCTAGAACAAAGCGATTCACTCTCGAGTGATGAGACGAGCAGGACATGTGCCTGATGGTAAGCAACATGCTTGCCACATAACAGCACAGTGACACACAGCTATTGGAATATGAAAAGTCCAAATCATTACCTAGCACTGCACTGCGCTCGTCACCCAGAGATCTAAGATTTCTCTGGAAACATTGCCCTTCAAACCTGCACTATAATGCTTGGCGGTAGAATAACTGGCAAAGGTGTGGTACTTCCCCAGGCAGCCTTTGCCAAGAGTCCTACCACTACTAAACTGGCCTAGGCCTGCACTGACGTCCCGCTAGGGGCGTATTGTGCACTTCCCCCCGGCCAGCCTACCCAAACCAGCCGAGGTCCTCAAAATACCGCAGGATGGCCGAGTGTCGCTACCATACCAGCTCCAGTCTATTTCATCAGATGTAATTGCGTAATTGATTTGCAGTTTCTTCAAGGACCCAAATGAAAACTTACGTATATCCTTGGGCAGTATATCCAGACTGAAGTCATTTAGACTACCCTCATTGACCAGAACGCGTCCAACGCGAGTCAGCAGAGCCGCGAGACAGGACGGTAGTTAATTCTAATTCAGGTTGGGGGATGATAGGCCTGCACTGACGTCCCGCTAGGGTGTATTGAGCACTTCCCATCGGCCAGCCTAACCAAACCAGCTGAGGTCCTCAAAATAGCGCAGGATGGCCGAATGTCGCTAGCTTACTAACTCCAGGCCCATTTCATCAGATGTAATTACCCAATTGATTTGCAGTTTCTTCAAAGGAGTCAAATTAAAACTTACGTATATCCTTGGGCAGTATATCCTGGGTGAAGTCATTCAGACCGTCCGCGTTGGCCAGCACGCGTCCGGCGCGGGTCAACAGAGCCGCGAGACAGGCCCGCGCCGCCGCCGCGCGCGCCTCCCTCTTGCTGTGGCCCCATCCTTCAAACGTCAGGTCCGCTACCTGGAAACGAAACCTTTTATAGCTGTGTTGAACAATATTGGTGGAGGAAATTTTTATGGCGAGTCTATGACAAGTGAAAATTTATTTTGTAGTGGAAGGTCTCTTGGCAGAGTCCGCCTGGGGAAGTACCACACCTTTGCCAGTCATTCTACCGCCATTACTGTGTTCCGGTTTGAAGGGCAATGTTTCCAGAGAAATTACTGGGCTTAGAGATATAACACCTTAGATCTCTGGGTGACGAGCGCAGCGCAGTGCTAGGTAATGATTTGGACTCTTCATGTTCCAATAGCTGTGTGTCACTGTGCTGTTATGTGGCAGGCATGTTGCTTACCAACAGGCACATGGCCTGCTCGTCTCGTCACTCTTTAATACAAAAAAAAAACACACAGATTTTTCGTGGGTTGTAAATTGAGCTCAAGCAGAAATCTTAGCGTTTACTCGGGACCACGGGCATCTAGAAACACGTAAGCAAGTCAAGAAGCCATGGCAATGGAAAAGAAATGCGTTAGCATTTCTAGATCAACATGGAAGATGATTAGAAGACATGATTTCTTTTTTATTACCATTTTAGAAGAGACTTAGCTTAGAAGACTTATCTAGACGACCATGCTTTGAAGATATTATTCCAACTAGCAATGCCCTCTGGTTTCAACCGCGTAGTTTCTAAAGTGAGCTATCAGATTCTGAGTCATAAGTTTTCACTTCTATCGGCAGTTCCTATGACTGTCAATTTTTTTGTTTTTTTGTTGATATTCCAAAACCCACTACATCGATTTTGATAAAATTTACATAGGAACAAATCTGAAGCATGATCTACCAAACAAAAAAAATACCATCAAAATCGGCGGAGCTATTGCGTAACATATAATCCAAAAAAATTAAACCGGCCAAGTGCGAGTGAGACGAAGCACGAAGGGTTCCGTACCATTAGCAACGGCGAAAACCTCTTTGGCTTTATTCCGAATTCCGTATACATAGACTATCGCAGTTTCCGCAGACAGGCTCTCATCCAAAAAGTTTTACTAAAAGTTTGATTTTACCTTATGTTTCTAACGACGAATTCGATACCGCGTTTTAGTCTTCTAGTGGCGCCATCTGCTTGAGACGGACTTATGGCGCAAGAAACGATAAGAAAACCAGTTTGTTGTATGGGTGCCCTCCTTAAATATTTATTTTATTTTATTTTTAGTATTTGTTGTTATAGCGACAATAGAAATAGATCATCTGTGAAAATGCGTAAATAGCAATAAATGCATATTATGGTTACGTTTATCCTCTTTTATGTTATGGAGTTATTTTTTGGGGAAATTCAGCCGAAGCTAAGTAAGTCTACATTTGTATTGCAAAAAAGATGTCTAAGAGCCATTTTCAACATGAGTAGTCTTGATACTTTGCGAGATGTATTCAAAGAACAAAATTTGTTAACCCTCACTTGTTTATTTATTTACCATATCAGTATATTTGCAAACCAGCATAGAAGCCATTTTTTTTCCTCATCAAGCAGATCCGACCTGTTGCGAACTAAATATAAAAATAATATTTTTGTTCCACAGGCAAATAACGCACTCTATCACAAAAACTCATTTTTCACATCTATCAAAATTTATAATAATCTTCCTTCTAAAATAAAATTGTTGAATGGGTCTACATTCAAAAGAGAATTAAAGAAATGGCTGCTGACTAAGGCATTTTACGATTTAAAAGAGTATTTTAACGACGGGGAAATGACTATTTACAACTATTTTAATTTGTAACTGATTTGATAAATATAAATGATTGTTATCAAAAACAAAATTACAAGATACTCGTAGTACTACCTATGTAAACTTGTTAATGTTGCACGCCCGTCAAGGGTATACTGTTGTACATTTTATATATTTTAAGACCTTTTTTACACAGTGTGAGCAATAAATATATTCTTATTCTAATGTCAACTGTTTAGCTATCACCGTTCTTGAGATACAGCCTGATACATCAGAACATAGAGTCTTTGTGTCAGAGTAACAATGGTTTATTTTTATAACAAATTTATATATCATAGAGCCATCTTTCACTTATTAGAGGCCCTGAGCACATTGAGATAATGGGAAACCTATAAAGCATTATTTTGTTTAAATAAACAAAGGACATAGATAGGCAAACACCAATATTCATAAAAAAAAAAAAACTGATTTTTATTCAATCTGAGGGGGGTACAGTATAAATACACTACAATAGGCATAAGAGCGAATGCTTCTCACCAATAATTCAATAAATAAATAAATGTCCCCCCCTACATTACCATGTCGGTGATGTGAGCTGATACTATTTTCCCTGTTAAAAAGTTACGATAAAGTAGTTTTCACTTCAAATAAAAATGTTTTAATTTATCTTAACCCATGCAAAACTGGGTCAGGTTGTCGGTATCAGAATACCAGGAACTAACTATGAACCTTATTGTACCCTCTCTATACTATGAACGTACTGTACTAAGTACTAGGGTACCTCTTCTTCACTGGGCATGTGCTCAGCGCCTCGCAATGGAATGGATCCCTCTGGGCCCCACTTCATTACCAAACAGTAACTCATGGCTACTGAAAATTAGGCTTAAGCAGCCGGCTAAATGTTCCCACTGCTGGGACTCTCAAGGAGAGAATCAAGGCCATAAACCACCACGCTGCACAGAGTTGCCCGATAACACATGACCTTGAAAGATTCTAGGTTTTTTTTTTTAAATAAAGAGTGACGAGACGAGCAGGACATGTGCCTGATGGTAAGCAACATGCCTGCCACATAACAGCACAGTGACACGCAGCTATTGGAACATGAAGAGCCAAAATCATTACCTAGCACCGCACTGCGCTCGTCACCCAGAGATCTAAGTTGTTATATCTCTAAGCCCTGTAATTTCTCTGGAAACATTGCCCTTCAAACCGGAACACAGTAATGTTTGCACATTACTGCTTGGCGGTAGAATAATTGACAAAGGTGTGGTACTTCCCCAGGCGGACTCTGCTAAGAGTCCTACCACTACAGTATATATAACGGAAGTGACGCATAAGACTGCCCATGACCAGTGTTGCCAAATTTCTTTTTCAGATGATCGTACTAATGTCATGACCTGCTCGTCTCGTCACTATATTCAAAAAAAACTAATGATAATATATAAACCAATATTTTTTTCTTGCAAATTGTGCTGCAATTATTATCCGAAGGAACTTTGTTTAAATGATAATGGGTCTGGTATACCAACAACACATTTTTTTATACTTTTAGTCCCCCGTCCTACCCTTGGGGGAGCCCAGTGCCTCAGTGGGGTTTCTATGGGTTCACATGACACATAAGCAAGGACTTACCTTAAGAACGACTCCAAAGACAGGCTTATGATCCACTCCGAGCTTCTCAAAATCTATGTACTGACATTCCCAGCCTCGTGTATGGAATACCTCGTTCACAACGGAGATGGGGCTTTGCCAAGTCAAGTTAAAACGAATCTTGGTAATAATATCGTCGGAACTAAGATCCATAGTGTACAGTTTTGGTTTCCTGTATTTTAGGTAGAAAATTTTATATTTTAGTGTATTACACAAAAAGTCTAAGTGGGTAATCATTTTTATTTTTTATTTAAGTGAAAAAAAATACAATACAATGAATTATTAAATAAATAAATATGTACAACAGAGGCACATAGTCTCACGTGCATAAGTCTGGTTTATTTATGTATTTTGTAAATAAGTCTAATTTACTCGACATGTTGTATTGTTATGTGTGACCCCGTGCAAAATTTCAGACTACAACTGCAGCTGGGATAATGAGTGCAGAGCTAGAGATTTTCTACGATAACATGACCCGCCCCTCCAGAATTCAAAACGTTTGAAAGTATTTACAACGCATGTGTGCGTACTGCTACTGCCATCAAACATCTAGTCGAGCTAGCAAATCTATGGATTTGTTGCTACAAATAATTACAACTACATACAAACTCTTTCGTAAGGATGTGACTACACACATTAAAACAGTAATTTGGAGGAGCGGGCCATGTTATCGTAGTAAATCTCTAGATGGCAACATTTTTTTGGATGTTTTATTTTTAAAAAAAATTATGGCACTGTGCTGTGCAAGCATGTTACCATCAGACGCATGTCTCTCTCGTGCCATAACTCTAGTATTCAATATTTTAATAAAAAAAAGCTTATGCGTCTCACTAATCAAAAATCGAATATGTAGGAAATATTATAGAAGATATATGTGACACAAGTGATAAATCAAAACATTACAATTTGACCATTGTCATAATCATATCATTAAGATCGCAAAGTGCAAAATACTACAATAATAAACTTATGAAGCCCTGAAAACTGAAGCCGAATTACTGATGCAATCTAATCAGTAGACTAAAAATCAAAGATATTATTGCTTTTACATTCGCGTGACCACAATTTTTATAATAACTACTGATAAAATGGAATGAATACTTAGCTTAGTTAGTGTATACGACAAAACAATTGATTATTTTCTGCAATTCAATAGAAAATTACGCCTTTCGCAACACGTTTTTTTACACTCGATAATTATCGTACAAAATGCACTCAATTTCAAACAAAAACTTTTTTGTAGCACTTTTTAAATTTGTTGACGATTGATGAAAATGTATGGCAATTAGGCAATCGAAAAAGCGCGGCGGAAGGAAACGATTTCAAATTAAACGCGTTCCGATTACTACTAACGGTGCGTAAACACAACTCTGATTCCTCGAATAGCTTCGAGCAAAATATTCATTTCTTTTTCTTTTTGGTTTGATTTTACGAAAAGGTGGCATTTTGATAACAACGGCATGCCACAGCGACTGAGCAATGTGGACTGGTGGCTAAAATTACTAAATAAATAAACAAAATTGAACAAAGCAAGACTGTTATGATGACCTCGGCGACATCACAACCATGTATCTACTTACGAACGACATAGAAACGAAATGGGTATTAGACCAATCTCTATCAAATAACTTTGGTAGATCCTGCCAAATTCTAGTTTTTATATTTAGTTTAGATAGTTTTAAGTAGGTACCTATAGATAGCACATCAACTGCATTTTAACGCAACAAAAATGTAAGATTATTAAATTATGGAAAAATTACAGGAACGATAACAGCGAAATTTTTCTAACACAACGAAACATTGAACAAAGCCATCCTAGGCGAAATTGATATTTATTTTTACCAAAATATAACTGCATTCTGAGAACGTCTGATTCGAACATTTCGAACGTCCAAGAATAACAATATTATTACGAATAAATCGGAACACAAAAAGGGCGGGAAAGGGGCGGGAAAACCCACGTGACAGTGACATAAGAAATTAAGAAACTATTTTCTTATTGGAAATTGGACGTATAGGTACATAGTACATAGGTCTCTTAAGTAGGGCTGGTAGGGATAGTTGTAAAATAATATACTACTACTAGCTGTTACCCGCGACTTCGTCCGCGCGAAATAAATACTAAGGTAACTCAGGCCGTACTACCTATTTGTATACCCAGACACATTTACGGTTACTAAAAACAGCTTATAATAAAACAATTTTACACAATTTGATACTAGCGTAATGATAAATAGCCTATAGCCTTCCTCGAAAAATTAACTATCCAACAGATAAAGAACCTTTCAATTTTGACCAGCAGTACCAGAGATCCTCGCGTTCAAATAAACAAAGTCTTCAGCTTTATAATATTGGTATAGATGTGTTGTCACCTGTATTTGTTTGTAGTATATTTCACTATAGTATTATATTTAATACTGGGATTTGAGTCTAAATATGTGTCATATAAAAGAACAAGTATCTGATTATTTAAAGAAATGGGTATGACTGATAAAATTTAGTGTAGATGGCGCCGGTGGGATACCATTCACTTCTACCCGCCATCTCAAATGAGTTTTAGAGGGGTTGGCGCCATAAGTAGATGGAGCTAAGCCGTTGAAGAGCATTCCTTTTTGAAATTTTATATGAGAAAGATTGAACAGTTGTCAAAATAAGTTCTTACATTTATTTAATTGGTTTACTTTTACTCAATTGATAACAGATGTGTGCTGTAGGAACATGGTACTCACATGAACAGCCACGTTGAAGCTGGGGCAGTGTGCCGGCCCGCCCTGTCTCAGGACGGAGTACGAGACCTTGACTCCAAGCTCGTTCAGGGCAGAGACGGGCGACTTCCCGGCCAGTTCTACCGCATCGGCTGCGTTCGCCAGCGCCTGAAGAACAGAGTAGTGTACTATTTTAATAAGACTCCTACCTCTTGGCAGATTCCACCCGGGGAAGTAACACACCTTTGCCAGTTATTCTACCGCCAAGCAGTGTTCCGTGTGTTCCGGATTGAAGGGCAATGTTTCCAGAGAAATTACAGGGCTTAGAGATATAACATCTTAGATCTATGGGTGACGAGCGCAGTGCAGTGCTAGGTAATGATTTGGACTCTGCATGTTCCAATAGCTACGTGCCACTGCGCTGTTATGTGGCAGGCATGTTGCTTACTATTAGGCACACAGCTCGTCTCGTAACTCTTTATTTAAAAAAATAAAGTGGCCAAGTGCGAGTTGGACTCGCCCATGAAGGGTTCCGTTGCAGCAAGTAACATAATATACATAGTACACATAGTTCTTGTAGTTCGTTGTAGCTTTGATCGAAGTTTCAATAATAGTGTATTTATGACGTACTAAAAAAAAACTACTTATCAGATCGAGTTCAAACTAATTTTCGTTGGTAGTTTACATGGTAATGTACATCAAATATTTTTTTTAGATTTTTCATTATCTTACTTTAGAAGTTAGAGGGGGGGGGACACACATTTTACCACTTTGGAAGTGTGTCTCGCGCAAACTATTCAGTGTATACGAAAATGATTTTAGAAACCTCAACATCATTTTTGAAGACCTATCGATAGACACCCCACACGTGTAGGTACGATGAAAAATTTTTTTTTGAGTTTTATTTCTCAGTATGGGGGGCAACCCTAATTTTTCTTTTTTTTTAATTTTTGTGTTCAAATCTTAATGCGGTTCACAGAATACATCTACTTACCAAGTTTCAACAGTGTAGTTCTCATAGTTTCGGCAAAAAGTGGCTGTGACATAATGACGGACAGACAGACAGACAGACAGACAGACAGACATGACGAATCTATAAGGGTTCCGTTTTTACATTTTACGGAACCCTAAAAACACTACGTGACATCCAAGTGATAGTGATCGTTTTAACTTAAAAATCACCACACAAGATGCCAACTAGGGAGATTTTAATCTCCTAATTGTTTTTAAGTAAAATTAATACCTTACCTGTAGGTTCCATTTAAACCCAGGGCCAACTAATATGGAAGGCGCCGCCTTTTTCGCTGGAGGCTCGCCATCTGTAAATAATACAACACAGATATTTTAACCGACATCATAAAAGAAGGAGGTTCTCTATTCGGTCGTATGCTTTTTTTTTTTGGAACGAAGTTCCTTCCGACAGGTTTGGGAGGAGGTAGGGTATTTTACTGCGCGACCAAAAATGTTAATTGTGACAAAAAGTATTTCTGGTAGCTAGGTATAAATAAAAAAGTGGCCAACTGCGAGTTGGACTCGCCCATGAAGGGTTCCGTTGCAGCAAGTAACATAATATACATAGTACACATAGTTCTTGTGGTTCGTTGTAACTTTGATCGAAGTTATAATAATAGTGTATTTATGACGTACTAAAAAAACTACTCATCAGATCGAGTTCAAACTAATTTTCGTTGGTAGTTTACACGGTAATGTACATCATATATTTTTTTTAGATTTTTCATTCACTTACTTTAGAAGTTGAGGGGGGGGGGACACACATTTTACCACTTTGGAAGTGTCTCTCGCGCAAATTATTCAGTGTAGACGAAAATGATTTTAGAAACCTTAACATCATTTTTAAAGACCTATCGATAGACACCCCACACGTGTACGTTTGACAAAAAAAATTTTTGAGTTTCAGTTCTCAGTATGGGGGGCAACCCTAATTTTTCTTTTTTTAAAATTTTCTGTTTAAATCTTAATGCGGTTCACAGAATACATCTACTTACCAAGTTTCAACAGTGTATTTCTCATAGTTTCGGCAAAAAGTGGCTGTGACATACGGACGGACAGACAGACAGACAGACATGACGAATCTATAAGGGTTCCGTTTTTACGTTTTACGGAACCCTAACAAAAATTGCCAGTCATAGAAGTGAAAACTTATAACCCAAAATTTGATAGCATACTTTGGAAACTACGCGGGTGAAACCGGAGGGCGTAGCTAGTCAGGAATAAATCTTCAAACCATTGTCGTCTAAATAAGTCTTCTAAGCATGGCCATCTAGACTGTTAAATGTGTAATTGTAATGGTAACCATGGTCCCCGAGTTCAGTCGAAGGTTTCTTTCATTCACGAGCGTGACGCTTGATCTCAATCCACACAACCCACGAAAAGTCCGTGTGTGGTGGTTCACTTCAAAAACTTTTTAATTAAATAAACTTTTTTTTAACTTCCATATGTTTACACTTGACCGTCATCTCGCCTGATGTTAAGCGACGATGCGGTATACGATGGAAAGAGCTTTTCTAAAATAATCTCGATTCGAAAATACCAAGATTGTTACCAAGGGGTAAACCCCACTCATGCAAATCATTTCACATCCTAAACGTTCTTATCACAAAACCAGAGTCAAACCTCTTCGTTCGAGTCTTTGAAACATCAACCATGAAACGGTGTCGCTTTTCGAGCTACGAGCGATATAAAAAAGCTTGTAAGAAAGAGGTTATGCACCGCAGCACCAATGTAATCACCTGGCGAAATTGTTAAACGACATGACTTTAATACAATGTGTATCATTTAGCTATGTAGAATACGATACTGATGCTTATTGCTTACGATTATGTGCGATGGTATCCAAGCAGAAGAATCTAGTAGACGACTCAAGGACGTACCCAGATTTGGCGCCAAGGGAGGTCACATGGCCATGGTCACATCACAAGACCGTGCGACAAGGGCGTGCGTTTTAATTAGTAGTCCAAACTAGGTTATGGATCCTCCCATGAGTAGACTTGTTACCACTCTTCACCGTTCCACTTCCGTGTTAAACAACGACGAACAAAAATCAAACAATGGATCTAATATTTCAACAATTACGCCAAATAATTTTTGTAGCATCAAAAATTTGTAAGAAAGCCAATTCGAAATTCAAAATCCTTACCATCTTTAATTGTAACAACATTACTTGCAATCACTCTAGCCATCACTTTCAAAAAAACACTTATTAATACACAAACACTATGTTATTTATTGGTCGTACACATTTATGTAACAAAAATAAAAAAAATAAACCATTCGTCTTGTAATTTAAAAAATCGTTAGCTATAATCTACGTCTCGTTTGAGGTAACTGAGCAGAAGTAACAGAAACTAGAATTAATTTCGAAACTACCCACATTTTTTTTACAAAAATCTGTCACATTCGGAATATTCTCAAACTACCGTCATCATTCACAAAACAACGGTGGAACGAAATAAGTGAAACATTATAAGAGCGATTTCAGATTAGCGTATTTTTTGCGCGTATACGGTCGGGTAATTAATTTATTCGAACCATAAATACATGCAAACACTTAGTAGCGTCAGTTACAATAAAGTGGCCAAGTGCGAGTTGGGACTCGCCCATGAAGGGTTCCGTTGCAGCAAGTAACATAATATACATGGTACACATAGTTTTTTTAGTTTGTTGTAACTTTGACCGAAGTTTTAAAAATAATGTATTTATGACGTACTAAAAAAACTACTCATCAGATCGAGCTCAAACCAATTTTCATTGGTAGTTTGCATGGTAATGTACATCATATATATTTTTAATTTTTTTCATTCTCTTAATTTAGAAGTTAGAGGTAGGGGGGCCACACATTTTACCACTTTGGAAGTGTCTCTCGCGCAAATTATTCAGTGTAGACAAAAATTATATTAGAAACCTCAACATCATTTTTGAAGACCTATCGATAGACACCACACACGTGTAGGTTTGATCCAAAACAAAAATTCGAGTTTCAGTTCTCTGTATGGGGGGCAACGCTAATTTTTCTTTTTTTTTTGTTCAAATCTTAATGCGGTTCACAGAATACATCTACTTACCAAGTTTCAACAGTATAGTTCTTTTACTTTCGGAAAAAGTGGTTGTGACATACGGACGGACAGACAGATATGACGAATCTGTAACGGTTCCGTTTTTTGCCATTTCGCTACAGAACCCTAAAAATGGTTATTCCCAAAAGTTAGACATGCCATCACGTTTTTGTAGAACTTTTTAAGGGGCACAATACTGCAGTATATTTATATATCTATCTCGTAGGGTTCAGCCAGCGTTTGCGATGCAATGTAATCGCAAAAAATATGTTTATTAATGACATTAAATTATCAGTGTTTCTGTACTATTTCATGTATTCGTATTAAAATTAAGATGAGCTTATAAGATCGTCAACGCTCGTACGAGTTGCAAAGGCCAAAAGGCTTGCGTAAACGCGCCTACATACGCTTCCAAAAACGAACTTATTATACGCGCGTATAAAACGCTAGTCTGAAATCGCTCTAAGTAAGCTACTGCTATTCTCTAATTCGATAATCTCAAATTTAAAAAAATCCAGCAAACGTTTATTGAGAGAATTGTGCGAAGTAATTTTTGATGAATCGTTTTTGATGAAATGTATTCGTTTTATTCCCATTGTACAGAATACAGATATATGTACATGAATATAAATCAAAAGATGTGCCCTGAACACCTTAAAATTGTGTCTCCGTGTGTAAAGTGAATGGTTTACAACTACCAATCTACTTGACCCCTAGAAACGCTAGCGGCAAGGTATGTTGCGGTTTTACTTATTTTGATTGTTGACAACGAATAGTGATAAGTATAAACGTCCGGCGTTCACGGCTGCCCACAACCGACTATAACGGAAAGAGTGAGCTCACTCTTCCCAACGATAACATAATTCCTAGCGCCTGTAGTTTGGGAGGGCACATCCATTGATTTATATCGATGCCGATATATCAAACTAGTCTGATCAAAACCCGATATTTCCAATTCGTTTTTGAAGTGAAAACTTCTTTTGGCGCGCCACAGACCGATTTTTCATGAGTTGTGAATTGAATTCCAGCGTCACGCTCGAGAATGATAAGAAATCTTCGGGTAAACTCATTGTCATGCGTCAGCATTTCCCATTGATCTAGATGGCCATGCTCGTGGCCACGTCCTCCGGTTTCACCCGTGTAGTTTCCAAAGTGAGCTATTAAATCCTGAGTTATAAGCAGGGCCGTCTTAAGTCTATTCTACGGGTGCGGAACTCGACCTGCGCCCTCGTTTTGTTTACACTGCAGCGTGGCACGCGACCGTCGACACACTGCAGTATGAAAGGGGTCCTAGTCAACCAAGAATCTACAATACACGTAATTTTGATTATTTATTACTCTAAAAAACAAAATTAAACTTAAAACTTCGATTACTAAATATACTATATATATACATGTACATACATGTAATAAATAGATATTACACATACATCAAACAAACTCAATTTTTCTTGCTTTTGAATTGGCAATTAATTTTAATTTTGAAAAGGATCTTACACCTTCTGCTACTGTAACAGACAGTGTTAAATATATACGCAGAGCTTTTGAGACATTAGGAAATAAGGAAATTAAATTATTAGAATAGCCTATAGCTTAAAATATCAGTGGGGAAAGTACCTACTTGTTGATGCATTGGGAAAAAATATTTGCAACAATTCTAATCTATACTAATATTATAAAGAGGAAAGATTTGTTTGTTTGTTTGTTTGTTTGTAATGAATAGGCTCCGAAACTACTGGACCGATTTCAAAAATTCTTTCACTTTTGGAAAGCTACATTATTCTCGAGTATCATAGGCTATATTATATTTTAAAAAAAATAGGGATCCTTACTAAAACTCCAATAATGTAACATAAGGTGTAAAAAAATGACCTGAAAAATTCCTTACGTCGCGTGCGCTGCGAAAACTATTGATGATAGAACAAAATCATGTACTACGACTTTGCAGAACTCATTATTATCTACAAAAAGTGTCGCGACAGCATATGTCTAAATATTATAGTTATGTCACAGTAAGCAGTTTTTTATTCTAAAATATTAATTTATATATGCCGCCTCTTGAAAAGGCTCTTCATTTGTACCTTGGTATTAATCCTCATCAAAATAAATCTTAATATATATAAATCTCCTGTCACGATGTTTGTCCGCGATGGATTCCTAAACTACTTAATCGATTTTAAATAAAATTGGCACACCGTGAGCAGTCTGGTCCAACTTGAGAGATAGGATAGTTTTATTTCGTTTAATAGTCTTTAAATGACAATATCCGAGCGCAGCCGGAATGGGCCGCTAGTTCATTATATAAATCCTCCCCGTCAATATCAAATCTTTTTAAATGTTAGTTTTTCTTGGAGCCGATAATACTGAGATTTTTTTTCATGCATCTCAAATTTTTTCAAGCATTCAATGTTTTGGAAGAGTGAAAAAACGGAATTGTGTTCCGTCAGCAAATCGAATCTCTCATTTAATTTCGAGATAGCAGTGTCCAGCAGAAAATAAATAAAAACATAATTTCAATTTGTTGGTTGGGTCTAAAATGGGCTCATCTGCAGCCTCGTAATCAAAATGTCTTTTTCGTGGACGTGGACGAGCAGTTTCTTTAAATTCTGTTTCGCATTTTAAATCTTCAGCAATTAATTTTGCATTAGATAACAACTGTTGAAACATGCTATCGGTGCGGTATTTCTCCAAATCGTTTTTTAACCGGATTAATAATTTTGGTAGCTTCTGAAATAATTACGTCCGATTTTTGCAAATTTTTGCTTACAATATTAATCTTTAGTAAATTATTGTACCATATAACCACCGAACATACAAATTTATAAGACATTAATTTGGCTATTAATGAACTCGCTTATTGACTTAGAGAACATTTTGCTTCAAGTGCGGGCGACCGGGCGGCAAAGTGTCAAACGTCAGTACATACATTCTTTGGATTAGAGATTTTGCTACGCGCGTATAAAAGTAAAATAAAGTGGCCAAGTGCGAGTTGGACTCGCCCATGAAGGGTTCCGTTGCAGCAAGTAACATAATATACATAGTACACATAGTTCTTGTAGTTCGTTGTAGCTTTGATCGAAGTTTCAATAATAGTGTATTTATGACGTACTAAAAAAAAACTACTTATCAGATCGAGTTCAAACTAATTTTCGTTGGTAGTTTACATGGTAATGTACATCAAATATTTTTTTTAGATTTTTCATTATCTTACTTTAGAAGTTAGAGGGGGGGGGACACACATTTTACCACTTTGGAAGTGTGTCTCGCGCAAACTATTCAGTGTATACGAAAATGATTTTAGAAACCTCAACATCATTTTTGAAGACCTATCGATAGACACCCCACACGTGTAGGTACGATGAAAAATTTTTTTTTGAGTTTCAGTTCTCAGTATGGGGGGCAACCCTAATTTTTCTTTTTTTTTAATTTTTCTGTTGAAATCTTAATGCGGTTCACAGAATACATCTACTTACCAAGTTTCAACAGTGTAGTTCTCATAGTTTCGGCAAAAAGTGGCTGTGACATACGGACGGACAGACAGACAGACAGACAGACAGACAGACAGACAGACATGACGAATCTATAAGGGTTCCGTTTTTACGTTTTACGGAACCCTAAAAAGTGGCCAAGTGCGAGTTGGACTCGCCCATGAAGGGTTCCGTTGCAGCAAGTAACATTATATACATAGTACACATAGTTCTTGTAGTTCGTTGTAACTTTGATCGAAGTTTCAATAATAGTGTATTTATGACGTACTAAAAAAAACTACTCATCAGATCGAGTTCAAACTAATTTTCGTTGGTAGTTGACATGGTAATGTACATCATATATTAGGGTTCCGTAAAACGTAAAAACGGAACCCTTATAGATTCGTCATGTCTGTCTGTCTGTCTGTCTGTCCGTCCGTATGTCACAGCCACTTTTTGCCGAAACTATGAAAACTACACTGTTGAAACTTGGTAAGTATATGTATTCTGTGAACCGCATTAAGATTTGAACAAAAAAAATTAAAAAAAAGAAAAATTAGGGTTGCCCCCCATACTGAGAACTGAAACTCAAAATATTTTTTTTCATCATACCTACACGTGTGGGGTGTCTATCGATAGGTCTTCAAAAATGATGTTGAGGTTTCTAAAATCATTTTCGTCTACACTGAATAACTTGCGCGAGAGACACTTCCAAAGTGGTAAAATTTGTGTCCCCCCCCCCTCTAACTTCTAAAGTAAGAGAATGAAAAATCTAAAAAAAATATATGATGTACATTACCATGTAAACTACCAACGAAAATTAGTTTGAACTCGATCTGACAAGTAGTTTTTTTTTAGTACGTCATAAATACACTATTATTGAAACTTCGATCAAAGTTAAAAGGAACTACAAGAACTATGTGTACTATGTATATTATGTTACTTGCTGCAACGGAACCCTTCATGGGCGAGTCCAACTCGCACTTGACCACTTTATTTTTTTTAGATTTTTCATTCTCTTACTTTAGAAGTTAGAGGGGGGGTACACACATTTTACCACTTTGGAAGTGTCTCTCGCGCAAATTATTCGGTGTAGACGAAAATGATTTTAGAAACCTCAACATCATTTTTGAAGACCTATCGATAGACACCCCACATGTGTAAGTTTGATGAAAAAAAAAATTTTGAGTTTCAGTTCTCAGTATGGGGGGCAACCCTAATTTTTCTTTTTTTTTAATTTTTCTGTTGAAATCTTAATGCGGTTCACAGAATACATCTACTTACCAAGTTTCAACAGTGTAGTTCTCATAGTTTCGGCAAAAAGTGGCTGTGACATACGGACGGACAGACAGACAGACAGACAGACAGACAGACTTGACGAATCTATAAGGGTTCCGTTTTTACGTTTTACGGAACCCTAAAAATATGATTGTTGATGTCTATTTTTTATTGCTTGCGCATACATATTTGTCGTAAGTAACGAGTGTATAAAACTGTGCAATGGCGTTAAGTTTAATGAAGTATCTAAAATATCAGCGCTCGACAGACACCGCACCCCTTGCACCCCCTGGTAAAGACGGCCTTGGTTATAAGTTTTCACTTCTATCGGCAGTTCCTATGACTGCCAATTTTTAGGGTTCCGTAAAACGTAAAAACGGAACCCTTATAGATTCGTCATGTCTGTCTGTCTGTCTGTCTGTCCGTCCGTATGTCACAGCCACTTTTTGCCGAAACTATGAGAACTACACTGTTGAAACTTGGTAAGTAGATGTATTCTGTGAACCGCATTAAGATTTGAACAAAAAAATTAAAAAAAAAAGAAAAATTAGGGTTGCCCCCCATACTGAGAACTGAAACTCAAAATTTTTTTTTTCATCATAACTACACGTTTGGGGTGTCTATCGACAGGTCTTCAAAAATTACGTTGAGGTTTCTAAAATCATTTTCGTATACACTGAATAGTTTGCGCGAGACACACTTCCAAAGTGGTAAAATGTGTGTCCCCCCCCCCCCTCTAACTTCTAAAGTAAGATAATGAAAAATCTAAAAAATATATATGATGTACATTACCATGTAAACTACCAACGAAAATTAGTTTGAACTCGATCTGATAAGTAGTTTTTTTTTTAGTACGTCATAAATACACTATTATTGAAACTTCGATCAAAGCTACAACGAACTACAAGAACTATGTGTACTATGTATATTATGTTACTTGCTGCAACGGAACCCTTCATGGGCGAGTCCAACTCGCACTTGGCCACTTTATTTGTATTATAAGTATACGGCGTGGTGTTTCTGAGAAAAATGATGATATTCTAAGAATTGATGAATAGTCGTTTTTTAAGATGAAATAAAGTGGCCAAGTGCGAGTTGGACTCGCCCATGAAGGGTTCCGTTGCAGCAAGTAACATTATATACATAGTACACATAATTCTTGTAGTTCGTTGTAACTTTGATCGAAGTTTCAATAATAGTGTATTTATGACGTACTAAAAAAAAACTACTCATCAGATCGAGTTCAAACTAATTTTCGTTGGTAGTTTACATGGTAATGTACATCATACATTTTTTTTAGATTTTTCATTTTCTTACTTTAGAAGTTAAAGGGGGGGGGGACACACATTTTACCACTTTGGAAGTGTCTCTCGCGCAAATTATTCAGTGCAGACGAAAATGATTTATAAACCTCAACATCATTTTTAAAGACCTATCGATAGACACCCTATACGTGTAGGTTTGATGAAAAAAAAATTTTTGAGTTTCAGTTCTCAGTATGGGGGGCAACCCTAATTTTTCTTTTTTTTAAATTTTTCTGTTGAAATCTTAATGCGGTTCACAGAATACATCTACTTACCAAGTTTCAACAGTGTAGTTCTCATAGTTTCGGCAAAAAGTGGCTGTGACATACGGACGGACAGACAGACAGACAGACATGACGAATCTATAAGGGTTCCGTTTTTACGTTTTACGGAACCCTAAAAACGCTTGTTAGTTTTATGAAAAAAGATACTATCCGGAATAGCAGTTATCATAATGCGAACACAGATGTTTTTGTCATTATCAATAGAGTATTCAAGTATTATCAGTTTAAATAAAGTGGCCAAGTGCGAGTTGGACTCGCCCATGAAGGGTTCCGTTGCAGCAAGTAACATAATATACATAATACATATAGTTTTTGTAGTTCGTTGTAACTTTGATCGAAGTTTCAATAATAGTGTATTTATGACGTACTAAAAAAAACTACTCATCAGATCGAGTTCAAACTAATTTTCGTTGGTAGTTTACATGGTAATGTACATCATATATTTTTTTTAGATTTTTCATTCTCTTACTTTAGAAGTTAGAGGGGGGGGGACACACATTTTACCACTTTGGAAGTGTCTCTTGCGCAAATTATTCAGTGTAGACGAAAATAATTTTAGAAACCTCAATATCATTTTTGAAGACCTATCGATAAACACCCCACACGTGTAGGTTTGATGAAAAAAAATATTTTGAGTTTCAGTTCTCAGTATGGGGGGCAACCCTAATTTTTCTTTTTTTTTAATTTTTTTGTTCAAATCTTAATGCGGTTCATAGAATACATCTACTTACCAAGTTTCAACAGTGTAGTTCTCATAGTTTCGGCAAAAAGTGGCTGTGACATACGGACGGACAGACAGACAGACAGACAGACAGACAGACAGACAGACATGACGAATCTATAAGGGTTCCGTTTTTACGTTTTACGGAACCCTAAAAAGTACCAGTAGGTTGACGCCTTTGAAGTAGCGGTAAACGCCGACAATACAGAGGGCTGTGACCAATAAAAAATAAAGTAGCCAAGTGCGAGTTGGACTCACCCATGAAGGGTTCCGTTTCAGCAAGTAACATAATATACATAGTACACATAGTTCTTGTAGTTCGTTGTAACTTGGATCGAAGTTTTAATAATAGTGTATTTATGACGTACTAAAAAAAAACTACTGATCAGATCGAGTTCAAACTAATTTTCGTTGGTAGTTTTCATGGTAATGTACATCATATATTTTTTTTAGTTTTTTCATTCTCTTACTTTAGAAGTTAGAGGGGGGGGGACACACATTTAACCACTTTGGAAGCGTCTCTCGCGCAAGTTATTCAGTGTAGACAAAAATTATATTAGAAACCTCATCATCATTTTTTAAGACCTATCGATAGACACCCCACACGTGTAGGTTTGATGAAAAAAAAATTTTTGAGCTTCAGTTCTCAGTATGGGGGGCACCCCTAATTTTTGTTTTTTTTAAAAACTTTTGTAAAAATCTTAGTGCGGTTCACAGAATACATCTACTTACCAAGTTTCAACAGTGTAGTTTTCATAGTTTCGGCAAAAAGTGGCTGTGACATACGGACGGACAGACAGACAGACAGACAGACAGACAGACAGACATGACGAATCTATAAGGGTTCCGTTTTTACGTTTTACGGAACCCTAATGATTATTAATTAATTAATTGATTCAATAATTTATTTTATCTGTGTTGTTAAGCATATACCAAAATTATTAGAAAAATGTTTAAGGTTTAACTTTTTTTCGCATTGAAGAATATTCGATTTAAGTAATTGTCGTAACTTAACGAGTAACGCCGCCATATTGGCCTCGGCTGCTCTGTCAAGCGCCTTTGTCTTTACGGCTTTACCCCTACACCGCGGCCGACCGTCACGCGACAAGCAATAAGATGGACGAAAAAGTTTGAGGCGATGATATAAAAGTTTCACTTTAAAATCAAAACATGCGTCAAACGTCAGCCCTGATGAGCCCACGCTGGTAACATGGTCGAGGTCGCAGCTCGGGAGCGCGCTTCCCGCGTCTCACCCCGCACGATTGCCCTGTCTAAATATCTTCGTCGACCGACTGTATGATTTATTAGACTGTGGTATTACTATGAAATAAAGTGGCCAAGTGCGAGTTGGACTCGCCCATGAAGGGTTCCGTTGCAGCAAGTAACATAATATACATAGTACACAATACACATAGTTCTTGTAGTTCGTTGTAGCTTTGATCGAAGTTTCAATAATAGTGTATTTATGGCGTACTAAAAAAAAACTACTTACCAGATCGAGTTCAAACAAATTTTCATCAAAACAAGGTAATGTACATCATATATTTTTTTTAGATTTTTCATTATCTTACTTTAGAAGTTAGAGGGGGGACACACACATTTTACCACTTTGGAAGTATGTCTCGCGCAAACTATTCAGTGTATACGAAAATGATTTTAGAAACCTCAACATCATTTTTGAAGACCTATCGATATACACCCCACAAGTGTTGGTATGATGAAAAAAAAAATGTTGAGTTTCAGTTCTCAGTATGGGGGGCAACCCTGATTTTTTTTTTTGTTCAAATCTTAATGCGGTTCACAGAATACATCTACTTACAAAGTTTCAACAGTGTAGTTTTCATAGTTTCGGCAAAAAGTGGCTGTGACATACGGACGGACAGACAGACAGACATGACGAATCTATAAGGGTTCCGTTTTTACATTTTACGGAACCCTAAAAATATACTGTTCAGAATAACAGTTATTTTAACAGGAACACAGATGTTTTTGTCACTCAGATATAGAGTATATAGTACACTCGTACATTGTATAGTGTAGATAAAGTTATTAATAGAATATGTACAGGGTCTCTTTTGTTAAAAATACTATTTGTGACCTAAATACGAAAAGCATAAGCATCCCACTATATGCACCGCTGGTACTCAGGGTTGTCTCACGAGGAGGGTGACAAGGCCATGACCCATTACGCCTCCAAATTATCATAAGCATACGCTCCATTGGTCTAGTCGGGAGAACGGCGGCTGCCGATCCGGAGACCCCGGGTTCAAACCCCACACGCACCACTGTCTTTTCGAAGTCATGTGCGTAATGCCGCTAACTTAAAACGGTGAAGGAAAACATCGTGAGGAAACCGACATGTACCTAGAATCTTTCGAAGTCATGTGTCATCCGCCAACCCGCACTGGGCCAGCGTGGTGGATTATGGCCTTAACTCTATCCTTGCGAGAGAAGGCCCCGAGTCCCAGCTGTGGGAAGGTTTAGTGGGCTGTTGATGTTGATGTTGATACGGTCCATTCGATGCGCTAATTAGGCTGCAGCCTAGGGCGCGAGGATCCCCTGATCCGCGGCGCGCTGAAAATTGTCTTCGCATGCACTATTACTCTAGCATCGTTGCATCTACTCTATACATTTCAACTAGACCGAGACAAAACACTGTAACTAAATGCGCTGTGAACTGAAAAAGCTTCGGAGTCCCTGCAATTTTCTTTTCACGTATGGAGGATAGAGGTAAAGAATGTTATTTCAAATGGCAAAACATTTTGAAATGCTATGAATGAATCAATTGTAATCGAATTGAAGTATGCCGAGTTGCCGAGTTAAATAATTAAATATTATTGACTACTAAAATAGTAACTAATAGATAATTTCAAATTTCAACTACTTGTGCAGTACAAAATAATGTAGTAAAAATAACATCAAATAAATAATTACTATTTTGAGAAAACATGTTGGTGCAATATATTTTTCATCCCACCAGCTCGGAAAGAGTACTTTTGCTCCTCGATATCAGGGCGCAAAAGTCGTTTTTACCCTCTAGAGCAGTGTTTCTCAAACATTATTCTGCCATGGCCCGGGAAATTTCACACTGCCTCTTCTTGACCCGTCGGGTTTGACATTTCATAAAATAATACACATTATTATTAATAAAACTCTGTAGGAACTGGGTACGTATTTCTACGTATATATAATTTATTTTTTAGTCTCTAAATTTTAGTGCGAAGTACGAGTATAGAGCTGCTAGAACCTAAGTACGTGGAAAATGACGAAAGTTATATGCAAAGGTTCGGTTCTATTACAAGTCGGTTTCTGTATTTATTTCATAGTATTCTCGAAATCACTTCGATCGAACAAAACATATAAGATTGACATTATCGGATATGCGTCCACTTTCATCGATTTGTAAGGAAAAATAATGATATGATTTCAGATGCCTTACAACTATGTTTTCAATGTCCTCTGCTATATCCAGAATCCTACGCTTTACCGTGCTTTTCGATAATGCTAACTCACTTACAATCAATAGTACGTAGATATTTTGTGTCATGCTTACCATCAGGCACATGTCCTGCTCGTTGTGTCACTCTATACAATATATTTTTTTTTTCTGAAGAGAATATTGCGACCCGGTATTTTATTTTCATGACCCGGGACCGGGTCGCGACCCGGCGAATGAGAAACGCTGCTCTAGAGGTTAAAGTAAATTTGAATTTAGAACATCGTGTGTACTGAGGTTTTGAATTCAAAACATAATTTAACCTATTTATTTCTACCTCCTTGGTGCCGAATTCATCATACATTTATTTTTAATTTGTTAAAAACTCATACTCGGAACCTCTATAGTGTATTTTTTTTTAAATGGTTTGCGCGCAATTTTCTTTTCACGTATGGAGGATAGAGGTAAAGAATGTTATTTCAAATGGCAAAACATTTTGAAATGCTATGAATGAATCAATTGTAATCGAATTGAAGTATGCCGAGTTGCCGAGTTAAATAATTAAATATTATTGACTACTAAAATAGTAACTAATAGATAATTTCAACTACTTGTACAGTACAAAATAATGTAGTAAATTTAACATCAAATAAATAATTACTATTTTGAGAAAACATGTAGGTACAATATATTTTGAAGTCAAAACTTCTTTTGGCGCGCCAAAGACAGATTTTTCGTGGGCTGTCAATTTAATTCTAGCGTCACGCTCGGGAATGATAAGAAATCTTCGGGTAAACTCGTGACCATAGCCAATGGCCATCTAGAAATGCCTCAGCCTTTCCCATTGGCCATTTAAAAATGTGTCAGCATTTCTAGATGGTCATGCTCATAGCCACGCCCGCTGGTTTCACACGCGTAGTTTCCAAAGTAAAAATCAAATTCTGAGTTATAAGTTACCACTTCTATCGGCAGTGCCTATGACTGCCAATATTTTTCTTTCATGAATTCTGATTAGTACGTTTATTAATTTCCTTTAAAATGTACCTTGATGCAAATTTAGCGCTACTATAATTTAATGCATTTGGGCGGACACTTTTTCATGTACACATGAAACTCCTAACCTCAATCGGTCAACTCTCCATATTTTCACGTCATATTGTTATTGTTAAAACCATGGCTAAATAAACTTAAGTTTAAAACTTATAAAATTGAATACAAGTGAAAAATGGAAATACCATAATAATAAGTGATTCTAGCGACCATGAAGTTTATTTAACGCCAACAGAATCGACTGAAACTGAAAATGCGCAAAGCGTTTAGTAATTTCCTCGCTAGGGGGGGATGAAAAATTACGTGTTACACTCGAGTGCAAAGATTTTTCACCTTGTGCCCTTTTGATTCCCTTGCTACGCTCAGGATTCTAATTTTTGAATCCCTAGCTACGCTCGTGATTCAACTTTAGAATCCTTCGCTTGCTCGGTCATCAAAATTGAGCACGCGGTTAAAAAGCCACTTTGCACTCTTGTACAACAAATAACTATTGTAGTGGTAGGACTCTTGGCAGAGTCCACCTGGGGAAGTACCACACCTTTGCCAGTTATTCTACCGCCAAGCGGTAATGTGTAAGCGTTACTGTGTTCCGGTTTGAAGGGCAATGTTTCCAGAGAAATTACATGGCTTAGAGATATAATATCTTAGATCTCTGGGTGACGAGCGCAGTGCAGTGCTAGGTAATGATTTGGAGTTTCATATTCCGATAGCTGCGTGTCAATGTGGTGTTATGTGGCAGGTATGTTGCTTACCATCAGGCACATATCCAGCTCGTCTCGTCACTCTTTATTTTAAAACAATAAAGTGGCCAAGTGCGAGTTGGACTCGCCCATGAAGGGTTCCGTTGCAGCAAGTAACATAATATACATAGTACACATAGTTCTTGTAGTTCGTTGTAACTTTGATCGAAGTTTCAATAATAGTGTATTTATGACGTACTAAAAAAAAGTACTCACCAGATCGAGTTCAAACTAATTTTCGTTGGTAGTTTACATGGTAATGTACATCATATATTTTTTTTAGATTTTTCATTCTCTTACTTTAGAAGTTAGAGGGGACACACATTTTACCACTTTGGAAGTGTCTCTCGCGCAAATTATTCATTGTAGACAAAAACTATGTTAGAAATCTCAACATCATTTTTGAAGACCTGTCGATAAACACCCTACACGTGTAGGTTTGATGAAAAAAACATTTTTGAGTTTCAGTTCTCAGTATGGGGTCAACCCTAATTTTACTTTTTTTTTAATTTTTTTGTTTAAATCTTAAAGCGGTTTACAGAATACATCTACTTACCAAGTTTCAACAGAGTAGTTCTCATAGTTTCGGCAAAAAGTGGCTGTGACATACGGACGGACAGACAGACAGACAGACAGACATGACGAATCTATAAGGGTTCCGTTTTTACGTTTTACGGAACCCTAAAAAGGTAACAAATATGTGTAATTTACTTACATTTATTCCCTCGCAACGGTCTCTTCTGCGCGACCGGTTCTTCTGGCATGATGAAATCAGACGTCGAACTTATAACTCCCGACATCTGGAACAAAATAAGAAATTAAAAGTGAAAATTTCTATGGTCACTTTTAGTACTTTTTGTAAGGAAAAATATTTGGTTTGCGTAACCGACATGGTAATGTAGCAGCGGGGGGTCTACCGCCGAACGAAAAATGTCATCGCTTTGATGTGTCTCTCTCTTTTCTTTTCGCTTGAAATGATAGAGACAGCATTAGCAAAGCGATAGCCGATTTGGTTAGGCGGTAGCGGCGCGGGACGGGAAGTGTGCGTTGGATTCTATTTCGATGGATGAAATCTTAGCGTAATAAGATTCATCTAAATATTGCAATTTGCAGCCATGTGACAATAGATTAAAAATATAGCATTTAAAATCATTAAATAAAGTAGCGAGTGCGAGTAAAGTGCGAGTTGGACTCGCCCATGAAGGGTTCCGTTGCAGCAAGTAACATAGTACACATAGTTCTTGTAGTTCGTTGTAACTTTGATCGAAGTTTTAATAATAGCATAGAATAGATAAATAATAGTGTATTTATGACGTATGTACTAAAAAAAACTACTCATCAGATTAGTTCAAACTAATTTTCGTTGGTAGTTTTCATGGTAATGTACATCATATATTTTTTTTAGTTTTTAATTCTCTTACTTTAGAAGTTAGGGGGGGGGGGGGACACACATTTTACCACTTTGGAAGCGTCTCTCGCGCAAATCATTCAGTGTAGACAAAAAATTTATTAGAAACCTCAACATCATTTTTGAAGACCTATCGATAGACACCCCACACGTGAAGGTTTGATGAAAAAAAAATTTATGAGTTTCAGTTCTCAGTATGGGGGGCACCCCTAATTTTTTTTTTTTTTTCAATCTTTTGTAAAAATCGTAATGCGGTTCACAGAATACATCTACTTACCAAGTTTCAACAGTGTAGTTCTCATAGTTTCGGCAAAAAGTGGCTGTGACATACGGACGGACAGACAGACAGACAGACATGACGAATCTATAAGGGTTCCGTTTTTACGTTTTACGGAACCCTAAAAACAATATTTTCAGTATTCAATTATTACAAACTATCATACAATTAACACTTAACATTCATTTGTTATTAGTGTTAACATCCCTATTGTAAAATTTTCATACATAGAACATAGAACCACTGTGACACAGAATAAATTTTATTTTGTATTCATCACACAAATACATGCATCATGACTCTCAACCCATTTTTTTTTTTATATAAAGAATGACTAGACGAGCAGGACATGTGCCTGATGGTAAGCAACATGCCTGCCACATAACAGAATAGTGACACGCAGCTATTGGAACATGAAGAGTCCAAATCATTACCTAGCACTGCACTGCGCTCGCCACCCAGAGATCTAAGATGTTATATCTCTAAGCCCTGTAATTTCTCTGGAAACATTGCCCTTCAAACCGGAACACAGTAAATTTGCACATTACTGCTTTGCGGTAGAATATTTGGCAAAGGTGTGGTACTTCCCCAGGCGGACTCTGCTAAGAGTCCTATCACTACTATAAAATATTCGCAAAAGAACGAAAGTGGCCGACATAGCTCAAAGAGTAAGCAAGCTGAAGTGGCAATGGGCAGGCCACATCGCTCGCAGAATTGACAACCGATGGGATAGAAAGGTTCTCGAGTGGCGACCACGAACCGGAAGACGCAATGTTGGACGACCTCCCACTAGATGGACAGATGACCTCACAAAGGTCGCTGGAAACCGCTGGTTGCAGGATGCGCAGGACCGTTCGTTGTGGAAATCTAGGGGGGAGCCCTATGTTCAGCAGTGGATGTCTTGCGGCTGATGATGATGATTATGATGATTCATCACACAAATACATGCATCATGACTCTATCCCGATTAATTGTTATATGTTTGAATTTCACAATTTATGCAAAATGATTTGAGTAATTAGAAAGTCAGAGTTCTAAGGGATCCCTAAAAAGGTAATCAAATTGCTGCCAAAGATGTTGATGGTGTTTGTCCGAGACTCAGTGTAGTATATTTGTGACATTCTGGCCAATAATTCTAATTCGACCTGCACTGACGTCCCGCTAGGGGTGTATTGTGCATTGTGCACTTCCCCCCGGCCAGCCTACCCAAAACAGCCCAGTTCTTTAAAATATCGGAGCAAGCCCTTGGCCAAATGTTCACTCAATATTATTACTTACTAGACTATAAAAAAATACAAAGATTAGCCATTCAATCTGAACATAGTCATAATGCAACTCTATTAACCAATAACCACATAATAAAACACTACACTAGCAGGTTGGTAAGTCAATTTCTTTAAACACACCAGTTTCTGCATGATGATTTCCTTCACGGCAAAAACCCAGCGATGATAACAACCACAAATCTTTGCATATGAATAAATAATCAAAGATGCAGGTGGTACTCAAAGCTATGCCTTCACATATGAGAAATTGGACATTCTTGTTTTTTATATCCAATTTGGTGACTTTATATCCAATTTGGTGACTAAAAACACTAATGGGTCCGCGAGTTAGATTATAAAAAAATAATTTGTACACACATTTTTTTCTTTTGCTTTACAAACAAAAAATGAGAAAGATATAGAGTATAGAACTATTTTCTGATCTGTGGTATAGAGTTTACAATTTATTCATGAGTGACGTCACATCTATAAACGGTTTTAGGTCAACGTGAGATCACAATCTTCCAATCTGAAAGTTTGATGATCAAAATCATCTTTGTCAATTTTTATAATTTGATTAAACATATCACACATACAGAAATACTATAATTACTTATGTACACCAGGGTAGAAATTCTAAATGCAATTCGAACGGAACTCAAATTCAGAACGACAATATTAATATTGGTGGAATCGGTCAAAATCGCTAGGCAGAGAATAAAAACTATACTTATATATAGTCATGGACGTGTGCGTGTCCGCCTGTATGTGACAGTGCACTGGCCGACTCTATAGACACAATTTGTTTTTTAGCGAGACTATATCCGACTTCCTTTTACGTCCATGTATCTAGTGCTATAAATAGCGGCCTTATCGCTAATACCGATACCTTCCAAGCTACCACCAATAGCAGTTCATTAATTATTTCTGGATATTTACCAAGGATGGTGGAGCGTGTCCCCGATATTTCGACGTAGTTTGATGCACTATGTTCACGGATAAGCAATGTTAAATCATAAAAAAAATATGTAATCCCAATGGTTTGGGAGCTCCGATGTTGACATACATCCAAAAAATATTAAAAACCAAATTAAACAAAAATTGGCGCCACAAATTCTGAGGCTGTTTTCAATTAATTTTCACGTTTATTATCGCAAGCATTGTATTATAATTTTCTAATACAATTTACTAAACATATTAATGTTTTGTTACTACGAAATAAATTCATATTTGTAACAAATTTTTAGATGACCATAATACAACATTACCATTCGCTGATGATTTATTTATAGAACTGTTAGTTTTAAGTTTTAAATGTCAATTAAATATCTACCACAAAACTACACGCACATTTATAAAGTAAACATCACGTTAACATCTGAAATTTATTTCAAATTTCAGGAAAATCAACATAAACATTCACTGTAGCACTGTACACTTCACTTGTTAACTGAAATATCTTGCCAGCTTTCATTTCTAAATCGGTAGATTGGTTGTAGTTGCAGATGCGAATAAATGTGTCTATTGGCAGATTATTCAAATATTTCTTAATTTTGGACGAAAACTAACGTCAGTTTTTGAAGTGAAAACTTCTTTAGGCGCGCTATAGACAGAATTTTCGTGGGCTTTGAAATGGATTCATCAATCGTCACGCTTGGATATGATAATGGATCGGATCGGATATGAAATCTTCGGGTAAACTCGGTAAAAACGGCTAGGTAGGTACCAGGGCAACAGAAACAGTAAAGAGTTTCGATTACCTACCTCCAACAGCCCAGCGTTTATCTCCAGATACCAGGACAACAGATATATAAAAGAGTTGCGTTTGCCCCTAGGTACCAGTACCAGGGCAACAGCAAGTTTTCACTTCTATCGGTAGTTCCTATGACTAGGTGCCTGTTTTTTTAATAAGAATATCTGATAAACGGGCATATCTGCCAAGTGTTAGAGTTATAAAAAACCGATAAAATCGGAATAGAATCCATATCTGTAGATGTACCATTATTGTTTTACGACTAGAATCTACTGAATAGTCTAAATTGTCAAAATAGTTGCTCAAGGAAATTGTATTTTAAGTGGCAGCGCCACTAACGTACATTCGAGGTTCAGCTTGTACTAATATTTATTATGTGGTTTAGCTGCATAAATTAACTGCACCCAGTCAGTAGGCAGTATTTCAGTATTATTACGGCTAGCCGTTATCTAAAACAGGGCCGTTTTGTAATGTGGCGGTTCAACGACTGGATTGTCAATTGTCATTGCGATACGTTCTTCACGTTTAGCCGCATCGTGCTACGTGCTAAATGAGGGAGTTTCCGACGAGACAAAAATAGTTCCAACGGACGCACTAGATGGCGATTGTTCGAGATGCAGATAGATCTGTCTCTACCATATACTCTCAACAGTGTTATCCCTTTAGAGACTCTACCCGTTTTCAGGGAAAAAGTATATTGTAAAAAGAGTCTTTTTTAATTTTAAAATATTGGAAATAAAAATAGCTAATTAGGTTGATAATGTAATAAAAAACCGTTACTGATCACAATCCCTTTTCAGTAAAAATCTTTAGAACTCCCGAGGCAATAGACACCAACTAAGCCAAAGTAGAAGGAAAATTCAAAGATATTAAATAGCAACACTGATACGACAATATTTTATCCACAGACTAAGTAGAGAGATACTCTCTCGGCTGAAGGATTAGTATCCATAGCCAAGAATAAATTTAAAAAATATATATTTTGTCTTTCAGCAGGTTTATGAATTTGTTTTGAAATTTTGATGTTTTGATATAGTTTTCAAGTTTTCATTCGAATAAAATGCGTACATGGATAAAGTAGTTTATTATTTATTACTAGAAGTCGTGCTTTCGCAAATTGAATGAATTGAGTCCCATTATGCCTACCGCTTTTGACAACAAACCAAAAGACCTACAAGCGCCTCCTATTATCGTTTTACTAAACCATATCTTTTTGTCTCGTCGGAAAACGGCTCATTGTAGGGTAACCTGTAACCATACTTACAAAATAACCAATGTTTAAAATGAAATAAATTTTATTTACCAGGATAGACTGACAGATTAGGTACTTCTTACGATATTCGTTACTAATTTTTTTACGTCTTCGTTTTCGTCTTCAATGTCAGATAAAACTTGAAATTGGTGACGGTACACCTAAAAACGGTGCACTTAGACAAGGGTCTATCATTGAGATTTGACTCCGGGTGGGCTCCCGTCAGAAGCTCTGCGTTCAGCCCTGAGGGTCGCTTCTCCATACTCGCTCCACACAGGACCTCCCTTGGGTTTCGGGCTCCCGCAGTTTTTGAAGTGAAAACTTCTTTAGGCGCGCCTAGACAGATTTTTCGTGGGGTGTAAATTGATTTCTAGCGTCACGCTCGGGTATGATAAGAAATCTTCGGGTAAACTCGGGACCTTGGCGATTGGGCATACCTATAGAAATGCGTCAGCCAATGGGAAATGCTGAAAGAGCGTGGCCTCAACGTCATGGCATGGCTATCTAGAAAAGTGCCGATAGAAGTGAAAACTTATAACTTAGAATTTGATAGCTTACTTTGGAAACTACACGCGTGTAACCGGAGGGCGTGGCCTGGCCATCATGGCATAGCCATCTAGAAATGCGTCAGCATTTCCTATTGGCTGATGCATTTCTAGATGGCCATGGCATGATGCCGAGGCCACGCCCTTTCAGCATTTGCTATTGGCTGACGCATTTCTAAATGGCCAACAGCCATGGTCCCCAGTTTGCCCGAAGATTTCTTATCATACCCGAGCGTGATGATAGAATCTAATTCACAGCCCACGAAATAGTCTCCCCCTGTCTAGGCGCGCTTAAAGAAGTTTTCACTTCAATATTGTGTAGGATTCCGCCGAACACCAGAATCCACAGTCACTCTAGCAATTTAGAAACACACGTACTGTTTTATTCAACGCCATATTGTCGTTACGGGCTCCTACACAAAACTGCGATGCGATGCGATGCAACGCCGCATCGGAGCAATTTGCATCGCATCGCAGTTTTGTGTGGGAGCCCTTGGCCAAGCAGCAATGAGTGTTAAAAATCGGAGCTAAAAATTGTCAAAGAAGCGGCTAATCACTCGCTTAATTACATTACGGCAATTACGGCTCGCGAGCCCGCCGTGTTGAATTATGGCGGTATATTCAGGCGGTTTTTTAATAAGCCGCATTCAACCCGGCTAATCGTTAAACCGCCGCATTTCAAAACGGCCCTGTTTTTGATAACGGCTAATCGTAATGTAATATGGCAGATTATACAACCCGTCTGCGACAGACACAAAACAACTGGACGTCTACTCTGTTTCTACGAAAACGAAATTTCGAAAAAAAACTCGCGACTTTCCTGCTCTCGTTCTACATCGTTTCGTCCGATACGTCCGAATGTTCTAAGCATACTCTAATTAGAGTAGGCTTAGATCAGCATTTAAACGGACAAAGCGACGGATCGGAGTTGGAAAATCGCGAGTTTATTTCGAAATTACGTTTTCGTTGAATTAGAGTAGACGTCCAGATTGATTTCCCTCAGTAGGTACCTACTCAGGGGTCACAGGGAGTATAGGCTAAGTATGTAGGTACCACGGTCGAGGCAGTACGAACCGCTAGTGTAGATTTAAAACGCCTTATAGCTACGTGATAATGTGCTGTTACGGGCAGGTGTGTTGTTTTCCATCAGGCACATGTCCTGTTCGTCCCATGACACTACACTAATTACCCTGGTTACCATGTATCACGAAAATACTCGTCAACGCGAAACAGCTTCGGAGAGTGTGCATCTGATCTGCATGATCTAATACCACCTACAGGGCCTGATTAACCCTTAGGCTAATTAGGCTGCAGCCTAGGGCGCGAGGATCTGGAGGGGCGCGCTGAAATCATCTGGGTTTGTCGAAGGGACAGTTCAGGTTTCAGAAAGACCTCTCCACGACCTATGCCTTTCGTCCGTAGGTCCGAAGGAAGGTGTGCTCCAGTGGCGGCGTATTGTTTACAGTGTCTCCTAACATAGTAAACGCGTTCTACATCCTAATCCACCACACCACAACCACAACAGAAGTGCTAGAGTAGCCCAATATCTATGGCGCATCGTAAGAAACTACCTCTTTCACAGAGAGGTGATGTTCCCAACATTAGAAAGGGAGAGAGCTTATCCTCATGTCACGTGGGGTTCGACAGGAGTTTGCTCTTACGCTACCCCCACAGGGGTAGCGGTTCGGTTGTTCGGTTACAAATAAGCAGCGCTAACTTTTTTTTTCCTATCGCGTGTAGGTCCGCTTTTGACCACCAACTCGCCTGATGGTAAGCGACGGTGTGGTCGAAGATGACGCACGTTGACCTAGAAAGTACCTAGTCACTCTGACCTTGAAAAGTTTATATATATAATGTATTATTTCTGTAATGTGTTGCTTTAATTGGGCGTTTTCTTTTTCAATAGCTGAGATTTTGTTTTGGATTTGTGAGATTTCCATTTGAATTTGCGAATGTCTTGCAGCAGTTTCTTTTTTATGTACTGAAATATCTTGTTCGAGTTTGTGAATTATTTCCGCTTGTATTGCAGTTTTAAATTCTGAAATTTTCGTCAAAATGTTGTCTGCATTTTTCTGCAATTTTTGGTCCAATAACACACTTATTTCTTCCCATGTTATCTTGGATCCATTTATTGTACAATCTTTTTTTGTAGAGTTGTGCTCCGGGGTATCACCTGGGACGGAATCATCATCCTCTATGACGCATTCATCAAGAGACTTGTTTGTGTCGTCTCGCGATGGTGGTTTATCCATATTTTCATCACTCGTGATAGTACAACATTCGGGACAAATCCAATTTCTTTCTAGATCTTCTAGTTTCTCAATGTAATATTTTTTTTGTATGTTAGCACATGAGTAGTGATATTGTTTCCAGCATTTTGTACAGTTTAAAATTTCTCTTAAAGTAATACGTCGTGTACACGCCGCACAGTTCCTCATGTTGTATAGATAAGGACACAAGTTGTTTTAACAGTATTTGAACGCAGCGCTAGACAGTTTAACGGCGCGTGACCTTCAAAATATCGCGTTCGGTATTTATTGACAATGTACTGTTGTTATTGAAGTATACAGGATCTGACGTCATCAATGTACTGTTTCGTTAGTATATGAAGACTATAAATATTTGCAAGAGTCCTCTCTGAGCGGATTGTATAACTAATGACCCGTTCCAATGATATTTTTATAATTCTGTTTTAGAGCCTTCTTTGGGGGAGTAGCGCAACTAAATAGGTACGTAATTATGCTGAATCAATTTCGAGATTCAATTACGAAAACTTTCATTCACCATAGTTATTTCTGTTCCCAATAGGTATATTAAATGTATGCTGGAATAATTATAGCAAGTCCATAACTTAGTTCACAAGTTAAAGTAAAATTTTTAATCCAGTTTAGGTAAAAAATCACAACAGAGCGTCACCAATTTCAAATTCAAGTCAATGTTTGGTAGGAAAATTTGAAAAATGCTACCGGTCTTTTTGAAAAAACTATGTTATAACACTTTATAGTTGAAAACTATTGTCACTGGCACACTTTTTTAGAAGCATTAACACTTAAATCACGTTATTAAGCTGCTTTCACCACGTAATTAGACAATAAACTATTTTTATAACATATTTGCTCGTAAAGGGTCTCTTATTGGACCATTTTCTGTATCGTAATGTATCTTATTACGCACTAGTGCTGTATTGTGTAATGTAAAACGCACGGTTTCAAAATGTTCCGTCCACAGACTAGGTAGAGAGATATGCTCCGTCTAAAACGAACGGTACCTTTTTAAATCTTAGTAAAGAGTTTTTATGTCAGAAAAGTGTGGTCAACATTTTATGAATAAAATTAACTTTGAGAGGTAAAATATAATAAAGAATTATTAAATTCGTTAATTTAATTAATTTAGACCATAAATTACTTTAATTTTTCTGTAACAAAACACAAAAATATTAATTTACTTTATTATTAATGGCATACCGGCTAGTTCTGTGCCGTTGCTTAAAAAAAAAGGCGCCGATGCGCGCGCATTGCTAATCTGTGATCCATAGTGATTACTTACTCTGTGCTCATGTGTTGTGATCTGTGATCAAGTAAATATTATTCCGCGCGTTTTTTTTTCGCTGTATTGTTTTTATTTGAAAATGTCGTCAGGGTTTTGTTTATTTCCTCGCAAATATGTTATAAAACGTCGTATGACATACGTGCGCTTTGATAATTACAGCCTCTGCTAATTATAGCTCTCGCCTTCGGCTCGAGCTAGCAATAAAGCCTCGGCTGTAATTATCAACTTACCGCACTTATATCATAATGTACTATTATTTGATTATTTACGATTTGATACGCGGAATCACTTGTTTACTCGGTGGCGCCACCCGCGCCTGTCTCAGGGCCAACGCTGAGTGGGTTCAGTGAGAGCGACATAGGTACTATAGGGCACGGGTGCATCAGACGGTACCTTATTTCTTTTAGCTTGAAATTATAGAGACAGCAATAGCAAAACCAAAGTCGATGTAGTTAGGCGGTAGAAAGGCTGGTGTGTCACCAGTGCAATTGCGCAGATCACACCGATCAACACGCATTGAAGATGTACCCGGGAGAAGTGGCGCACCTCTTACTGCCTACTACCTTAGCCAAGATGTTTAGCAGTGAGAGGTCATGGGAGGCGGTGGTCTCCTTTTGAGGAATCATTATCTCGCAGAAGTCGCAGATGAGAATAGCTAAGGAGAAAGAAGGAGGTGGACTCTCGCTTGTCCGCGAAGGAGGAAGTGGTGACGAGAGCGAGCCACTCTGGCTCGTACCTATACCATCTCCACTTAGAGAGCCTGAGGTGTCGGACGTTCAATGCCACCCAGCACCCTATTTCAGAAGATGAGGTGGTGGCCCTCCCGAAAAGGTGACGCTAAAGTACTGCTGGTTTCCGTTGCATGGTTGATGTGCAAGGGTTCTGTCCCCCGCGACAGGGTCAGTGGTCAGCTCTACGATGGAGTCAGCGATAAGGTCGCTGTCGAGTGTGAAAGCGCTCTCGCGAATCAGTCACCAAATCACTGCCGGAGAAACCCGGGGCTTACTTTCGAATCCTTTGAGGGTACTGTAGGCTCTTGCGTGCCTCCTCAAAAAAGCCCTGGGCCTCTACCGCCTAACGAAAAACGCTTTGACGCTTTGATGCTTTGGCATTGCCGTCTCTTTCATTTCAAGCGAGAAGAAAAGAGACAGCAACGCCAAAGCTTCAAAGCGTCAAAGCGTTTTTCGTTAGGCGGTAGACCCCCTGGTATAAATCAGGTTTAAATTTGTACACTAGGAAACAAAGTCACAACTAATATACTAGGTACTTTTTAGGCCGACCGTAAGATACCTGCCCTTCTACTGCTAAACTAAATCGGTTTTGGCCATTGCTATCTCTATAATGTCAAACGAAAAGAAAAGAGATAGCAATACCAAAGCTAAGCACTTTCCGTTTGGCAGTAGACCCTCTGGTGGGGGCGCGTCTTCATAATTAGCCTAGGGCGGTCAGAACTCTTAATCAGGCACTGACCACCTAGCCCTTTTTACTGTCGGACTTCTCGTAGCTCGAAGAAGCGGCGTCGTTTCATGGTTGATGTTCCAAAGACACGAACAAAGAGGTTTGACTCTACTTTTGTGATAACAACGTCTAGACTGTAGAATGAGTTGCCTGAGTGGGTTTTTCCCGATGGTTATAATCTTGGTGTCTTCAAATCGAGAGTGAATCGGTTTCTTCTAGCTAAGCACGCTCCATCTTAGACCGCATCGTCGCTTAACATCAGGCGAGATGGTGGTCAAGTGTAAACCAATAAATGATAAAAAAAAAACAAATGAGCACCAACTCATCGGGGCTATGAAGTTTAATTACTGAGTTCCTTTGACCACCTTCCAGTTCCATCATTATACCCTGGTTACTATTTAGCGCCAAAGTGCTAGTCAAGATGAATCATAAGGCCCAACTTTCACGACGCGGTTTCAAACCGCACCCGCGCGCGACGACGCGCCGCGCGACGGTTTTGTTTCAATACCCACGAGACCGCAGGTTTTCGCGGTTTCTGCTCCGGAAAGCTACTGCGCAAGAATCGCGCGCAGCCACGCGGGCGCCGCGCGGCTGCCGCGGCCGTAAACCGCGTCGTGTGTTCAATTTTATATGGACATCTGCCGCAACAATTTTACATGGTTGGCAGCCGCGCCGTGAAAACCGGCTCTAAGAGCTCAAACTCGATGGGTTTATGTGGTTTAATTGCTGAGTTTCTTTGACCACCTTCAAGATCCATCATCAGACCTTGGTTATCATCTAGTGGCAAAGAGCTCGTCTGGCAAAACGATCTCAAACTCGTTTTACTGAGTTCCTATGATCACCTTCCAGCTCCATCATCAGATCCTGTTTGGTATTTATCACCAAAGTACGCGTCAAGATAAATCAAACGAGCCCAAGCTCGATGGGGTCAGGTCGATCAATTCCTGTATTGTACCCTTGTATTGGACTAGCAACGTCCCGCGGTTTCACCCTCGTAGATTCCGATCCCGTTATTTTCCCGGGATAAAAAGTAACCTATGTGATATTCTGGACCATTATCTACCTATGTACCAAATTTCATCCAAATCCCTTTAGCAGTTTTTACGTGAAACATCCTCCCATCCATACTTACAAACTTTCGGGTTTACGATATTAGTAGGAAAAAAGTAGCCAAGTGCGAGTTGGACTCGCCCATGAAGGGTTCCGTTGCAGCAAGTAACATAATATACACAGTACGCATAGTTCTTGTAGTTCGTTGTAACTTTGATCGAAGTTTTAATAATAGTGTATTTATGACGTACTAAAAAAAAACTACTCATCAGATCGAGTTCAAACTAATTTTCGTTGGTAGTTTTCATGGTAATGTACATCATATATTTTTTTTAGTTTTTTCATTCTCTTACTTTAGAAGTTAGAGGGGGGGGACACACATTTTACCACTTTGGAAGCGTCTCTCGCGCAATTTATTCAGTGTAGACAAAAACTATATTAGAAACCTCAACATCATTTTTGAAGACCTATCGATAGACACCCCACACGTATAGGTTAGATGAAAAAAAAATTTTTGAGTTTCAGTTCTCAGTATGGGGGGCACCCCTAATTTTTGTTTTTTTTTTAAACTTTTGTAAAAATCTTAATGCGGTTCACAGAATACATCTACTTACCAAGTTTCAACAGTGTAGTTCTCATAGTTTCGGCAAAAAGTGGCTGTGACATACGGACGGACAGACAGACAGACAGACAGACATGACGAATCTATAAGGGTTCCGTTTTTACGTTTTACGGAACCCTAAAAATGGCTAGGTATGTAGTTAATTTATACGCTGTAGAAGTAGGAGCGAGAGGTATACCAGCAAAATCTCTCTATAACCTGCTTAAAGACCTTGGCTTGTCCAGAAGTGCAGTAAGTTCTATACTAGAGCGGGTATCTAAAGCTGCATTAGTAGGAACATATCGGATTTGGCTGGGCAGGGAGAGAAATACGAGTAGTGAAGGTGAGTGTTGACGTACGTCACCAAAAGGGGCCCCTTTTAAACCTACGCCCGAGTCACAAGTCTTGGGGTCTATTCGAGATTTCTCTCTCTGCCACACGATGGACCCGGCACCCGCACGGTGAATCCATGGAATGCTAAATAGTTCGTCTTTATTTTGGACGAATGGTCAAGAGATATAGACGACAGGTGGACCAACAAAGTTGCCACGAATCGGGGAATAGGGAAATAAAACAACACTACTTAAGTACAATAAAATAAATTTATTTTTGTACTTACACATTACATTTCTTTGGCATTTATTTGTTACATTTTCCTATAATTATAAAAACTAGTAGGTACCTAGTTCGAAATTCGACCATAAAATTAATTTTAAATTGAGATTTTATGTTAGACCGTGGTATGGTTGCGGGGATACACCGCACTTCAAGCACTATATATTTATATACCCCGGGGAGTAGATAGTTAGATAAACTCTTTATTCCACTTAAATTACAAAGAAAGAAAAAAAAAACGGGGAGTAGTGCTGGTTTTACTACTGCCAGCGCCCTGGGCGAGTGACGCGAGTGTTATTTTACTTTTACTTGACTGCTCTATGAGCGAGGCCTATTTGCTCTATGACCGGACATAGAGGCGCTAGAGGTGCCTGCGCTATATTTCCGGCACCCTAGGCCCTACCGTGCCCTACCCAAGGACGGATCCGGCTTTGACCCCAGGGGGGGTCACATAGTCGTGGTCAAGGGACAAAACTGTGCAATAAGCACATGCATGCTTTTTAGTTAGTGGTCCACCTAGGTATTGGCCCCAACCCAGGGGGGGGGGTTGATCCCCCCTCTGGATCCGCGCTTGCCCTATCATGACGCCACGCCGCGAAGGTAGTGAGGACGGACCATTTACTTCTGACCATACATCAACTGGCAACCCACACTTGGACGGGGTGCCTGAGGGTAAATTATGACCTTGAATTTATACTTGTAAGGGCCACAGCAGACTAGCTAGACGAACAACTTTTCGCATCGGCGATCGGCGATTTCGCGACTGCCTACGTTATATCGCTCCATCGATATCGTGATTCCAAAGAGCGACTCAATTGCTGCATTTGGGATTTTAAGTGTATGGTGGGGAACGTCTGATGGCCGTTTTTAGCTTCTAAAGAGTGACTAGTCACCGAACTCCGAACGCTAAAGTAACTATAGTCCGTTCACGTTAAGAAAATAGTGAGTGAGTTAATTTCTAGCATTCTAATTGGCTGGGGAGCGTGGCCAGGCTGGCGGACAACGATGACTCACTATTTTCTTAACGCGAACGGACTATAGTGTGCGATGGCCCTAAGACAAGGTCCTGTATCCTAGAAGTTACAACATGTTATTCACATTTGGGTATGATTCCAGAGAAATTACAGGGCTTATAGGTAGAACATCTTAGATCTCTGGGTAACGAGCGCAGTGCAGTGCTAGGTAATGATTTGGACTCTTTATGTTCCAATAGCTGCATGTCACTGTGCTGTTATGTGGCAGGCATGTTGCTTACCATCGGGCACATGACCTACTCTTCTCGTCACTCTTTATTAAAAAAAATAAAAAAAATGTTATGCATATGAGCGTAAATATAGTTAGTAAGTAAAGGTAAGTACAGTTCAGTACTTACTGTGCTCCCTGAAAATAAAGTAATGACTAAAAAACATCCTTTTGAAAAAACAAAATACTTTCCGATCATTTCATTGGTTCATTCAGATCAGTGGTAACATATTCTAAAAGTTTGTAAATTAATGCTTTGATGTTTGTATAATAAATGTTTTAGTGGACTATCTTCCACCGTGACGGTTTCTCACACTCCCCAACATCGGGACATAGCCTGTTAAAAGTAGTATCACTATCATACCCCAAAATCTCCCGTTCTTCTTGTATCCTATATGTGAACGTACTTTCATGTGTACCAATAAAGTAAAGGCTTCGTGAGCAAATAATTTGTTCTATAATCGCAACCTGACCGTCCCCATAGCTACTAACGTCTGGAATGTAAAAATGAGTCTTATAGCCTAGTTTATTCAACTCAGTTTCCAATAACGTTAGTTCTTCATTTGTTCCATCTGATGCAATGAATACGTTGACAATCTTTAACGATTTTTTCTTTATCGTTTTGTGTATTTGTTCTGCCGTACTTTTGATAGATGGACTTCGATTTGCACGTTGAAAATCTTGTCTTCGCCAATGTACAGATACATAATTATTGATTTTTGGTTCTTCACAATTTAAACTATTGATAATGAAATAATCTGCCGCTTTAACAAGGTCATGATTAAATTTCATACTCTTGCGGCAGTCCCAGTAAGTTTTAGTCCCATAAGAACTGTGCAATGGTATTTCACCATGTGAAATCATGATTTTTCTGTCACTTGGCTCAGTGTCTATCAACTCCCATAGCTTGTCAATACTTCCTTGAAATTGCACACATATAACTTGCTTTACAGTTATGTTATTGTATCCCCAGAACTGCTTATTATGTCGACAAGGGCCTAGAATGTTCCACTTGTCTTTAAATTCACCGTTCTCGAATGGATCGTCGTAATTTTGAAGGATATACAATGAATCAATTTTGAGACCATATCGGCCTGAAGTGTGCATTACATCGTGTAGTTCGAGCACTGGGGCGTATGATTTCAGTGAAAAAACGTCGAAAAACATACTCCAGGGCTTCGGAGGATCATGAAATGAATCTGATTTCCAGTGGTACAGACCAAACCAAGGCGGTAGAATTAAGTGCCAATTCTCTCTTTTTCTTTGTTTCTTGGCTTCAGCAAGCATTATAGCAAATCTCATGTAAACGTCCCGGCGTAGATTAAACCCTTCAGGTGGATTTACGTCGTAAAATAGCAGTTTTTTTTGCTCTAAATCGACTGATTGCATGTCGCCTTCGTTTTCACAGATTCCTTTGTTTATATCGCAGTGTTCGTTATTTTTTGCTTGGGCAACGGATACTAATAACGAATAAGCGCATAATAAGTAACTTGTAATGAGCATTTTGTTTTAATTTATTTCTGTAAAATATCAAAATGGTTTGGATACAGAATGTAAACAAAGATCAGGAATCGGGATTCTGACATTTCTGACCTGAGACCTGACATCTGAATCTGAGTTCTGAGAATTGAAATTAGGGATGGAAACGATTCATCGATGTTTGACATCGATGTTGAAACCCTAAACATCGACGATACATCGTTCTTCTCGAGCGATCTATGAACAATGTTTTTATTACAGCGCCATCTATGGAGGGTAGTAGCTCAACCCTCCATAGCGCCATCAGTCACCAGGGTAGCGATTCAAAATGCAATCCGAATGGTTCGGAATCGGAATGACAATCCCTGTCTCTGTCATGCTAAACAGATAAGACAAAGACCGAGAGATGAGATTCCGTGTCGGATGCAACCGAATAGATTTAGAATCGCTACCCAGTGCAAATTTGGTAGCAAAATGCGTGTAATATAATCAGTTACTGCGGTAGTGTTGCCAAGTTAATCATTGTTTGGCTATGTCGGGCAACTTTATGTATATTTTTAGCCGATAATATAAAAACTTAGTGGCTAAACAATTTGGCTACAGATTCAACAATTATTATTATTATTCAGTCATTTATTTTTCTTCTTAATTTCTAAGTTTTTTACAATAGATATATAAAATAAACATTATAAAAAACTTAAAAACTAGGGTGCCGCCAGCAGCGGGGCAGGGCCCAAGCTACCGGTGGTTAGGGCTGCAGAGTGAGGAACCTCCTGACGATGCGCGTTGTGTCAAGGATGACTGCCTTCTGCATCTGGCCCTTAACCCAACCGTCTAGCGAAAGTCTCTTTAGATGTTGGTCGAGACTCTTCGCTATAAGGCCGTTTGCCGACACGACTATTGGGACTATGATCGTCGAGTCAACATCCCACATGGCGGTAACCTCATGAGCCAAGTCAAGGTACTTGCTCAGCTTGTCCTTCTCGGCTTTCACGAGGTTCTCGTCATGTGGTACGGTGATATCGACGATCACAGCCCGGCGCTGAGACCGGTCTACCAGCACGATATCAGGCTTATTGGCGACAATAGTCCTGTCCGTGATGATAGAGCGGTCCCAGTAGAGCAACGCACGACCATTCTCGAGAACTGGCAGAGGTGCGTACTTATAGTACGGCACCTCGGACTCGACAAGGCAATATCGAAGAGCAAGTTGCTGGTGGATGATCCTGGCTACTAGGTTATGTCTGTGCAAGTACTCGCCGTTAGCAAGATGCGAACAACCGGAAATAACATGACGAAGTGATTCGCCTGGACGGCGGCATGCCCGACAAATGTCGACCGTACCGTCCTTCATTATGTATTTCCGGTAATTGTTCGTCTTGATAACTTCGTCTGCAATTGCACAGGCAAAACCCTCGGTTTCTCCGAAGAGGTCCCCGAAGCGCAGCCAGTTCACCGACGCGAGCGGATTCACATCGGGTACCATCAGGGCCCGATAGAATCGCCCGTGTAGCTCCTTGCTCTTCCATACCTCCTTGCGATCATCAGTGCTGAGCACCGATGGTTTGCGCCAGTTCTCGTTTGCCAATGAAAGAGGCGTGAAGCTCCTGTCAACTGCCACAACATCGCGATGCATCCCGGACTCACTGTTGCGGAAATAATCCCTGAGACTGCATACTTCGCGGTTGTGAAGGTTCTTGGCATTTAAAAAGCCTCGACCCCCCCATTTCCGCGGAATATACAGTCTCATAACAGACGAGCGCGGGTGTAGCATGCGGTGTGTTGTGAGCAGTTGACGGACCTTTCTATCCAGGGCGTCGAGCTCAGTCTGAGTCCATCTCAGTATGCCAAAGGAGTATATCAGCAGAGGCATTACCCAACCGTTGAAGGCTCGCGCCTTGTTACCGCCTGACAAAAGACTTTTAAGTACTTTTGTCAGCCGGCAAAAGAAGCGCTCCTTCACCGATTTCTTAATGTCATCTGCTGATATACCCAACGACTGTGACATACCGAGATATTTGTAGGTCTCGTCTTCGGAGAGGGATCTGAGAGTTATAGTCTCGGAAAGTTGTAAATTCTCTGAATTTACTACTTTCCCTCGCTGTACATGCATGACCGCACACTTGTCGACACCGAACTCCATCTTGATGGCGTTACTAAAAACCTCTGTGGTTTTTAATAACTCCAACAAGTCTTGGCGTTTCGGTGCAAAGAGTTTGAGGTCGTCCATGTACAGCAAATGAGATATAACCTCACCTCCTCTACGAAGACGATAGCCTAACTCTGAATCCTTCAACAGAGTGCTGAGAGGATTCAGACTTAAGCACCAACATAGCGAACTCAGACTGTCGCCCTGAAATATGCCTCTTTCAATCCTTATCAAGTCCTCCGAATCAAACGAGCTGTCTACGCTACCTGGTTGACGAAGGACTGTGACCCACTGTCCCATGCATTTGCTTAGAAAAGATTTTAGAGTTGGGTTTATTTTGTACAACTCTAAAACCCTTTTCAGCCACGAATGGGGCACCGCGTCATAGGCCTTCTTATAGTCAATCCAAGCAGCGGAGAGGGCTCCTTTGTTACGTTTGACTTGTTGGCAAATGGTCGTGTCAATGAGGAGCAGCTCCTTAGTACCACGGGACCCAATCTTACATCCATTCTGAGAGGAGGCCAAAACGTTATTTGCGACTATATGCGCGTTAATTTTTGCTCTCAGAATGGATGTAAGCAGCTTATAGGTGGTAGGTAAGCACGTTATGGGTCTATAGTTCTTTGGTTCCGTGGTACTACCAGACTTATGGAGCAGGAAGGTGACTCCGGTGGTCATGAAACTTGGAAGAGAACCCGTCTCGAGAGCTTCTTGGAATTGTGTTGCTAAACGTCCATGTGAGCATCGAAACCATTTTATCCAGAAGTTGTGCAATCCGTCCGGCCCAGGACTTTTCCAGTTCTGAGCTGTCCGGATAGCACAACTAACGTCTTCGGAGTCTATCGAAACAGACTCCATGGGTTCGATGGGTTCACATGCACGTTCGACAACACGCATCCAAGCTCCCTCCGTGTGCTCGACAGGCACCGACCAGATGCTGCGCCAGAAGTTTTTCATAGCGCTGGCATCCGGTAGCTGCCCATCGTTCACACGTCGACTTGTTCCTTCCCAGTTTCGGTACACCTTCCTTTGATCACTCTGGAAGTCGCGATTTTGCCGATATCGATTATTATTATTATTCACTCATTTATTTTTCTTCTTAATTTCTAAGTTTTTTACAATAGATATATAAAATAAACATTATAAAAAACTTAAAAACTAGGGTGCCGCCAGCAGCGGGGCAGGGCCCAAGCTACCGGTGGTTAGGGCTGCAGAGTGAGGAACCTCCTGACGATGCGCGCTGTGTCAAGGATGACTGCCTTCTGCATCTGGCCCTTAACCCAACCGTCTAGCGAAAGTCTCTTTAGATGTTGGTCGAGACTCTTCGCTATAAGGCCGTTTGCCGACACGACTATTGGGACTATGATCGTCGAGTCAACATCCCACATGGCAGTAACCTCATGAGCCAAGTCAAGGTACTTGCTCAGCTTGTCCTTCTCGGCTTTCACGAGGTTCTCGTATTATTATTATTATTATAATTTTCGATTAAGCACTTGTTTTAACTCATTTATAATTTGTCTAATTATAAAAGAAATAAACAGAAAAGTATAAATTATGTGTGATAAATACTCGGTTCTTGTTAAAAATAATAATTTTCCATGACAATTTTGGATCAATAGTGCAAAAATAATAAATAAAAGTTTGATTGGTGTAGGTATTTATTTTATTTGGATTAAAAATGCATATTTATTCAATAGATATATAAACAACAAAACGATAACAATACATCGATCATAAAATCGATTTATCGTGCATAAACTTCGATGTTTGACGTCGATGTTTAACTGTTGATAACATCGACATTCTGCCAGCGATGTTTTTTTATGAGCGATGTTGCATCCCTAGGATTGATACTGTCAGCTGTGACTTACACATTCAGTAGTTTTTTTTTTATGTAGCAACGTCGCGCTTTGTTAAGTGGGTGAAAAACATCGGAGATTTTAGTTTTTTTGCGTGCTACAAACATAAAAATTCCAATTTTATGTTTGGAGTATGTACTACTGTACTATCCCAAAGTTATAATAAATATATTAGTATTAAACTCATTGTAGTTACTTTGTCGTTGTTACTCAGTTAAAGTAGCTAGTAACCAATTTGGGTGTTTATTTATTTTTTACCCGACTGAAGGAAGGGTTAAGTTAGTACAACTTCGATTGGTCACCGATTGACAGCCTGAAACAACATTCGTAAAAAAATAACCAAATCATCCAGTTTTTATAACAGCGTTTCTAGAAGTAGTTAGCACCTGGTTCCTGTAGAGATCAACAAACAATGTAACTTCTATCTGTTACTGAATGAGACTTGCGCAGGGTCAAGCAAGTGGCGTATTTAGGGCTTAGAAAGGGGTTTAGGGATTTGCTGGCACTCGGCAGTGATAACGTGCCAAAAATGGTGATGATGATGTCACTATCAATCCCCTGTCTACGGTTTTTACAGAAATACTACGGTTTTTTTTAACTTACCTAGCAACCATTTCCACAAAAATATTTTCATCATAAAAGTAGGATAGGTATATACAAAGTAGTAATGCAAAACAGAGACACATATAAAACCGAAAGCGCCTTGATATGAATAAAAAAATAAACGAGTTCGTGATTCGTGAAACTGGACTGGAACGTAACACCACAAAAATCGAGTTGATCGAACGAATGTGGTTTTTTGGAAATTTATAAATTTCCAAAAACACCTGAAAATAGTATCAATTCTCTGTACAATTTATGAAGATGGAATTAAACGATGTAATAGTTAACCAGCCCGTGGTTATAGATAACGTAAGTAGCTCATTTGTTCACATAAAAATGTTTGTTTCTCGTGTCCCCAATAGGCGCACCTGTTTTGCACTGAAAAATCTCATTGTGAAGTGTTTCGACAGCAATGCAAATCAATACAGTGTTTCATAATTGATTTCCCATGTAAATAGAGCAGTACATATTTTGTTTGGATATAATGAATTCACAAAATGAGTCATTCGTAAGCTTCTTACGTCAACAATTACAAACATTGATACCTTACCGGTTCCTTATTTCAGGGCTCCGGTGTAATCAAAGCAGGCTTTGCTGGCGATCAAATACCAAAATGCAGATTCCCGAACTAGTAAGTTAAAAACTACTTACACTTTTCCTAGCTAATCTTGCAAATATGAGACAGTTTTTTTTAATTAATAAGTAAGTATTTGGAGATTGTACGTCGGTTTCTCATTGCGATGTGAGATCTCCGGAAAGATTGCCCTTGTATCAGGAATATAGTAAAGTTTTCCATAGTTTGAATTAAATAAATAAATATTGGTGGACAATTCATACACAACACCATTAAACCTATATCTCCAATAACTCCTGAAAGCTTTGCTATAGAAAGTATTGAAACTTCTGAATGAAATTAAATGTCAACTGTCCAATTTATTTGCCCAGCTGTTTGATCGAATGGCTGAATATTATTCAGGCTGCTAGTTAAACAGCATTGATTGGTAAAGAGGCTAGTCTGTTGATTGAATGGCTGATTAAGCTAGTTCGGTACAACATGTAGATACAGTGAAAGTGTCCTTTATACAATCGGAAACTATGCAATTGATGATTCATGTGATGATTTTTAGGGTTCCGTAAAACGTAAAAACGGAACCCTTATAGATTCGTCATGTCTGTCTGTCTGTCTGTCTGTCCGTCCGTATGTCACAGCCACTTTTTGCCGAAACTATGAGAACTACACTGTTGAAACTTGGTAAGTAGATGTATTCTGTGAACCGCATTAAGATTTTTACAAAAGTTTTTTAAAAAAACAAAAGTTAGGGGTGCCCCCCATACTGAGAACTGAAGCTCAAAAAATGTTTTTTCATCAAACCTACACGTGTGGGGTGTCTATCGATAGGTCTTAAAAAATGATGTTGAGGTTTCTAATATAATTTTTGTCTACACTGAATAACTTGCGCGAGAGACGCTTCCAAAGTGGTAAAATGTGTGTCCCCCCCCTCTAACTTCTAAAGTAAGAGAATGAAAAAACAAAAAAAAATATATGATGAACATTACCATGAAAACTACCAACGAAAATTAGTTTGAACTCGATCTGATGAGTAGTTTTTTTTAGTACGTCATAAATACACTATTATTAAAACTTCGATCAAAGTTACAACAAACTACAAGAACTATGTGTACTATGTATATTATGTTACTTGCTGGAACGGAACCCTTCATGGGCGAGTCCAACTCGCACTTGGCTACTTTATTTACAAAGTTATTGTGCATGCTCATGCAAAGAAGACTTCTGAGTTGCTACAACCAATTTTTGAGAGGTGTCATAGCAACTCACACAGGGTACAGCTGGAATACAATAAATATAATCTTTTCATTGTACACTTAATTTAACCCCTCATGAGGCATGAGCCCACCTACACTAATTTAAATCTAAATTCCTGTTGATTGAGTCTAAATTTGCTTAACTGGGTTGTCTTCCCGTTCTCCAGTAAGAAGTTAAATTTTATTCTGATTTGTTTAATGTACAACAGTATCGGGCGACCAAAGCATGTCCGTGTGATGGCCGGAGCCCTAGAAGGGGAGCTGTTTGTGGGGCCTCGGGCGGAGGAACACCGAGGACTCCTCACCATCAAGTACCCAATGGAGCACGGGATCGTTACCGATTGGAATGATATGGAACGAGTCTGGAATTATATTTATAGTAAGGTTAGTATAAAACAAATGGTCTGTAATAGGAACTGCCGATAGACGTGAAAACTTATAACTCAGGATTTGATAGCTTACTTTGGAAACTATGCGGGTGAAACCGGAGCGCGTGGGCATGAGCACGGCTATGGTCCCGAGCCTACGCGAAGATTTCTTATTATTCCCGAGCGTGATGCTAGAATTCAATTCACAGCTCACGAAAAATCTGTCTGTGGCGTGCCAAAAGAAGTTTTCACCTCAAAAACCTTTTTAGGGTTCCGTAAAATGTAAAAACGGAACCCCTATAGATTCGTCATGTCTGTCTGTCTGTTTGGTAAGTAGATGTATTCTGTAAACCGCATTATGATTTGAACAAAAAAAAAAAAAAAATTAGGGTTGCCATACTGAGAACTGAAACTCAAAAATTTTTTTTTCATCAAACCTACACTTGTGGGGTGTTTATTGATAGGTCTTCAAAAATGATGTTGAGGTTTCTAAAATCATTTTCGTCTACACTGAATAATTTGCGCGAGAGACACTTCCAAAGTGGTAAAATGTGTGTCCCCACAAACAGCTCCCCTTCTAGGGCTCCGGCCATCACACGGACATGCTTTGCCCCCTCTAACTTCTAAAGTAAGAGAATGAAAAATCTAAAAAAAATATATGATGTACATTACCATGTAAACTACCAACGAAAATTGGTTTGAACTCGATCTGATGTGTATTTTTTTTAGTACGGCATAAATACACTATTATTGAAACTTCAATCAAAGTTACAACGAACTACAAGAACTATGTGTACTATGTATATAATGTCACTTGCTGCAACAGAACCCTTCATGGGCGAGTCCAACTCGCACTTGGCCACTTTATTTAAACAGAAACAACAGATTGAATGTGCATAAGTCGAAGTTCTGGTCACAATTAATCTTCGTTTGCCCAAGTGCCGATTGATAATGCCCGAAATTACCTTATTGTGGCCAGAATTTAGAAGTAAAACGTTACAATTCTTGGGGCCATGTTTGGGCCATACCTAATTCAAGTTTTCCTGTGAAGAATAAACAACTTATTATTTGTCCCCAGGACCAACTATCAACATTCTCAGAGGAGCACCCGGTGTTGCTAACAGAGGCTCCCCTCAACCCTCGGAGAAACCGAGAGAAGGCAGCCGAAGTGTTCTTCGAGACGTTCAACGTTCCAGCTCTGTTCCTATCCATGCAGGCGGTGCTTAGCTTGTAAGTGGAAATTGTTATAAACTTTCTAGCTCGATAACGCGACATCGTTTCTTGGCAGATGTTCCGAAGACTGTATGGATGGATTCCAAAGATGAAGAGATTTGGTTCTACTTTCGTGATATGAATGTCAAGGCTATGGAATGCGTTGTCCAAGTGTGTTTTTCCTGATCATTGCAATCTTGGTGTCTTCAAATCGAGAGTGAATTGGTTTCTTTCAGGCTCCATCTTAGACTGCATCGTTGCTTAACATCAGGCGAAATGGCGGACAAGTAGTCCTAATGGGAGGATTTTCACAAGGCCCTGCTCAACCCTCTAAAAGATTCTAAAGTAAGAGAGAGAAGGCAGCTGAAGTGTACTTCAAGACATTCAATGTACCAGCTCTGTTCTTATCTGTTGATTTTTTGCAGTGGGCTTTTGTAATTAAGTGTAAATAAGTGTTCACTTATTCCGTGCAGACTTAATCGCACACATTTTTTTTCAAACACAAAGTCGTACAAGCCAGGAAATCAAGAAATGAACTAAACATATTTTTTTTGTGTTAAAAATTTAATTTAATTTCACTCTTTAGTAAACGAACCACAGGACTTGATCACGTCAAAATTATTATTCATTTACTTCGGACGTTTCAACACCGTTAAAAAATCTCTCTATAACCTGCTTAAACACCTTGGCTTGTCCAGAAGTGCAGTAAGTTCTATACTAGAACGAGTATCTAAAGCAGCACTAGTAGGATCATATCGGATTTGGCTGGACAGGGAGAGATATACGAGTAGTGAAGGTGAGTGTTGACGGACGTCACCAAAAGGGCCCCCTTTTAAACCTACGCCCGAGTCACAAGTCTTGGGGTCTATTCGAGATTTCTCTCTCTGCCACACGATGGACCCGGCACCCGCACGGTGAATCCATGGAATGCTAAGTAGTTCGTCTCTCTCCTCTAAATTCCACTTTACCCCTTACCTTACAGATACGCGACAGGCCGAACAACAGGCGTGGTGCTCGACTCGGGCGACGGGGTCACGCACGCGGTCCCCATCTACGAGGGGTTCGCGATGCCGCACAGCATCATGAGGGTGGACGTGGCCGGGAGGGACGTCACCAGATACCTTAGGTGAATTATTATTATGATATATGTGGTTATTAAGGGATTTCAGAGGGTCAAAACCGGATATATAGCCTTCAAAGCAGGATTTGTGGCTGAAGGCCTTAATTTTAGCTGCTAAAGCCTTGAATGTGGCTGCTAAAGCCTCGACTGTGGCTGCTAAAAGCGACTTGACTGTATGTAGCTTAAGTAACTATCATATCATCTATGTATAATTGTTATAATTTTTGTAGCCATCAGAAGCGTTTAAGGGATTAAAGCCGGATTTATGGCTAAAGGCGTTATCTGTATCTGTTAAAATTTTGACTGTGGCTGGTAAAATACTTGACAGTGGATTCCAATGGTCTCGACTGTGACTGTAAAATAGTTGACTATGTAATCACATAAAGTAGGTAGTAGAACTATGTAATCAATGTAATTACTGAAAGTCTTGACTGTAACCAGGCCCCGGACACTCGGCCTAAAATCCATACAGACGGTGCAGTTGACATACCTACACTCACACAACTACGCATATGTCGTTCGAACACATTTACGCATGTGTGCGTGTCACCTAGGGTTACTAAATTATTTTATGGAATAGCTGTGACTCGTGAGTTCACCTGCCTGTGTTAAGTGACCTATAATCTTACCTAGTTAGTGTTCGATCTTTAATGTAAATATAACTTTCATCAACAATCAGAAGGGAGAAGATTTAAAACAAAATAGGAGATAATAAAGGTACCATGGACGAATTGATTTTTAGTTAAGTACACTTACCCAAAGAGAAAACTTTAATCTGACAATATATTAATTAATCACTCCACATATCGTGTATTTCACATTAGATGGTAAAACTACGTCCATAAGTTGCATTTACACACAGTTCACTATAATCAGAGTATACACTGCACAAACTAATTATTAATTATTTCCATCGCATGTCTCACCACAGTAAAGAACAACATAATTTTTCAACTCAAAACTACAATTTAATTTTGTAAACAAACATTCCGAATTGTTGTTACTATGGCCGCCTTGTGGATCTCGTGTCTCGCGGGATAATGTTGCTAGTTCCGGATTTATTTTTTTACTAATTGCTTAAAAAAATATAACTTTTGTATGTTGATAAATAGTGATTTATTTATTCGCATTATAGTAAGGATCGCATAAAACTTTAAATATTGTGAGAATAGTGAGTGAGTCTATTATACTCAAATCACATTTTAAGGTTGAAGTCATTACTTAATAATTTATTTGCGCCGAATAAACAAAAATCAGTTTTAATTTCAAATTAAATTCAGAAACTTAATTGACCAAATTTCAACGACGATCATAAAAAACTTGAACAAAAATAAACGAAAGTAATTTTTAGTTTTGTTTTCATGTTTTAAAACTATGATCTACCAAAAAAAAGAAACATCAAAGGAGACATGGCCCAAATCGTACCCTGACCTCGGCACAAAATAATTGTATCTAATCTCAAAAAAATCTAATAACTGTATGTAAATATATTTTAGGAAAAAAAATTACACCACTCCCATAACCCTTTATTAGTGGCTAACATGTTTTTTTATCAGTGTAGTTTTGTAGGCGTTTTTTTTAAAGTTTACCAATACTGTTTGCAATCCGATGTAATCATCATCTTCATCTTCGTAACATCTTAGCATATACCTCTCTTCAAGTACGCCTCATATCCCAGGCCTATGCTAGTGCTGTGCTTGTGCCAGTACTTGTCCAGATTTGACCCGCGATTTAAGCAAACTGATAATTGAATACAAAGCATATTCTATACCTAAGCATATTCGTGCATTGTTTGATATAATATATCTTTATGACTCAGCCGGTATATATTATTTTTATATCATTAACACCAAATTATACAATATATTTTGTTCCATAAAACGAGCTTTTGACACGAACTTCTACAAAACTTCTACAGGCAAAAAAACGCAGGTTAGCCACTCAAACGGATGATGATGATAGTTTAGAATATTATTACTAATAACTTAAAATCTGAGGTACATCAAAAAACCCAGGTGTGGCACCTGGGTTTTTCAATGTGATTTGGGCTTATGTCCTTTGTTTCACAATAAATGGAGCTATTACGTAACAAACATATAAACGAATTGAGATCCGTCTCCTTTTTTGAAGTTGGTTAAAAATGAAACTAAATCGTAGTAGTACCGGTAGTACTAGAACCGGTAAAGTTTATAAGTCAATGTCTAAGCCGTTAATTACTGAATAAGTTTTAGTTTAAAAATATCGTTATTTTTTTTTTGGAACTATCCATTCTAATAGTCAATGTACTCGTATCCTCTTACTGGTTTTAATGAACGGTTGTTGCGAAATCTTAAATAAGCATACGACTTACTAGATGAAATCCTATATTCATTGTTCACTGTTGACCGACATAATATATACATGGACGCACATAAAAGTACAGATAGTCTAAATATTGAACCTGTTTCTTTTTTTTGAGTCGGTTGAATGCTAAGAAATAATCACTTAAATTTTATATCAATAAATTTTTCTGATTTCTGATTTACTTATAAATAAATCTGAATAGTAGCAATCTAAGTAAAAAAATCCACTAAATTGGCAACACTAGTGACTAGTGACTTCGTGAATTGCGAACTATACTCCGCGCCATCACTCGTTACCATACGTTTTTGGCGCCACTGACGTATTTCACAACGATTAACGAAAGCCGCAGTTTAAAAACAACGAGTTTAATAATTTCGTCACAGGACTTCAGTGTTGGCGCGTACTTCTAACCAGAATAGCTAACACAGTTTATAAAAATGATTCAATCTTTGTAGAAATTCTTATGAAATCAAAAATCTCTTATTGTTTCGTATAATAGACGAAAAATTTGGTACCATTTTGTTAAATAATACAGCATCATGGTCGTATTCTCATAGAAAATTATCGTCCGATATAACCCTTCGTTGAGTGCTTCTCGCGGTGCTTGCGGGGAAGGAAGCTTGAAACTGGCGGGGGGTGGGGAGTGTCCGTTCTATCTGTATTATCTATTCTATGCTGTAACAGCTAAAGGGCCTGCTTTGTAGCAGTTTAGACCTTGATTATAGCAGTTTTAAAGCTAAAGACATAGTTTTTTAATTTTTTTTTATAGTATAGAGTGATGAGACTACCAGGACTTGTCTCTGATGGTAAGCAACATGCCTGCCACATAACAGCACAGTGACACGCAACTATTGGAACGTTACGAGTCCAAATCATTACCCAGCACTGCACTGCGCTCGTCACTCAGAGATCTAAGATATTATATCACTAACCCTGAAATTTCTCTGAAAACATTTCCCTTCAAACCGGAACACAGTAATTTTTGCACATTACTGCTTGGCGGTAGAATAACTGGCAAATGTGTGGCACTTCCCCAAGCGGACTCTGCCAAGAGTCCTACCACTACAAGAATATAATCCTTCCTACTAATATTATTAATGTCAATGTTTGGATATTTGGATGTTTGGATGTTTGTTGCTCAATCACGTCCTAACGTATGAACGGATCGGGCTGAAATTTGGAACACAGATAGTTTATAGTCTGGAAGAACACATAGGCTTTTATAATATTTATATAACTTTATATCCCGGAAAAACAACGGGAACGGGAATTACGCCTTGACCAACAGCATGACCAAGGCCCAAGCCTTGGCTAACAATATGACCTAAAAACCAATTAAACCCCTATTGCAGGTTATTGCTACGCAAAGAGGGCGTAAATCTCCGCACATCGGCCGAGTTGGAGATAGTGAAAGCCATCAAGGAGCGCGCCTGCTATCTCTCGCCCAACCCGCTCAAGGAGGAGACCATGGACACGGAACGGGCGCAGTATACGCTGCCCGATGGCACTCAGCTGGAGGTAAATATAATTACTATTATTTTATTTAATCTTATACCTTTAAACGAGCAATTCTTGTACCTATATAAATATGTATATATATATAGAATCTGAATCTCGGAAACGGCTCGACGGATTTGCATGAAATGATGTATGCAGGGGATTTCGGGGACGATAAATCGATCTAACTAGGTCTTATTAAAAAAAAAACGCATATTATGCACGTTTTTAGACATGAAAAACTGTCAGTGATTCGAATGCGAAGGTAAATTTCGCCGCGTGACGCGACAGCATAATTAGCTCAGACGGGAAGTCGGGCGCTCATAGCGGTCACGAATTAGTAGCTCCGGGTTCGAATCCAGACGGGTTCTCTTTTGTTTTTCAATTCGTTTTTTTTAAGAAAATCTATTTTTTTGGAGTCTTTTATTTGTAGGTATCTAAGTATATTTAGTATTTAAACCGAGCAAAGCTCGGTCACCCAGGTACTTATAAATTTAAGTAAAAAAATAAAATCTTGAAATTTTTTGGTGGCGGCCTTCTTGGATTCGAAATTTGTTAAACTACCGGTTTTTGATTTTACAAGCTAATTAAATTTATAGTGACTGAAGTTTTGTGGTGGTGTCAATCTTGGGCTTAAAATTTGTCATAGTGTAGGTTTTTTTTTCATCATCATTTATTCATCATTCATTTGTATAGGAATTTTACTAGTCAAGCTCTTTTATTCGATACCCGGATTGAGGGAGTTGTGTAAAAATATGTAATTGCTGTTTTGTGGTGGCGGTCATGCTGGGTTAGAATTTTATCATATATTCTACTAGTCAAGCTCAGTATTTAATAAGTACACATAAAGAGTTATGTAGCTGTGAAAATAGTATGTGAAAATAGTACCCACCATTTTGTTTTGACGGCCATCTTGGATTTGAAATTTATCATTGTGTATAGATATATCTATCTTCTTAATATATATAAATCTCCTGTCACGATGTTTGTCCGCGATGGATTCCTAAACTACTTAACCGATTTTAAATTAAATTGGCACACCGTGAGCAGTCTGGTCCAACTTGAGAGATAGGATAGTTTTTTTTTCGATTAATAGTCCTTATATGACGAAATCCGAGCGAAGCCGGAACGGGCCGCTAGTATCTATATAGATCATAGCTCTTTCATTTGATATATCATATTGAGGCAGTTGAAAGTATGTAATTCTGTATGTTGTGGTGGCGGCCATCTAGGATTTAAAATGTGTCAAAGTGTATATCACGCGCTTTCATATAATATCCATATTGAGAGTTTGAAAAAATTATGTAATAGCGGCCATTTAGTAATAGCGGCCATTTTAGATAATTTTTCAACAAATAAAGAATAGGTACTCCTGACTAAATCACCTTTAAAATAATGAAAAAACTGAATTAAAATCATTTCATCGATAAAAGTCAAAGTAAATAAAGTCAGTTTGTTTAAAATGTTATTTATCTGTATTTATGTTTGTCAATAGATCGGTCCGGCCAGATTCCGTGCTCCGGAAGTCTTGTTCAGGCCAGATCTCATCGGCGAAGAGTGTGAAGGTAAGATTTTTAATATTTATTTATGGAATTACTAGCACGGATGCAATTCTGACACTAAATGTACTAATTAAATTGGTTATTGTGGGTTATCCCTAAGAGATAGACATATACCATAGTGAGCTTTTTTGTAGACCTTTTTAAGGTGTACAATACTGCGGTACATTATTTTGATCCATCTCGTAGGGTTCAGCCAGCGTTTGCAATTTAAGTGCAAAAATTGCGTTTATTTATGACATCGTTTTAGAAATCTTTAAAATTACCAGTGGCTCTCTACTGTATGTACTATGCACGTATTCTACATATAAACATTCCTCTTGAATCTATCTATTAAAAAAAAACACATCAAAATCTGTTCAGTAGTTTTAAAGATCTAAGCATACATAGGGACAGAGAGACCCGGGAAGTGACTTTGTTTTCTAATTTATACTATGTAGTAATAGGCGAGCAGCATTAGCTGATATGCCTATATCTCAGTATTGAAACAACAAATTATAGGTAATTGTCTGTTAAAATTATATTGTCTTTCGCTATCCATTTGTCTAGTTTGTTCTTGAAAGAGTTTAATGACTTTGCTGAAATAACATCCTCAGGCAACCTGTTCCAGTTGTAAACCACTCTGTTGGTTAGGATGTGATGTGCGGTGTTTGTCAGATATATACATATAGGATCAAATCTCACATGTCCTCATTGTCCCGAGATTATGTAGTGGTAGGACTCTTAGCAGAGTACGCCTGGGGAAGGACCACACCTTTGCCAGTTATTCTACGGCCAAGCAGTAATGGGCAAACATTACTGTGTTCCCGTTTGAAGGGGAACGTTTCCAGTGAAATTACAGGGCTTAGAGATATAACATCTTAGATATCTGGGTGACGAACGTAGTGCAGTGCTAGGTAATGATTTTGAGTCTTCATGTTCCAATAGCTGCGTGTCACTGTGCTGTTATGTGGCAGGTATGTTGCTTACCATCAGGCACATGTCCTGCTTGTCTCACCACAATTTATAAAAAAAAAAGTGGCCGTCATAGTAACTGCCGATAGAAGTGAAAACTTATAACTCTGAATTTGATAGCTTACTTTGGAAACTACACGGATGTAACCGGAGGGCGTGGCTTGCCCACCATGGCCTGACCATCTAGAAATGCGTCAGCATTTCCCATTGGCTGACGCATTTCTAGATGGCCATGCCATGGTGGGCAGGCCACGCCCTTTTAGCATTTCCCATTGACTGACTAATTTCTAGATAACCAATGGCTATGGTCCCGAGTTTACCCGAATATTTCTTATCATAACCGAGCGTGACGCTAGAATTGAATTCACAGCCCACGAAAAATTTGTCTAGGCGCGCCAAAAGAAGTTTTCACTTAAAAAAAATACCTTCGTTTTTGAGCAGCAAACACCAAAATTTGCACATTTCAGAAATGTAGAATCAAATCTCACAGGGTAGTTGTTCCATCCCGTTCCAGGTCTCCACGAAGTCCTGATGTTCGCGATCCAGAAGTCGGACATGGACTTGAGGAAGGTGCTCTACCAGAACATAGTCCTGAGCGGAGGCTCCACTCTGTTCCGGGGCGCCGGGGACAGGCTGTTGGCCGAGATACGGAGGCTGGCGCCCAAGGATATGAAGATACGGGTGAGGATGGAGAAATTTAGAAAAAAAAAATACTTAAAAAAATATTGTATGAAAAAAATTGGTTGTCTGTAAAGTCGGTTTACGGACGATAGATTAACGTGACAACATCATAACAATGAGCGACAATTAACGTAACGGGACACTTTTTCGCACATGCAGCCGGCGTTCATCGATTTATTAGACGTTGTCACGACAAAAAAAAATTGGAGAAAAATATAATTAAAACAGGCTTTATTAAAAAAAAGACAAACGTCGTAACAAAACATTGATAGATGCGACGCAAGCGTACAAGTAGCGTAACAGGTCAACAAGCGTTACGGGACAATTAGCGTTACGGGACATAACGGGACACTTTTTCGTGCGTGCAATCGGCGTTCATCGATTTATTAGACGTTGTCATGTCAAAAAAAATGGTTGTCTGTAAACTTGGTTTATGGACGTCATAACAATGAGTGTAACGCGACAAGGAACGTAACGGGACACTTTTTCGTTCGTTAGCCAGATTTGAAGCCGTTCTCGATTTATTAGACGTTGTCACGTCAAAAAAAAAAATGAAGTCATAAGAACTAGCGATAGAAGTGAAAACTTATAACTCAGAATCGAAAGGAAAGCAGATGGAACAGAATAGTTGGTCATTGACATTCAACGTGGGAACGCGGCGAGAGTCATGGCCACTTTTGCGTCGGGAGCAGTTAGGGGTGTGTTATTCGGAGACAAGTTTTAAAATTGTAATAAGTTTCTGATGTTTCATTTCATTTACTCATAATTGGACAGCTCACGGACACTACGTGGGTGAAACCCAGTACCGGTTTTCCTCGAATTTGCCCGAAGATTTCTTATCATTCCCGAGCGTGTCGCTAGAATTCAATTGATTGCCCACGAAAAATCTGTATGGGGCGCGCCAAAATAAGTTTTCACTTCCACAAGCTTTTATTACTTGTTCAATAAGAACTATCCACTAAGCCGCACTTACCCAGCGTGGTGGATTATGTCCTTAACTCTCTCCTAGCGAGAGAAGACTCCGAGTACCAGCAGTGGGAACATTTAATGGGATGCTTTGGCAAAAATAAAAGATCTAAAAAAATAAATAAATAAAAAATGGCAGTCATAGGAACTGCCGATAGAAGTGAAAACTTATAACTCAGAATTTGATAGCTTACCTTGGAAACTACACGGGTGTAACCGGAGGGCGTGGCCTCGCCATCTTGGCATGGTCATCTAGAAATGCGTCAGCATTTCCCATTGGCTGATGCGTTTCTAGATGGCCATGCCATGATGGCCTGTCCACGCCCTTTCAGCATTTCCCATTGGCTGACGTATTTCTAGATGGCCAATAGCCATGGTCCCGAGTTTACCCGAAGCTTTCTTGTCATACCCGAGCGTGACGAATGAATTCAATTCACAGCCCACGGAAAATCTGTCTAGGAGCGCCTAAAGAAGTTTTCACTTCAATAGTTAATGGCCATCTTCCAGGACGTCTACTCTATTTCTACGAAAACGTAATTTCGAAAAAAAAACTCGCGGCTTTCCTACTCTCGTTCTACTTCGTTTCGTCCGATACAACATTGTTTGACGTTTAAATGTTCTAAGCATACTCTAATTAGAGTAGGCTTAGAACATGTAAACGGACAAAACGACGGATCGAAGTAGAATCGGCGTGGGAAAGACGCGAGCTTATTTCGAAATTACGTTTTCGTAGAAAGAGAGTAGACGTCCTGGTCCATCAAATGACTGTATGCTGTATGTAGCTACCATAGCATCAAAGTACTAGTTAATACTATTCAAACGAGCCCAAACTCTATGGGGTTATATTGTTTCATTGCAGTCACTCAATCGGTAACCGGGATGTGGATCAAATTTAATTTGAAAGATTTTATGACAAACGAATCGCATAGGTGAAACTAAATAAATATAAAAATAATCTTTTTTGACGTGACAACGCTAATAAATCGATGTACTTACGAATGCTGCATGCATGTTTTTTAGGGTTCCGTACCCAAAGGGTAAAAACGGAACCCTATTACTGTGATTCGGCTGTCCGTCCGTCCGTCTGTCACCAGGCTGTATCTCAAGAACGGATCACCGTTGATAGCTAGACAATTGAAATTTTCACAGATAATGTATTTCCATTGTGTTGTGTGTGAATTGTCCACCAATATTTATTATTATTATTTATTATTATTGCCGCTATAACAACAAATACTAAAAATAATATATACTCCCATACAACAAACTTGAGTTTTTACCGTTTCTCGATTAGTCCGTCCCAAGCAAACTAGATGGCGCCATTAGTTAAAAACGCGATATCGAATTCGTCGTCAGAATCATGATCAACAAAATAAAGCCAAAAAGGTTTTCGCCGTGAATTTGCTACTAATACGTGCGGGACGCCCACTCGCTCTTGGCCACTTTTATTCGTTCTAAACTAGCTATACATTGTTCCAGATCTCAGCCCCACAGGAGCGCCTCTACTCGACATGGATAGGAGGCTCGATCCTCGCTTCGCTCGACACATTCCGTAAGATGTGGGTCTCCAAGCGGGAGTACGACGAGGAGGGACATCGCGCCGTGCACAGGAAGACCTTCTAGGTGCTTCCAGAAGATGCTGTAGAAGATGGGACGTTTTGGGAGGTTGGGGAAGTTCTGCTGTCTTCTAGAAGGTGCTAGATGGAGATGGGAGGTTGGGGAAGGTCTGCTGTCTTCTGGAGACTTCTAGAAGATGCTAGATGGAGATGGGACGTTCTGGGAGGTTGGAGAGTCTGCTGTCTTCTAGAAACTTCCCTTTAGGAGCTTCTAGATGCTTCCAGAAGATGATAGGCGGAGATTGGACGTTCTGGGAGGTTGGTGAGATCTGCTGCTGATCTGTTGTCTGTAGAAACCCGGGGCCATGTTCTGTGATGCCGGATCCCACCACCCTCTACCTTCTGGTCTGGTGCTAGGGACTATCTATGGTCTCCTACACTTACCTATTTACCTTAGATAGAACCTTCCAGAAACTGCACGACTCAGTATGAAGATCTTATAAATGCTTATAGAAGATTTTAGTACTGAAGTTAACGTGGTTGTTACACATATTTATTGTATAACTCGAGTCAGATTGACCGATCATAATATTACTTCTGTGAAGATGTGAGAAGCGTTCCATACAGCATTGGAGCTTCTGAAGAGATTCTAGAACATAGAAATAGTCTGCTATCTCCTAGACTTCATCTAACCGTTCTAGAAACTTCTATATAGTTCTAGAAGGCCCTAAAAGTTTGCGATATTTAACATTCTACCTTACTTTTGGGAAGTTCTTGTTACTGCTAGAAGATTTTGACAGGGATAGAAGTCAGCAGTCTTCTAAGTCTACCCGTCTTTTAGATAGCTTAATCTTCTAAGCACATCTAGCATGTTTTTGAAGCTTCTGAAACATCTAGATTGTTTTTGGAGCATCTAGAAGCATCTAGCATGTTTTTTGGAGCTTCTAGAAACATCTAGATGTTTTTGGAAACATCTATCATGTTTTTGGAGCTTCTAGAAACTTCTGGCTGGTTCCAGATACATTGCGGTACATTTTACGCTTTGTCATAGACAAAACCTTCGAGAACTCGTAGAAGAGAGGCAGTCCTCCTTGATTTTGGTTTAGTATTGAACGTTAGAAGGGCGAAGTACGAATGATAGCGTACTCATTACCGTCGCGTATACGCAAAGCAGTTTCGATATGCAAAAATACCTGTCAAAAGACAATTCTGAATTTCGTCAAGAGATGGCGGCAATATTTAATTGTGCAAAAATTATTTAACAACATTTGGCGAAATTGAGCATTGTCTTTTGGCATCTTGAGTAATTTTTTTTGTCTTTTTTTGTCAAGTTTTAGTTGTACTATAAAAGGGCGTGTTGCTCACACTATCCTCGAATTAGACCGCAGAATGCAGTTGAAACTTTGCCAGTATATTTAAAAAACCCGTTAACAAATTAAGTCGTAACAAAAACGCTAGTAATTCTTACTTCGTCTAATGTTCTGTGAACTGGGAAAACCCAACTTTCTAGAAAGGTCTAGAATCTAGAAGAATGCACGTTAGATATTTACCATTAGCGAAAAACTTAACTGCCGTATTTCAAACATTTGCTTAAGACTGGCGCAAGCAAAAAAACTTTTAAATTTATTGTGTGCAATAAAATATTTGGATACAGTCAAATTTTTGTGTGCAGGAAAGATTTTGTGTATTGTCAAATTGTTATGCAAAGTGAAATAATTACATACAGTGAAATTTTACATACAGTAAAATATTTGTGTACTTACCGTAAAAAAAAAAACTGTGAACAGTAAATTTTTTGTATAAAAAAAAAAAAAAAAATTTTTTAATTTTTATATATTTTTTTGTCATCTTACCTGCGAACACTAATAAAGATTTTTGTATTCGTAAAATTTTTGTATACTCATGGTAAAATTTTCGTGTACTTATAGTGAAATTTTTATGGTACAGTTATTTTTTTCTGTATTTATGGCAAATTTTAAGTGAATTTATTGCAAACTGTAACATTTTTGTGTGCAGTCAAATTTTTCTGTACAATAAAATTGTTGTGTACAGTAAAATTTTTATGTAGAGATATTTCGAATTTTTGTGTACAAGTATAGTAAAACTAGCGGCCCGTTCCGGCTTCGCTCGGACATAACCTAGACACTGTTTGCAGCGCCATCTGCCGGGCTTATTTGTGAATTTAAGCCATCTTCGAATACACACACAAAAAAAAACATTCAAATCGGTCCCGTCGCGTCGTTTAGGAGTTCACTGTCAAATGATTAAATTACTAAAACGGCTATAAAAAAACAGGGGTTAGTGATAAAAGGGTAAAAATTTAGGGTTGTATGTATTTTTTAACGCCACATTATGAAAAAATAAAAACAAAAAAATATTACCAAAAATTAAAAAAAAAAGTTTGGGGTGAACAACCCCTAACACTTAGGGGTATGAAAAATAGCTAGTAGCCGATTCTCAGACCTACTGAATATGCATATAAAATTTGCTAAAAATCAGTAAAGCCGTTTCGGAGGAGTAAGGAAACAAACACTGTGACACGAAAATTTTATATATAAGATTATTATTGTCTGCCTATAATAAGATTTTGCATACAATAAATGGTTTTTCGTACAGTAAAATGTTTGTGTACAGTCACATTTGTGTATTTCGCCTCAGTTTAGTAAAATTTTTGTAATACGGCAGTTGTATAAATGATATTGAGATTGCTTAAAGTCAGTGTATTTATTAATTTTATAAGTTTATTTTTAATGTATCATAGTTTAAGCGATGGCAGTTAAAATATAACTATAACACAGACCAATGGAGACTTTGTTGCTCATCTGTAGTTTTTATTTTCACAATTGTAACTTACATTGGAAACTCCCTGCTTAAAGGACTTAAAGGCAAACACACAACTTGGCTAAATTTAGTGACTTAATTCAGAAGCAAAGTAAGTCGACTGAATTCAGAAGTTTTGAAACTAGTTAGAAACAAGCAATCCTCGCCAGGGATGTAACGGAGGTAATTTTATCGGAACCGAAGGCGGAGTCGGCGTTTTTAAATTTGATTTATCGGAGTCGGAACTGAAGTCGGAGGCATAGGCAGGATCAGAAGTGGTGGCAGGAGAGACATTTTTATTGGGTATAAAAATGTTTTTTTTGCCAAACACGTGAACACGATAAACATTGACGAGCAATTGATTTAAAAGGTTGGGATTTTGTATTTCCATTTACTTTCTACCACAATAAGGGATTAGCTCAAATATTTATACACCTTACCTCCGATTTAAAACCTCCGTTTTAAAAGTTTCGGAGCCGAAGTCGGAACCGAAGATGTAATTATAATCGGAAGTTCCGACTTATCGGAGTCGGAGTCGAAGCTCCGTAACATCCCTGATCCTCGCTTCTGAATTTAGTATGCTATTACATTTCACTGAATTCAGAAACGACTAAATTCAGGAGACTAAATTTAGCCAAATGTAATAATGTTTTACTTATTGACTTGACCGAATTGCTTAGTTGGTAGTAAGTCTGTCTTCGAAGCCGAGGGTCGTGGGTTCGATTCCCACCCAGTGCAAATATTTGTTCTGTGTGTATAGCATAAGGAGTCCACTAAATGTTCCCACTGCTGGGACTCGGGGCCGTCTCTCGCATGGAGGGAGTCAAGGTCATAATCACCACGCTGGCCCAGTTCACACATGCCTCGAAAGAATCTACGTACATGTCTAGAAATGCTGACACATTTTTAAATGTCCAATAGGAAAGGCTGAGGCATTTCTAGATGGCCATTGGCTATGGTCCCGAATTTACCCGAAGATTTCTTATCATTTCCGAGCGTGACGCTAGAATTCACTTGACAGCCCACGAAAAATCTGTCTTTGGCGCGCCAAAAGAAGTTTTGACTTCAAAATATATTGTACTTACATGTTTTCTCAAAATAGTAATTATTTATTTGATGTTATGTTTACTACATTATTTTGTACTGCACAAGTAGTTGAAATTATCTATTAGTTACTATTTTAGTAGTCAATAATATTTAATTATTTAACTCGGCAACTCGGCATACTTCAATTCGATTACAATTGATTCATTCATAGCATTTCAAAATGTTTTGCCATTTGAAATAACATTCTTTACCTCTATCCTCCATACGTGAAAAGAAAATTGCGCGCAAAGCATTTCAAAAAAAGTACACCAAAGAGTCGGACACTCGGAACGAGTATGAGTTTTTAACAAATTATTTACTTTAACCTCTAGAGGGTAAAAAACTTTTGCGCCCTGATATCGAGGAGCAAAAGTACTCTTTCCGAGCTGGTGGGATGAAAAATATTAAACCTGGCTAGATCTTCACTTAGGCCTACTGTCCACGCACGCGTCTTTTGTCGAATGCATGCATCCTACGAACAAACGCAAGACGTGCGGCTGTCGTGTCGTTGTCGTTTCGTGGACACAGACTTCATTATTTGTACGCAAGATGCAAGCATTCGTCTTGCATCCGACAATTGTCGAAATCGTGCGGATGTCGTGCAGCTACGTGGACAATTGGCCTTAAGAGTGTGCAACGGATTGCATGATCTAACACCACCTCGCCCTTTTATTCTATCAGACTGTTGGTATATCGAAAAAGTGACACCGTTTCATGGTTTACATTCCAAAGGCTCGAACGAAGAGTTTCTCTACTTTTGTGAAAAGAACGTGTAGGATTTGGAATGCGTTGCCTGAGTGGATTTTTCCCGATAGTTACAATCTTGGTGTCTTAAAATCGAGAGTGAATCGGTTTCTTCTAGGTACACACGCTCCATCGTAGACCGCATCGTCGCTTAACATCAGGCGAGATGTTTTTTTTTTTTTAATAAAGAGCGACGAGACGAGCAGGCCATGTGCCTGATGGTAAGCAACATGCCTGCCACATAACAGCACAGTGACACGCAGCTATTGGAACATGAAGAGTCCAAATCATTGCCTATCATGGTGGTCAAGTGTAAACCTATAATAGTCGAAAAAATCCTTAACAGTATAAGGTATTAATTGCGCTTTGCTGATTCGTGTCTTATTTCCATATCAAAGAGATATTAAACTAGAAAACGAAAAAAATATTGTTATATTTTATGCACTTATAGACATTTATAGAGAAAGGACTGAGTGTTCCTTAAACAGTGCTTTAAGTGTAATAAGGCTTTTACCCAGCTGTAAAGTACTTGTAAATGCGGGCAAGAAAGTGTGAGAGAGACGAAGACGCAGTACGTCTCTTTCTAGAGTTCTGATTGGCCCACGTCGTAGGCATTCAAATATTTGTACTGTGTCTGGGTGTTTCTATGTATAATAAGTATGTATTTACAACTATAAAGGGTTACTGGTATTTAGCCTGCATCAGTTTAATCTTCTGTATATTTAAACAAACAACTTTTGTTAAAACTGAATACATATCACAAAAAAGTAGTGTTTGTTGCCCTCTCCAACACTGTTTAGTGTTTATACACTTTCGGACATCAATAATAATTGTCAAGCATTAAAAATTGCGCGCCCTCTTGTTAGGAAAATTTCGATGATTTTAGACCGAGCAAAAACACATTTTCTTTTGTATGGGAAAAAAAATAGTTTTTTTAAAACTGGAGAACAAAAGTTGACGTATTTAATGTACTTAACATCCCCTTAAAAGGACGCAGGCTGGTTACCAATAACCCTGTATAAGTAGGTATTATATCAGCTATCTGGCCGCCATAGTACAAGCCTTGCTTAGTTTGGGGTCAGATGGTATTGTGTGTGAATTGTCCACCAATATTTAATTATTATTTATAGTTGAAAAGGGACAGGTATTGGCCTAACAGTAACTTTGTCTCTTTCTAAGAGAGTAATCAATTGGGATTATGAGTGGGTCAAAAATGTACCATTTTAATTAGTCCTTCAGGTATATTATGGAAAAATATATGACTCATATCTTTTGTTTTATCAAATTACAAATAATCGACAAAGATATAGATCATCAAACTTCCGGAGTGGGAAGTTGTGACGCCACGTCTTTATAGCAATCGTACAATGAAGTGACGTCACTCGAAGCTTCTAAGCACTGTAACTTCGTCATTTTTTGTTTGTGAAACAAAAGAAAAAATACGTGTACAATATTTTTTAATAATCTTACTGAGGGACTAATTAGTTTTTTTTGGAGTCATCATGCCTGTTTTGTGCGGATATTGATGTCCATACCTCTGTATCTATGATTTTAGGGCCCAGATCAGATACTTTTAATTTTTACATTTGGCTTATGCGAGCAGTTTAGCATTATAATCGTAAGTTCTCATTAACTCACTGAAATCAGGTAACGAGACGAATTTAAATGCTTAAAGACGTTTTTTATTTAAATAAATTATTTTTTTTCAAGTACCTACGACTTTTATTGTGAGCGTCAGAACCGCTGGACCAAGTCTGATTTTTTATGTTTGATAACCATCAAATTTTAGTACCTTTTTGGTACTATTTGGTACCTTAGTTCAAATAATTAGAACCTCGATGAGCAGTGAAAAAACATGAAAAGAAAGTGGGCAGCCATTCTGACGTCAGGTTGGCTGGACCACATTTATTTCACATAGTTAGAGACAAAATTACGGAATTATTTCTTTGCCATTATTTAGTACCTTTTTGGTACCTTACGTTTTTATTTCATACTAGCGGCCCGTCCCGGCTTCGCACGGGGTCAAATTTTTTGTTAAGTAGGTATGCTAAATGAAATGTACATGACCAAATTTTTCCAAAAGATCAAAATTAAAAACCAAAACTTTAAAGTTCAAAAACATTAAACTGCCTGGCCTGGTGGCTTAGTTGGTTAAAGGCCGTTTTGTAAAGCGGCGGTTTAACGATCAGCCGGATTGAATACAGCTGATTTATAAACCACTGGAATGTATTCAACGCCATACGTTATTCAACACGGCTAGCCGTAATGTAATAAAAAGTGTAAAATAAGTTCTTTGATAATTTTTAGTTCCGATTCTTAACACTCATGGCGCTGCCTGACATAACAACAACCATGGCGTTGAATACTGTGTGTTCCTAAATTGCTAACACGGCTAGCCGTAATGTAATAAAGCGAGAGATTAACCGCATCTTTGACAATTTTTAGTTCCGATTCTTAACACTCATGGCGCTGCCTGATATAACAACAACTATGGCGTTGAATACTGTGTGTTTCTAAATTGCTAAAGTGACAGTGGATTCTGGAGTTTGGAGGAATCGTACCCAATATTATTAGGGTGGCACTTATCACCCTGGGCGTTACTTGGATACTATTTCGTTTCCACCGTCCACCTTGTTAATACTAAATCGGACCGGGTAGGTTACATGAGACCCAGATCCGACCCGGAGCACCCCGACTCCACCTAGTCTTGGCGCTACTACCCCTAGAGTGTATTTAAAAGAATGCGGGAGCCAGAAGCTCAAGGGAGGTCCTGAGTGGAGCGAGCCATGCAAGTAGTTTTAAAACTATAATAGGTCGTAACTTGACCACCATCTCACCTGATGTTAAGCGACGATGCTATCTACGATGGAACATGTTTCGATAATAGACCCTTGTCTATGGAAGTTCACCATGTTTCTTAGGTGTACCGTCACCGATATCAAGTTATGGGCTTTCAAACTTTATGTGAGAGGTAAAATGTTGCAAAAAAAATAGTACGGAATATCGTACGAAATAATCGATCAATTTATTCAGATAAATGAAATTAATTTAGATTTAGTGTTATTATTTTTTTAAATATGGTCTTCCTACAACATAAGCAGTAATACAATGCGGCTGTACGTGGACCGCCTTATTGAAGAACGTATTGCAATGACAATGCGGCTAATCGTTGAACCGCCGCATTACAAAACGGCCCCGTTTTTCAAAACGGCTAGCCGTAATGTAATACGGCGAACTATACAATCCGGCTGCGACATATACATCATAATCCGGATCTCGTTGTTGGGCTGTATGTTTGATGTCTTGACACAAATTGTCTTCAAAAATGTGCCATAATTCCGAGGGAAAACAAAATAATAATATTACCACAAACAACTCTCTCAGCCTCAACGGACACCGAGAAATTGAAGCTTCTCTCAAAGTGATTTCTTTGATTTTGAGTACCTAGTCTTGGAACGATGTACCTACGTGGTACATGATAAAGAAGTATTCTGAGATAAAATCACTCTGACTGGGATGAACGCTGTACTGTATGTACACTCTTCATAATTCTGCCGGCCGTCGCGTCGCCGTCGTTGCAAATATTTAGGATGGATATTTTTAATTTCGTAATATATTTTGAATGGAATGTCCGATTTTAATAATTCAAAAAGGAATCGATAGGTAATAAAGCAGTCTTGATTGAAAATAATTTATTTTGATAAGAATTAAAACAAATGTATGAATAGCATGGTCTTAAGTTGATCGGCATTTTTATCTTCTTTTAAAATGTAAAAAAGCAGTTGTAGCGACGTAATTACTGTAGTTAGACATATGCTCTCGCGAGGTTTTTGTAGATTTTAATACGTTCTATAATATTGTAGAACATTGTTTGGTTCTATCATTGGTACTTTCCGCAGCGTATGCGATGAAAGCCATTTTATGGCTGTTTTTTTTATACCTTGCGTTGGTTTTAGTAAAAAATTCCAAAGATCACTATTTTTTTCTTGTAATAAAAATAGCCTATGTTACTCAGTGATAATGTAGCTTTCTCTTGGCAAAAGAATTTTTGAAATCGGTTCAGTAGTTTTTGAGTTTATTACATACATACAAAAATACAAAAATACAAATCTTTCCTCTTTATAATATTAGTATAGATTTAATTTCATAGTGTCCCTGGAAAAAAATATGGATGATTTTTATTTCAGCATATATACCTATTACATGTATTTAGTAAATATATACTTATTTGTACCCCATAAATTTAGCGGTGAGTTTCCCATATCCGCTAACATAAATTTCAGTTTTATTTTTAGGTAAATATTATACAGGGTGACTGATGGGATCGAACAATCCGCTGTATCTCATAGAACAAAATTAACAACTTTTGTGCTATGACTTAGGTACATGAATCGTAGAAAAAAGTTATTTTTTGCCCTCGATCAATATTTTTTTATTCGAATTTTCAAAAGTCGTGACACAAATGTTTGTTCGGTCGTCATCTACAGAACTAGCCCGTAAGGTATTGTATCTGTCTTGTAACCATATTTGTATACCTAGTTCATTACAAAAAACACAGAATAATAATTAAAAACAAAAAAAAAACATACTTTGTGTAACATGCTCCCTTTGAGTAAGTAGCATTAGTATTAAATTATAAGATCTTATTGTAATTACCCTTTTTTGCAAATGAATAAATTTATTATTATTATTATTTATTTACGTATTTTTAGTACCTATTTTTATTTATTATTAATAGTATTACAATATTATAATAAATCATCTGCTTATATTGTGAAGAAGATTTTAATGCTATGCTATTTTTATCGAGCTTTGCTGAAACACTAGAGATAATAATAATTTGCATTAGCAGCATACAATATAAACTCATGATAATTATGAATGACTCGATGGGACTAGAGAAAAATATCAGGATAAGAGTAAGTAAGGGTCGTTGGTGACTTATAAGGAAGGATTATGTCCAGCCAGCAGTTAACTGATATAGGCTGATGATGTGATGATGACGTATTATGCAGTTTGGATATATGTATTTCTGCAATGTATCTTTCTATTGAAACTGAAAATAATAACTTTAGTTAGAATTTTATTAGTCATAGAATAACTTTACTTTTGGTTTTGGCAACTGACTCATAATTTTGCACTAGTGATTGCATCAGTTAGGTCTACCGCCTAAAGGCCCGTTTGTATTTTGGTTAGTGCGAGTGCGACGTGTCGGCACACGTTTCGGCTACTAATCACTAAACACACGCACTACTCACTCGCACTCGTACTACTCTAAATGAAAGCAGGCCTTAACTCCCCTGCTTTCTGCTTTCGGCTTTCGCCGATGAAAGCAGACAACTAGGTACATCTGCTTTCCGTGTGTAGTTTTTTGGTTCAAAATGAACTGTTATTAAGTTTGTCAAGTGTCACAGTATATCATAATTATAAAGGTGGGTTATAAAAATTAAAACTCACGAGTATAACAATAGGGTACAATCCTCAAAAAAACTAATTACCTAGTTCGTCAGTTAGATTGCTAAAAAATATTGTACACGTATTTTTTCTTTTGTTTCACAAACAAAAAGTGACGAAGATACAGCGCTTAGAAGTTTTGCGTGACGTCATTCGTGCCTATGATTTTTACTCAAAGTGACGTCGCGACTCCCCACTCTCGAAGTTTGATGTTCCATAATTTATATCTCTGTCGATTTTTAATATTTTGAAAAAACAAAAAAACGTGTCCCATATTTTTCCATGATCTAGCTGACGAACTAATTAGAATAGTGTATTTTTGACCCAGTTCGGTACCCTATTTTGACTTTAATCGTGGAATTAATATTTTGTACATAAAAATGACATGAACACCAGCGTAGCAATTCTGAAACCAATCGGATTGATCTCGGCATGCCATCAAACCTCTCGGTCTTTGTCTTACGCGTTTAGAATGAGAGGGACAAGGAATGTCATTCTGAATTTGTGTCGGATGCGTTTAAAATCAGTACCCAGATTACTTCAAGACTTAAAAATATCAGTTTTACGAATAACGTTTGTCGAAGTATAAGTCGGTTACCACAATCAACATTACATGAACTTTAAATATTATGAACAAAAAAACAGGGTAAGTACTAATTCACAACTCAATCCGAACGATGCGATGGTTATAACAAACAACACATACAAATCCATAGGAAGCGTGTGTTTACTATTTATGTAGTCGAGTACCTACCTAAGCACTTCAATATCAGTTCTTACCTACCGTCCACCTCCTGAAAAAATCTGGGTGAACTGTAGAAAGATTTTTTTACGACGGGTAACCTCTCAGATATACATTGAAAGCCTTTAACTTGGTATTGTGGAAATTTCAGAAATATGTACCGGTCCTTAACTGCTGGCTGGACATAATCCTTCCTTATAAGTCACCAACGACCCTTACTTACTCTTACCCTGATATTTTTATCTAGTCCCATCCTGTCATACATAATTATCATGAGTTTATATTGTATGCTGCTATAGTAGGTACAAATTATTATTATCTCTAGTGTTTCAGCAAAGCTCGATAAAAATAGCATATCATTAAAATCTTCTTCACAATATAAGCAGATGATTTATTATAATATTGTCATACTATTAATAATAAATAAAAATACTAAAATAACAAAAATACGTAAATAAATAATAATAATAATACATTTCTTTATTTGCGAAAAAGGGTAATTACAATAAGATCTTATAATTTGATACTAATTCTACTTACTCAAAGGGAGCATGTTACACAAAATATGTTTTTTTTTGTTTTTAATAATTATTCTATGATTTTTGTAATGAACTAGGTATACAAATATGGTTACAAGACAGATACAATACCTTAAGGGCTAGTTCTGTAGATGACGACCGAACAAACATTTGTGTCACGACTTTTGAAAATTCGAATAAAAAATATTGATCGAGGGCAAAAAATAACTTTTTTCTACGATTCATATACCTAAGTCATGGCACAAAAGTTGTTAATTTTGTTCTATGAGATACAGCGTATTGTTCGATCCCATCAGTCACCCTGTATAATATTTACCTAAAAAAAACTGAAATTTATGTTAGCAGATATGGGAAACTTACCGCTAGGTTTATGGGGTACAAATAAGTATATATTTATTATTTACTAAATACATGTAATAGGTATATATGCTGAAATAAAAATCATCCATATTTTTTTCCAGGGACACTATAAAATTAAATATGAAATAAAAACGTAAGGTACCAAAAAGGTACTAGAGAGACGTACTTCTTAGCATTCCATGGATTCACCGTGCGGGTGCCGGGTCCATCGTGTGGCAGAGAGAGAAATCTCGAATAGACCCCAAGACTTGTGACTCGGGCTGTAGGTTTAAAAGGGGCCCCTTACATTGACGTACGTCAACACTCACCTTCACTACTCGTATTTCTCTCCCTGCCCAGCCAAATCCGATATGATCCTACTAGTGCAGCTTTAGATACTCGTTCTAGTATAGAACTTACTGCACTTCTGGACAATCCAAGGTCTTTAAGCAGGTTATAGAGAGATTTTGCTGGTATACCTCTCGCTCCTACTTCTACAGCGTATAAATTAACTACATAGCCATTTTTTGTTAATTCATTTTGTAGGTCGTAATACTTATTTTGTTTCATCACGTGGTCTTTAGGTATATTAGTTTCCCACGGTACGGTAAGTTCTACCAGGACTATGCGTTTCGTAGCCCTAGAAAAAAGGAAAATGTCCGGTCTGGATGACGAAACACCCACATCCTCTGGGATTTTGTAGTGCTTTTCATACGTGTCCATTAAAATTGTCCAATCAGGTGCTGAACCCAGGATTGAGTAAGGCTTGTTCTTGGAGTTTGAAGTTGAGCCCTCTTTTACAAAGTTAATTTGTCTTTTGTTCATCGTCAATCCCTTTTGGGCTCTAGCTACCGAAAGGCTTACGGCTTCACGTATGATTTCAAGTACTCTGTCATGGCGCTGTGAGTAATGACCCCTATTAAGGAGCACCTTGCATCCTACCAATATGTGCCTTGCTGTACATATCGCCTCACCACAAGTATAGCAACATTTTTCAGAGGCTTTTCCCCACCTTACCAAGTTACTCTGGTCAGGGAGGGTCATTTGGAAAGCGTTCAGATAAAATTTTAATAAGGCAGGAGACCAGTCATATAGCAAGGTGCGCCACTTTAGAGCTAATGGGATACAAAACTCACCTATGGTTAACCACTCACTTTGCATTTCTAAATTCATAGCGTGCACTTTGTAACTATCATTTTCGTCTTGTTGTAGAAAGGTTTTTACCATGTCTCGGTCTTCCCTTTTCTTTCTCGCACCCAACCCAGCTGTATTTACTTGCGCACCTGCCATAAATTGTTTGTGGAATTGAAGTCTAGATTCAAGGTCCGAAGCGCTTTTGTCTTTTGGGAGAGATGCGATTAATTCGTCTTTCGACTTTCCCAAAACATGCGTTTTTGTAACTCTTAGGTGTTTGTAGAGTTCGGATGGTTTTTTTAGTTTCAGGCCAAAACTATTGTGATCCCTAAATAGAGTAGAGGGATCAGCCGGATGTACCAATCCAAACCATGACTTCAATATCTTTATGACATTTGCATCTAATTTTGCGAGGAGGGTTTTACCGATGTCATATACTAGGAAAGGCCAAGTGAGACGTGATGTGAGATAGTTGTCATATATCCATGCTTTTTTGATATTGCTGATAGGCTGTTGGTCTACCTTACTGAGGTCATTCATGAAATTTCCAACAACTACCTCTAATGATGGTGTACGTCCTTTGTAGTCTATCTTTCTACCAAGAAATTTGAAAGGCACTGCCTCTGCTATTGTGGCAACTCTTTGGCCACTTATGGAGAGTCCCGGATCGTAAGAAGTATATTTGGTATCTCGTCTACCCAGACATAAACAATGACATTTACTTGGTTTTGCCCTCATTCCCTCCGTCCATGTACAGAACTCATCAACATCATTCAACAATTGTTGACACTGTTTGGGCACTGTTTTAATGGCAAAGAAATAATTCCGTAATTTTGTCTCTAACTATGTGAAATAGATGTGGTCCAGCCAACCTGACGTCAGAATGGCTGCCCACTTTCTTTTCATGTTTTTTCACTGATCATCGAGGTACTAATTATTTGAGCTAAGGTACCAAATAGTACCAAAAAGGTACTAAAATTTGATGGTTATCAAACATAAAAAATCAGACCTGGTCCAGCGGTTCTGACGCTCACCTTTTATTTCTTACCCGAGATAAAAATTAGCATATGTGCTGTCCTACCAGACCATTATCTATTTGTACTAAATTTCATCCAAATACCTTCAGTACTTTTTGCGTGAAAGAGTCAAACATCCATCCATCCATATAAACTTTTATAATATTAGTAGGGCTAGCAGTGCTCCGCGGTTTTACCCGCCAAGTTCACGTGCCTGTTATTTTCCTGTAACTAAAAGTAGCCTATGTGTTCTTCAATATTGTAGTCTATCTTATGTTTCAAAAATGTAACTCGATCAGTTTAGCCTTTCCGACATGTTTGAACGATACGTTACAAAGGGGCAGAGAGAGAGACTACGTAATACTTACTGAATAGACCTCAGGGGTTCGTAAATGAAAGAAATCTTCGGGTGGACTCGGGATCATGGCCATCTAGAAATGCTGACGCATTTTAGGATGGCCATGGCGTGTTACCATTACACATCTAGTCTAGATGGCCACTCTTCGAAAACTTATACAAGGTGTTGCAGAAAGGTGCAACAATATTTATGGTAGTTCATCTACTTTAAATTTAGAATCATGTATGTGAAAATTACGCATGAAAGCTCAAAAATTTTTTTCCATAAAAAAATTTTTTTTTTTATTGTTATTTCATTTGACATACCCCTAATGGCCAGATCTCCGCACGGATTTTTGTACGACGTCGCGGCGTCGGCGGCAAGGTCGTTTGCCTGCTGTACATGCTTTAGGGTTGAAGCTGGTGATTTGGTGGGAATTTTACGTCAAACTTTGACTCGAATTATCTCGTGATCTACCGTGCTGAGGAGAAAGAGACCTTGGGTGATGAAGTCTACACAGGGCCGTCTTTACCAAGGGGTGCGGTGCACCCGGGCGCAGAGCACCCGGGGGCGCCTGTCGAGCTCTGAATTTTTGGAAATTTCATTGAATTTAACGCAATTGCATAGTTTTATGTAATTGTTTACTTACGACAGATATGTATGCGCAAGCAAAAAAAAAAGTCATCATCAATAATTATTTTTTTTAACTTTTATTACGCTTTCGGCGCTTGTCATACCGCATTTACTAAACTACACAAATTACAATTTTATTTAATACAACATGCGCGCAGCATAATCTAATCCAAAGAGAGTGTATATACTGTATGAATGTACGTTTGACACGTCGCCGCCCGGTCGCCCGCACTTTAAGCAAAATTATATCTAAGTCAATAGAGTGTGGTACATTCATTTGAAATGGGCGCGCGGCGCGGCACCCGTGCGTCTGTTGCGTCCCTTGACATTACCGTCCGGGCGCTCGCACTTAAAGGGAAATGATCTCTAAATCACTACAATTAGGTGTACAATATTTTTTCCCAATGCATCAACAAGTACTCCCACTGATATTTTAAGCTATTATTCAAATAATTGAATTTTCTATCATCTCAACAGCTCTGCGTATATGTATATTTTTAACACTGCCTGTCACAGTAGCAGAAGTTGAAAGATTTCAAAATTAAATCTAAAAAAAAAATTATCTTCGTTCAACCATGACCCAAGACAGACTGACAAACTTAGCCATTGTAAGTATAGAATACAAAATTGAAATTGTACCCGTTTTACATTATTCCGGGGGGCCGGATTTAGGGGAGGGCAAACGGGGTATCCGAAAAAATCAAATTTCAACAGTAAACATTTTTTACGTTAACTTTAAATTAAACCAGTTATAGTCCGGGTTTTTGCAACCCATTTGTTCTGCCCCGGAGCCTCCATACCTCTAAATCAGGCCCTGAGCACAGCATTGGCACGTAGCGTGCCAAACTGCGGTGTAAACAAAACGAGGGCGCAGGCTGAGTCCCGCACCCCGGCGCAGAATAGACTTAAGACGGCCCTGAGTCTACATCAGTGTTAGAATGGACTGTTTAAATATTGTTGGGGGTAAATCCACCACGTTGTATATTATGTACACGATTATGCTTTGAAGATTTATTCCAGACTAGCAGCGCCCTCCGATTTCACCCGCGTAGTTTCCAAAGTGTGCTATCAAATTCTAAGTTATAAGTTTTCACTTCTATCGGCAGTCCCCATGGCTGCCAATATTTTTCAGGTTTCCAATAGAATTTATGGATTAAGAAAAAACAATAGTGTATTTAAATCACCTATATTTCATAAATAACATATTGATGGAATTGTTGCACTTGATTTATTGGTGTGGCAACATTACAAGATGGCGGACACTAATTACTTACAACTAGATGTTCGGTTGGTGTTCATTTCTTGGGCGAGACCATCTCCTCGAGGTTCTTGAGTTCAGCTGGAAAACAACAAAAATAATTTTAATAAATGTAATGCAATTTTTATTATGTAATTTTTACCCGACTGAAAGAAAGGTTTGATAAAAACAAAAATAAAGTGGCCAAGTGCGAGTTGGACTCGCCCATGAAGGGTTTCGTTGCAGCAAGTAACATAATATACATAGTACACATAGTTCTTGTAGTTCGTTCTAACTTTGATCGAAGTTTCAATAATAGTGTATTTATGACGTACTAAAAAAAAACTACTCATCAGATCGAGTTCAAACTAATTTTCGTTGGTAGTTTACATGGTAATGTACATCATATATTTTTTTTAGATTTTTCATTCTCTTACTTTAGAAGTTAGAGGGGGGGGGGGGGATACACATTTTACCACTTTGGAAGTGTCACTCGCGCAAATTATTCAATGTAGACGAAAATGATTTTAGAAACCTCAACATCATTTTTGAAGACCTATCGATAGACACCCCACACGATTAGGTTTGATGCAAAAAAAAAATTTCGAGTTTCAGTTCTCAGTATGGGGGGCAACCCTAATTTAACCTTTTTTTTTAATTTTTTTGTTCAAATCTTAATGCGGTTCACAGAATACATCTACTTACCAAGTTTCAACAGTGTAGTTCTCATAGTTTCGGCAGAAAGTGGCTGTGACATACGGACGGACAGACAGACAGACTTGACGAATCTATAAGGGTTCCGTTTTTACGTTTTACGGAACCCTAAAAATTGGCAGTCATAGGAACTGCCGATAGAAGTGAAAACTTATAACTTAGAATTTGATAGCTTACTTTGGAAACTACACGGGTGTAACCGGAACGCGTGGCCTGGTCATGACCATCTAGAAATGCGTCAGCATTTCCCATTGGCTGATGCATTTCTAGATAGCCATGGCATGATGTTCAGGCCACGACTTTTTAGCATTTCCCATTGGCTGACACGCACTTCTCGATAGCCAATGGCTATGGTCCCGAGTTTACCCGAAGATTTCTTATCATACCCGAGCGTGGCGCTAGAATACAATTCACAGCCCACGAAAAATCTGTCTAGGCGCGCCAAAAGAAGTATTCACTTCAAAAAATGTCCCCCATATTTTTCCATACTCTATCTAATAATTAGAATGGTACCTATATTTTTTAAACGAGTTCAACGGGACTAGGTTTCCAATTCGGTCGGTATTTTTGAAGTGAAAATTTCTTTCGGCCCGCCACAGACAGATTTTTCGTGGGCTGTGAATTATCGCGCTCGGGAATGACAAGAAATGTCCGGGTAAACTCCGGACCACGGCCATGGTCATGGTCACGCCCTCCGATTTCACTTATGTAAGTTATTAAATTCTGAGTTATAAGTTTTCACTTCTATCGGCAGTCCCTATGACTACCAATTTTTCTTATTGAGCCTGTTGTTATCCCAATTCTTACAACTAATTTTAGCCACCTTTATATCTGTGCTGATATGCATAGATAGATAGATAAACTCTTTATTGTACTTAGCAAAACAAACAAATTAAAAAACAATCTTTAAAAAAAATGGTTGTCTGTAAAGTCGGTTTACTGACGATAGTTGAACGTGACAACGTCTTAAGAAAATACTGATGGAATGGTAGCATTTTTCAAAATAAAGTTTTAATTTCATTTGTTTAATAGATGTCGAACGCAGCCGAACGCGGCGACGTCATGCGGCGAGGTAACGGCGGTAACGGCACATGACGTCATGTTTTGCGGGCGTGCAGCCGGCTTCATCGAATTATAAGACGTTATCACGCCAATATAGTAGGAAATGGCGACCTTATCGCTCTAGGGGATGATTGACCCCTTAGATTGGTCTGTCTAATTGGGCAAAGCTTTAAAATAGTTGTCTGATGAACATATTTACAAATGGAGCATGAGAATTTAAGTGAAGTTAAATTATTATTTTGGAGTTGTGAAGCAAAACGGCCGACGAAAAGTGTCTGGGAGTATTGAGACCTTGTTTTTAAGGATGTTGTCTACAACATACGTGAAAATCACTTATTAGAAAATACGTGAAGTAAGTAATGTTTGTATGTACTTTCATTATCCTATATCTCAAAATTGGCCGTCTAAGCAAGTTCGCGATTAAGCATGTGTTCTTAGTACTTACTAACTCTACTCTATCGTCCACATTCCATTCATCAGAAAATAGGTAACGTCTGGGAGATCTGGGATCTTCTATATATATAAAAGCGAAAGGTCATCAAGGAATCTCGGAAATTACAAATGCTAGGAATTTGAAATTTTGCATGGAGGTCTCTTTAAGTACGTAGGCGCTCGCTAAGACGGGGTTTTGGGAAATTCAACCCCTAAGAGGGTGAAACAAGGGATGAACGGTTGTATGAAAATACGAGATTTTCAAAGTTATACAATTTTGTATCTAGACACTTGACGCGAAGCAATTAAATGTTTGTTTATCAATTTTGTAATTTCGAACTGTACGGGGTTGATATAGGGGATGAATGTCAATATGGATGTTCCCAACCGTTGAAGATAAAGCTATGAAACTCTGAATATAGACACTTGACACGAAGCAAACAAATGTTTGTTCTAGCAATTTTGTAATTTCGAACTGAACGGGGGTGAAATTGGGGTTGAAATAAGGGATGATTGGCAACATGGAATATCCAAACCATTGGAGATAAAACCATGAAACTCTGAATACTGACACGAAGCAAACAAATATTTGTTCTAGCAGTTTTGTAATATCGAACTGTGTGGTGAAATTGGGATTGAAATGGGGGATGAAAAGAAAAAAAGAAAGGAAGTCACACCTAAACAACAGATTTTGATGAAATTGTTTTATTATAAGCTGTTTTTAGTAACCATAAATGTGTCTGGGTATAAAAATAGGTACTTACTGCCTGAGTTACATTAGTATTTATTTCGCGCGGACGAAGTTGCGGGTAACAGCTAGTACTCTATAAGGCTGGTCTAGTCGGGAGAATGATGTCTGCCGATCCGGAGCCCTTGGTTCAAATCTCACACGTGCACCACTGTTTTTTCGGAGTCACGTGCGTAATGCCGCACCCGAGTTCAAAACCACGCGGTTTTGAACCTGGGGGCTCCACATCGGCAGTGTGCAGATGTAATGAGAGAGACGAACTTCTGAGCATTCCATGGATTCACCGTGCGGGTGCCGGGTCCATCGTGTGGCAGAGAGAGAAATCCCGAATAGACCCCAAGACTTGTGACTCGGGCGTAGGTTTAAAAGGGCCCCCTTTTGGTGACGTACGTCAACACTCACCTTCACTACTCGTATTTCTCTCCCTGCCCAGCCAAATCCGATATGATCCTACTAGTGCAGCTTTAGATACTCGTTCTAGTATAGAACTTACTGCACTTCTGGACAAGCCAAGGTCTTTAAGCAGGTTATAGAGAGATTTTGCTGGTATACCTCTCGGTCCTACTTCTACACATATATATTAACTAGCTGAACGCGCGCGCGTTGCTACGCCATCTATCGAAAATTGGGCGTACCAATTCAAATTTTGAACAAATTCGGTTATAGTTTAGGTTCTAATGACGCAACCTTTAAAATATGACATTATGCTGTCACGCAACGAAAGCGCTCAAAAACCAATATTTTATCTCGTTTTTGTTACATTTTTCATTCATGCTCGGCTCCTGTTGATAGTAGCGTAATGTTAAATAGCCTATAGCCTTCCTCGATAAATGGACTATCCTACACAGAAAGAATCTTTCAATTGAAACCAGTAGTTCCAGAGATCTTAGCGTTCAAACAAACAAACAAACAAACTCTTCAGCTTTATAATATTAGTCATAGCTGGGCCCCGTTAATCAAATAGTTAACTTCGTTAATCGTTAATCCGTTACAAAAAAAGTTAACTTCTTTAAACGTTATAGCGTTACATTTCGTAAGAATTAACGGAAGTTAACGTTAACCGTTAATCCGTTAATATGCGTATTAGATTTTTATATCGTTGCGTTAGTGAACTTATAAAACCTGTTGGTTTAGGTTCTGGAAGTTAACAGGTTAGGAAAAAACCAAATACTTGTAGAGTTTAATTTTATTATTGAAGTGAAGACTTCTTTAGGCGCGCCGAGACAGATTTTTCGTGGGCTGTGAATTAAATTCTAGCGTCACGCTCGGGTATAATAATAAATCTTCGGGTAAACTCGGGACCATGGCTATTGGCCATCTAGAAATGCGTCAGCCAATGGGAAATTCTGAAAGGGCGTGGCCTGGCCATCATGCCATGGCCATCTAAATATGCATCAGCCAATAGGAAATGCTGATGCTTTTCTAGATGGCCATGCCATCATGACACAGACTAAAATGACGCCTCAATCCTGCCAAAATTGCAGGAACCCGCCACATATGGTCACACTGCCCTCAGCACTTTTCGTTTCATACTTGTCTGAACCTGTTTTTTGCGCCGCGGCGAGATGCCGTGCGGTAAATAGTAAGCATTGGATTAACGATTAACGGACTTCTGCATAATTAACGGAAGTTAACATATCCGTTAAAATTTTTAAAAGTTAACTTAAAAGTTAATCCGTTAATCAAAATGTTAACTTCGTTAATTAACCATTAACGGATTAACGAGTTAATGCCCAGCTATGATATTAGTATAGATATATTACCAGCGGCAGCAATCTTCTTCTCCTCAGCCCGCTTCGCGTCCCTGACCACCTTCTCTTTGGCCTCCACCTCGCGGAACTTGGCTTCCTTTTTGGACAGCCTGCTCTGGTGGAAGGCACCGTACAGCACTCCAGCGGTCAGGAACGACCAGCGACCAAACTGGAATTATTAACAACAAATAAGTTATTAATAAAAATACCTTATTGAAGGGAAAATTTTCGTTTTCTTTTAGCACAGTACAGATTTTTCGTGAGTTTTGAATTAAAGCAACACACATTCAGAAACGATAGAAATGTTTGGCTGAACTCGGGACCGCCAAGTGAGCCGGAGTGAGAAAGATAGTCAGCTGAGTCTATTTGGATGTCTTGTATGGAGTACTGTTTGCACCTTTGGGATGATAAAGATAGCCTTTATTTCCAGGGTATTGATTACATTTTTACAAGTATATATATTTAATCTAGTTTTTATAATTTACATCCCAGTTTGTCTTTCGACATAGGCCTCCTCCAAGTTTTTCCATTCCTCTCTGTTACCCGCCTTCCTCGTCCATGTGGTTCCCACTGTCTTCTTCACATCATCCTCCCACCTGCGTGTTTGTCTCCCTCTTTTCCTCTTTTCTCCTCGAGGTTACCAGTGAGTCACCTTTTGAGACCACTTTTGTATGCCTCTTATCATATGGCCTGTCCATCTCCATTTCAATTTTCTAATGGTCTTTGCTATCGGAATTACCTTCGTTCTTTCTCTTATAACGTCTACTCTCATTTTGTTAACCTTTGGGATGGTTCAGTTAAGATCCAGATCCAGATCATTTATTCACCATTACAACATGTTAGTCATATAAGGTACGTCATGGATACAGGAATAATCAGCACTAAAGACAGATATTATATACAAGATTAATAGAAATCGTTAATTGAAATTTTACAATATTAAACATTTTGCACACCGAAAATAGCACAAATTCTCTCTATAGATAAATAAAAATAGGTCAAATGTGATCTAATGAACATTAAATATAAAAAAGATTTCTAAATACATTGTGTTTGAAATCAAAGTAAAATAATATGTATTAGATATCAATGAACACTAAATTTAAAATAAGTCAATGAATAATCAAATCAATAAATAATGTCAACGAAAATACAATGTCAAGATTGAGTACAAATTCATAATTATTATTAAAAATCCATCATTAAAAGTCCATCATGATGTCAAATTAATTCCGCACAATTTACAATAAGAAACAACAGTCAAGAACAAAAGTCTAAAATAATTGACGTAACGTAACTTCATTATAATACTCTTTTCAGCATTCAAAATTATCCCGTTAATTATTTCAAACCATTCCTTTAAGCAAGACATAGTAATTGTTCTTTTTTCGTCAAGATGATCTGCATTTTTATCTTTTATACCTACGTGTGTATCGTCTGCAAAGAGACTGACCTAGTTCATATACCAACAGGCAAGTTCATGACAAGGTCATTTATATAAATAAGAAACAAAAGGGGTCCCAAAACAGAGCCCTGAGGTACGCCGATGTCTACTTTACCTACTTTTGATTTAAATTCCGTTAAATTGACAATTTGAGTCCTATTTTCCAAATAAGATGACATCATATTTAGCTCTTTTTCATCAAAGCCATAGTAATGGAGTTTCATGATTAAGATATCGTGTCGCAAGCAGTCGAATGCTTTTGTTAAATCACAAAAAACACTAGCGCATTTGCACACACACACATACACCCTCTCACTCACACACCCTCACACACACATACACAGTTATACATTTATTTTCAAATTAACCTTGGGAGGAGCCATTGTCTTCCGAAATACAGTTACAACTAGTTCGGAGCCAATGGGTTCATATCGAAACTTTGTTTACTTTTTATAGTGTAAAATAAATATTTTTGTATTTTGTATTTTAATATTAAAAAGCTGAAGAGTTTTTTTGTTTGAACTCACTAATCTCAGGAACTAGGTTTTTCTGTATTATTGTTATTTTTCTTTGTAATTTAAATGTAATATAGAGTTTAACTATCTAACTATGGGGCTGATTCAAAGAATTATTTCACTGTTGGCTAAGTACTTAATCCCTAACTGTACATATATATGTAACATGGGTGAAGCTGGGTCGGTCCACTAGTCCTTTTCATTTTACTGCTTTTCATTAGTATAACAGTGGCAATATTGTGGTTCTTTCTCATAAACATTCAAAAAAGAGGGTAGTTCAACATGACAACCATAGACAAGATTTTTTTGTGTGAATTGCTAAACTGAAGTTCAATCAACAGCAGAGGCTACATGAGGCCAACTGCCACTGGCCCTTTACAACAAATCAATGATAATACTTTAATGAACAACCATGCTAGCTAAAAAATTATGACTTCATCTATCTAATAATTTGTTGCATTGAAGTAAATTCTAATTCCTAACAAAGTATATTAGAAAATTGGTACCACTCCAGATTTGTAATTATTTTTTTTATGGATAGGTGGTAGCCACTGTAATATAATCCACTTGATTCTAATGATTGTGGGTTATAATGTACATCTACCACATCAGAAATGTTAAGTATCTGCAAATAATTTTTGTTTCTCAAATCGCCTCACTCTATTCCTATTATGATGGATTCCTGGAGCACCATTTAGCAATCTTGTGCATCATAGCCTTATTTCGAAAGTAACTTGAATTCCTGTATGATTTTAATTTTTAGGGTTCCGTAAAACGTAAAAACGGAACCCTTATAGATTCGTCATGTCTGTCTGTCTGTCTGTCTGTCCGTCCGTATGTCACAGCCACTTTTTGCCGAAACTATGAGAACTACACTGTTGAAACTTGGTGAGTAGATGTATTCTGTAAACCGCATTAAGATTTCAACAGAAAAATTAAAAAAAAAGAAAAATTAGGGTTGCCCCCCATACTGAGAACTGAAACTCAAAATTTTTTTTTTCATCAAACCTACACGTGTGGGGTGTCTATCGATAGGTCTTCAAAAATGATGTTGAGGTTTCTAAAATCATTTTCGTCTACACTGAATACTTTGCGCGAGAGACACTTCCAAAGTGGTAAAATGTGTGTCCCCCCCCCTCTAACTTCTAAAGTAAGAGAATGAAAAATCTAAAAAAAAATATATGATGTACATTACCATGTAAACTACCAACGAAAATTAGTTTGAACTCGATCTGATGAGTAGTTTTTTTTTAGTACGTCATAAATACACTATTATTGAAACTTCGATCAAAGTTACAACGAACTACAAGAACTATGTGTACTATGTATATAATGTTACTTGCTGCAACGGAACCCTTCATGGGCGAGTCCAACTCGCACTTGGCCACTTTATTCTAGCTAAAATGGGAGAAAAATATTATGAGGTTATGTGTGTCAAAATTAAACTAATAACAAATAACACAGGCTGAAAATAAAACATAAATCTAAAACGCTGGCTGCATACAAATTTTGCTACTTAAAGTAAAAAATATAGTTTTATGAAGGAGGTTGTGGTGAAAAACACTTGTTACATAATAATGAATTTCAAGGGACTTATTTCATAAAATATTTACCCTGATCAGTGGCGATACTCGCACAGGGGGTCCGTAGGGAAGGTCAGACATTGTGATAAAATATTATTGGGACTTAGAAATCCGAACAGGATTTATCGTAAAATCCCAAAATTATTTCTCGATCCACAGAGGTTATGTTAAAAATTCAGGTGTTGCTAGAAGTATAAAAGTGAAAACCGATCAATAAATTTTACCGAATTTCGGAAAAAATTACAGTACAAAACCCACATCCCAGAGGATGTGGGTGTTTCGTCATCCAGACCGGACATTTTCCTGTTTTCTAGGGCTACGAAACGCATAGTCATGGTAGAACTTACCGTACCGTGGGAAACTAATATACCTAAAGACCACGCGATGAAACAAAATAAGTATTACGACCTACAAAATGAATTAACAAAAAATGGCTATGTAGTTAATTTATACGCTGTAGAAGTAGGAGCGAGAGGTATACCAGCAAAATCTCTCTATAACCTGCTTAAAGACCTTGGGTTGTCCAGAAGTGCAGTAAGTTCTATACTAGAACGAGTATCTAAAGCTGCACTAGTAGGATCATATCGGATTTGGCTGGGCAGGGAGAGAAATACGAGTAGTGAAGGTGAGTGTTGACGTACGTCAATATAAGGGGCCCCTTTTAAACCTACAGCCCGAGTCACAAGTCTTGGGGTCTATTCGAGATTTCTCTCTCTGCCACACGATGGACCCGGCACCCGCACGGTGAATCCATGGAATGCTAAGAAGTTCGTCTCAAAACATTATCATAGGCAGAAATTCAGAAAACGGTATTTTCTTGTTATTTAGTGTTTTTTGACTGAGGTCAAAAAACACACTTTTTAATAAAATTACAAACAAATGGATATAAACAGCTAAAAAATCGCCTTGCTGAAAAATCTGCGTGAAATGAAACTTTATTTTTTTAAATTGGCAATAATAAAAACTTTTGTCACTTCTGACTTCTGACAGCTGATGGACGAATGAATGGCCGCCCGGCTGATTCATTCATTGCCAATCGCGAATCAATCAATCAGTCGTCAAAATGGCGTTGCTCATGGCGTTTGTGTCGGTCGCGGTATCAATATTGTACACGCCGTTTCTTTTACTAATTCTGTGCGTTATCTTCCTCGCGTCTATCGGTAAATCCTTGGGTGTGCGACGATTGTACGTGAACATATTGCTCAAACTATTCGAGGTAAGTAAAATGTAGCGTAAATAAAAAATACTTCGTCTTACTTTTTTCAGCGATTTGGACATTGTTTACACATTAGAACCTAATAAAAACTACGGGGACGAACTAAATTTACATTTAAATTAATTTTACGCAGTTGTTTATAGGTAGCATAAATAATCGTATGTTTATTGTTAGGCAAGGTTAGGTTATAAGTCTCGATCGTACTCAACGCATTAAATAGTTTTCTTGTCCTTCCTTATGAGCATCTGGAGGTTTCTCATACAACATAGTTATAAATAGCTTATTATTAATTAACATAATTCAATAATCAATATGAAGCTTTGAAACCATAATGAATATGCAAATTAAAATCTTAGAAAGTGTCATTAGGAAATAAATAAAAGATAAAAACAGTACTACAAAATAGCTACAAAGATTGTTTACTTATTATTAAATAAACTAAACTATGTACTACTTTACTCTTTTCTTCTTTTTCAGAGCAATAAACAATTCTGATTGTCAAAATATCAAAATTTCAGATAAATGCTTAGGTAATGTAGTTAAATGGTGTTGTTTTTATTTTAATTTTAGACTAAAGGAAAACTATGAAAATCCTTCCTAATTTGGTAAAAGATAACACAAGATAAAATTTAAAAAAACTGTATGGCATAAAAACATACTAGTAGGACAATGAGGTGATATTTTTAATATCTCAAATACCTATTTACATTTTATAAATATGCTTGTCAGGTAGGTATTTTATGTACATAGAAAAAGTCTAACAATTAACACAACTAGATACGATAATTTGGATTATTTTTAGTTATTTATAGTGTATTGTAAAATATATTGTATTTATTACGTTTATAATCACGATTTTTTCAGCAAACAAAAAAGTTAACTACTAAAAAGTTATTATCTTGTTCTTTATCTGTCCTTTTATTCTAATCTGTATGATGAGGATATCTAATTGTTTTTGGAACCTTACCTAGCGTAAGCATTCCACTTTGCGTTCCCAGTGGCGGAACTTGGGGCAGTCTCTCATAAGGAGAGAATCAAGATCATAATCCACCATTCTGGTCAAATGTGGGTAGTAAGACGGCACATAGTACTTTATTCATAACGGTGGTAAAATGATTACTACAGATACATCATGTGTGTATATAATTTAAAAATATGATAAATACTATTAATTTGGTTCGCTATGGTTCAACACGAACATCCCAGTTTTATCATATTCCAAAAACTAACACCAATTTTTGAGAAGATATTTGAGCCAAGCTGACAACTTGTCACATATCTCTCCTAATATTATACCCCAAGACGGAGGTGCAGACCTGGCTGGTGAGTAGCGGGGCAAAATGAATCCCTCAATTTAGGTCGCCATGCAGGTAGCGAGCCCCACCAAAATGATCTGTCTTTTTGAGAATCCCTATTTTCTCAGTCATAAATTATTTTTTATTCGAAGATGACATGAAGAGACCAAATATAGTCTCTAGGTTGGACACTTCTAAGAAGAGACGCCCAGCGCTTCCGTGGATGGATGCACAGAACGTTAGGTAGAGTGGGATACCCAATGAAAATTTCAAATCGAATCAAATGATATTTCAAATAAGATATTTTATAGAGTTTGGAATGATTGCTAGTGATATTTCAGGACAGTTGCATGTTAATATTGATAGAATGCTTGCTCAAGTCTCTATCGAACGCAAAATATTTTTCTCGGACATACAACATGGGAATCCCACTAGTATAATGACAACTTTCAGTTAGGGATTTGATGAGCATCTTCACTAAATTAATGACTCTGAATCTGAAAAAAATAAATAAATATATGGCTAGGTATGTAGTTAATTTATACGCTGTAGAAGTAGGAGCGAGAGGTATACCAGCAAAATCTCTCTATAACCTGCTTAAAGACCTTGGCTTGTCCAGAAGTGCAGTAAGTTCTATACTAGAGCGAGTATCTAAAGCTGCTAGGATCATATCGGACTTGGCTGGGTAGGGAGAGAAATACGAGTAGTGAAGGTGAGTGTTGACGTAAGTCACCAAAAGGGGCCCCTTTTAAACCTACGCCCGAGTCACAAGTCTTGGGGTCTATTCGAGATTTCTCTCTCTGCCACACTATGGACCCGGCACCCGCACGGTGAATCCCATGGAATGCTAAGAAGTTCGTCTCTCGTCATTGTTTCTAATCTTATCTTATACCTTTAAACGAGCAATTCTTGTACCTATATAAATATGTATATATATATAGAATCTGAATGTCGGAAACGGCTCGACGGATTTTCATGAAATTATGTATGCAGGGTATTTCGGGGACGATAAATCGATCTAACTAGGTCTTATTTAAAAAAAACGCATATTATGCGCGTTTTTAGACAATGAAAAACTGTCACATTAGACATTAGAATGTGAAGGTAAATTTCGCCGCGTGACGCAACAGCATAATTAGCTCAGACGGGAAGTCGGGCGCTCATAGCGGTCACGAATTAGTAGCTCCGGGTTCGAATCCAGACAGACGGGTTCTCTTTTTTTTTCAATTGTTTTTTTTTTAAGAAAATAAATTTCTTGGAGTCTTTTATCTGTAGGTATCTAAGTATATATAGTACTAGCGGCCCGCTCCGGCTTCGCTCGAATAATAACCTAGATATATCAACTGCAGCGCCATCTGCCGTAGCCTATGTTACTCGGGAATAATGTAGCTTTCCAAAGGTGAAAGAATTTTTGAAATCGGTCCAGTAGTTTCGGAGCCTATTCATTACAAACAAACAAACAAATATTTCCTCTTTATAATATTAGTATAGATTTAAACCGAGCAAAGCTCCGTCACCCAGGTACTACTTATTATTTGACATATTATTGCTTACTGCACTGTGCTTGTTACCCAGAGATGTTCTATCTCTATGCCCTGCAATTTCACTGGAAACATTGCCCTTCAAACCGGAACACAATAATGTTTGCACATTACTGACAAAAGTGTAGTACTTCCCCAGGCGAGGACTCTGCAAAGAATCCTACCACAACATCTTATAGATTCGCGTCACTGACGTTCTAATGTAGCGATATCGATGTCTACGAGCAGTGCGATAGAAAAAATAGCAAGGTGGTATTAGATCGTGCATATCAGTTGCACACTCTCCGAAATGTATCCCTTCTTTCGAAATTTCGTTGTTCGCTTCGTTGACCGAGTTAGCTGCGTAGCAACGCGGCCGAGTTATTGCTAAACACATCCGTTATCTGTGCCCATAGGACTTGGCACTTAGAACCTTAGGTCATATCATTATCTTGTTTGTACCTACCTAGCATTCGCACCGCACATGGACATGTTTTCAACATCGATATAAACTACTAGCTGAACCGTGCGCGCGTTGCTACGCCATCTATCGAAAACTGGTCGTATCAATTCAAATTTTGAACAAATTCGGTTACTTTAGCTTCTACTAATGACGCAACCTTTAAAAGATAGACACATGCTCGCACACACAGACACGCAGCGAAATCTCTCAAAAAGCGATATTTTCCCGTTTTTGTTACAATTTTCATTTATGCTCCGCTCCTGTTGATAGTAGCGTAATGTTAAATAGGCTATAGGCTTTCTCGATAAATGGACTATCTAACAGAGAAAGAATCTTTCAATTCGGACCAGTAGTTCCCGAGATCCTTGCGTTCAAACAAACAAACATACAACCTCTTCAACTTTAAAATATTAGTATAGATGAGATGTACCCTCCAAGACTTCAGGCGCACGGAATTACGTCATCGTTGGGAAGAGTGAGCTCACTCTTTACGTTCTAGTCGATTGCAGGAAGCGGTGAACGCCGGACGATTTTACCTGTCACCATTCGATGTCAAAAACCAAAATAAGTAGAACCACAGTATGCTCGCCGATAGCGATTCAAGGGGTCAAGTAAATTGGTGGGCTATAAACCACTTATGCTACGTACACAGACGCAGTTTATTACTAATTTCAAGGTGGTCGTAGCGCATCCAATGGTTTATATCGAAGGTTTTTTTAAACCCATTTATGAATTTACTAGTTTCGTCCCGTAGTATATCCGTGATTCACTAGTTTTTAAAGATGAATTATTTTATAACCAACTTTGAAAAAAGAAATAGGTTCTCAATTCGATTGTACGTGGGTACATTATTTTTAGGGTTCCGTAAAACGTAAAAACGGAACCCTTATAGATTCGTCATGTCTGTCTGTCTGTCTGTCTGTCTGTCTGTCTGTCTGTCTGTCTGTCTGTCTGTCCGTCCGTATGTCACAGCCACTTTTTGCCGAAACTATGAGAACTACACTGTTGAAACTTGGTAAGTAGATGTATTCTGTGAACCGCATTAAGATTTTTACAAAAGTTTTTTAAAAAAACAAAAATTAGGGGTGCCCCCCATACTGAGAACTGAAGCTCAAAATTTTTTTTTTCATCAAACCTACACGTGTGGGGTGTTTATCGATAGGTCTTAAAAAATGATGATGAGGTTTCTAATATCATTTTTGTCTACACTGAATAACTTGCGCGAGAGACGCTTCCAAAGTGGTAAAATGTGTGTCCCCCCCCCTCTTAACTTCTAAAGTAAGAGAATGAAAAAACTAAAAAAAATATATGATGTACATTACCATGAAAACTACCAACGAAAATTAGTTTGAACTGGATCTGATGAGTAGTTTTTTTTTAGTACGTCGTAAATACACTATTATTAAAACTTCGATCAAAGTTACAACGAACTACAAGAACTATGTATATTATGTTACTTGCTGGAACGGAACCCTTCATGGGCGAGTCCAACTCGCACTTGGCTACTTTATTTGTTTATTTGTGCGTACCTACATAGATACATGTTATGCGATAGCTTCGCCAATTGTGATTTGATTTTGATGATAATTTTTTGAAGTGAAAACTTCTTTTCGCTTAGACAGATTTTTCGTGGGCTGTGAAATGAATTCTAGCGTCACGCTCGGATATGAAAAGAAATCTTCGGGTAAACTCGAATTTACAAACAAACTAAAATTTACTTTCATTTGTGTATTTACATGACTTGGTGATAGCTTAAGGGGGCGCCTAAAGCCAGAAAACGAAAAAAGGACATTTTCGACGCCGCTCACTGAAGTTAAGAAACTAAAAACTATGACAAAAAAAATATTGACGTGTGGGTACAATCAAGAAGAAGCAAAATAACCGAATAGAATTTTAAAAATAGATCAGAGTTCTTTTACAATAAAATACACCGAAAAAACCCGTTTTAATTCGAGTACTCGAAATTATCAGCGATGACCCCACATTATTTTTTGGTAATAAAATTCCTATTTGTACGTTCTAGTAAAGTAACGAACACTTTTTTAAATTTATGTTTAGTTATTGAGTAATTAAATAAAACTTGGTCAAAAATGGACGCCTGATTAAATATTGATTTTTCCTCCAAACTGTGTCATGCTATTCTCGACTTTATGTACATCACATTAAGAAACGCGTCGCGCGGGTGAAATCTGATTTTTTCCTGGCTTTAGGCGCACTCTTAAGCTTAAGGGGGCGCCTAAAGACAGAAAACGAAAAAAGGACATTTTCGACGCCGCTCACTGAAGTTAAGAAACTAAAAACTACGACAAAAAAAATATTGACGTGTGGGTACAATCAAGAAGAAGCACAATAACCGAATAGAATTTTAAAAACAGATCAGAGTTTTTTACAATAAAAAAATAAAAATGACACCGAAAAAACCCGTTTTAATTCGAGTACTCGAAATTATCAGCGATGACCCCACATTATTTTTTGGTAATAAAATTCCTATTTGTACGTTCTAGTAAAGTAACCGAACACTTTTTTAAATTTATGTTTAGTTATTGAGTAATTAAATAAAACTTGGTCAAAAATGGACTCCTGATTAAATATTGATTTTTCCTCCAAACTGTGTCATGCTATTCTCGACTTTATGTACATCACATTAAGAAACGCGTCGCGCGGGTGAAATCTGATTTTTTCCTGGCTTTAGGCGCACTCTTAAGAAAATGGATCGAGTGTCGGAATTTAATTTTAAATTGAAGTCGGAACATGTTTTTTCGGAAAAAATAAATTATTGATTTTCGACACAGATATAAATCATCATTTTTTTTTATCGCTTAGGTATAGTTCCGCCTTTGACCACCAACTCGCCTGATGGTAAGATGGTAATTTCCGAAGTAGGGAGTCGTGACGTCACACGTCTTCCAAAAATCGTACCATGACGTGGCGTTACTCGAAGGTTCCACGCACTATTTATCTTCGTCATTTTTGTTTGTGTTTAATACTCGTAATCTAACCGACGGACTAATCAGTTTTTTATTACTCATCATGCCTGTTAGTGATCAGTTGACAAGAACCCACCGAAAATCTACTACGATTTGGCAAGTTGTCGACTGACTTTTAACGTGCATCATGATGAGGTTTCCAAACCACGCTGGCTACATATCAGTCGTATCTCAAAGCGGCGGTTCACGCCTCGACTGCGACAGGAGACCAAGACTGGATACTGCGATAGGAGTAACTTGCCCGCAACCTCATCAGACAAAATTCGCAAAGTAATAGGTACCATAACTGGTCACTGTCCTCTAAATAAACACCTATTTACCATAGGTGTGACCAAAGACAATAACCCACTTGACTGATCGTACGACTGCACCTCCTTCGCCGTTTAGTAGGACGATTGCTCAGTTCAGCACAATGGGAACCCGTTGATGTTTTTCTTTACATCCTGCTCTATCCTTTGAAGTTTGTACAAAACTATAATATCAAATGCTTGTCGCGGTCTCCGGTTTCGGTCTCTTGTCGCGGTCGCGGTTCGAACTGGCGCCCATACAAAACTACAATGTCAAGTGCCTGTTGCGGTCTCCTGTCGCGGTCGCGGTACGAACCGCCGCCTTTAAAATCAAAGGTTGTCACCAGATGGATTAAATATCCACCTGGTCAACCCCCTAGCGACTACCTATTAGATTAGGTAAACATTGATTACATAATTCTAATTACAATTATCACATGCTAATTTTGTCCGATAATTATGCACTTTGCCGTGCATTGGTACATCAGTTAATCTATTAATCTTATCTATAGAAATATTGCCATGTAATCCACTACTGTCGAAATGATGTATCGTTTCAGACGTTTCAGTACATACATACTATACCTATACGGTATGTAGTGATAGGGCTCTTTGCAGAGTCCGCCTGGGGAAGTACCCACACCTTTGCCAGTTATTCTGCCGCCAAGCAGTAGTGTGCAAACATTACTGTGTCCTATTTTGAAGGACAATGTTTCAAGATAAATTACTGGGCTAAGATTATAATAATCATAATCAGAGTCCTACCACTACAACAACATTTAGGTATACAATAGTGCAACATTAGGGCTGTTTAACCTTTTAAAATCGGGCAGGGAGGCGGAGGAGTCCCCCCACTCCCCGAATTTTTCGGTACACTGTCAAAATCGGCGAGACTTTGCGTGTGCGCTCGGCGTGCGTCCTTGCGCATTATTTTATACCTAGTGATCGATTAGTTCCATCTAGGCTGCTTTGAGTTACTTTATCATAAAGCTATTGAAATAAGCTACAAAACGATGTATAATTGTTCTGCATTATATTTTTATTTTATTTTACACGGATTTTTCTTTGTACCTGAAGTCGAAAAAAGTTATTAAGAACTTTTGAAAAAGTGGGTGTTTGTATAGAAACTAAAATTCTTAGATTTCACTTGTATCAGCAGTCACTATGACTGTCATTTTGTTTTTACTGCTAATATTAGCTATAGTTTTGTTGCAAAAAAATATCTGTCGAGATCAAAGTTTTGTGTTTTTTTGTTCGTTTCCGCCAGAAGCGATGATTTGCGTACGCGCATGTCACAGCTTACATATATAGCAGTTAGTTAGATGTCGAAGTTCAGCAGCGCATGTGTTCGAAACATGACTTTGTATGAGCATTACGCCGAATACGTAAATATGTCACAGTACGGGGTCAATGGGTACTTCAAGTATGAACAGTTGCTCATGTTTTGTTTTGTAGTATAGAGTGACGAGACGAGCAGGACATGTGCCTGATGGTAAGCAACATGCCTGCCACTTAGCAGCACAGTGACACGCAGCTATTGGAACACTAAAAGTACAAATCATAATCTAGCACTACACTGCGCTCGTGACCCGGAGATATAAGAGGTTTTGTCTTTATACCCTGTAATTTCACTAGTCTAAAGGCCTGTTTTCATTTTGATTAGCACGAGTGCGAGTGAGTAGTGCATGTGTTGAGTGATTGGTAGCAAACACGTGTGGACACCGATTGATTATTGCGAGTGCATAGTAATCAGTCACTCGCACTCGCAATCGTACTCGCACTCACACTCGCAATAATCAAAATGCAAACCGGCCTTAAGCCTGTATCTTGGGAATCCAGACTTGACGCATCGTCGCCAAACATCAGACGATCAAATCTATATAAAATATATAAAAGCGAAAGGTCACTCATCAAGGAATCTCAGAAACTACAAATGCTAGGAATCTGAAATTTTGAATGGCGGTCCCTTTTAGCACGTAGGCGCCCGCTAAGACGGGGTTTTGCGAAATTCAACCCCTAAGGGGGTGAAACAAGGGATGAACGGTTGTATGAAAAATCGTCATTTTCAAAGATTTCAACAAATTTGTATCTAGACACTTGACATGAAGCAATTAAATGTTTGTTCCATCAATTTTGTAATTTAGCCAGTCACTAATTTTAAGAATATGTGAATATTGCCCATAGGGCATACACAGGTCAATGATCAACTCGCGGCTAAGTATAACAAGATATGTTTTCCTGTAGTCAATTAATCCCCTTGAAACTTTCCTTGTCATTTACTCCGCCAGGCGAATCAGTCATAGGGACTGCCGTTAGAAATGAAAACTTATAGCTTAGAATGTAAAACAGTACGTCACTTGTATAGATGTATAGCTACAGACCAGGGATGTTACGGAGCTTCGACTCCGACTCCGATAAGTCGGAACTTCCGATTCTTATTACACCTTCGGTTCCGACTACGGCTCCGAAACTTTTAAAACGGAGTTTTTAATCGGAGGTGAGCTGTATAAATATTTGAGATAATCCCTTATTGTGGTGGAAAGTAAATGGAAATAAAAAATCCCAACCCCTTAAATCAATTGCTCGTCAATGTTTATCGTGTCCACGTGTTTGGCAAAAAAATATATATTTATCCCTAGTAAAAATGTCTCTCCTGCCACCACTTCTGCAGGTCTACTACGAAGTCCGATAAACGATATATCGCCCGAACTTATGGACGTTTCCTACCTCGATAGACAATCGGTCGGTTGATCGAATCGGCCGTTTCGTTCGATCCGACCCTCATCCGACCTAAGTCTGTAACTTCCAACCGTGATGTATCGATCCGAATGTTTTTCGTGGTAGGTTACAGATCCGATTCAGCTGTCGCTCGGATCCGATCATTCGGAGTTTGTTTTCGTAGTAGACCTGGTGATCCTGCCTATGCCTCCGACTTCGGTTCCCACTCCGATAAATCAAATTTAAAAACTCCGACTCCGCCTTCGGTTCCGATAAAATGGCCTCCGTTACATCCCTGCTACAGACTACAGATATACTACTACTAGCAGCATCCCGCGGTTTTACCCGCGTAGTTCCTGTTCCCATTGATTCCCCGGGATAAAAAGTAGCCTATGTGTTCCTCCAGACTACAATCTGCCTATGTTCTAAGTTTCAGCTCGATCCGTTCATACGTTACGACGTGATTGAGCAACAAACATCCATACATTGACAGCTATAATATTAGTAGGATTACGGACGTCGGTGATGCGAGTCCAAAAGATTTTCATCTACCAAAAACTGCACAAAGTTAAACAAGTTTTTAAGTCAAAAATGTGCGTTGTCTCAAAAAAAAGCGGAGGTATCCCACACGATCATTAGCCGCCACGATAAGTGATGTCACCTTGGCAGCAGCGGAAGGTCAGCGGCGATAACTCGCTGCACTTGACTCTCGTTTAGACAAATACAGACTGCTTACTATGTAGGGCTGCCATTTGTGCTATGTTTACCTAGAAAAAAAATGTTTGTCTGTAAAGTCGGTTTTACTGACGATAGAACGTGACAACGTCTTAAGAAAATACTGATGGAATGGTAGCATTTTTCAAAAGAAAATTTTTATTTAATTTGTTTAATAGATTTGTATGTAAAAAGTAATCAGTAGAATTTAGTCATTTTCAATCAAAACAATGCAAAAAAGCTTTTAGATGCCGGGGATCGAACCCGGGGCATTTCACATGCAAAGCGAACGCTCTACCACTGAGCTACATCCCCGCTTGAACTACTGGTCGAAATAATTAATACAACTGTAACAAACATGCGGCGAGGTAACGACCGACGGTAACGCTACATGACGTCATGTTTTGTGGGCGTGCAGCCGGCTTCATCGAATTATAAGACGTTATCACGTCAAAAAACCTATTCACTAGTTAACGTTTTTTTTTTTTTAACTTTTATAGGTTACAGTTGACCGCCATCTCGCCTGATGTTAAGCGACGATGCGCTCTATCGATTTGAAGACACAAAGATTGTAACTATCGGGAAATACCCATTCAGGCAACGTATTCCCTGCCTTGACGTTCTTATCACAAAAGCAGAGTCAAATCTCTTCGTTCGTGTCTTTGGAACATCAACCATGAAACGATGTGATTACGTGCATTGTTTGTGGTGGTAGAACTCTTTGGGGGCGTCCATTAATTACGTGATATGTCCAAGGTCCCCTTGACCTTGGGGGTCGAGTCAAATCTCACGTGGTGATCTCAGCAAATCCACGTCATTTTTTTCGCAGAAAAATGTGTTCTTTCTTTGTCAAAACTGGAAGAAATTAAGTAAAAACTGTGTAAAATTCTCACATTTGGGGTTGAAGAAAATCTCACCCAGGAAGGACCCCTCCTTCCTATCGAAAAGTCGTCAAAATTACCTCACGTAATTTATGGATGCCCTTTGTAGAGTCCGCCTGGGGAAGTAAAAAACACTTTTGCCAGTTATTTTACTGCCAAGCAGTAATGTGCAAAGTTACTGTGTTCCGGTTTGAAGGGCAATGTATCCAATTAAATCACAGGGGATAGAGATAAAACATATTATCTGGGTGACGAGCGCAGTGCAGTGCTAGGTGATGATTTGGACTGTTCATGTTCTAATAGCTGCGTGTCGCGGTGCTGTTATGTGGCAGGCATATTGCTTACCATCAGGCAGATTTCATGTTCGTCTCTTCACTCTATACTATAAAAAAAAAACAAGTCCGGGGAAACCGGGACGGATGGCAACCCTATTTTTGTGTCGGCTTTATCTTGGTTTACGGAAGTAATGTTATTGGAATGAAAACAGGGTAAAATCATATACTTGTCCTAATCAGTCAGCTAGATTATGGAACAATACTCAATCATTTTATTGCCAAATATTATGGTAAACAAGAACCAAAGAAACAAGAAGAAGAAAGAAAAAAAAGTGGCCAAGTGCGAGCGAGACTCCCGCACGAAGGGTTCCGTACCATCAGCAGATAAACGGCGAAAACCTCTTTGACATTATTTGAAGTCCGTATACATAAACCATTGCAGTTTCCACAGAAAGGCTGTCAGGCTGTTATCCAAAAAATTCTACTAAAATTTTGATTTTACCTTGCGATTTTAACGACGAGGTCGATAGCGTGTTTTAGTGTACTAGTGGCGCCATATAGTTTGCTTGAAACGGACTAATCGAGTAAGAAACGGTAAAAAATCAAGTTTGTTGTATGGGAGATGGCCCCTGTTAAATATTTATTTTATTTTTAGTATTTGTTGTTATAGCGGCAAAAGAAATACATCATCTATCTGTGAAAATTTCAACTGTCTGTGTGTAGCTAACACCGTTCTTGAGATACAGCCGGGTGACAGATAGACGGAGTGACAGCAAAGTCTCAGTAATAGGGTCCCGTTTTTACCCTTTGGGTACGGAACCCTAAAAATTGAGTTACCCCCGACTACCTCGGATTTGTAACAACCAACTTTGGGAACACTTCCTAAAAAACTGTTAAAATACATTTTCATCCCACCAGCTCGGAAAGAGTACTTTTGCTCCTCGATATCAGGGCGCAAAAGTCGTTTTTACCCTCTAGAGGTTAAAGTAAATTTGAATTTAGAACATCGTGTGTACTGAGGTTTTGAATTCAAAACATAATTTAACCTATTTATTTCTACCTCCTTGGTGCCGAATTCATCATACATTTATTTTTAATTTGTTAAAAACTCATACTCGGAACCTCTTTGGTGTACTTTTTTTAAATGCTTTGCGCGCAATTTTCTTTTCACGTATGGAGGATAGAGGTAAAGAATGTTATTTCAAATGGCAAAACATTTTGAAATGCTATGAATGAATCAATTGAAATCGAATTGAAGTATGCCGAGTTGCCGAGTTAAATAATTAAATATTATTGACTACTAAAATAGTAACTAATAGATAATTTCAACTACTTGTGCAGTACAAAATAATGTAGTAAATATAACATCAAATAAATAATTACTATTTTGAGAAAACATGTAGGTACAATATATTTTGAAGTCAAAACTTCTTTTGGCGCGCCAAAGACAGATTTTTCGTGGGCTGTCAATTTAATTCTAGCGTCACGCTCGGAAATGATAAGAAATCATCGGGTAAACTCTGGACCATAGCCAATGGCCATCTAGAAATGCATCAGCCTTTCCCATTGGCCATTTAAAAATGTGTCAGCATTTCTAGATGGCCATGCTCATAGCCTCGCCCTCCGGTTTCCCACGCGTAGTTTCCAAAGTAAAAATCAAATCCTGAGTTATAAGTTACCACTTCTATCGGCAGTGCCTATGACTGCCACTATTTTTCTTTCATGAATTCTGAATAGTACGTTTATTAATTTCCCTTAAAATGTACCCTGATGCAAATTTAGCGCTACTATAATTTAATGCATTTGGGCGGACACTTTTTCATGTACACATGAAACTCCTTACCTCAAATTACCTCAACTCTCCATATATTCACGTCATATTGTTATTGTTAAAACCATGGCTAAATAAACTTAAGTTTCAAACTTATAAAATTGAATACAAGTGAAAAACCGTAATACCATATAATAATAAGTGATTCTAGCGACCAATAAGTTTATTTAACGCCAACAGAATCGACTGAAACTGAAAATGAGCAAAGCGTTTAGTAATTTCCTCGCTAGGGGGGGATGAAAAATTACGTGTTACACTCGAGTGCAAAGATTTTTCACCTTGTGCTCTTTTGATTCCCTTGCTACGCTCAGGATTCTAATTTTTGAATCCCTCGCTACGCTCGTGATTCAACTTTAGAATCCTTCGCTTGCTCGGTCATCAAAATTGAGCACGCGGTTAAAAAGCCACTTTGCACTCTTGTATAACAAATAACTATTATCTCTCTATTCTCTAAATCTTTGAAATACCTTTGTAAACGTAAAAGGGCACAGTAACAAAGAATTGGCAAACTTGCAGCGTGACGCGCCAAATTCGAGAAAAAATATTCGTTTACGTGTTAGTGGCTATGAAGGAAACCCTTTGTTGCTTTGGTTCTTTGTTTACGTGGTGGAAAAAAAGGTATAGAATAATAATATGTGAAAAACATTGTGTGTGCTTCGAATTGGAGGATTTCAATCGATATCTCGGCACCAAGTCAGTATCAGAATTTTTTTTTTATAAATTAATAGTGACGAGACGAACAGGACATGTGCCTGATGGTAAGCAACATGCCTGCCACATGCAGTGACACGCAGCTATTGGAACATGAAGAGTCCAAATCGTTACTAAGCACTGCACTGCGCTCGTCACCCAGAGATCTAAGTTGTTACATCTCTAAGCCCTGTAAATTCTCTGGAAAACATTCCCCTTCAAACCGGAACACAGTAATGTTTGCACAGTACCACATGGCGGTAGTAATAACTGGCAAAGGTGTGGTACTTCTCCAGGCGGACTCTGCTAAGAGTCCTTACCACTACTGTACAATAACTGGCAAAGGTGTGGTTCTTCCCCAGGCGGACTCTGCTAAGAGTCCTACCACTACTGTAGAATAACTGGCAAAGGTGTGGTTCTTCCCCAGGCGGACTCGGCTAAGAGTCCTACCACTACTGTAGAATAACTGGCAAAGGTGTGGTACTTCCCCAGGCGGACTCGGCTAAGAGTCCTACCACTACTGTAGAATAACTGGCAAAGGTGTGGTACTTCCCCAGGCGGACTCGGCTAAGAGTCCTACCACTACTGTAGAATAACTGGCAAAGGTGTGGTACTTCCCCAGGCGGACTCGGCTAAGAGTCCTACCACTACTGTAGAATAACTGGCAAAGGTGTGGTACTTCCCCAGGCGGACTCGGCTAAGAGTCCTACCACTACTGTAGAATAACTGGCAAAGGTGTGGTACTTCCCCAGGCGGACTCGGCTAAGAGTCCTACCACTACTGTAGAATAACTGGCAAAGGTGTGGTACTTCCCCAGGCGGACTCGGCTAAGAGTCCTACCACTACTGTAGAATAACTGGCAAAGGTGTGGTACTTCCCCAGGCGGACTCGGCTAAGAGTCCTACCACTACTGTAGAATAACTGGCAAAGGTGTGGTACTTCCCCAGGCGGACTCGGCTAAGAGGCCTACCACTACTGTAGAATAACTGGCAAAGGTGTGGTTCTTCCCCAGGCGGACTCGGCTAAGAGGCCTACCACTACTGTAGAATAACTGGCAAAGGTGTGGTACTTCCCCAGGCGGACTCGGCTAAGAGGCCTACCACTACTGTAGAATAACTGGCAAAGGTGTGGTACTTCCCCAGGCGGACTCGGCTAAGAGGCCTACCACTACTGTAGAATAACTGGCAAAGGTGTGGTACTTCCCCAGGCGGACTCGGCTAAGAGTCCTACCACTACTGTAGAATAACTGGCAAAGGTGTGGTACTTCCCCAGGCGGACTCGGCTAAGAGGCCTACCACTACTGTAGAATAACTGGCAAAGGTGTGGTACTTCCTCAGGCGGACTCGGCTAAGAGGCCTACCACTACTGTAGAATAACTGGCAAAGGTGTGGTACTTCCCCAGGCGGACTCGGCTAAGAGGCCTACCACTACTGTAGAATAACTGGCAAAGGTGTGGTACTTCCCCAGGCGGACTCTGCTAAGAGGCCTACCACTACTGTAGAATAACTGGCAAAGGTGTGGTACTTCCCCAGGCGGACTCGGCTAAGAGGCCTACCACTACTGTAGAATAACTGGCAAAGGTGTGGTACTTCCCCAGGCGGACTCGGCTAAGAGGCCTACCACTACTGTAGAATAACTGGCAAAGGTGTGGTACTTCCCCAGGCGGACTCGGCTAAGAGTCCTACCACTACTGTAGAATAACTGGCAAAGGTGTGGTACTTCCCCAGGCGGACTCGGCTAAGAGGCCTACCACTACTGTAGAATAACTGGCAAAGGTGTGGTACTTCCCCAGGCGGACTCGGCTAAGAGGCCTACCACTACTGTAGAATAACTGGCAAAGGTGTGGTACTTCCCCAGGCGGACTCGGCTAAGAGGCCTACCACTACTGTAGAATAACTGGCAAAGGTGTGGTACTTCCCCAGGCGGACTCGGCTAAGAGGCCTACCACTACTGTAGAATAACTGGCAAAGGTGTGGTACTTCCCCAGGCGGACTCGGCTAAGAGGCCTACCACTACTACTCTGATGGTGAGATGTTACTATCAGATCCTGACTTAGAGTTGATGGGATCACCTCGGAAGTGTACTCTTTCCAATAAAAAATCTCACTCAACTCAGATTTTTGTTTTGAATTTTTTTATGAATATTGGTGGACAATTCACACACAACATAAGCAAAGCTTGTACTATGGTGGGCAGATAGCTGATTCAATATTTATATAGTTTTATTATACATAGTAACACCCAGACACAGTGCAAACATTTGAATTCATCTGACAAATATTTGCACTGGGTGGGAATCGAACTCACGACCCTCGGCTTTGCAGGCAGAGCTACTACCCACTAAGCCACGAGGCCAGACAATGTGATACAGTCCGCGAGGTATAAGCTGAGCTTTGCATTAGTGTGAGTGATCACATGCATACGCATCTATTACCAAAAGTACAGTCAGACAACAAACTCTTAAACAACAAGCTGACATTAACTATCCAGGATCAATATGGTCATTGCGAAAAGAAGTATCTCTTTTAGGATTCAAATGGTCAAGGACAGAGAATAACAGAAAAATTTTAATGGAAAAGCATGAGATCCGTCACCTACGTATTACAATATTTACTTAAAATTTCCGAATTCCGTATTCAGGGCAGGCCTATCGTTTATACCAATATACAATTGATACTGCATAATAAACAACGATTTATTGAATGTAAAATTGACACCTTATTAAGAGAACATGGTCACAGCGTCCTGCGTCTGACTGTACTTTTGGTGATCACTCACACTAATGCAAAGCTCAGCTTATACCTCGCGGACTGTACTAATAATATACTATCTGATAGCTCACAATGGAAACTACGCGGGGAAACCGGAGGGCGTGGCCATGAGCATCGCCATTTTGGCCATGGTCCCGATTTTATCCGAAGATTTCTTATCATTCATCACGTACGAAAAAAAGTTTAGTTTGTAATACAACATTGTCAGATAATAAATTGACGTATTTACAATTCTACGGTGGCATAATTATTGTGTAAAGATTATATCAGCTGTTTGGCTTCCATAGTGAAACCACAGTGTAAAGAAATACTACCAGTAGGACGGCTTTGTGCCTCCAGTAAAATTTGGAAGAAGAAAAAGTAGCGTAAAATTTGGAACACAGATTATACCCTGGAAGAACAGATATGCTACTTTTTATCCCGGAAAAATAACGGGAACGAGTAGAACGCAGGCAAAACCGCGGAGCGATGGTAGTTATCAATATAGCTAAGCAGCATCATCCTCAGCCTTCTATGTATATGCCTCTGCTGGTAGGTCTATCTCTTACGTTGCCATCTTCCTCTGTCCTGTGTAAATCGAGTCCAGGTTCGAACCGCATTTTTTTTTTAATAATGAGTGACGAGACGAGCAGGACATGTGCCTGATGGTTAGCAACATACCTGCCACATAACAGCACAGTGACACGCAGCTATTGGAACATTAAGAGTCCAAATCATTACCTAGTACCACACTGCGCTCGTCACCCAGAAATCTAAGTAGTTATAGCTCTAAGCCCTGTAATTTCTCTGGAAACATTGCCCTTCAAACCGGAACACAGTAATGTTTGCACATTACTGCTCTGCGGTAGAATAACTGTCAAAGATGTGGTACTTCCCCAGGCGGACTCTGCTAAGAGTCCTACCACTATTTACAATATTGTCGACCCATCTTGCTGGTGGACGTCCAACGCTCCGTTTTCTTTGCCTCGGTCGCAGTTTTGGTCCACCTGTCGTCACACCGCCTAACAATAATATGTCCTGCCAAACTACATTTTAGCTTTGTCACTGCTGTTTCGACATCTTGAACTTTGGTTCTACGTCGGAGTTCTTAGTTAAAAAAAATGGTTGTCTGTAAAGTTGGTTTACTGACAATAGTTGAACGTGACAACGTCTAGTATTTGTGTTAAGCGCCATCTAGGTAAAACATTCTGAAGATTTTTGAAAAGCTGTTCAAAGCGCCATCTCTGGGTACATCATTGTACTAGCACAAGTTCTTAACTTCATATCGTCGCTTTTCTAAAACATGGACAGACTCCTTGAACGTAATACACATTTCACTCACTAGATGGTGCGAAAAGTAATAAGGCGAGGTAACGGCGGTAAATATTATCTAATCTATGGCGGTAACGTTACATGACGTCATGTTTTGTGGGCGTGCAGCCGGCTTCATCGAATTATAAGACGTAATCACGTCAATAAGAAACATTATTGAGAATATTATATTTATTACTATACCTACACACAATTCCTACTTATCAACAATAATTATAAACAAAATAAAATCAAAACATGCGTCAAACATCAGCCCCGATCCACGTTCCCAAACTGCTAACAATTTTGTGTTCGCAGCTCGGGAGCGCGCTTCCCGCGTCTCGCCCCGCACGATTGCCCCGTCTACACGTCTTCGTCGAACGACTGTACGATTTCTTAGACTGTGGTACAAGCTGTGTTTACTTGGCTACATGGAGCTGTGTGAAAAATATATATACAAATACGTGTATTTATTCAAATAAGTTGACAAGTCGAAGTTGTTTTTCGGGCGGATGTCTCGATTAGCCGAATGGGCTACTTGTCATAGCGGAAAAAATACGAAGTTAACAGTGAAGTATAAATCCGAAAATATTGATAGTGAAAAAAAAGTGTGAGAACCAAAGTTGAAGAACATAAAATTCCACCCATTACGATTTTTTTGATAAACTTGATACCTAGTATAACTCTGCAAATATTGATCCTAGTGTAAAAATGACAAAGACCAAACTTGTGAGAAATTAAATTTCCAACAACTTTGGATACGGTCATTTTTGCTCTAAAGTTGAAAATTTACGAGGTATTTCACAAAAACTTTAAAACAAGATGGCGGCGAACCCTCTACCGGGATTAGTTAGAAAATCGAGATTTATACTTCTAACCACCCTCCCCGACGTTTAAAAAAAAGAAATCGCTCCCCGGATTTTTTTCTAATGTCTGCCCCGACTGGACTAAGTACCGTAGCGTATAAATTGAAAACACACATAGGCTACTGTTTACTGCGTAAAAATTGTCCGATCTTACTAAATAGCTGTTGAAACAGTATAAAGTATTTTTATACAAAAAATTAAACCGACTTCAAAACCACAAATAGGCACTCAAAAGCGAAAATAAGTTAAGGTGCGTCCCCCCAGCAAAACGAGTTTTTTTGTCCAGTTTTCAGAGCTATCTACTCATTAGCCAAAACAAATATCAACTGGTAAAAAATACATTAAATTTTTACAACTTCTTGGCTTCAAAATGGTAGTTTTATTTTTTGATAATGGACTTATTGTTTAAATAATCGCCTCACAACGAAACCATGAAAAAAAAAATAATCGTAGTTATCATGCATCTCCTCGGAAAACTTCCATTATTTTGATTTTGTACTTACACCAACGGATAGACAAGTCCATTACGAACATTTTGGTAGAAATATTTTTTTCAAAAGACCAAAATCTGATTTTATAAAGAGTTTATTCTAAAATTTGAGCGTAAAACTGCGACAAATCCTACTGTTTCTCTCTTGCTCTTTCTTGCGGTGTGCGATAAGGTAAGAAATACTCAATATAATTACTAGATAAGCTCTACTCACTCATTTATTTGAAGGCGGTGCCATTCAAGTCGGTGCCATTCAAGTCGTAAAGCTCATGTAATGTACTTACGTAGTAAGTAGGTATATGTAAGTAGTACTATCTCTTGTAAGACTTTCGGGAAACATACCAAACATTTTGAAATTGGTTTGGACGTTCTCGAGAAATCAGGTAACATCTTAATCTTCTTAATATATATAGGTAAATCTCCTGTCACGATGTTTGTCCGCGATGGATTCCTAAAATACTCAACCGATTTTAAATTAAATTGGCACACCGTGAGCAGTCTTGTCCAACTTGAGAGATAGGATAGTTTTTATTTCGATTAATAAATAGTCTTTAAATGACAATATCCGAGCGCAGCCGGAATGGGCCGCTAGTAATATATAAAAAGAAATATCGTGGTCGAATTGATAACCTTCTCCTTTTTGGAAGTCGGTTAAAAAGACTTATTACACTTATCTAAATTTAGTCACTACTGAATTTAGTGAAGCGTGAATACGAGTACCATTCAGTAAGCTGGGATACTAAATATTACTTGCTTTTTTATGTATCTTTATCTTCGTTTGAAGGTATAGAATAAAAGCACGGTCCTAACACAGAAGACGCACCCACGCGGGTTTATTGCATACATTTTCTGCAAAGTCCTTAATTCGCTAAGACTAAATTTAGTGACTGAATTCAGACGCTAATTTAAAAGCAACGTTAGTCGACTGAACACAGAATCAAATTTAGAATCAAGCGATCCTCGTTTCTGAATTTAGTACTAGCTTACTGAATCCTATTAAACTTCACTGTATTCAGTAGCGACTAAATTCTATGGATTGAAATAATGAAATAAATTAATGGTCTAAATTTAGCCATGTGTAATAAATAACCACTTTAGAACATGCATTTATTTACATTTACGCGCTGCGTGAAATGCGCCAGTTTATAATAGCCGAAGGACAAAATGGAACTTCTAGTTCCATGAGGCAATACTAGATGGCGTGGCGATCGAGTTAGCTGGCGGTGGCGAGTTTGTTCTAAGAATATGAGGCTTTTCGTACTCGGTTCGTTCGTCGATGATTTATCTCGAAATTGCCCTGTAATTTCTCTGAAAGTGTTTTTGAAGTCTGAAGCCGATCTAATCGGTAAAGACTGTATTTGGCATTAATGACTAAGTTCTCTCAGCCCGGTGTTGGGATTGGGACTCCGTGCATTCTCTCGCATCTGTAAGTTGCGAGAGAATGCCCTATGTATGTCATAAGTATGTCCAATGTCCATATAGTATGGTGTATGGTCCTATGGTCTTTAGTCTACCACGCTGGTCGCTGGCCAAGTGCGGAATATCTGAGTGTTAAATTTAAATTAAAGTCGTTTTTTTAAATAGGTAAAGAGTTACGAGAAAAGCAGGCATGTGCCTGATGGTAAGAAACATGCCTGCTACATGACAGCACAGTGACACGCAGCTATAGAAACATGAAGAGCCTAAATCATCACCTAGCACTGCACTGCGCTCGTCACCCAGATATCTAAGATGTTATATATCTAAGCCCAGTAATTTCCCTGGAAACATTGCCCTTCAAACCGGAACACAGTAATGTTTGCACATTACTGCTTGGCGGTAGAATAACTGGCAAGGGTGTGGTACTTCCCCAGGCGTACTTTCTTCCTACCACAACCAGACTGTTAACCACGATTATTTGGGAAAAACTTTAATTATTATTATCTGCGGTAGGAATCTTACGCGCCCAATGGGTGGGGGTTTTTACTATGTTTTAAAATGTACATATTATGCTGCCTATACATACTGGCCGAGTGGAGGCCAACGCCAGTGTGTGGAGGGTCGTTTTGTGATGACTCGCGTCGCTCGCCTCGCTGGCCGAGTAACGCAAGTGGCCAATGTGTATAGGGCTGTTTTGTCTCTACTCGTCTCTCGTGACCGGTGTCGGTTTTTGTGCACAAAACAAAGGCGCTCGGCGAAAAGCGTCCTGCTCTCCTATTGTCCTACCTTGTTTTTGTCTGCACTGGGCCAGTGTGTGGATGCTACGTTTTGTCTCGTGCCGTTTTTTTGTCTGCACTGGGCCAGTGTGTGGATGGTTCGTTTTGTCTCGTGCCGTTTTGTCGACACTCGCGTTGGCTTGCATTGGCCCAGTGTGTATAGGCAGCATTTTATGGAAGTTTGTTCGGGTGGAATCTTGCTACTCAATTTTGAAGCTGATAATATCTTCAACAGATTAAGTTGAAATTTTGTAAACACGTTTAATTTGGATGACAGTACACGATAAGCTGTGTGACGTCATTCTAAATTCAATATGGCGGGCCATCCAAGATGGTGGAATAGTTACCTTTTCTATAATATGTGTAGGTACTAAATAAGAGATTTTCTTATTTTTAGAGCATTTAAATAAAAGCTTTTTTAAAACAGTTTGTTTAAGGTTAAAATTGTTTTACTTGCAACAAACGTAACGTGTTACCTAAAGTTTGAAGTTATTGCGTATTTTTTCTTCAGTTTTTTATTTGAAGTCTACTTGTTTAATGTTTTTCCTTAAAAATAACGCAGACTAATAAAACACAAATGGTTTATTTAATCGTTGGTACGTGTGACACCAATAAAGATTGTATTATAAGAAAATGCGATATTATCCGTTATCTATTAGTATTATCTATTAAACTCGGCTGGAGGTACGGCGACTTTGTAAATAAATATAGTAATCCGATAAGAAGAGCATATGTACAGTTACTAGTTGTACCCTGCGCGCGTTGCTATGCCACCTGTCGAAAATTGGTCGTACGAACTCAGAAACCTTCATAGACTCATGCACAACAACATAATTATGATGCTTAGTAATTTCACTGGAAACATTGCCCTTCAAAGTTGCGTGACACTGCACTGTTATGGGCATACGTGGTGCTTATCGGTTCCATATTCTGCTCGTCCATCACTCTTTATACTATTGAAAAATAATTTATTTTCTTAAAAAAACAAAAACGACTTTCATTTAAAATTGAATTCAAACATTTGACCAAATAATCAAAATAATGTATCTATCTACGTTGTTAATATTTCAAAAACCGACGCACCGTTTTCGATAAAATTTATATAGGACAGTGAGTGGTCCCATTGCCCTTCAAACGGTAACACAGTAATGTTTGCACATTACTGCTTGGCGGTAGAATAACTGGCAAAAGTGTGGTACTTCCCCAGGCGGACTCTGCCAAGAGTCCTGCCACTACTAAAAACAAAAGAAGTTAAAAAACATAAAGGAACAAACCAGTGCGCACGCGCACGGCCCGTTCGCGTCGCGTGCGATAAGTGGTCTTTGTTAAGCCTCTTGGTCATTAACTCGCTCGCTGTGTCCTAATCCCTTTACTGCTGTTATCGGTGTGGAAAGATTACATTCATGTACTAACCACTGGTAATAAACAAGTAACGAATAATTTAATTTTCTTCAAGAAACTAACTCAAACTTCTATTTAAAACCAAAACCAAGTTCAATTTAAAAATATATATAATCAAGAACAAAATTATAAATTTTGATTTACCCCCGATTTTCTCGGATTTGTAATTTGTACAACATTCTACCAGTCGAGCCCTTTCATTTGATACCCATGTTGAGGGAGTAGTGAAAAATGAAATGTTATTCGCGATTTTGTGGTGGCGGCCATCTTGGATTTGTAATTTGTCATAGTGTATAGTATTTTACTAGTTATGATCTTTCATTTAATACCCATACTGAGGTAGAAGTGAAAACAAAATGTAATTCGCCATTTTGTGGTGCCAGCCATGTTTGATTTGATATTTGTCATAGTGTATAGTACTCTACTAGTCAAGCTCTTTCATTTGATACCCATACTGAGGGAGGTTGTGAAAAAATATTTTGTCCGCCATCTTGAATCGATATTAATCAAACAATACGAAATAAGGTACGAAAATAAAAACCGTATTGAAATCGGTCCATCCATTTGAGCTCTACAGTGCCACAGACAGACACACACCCTGACAGACACACAGACTGACATCGACGTCAAACTTATAATGATAACAACCCTTTTTTTCGTCGGTCGGGGGTTAAATACAACACACAACTGCCAACCTCCCCATTTTTAGAAGTCGGTTAAAAGACTGAAAGGTTCAAAGACTCGCCGCATTTTTGCTGAGATTATCGGATACAATTCGGAGAGTGTGAAGTTGAACTACATAAACAACCACCATCTTACATACCCCCTTTGGGTTCCGTAGATTATTTTTATTATAATAGGTTTGCTCTTGACCGCCACCTCGCCTAATATTAAGCGACGATGTGGTTTACAGCAGAGCGTGCTCACCTGGTATTGAATTCAGCGCACGCTTCCTACACAAACAAGTAAACTCAGAGATTACGCAGAATGGCGTCAAACCTGAAAGTAGATGATAGATAGATTAACTCTTTATTGCACTTAACTAAAAAAAAAAAAAGTCGCTTAAAATAAAATAAAGTAGCAATTGGCGACCTTATCACTAAAAGCGATCTCTTCCAGGCAACCGTAAGATGGAATGAGAGATTTGAAAGTATGGAGGAGGGGAAGCACAAAAAAGGAGTGGTTGATACTAAAAAAATACTGGTAAAATTAAGTGGATCTACCACTTAATTTTACCACTATACAAGTATTTATGTAGCGTGTTTATTGACGTGAAAACTTAGTTTGGCGCATCATACACAGATTTTTCGTGGGCTTTGAATGAAGGTCATCGTCGCGGTCCTAAATGAAAGATATGTTCGGGTGAACTAACGTATTTCTAGATGTCCATGCTTAGAAGACTAATCTAGGTGGCCATGCTTATAATAATCTAGCTGAACCGTGCGCGCGTTGCTACGCCGTCTATCGAAAATTGGTCGTACCAATTCAAATGTTGAACAACCTTACCTTACCTCAGGTTCTAATGACGCAATCTCTAAAAGATAGACACAACATGCTGTCACGCAACGAAAGCTCTCAAAAAGCAATATTTTCCCCCGTTTTTGTTACATTTATCATTCATGCTCCGCTCCTGTTGATAGTAGCGTAATGTTGAATAGCCTATAGCCTTCCTCGATAAATTGACTATCCAACACAGAAATAATCTTTCAATTCGGACCAGTAGTTCCCGAGATCCTTGCATTTAAACAAACAAACTCTTCAGTTTTATAATATTAGTATAGATTTCTTTGTACTGTGGCAAAGCTTGTTTGCTTAGTTTGGTGTCAGATGGTGTTGTGTGTGAACTGTCCACCAATATATATTTATTTAAGTGGAATAAGAATAAGTGGTGTGACGCGAAAGGATAGGATTAGAAACGAGTATATTAGGGGAAGTGTGAAAGTAGCACCCGTGACAGAAAAGTTAAAAAACACTAGGTTATCGTGGTTTGGGCATGTTATGAGTGCGCTTATTGCCAGGGAAAAATCAGTTTTCACCCGCGCGACGCGTTTCTTAATGCGATATACATAAAGTCGAGAATAGCATGACACAGTTTGGAGGAAAAATCAATATTAAATCAGGAGTCCATTTTTGACCAAGTTTTATTAAATTACTCAATAATTAAACATACATTTAGAAAAGTGTTCGGTTACTTTACTAGAACGTACATTTAGGAATTTTATTACCAAAAAATAATGTGGGGTCATCGCTGATAATTTGGAGTACTCGAATTAAAACGGGTTTTTTCGGTGTCATTAGGGTTCCGTAAAACGTAAAAACGGAACCCTTATAGATTCGTCATGTCTGTCTGTCTGTCTGTCTGTCTGTCTGTCTGTCTGTCTGTCCGTCCGTATGTCACAGCCACTTTTTGCCGAAACTATGAGAACTACACTGTTGAAACTTGCTAAGTAGATGTATTCGGTGAACCGCTTTAAGATTTAAACAAAAAAATTAAAAAAGAAGTAAAATTAGGGTTGCCCCCCATACTGAGAACTGAAACTCAAAAATGTTTTTTCCATCAAACCTACACGTGTAGGGTGTCTATCGATAGGTCTTCAAAAATGATGTTGAGGTTTCTATAATCATTTTCGTCTACACTGAATAATTTGCGCGAGAGACACTTCCAAAGTGGTAAAATGTGTGTCCCCCCCCCTCTAACTTCTAAAGTAAGAAAATGAAAAATCTAAAAAAAATATATGATGTACATTACCATGTAAACTACCAACGAAAATTAGTTTGAACTCGATCTGATGAGTAGTTTTTTTTTAGTACGTCATAAATACACTATTATTGAAACTTCGATCAAAGTTACAACGAACTACAAGAACTATGTGTACTATGTATATTATGTTACTTGCTGCAACGGAACCCTTCATGGGCGAGTCCAACTCGCACTTGGCTACTTTATTTTTATTTTTTTATTGTTAAAAACTCTGATCTATCTTTAAAATTCTATTCGGTTATTGTGCTTGTTCTTGATTGTACCCACACGTCAATATTTTTAGGATTCCGTAAAACGTAAAAACGGAACCCTTATAGATTCGTCATGTCTGTCTGTCTGTCTGTCTGTCTGTCCGTCCGTATGTCATAGCCACTTTTTGCCGAAACTATACTGAGAACTGCAACTCAAAAATTTTTTTTTCGTCAAACCTACACGTGTGGGGTGTCTATCGATAGGTCTTTAAAAATGATGTTGAGGTTTCTAAAATCATTTACGTCTACACTGAATAATTTGCGCGAGAGACACTTTCAAAGTGGTAAAATGTGTGTCCCCCCCCCCTCTAACTTCTAAAGTAAGAGAATGAAAAATCTAAAAAAAATATATGATGTACATTACCATGTAAACTACCAACGAAAATTAGTTTGAACTCGATCTGATGAGTAGTTTTTTTAGTACGTCATAAATACACTATTATTGAAACTTCGATCAAAGTTACAACGAACTACAAGAACTATGTGTACTATGTATATAATGTTACTTGCTGCAACGGAACCCTTCATGCGCGAGTCCAACTCGCACTTGGCCACTTTATTTTATTTCGTTTTCTGGCACTAGGCGCCCTCTTATGAGTTTGGATGAAGACCACATAACCAAAAGAGTTTAGAATATGAATGTAGATGGATGCCATGGGAGAGGTCGACCAAAAAATTGTGTGAAAGACGATATGAGTAGGAAAGGAGTGAGCTTAGATCTGACGAATGAAAGAGATGAATGGAGGAAACGTACATGTTGCACCGATCCCACCTAAAGTGGGATGATGGTAGGCGAATGAATGAAGTGGAATAAAGCTTTAATAACGTATTGTATTATTGATTCCAGTATGGCAGACAGCACATCGAGGTGGCGAAGAAGGTGCACCGGAGCGACAGCTCCTCTGATGAAGACGAAGATCCGCCGGTGCCCGATGACAAACCGCCATCAGCGATCGTCAAGGAGAACGGGACTGGGAACGGTAAGCTCTCAAATATTGTCTTTAATCTAGTCTGACTGTCGAAATATGGATGCACTAGCAGAACGCGCGCGCGTTGCTACGCTATCTATCGAAAATTGGTCGTACCAATTCAAATTTTGAACAAATTCGGTTACTTTAGGTTCTAATGACGCAACCTTTAACATATGACATAAATATGCTGTCACGCAACGAAAGCTTTCAAAAAGAAATATTTTTTCCCGTTTTTGTTACATTTTTCATTCATGCTCGGCTCCTGTTGATAGTAGCGTAATGTTAAATACCCTATAGCCTTCCTCGATAAATGGACTATCCTACAAAGAAAGAATCTTTCAATTCGGACCATTAGTTCCAGAGATCCTTGCGTTCAAACAAACAAACATACAAACAAACAAACTCTTCAGCTTTATAATATTAGTTTAGATGAGTAGGGTTTTAACAGACTTCAAAAGCAGAGGTTATCCTGGGAGTCTCATCCATGGGACAAGCACAGGATTAAGATCAAATCTGAGTTTACTTCTCCAGGAAGAGGCAAAGGTCCTCGATTCGATTGTTTGTTTTTTGGAGTGAAATCTTCTTGTCTATAGCAGGGTTATCCAAACTGTGTACCTTCGCAGGCTAATTAAATAGTTGTAGCGACAAGAGCTGGAAGAAGGCCGTAGAAAAAAAAGTTCAGTTTACAAGTAAAAAAATACAGGGTAATAATCATTTCTTTACATGTTTATTGGTTCTTCGTTAACTTGTCTTAACAATCATATCAACATCGACTTCTACATTCGTTGTTGCTAGACGTATTGCACGTAGAATTGATTTATCGGACAATATTTTCTGATCGAAACATGCGTCGTGGCCCGCATATAAATAAGCTGAAATAAAGCCGTTGCTTGGACAATCCTGGTCTATAGTATTTACCTTTGGGATAGATCCAGCGTCGAACTGGCCATACGAGTATAGTCGAGGTGGCATTAAGCAGCCGGGCCCTCCACTGGCCTGGCTTGCGTATGATAAAGCCTCAGGCCCCGGGCTTGTGACCGCCAAGGAGCCACTCGGGCTCTTTCGGCCTAGTCCGACCCTGAATGGAGCGGCAAACTACCCGCTCGGGGCTCTGGAATCGATCGAGAGACACCAAACCACTATCCAGGATCCTGAAGAAGAACGTAACTGGGAATGGTGTAAGTCTTTAATATTATCTTTGGGATGGATACAGCGTCGGATTGGCCATAAGAATATAGTCGAGGTGGTATTTGCTAGCCTGATCCCCCACGGATTGCGGGGCAATACGGCAACCGTAGGATAAGGTCTCGAGCCCCAGGCTTGTGACAGCCATGGAGCCACCCAGGCCCTTTCGGCCTAGTCAGACCCTGAATGGATCAGCAAATTACCAGCTAAGGGCTCTGGAATTGATCGAGACACGACAAACCGCCTTCAGCAATCCTCAAGGACAACGAAACTGGGAATCATATGTCTTTAATATTGTCTTTGGTTACATTTGGGATGGATCCAGCGTCGGACTGGACATAGGAGTATAGTCGAGTTGCCATTTACCAGCCAGACCCCTCACGGCCCTGGCTTGTACGACACGCGGCAACCGTAGGATAAGGTCTCGGGCCCCGGGCTTGTGACCGCTATGGAGCCACCAGGTCCCTTTCGGCCTAGTCAGACCCTGAATGGATCGGAAAATAACTAGCTAGGGGCTCTAGAACCGATGGAGAGACGACAAACCGCCTACAGGAATCCTCAATCAATCCTCAATCTTCTTCAATTTTGTTGTGGTAGATTCAATTCAAATTTGTAGGTTATGTAGTGGTAGTATTAAAATTAACGTGGTTGTTACACATGTTGATTAGGTAAACGGGTAACTCACGTGTAATGAGGTCGGTCAATCCGACTCGAGTTTCGGCCGCGTCCGGCGGCCTTTTTCAAGGAGAGTGTACGCGCCCGATGGCTTCCCGTTTGGCACACTGAAAAAGGCCGCCGGACGCGGCCGAAACTCGAGTCGGATTGACCGACCTCATTACACGTGAGTTACCCGTTTACCTAATCAATATGTAGTGGTAGTATTTCGGAGAAATTTAAATTACTTTTAAAAGTTGTTACGTCGCTATAAATATGTTATCATAACGGTATCTTCTTGTTTTCAGGTACAAAGATGACGGTGATACAGCGCGAAGAGATCCTGGGCCCATCGCCCGAGTTGAACTACAAGCGGAGTTCCAGCCAAGAGCGGGTCGCGAACGGACCCCGGCCGCTCAACACCAAAGGAGAGGTGAGTGTTGTAGTGATGATGGAGATTAACGCGAGGAAACTCGGCCCGAGCTGATACAAGCGGAGTTCCAGCCAAGAGCGGGTCGCGAACGGACCCCGGCCGCTCAACACCAAAGGAGAGGTGAGTGTTGTAACGATGATGGAGATTAACGCGAGGAAACTCGGCCCGAGCTGATACAAGCGGAGTTATACAAGTAGCGAGCTGATACAAGCGAAGCCAAGAGCGGGTCGCGAACGGACACTGGCCGCTCAACACCAAAGGAGAGGTGAGTGTTGTAACGATGATGGAGATTAACGCGAGGAAACTCGGCCAGAGCTGATACAATCGGAGTTCTAGCCAAGAGCGTGTCGCGAACGGACCCCGGCCGCTCAACACCAAAGGAGAGGTGAGTGTTGTAACGATGATGGAGATTAACGCGAGGAAACTCGGCCCGAGCTGATACAAGCGGAGTTCCAGCCAAGAGCGGGTCGCGAACGGACCCCGGCCGCTCAACACCAAAGGAGAGGTGAGTGTTGTAACGATGATGGAGATTAACGCGAGGAAACTCGGCCCGAGCTGATACAAGCGGAGTTCCAGCCAAGAGCGGGTCGCGAACGGACACTGTCCGCTCAACACCAAAGGAGAGGTGAGTGTTGTAACGATGATGGAGATTAACGCGAGGAAACTCGGCCCGAGCTGATACAAGCGGAGTTCCAGCCAAGAGCGAGTCGCGAACGGACACCGGCCGCTCAACACCAAAGGAGAGGTGAGTGTTGTAACGATGATGGAGATTAACGCGAGGAAACTCGGCCCGAGCTGATACAAGCGGAGTTCCAGCCAAGAGCGGGTCGCGAACGGACCCCGGCCGCTCAACACCAAAGGAGAGGTGAGTGTTGTAGTGATGATGGAGATTAACGCGAGGAAACTCGGCCCGAGCTGATACAAGCGGAGTTCCAGCCAAGAGCGGGTCGCGAACGGACCCCGGCCGCTCAACACCAAAGGAGAGGTGAGTGTTGTAGTGATGTTAATGAACGCGAGGAAACTCATCGCCCGAGCTGATACTAGCGCAGTTCCAGCCAAGAGCGGGTCGCGAACGGACCCCGGCCGCTCAACACCAAAGGAGAGGTGAGTGTTGTAATGATGTTAATGACCGCGAGGAGACTCTCGACATAGGCATAGGCAAGTATTATCTATCTACTACCTATCAAACTTGGCTGACAGTACTGGCGCCGACTTCAAACACGAATAGGTGAGTGAGTAGCGTTTATAATAATTTTATATTAATTTATTTTTCGTTTTTGAGTGCCTATTTGTGATTTCGAAGTCGGTTCAATTTTTGTGTAAAAATATTTATTTTACTCTTCTTACAAGTTTTCATTCATGCATTTACACAATTTCATGTTGACAGAATCGAATTTCATTACTGTTGTGAAATCTACAACCATGTCATCCAGACAAAATTGTAGGCAATTTTTTGTTATTTTTTCATATGTTTTTCATAAACCACCCGGCCGACTCATTCAGGAAGCATACCCATCCCATCCGAACAAAAAAATTAAGTGGCCAAGTGCGAGTTGGACTCGCCCATGAAGGGTTCCGTTGCAGCAAGTAACATAATATACATAAGTAGTACACATAGTTTTTTTAGTTCGTTGTAACTTTGATCGAAGTTTTAATAATAATGTATTTATGACGTACTAAAAAAAAACTACTCATCAGATCGAGTTCAAACTAATTTTCGTTGGTAGTTTGCATGGTAATGTATATCATATATTTTTTTTAGTTTTTTCATTCTCTTACTTTATAAGTTAGAGGGGGACACACATTTTCCCACTTTGGAAGTGGCTCTCGCGCAAATTATTCAGTGCAGACAAAAATTATATTAGAAACCTCAACATCATTTTTGAAGACCTATCGATAGACATCCCACACGTGTAGGTTTGATGAAAAAAAAATTTTTGAGTTTCAGTTCTAAGTATGGGGGGGCAACCCAAATTTTTCTTTGTTTTAAATGCGGTTCACAGAATACATCCACTTACCAAGTTTCAATAGTGTAGTTCTCATAGTTTCGGCAAAAAGTGGCTGTGACATACGGACGGACAGACAGACAGACATGACGAATCTATAAGGGTTCCGTTTTTACGTTTTACGGAACCCTAATAAAAATTGAAATCGGTTCGGGCGTTCTCGAGAAATCAGGTAGCATACATAAAAATAATATATGGTGGTCTAATTGATAACCTCTTGCTTTTTGAAATCGGTTAAAAAAGTATGAAAATGTATTAAAAGATAGACGTATGTGGTTTTCAGACGAACCTCCAGTTCCACATCTCCCACTGCATGGACCTGGTGAAGGCCGGCATGGAGTCGATCATCGAGGACCAGGTCACCTCCGTCTTCGAGGCCGAGGAGTTGAGGAGCTGGAACCTGCTCACCAGGACGAACAGGTGAGCGGTGAACATTTAACTAAACAAGTACAAGAACAAAATTAAAAACATTTGATTTACCCCCGACTACCTTGTAATCTGTACAACATTAGTCAAGCCCTTTCGTTTGATATCCATATTGAGGAAATAGTGAAAAAAAAAAAATATTTCGCCATTTTGGCGCCATCTGTTTTTGGTGGTGGCCATCTTGGGTTTGAAATTTGTCATAGTGTATACTTGTATAGTATTCTACTAGTCAAGCCCTTTCATTTAATACCCATATTGAGGTAGTAGTGAAAAAAAAAATGTAAGTCGCCATTTTGTGGTGGCGGCCATCTTTAATTTGAAATTTGTCATAGTGTATAGTATTCTACCCTTCAAGCCCTTTCATTTGATACCCATATTGAGGTAGGTTGTGAAGAAATATTTTGTCCGCCATTTTGTGGAGGCGGTCATCTTGAATTGATATTAACCAAACATAGCTAAGAACCACCGCACGAAAATTAACCTTCACATAAAAAAAAACCGAAGGGAAATCTGTCCATTCGTTTGAGCTCTACGGTGCCACACACACAGACAGACAGATATCAAAGTCAAACTTATAACAACCCTTTTGTTTTGGTCGGGGGTTAATAAAGCCCCGCACGTTGATATTGCGATTGGCGGCCATCTTGGTGACATAGTCGAACTGTCAGTACCGTTCCTTCTTCTGCAAATGATAAATCAGTTATTTGTCATTTGCTATCTAGAAGTTGAACCATTGACGACCATCTAGAACCATCTAGAAGTGCTAACGCATTTCTAGGTGGCCAATGGCCATAGTCCCGAATTTACCCGAAGATTTCTTATCATACCCGAGCGTGACGCTAGAATTCAATTCACAGCCCACGAAAAATCTGTCTAGGCGCGCCAAAAGAAGTTTTCACTTCAAAAATAACTAGATTTTCTTTCAATTTCCAGACAATACGAATTCCTGACGTGGCGGCTTACTATCATATGGATGATGGGCTTCGTCGTTAGGTACTTCTTCCTGCTTCCTCTCAGGATATTCATTTTCTTCATTGGGGTGAGTTTTGCTAACTTGAACATCACTAGAATAGTTAATATTAATATTCTCATACAAATTCCCTTTTTTTTAAACTTGCCTATAAGTGTTAAAAAGAAAAATTAAAATGGCACAGAAAACAATCTGTCAATGTCAAACTTAAATCTATATACGTTTTCAGAAAAGAAAAAAAAAAGTTACGAAATGGAGTCGTTTTTAAATGAGACAAAATTTATTCACAATTATTACAATAGATGGCGCCTATCTGACAAAAATGTTTCTAAATGGTTGATGGCAATGAGCAATCCATCAATATGAATATAGAAAAAAAGTCATATATAAATAGTTCATATTTTTTATTTATTACATTAGTATTACAATCTGCATAACAGCGCCATCTATTATTGTACTCTATAAAACGCAAGATTTTTATTTCTAATAAAAACTTCTAATTATTTTATATTATTGAGCATTTTCAGATTGTAAAAATACAAAAATAAAAATATTATCATATAGTTGACAATTTCGCCGCTAATGGCGTTAATGACATTTAGTTACAGAAATTGATATGTCAATGTCAACAATTTGACATATGTGTTTTCATCTAGTTAACACTCTTATGTGTAATTCTGAAAATGCTTCATTAAAATAAAATGTATGTTGTAGTAAATTGTTCGAAAAATATTCGCCCTTCCACTAAACTTCGTTACTCCCTCCAAAACGTACTGTAATATGTTGCTATAAGGTACAAAATACAAAAACTACTCTGCAAGATATTGCTAGATCAATTTGTACTTTATTGCTACATGTTAGTGTACATTTTACAATAATCCCGTTTAGTGGAACGGCGTTCAATTTTACAATACTTTATTTGTTATATATCATTCAACTTTGCATTTTTATGTTTTCCTATTTTCATTTATTAATTTTATTTTTTCTGTTTCTTTCCCCTATCCTCCGTCTACGTACATGGCAACACCAATCGACAAATGGCTAAAATCTACCGAATTGGGCACAACTGCAACGTTCGTTTTTAATTCCATTTCCTCTGTTTTAATCACAAATTCTATATATAATTTCAAAAACTTAAAAACTTTATAATCTACCAAAATGGTACCTTTCCAAATAAACAACCTTTAATCAATGTTCGTGAAACTGCGTTTTCTTCCAAATTACCAAATAAAACCAACATGAATGGTATCTTTTCAAACAACCACCCTGTATCTATGTACGTAAAACTATCGTTTTTGTCTGAATTACCAAAAAAACAACATATTTTTTTTCAATAAATTACTATAATTTCTCCCAAAATGGTACCTTTTCAAACTATATCTTTCTAAATTCTACCAAAACAGGTAGTAACAATGATAGTAACGACCGGTTTCGTCAGCCTCATACCCCCCGGCCGGATTCGTCGCTATTTCGGCGCACTCTCCTACATGATTTCGATCCGCACGATAATGCGCGGTCTATCATGCACGACCACCTTCCACGACTTGCAGTACATGCCCAGAGGCAGCGGATTCTGCGTGGCCAATCACACGAGCCCGATCGATGTCGGGACACTCAGCGTTAACCAATGTTTCTCTTTGGTAGTATTCTTTCGTTATGGGATTTTTTTGTATGTTGGGATTTAATTTTTCGTTACGGGAATATATTTTTTGCTATAACGGGAATAGTTTTTTTCCTATGCCGGGAATATTTTATGCGAAAACTGGAATAGTTTATTGCCATGTCGGGTGTATCTAAATGTTGGCTGATTTGTTGTATTTTGGGAATTCAATGGGGGTATTTTCATAATGTAAATATATCTGTGAAAGATGGTTCTCAATTTGGCCATAGGTGGCGCCACTGTTTCACGTTGTCAGAGAAATGCCACAAATTGAAACATTAGCGCCATCTATTGCCAAATTTTATTCTATCTTTGACAGGTAAATTTACATTTTGAGAATGTAAGTATCCTTGTTGTAATTTTTTATTACTGAACGGGTTACTCATGTGTGATATGGTGTAACTGTCATATTTTTTTAATGTAAATATCATCATCTCGATATGTGTCATTTGGATGTTGCCATAATAAGCGGGTAGTGATGTCTTTGCTTTTTTGTGTTATTTTTTTTAGGTTATTGTGTTGTGCATGATCATGTCTGTAATTCAATCATCTATTCATTTTGACTTATTTCTTACTATTGACATACAACAAATTGACATACTGAAACCCAATAGACATCTATTGACCAAGTTCTAAAACTGACATAAAATAATAAAATAGAATGGATAGTAAATTAAACGTATTACTGTGACAATACTTTGACGTGGGAGCTACGAACAGCAACTGACATAAATTTGACATAATTGTTATTAAAGGCAATATCTGAATCGATCGTGATAAGGATTATCGCGAAAGCTACAAAATACAAATATTCGTAAAACACTACAAACTGTGATTTACACACAAATTGGCACAATTATTGAAAATCGTCTTAAAGTAAATCTAAAGTATTCAGGGTTTTTGTTAAATGTTATAGTGATAACACTTAACAAAAACCCTGAATACTTAAAGTCCGAAATCTAAAAACTGACATAATTTAATAGTAAATACTCCTAAAACTCGATTAGCAAATAAATAAACTTGAATAAAACGGCGAACTTAACAGCAATTAACTTAAAATTTGACATAATTGTCTTAAACACTGTCAGGAGTGACTTAAAAATGACAAAATTCTAGTGTCATAATGACCTTAAATACTGTTAGGCTTAAAAAATACAAAAAAAACACTAACAAAACGACCGTAAACGTTGTTTATAAATCGGTTTTCGCCTCACTGAGTTACATGCCAATCCGCACTGGGCCAGCGTGGTGGATTATGGTCTTAACTCTCTCTCTCCTTGCGAGAGAAGGCCCCTAGTCCCAGCAGTGGGAACGTTTAGTGGGCTGTTGATGAGTTAAATACTGTTAGGCTTCAAAATGACAAAATACCACTGACAGAACGACCATAAACGCAGTTTTAACATCGATTTTCAATTCGTCGAGTTCGAGTCGAGTAAAAACCGAATAGCTAAAAAAAGTAGCACCAAAAAAATTATTAAAATTGATATGTAATAGTAAAAAAATACGATTGACAATAAACAATAACAGTGATTGATTTAAAACATGATATAATTGTAGTAATTTGCCATAAACACTTTCAGGATTGACTTAAAAATGACAAATTACTATCGACAGAATGACCTAAAACACTGTTAGACTTAAAAATGACAAAATACCATTGACAAAACGACCGTAAACGCTGTTTATACAGCAATTTACGATTCGTCGAGTTGCCCCACACAAACATCTCATAACGCGTCCGTGTCGGTAATGCGGCGCCAGGTGTGGTGGCTGGTGGCGGCGACGTGGTGCGTGGGCCTGCTGCCCGACGGGGCTCGCAAGCAGCGGATCAATGCGTCGGTCGTCAACGCGTGCTCCAACTTCCTCTCGCGCTGCATATCGCCGCTCGGCGCGTGCCGCGGCGGCCGCTACGAGACGGGGGACGGGAGCTGTTGTTAATGAGACACTATGAACAGTGATTGACATATGAATTGGTTTCATTGTTAAAAATCTACTTTAATACAAGCGGAATTGTTCACATAATTACAAAATGGCATTGACGAAAAATCCATGAATACCTAAAAATGACAGAAAAACTATGAATACCTAAAAATTACAAAAAAATCAAGAATACCTAAAAATTACAGAAAAAACATGAATACCTAAAAATTACAGAAAAATCATGAATACCTAAAAATTACAGAAAAACCACGAATACCTAAAAATTACAGAAAAAACATGAAAACTTAAAAAGGACAGAAAAAACACGAATACCTAAAAATGACAGAAAAACTATGAATACCTAAAAGTGACAGAAAAACCATGAATACCTTGAAAAAAGTGACACAAAAAAAATATATTAATTGATATGTAATAGTCAAAAAACACGATTGATAATAAACATTAACAGTGATTGATTTAAAACATGATATAATTGTAGTAATTTGCCATAAACACTTTCAGGATTGACTTAAAAATGACAAATTACTATCGACAGAATGACCTATAAAACACTGTTAGACTTAAAAATTACAAAACACCATTGACAAAACGACCGTAAACGCTGTTTGTACAGCAATTTACGATTCGTCGAGTTCCCCCACAAAAACATCCCATAACGCGTCCGTGTCGGTAATGCGGCGCCAGGTGTGGTGGCTGGTGGCGGCGACGTGGTGCGTGGGTCTGCTGCCAGACGGGGCTCGGAAGCAGCGGATCAATGCGTCGGTCGTCAACGCGTGCTCCAACTTCCTCTCGCGCTGCATATCGCTGGTCATCACCTACCACGACGATCACGACAAACCGAAGAACGGGATCTGCGTCGCGAATCACACGAGCCCGATCGATGTGCTGGTGCTGATGTGCGACAATTGCTACTCTCTGGTAAGTAAAACGTAGAGATAAAACGTAGCTCAGTGCAGTGGCAGGTAATGATTTGGACTCTTCGTGTTCCGATAGCTGCGTTTCACTGTGTGCCAGGCGTGTTGCTTGCTATCAGGCAGATGGCCTGCTCGTCTCGTCACTCTATACTAGATAAAAAAAAATAGTTGTCTGTAAAGTCGGTTTACTGACGATAGTTGAACGTGACAACGTCTAGTATTTGCTTTAAGCGCCATCTAGGTAAAACATTCTGAAGCTTTTTGAAAAGCTGTTCAAAGCGCCATCTCTGGGTACATCATTGTACTAGCACAAGTTCTTAACTTCATATCGTCGCTTTTCTAAAACATGGACAGACTCCTTGAACGTAATACACATTTCACTCACTAGATGGTGCGAAAAGTAATAAGGCGAGGTAACGGTGGTAAATATTATCTAATCTATGGCGGTAACGTTACTTGACGTTATGTTTTGCGGGCGTGCAGCCGGCTTCATTGAATTATAAGACGTTATCACGTCAAAAAAGAGTGTATGCTTCATTTATGAGATGTAACATAGAGATAAAACGTCTTAATGCAGTGCTAGGTAATGGTTTGGACTCTTCATGTTCCGATAGCTGCGTTTCACTGTGTGCCAGGCGTGTTGCTTGCTATCAGGCACATGGCCTGCTCGTCTTGTCACTCTATACTAGATAAAAAAAATTGGCAGTCATAGGAACTGCTGATAGAAGTGAAAACTTGCTGTTGCCCTGGTACTGGTACCTAGGGGCAAACGCTACTCTTTTATATTTCTGTTGTCCTGGTATCTGGAGATAAACGCTGGGCTGTTGGAGGTAGGTAATCGAAACTCTTTACTGTTTCTGTTGCCCTGGTACCTTCCTGGCCGTTTTTACCGAGTTTACCCGAAGATTTCATATCCGATCCGATCCATTATGATATCCAAGCGTGACGATTGATGAATCCATTTCACAGCCCACGAAAATTCTGTCTATAGCGCGCCTAAAGAAGTTTTCACTTCAAAAAGAGTATATTCTTCATTTATGAGATGTAATATAGAGATAAAACGTCTTAATGCAGTGCTAGGTAATGATTTGGACTCTTCGTGTTCCGATAGCTGCGTGTCACTGTGCCGCTGTCATGTTGCTTGCCATCAGGCACATGGCCTGCTCGTCTCGTCACTCTATACTAGATAAAAAAAAGAGTATATTCTTCATTTATGAGATGTAATTGTTAAGTACGGTAAGATTCAGTTTGTGGGACCTAGATGGCGCCATTTGTGCTATATTATTAGATTCACAGATAGGGCTAGAATAATGCGTAGGGCATAGAATAATAATATACTACAGGCCCGTGAACAAAATTGATGGGTCATATGAACGACCAGGAGACCTATGTAGGATGATAGAAGTGATAGAAGGGTATAAAATAATAAGATTCAGCACTATGTCGGCATTTGTAAGCTGTCCAACTGTGTGCAAGTTGAAGAGCGGATTGGAACGGTCAACGGTGCAACGGGCGCCAGACTTTTGTTTAGCGAACTTCAGTACATACTGCTTACGTCGACAGCAATCTGCGTTGGAATCAATACTAGTCGTGAAAGTTTGAGACAATATGTATTAGTACATAGTGAGTTTGTTTTATCGATATATACGTTCAAATTCGATCACCAGTAGTAATTGTTTCAAAGTTGGCACTTCAATATATCTGCCATACATTCACCACTTTACCTGTGAACATGGTGATTGAACCTGCCCCGAAATATCGGGAACTCGCTCTACCACATCGTCTACGGTAAATATCCCGTAATTGATAGTACAAGCGAACAACATTGGTCGTTTAAAACAATGATTAATTAATTATTATTTCCAGAAGTTATCCAACCACTGTACTTCACAGTACACGTAAGTTTTTTTTCATACTGGGAGAATGTCAAAATATATACGTATAAGAATATTTCATGTGTTTGTCCGTCCGCTTTGGATGTAAGCAAGTGTGGGAGTCGCATGAAGCTTTTGGGTATAATAAGTATAAAAAGTTTTAAAAAGGGGGTTACTAACGCGCATCTAACGTTTTTTTTTGCGCTAGCACAAGGTTCGCTAGTAGAGGCCACTAGAGGAAAACTGTCAAAAGTCTCTTAAAAAAACGGGCTACTAACTTTAGTATTTCGAATGGTTCCCTATTGATTCGCATAGTATCGTTAGCCCTAAAATTGAATGTCATAAAAATTACTTCCTAATATTGGTTACTACTGATTATCATTACACATAATATCATTTGTCATAATGTTAGTATTACTAATATTAAAAGCCATAATTTTAAAAGCCATAATTTTAAATGCCCTAACTATTGAGGAACATAAAGTTTTGTGCCATAAATGTATAATGGCATAAGTTATAATTGCTCTAATATTATTCGTCATATTGGTTATAATTATAACGAGGTTTTCCGGATGTAAATACAATTAAATGTACATTTTTGATATAAGTTTTGTCTGCCTAGACTTGTAAACAGAGGCCAATTTGTTTCTAGTTATTGTCAAAAGCAACCTAACCTAACCACTTTGTCCTAGAATCAGTTTGGGTAACGAAAATGACAATGACGAGTACAAAGCAAAAAGTTTTTGTTTTGTAAAACGGCTCATGAAGCTCAGCTTCGTTTAAAATAAACACAATGAACGCTAGGAATAATAATTGTTAGGGCATGCAAATATACTCGTAGTACATTTAAAAAAAAAAAGAAATAGTATGACTAGGAACAATACGCATTTTAACCATTATGCACATGACATTTATAGATATGACAACATACAAGTATGGCTTTAAAAAGTATGCGCATCTAATATTATGACAAAAGATATGTATGCGGAACAACTATGGGACAAACAATATTATGCGAATGAATAGGACACCATTCCGAATATGTCAAATAAAAAAAAACACTCTAAAGAGACATACAATGTGCGCGAAGTTCAGAGTGAATTAAAAATTCACTCACTCACACCTTTAACACACTCACTTTGAAAGAAGGGTCTTTCAAAGAGACAGTTCTCAGACAATTTCATCATGTTGTTTTTGAGTCCGATCATATTTGACTTTGAGTCTTTAAAGATTTAGTCATATTTTTTCTTGCGCGTTAAAAAAAGTATAACTTCAAAGACTTTAGAATATGGTTATTTTGTAAGCTACTTATGTGATTTTAAGTATATTTCTGTAGTTTTGTTTTGATGAATTCATCAAAGGAAAATGTCTTAAATTCAACCACCAAAACGGCCGTATTTGTACGTATTGCTTGTTAATATTATGAATGAGAAAGTTTATGAGATATACCTACATTATATATATGTCACCTGTATATATGTAGGTATAGATGTAATGCTATAACGCATGTCGGTGACAGATTCGAAAGAGCGATATCGTTTCATGGTTAATATTCCACAGACACGAACGAAGAGATTTGACTCTACTTTTGTTTCTTCAAATCGAGAGTGGATCGGTTTATTCTAAGTAAAAACGCTCCATCGTAGACCGCATCGTCGCTTAACATCAGGCGAGATGGCGGTCAAGTCAAACCTATAAAAGTTGAAAAAAAAAAAGATTTCACCCATCCAAAAAGTGGTCAAAACGGAAAAATAAAAATGGTTGTCTGTAAAGTCGGTTTACTGACGATAGTTGAACGTGACAACGTCTTAAGAAAATACTGATGGAATGGTACTGACGACGTCATGCGGCGAGGTAACGGCGGGTAACGGCACATGACGTCATGTTTTGCGGGCGTGCAGCCGGCTTCATCGAATTATAAGACGTTATCACGTCAAAAATTCACTTTAACGTAATGAAAACTCTTCATTTCAATAGTTGTAATAGGTATTTAAACTGAGACAAGTGTCAGGTATGCTAATACAACCGCCTACCATTTCAGATCGGTCAGAGGCACACCGCTTTCCTAGGGCTGCTGCAACGGGCGCTCGCCAGGGCTTCGCCCCACATCTGGTTCGAGAGGAGCGAGGTGAAGGACCGGCACGCTGTCGCCAGGAGGTGAGAGTCGATTGGGATGACGGCTGGTTCAAAAAATATACCATTATAATTTTAGTCGCTCGGTTAGATTGGGGGAAAAATATGGGACACGTATTTTTAGTTTTATCAAATTAATGATGAAAATCAACAAAGAAATTGATCAGAAAACTTCCGGAGTGGGGGGTGTGTGACGTCACGTCTTTGTAAAATCGTACAGTGAAGTGACGTCACTCGAATTTCTAAGCACTGTATTGTCGTCATTTTTTGTTTCACAAAGTCAGGTTAGATTATGGAAAAATATCAATTCAATTCATATATTCGCGTATATGACACGAAGATGTTAACAGAAACAAATAAAACATTTTATATAGAGAACTCCGTATGCTACCTTTCGGCATGCAAATAACAATATGTTGCGAAAAATGTTTTGGATTATAGACTTCAGTCAGAGACGAACTTCTTAGCATTCCATGGATTCACCGTGCGGGTGCCGGGTCCATCGTGTGGCAGAGAGAGAAATTTCGAATAGAGAATTGACTGGCCTTGTGGCTAAGTGGTTAGTAGCTCTGACTGCGAAGCCGAGGGTCGTGGGTTCGATCCCCACCCAGTGCAAATATTTGTGTGATGAATTCAAATGTTTGCACTGTGTCTGGGTGTTTCTATGTATAATAAGTATGTATTTAAAACTATATAAGTATTATATCAGCTATCTGGCCGCCATCACACAAGCTTTGCTTAGTTTGGGGTCAGATTGTGTTGTGTGTGAATTGTCCACCAATATTTATTTATCAATATTTACCCCAAGACTTGTGACTCGGGCGTAGGTTTAAAAGGGGCCGCTTTTGGTGACGTACGTCAACACTCACCTTCACTACTCAATCAATCTGGGTACTATGTAAAATATGGTACGGTTTTCTGTTTAGTCAAATTATTTAAATTTAAATTAAATTATTAAAAATCGACAAAGGAATAAATAGATCACAAAACTTCCGGAGTGGAGGTATGTGACGTCACGTCTTCGTAGTAATCGTACAATGAAGTGACGTCACTAGAAACTTCTAAGCAATGTAATGGCGTCATTTTGTGTTTGTGAAACAGAACAAAAATACGTGTCCTATATACTTAATCTAACTGACGGACTAAATAGTTTTTTTTGTCATCGTGCCTATAATAAATAAGGCCATTGTTTAACAAAAATAGTCTTGACTTTGATATTTAACGTATCAACCCCCCAGAGTCGTATCAGCCACACGAATTTCATGATTTTTATACCCCTCCCCTGTTCTTGGCACAGTTGGTCACATTTTAAACACTCTTTTATTAGCTTCACTTGTAACTAACTATGTATGTAAGAAAATCTTGGAATCTTAATTTGACCCACTTCCCGGTCTTCGATTAGGAATGAAATTTTGCTCACGCTCTGAGTTCTGATGACAACACATGACTAGCTAAGAAACGTCATTACAAATCCAATATGGCGGCCTCCCCAAGATGGCGGACTGACTGTTTGAAATCCACCCCCATGATATGAGTATCAAATGAAAGGGTTTGCTGAATTTTTAGTGCGTGCTAAAAAGCGTGTTTTTTAAACTATTATTTTGACCTAACCGAATCCCCGATCAGCACTAGATGGGAGAAATTAGAACTAAATAGAAATTAACGTGGTCAAAAGTGAGAGAGATCACACAACATCAACAGGTTCTTTTTTTTATTTATTTAAATTATCCACTCCACAGACTCCGGGTCCGTGATCTTTGTCTATACATTTTTTTTACACATTCCTTGGATTAGGAGAAGAAAAGGAAAATAGGGGGTAGTTGGGCATATTTCAAACCTATTTCTAGTGCTCGTCTGTAGAGCCGATCACTACCGGTTGGGATTCTACCGCTAGTAATCGACTCGACATCGAGTCTTTGCCTAGTTGCCACTTGCCTAAGCCTCCACCCAGCCCAGAGCCTCCACTACGGCAGCATCAACAGGTTCTATAACAAATTGATGCTTTATTTTAATAATAATTTATTTCCTTTTAACAATAATTTATTTCCTTTTAACAATTTGGCCTTATTCTAAATTAATATACTTAAAGAAACTAGTGTGCAAATTATAACTTATATACTATTTAAGTAAGTGGCGACCAAATTGTATATTAATCTCATGTAATTATGAGCCCTAAGTCTCACACTAGGGGGAGCCTGTGTTGTGAGGCTTAGTGCTTTCTCTTCTGAATATAGTTAATATAATATATACATATAATATAGCTTAAAAACACAAACTAAACAAGTAAAGGAATAAAACTAGGATAATATAATGGCTAATAAGATATGCCGGTTTCTGCTTTGAAAATGGTCTCAAAGTTTGTTCGACTGTACTGTTTGGTGGAAAGTGAGGGGTGGTGTGAGTGAGGAAGTGTGAATTTATTTCAGGTTAAAAGAGCACATATCGGTTCCGGACAACCCGCCGATCCTCATCTTCCCGGAAGGCACTTGCATCAATAACACCTCGGTGATGCAGTTCAAGAAGGGCAGCTTCGAAGTCGGCGGCACCATATACCCTGTTGCTATTAAGTAAGGAATTACATTAGCAATGTTTCCCCATAGTATCATCCCAAATTGTGCAGCATATGATTTTTTTTTTAAGTGAAACTTCTTTAGAATCGATGTGATTTCAAACCGGATGCAACGGAAAAAACGACAGGTAAGAGACACAAATACAAAAATGTGCAGGAAAGAATGAGACAGAAATATACATACTATTTTGTCCCATACTGGAAGTAAGCGTCATTTTCGACGTATCTCTCAAACGGGGATTGGCGCAATTGTTACGGTCTCGGCTTAACGATTGTTGAGTGCCGGGTTCGATCCTTACCAAGGCCTGTATTATAAGATTTTTGTTTTGCACGCTTTTTGAAGTGAAAACTTCTTTAGGCGGTAGTGTCCAAGGAAAGCTATCAAATTCTGAGTTTAAAAATTAAGAAAAATATTGTGTCACTGGCAAGCCAATCTTCACTTATTAATCACTTGCGCGGCCTACCCTTATTATATTTATTCATCTCATTCTTTTGTCGATTTACTGAAGTTTCACTTCTATCGTGTGTGAATCGCACACACACCTTTTTCTTAATTTAAATGGGCTTACTTTATGTTCTTAATCCACCTTATTAAATGCAAATAAATATATAAGATGTCTAACAGTGTCCCTCGGCTTTACTCGCTTAGTTCTGATTCCTGCAAATTTCCGGGATAAAAAGCATCCCATTTCAGACTATAATTTTGTTCGTTTTATCGTGTGATTTCAGATACGACGCCCGCTTCGGCGACGCGTTCTGGAACAGCTCCCGCTACGGGATGCTCCACTACCTCCTCAACATGATGACCTCGTGGGCCATCGTGTGCGACGTGTGGTACCTGCCGCCGATGACCCGCGCCGCTGACGAGTCGGCTGTCGACTTCGCGAACCGGGTGAAGGCGGTCATCGCGAGGAGAGGCGGCCTGGTCGACCTTCAATGGTGAGTCATCATGATCAGATTTTTTTTTCTTAATGGTATCGAGGTACTTCTCCTTTCCGGGACTGGGCCCTGCCCCAAGGGAAATGGAAAAACAAATGAGGACATGACACATACAACACGCGAGAAGAGGGACATTCTTGCAATATACGAAACGCTGACAAACTGGACGCTATACCACACTCTACGAGGTAGGATTCCGGTGTCAAAGTATGCCTTTCCGGGGCTGGGCACTTGAGAACATTGCCCCAAGGGAAATGAGAAAAATGACTCGTACAACACGCGAGGAGAGAGACATTCTTGAAATATATGCAACGCTAACAAGCTGGACGCTATAGCTACAGCGAGTTTTTAGAGAGTGATGGTAAAGTAATGATATAGTGGTTGGGTTGGTGGTATCTGTTTTCTTAGTCTACTGGACCTATTGAGTTGCCACTATCGCCTCTTCGCCGTCTTCCTGTCTACCCAAGAGATCGAGAGGACTGATCTAGCTTTGGCGCCAGAGAAGGTTCAGATAGTATGTATTTTTATAACCGCTCGTGACGTTGTGTGTGCCTTTCCAAAGATGGCGGGAAACGGCTATCACGCTACTGCGTGCGCGCCTTTCCAAAAATGACGGGCTAAAACGGCTAAATTGGATTATAAAAGTGCGTTGTATACAATATCTATACTAATATTATAAAGCTGAAGAGTTTGTTTGTTTGTTTGAACGCAAGGATCTCTGGAACTACTGGTCCGAATTGAACGATTCTTTCTTTGTAGGATAGTCCATTTATCGAGGAAGGCTATAGGCTATTTAACATTACGCTACTATCAACAGGAGCCGAGCAAGAATGAAAAATGTAACAAAAACGGGAAAAAATATTGCTTTTTGAGAGCTTTCGTTGCGTGACAGAGTATACATATGTCATATTTTAAAGGTTGCGTCATTAGAACCTAAAGTAACCCAATTTGTTCAAAATTTGAATTGGTACGACCAATTTTCGATAGATGGCGTAGCAACGCGCGCGCGTTCAGCTAGTGATAAATGTAACAAAAACGGGGAAAAATATTGCTTTTTGAGAGCTTTCGTTGCGTGACAGCACGTGTCTATCTTTTAAAGGTTGCGTCATTAGAACCTGAGGTAAGGTAAGGTTGTTCAACATTTGAATTAGTACGACCAATTTTCGGTAGACGGCGCGGCGTAGCAACGCGCGCACGGTGCAGCTAGTCGATAATATAGATATTGGTGACGAATCGACTTAGTTGAACTGTCGGTCGGTACGCAAAGTCAGCCAGCGCTTACGCGTACTGAGTACCTCTACTTTCTTAGTTGCCACGAATTTTTTTATAGCGTTTTGTTTTGGTTATCTTGCGCTGTTTTTGTTATACGATTTTACTTAGGAAATGTGGCCGCATTTGAACATACTTGTACCCGTTACTCTCAAGGGCGTTTCAAGATGATTGTTATGGCACAGAATAAATATTAGTACAAGTACAGAAGCCTCACTTACCGAAAACAATTATATGAATAGCGTCACTTGCTGGGACACAACAAAGTTCAATTCAGCTCGCATTAGCGCTCAATACCTGTCGCTCTTTCTAACGCGTAACTCTGTCGCTGTCTCGCGCGGAGGGTTGTCGACATATCTAATAACAATATGCGCGGGAAACGTGTTGCGCGAGCGCTCAGCCGTGCGTCCGACAACCGACTGGCACTTGTTCCCTGGGAGGAACGGTCTAGCTGTAGGCTAAAACCGCGCGACCTTGAGCGAGTGATGATGCACTGGTTACGGTATCGTTTGTTTATAAATAAATGTGCTTCAAATGCAAACTAACAGGTTTGATACTTGAGCTGAAGTGTTATTGGGATGTTAAGTGGTTTAGGAGCTACTACATCGTAAATTTAAGAGAATACAATATAGTTTTATGTTTTAAATTAACTTTGTACAGTATAATGATCACAAAAATACAAAAAAGTGCATTTGATAGTGTAAAAAGAATTTGTATAAAAAAGGACATTGTTCATTTATAAGGGACTTTGGGCTAAACGTGGCCATTGACTGTCACTGATATCATATATTAAACTTGATGGCTTCTAGCAGTTGATATCAGAATATTATCTTTTGGTAGTAGCAGAAAAATTACTTACGCATATTTCCCATAAGTAATGCGAACGTTGACGAGGTTATTTTTAAACAAAACTACAACATTTTGTACCATCGGAGGGCCAGAGTCGTTATTGGACGATGCCAACGATTTCCGAGGGTCAGCTAGGGTCCCAAGAATGCATTTTCATCAACCAAAAACACTTCATAACACAATTTCCAAATACGAAACACATGACACAATAAACATAAACAAACAGCTGATAACTACGCATTTTGCATGGACGTATTCAGTGCTGCCATTGTAAAAAATATTTTAATATCGATCTAAAAAAATCGATAGTGATCGTGTGGATAAAATCGATGCTATTCTATTATGGTGGCTGCTGATTAAAATAATAACTAAAATATTCACAAGTTAGTGGTTAAAATGAGTAGATGATTATTAATACTGCTCTACGGAATTATTGTTTACTGTTTATTCAGAATTAGGCTGTTTATTCAGTAGTTGTCTCACCGGCAACGATGAACGAGTAAAGCTAGAATTAGAAAAGAGTTGGCGAGCCGCGGGGAGCGAGTGCGTAGTTCCCATAGTTGTGTACCTCGGTTCTATGCAAGTGTGCGAGTGAGGCGAGCGATTACTCGCATCACTCGCTCGCGGCGTAAAATAACGTGTACCTTCAGATCCACACTGAATAGACAGAAATGAACCGCTGGTTGCTCTCTCGGCGTGTTCTAATTGTAATCGCTTAGCGAGTATCGCTTAGCGAGTATCGTTTAGCGAGTATCGCTTAGCGAGTGTTATCTTTCATAGCTCTTGTCGCTCAGCGACTAACTAGTGAAGCGAGTGCTCGCCGGGAGTGTGAACAGTCAGCTATCAACTGTTTGTATATGCATCTCTTTTATTTAGGTACACGGAATGTATATCTATTGTACGTTTCTTGAGCGAAAAAATAGTCGATAGTTACTCGTTTTCTCGCCGGCGCGGCGGTAGGAAAACTGCCTAAGTAGATGATTTTGTTTTTCGTGGCGTTGTAAAGTAAAAGCGGGTGCGACGAAAAACCATTGCACAAAAAAGCTAGCTACAGTGTCGCTTGAAAACAACTTAAATACTATATCAATTGTTTATTTCACGCATAATTATTAAGACGACTTTTTCTATCGATTTACAGAAATCGATTTTATTCGAGAAAAAAATCGACATCATTCAAAGCTTATAGACTGGCAATATAATTGGTTGAGAAGTCGGAAATTAAGATTAAATTACTTATATAATGAACTTTTTGTCTATTAATCTGGGTACTAAAATAATACATCATAATTCATTACAAAAATAAATCGATTTTTTGACAAAATCTAATTATCAAGAACATTTTGTCCACGGATAGCCCATTTTGAACAATTTCCTTTACTTCGAAACAATTTTACAGATTTTTTTTGTGTGAAAAATGTCCACCGATATTTTTATTTATTTTGTATTTCTTTGTTTCAGGGACGGCCAATTAAAACGTATGAAAGCGAAGAAGGAATGGCGGGAACTGCAGCAAGAAGAATTTAGCAAACGGTTAAAAGGCGAATAAAATAACTAGTTACAAGTTAAAAGTTATTAAAAAAAACAGTGAGATTTAAAATAACGAAAACAGTGATAACGTTATAGCGGATAACGTTTAACGTGCTAAGTTATAAAGTGATGTTTTAACGGATTAGCGGTTAGCAACGAGGCGTTGTTACATGTGAGATGTGAAAAGTGTTTTGTATATTTTATAATTAATAAACTGTTAGCGTTTAGCGGTAGGGTAGGGGGTTAGTTATTTCGATGCCTCCCATGTAAAGTTGTTGTGTTGCCAAAATAGTGAATTAACAAAAGAGATTTCCAGAGATAAACAATGCGTTTAAATCTTGATTTCTTGGTATATTTTTGTATTGGGTTAAAAAATAAACTTATAATTTTGGTAAAATATTACAAGAAATGGCGATTTAAACGCAATATTTTGTCTTTGCAACGCTCTTCTGTAAAAATCATGATTTTAGAGATACTCGTACAATAACTTAATTGAGAGGTGTCGATTTGTTAGTCCGGTTTTATTTGTCATTTGGTTATAGTAGTTTAATTTCACGAAGCGACGCGCGTCTTTCTTTTGCAAAAACACGCTAAATATGCGCGCGTGAAAACGAATACCGTATGTGTAAGTATGTGTGCGTGAGGACAAATACCTTCGCGTCTCAGACGATACTGAGACAGTAGTCACGCACACATTTACAGCGTGTTTGTGAATATCGTTACTACAAGTAAAACTTGCGTCGCTTCGTGAGATAAAGGTACTATACGTGAAACGTCTTAATGCGTTATATGGTTCGTTTTTTACGGTTTGTCATTGGAAACCTTTATAATAAGTTTAACTTGGGCTTGGGTGACGAGCGCAGTGTAATGATTTGGACTCTTCGTGTTCCAATAGTTGCGTGTCACTGTGCTGTTATGGGCGGGCGTGTTGCTTACCATCAAGCATAAATCCTGCTCGTCTCGTCACTCTATACTTTGTAAAAATAGGATGACGTTGATTTTTATGTCGTTGTAAATTATAGAGAACTTACAAGGCAATAAGATAAATCTGTAGGCGACGAGCGCAGTACAGTGACAGGTTTTTGAGTCTACATTTTTCAAATAGCTGCATCCCACTGCTGTGACGAGTAAGCATGTTTCTCTACATCAGGCACATGTCCTTCTCGTCTCGTCTATGTAAAAAAATGTTATATTTTTTATTTCTTAATTTATTTATGTAAATTAACAAAGTGAAAGACGTTTCACGTTAACATAACATGCTAAATATAACTGTTTAGAAATAACGTTAACAGGCGTTATTTTTATAACGAGGTATACGTTATTATTGCGAATTCTTAGTACGGAATAATAATAATAATATGTTGTGATTATTTTTTAAATGTTGATGATATTTTTATTTTATTTTCAATTTGTGTCCGACCGAAGTAGGTTTCTTAGCTGAAACCGAACATTCGGTCAGGCTCGCAGTTTCGGTCGAAACGGAAACCGAACTTTCGGTCAGTCTGTCAGTTTCAACCGAACTTTCGGTCAGTCTGCGCCGAAACCGAATTAACATACACATTAATTTATTAAAATGTATATTTAATACTGAGATCTAGTGTATTTTTACTGATTCATTTGCATAAACATACAGACAGTCAAGAAGGATTAAATAAAGTAAAATTAACATGTAAAATTACTATTAAGGACGGCCGGAGGCAAGTTGACCACTATAGTTCACGAAAACTCGAGTTTCGGTGCGGTCGAAACCGTTACTCAGTTCGAAACTAGCCGAAACCGAACTCTTAAAGGTCGTAGCTTACTTATACGACTCCCGACAAATACATTACCGAACATAAATTAACCGGCTGGCCTCGTGGCTTAGTGGGTAGTAATTCTGCCTGCGAAGCTTTGAGTCAATTCCCACCCAGTGCAAATATTTGTGTGATGAATTCAAATGTTTGCACTGTGTCTGGGTGTTTCTAAGTATGTATTTACAACTATATAAGTATTATATCAGCTATCTGGCCGCCATAGTACAAGCTTTGCTTAGTTTGGGGTCAGATGGTGTTGTATGTGAATTGTCCACCAATATTTATTTATTTAATAGATGGATGACAGCGAGCGTACTGCCGCCTGCTAATTTATGTTGCCAATGTAATCTAAATCTTACCGGGCACGGCATTAAGCCCATATTTGAGTGATGTTTTATTTGTCGTTTGGGAGCGGTGTCGTATAAGTGGGTGACGACTTTTCGTCGATCTTTATCAGCAATAGTGAAATATCGTGTCGTTGGCTATGATAATTCACGGACACTCGAATTTCGGCACAGTCGAAACCGAACATTCGTTCGGTCAATATAGGAATTCGGTTTCCTCACGATGTTTTCCTTCATCGTCAAAGCCATTGGTGATGAATTTATCTTTTAGTAGGTATCTTTTGTAAATAAAACTAAGCAATATATTTTTGGAATGCTCAAATTGTGATGGAACTTTTACGAATGGGTAGATGTTTATTTTTTAAACTGAACTGATCTGATTGGTTAATCATCATTCTCAAAAAGCGCTACATACTTAGAAATACATTTTTTTTTAAATAAATAGGTTTACATTTGACCTTCAACTTATCGAAACCGACATTTTGACCGAAGATGGAACACAGTATTTTATTTTATAGTATAGAGGACGAGACGAGCAGGAAATGTGCCTGGTGGTAAGCAACATGCCTGACACATAGCAGAACAGTGACACACAGCTATTGGAACATGAAGAGTCCAAATCATTACCTAGCACTGCACTGCGCATGTCACCCAGAGATCTAAGATACTGGAAACATTGCCCTCCATACTGGAACATAGTAATGTTTGCACATTACTGCTTGGCGGTAGAATAACTGGCAAAGGTGTGGTACTTCCCCGGGTGGACTCTCCAAAGAGTCCTACCATTACTAAAGAATATTTATACGTATTTCTAGAAGTTACTTCTCATTCGCTTAAACAACACAAAAAGTCCACTATATTCCCTCTTCTGAGGGCCTGAATATGGATGTTATCCTATCGCCGAGGAGTACTGTGCAAACATTGCTGGGTTCCGGTTTGAAGGGCAATGTGTCAAAAAATTGCAGGGAAAAAATGTTTTTTTAAAATAGGTGTGGGTGACGAGCACAGTGCTATGCTAGGCAGTAATTAGGATTCTTCATGTTCAAATAACTATGTGACACTGTTCTGTACATTAAAGGTGTTTATAAAATAAAATAAAAAAGTTTGTTCCATTTGATAAAAATAATAATTAATTATGTTTAATATTAATTTTGTACAGTTCAGTCAAATTACTCAAAAGAAGGCTGAATCGATTAGGAAAATTATTTTTTCGTTTGAAAAGGTAAACTTTCCTGTTGGTTACAGAAATAATTAAATCAAAAACTGTTCAGCAGTTTAATTTTTGTTTCGTTTATTAAAGAATAATCGAAAAAGAATGGGTATGTACTAATTATTGTAATGTAACTAATGTAGGTACGTACGCAAGTCATACTCAAGTCATGACTGGCCTCGTGGCTTAGTTGGTAGTAGCTCTGCCTGCGAAGCCGAGGGTCGTGGGTTCGATTCGCACCCAGCGCAAATATTTGTGTGATGAATTCTAATGTTTGCACTGTGTCTGGGTGTTTCTATGTATAATAAGTATGTATTTAAAACTATATAAGTATTATATCAGCTATCTGGCAGCCATCACACAAGCTTTGCTTAGCTTGGGGTCAGATGGTGTTGTGTGTGAAATGTCCACCAATATTTATTTATTTATACTTCTTTAATTTTTAACAACCGATCAAAAAAGGGGTGTTATAAGTTTGACGTCGATGTCTGTCTGTCTTTGTGTGTGTCTGTGGCATCGTATAGCTCATTCCGGATGGACTGATTACGATGCGGTTTTTTTTATTTGAAGGTTATGTTCTGTACTTTGACAATGAACTCAAACAGAACTCGAAAAAGCGACATCGTTTCATGGTTGTTGTTCCAAGGACACGAACGAAGAGATTTGACTCTACTTTTGTGATAGGAACGTCTAGGCTGTGGAATACGTTGCCTGAGTGGGTTTTCCCCTATGGTGTAACCATCTTTGTGTCTTCAAATCGAGAGTGAATCGGTTTCTTCTAGGTAAACACGCTCCATCGTAGACAGCATCGTCGCTTAACATCAGGCGAGATGGCGGTCAAGCGTAAACCTTTTATAGGTTTACACTTAACTTGAGTTAAAAAAAATTGGCAGTCATAGGAACTGCCGATAGAAGTGAAAACTTATAACTCAGAATTTGATAGCTTACTTTGGAAACTACACGGGTGTAACCGGAGAGCGTGGCCTCGCCATCATGGCATTGCCATCTAGAAATGCGTCAGCATTTCCCATTGGCTCTCGCATTTCTAAATGGCCAGGCCATGCCCTTTCAGCATTTCCCATTGGCTGACGCATTTCTAGATGCCCAATCGCCAAGGTTTACCCGAAGATTTCTTATCATACCCGAGCGTGACGGTAGAAATCAATTTACACCCCACGAAAAATTTGTCTGGGCGCGCCTAAAGACGTTTTTACTTCAAAAAAACAGATAAACGCCTAAACGGCTGGACGAATTTGAATGAATTTCTTTGTATGGTGGCGCCCTGGAGGGTTTAGATTCACAAGTCAGCCCGGCAAATGGCGCTGTAGTTGATACCTAGGTTATTTTCGGAGCGAAGCCCGAACGGGCCGCTAGTAATACTTATATATTTTTAAATACAGGCATAGTACAAATAATTGTATTCATCACACAAATGTTTGCACTGGGTGGGGATCGAACCCACGACCTACGGCTTCGCAGGCAGGCTTACTACCAACTAAGCCACGAGCCACCTAAATTTAGTGATTGAATTCAAAGTTCAAATACGTTTAGAAACAAGCGATCGTCGCTTCTGAATTTAGTGAGCTTACTGAATGCTATTTTATACTTCACTGAATTCAGTGGCGACTAAATTTAGCCAAATGGCTTTAAGCGCTAAAAGAAGAGTAACTTCAAAAAACTACTGATGCCGATTTTTCACATATTATACAATTATCAGATCAGTTCAGTTAAAAGTCAACCTTTTTAATTATAATAAACACTTAATTATACAATTACTTCTGATATAGATTATAGCCAAGCGTAAATATATAAAGTGTGCAATCCCGAGTGGATGTTTCCCGTTACATATTGATATATTTAAGGCTAAAGTAAATCGGTTTCTTCTATGTAAGTATGCTCCATCGTAGACGGAATCGTCGCTTCTCATTAGCCAAGATGGCGGTCTGGTGTTAACCTATAATAGTAAAAAAAATATATTCATAAAATAATTATCCATAGACCAATCGTATTTTGTTATAATTAAAAGGGTTGACGTATTATTTATTACTATATTCTTGTAGTCACTTTTGATAATTGTTAAAAACTGTTATTATAGTTAAAAATAAATATTAATAATCAATATACACTAAGTAGATTTTTTTTCTTTTTCGGTTTCGAAATAACTTTGACTTCAGATGTTGGCAAGCGCAGAGGTCATATCCCAAGAACAACTTAGTTAAACAAAACATACCCGCCCGAACCAATTTCAAAATTTATTTTTGACGTGATAACGTCTTATAATTCGATGGAGCCGGCTGCACGCCCGCAAAACATGACGTCATGTAACGCTACCGCCAAAGAATAGATAATATTTACGACCGTTACCTCGCCTTATTACTTTTCGCACCATCTAGTGAGTGAAATGTGTATTACGTTCAAGGAGTCTGTCCATGTTTTAGAAAAGCGACGATACGATGTTAAGAACTTGTGCTAGTACAATGATGTACCCAGAGATGGCGCTTTGAACAGCTTTTCAAAAAGCTTCAGAATGTTTTACCTAGATGGCGCTTAACACAATCAGTATTTTCTTAAGACGTTGTCACGTTCAACTATCGTCAGTAAACCGACTTTACAGACAACCATTTTTTTTTTGTTTGGATGGGTATGCTTCCCGAATGGTCCCATATAAATTTTATCGAAATTGGTCGGGTGGTTTGTGAAATATGAAAAAAAAACTAAAATTTGCCTACAATTTTGTCTGGATGACAAAATTGTAGATTTCACAAAAGTTATGAAACTTGATTCTCTCAACACGAAATTGTGTAAATGCATTGTTGAAAACTTGTTTTGCACAAAAAAGGGTAAAATAAACTCTTTATAAACAAAAAATTAAACCGACTTCAAAACCACAAATAGGCACTCAAAAGCGAAAAATAAGTTAATATAATTTTTACTATACATATAAGTGCTACTCATCTAAGTATTTGAAGTCGGTATCAGCCAAGTCTTACAAGTAGTAGATAGGTACTACTTACTACGTACATAGTATCTATCTACGAACTCTGATTTGACTGACACCGCCTTCAATTAGATGAGTGAGTAGCGCTAATATAGTAATTATGTCTGTGTCTGGGTGTTTCTATGTATAATAAGTATGTATTTAAAACTACAAGTATTATATCAGCTATCTGGCCGCCATCACACAAGCTTTGCTTAGTTTGGGGTCAGATGGTGTTGTGTGTGAATTGTCCACCAATATTTATTTATTTATATTAACTTATTTTTCGCTTTTGAGTGCCTATTTGTGGTTTGGAAGTCGGTTTAATTTTTTGTATGAAAAGAGTTTATTGTTTTCTATGGTAGGAGGCACAGCTGAGGTCTCTCTAAAAATCCTCATTTGCCGTCCTTAGGTGAAATCGAAATTAGCAAATGTCATTGTATTGATATGAATTTTCCAAGTTTTCTACTGCCAAGCATTAATGTGGTGACAGCACTGTGTTCCGGTTTGAAGGGCAATGTTTCCAGAGAAATTATATGTATATAGATGGATCATTATTTGTCAGTGCTAGGTAATGATTTGGACTCTTCATGTTCATGACACAGTGCTGTTATGGGCAGGCGTGTTGCTTACCATCAGGCACATGTCCTGGGACGAGCAGGATTCTATACAAAAATAAATAATATATTGTTTCCGCAAGGCTCTAGAAAAAAAAAACGAATGGAGTATTATTGAACTATCTAAAGCTAGATGGATGGTTGGTCTAACAAAAAAATTAATTTGATTTAGATCTCATATACTACAAAACGATATACAGGTAGAAAGGTACATTTTATAACGTCCCTCGTTTTACTTCGGAGGTTAAAAAAAGGTTTAGAAACACAATTCTGGTGGATATTCCTAGTGGTTTTATGAAACATTTAATTAATATAGTTTTCAAAAAATGGCCCATTTCGAGATTATTTGAGAAAGACTCGAATGTATTCTATTATATTACCTTTACTAGCGGTCCGCCCCGGGTTCACCCTTCGTACATATATAGTATATAGCACTCAGGGATCATGTACATATCAAACGGTGAAAGAATTTTTGAAATCTGTCCTGTAGTTCCTGAGATTAGTGCATTCAAACAAACTCTTCAGCTTTATAATATTGTACAGGGTTATTGGTTATCAGTCTGCATTCTTTTAAGGTGATGTTAAGTTTTTTAGTAGTGGTAGGACTCTTGGCAGAGTCCGCCTGGGGAAGGACCACACCTTTGCCAGTTATTCTACCGCCAAGCAGCAAAACGTTACTGTGTTCTGGTTTGAAGGGCAATGTTTCCAGAGAAACTACAGGGCTCAGAGATATAACAACTTAGATCTCAGGGTGACGACCGCAGTGCAGTGCTATAGGTAATGATTTGGACTCTTCATGTTCCAATAGCGGCGTGTCACTGTGCTGTTATGTGGCAGGCGTGTTGCTTGCCATCAGGCACATGTCGTGCTCGTCTCGTCACTCATCATTTTTTAAAAAAAAAAGTACTTTGAATACGTAAACTTTTGTTCTACAGCTTTGCTGTACAAAAAAAAATGTGACTGGGGGCGTCCATAAATTACGTGAGGTGTTTAAGGGGGGGAGGCGGTCGAGTCAAATCTCATCTAATCTTACGTTGGAGAGAGGGGGGGTCTCGGCAAATATCACGCAATTTATTTTCCTTGAAACAAAAAAAATATACTATTTTGGTCCATAATCCAGATTGTACATGCTTAAGATTTAATCTTAAACATAATTGTAATACGAACGCCCCTCGGGTTAAATCGAAGCCGTCGTCGCGACGTCGCAAAAAAAGTATTACCTACTCAACAACGAAACCATATTTTATGTGTCTGTAAACGACAATGTACTAATTGATATATCTCCTATATCTCAGGCATCAAAATAAACTAATTATTGAGTATTTTTATTTGTTTCATATGTTCAGACTTTGAAAACCATTTTGTGGGTCGAGAAACAAAAAAATGAATAAATACTCAAATAGAACACTAAGAATAAAACAATGTAACGTGTTTACGTAAGAAACCTACATCTTGAAAAATCTCACGTGAGATTGGGGGATGGGGGAGGGGGTTGAATAAAATCTCACGACATCTCACCAGAGGGGGAGGGAGGGACAGAAAATTTAAAAAAAGACCTCACGTAATTTATGGACGCCCCCTGTCTAAAAAAAAAGGGTCTAAAAGCAACGAACTCTTCGTAACATTGTTGTAACATTTAAACGCTCGTTAAATGATGTCCCGAAAGTGAATAAACATTAAACAGCCGCTAAACAGTGCTAGAAAGGACGAAAAACATTTTTTTTTGGAGATATGTATTGAGTTTTAACAAAAGTAGTTTTGTTTAAATATGCAGAACATAAACTGCCCTTAAACGGATGCAGGGTGATTACCAGTAACCCTGTAGATTTAACGCATCAGAAAGTATGTATTTTTTAAAGACACTAAGTAATTGAATTAATTGTCATTTTAATTTTTCTTCCCATTTCTTCCTCAATTACTTTGCTAAGGTCTTACTCAAAATGTCAAAATGGACCATTTAATTTTTTCAAGTTTATAATATATCAAATAAATATATAAATTTTGTAAATAAGTTTTTCATATGATATTTTGTGTAATTAATGTACTGAATTTGTATTTAATGTTATCTCACGAGACAATAAAGATAATCAGCATTTATTAATTGAAATATATCGGAGATTTCTTGTTAAATTGTAAAATTACTATTATTTGCTCTTGGACATAAAGTCTTATTTTTTTTATGCTATGCTTTAGTCTTGTTGAATATCAGACTAAAGCATAGTCCAGTCTATCAGATCCAAACGGTATGACTTTTAGACAATCAGGCTATGGCTTTGTTGTTCAAAATAATAAACAATTTAGTCTACCAGACAATGGCTTTGTTGTTCACAAGACTAAACCGTTTAGTATTTTAGTTTATCAAACTATGGATTTGTTGTTCAAAAGAGTAAATTATTTAGTCTATCATTTACTCTTTTGAATAATAAACGATTTAGTCTACCAGACAATGGCTTTGTTGTTCACAAGACTAAACCGTTTAGTATTTTAGTTTATCAAACTATGGATTTGTTGTTCAAAAGAGTAAATAATTTAGTCTATCAGGCGATTGCTAAGTTGTTCACAAGACTAAACAATTTAGTCTTATCAGGCTATGGCTTTGTTGTTCAAAAGACTAAACAGTATACTATTTTAATCGAACAAATTAATACATTTAATTTTGTAGTCGATGACACTAAATAGTCTAGTCTTGTAGTCCATCACACAGGTATATCTTTGTTTCTACAATCTAATATTTTAGTCACACAAAATAATGAATTTAGTCTTGTAGTAGTTGACCAGACTAAATAGTCTAGTCTTCTTGTCTATTAGACTAAAAGTCTAGTCTAATTATTATCAGTAAGACTTAGGCATGCAAGTTTGATCACAATGAGGGCTTTTCAGAATATATGAAAATTAGCATTAAATCCTTGTTCGCCATCTTTCATTGAAATATGCCAGGGATAAAAAAATATGTCAAATTTTTTACATTATATAACATACAAGTTTTTAGAATATCAGCAAAAATAATTAGCGCCACAGGTGTTAATCATTCATTTTGTTAGAGAAATTTATTAGGTAGGTATATGTCAATGTTAATAGTTTGACATATTTTGTTCTCCCATATGTCACTCTTTAAATGTCATATTGAAAACCTCTCATTGTAATCCAGAGTTTAAAATAGTTTTTCTTATCTGATGTAAATTTCAAATTTCTACTTTAATTATTAATACTTAATTGGATTATTATTTAATTTCTTATGTTTATGTATAAATGGATTGTTGCTCGTACAGCTTGGCAAAAAAACTATTGAAAATGAACTAATTGTTTTATTTTAAATACTTATTTACTATCGTGCGATTCCAGCTATGGTAGCCAGATAGCTGATATAATATGTATTTAGTTGTAAATACACCCTTATATACATAGAAACAAACACACACAGAACAAATGTTTATATTCATCACACAAATATTTGCACTGGGTGGGAATCGAACCCACGGCTTCAGAGGGCGACTTCATCATCATCATCAGCAGCCCACTAAATGTTCCCACTGCTGGGACTCGGGGGCTTCTCTCGCAAGGAGAGAGTTAAGGCCATAATCCACCACGCTGGCCCAGTCCAGGTTGGTGGATGACACATGACTTCGAAAGATTCTAGGTACATGTCGGTTTCCTCACGATGTTCACCTTCACCGTTCTAAGTTAGCGACATTACGCACATGACTTCGAAAAGACAGTGGTGTGTGTGGGGTTTGAACCCGGGGTCTCCCGGCAGGCGCCGTTCTCCCGACTAGACCAGCCGTAACTTCGAGGCCGACTTACTACCAACTAAACCACAAGGCCAGTCAACATGTCTTTTCTTTTTAAAAAGATAACAGTTGTTCTTTGATAAATTAAATATCTAAAATCTTAAACTATTTCCCATCGCACTGCAGGGTTTCAAAAATAATACAAATCTATTAAAACAGTGAATAGTGTCTTTATTACTATATAATTATATGCTAGTGTTAATATGTCTTTTTACGTATTTAAATACGTGTAAATATAAAAAATAATATCGCTTAGTATTCGTCGTTCTCGAAGGGATGGTCTTTGTGTCCCAGGGATCTGTAACAAAATAAAAAAAGCATATTAAAAAAAAAAGGTGTGTGCTTAAGACCACACGGCAGAAGTGAAAACTTCATTAGCTGATTTTTGTATTAGGTAGGTATCGACATATATTATAATAAAATATTATGGATCGTATTAGTTGAATAAACGAGTAAAACAAGCCAGAAATTAAAGTAAATATTTATTGAAATTTTATTTATATACAAAGTATATAGCTGTTACCCGCGACTTAGTCCGCGCGAAATAAATACTAAGGTTACTCAGGCAGTACTTATTTGTATACCCAGATTGTATACACATTTATGGTTAGTAAAAAGTGTCCATGTTCAAAAAGTTGTTGGCCGGGGCCGGCTTTTTAAAAGTTACTCCAACTTTGTATGCATTCACACGGTGCACCCCTATGATGCCCCTAACATTGTCCGCAAAAAGGTTGGTGCTATAATAGGATTTTTGTTACCGACTTTCTCCTGTTCCGTCGATTCCACATACACTACACAGTGGAGACTGTGTAGTGTATGTGGAATTTGTGACTACGATTTTCTGGGAATAGTCTCTTTCTCTTATAAAGGGGTTTTCTAAATAGTTTGTAAGAAACATTTTCACTTGGATTTGGCTTCAATAGTTTTCTTTTTCTGGTCTGTTCGACGGGGTCACCCCCATCGCTAGCGACGCTCATATTTATTTATACTATTGACTATATGTATACAAAACTAAATATTTACACGAAAGAAACGAAATATTTACACAGCAAAACTAATTAATTTGATTGTGAAAATTATAAAGCACCCGTCGTGTTTTCCCGCCCAAAGAAAAGTCTTTTGGAGTTGGTAGCCGTCAGTGTTGCCACTATGATTTTGAGCTTGTCGCCAAATAGTTATGAAACAAAGTCGCCGGTTTTGATTGAATTATTAAGGGAATAACAGTCTGGAAGAATACATAAGCTTTTTCCTTCTCCAACCTTCTACACTACACTAGTATATTCCCCTTTGTCGGTAACACGTCGTCTAAATCCGCTAAAAGGTTTTAAAAATTCGCCAGTTTCAGCGACAAAGTCGCTAAAGTGTCAACACTGGTAACCGGTAGCGAGCAGCGAGAGAGAGAGAGAGTATCTACGAGTATTGTCCCATGTCCTCCTCTAACAATTATCTTTCTCGGTCTGGCACGTTTGTTGACCATATTATCTTTCTCGCTCTAGCATCCCGAGCTTACCCGAAATTTCTTATCATATCCGAGCGTGATGATCACGTGATCATCAATCCATTTCACAGCCCACGAAAATTCTGTCCATAGCGCGCCTAAAGAAGTTTTCACTTCAATAAAACAAATTTTATAAAAATAAAATGTCAGTCATAGGAAGTGCCGATAGAAGTGAAAACTTATAACTCAAGAATTTGATAACTCACTTTGTAAACTACGCGGGTGAATCCGGAGGGCGTGACCATGAGCATGGCCATGTCGAAATGCTGGTGCATTTCTAGATGCCCGTAGGCCATGGTCTCGAGTTTACCAGAAGATTTCATATCATTCCCGAAGTTTAACTATAAAATCTAGCCAAACTCTCGCAAATCTAGGGAACAATTTGCGAGAGTTCAGCTCTATGTTTTGCTAAGTGCTAGTAAAACTCACGCAAATCATTCCCTGGGACATCCCTAACTTTAGCTATGCAAATCTTTTATTGGGTTAGCTCAATGTTTATCTAGTAAAGTGCTAGTAAAACTCACGGCAATCATTCGCTGGGACAGACTGAATTCTAGCTAATAAAACTAGCCAAACTTTCTCAAATCGTTCCCTATGTCAGCTCAATGATTAGCTAGTAAAGCTCACGCAAATAATTATCTGAGACAGCCTGAAGTTTAGTTATGCTTATCATTCATTGGGTTCGCTCAATGTTCAGCTAGTAAAGTGGTAGTAAAACTCACGCAGTCATCGGCACCAGCCGGCCGTTGCAGTCGAACGAGTCGATCAGGGACATGTCCTCCTGCGACAGTTTGAAGTCCAGCACCTGGAAGTTGGACTCGATGCGAGACCGCGTCACCGACTTGGGGATCACGATGTTGTCACGATCGATCTGGTATCTGTAAAGAAAACGTGAATTTGTTTTTATTGAAACTTTTTGAAGTGAAAACCTCTTTTGGCGCGCCTAGACAGGTTTTTCGTGGGCTGTGAATTGAATTCTAGCGTCACGCTCGGGTATGATAAGAAATCTTCGGGTAAACTCGGGACCATGGCCATTGGCCATCTAGAAATGCGTTAGCCAATGGGAAATATTGAAAGGGCGTGGCCTGGCCATCTAGAAATGCATCAGCCAATGGGAAATGCTGAGGCGTTTCTAGATGGACATGCCATGATGGCCAGGCCAAGGTAAGCTATCAAATTCTGAGTTATAAGTTTTCACTTCTATCGGCAGTTCCTGTGACTGTACATTTTTTTTTTTACCGAGTTGAGTACTTTTTTGCAGGGGAAAATTTTACAACTTCGTTTAAACCTACTTGCAAATGTTATCTTTTAGCAAATAAATATGTTACTGAAAAATAAAATTTCAAAACACCATTTCATAGTTGGTGTTTTAGAGACACCGTTTCATGGTTGGTGCTCTAAAGACACCGTTTCATGGTTGGTATTCAAAAGACACTGTTTCATGGTTGGTGTTCCAAAGACACTGTTTCATAGACACCGTTTCATGGTTGTTGTTCCAAAAACACAATTTCATGGCTATCGTTTTAAAAACACCATTTCATGGTTGTTGTTCCAAAAAAACACAATTTCATGGCTATCGTTTTAGAGACACCATTTCATGGTTGGTGTACCAAAACACAATTTCATGGCTATCGTTTTAGAGACACCATTTCATGGTTGGTGTACCAAAAACACAATTTCATGGCTATCGTTTTAGAAACACCATTTCATGGTTGGTGTCATAGATGGGCACCGTTAATCAAATAGTTAACTTCGTTAATCGTTAATCCGTTACAAAAAAAGTTAACTTCGTTAAACGTTAAAGCGTTACATTTCGTAAGAATTAACGGAAGTTAACGTTAATCGTTAATCCGTTAATATGCGTATTGGATTTTTATATCGTTGCGTTAGTGAACTTATAAAACCTTATTGGTTTAGGTTCTGGAAGTTAAAACAGGTTAGGAAAAAACCAAATACTTGTAGAGTTTTATTTTATTATTGAAGTGTAAACTTCTTTAGGCGCGCCGAGACAGATTTTTAGTGGGCTGTGAATTGAATTCTAGCGTCACGCTCGGGTATTATAAGAAATCTTCGGGTTAACTCGGGACCATGGCTATTGGCCATCTAGAAATGCGTCAGCCAATGGGAAACGCTGAAAGGACGTGGCCTGGCCATCTAGAAATGCATCAGCCAGTAGAAAATGCTGCTGCTTTTCTAGATGGCCATGCCATGATGACCAGGCCACGCCCTCCGTTTACACCCGTGTATTTTCCAAGGTGAGCTATCAAATTCTGAGTTATAAGTTTTCACTTCTATCGGCAGTTTCTATTACTGCCAATTTAATTTTAATTTAATTTAATGTGTAATTTAATCGTCGGGCATAATGCGCATAGGTATCTATTTCCCCTCATGAACATTAACATGTCGAAGTTCTCGTTTAAAAGCGAGACTTGCTTTGGTGTTAAAAAGTCTTTACCCGTGGATAGCAGACGTTCAACTGCAGCGTTTGAGGGCTGTTTTCCAAATTTCAACCCAATCCTTTCCCGTTCCCAGACGCTCAGACGTGATGAAACAACAAACATTACAACATCCAAAAATTGCCATTTATAATATTAGTAAGATGTTAAACACTGGAATTTTCATTCTATACCTCCATTTCTTCATTTTTATACATTGATTTGTTAATTTTATTTAACTTTTCTTTGATTAGTTGAAATGAACTATCACCCATTTTATTAAAAGAAAGTTACAATACAGATAAACGATCGAAAAAGTATGATTGAATGTATCGGGGAGTTCCCCACTAGCTATGGATTACTATAATCTACTTGGTTTACCAGGGATGTGTGAAATATTCAACTAAACTGTAACCGTCAGTCAAATTCGAGTATGTCTATGCTCAACTTTTCAGCCATAAAGAACTCGAGATTATCAAAAATATGACTTATCATAACAATTTTTTTTTTAATTTTTAATTTTTTTATTATTTTAATTTTTATTATTTTAAATTTTAATATTTGTTTTCATATAACGTCAACCGATCATGCCACAGGCTAAAATGACGCCTCAATCCTGCCAAAATTGCAGGAACCCGCCACATATGGTCACACTGCGCCCAGCACTTTTCTTTTCATACTTGTCTGAACCTGTTTTTTGCGCCGCGCCGAGGTGACGTGCGGTAAATAGTAAGCATTGGATTAACGATTAACGGACTTCTGCATAATTAACGGAAGTTAACATGTCCGTTAACATTTTTAAAAGTTAACTTAAAAGTTAATCCGTTAATCAAAATGTTAACTTCGTTAATTAACGATTAACGGATTAACGAGTTAATGCCCAGCTATGGTTGGTGTACAAAAAACACAATTTCATGGCTATCGTTTTAGAGACACCATTTCATGGTTGGTGTACCAAAAACACAATTTCATGGCTATCGTTTTAGAGACACCATTTCATGGTTGGTGTACCAAAAACACAATTTTATGGCTATCGTTTTAAAAACACCATTTCATGGTTGGTGTACCAAAACACAATTTCATGGCTATCGTTTTAGAGACACCATTTCATGGTTGGTGTACCAAAAACACAATTTCATGGCTATCGTTTTAGAAACACCATTTCATGGTTGGTGTACAAAAAACACAATTTCATGGCTATCGTTTTAGAGACACCATTTCATGGTTGGTGTACCAAAAACACAATTTCATGGCTATCGTTTTAGAGACACCATTTCATGGTTGGTGTACCAAAAACACAATTTTATGGCTATCGTTTTAAAAACACCATTTCATGGTTGGTGTACCAAAACACAATTTCATGGCTATCGTTTTAGAGACACCATTTCATGGTTGGTGTACCAAAAACACAATTTCATGGCTATCGTTTTAGAAACACCATTTCATGGTTGGTGTACAAAAAACACAATTTCATGGCTATCGTTTTAGAGACACCATTTCATGGTTGGTGTACCAAAACACAATTTCATGGCTATCGTTTTAGAGACACCATTTCATGGTTGGGGTACCAAAAACACAATTTTATGGCTATCGTTTTAGAAACACAATTTCATGGTTGTTGTTCCAAAAAACACAATTTCATGGCTATCGTTTTAGAGACACCATTTCACGGTTGTTGTTCCAAAGCCACCATTTCCCTAGTCTAGGAAACCTGTGAGGAACATCATGTTTTATGTTACCTGATGAGCACTTGAGCCACGGTCCTCCCGAGCCTCTCGGCGACGGCCTTCAGCTTGGGGTCGTCCATCAGCTGAGGGTCGTCGGGCTTCGCCCATGGCCGGTCCGGAGACCCCAGGGGCGAGTACGCGGTCACCTTGATGCCCAGGGACTCGCAGTGAGACTTCAGGCGGCTCTGGTTCAGGTACGGGTGACATTCCACCTGAAAAAAATATTTTATTTTATAGGGTGAATCGGAAGGAAACTAGGATGATATATAACGTGGTAGATTTACCCCCCAACAATATTTTAAAAGTACATTCCAACATATTTTTGAAGTGACAACTTCTTTTGGCGCGCCTGGACAGATTTTTCGTGGGTTGTGAAATGAATTCTATCGTCACGCTCGGATATGATAAGAAATCTTCGGGTAAACTCGGGACCATAGCCATTGGCTATCTAGAAATGCGTCATCCAATGGGAAATGCTAAAAGGGCGTGGCCTGCCCATCTTGGCATGGCCATCTAGAAATGCGTCAGCCAATGGGAAACGTTGACGCATTTCTAGATGGCCATCCCATGATGGATAGGCCACGCCCTCCGGTTACACCCGTGTAGTTTCCAAAGTAAGCTATCAAATTCTAAGTTATAAGTTTCCACTTCTATCGGCAGTTCCTATGACTGCCAATTTTTTCGGGAGTCCAACTCGCACTTGGCCACTTTATTTTTATACTGTTGCCGCGAAAAATGTTTAGTTGACAAAGCTTCACTTATGATTTGTTTTGTCAAAACTAACCTCAAAATTTTTGAGGGTAGATTCAATTTTTTTCACATGATGAGTCATATCTGGCCCTGAACCCATATGGGTTCCCTGCCGCTTTACCGGCTAGAAGAGATCACTTTAAACAATAAAGCTGTTAATATAGTTAGGCTGCGACACATAAAAACTCTATCTAGCCGAGGGTCGTGGGTTCGATTCCCACCCAGTGCAAATATTTGTGTGATGAATTCAAATGTTTGCACTGTATCTGGGTGTTTCTATGTATAATAAGTATGTATTTCTTTTTTTTTTTTTTTTTTTTTTTTATTTAAAATTGCTACTCCACAGACTCCGGGGTCCGTGACTTTTGTCATTTAAAATCTTATTTATATTTACATGTTTCTTGGATAATCAGAAGAAGAGGAAAATAAGGGGGGAGTTGGGAACATTTTAAACCTAATACTAGTTAGTGCTCGTCTGTTGAGCCGATCACTACCGGTTGGGATTCCGCTAGTAATCGACTCGACATCGATTCTTTGCCTTATTGCCATTTGCCTAAGCCGCCTCCTCCCGGCCGAGAGCCTCCACTACGGCTGCATTTCTGTCCCTGATGGCCATCTGTAGGTTGAACTCTCGGATGGTCTTCGGTGATGCAGCCAACGCTCGCCGCACGAACCGACCGATGGCGTCGTCGGTGTCGTCAGCGTAGTACGTGAAGGTCCCCGTGTGCCGTGAGATTGCAACAACCGCATGGGGCACGCTCTCGTGCAGCTTCATGTTTGCCTTTGTTTTTATTGCGATTACCGACTCATATGTCAGTCCCTGAGCTTCATGGATGGTGAGGATACGTGACCCTGTGCCTGACCCATAACCCTGGTTTGTCAGGGTCTCTTTCTCCTCTTGAGTGTGAACTAAGAAGAGGGTGTTTGGTAGGGTGTTGGGTATTTGCGCTCCCTTGTACCTTTTCTGCTCTAGGGACTTTATACGGGATGCTGAGGAGTACATACCTGAGTATATTTCCCTCAGCGCATATGCGACATCCATCGGATTGCGATGTGTGCAGAGCAACTCCTGGCTGATCTTTGTTACCAGGTTTGGGGTGATACCTCATTTCGAAGAGATTTTCCCTGTCGATATAAGGCAACTGATTGACGTCTCCGATGAGGACAATTTCACCAACATCAGACAGCCTTGAAGCCATCACAATGGCTCCAAAATGGTTCATGAGAGCTTCGTCCACCATGAGGCGACTGAAACTTTCTCTTCCGAAACCATTTACCAGAGCAGAAGCCATGGTTCGCACTCTGGTTTTGACCAGGTTTCCGATACGGTGCGATAGCTTTTCTCTTAGATCTTTTGCTGCCTCAGTTGTTGTAGTGATGATAGCGTCCTTGTCCACATCAAAGTGTCTAATTACCCATGTTGTCTTTCCGCATCCTGGAACTCCGTTGACCCACTGTATTCGCGGTACCTCCCAGTTTTCCCAACCCGCTTTGACGTTTGAGTTCCCTTCGATGGTTTTGGCCATCTCAAGGATCCTATCGTCCAGCATAATCTTGGTGCATCGGGCGGTAACTACGATTGGGTCGTTTGGTGGTGTCGCATAAACTGGCATTCCCGCGCGCTCTGTCTCTTTCTCGTTCAGTGTCACGAAGCCATTTTCTACACTGTAAGCTGCCATATACTTTCCTGTCATGGTTCCCTTGATGACCCGGGAAGTGACATTATTGTAAATGGCTGCTTCGGCCTCCTCGAGTTTCGCCTTTAAGAGGCTTTCACTTCCTAGCCTATAGGACTGCATGATGTTTTCGCAGGTCTTGAGGTTGACTTGTCTTGTCGCTCTCAGTGTGGCTAGGAATTCGATGAAGGCGTTACGTGCATGACTCCGCGGCTCCGAAGCCATGACATAGCGGGGCGGTTCAACCTGTCCCATGTCGGCTCTCGTTCGGCTCGTTTGTTGCTGTGAAGTTACGTTGGGGGTCCTTGACGTATGTATTTAAAACTATATAAGTATTATATCAGCTATCTGGCCGCCATCATACAAGCTTTGCTTAGTTTGGGGTCAGATGGTGTTATGTGTGAATTGTCCATCAATATTTATTTATTTATCTAACCTGGTTAACGACTGGCTTCACGGCCGCCACCCCGAGTATCCTGTCCACCTGCTTCCTGTTGAAGTTGGACAGCCCCAGACTCCTGGCCAGACCCTCGGCCTGGAGCGGCTCCAGCGCCTTCCACGTCTCCGTGTAGTCCACGTCCGAGAACTGGATCTTACCGGCCTCGTCGGTCGGGAAGAGGGGACCGTCTTCCTGGAAACGCGATAAAAAAAAACTAAAAAAAACTTGTAAAATTATGGTCATTAAATCACTTTAAAAGTAAATGTCAAGGAATCACTTGTAAACTTATGGCCATTACATCACTTTCAAACTATCCTAGTCACTAACCATATAATAGAATCACTAACGTAGTAAACTATAGTCATTAAATCACTTTACAACTAGATGCCATTGAATCACTAACCTTGTACGCCTGCGGCCAGTGGATCAGGTACAGATCGACGTATTTCACGTTGAGGTTCTTCAGAGTCTCTAGTAGAGCTCCACGGACCAGGTCGGGGCGGTGGAATGTGTTCCATAGCTTGGATGTGATGAACAGATCCTCCCTGGAATCGCAGACAATCCAGTTTGAAGGGCAATGGTTCCAGTGAAATTACAAGGTATTACAATAAAACGTCTTAAATCTCTGGATGCAGTACTATAGGTAATGATTTGGAGTCTTCTTGTTCCTATAGATGCATACCACTGTGCTCTTATGGGCAGGCAGGCATGTTGCTTGCCATCAAGCACATGTCCTGTTCGTCTCATACTATTCACTTCACTTCATACTATAATAACAATATACAATGCTCTAATATTTCAATGTGGAATAAACGTACTTACAGTATTCGTGTATAATATAGTTCGAAAAGACAGTGGTGGGATTTGAACCCAGGGCTCCGGATCGGCAGTCGCCGATCTCCCGACTAGACCAGCCGTAACTTTTGCAGTGTACGAGTACCGTTTTAATTAGTTCGTCTCGTCACTAATTACTCCGTCTAGTACCTTATTACTTCGCTAAGTTCCTATTTACTTCCGTTTAGTTCTAGTACTATGTTATTTCGCCTAATCACTAAAATTACGAGTACTTTCTTACTCAAGTTTACATTTATATTACAAACTTATGTAGTTGTCAAAGTATCTAGAAATTAGGTGAAATAACTGAGCCGAGATAATTTGACGATAATTAGGTACTTCGTCTAGTAACTAGGTCCATCGTCTAGCGAGTATCGTCTATCTAGTGACTTCATCTTGTACCTATTTAATTTGTCTAGTATCTTTAGTATTTACTTGGTGTAGTACTAAGCTACTTCGTCCAGTCCTTAGTCACTTCGTCTAGTACCTACCTAAATATTTTGAATGGAGACAAATAAAATTCGAATTTGATTTGTCTAGTACTTAGTTACTTCATTCATTGCCTAGTTATTTCGTCTAGTTCCTAATTACTTTGTCTAGTATTTAGTTATTTCGTCCAGTGCCTAATTACTTCGTCTAGTTCCCAATTACTTCTGCTACTATTTAGCTACTTCGTCCGGTCCCCCTAGTTACTTAATCTAATACCTAAATATTTCGTCTAGTATTTAGTTACTTCGTCCAGTGCTTAGTTACTCCGTCTAGTTCCAAATTACTTCGTCTAGTACTCGGTAACATCGTTAAACTACTCGTTGCTTAGTCTAGTACCTAATTACTTCGCCTAGTATCATAAAACTTCGACGTGTACCTTGTAACGACTCCTTCCGCGATTTTAGCAGTGATTGCCTCCCCCACTTCTTTCTCGTTCCCGTAGACGTAGGCGCAGTCGATGTGTCGATAACTGATGTCGATGGCGTCCTTGACGGCTTGCGTCACTTCACCGGGCTTCGACAATTACTCAGTTACTATGTCTAGTACTTAGTTACTTAGTCAAGTACCTAGTTACCTCGTGCAACATCTCTTTAAATCATCTAGTACTTACTTCGTCAAATATCTAGTTACTTCGTCTAGTGCCTAGTAGTACTGTCTAGTCCCTACTTACTTCGTCTAGTACCAAGTTACTTCACCTAGTACTAAGTTACTTCACCTAGTACCTAGTTACTTCGTCTAGTACTCAGTAATATCGTTAAGTTCCTCGTGACTTCGTCTAGTACCTAGTCACTTCGCCTAGTACCTAGTTATTTCGTCTGGTACCTCAAAATAGTTCCGACGCGTACCTTTTAACGACGCCTTCGGCGATCTTAGCAGTGATGGCCTCTCCCACTTCCTTCTCGTTCCCGTAGACGTAGGCGCAGTCCATGTGACGGTAACCGATGTCGATGGCGTCCTTGACGGCTTGCGTCACTTCACCGGGCTTCGACAATTACTCAGTTATATGTCTAGTACTTAGTTACTTAGTCAAGTACCTAGTTACCTCGTGCAACATCTCTTTAAATCATCTAGTACTTACTTCGTCAAATATCTAGTTACTTCGTCTAGTGCCTAGTAGTACTGTCTAGTCCCTACTTACTTCGTCTAGTACCAAGTTACTTCACCTAGTACTAAGTTACTTCACCTAGTACCTAGTTACTTCGTCTAGTACTCAGTAATATCGTTAAGTTCCTCGTGACTTCGTCTAGTACCTAGTCACTTCGCCTAGTACCTAGTTATTTCTCGTCTAGTACCTCAAAATAGTTCCGACGCGTACCTTTTAACGACGCCTTCGGCGATCTTAGCAGTGATGGCCTCTCCCACTTCCTTCTCGTTCCCGTAGACGTAGGCGCAGTCGATGTGACGGTAACCGATGTCGATGGCGTCCTTGACGGCTTGCGTCACTTCGCCGGGCTTCGACTAGAGGGGAGAAAATAGTTACAGTTATTATTTAGGTACGTATTTATTTCATTTTCTTACTTTTTTGTAATAAATACCTATTAAGATTGCAATAATTTATTTTGTTCGAAAAAAAAAAAAAAAAAAAAACTGATTTAAATTTAAATGCAGACCCACGATCAAATTTCCTATGAATCTATCACTACGTCGCGTCGCGTCGACTAAATTCATGAAAGAAAGTTTTAGTTTTTGTTCATGTCTTGAGACATGAACTGTGTGGGCTGTGAATTGAATAATTCTACCGTCACGCTCGGATGTGATAAGAAATCTTCGGGTAAACTCGGGACCATAGCCATTGGCCTTCTAGAAATGCGTCAGCCAATGCGAAATGCTGAAAGGGCGTGGCCTAGCCATCATGGCATGGTCATCTAGAAATGCGTCAGCCAATGGGAAACGCTGACGCATTTCTAGATGGACATGCCATAATGGCTAGGCCACGCCTTCCGGTTACACCCGTGTAGTTTTCAAAGTAAGCTATCAAATTCTAAGTTATAAGTTTTCAGTTCTATCTGCAGTTCCTATGACTGCCAATTTTTTTTACTCAATTTATTGTTTTTCTACTGGTGCCCCAAAAAATCTGAGGTTGCTTACTGGTGACCCCTTCCGAAAGACAAGGCTGGGACCGCGCCTGACTGGACCGACTATATCGTTTGTGAGTTACCCGTGTATTCATTTAAAATTTGTAACCACATTAGTTTTCATACTAAGATATTTTAGACTACAGGCCCGTGAACAAAATGTATGAGTCAAATGAACCACCAGGAGACCTACATACTTATGTAGGATGATTGAAGGGAATAAAGTAATAAGATTCAGCACTATGCCGTCACTTGTAAGCTGTCCAACTGAGTGCAGAGTTGAAGAGGAGGGGTTGCAACCCTCGATCATTTCTCCTTGTCGCATGATTTTTGTACGGCATTGCGAAATAATGGATATGAATGTATGAAACTATAAAAATTATAAATTTCGCAATGCCGTACAAAAATCATGCGACAAGGAGAAATGATCGAGGGTTGCAACATTTGCAACCCCCCCTATTTGCCTGTACTCAGTTGGACAGCTTACAAGTGACAGCTTAGTGCTGAATCTTATTACTTTATACTCTTCTATCATCCTACATAGGTCTCCTGGTGGTTCATTTGACTCATAAATTTTGTTCAAGGGGCCTGTAGCCTATTTATGGCAAATAAAATTGCAAATTGATAAGATTTGTACTTAATATTTATCTGTACGATTTTCCTTGTACATTTCCATGAGTACTCTGTAAACATACCTACTATAGATATAATTGTTATCAAAGGTGCCGATGTCAACCGTTATCAATCGTCCACGCCATGAGCGTCATGGGACTTACTTATCAATTTGATAATAAACTAATTTTATTTTTGGCAATTTTTAGGGTTCCGTAAAACGTAAAAACGGAACCCTTATAGATTCGTCATGCCTGTCTGTCTGTCCGTCCGTATGTCACAGCCACTTTTTGCCGAAACAATGAGAACTACACTGTTGAAACTTGGTAAGTAGATGTATTCTGTGAACCGCATTAGGATTTTTACAAAAAAAAAAAAAATTAGGGTTGCCCCCCATACTGAGAACTGAACCTCAAAAAAATTTTTTTCATCAAACCTACACGTGTGGGGTGTCTATCGATAGGTCTTCAAAAATGATGTTGAGGTTTCTAATAATTTTTGTCTACACCGAATAATTTGCGCGAGAGACACTTCCAAAGTGGTAAAATGTGTGTCCCCGGCCCCCCTCTAACTTCTAAAGTAAGAGAATGAAAAAACTAAAAAAAATATATGATGTACATTACCATGAAAACTACCAACGAAAATTGGTTTTAACTCGATCTGATCAGTAGTTTCTTTTTAGTACGTCATAAATACACTATTATTAAAACTTCGATCAAAGTTACAACGAACTACAAGAACTATGTGTACTATGTATTTTATGTTACTTGCTGCAACGGAACCCTTCATGGGCGAGTCGAACTCGCACTTGGCCACTTTATTTTACTGGAAATCGAAAGAATAATATGATTATGGCGTCTTTGTGGTCTGGGCACAAATAAGGTATCAAATCTATACACCAATACGTGAAACAAAAACTTAGTACACCCTTTTGTAAAAATTACACGGACCGAGTATGAAAGTTCCCACATTAATCCTACTTAAGGTCATAGCCCACTTATACGACGCTGCTCCAACCCGACAAATAAAACATCACTCAAATATGGGCTTTATGCCATGCTGGTTAAGATATACATAGATTACATTGGCAACATAAATTAGCAGACGGCAGTCAGCGAGCCGAAGCGGACTCGTATATGTAAGTCTAAAGCCGCCTATACACACTGGCCGAGCGCAGGCCAACGCGAGCGCCGACAAAACGGGACATGGCGAGTGGTAGCATCAACACACTGGCCGAGCGCAGGCCAACGCGAGCGTCGACAAAACGGCACAAGACGAGTGGTAGCATCCACACACTGGCCGAGCGCAGGCCAATACGAGCTACGAGCGCCTTTGTTTTGTGCGCAAAAACCGACACCGGTCACGAGTGAGACGAGTCGAGGCAAAAGAGTCCTATACACACTGGCCACTTGCCTGACTTGTGATCACTAGCCGAGTGACGGCGAGTGATCACAAGTCATGGCAAAACGACCCTCCACACACTGGCGTTGGCCTCCACTTGGCCAGTATGTATAGGAGGCATAAAAGTCGTAGGACTTTTATACTTATTATAAAATAGATTTGGATGTTTGTTCCTCAATCACGTCGTAACGTCTGAACGGATCAGGTTGAAATTTTGAACACATACGATTATGATTAGGAACAACATATAGGCTACTTTTTATCCCAGAAAACTAACGGGAACGATATAAACTACGGGGGTAAAACCGCGGGGCACTGGTAGTTTACAATATTAGCAGCTTTACTGACACTGTATGATATACACACAGTACATGAAAACAAATGTACCGAATAAGTGCCGCTGATAAGATCACGGCTACTCAATTTGTCAGTTTACTACAAGTACTGATACTGAATGTTATTATGACATGTCAGATAAAATTATCAATTTACGAGCTCAAGTACTCTCTGTTTCGGTACAGTTTTATAAACTATCTCACAGGAATTCAGTTCGTAAAGAAAACTAAGATAACAATTATTCTTAGAATTAGAATATTATTATAATTAGAAGTCTTTGGGCAACAGTGTTTCGCACTGGGTGAAAAATAAACCAGTCTCATTAGTCCGTCAGCTATATCATGGAAAAATATGGGATACATACTTTGTGTTTCCTCAAATTATTAAAAACAGATAACGATATAGATCATCAAACTTCCAGACTGGGGGGGCTGTGATGTCATTTGTGGGTAAAAATCGTAGCCCACGAGTGACGTCATTCACAACTTCTAAGCACTGTAACTTCGTAATTTTTCGCCTGAGGATGCTATTTCGGCAAAATCATTGAACTCTTTCAAGGACAAACTTGACAAATGGATAGCGAATATCATTTTAACAGACCTATAATTTTGTTACATATTTCAACACTGAGATAGAGGCATATCAGCTAATGCTGCTCACCTATTCGGTAGTATTATTAATAAATAAATAAGTAGGTATTTTTTTGTTTGTGAAACAAAAGAACAAGTACTATATGTACATTATTTTTAGGATTGTAGCTTATTAGATGATTTTGTCAAATTTTAATGTCTACAAATGTCCTGCATGCCTCACTCACTCTCACTATACATATACTATAAATAAAAACTGGCCAAGTGTGAGTGTGACTCACATATGAAGGGTGAATATTCAGTGAATATTTCAAGTTTCTACCTATTTTCATTATTATTTTTAGCAAATAAATAGTGAAAACCTCTTTTATTGTATGGGAGCCTCCTTAATTATTTATTTTATTTTTAGTATATTTGTTGTTATACCGGCAATAGAAATACATAATCTATAAAAATTTAACTGTCTAGCTATCACCGTTCTTGAGATACAGCCTGGTGACTGACGGACGAACGGACAGACAGGCAGCGAAGTCACAACAGTTATGAACAAAACAGTTGAACAGCTGTTGCAAAATTAAGAGTTCAAATCATTTCCTAGGACCGCACTGCGCTCATCACCCAGTGATATAAGGCACTCTCAGCCCAGTAATTTCTGAAACATTGCTCTTCAAACTGATATTACTATTAAGATTATTTATTTGCAAACATTGCTTTTGAAAATGGAACACAATAATGTTTGATATTACTGCTTGGTGATAGAATAACTGACAAAGGTGTGGTAGTTTCCCGGCAAACTTTAAGAGTCTCACCACTGCATAAAAACTCATACATATTCTGCTCACTGTGGTATAGGTCAGTGTTCCGCAAAGTGTGTACCGCAGCATACTGGTATTACTGGTGTATCATGGCCATTAGTTTGTGTGCCTCGGAAAAATAAAATTATCCTATTAACTAGATTGCTCAATAAAACAGGCTCATATTTCACACTAAATTGTCTGCAATTGAAAGTGTAGGTTTGCTGATTGATAGATAATAAATATTGTGTCCTTGATTAATAATAAATGTTAATATTAGTCATTTGATACTTAAAACCTCAGGAGACTAGCCCAACGATGAAACACTAGATACTGGCGAAATTACGGTAGCCTTGCCGAATGGAAGCCAAAAGAAAAAGTTGAAGTTGAACCTGGCTTTTAATTTGTGGTGGTTTTAATGTCCAAGAATGATCGTTTTCCTAGATGTACCTCGAACGTGGAAAGTTTGCGGAACACTGCTATAGGTCATGGATTTGATTACCACTCATGACAAACAGTCATGAGATGAATATAGAAGTTCCTAGATGTACCTTAAACGTGAGAAGTTTGCGGAACACTGTATAGGTCATGGATTTGATTACCACCCAAGACAGCCATGAGATGAATATTATAGAACCTTGTTCAGTGACTCGGTGTTTTTAATGGATTTCAAAAAAAGGAGCAGGTTCTCATTTCAGTTGTATGTTTTTTTTAATGTTTCTCGATAGCTCTGAATAAATTGACCGCAACAGAATTATAATACTTACACGAGCGTTAAACTAATTAATATTAGTGCTCTCATTTGTAAATTTCACTATTAAAGGTAGAAGAACAGGTAAAACAACCCTAATTTGCAAGATAAACATCAGAAGACGGCAAAAAAGCGCAAAACCAAGACATACCCACTTATTATTCCATTGATAAGAAGTGATAGTAATGATAAGGCAATTTCATAATCCCATACCTTCCAAGTGCCGAGCCCGAGGATAGGGCAGTCGTAGCCGTTTGCGAACTTCAGTTTCGGCATTTCAGAAGCCATTTTTGTACTTATTTTGTAAGAGAAAACAGAAAAATGTAAATTGTAAATTAGCCGGGCACCAACAAGCCGCACAGAACGAAACAAATTAACTGACATGACAGTTGAGAAAATAATGTCAACTGTCAAGATGGTGACAAGTTAGCAAATGACAGTCAAATTCCAATGAAAAAATATTTTCGTAGCTTGAATGCTGTCTCTTTCTTTTGGAAGTCGGACGAAGTCTCCCTGTCTCTTTTTAGTTAACTTTAATGCGAAATAAAAAAAAAACATCGGAACAAATTTTTGGTCAGGCACGTCGCAAATGAACACGAAGAAAGGTTCCGTAGAGAAATCGATAAACTTTGTCAGTAAAAGCTAATAGGACAACCGTGTCGGCTTCCGCGATACAGGCTTAGCCTAGTGCGGAAGCTACAATTAATTTGTATGTTGTATGTGTTACTTTGGCAAATGTATATTATTATTATCTTTCTTATTATTTCTTTTGTTATTTGCAAATATACAATTCGATAGTGTCTAATCTACTACCTGTCGGATTTCTGAGCGTGATGCAGAAACTCATTAAACTTTGCTTTAAGCTCGGCAGTGTTTAAATTAATTCTTTAAAAGAAATTAGGTACGTACATCAATATTTCACCTATTAGATTACGAGTAGGTACCTACTCGTCAAATAATCAAAAAAACTAAGTATGTCACTGTAGCTAGTCTCGATATTCCAAACTTGCTTGAAGTTGTAGTTTCTAATTGAAAATCAATAGAACAATGTGGGGTGAATTTGAAATGAAGGTTAATGAAAAATTAATGGAACCGTATCGACTCACCACAAGTACAACATGGACATTAATTATTTGGGTCATATTCGAAGAAAAGGTTGTATCGATTAGGTACTTCCATTCCAGAAATCTAACAAAATGAATAGGTACCATGGACATATAAAATAATAAAGTAGCCAAGTGCGAGTTGGACTCGCCCATGAAGGGTTCCGTTCCAGCAAGTAACATAATATACATAGTACACATAGTTCTTGTAGTTCGTTGTAACTTTGATCGAAGTTTTAATAATAGTGTATTTATGACGTACTAAAAAAAACTACTCATCAGATCTCGATCTGATGAGTAGTTTTTTTCAAACCAATTTTCGTTGGTAGTTTTCATGGTAATGTACATCATATATTTTTTTTAGGTTTTTCATTCTCTTACTTTAGAAGTTAGAGGGGGGGGGACACACATTTGACCACTTTGGAAGCGTCTCTCGCGCAAGTTATTCAGTGTAGACAAAAATTATCTTAGAAACCTTAACATCATTTTTTAAGACCTATCGATAGACACCCCACACGTGTAGGTTTGATGAAAAAAAAATTTTTGAGCTTGAGTTCTCAGTATGGGGGGCACCCCTAATTTTTTTTTTTTTTTTTAAACTTTTGTAAAAATCTTAATGCGGTTCACAGAATACATCTACTTACCAAGTTTCAACAGTGTAGTTCTCATAGTTTCGGCAAAAAGTGGCTGTGACATACGGACGGACAGACAGACAGACAGACAGACAGACAGACATGACGAATCTATAAGGGTTCCGTTTTTACGTTTTACGGAACCCTAAAAAGTCGGACGTAGTCTCGCTAAAACAAAAACTGTGTCCATCGAGTCGGCCACATAATATGCACGTGTGCGCTGTCACATACAGGCTGACACGCACACATCAGTAAGTCTGTGCGACTGTGCGTGTCAGCCTATCAGTGACAACCTGACAACGCACACGTGCAAATGTGGCCGACTCAAGTGACACAGTTTTTGTTTTAGCGAGACTCCGTCCGACTTTTTTATACGTCCATGATAGGTACTTATTTGCATTCTGAAACTTTAACGAACATACTAAACTAAGTTAACAGATTTGTGAAACCTAATAATCTATCTAGGTCAACTAAACGGACTGCTACAAAGAGACCACGAAGTTTCGGCGTACCTAACCAAAACTAACATCGATAAATCGATAGGACTACTTACCTACCTACTTATACTATTTTTAACCTTCGTTGAGTAATAAAAAAGCTCCGCCGATTTTGATATAATATAACACGGATCTCTGGATCTGGATATAATTCCCTTTGAAATAATATAATAGACACAGAACTACTCGGGAATGGTTAGAAAAGTGAAAACTTTGAATAATTATTTTGTACAGATTTTTCGTGGGCTGTGATTTGAATTCTAGCGTCACGTTTGGGAATGATAAGAAATTTTCATGGCATTTTTCCCTATCCATAACATTTTTAAACACGCTTTTAAACAACTTCCTACTAGTAACGCCTTCTCATTTGGTACCCATATTGAGGGAGTAGGAAAAAATAAATATGTTTTGCCATTTTGTGATGACGGCCATCTTGGATTTGTAACTTGTCATAGCGTATAGTACAAGTCAAGCCCTTTCATTTGATACCCATATTGAAGATACTTGAATTCGATTGAAAAAGGATTGATTTTTTTTCTTTTAAAAATAAATTGGCAGTCATAGGAACTGCCGATAGAAGTGAAAACTTAAAACTCATTTTACAACAAATTAGCTCATTTTGGGAACTATACGGGTACAACTGGAGGGCGTGACCGTGGTCTCGAGTTTACCCGAAGATTTCTTTCATTTACGAACGTGACGCTTCAGCTCAATTCACAACCCACGAAAAATCTATCTGCGGTGCGCCAAAAGATTTCATTTTAAAAAAAAATGTTAGGTACCTACATGAAGTTACGTCTTGTCTAGCCGGCAGAACGGCGACTGCTGATCTGGTGGGCCCCCCGGGTTCAAATCCCACACGCACTACTGTCTTTTCAAAGTCATGTACGCAATGTCGATAACTTAAAACGGTGAAGAAAAACATCGCGAGAGAACCGAAATGTATCTGGAATCTTTAAAGGTCATGTGTCATCCTCCAATCACACTGGACCAGTGTGGTGGATGGATGAATGTATGGTCAAGGCCATACATTCATGACCTTGACTCGCTTTTTTTTTACAGTATAGAGTGACGAGACGAGCAATGCCTAATGGTAAGCAACATGCCTGCCACATAACAGCACACTGACACGCAGCTATTGGAACATGAAGAGTCCAAATCATTACCTAGCACTGCACTGCGCTCGTCGCAGAGAGATCTAAAATATTATATCTCTAAGCCCTGTAATTTCTCTGGAAACATTGCCCTTCAAACCAGAATACAGTAACGTTTGCACATTACTGCTTGGCGGTAGAATAACTGGCAAAGGTGTGGTGCTTCCCCAGGCGGACTCTGCCACGAGTCCTACCACTACTAAAGTCTCCTAGTGAGAGAAGGTTCCAGAGTCCCAGCTGTGGCAACATTTAGTGGGCTGCTATATAATATGTTGAAGGTTTATCTAGCATCTAGCAGCAATAGGGTACAATTCTCAAAAAACCTAAGTAGCCCGCTAGTTAGATTGCCAAAAAATATTGTACTTACACGTATTTTTTCTTTTGTTTCACAAACAAAAAATGACGAAGATACAGCGCTTCGAAGTTGCGTGTGACGTCACTTGTGAGTACGATTTTTACTCACGAGTGACGTCGCGACCCCCCACTCTCGAAGTTTGATTGTCTTTATCTTTGACGATTTTTAATATTATGAAAAAACAAAAAATACGTGTCCAATATTTTTCTATGATCTATCTATGACGGACTAATTAGGATGGTGTATTTTTGACCCAGTCCGGTACCCTATTGGTGTAATATTAAGTAAGTACTAAGAACCAAGAAGTATTAAGTAGTAAGAACTAAGAAAGTTTTAAGAAGTAGGTTAAAAGGTTAAAAAAAGAGGAAGTTCTAAATTCGGTCATTTTTAGGGTTCCGTACCCAAAGGCTAAAAACGGACTCTATTACTGCAACTTCGCTGTCCTTCCGTCCGTCCGTCTGCCACCAGGCTGTATCTCAAGAAAGGTGATAGCTAGACGGTTGAAAATTTCACAGATGATGTATTTCTATTGCCGCTATAATAACAAATACTAAAAATAAAATAAATATTTAAGGGGGCTCCCATACAACAAACTTGATTTTTTACCGTTTCTTGCTCGATACTAACAACGGTGGTAGGTAGACGCTTTAACTATTCACAGAATATTTAGTTGTATGTTCTCTTTAAATATAATAAATTAAAATAAAACAAATAATTAAGGGGGCTCCTATACGTTAAAGGAGGTTTTCGCCGTTTATTTGCTTATGGTACAAAAACCTTCGTGCGCGAGTCCCACTCGCACTTGGCTGGTTTTATTATAGTTTTGCATGTATGTTATGCGATACCTCCGCCCATTGTGAAACGGTTTTAATGGTTAAATCTCTGTACACTCTTAGTAGATATTTTAGACATGGTCCCATATAAATTTTATCGAATTCGGTGTGGCCGTTTTTGCAATAACGACTAAACACTAAAATTTGCTTTCATACACCTTGACTATGTCAGTCGTAGTTTCTTATAGATAGTTTAATAGTGTCCGAATTTAACTCTTATTAAAAGTAGTTTTTTTTTTCGAAAAAAAACTTACCTTCCAAGTTCCCAATCCAACCACAGGTATAGTCTGTCCATTGTTGAAAGTAGCGACAGGAACCGGCGACATTTTTATTATGTTTTTTTTATTTTTTCGACACAACCTTTCCCGTCGACCGAGAAACAAGAAGTAAATAGCTTAACTCGTCTCCGGGTTATCGATTTTATCAGCGGCATTTATTGTGGCCTGTTATAATTTATGTTTACTTAATATTATGTAATAAACGATAATATTATACGTATCTTATGTTTTGTGTCTGTAGTATCTACCTACGAAATATAATAATTATTAGTGTCACTTTGTCGCTACAACAATATATTAAAAAATAAATTTGAAATCTATTTTTTACTGCGTGTTTTCATTGATATAAAAAAAAATTGGTCATCTTATAAATCGTTAATAATAGTTATTAATTCACAAACTTAACTTTAACTTAATTTTTACTAATACTTTGTGACAATTTGATATTAAAAATAAAATATGTAGATCCCTATTACTATAAATACCATGCATATATATTAGGGTGTCCCTTAAAATTCAATGTCAATATATTTTTACGCATACCTTCTAAAAACTTTTATATGGACCTAATATAGTACAGAAATAAATATTAGCCCGATTTAGAAACGATAACCCGTGCCGACTTGAGTTTTTAACTTGTCCATACAATTGCGCGGGTGCAGCGCTGCGACCTGTTACTGCGAGTTTCAATTGTCATTTCATACGTGATTTCTAACATTATTAGTGCGTTGTTGTTTATTGTGTGGAGATGTCTGTGGAATTACGAAGTAATAAACAAAATATTTACCTTATCGGACTGCCAAGCCACCAGATAAATGGTGCAAAATTACCATCTAATCGACAAGTTCTCACCGTTTTATGTTACAATATACGTGAGGTCAAGCTGACTGTTAGTGAAAGTGCGAATCTTGTTATAAGAGATTGCATTATATTTTGGGAAAAGCCAGAATTCCTACAAAGGCATTTCCTAACTGCGTGAAGAAACTTGTTGATTTATATCATGTTTGGAGGGAGCTGCAAAAAAACTGCAAGAAAACTCAGGACATGTTCAAGAACCGTGAACACAATTTTGTAAAAGACCTTGATAACTTGTTTGATATTGCACATGCTGATGCCTTCGACAGAATGAAGATAGAGGAAGACAAAGATTTTTTAAGGAAACAGAGAGAGGCCAGGTCGTCCGGGATGCTTAGGTGGAACTGACAAAACATTGGCGGAGAAAGAAGAACGAGTTAGGCAAAGACGATTGGAAGAAAAGGAAAGAAAGGTAAAACAAAGAGAGCTATTGGCTATTGCATGTACTTCTTCGGTAGATAGCTTGGAATGTCTGGAGAATTCGAATGAGGAACAGATTTCGAATTCTGTACTTAGTACTCAGATTCCTTGCCCTGAAAAAAGTTCTAAAAGAGGCACGAAAAATTTCATGACTCCTAAACTGGTAGCAGCTTTAGATTGATGCTAATTAAGCATAAGATACTCAGTTTACATTCTCCATGCGGTTGTAGAAGCGCTTGGTCTGAACACCGATGATTTTCCTATTAACAAATCTTCGATTCAGCGAAATCGTACTCAGGCGAGAAAATCCAGGGCAGAAGCAATAAAAACTGACTTCCAGAATAATTTGCCTGACGTAGTCACAGTCCATTGGGATGAAAAACTATTACCTGGATAGGATGTATGAAGTTTAAAAGAAGAACGCTTGCCAAGTCTTGCTTCATTTGACGATAGAGAACAACTTCTTGCAGTGCCAAAATTAGAGAGTTCTTCGGGAAAACATCAAACTAAAGCCATTTCAACTGCACTCTTTGACTAGAACCTACATGATAAAGTACAGATAATGTGCTGCGATACAGCTTAAAATACTGGCCGTTTCAGTGGAGCTTGTGCTATTTTGGAGCAGACTTTAGAAAGGGAATTACTGCTTTTTGCTTGTCGTCATCATTTTTATATGTAAGATAAAGCAAGTTACAAGTAGCCCAGATATTCCAATTTTCAAAAAGTTAAGAGTATACTAAACCTTGGCTCGAATGTACAGTGTCAATTAAAGCACCTAACCAAGACTTATGCTTTTTGAAAGCTCTAAAAGAATATGAAATAAAGTGGCCAAGTGCGAGTTGGACTCGCCCATGAAGGGTTCCGTTGCAGCAAGTAACATAATATACATAGTACACATAGTTCTTGTAGTTCGTTGTAACTTTGATTGAAGTTTCAATAATAGTGTATTTATGACGTAGTAAAAAAAACTACTCATCAGATCGAGTTCAAACTAATTTTCGTTGGTAGTTTACATGGTAATGTACATCATATATTTTTTTTTGATTTTTCATTCTCTTACTTTAGAAGTTAATGTTGTAATTGTTATTACACGTCTCAGAAATCAAAGTCGAGGTCCAGATAATAACTGACTTTATTTACGAAAATCGTCCTTATATACTAAGTTACATTATTCCCGGGTCATCAAGGGAACCATGACAGGAAAGTATATGGCAGCTTACAGTGTAGAAAATGGCTTCGTGACACTGAACGAGAAAGAGACAGAGCGCGCGGGAATGCCAGTTTATGCGACACCACCAAACGACCCAATCGTAGTTACCGCCCGATGCACCAAGATTATGCTGGACGATAGGATCCTTGAGATGGCCAAAACCATCGAAGGGAACTCAAACGTCAAAGCGGGTTGGGAAACCTGGGAGGTACCGCGAATACAGTGGGTCAACGGAGTTCCAGGATGTGGAAAGACAACATGGGTAATTAGACACTTTGATGTGGACAAGGACGCCATCATCACTACAACAACTGAGGCAGCAAAAGATCTAAGAGAAAAGCTATCGCACCGTATCGGAAACCTGGTCAAAACCAGAGTGCGAACCATGGCTTCTGCTCTGGTAAATGGTTTCGGAAGAGAAAGCTTCAGTCGCCTCATGGTGGACGAAGCTCTCATGAACCATTTTGGAGCCATTGTGATGGCTTCAAGGCTGTCTGATGTTGGTGAAATTGTCCTCATCGGAGACGTCAATCAGTTGCCTTATATCGACAGGGAAAATCTCTTCGAAATGAGGTATCACCGCCCAAACCTGGTAACAAAGATCAGCCAGGAGTTGCTCTGCACACATCGCAATCCGATGGATGTCGCATATGCGCTGAGGGAAATATACTCAGGTATGTACTCCTCAGCATCCCGTATAAAGTCCCTAGAGCAGAAAAGGTACAAGGGAGCGCAAATACCCAACACCCTACCAAACACCCTCTTCTTAGTTCACACTCAAGAGGAGAAAGAGACCCTGACAAACCAGGGTTATGGGTCAGGCACAGGGTCACGTATCCTCACCATCCATGAAGCTCAGGGACTGACATATGAGTCGGTAATCGCAATAAAAACAAAAGCAAACATGAAGCTGCACGAGAGCGTGCCCCATGCGGTTGTTGCAATCTCACGGCACACGGGGACCTTCACGTACTACGCTGACGACACCGACGACGCCATCGGTCGGTTCGTGCGGCGAGCGTTGGCTGCATCACCGAAGACCATCCGAGAGTTCAACCTACAGATGGCCATCAGGGACAGAAATGCAGCCGTAGTGGAGGCTCTCGGCCGGGAGGAGGCGGCTTAGGCAAATGGCAATAAGGCAAAGAATCGATGTCGAGTCGATTACAAGCGGAATCCCAACCGGTAGTGATCGGCTCAACAGACGAGCACTAACTAGTATTAGGTTTAAAATGTTCCCAACTCCCCCCTTATTTTCCTCTTCTTCTGATTATCCAAGAAACATGTAAAAATAAATAAGATTTTAAATGACAAAAGTCACGGACCCCGGAGTCTGTGGAGTAGCAATTTTAAATAAAAAAAAAAAAAAAAAAAAAAAGTTACAGTATTCAAAAACATGCTTCACGCGCGCAGTGCCATTTCATATAAATATACGGGCTGCGCCCTCCCGAGCCTCAGACCGCAGCGCGCCGCCGATACGAACGGACGTCGCTGCTCACGTTATGCTCGCCGCCACATAATCCCCCTTCAAGCGAAGCGTACAGTCTGTTTTACAACTCGGCCAGACCGTGTTACATAGGACTTCGCTGACCTCTGTTCCAATGCTGGCGGCGCCGGTGGTGTTGGGTTCGGTTTCGGCTGGTGCAGAGTCATTGTTGGCTGGGGAGGTGCAGATTCCTCGCTGAGTAGGTAGGCCGGCTTTAAACGGTCGATCGATACGTTTGACGACCGCAGTGGTAACTGTAGCTTAAAATATTTGTCACGCTTCTCTAGAACCTTATACGGTCCATCGTACGGTGGCTTCAGCGCGCTCCTCACCGTGTCGTTGCGCATGAAAACGTGACTACAAGTCGCCAAGTCTTTATAAACAAAAGGTTGTTTACGAGTAGCGTGTCTCTGAACCGGAGCTAACGAGGCCATCGCTTCTGTGAGGCGGCGAACGAGCTCGGAGTCCTCCATCGTCGGTTTTGTAGGTATAAAAAAATCCGACGGCATTCGTAGCGTAGATCCGTATGTCATGAGGGCAGGACTCAGGTTCGTGTCCGCGCAGAGGGCGGCGCGCGACCGAGTAATACAGTGGGAAGTTCGTCGCTCCATTGTGTGCCCGCGCCTCTTGCCATTAGAGCGCTCTTTAGCGTCCGGTGCCACCTCTCGATTTTGCCATTTGAAGATGGATGGTACGCTGTAGTCTTGATGTGCAAGATGCCAAACTTCTTCATCAGGGCCCCAAATATTGATGACAGGAATTGGGTGCCCCGGTCTGTGGTGGCTCGAAGAGGGCACCCGAATCTCGCTATCCACCCTTCGTAGAGAGCCTTAGCGACGATTTCTGCAGTTATTTCCCGAATTGGTATCGCCTCCATCCACCTTGTGCAGCGGTCAATGATGGTAACCAGGTACCGGAAGTCGTTCGATATGCAAAGGGGCCCCACGATGTCCAGGTGGATGTGATCGAATCTGCCTGACTCTTGAAACTCGCCGTACGGGCTGGTCACGTGACGATGTACTTTTGCGCGCTGACATCCGATGCACGATCTTGCCCAGGTACCGACGTCCTTGTTCATCGACGGCCAAAAATATTTTGACGTCATTAGCTTGCGTGTTACACGGATCCCGGGGTGGCTTATATCGTGTTGCGCTCTAAACGCTGCATAGCGATAAGCCGTCGGTAGGTACGGTCGCATGTTCCCAGTGGATGTCTCACAGGTAATTCTTTTTGTAACGCCTGGCAAACTCGTGTCAGCAAACCCCAATCTCTTATTGCTCCTTAAAATTTTTAGATCTTCATCAATTATTTGATCTTCTGCTAGTTTTTTAAAATCGATGCTCGATGTTAGTTGTATTTCCTCGAGTTTTTTTATTCGGCTCATTGCGTCTGCAGCTCGATTTTTCTCCCCGTCGATGTATTTGATGTTCGAACAAAATTGACTGATGAAGTGTAGTTGGCGTTCCCGCCGCGGCGTGTCGCTACTAGTCGGTGGCTTCGTTAGTGCGAACGACAGAGGCTTGTGATCAGTATATATTGTGACGTCATTTCCTTCTATTAGCCGTCGCATATGTTTTACAGCTGAGTACATAGCAAGGAGCTCGCGGTCGTACACGCTGTATCTTCTTTGAGTTTCGCTCATAGACTTGGAGAAAAATGCCAGTGGTTTCCATATCTCGTCGACCTTCTGCTGAAGAACGGCACCCAGGCTCACATCGGAGGCGTCGCTTAAAAGACAGAGAGAAGCATTTGGCACTGGATGCGTCAGCGTAGTAGCATCGATAATGCTTTGTCGGCACTTATCGAACGACTTCTCGGCTTCTGGCGTCCACTGGATCGGTGTCTTATCGTTCTTTTTGGTGTTGTGCAAATACTTGTTTAATTCGTGTTGGTGCTCCGCTTGGTGTGGCAGGCAGTCACGATAGAAATTGACCATGCCAAGAAATCTTCTTAATTCTTGAACTGTCGCCGGCTTTGGATATTTTCTGATGGCCTCAGTACGATCTGCGGGTGGCTTGATTCCGTCGTAAGAGACTTCGTAACCGAGGAATTGTATGTTTTCCTTACCAAATTCGCATTTGTCGATGTTTAGTGAAATGCCGAATTTGTTCAGGCGCTCGAGTACTTCTTCTTTCAAGTTTCAAGTTTCTTTATTTCGCTTTAAATTGTGGTTACATTAAAGGTCTTACAAATACTTAGCACCTAGACAATTTCGGCCTAAAAGGCATGCGAAAAGATTCACTATGTATAGCAAATCTATATTTTAGTACATCAGCATGTCATACTACTTAACTGAAAACTAATTATTGTATCTATATATATTATACATTCAGAATTTGAAGAATTACATCGGGCTAAATCTATTTTCATTAAATTCAATGAAGTGTTTGATGTCATAGAAACTGTGCTCCATTAACCATCTCTGAAATTTAGTTTTAAATTGTTGGCACGAAAGAGATTTGAAAGATTCAGGAATTTTGTTATATATTCTTAAAGCCATAATATAACAATTTCTTCGGTAAAGCTCTGTATTACATTGTGGAAAAACAAGTCTATTCGAATAACGTGTACAGTAGTTACGATTATCTTTGAGTTTATGGAAAAGTTCTGGGTGTTTTTTGACGAACATACATATTTCAAAAATGTACATTGACGGCAGCGGAAGTATTTTCAATTTTCTAAATAGTGGTTTACATGATTCCAAAGGACCAGCACCGCAAATTGCACGTATACATCGTTTCTGTACTCTGAAAGCTCTGTCAATCTCTACCGAGTTTCCCCAAATAATAAGACCATACCTTAGAATTGAAGCTACGTAACCATGATAGGCTATTAGGGATGTATTTCTGGATGCTACTAGAGATAGTCTATGAAGTGCATAAGCAAATTTACTTAGTTTAGAGCACACTTTTTCAATATGTCCTTTCCAATTACAGTTGGAATCGACGGTGATTCCGAGAAATGTTGCTGTACTTGTTTCTTTTATTTCGATGTTTTGGTATACAATTTTGAGATTTCGGGGCCTAGTTTTAATATTATGAAATTGCATATAACTTGTTTTATTTATATTCACATGTAATTTGTTATTGGTCATCCAATCGATGATAGTTTTAATGGTTTCATTGATGCTGCGTTCAAAATCTATGTTTTTATCTTGTGGAATTATAATGCATATATCATCTGCAAAAAGTACTGATTTATGCGTAGTAACGTTAGGTAAGTCATTAATATATAACAAAAATAGCAAAGGTCCTAAAATGCTACCTTGAGGGACACCAACTCTGTTATATGCATAATCAGATAAAAAATTACGCATCCAGTTAAATTCATCTATTTTTTTTATTTCTACGCGTTGTTTTCTGTTACACAAGTAGCTCATTCTATGTGTCTTCTGTGTATTTCTGCGATCTCTGAGTGGATCAGAATATCATCGACGAAACAAAAGGCATGGTCATCCAGTCCTCGTAGGACTTCATGCATGAAACGCTGAAAAGTTTGACCAGAGTTGCGTAAGCCAAACGTCATTGCAGTAAATTCGAATAAACCGAATGGAGTGATGATGGCTGTCTTCTCTGCGTCTTCTTTTCTATTCGGAATCCAGAAGTATGCGGTTTTGATGTCGAGTTTTGAGAAAATAGTTTTTCCGTGCAGCTGGTAAGTAAAATCTTGGATGCGCGGCAGGGGGTACCGGTCAGGGACTGTCTGAGCGTTGAGCCTGCGAAAATCCCCACATATTCTAAGCGAACCGTCTCTTTTTGTGACTATATGAAGCGGGCTGGCCCAGGAGCTTTTGGAGGGCTTGCAAATACCCATTTCTATCATTTTCTCAAATTCCAGCTTCGCTGCTTTGTACTTATCCGGCGGTAGTGGGCGTGGCTTTGCATACACAGGCGGTCCTGTTGTCTCGATATGATGGGTCACACCGTGCTTTGGAGGTGACTTCAGTGACAGGGGCCGGAGTACGTCTGGATACTTTGTCAATAAGTCGTGGTATGCGTGATCACGATTGATCATGTACACGGCTGGATCGTAATCAGTGATCTCGATGGCGTTTACACCAATGTCAGTTACTTGATCCAGTAACTTGCGGCGGTGCAAATCTACTATCAATTTCTGGCCTCTTAAAAAATCAGCGCCGAGTATTGATGTTTTCACGTCTGCGACTACGAACGTCCATCGGAAACTTCGTCGTAGTCCTAGGTTGAGTTCCATCGTGCGCTCGCCGTAGGTGCGTATAGGTGTATTATTTGCCGCGTACAATTGGTACTCTGATGAAACTGCGCGGCCACGGGGTTGGTTTCGCACTGCCAACACAGAAATATCTGCTCCGGTATCCACCAAAAAACGTTCCCGTGTATTCACATCGATGACGCATAGGCGGTGACTAGCAGTAGGAACATCGACGCCCGCCACGGTCGATGTTGGCTTTAGTTTTCCGACGACTTCTTCGCTTTTGCGCACGGAGGTTCACAGCGCCGTGCGTCGTCCCCATAACGGTAATGGAACCGGCAAATCCATTCTGGTCCTCTTCGGCCTGCTGGTGTGCGGGAGCGTGATCGGTATCGTGCGCGGCCGTCAAATCGTTGATTCGAGCGTAACTCGGCAATTTCGAGCGTTAGTTTTTCTATCTGCTTGGAAAGTAACTCGAACTGTGTGTTTTGTAAACCTGCGTCTACCGCGGTCGTCGCTACGGCAGCAATGGTAGCGTTCTCGGTATGCTCCATCATCTTGTCCGCCATCTTTGCTAATCCATCGAGCGATGATTCAGCGTTGACTGATAAAACGGCGCGGGCCTGTGGCGGCATCTGGTTCATCCACATGACCTTTAGCGCGTCGTCTGGAAACTTGTGGCTGCCGAGATCTCGCATACGTCGAAGTAGCTGGGAAGGCTTTTGGTCTCCTAGTTCTAAACCGCTGAGAAGTTTTTGAAGTTGACGATGCTCCGTTTCTTGGTAAACTGATATTAGACGATCTTTGAGTATTTCATATCTCCCGGTCGGTGGCGGGCTTAAAATGATGTCGCTGACTTGCTCAATTTCGGATCTTTGTAGCATCGGAATAACGAGGTTGTATTTTTGATCGTCAGCTATCTTCTGCACGGCGATAACAGCTTCGAATTGTGCAAACCATAATCGTGGATTTTCCCGCCAAAACGGAGGAATTCGCGCCTGGAGCGATACGGCCGATAGCTCGCCCTTGATTTGAGTTTCGTTGTCCATGTTTCTCAGTTGTCGGAAGGTCACCAATGTTGTAATTGTTATTACACGTCTCAGAAATCAAAGTCGAGGTCCAGATAATAACTGACTTTATTTACGAAAATCGTCCTTATATACTAAGTTACAGTATTCAAAAACATGCTTCACGCGCGCAGTGCCATTTCATATAAATATACGGGCTGCGCCCTCCCGAGCCTCAGACCGCAGCGCGCCGCCGATACGAACGGACGTCGCTGCTCACGTTATGCTCGCCGCCACAGAGGGGGGGGGACACACATTTTACCACTTTGGAAGTGTCTCTCGCGCAAATTATTCAGTGTAGACGAAAATGATTTAAGAAACCTCAAAATCATTTTTGAAGACCTATCTATAGATACCCCACACGTGTAGGATTGATGAAAAAAAATTTTTTGAGTTATAGTTCCTAGTATGGGGGGCAACCCTAATTTTTCTTTTTTTTTAATTTTTTTGTTCAAATCTTAATGCGGTTTACAGAATACATCTATTTACCAAGTTTCAACAGTGTAGTTCTCATAGTTTCGGCAAAAAGTGTCTGTGACATACGGACGGACAGACAGACAGACAGACAGACATGACGAATCTATAAGGGTTCCGTTTTATACGTTTTACGGAACCCTAAAAGTAGACGCGACAAGTTCCAAGGCATCCACAAGCAAGTTTGTTCATCATTTATGGTATTTGTGTGAAGAAGCAGTCATGTTATTACTCTTTGATGAAGAAGTTGATTTCAAAACCAAAACAAAAACGATTAATAATTTAAACAGAGATGAAAGTTCAGATTCCGCCAAACGCTATATCCCATCGAAGGAAGAAAATACGCAAAATTTCTTTAGTAAGCTTAATATTTTCTTGTTTCTTTTTTCAAAGTTTCGTGGCTTAGTTTTTGCTTTTTAGACTGTTGTTTCTTTCTTTCAGATATTATGATGATGGATGATTTTGTGACTCAAAGAAGCAAACAATTTCTATCTCGACTGCAGATCGACGACAGTTTTATTCGGGAGGATGTATTTTCTTGGGGTGACAATACTACTTTTTTGGAAGCTAGAAGACGAATAAGTTGTTTGAAAGGTCGTAAATGACACTGCTGAAAGAGCTGTTCAATGAATGCAAGATTTTAATGGGCTTATCACGGTTGAAGAAGAGCAAAAACAGTTTTTGTTGCGTTGTGTTCAGGAACATAGAAATCTGTATACAGACTGTAAAAAAACTACACCAAAGAGAAGTCACCCTAATTAATTATTATTATACTTAATTTGTATTTAAATAAAAGTTTGTGTTGATCTTATTTTGTTATTACTCATATTTACTTTATTTGTTGCATTTTAAATATTTTGGATCAAACCAAGATGTCAGGCCAAAACACCATTTTCTAATAAACTTTAGAGCTCGGTCGGCACGGGTTGCAACCATGCTACAAATACGAAATTTCGTATTTAAGTATATTATTTTAGCATTCATAAAAAAAGTAGAGGGTATGCGTTTCGAAATTCTAAAAAAATTTTTTTTTTGCCATATAAGAGACACCCTAATATATATATAAATATGCTATTATGCCGAATCTATAAATAAACATGCTAAAGTAACATGTTACTTTAGCATGTTTATTTATAGATTCGGGTGCTTTTTTTCTCAGTGAAAGAACCAAAAGGATCAATTTGGAACTTAGCACATGAGCTTTTTATACCAATTTATAAATAATAATTAAAAGTATTATTATTTAAAGAGAAACTAGCTGACCCCGCAAACGTTGTTTTGCCATGCCATTTGCCAACGCAAATGTTGTATAAATTTTAAAAATCTAACGTTGGTTAGGGTTACCAATGTAACGTTAGAGTTAACATCAATATTAAAAATAAATGTTTATTTTTATAAAACGCCGGGAAATTTTAATCGAAATAGAGTGAAAACATTTACAAAAAAGACGATAACGAGCGGGATGAAAAATGATTAAATTACTAAAATGCCTATTAAATAAACGTTGTAACTTTGATCGAAGTTTTAATAATAATGTATTCATGACGTACTAAAAAAAAACTACTCGTCAGATCGAGTTCAAACCAATTGTCGTTGGTAGTTTTCATGTACGTCATATATTTTTTTAGTTTTTTCATTCTATTATTTTAGAAGTTAGAGACAAACAAGAAAGCGCACATTTTACCACATTGGAAGTGTCTCGCGCGCAAATTATTCAGTGTAGACAAAACTATACTAGAAACCTCGACATCATTTTTGAAGACCTATCGATAGACATCCTACACGTGTAGGTTAGAAAAAAAAAATTTTGAGTTTCAGTTCTAAGTGTGGGGAGCAACTCTAATTTTTCTTTTTTAAATTTTTTTTTGGAACAATCTTAATGAGTCTCACAGAATACATCTACTTACCAAGTTTCAATAGTGTAGTTCTCATAGTTTCGGCAAAAAGTGGCTGTGATATACGGACGGACAGACAGACATACAGACATGACGAATCTATGAGGGTTCCGTTTTTACGTTTTACGGAACCCTAAAAATAGGGGATGGTGATAAAAGTTGGGTGAAAATTTAGGGTTGTATGTACTTTTTTAAGCCACATTATAAAAAAAAAAAAAAAAAAAAAAAAAAAAACAAATATACGGTCGAATTGAGAAACCTACTTTTTTTTTAAAGTCGGTTAAAAAACAAAAAAAAATTCAAAAAATTTAAAAACAGATTGGGGTGTACAACTTTTAAATCATTTAGGGGTATGAAAAATAGCTAGTAGCCGATTCTCAGACCTACTGAATATGCATATAAAATAGGTAAAAATCAGTAAAGCCGTTTCGGAGGAGTAAGGTACACTAACACTGTGACACGAGAATTTTAAATTTAAGGAGATTATGGAGTTCTCTAGCGAATACCCTTTTTCTAAATACTACGCTAGCAAAGTCGTGGACAAATGCTAGTGAAATGACATTTCTCACGTTCCAGTAAATCTATACTAATATTATAAAGCTGAAGAGTTTGTTTGTTTAAACGCTAGGATCTCGGAAACTACTGGACCGATAGGAAAGACTCTTTTTTTGTTGGATACTCCATTTATCGAGGAAGGCTATTATAGGGTATATAACATTACGCTACTATCAATAGGTACGGAGTATGAGTGAAGAATGTAAAGAAAACGGGGAAAAATATTTCTCTTCGAGAGCTTTAGTTCCGTGAATTTAAATTATCTTTGGTCGTTGAAGTCTGTGACGGCGCGTGTCTACATTTGAAGTTTGTGTCATTTGAAGAAAACAATGCATTGTAGCTTATTTACGTATTTTTAGGGTTCCGTAAAACGTAATAAAGTGGCCAGCAATGGATATTTTAGTATGGATTTTCCTCAAATAGACGCGGGTAAAACCGCGGGGCACACAGCTAGTGGAACATATAATTCCACTGTTGAAGATAGCAAAACAGATAAATAGGTACTTAGGTAAGTCGAACTCTTGTCCAAACGAGATAAACAGCGAAACTACGCAGGGGATAACAACAAGCGAATTGAGGAATTTTAGTGAGATTCCAAACTATAGAAATAATTAGCTGTGTCCCGCGGATTCACTCGCGCCATTTAGAGGATAACATTATCCGTAGGTAATTGTTGCTTAACCCTCGGAAACTCTCAACTTTCCGAGAGTGTTGTTCTGTGAAATTGGGGTTGAAATGAGGGATGAATGTCAAAATGGAAATGCCCAACCGTTGAAGATAAAACCATGAAACTCTGTATATAGACACTAGACACGAAGGAAAAGAATGTTTGTTCCATCAATTTTGAACTATACGGGGATGAAATTGAGGTTGAAATGGGGGATGTATGTCAATATGGAAGTTCCCAACCGTTAAATATAAAAGCATGAAACTCTGTAAATAGACACTTGACACGCTGTAAACAAATGTTTGTTCTAGCAATTTTGTAATTTCAAAACGTACAGGGGTGAAATTGGGGTTGAAATGGGGGATTAATGTCAACATGGAAGATCCCAACTGTTGAAGATAAAACCATGAAACTCTGAATATAATAGACACTTGACACAAAGCAAACGAATATTTTTTCTAGAAATTTTGAACTATATAGGGATGAAATTGGGATTGAAATGGGGGATGAAAGTATACATGGAAGCTACCATTCGTTGAAGATAAAACTATGAAACTCTTTATATAAGCACTTGGCACGAAGCCAATAAATGTTTGTTCTAGCAATTTTGTAATTTCAAACTGTATGGGGATAAAATTGAAGTTGAAATGGGGGACGAATGTCTCTTAAGCTTTCATACCTAAACAACTAAACCGATTTTGATGAAATTGTTTTATTATGAGCTGGTTTTAGTAATATTATGTGTCTGGGTGTAAAATTAGTTATTGCCTGAGTTACCTACCTCAGTATTTATTTCGCGCAGACGAAGTCGCGGGTAACAGCTAGTGTTAAATATGGTTATGCTAAAACAGTTCTGCGTTTAGTTTTTAGGGTTCCGTAAAACGAAACGGAACCCTTATAGATTCGTCATGTCTGTCTGTCTGTCTGTCCGTCTGTATGTCACAGCCACTTTTTGCCAAAACTATGAGAACTACACTATTGAAACTTGGTAAGTAGATGTATTCTGTGAACCACATTAAGATTTTTACAAAAAAATATTAAAAAAAAGAAAAATTAGGGTTGCTCCCATACTTAGAAGTGAAACTCAACAATTTTTTTTCCCTCAAACCTACACGTGTGGGATGTTTATCGATAGGTCTGTGGGGCTGCTTCTGTTTCTTATTTCAGGGAGAGGAGACAAATAATATTCAAGTAAAGTACTGAACATTTATTCCAAAAATCATCTTCAATAAATACAAAATTAACATTCACATGTAACATGACATGTACGGAGTAATCACTTAAGATTCTTAAATCGAAATCCAAAAGTGAAACAAGGATGCCGCATGTTTCCGTTTCAGTCGCACACTATAAATATATATTTTGGCGCGCGCAGCGGCGACCGTCTTAGTTCGCCAGTCGTCTCCGGCGCGTCGCTGTAAGCGCGCGTGCGATGGACGTATGCTCGTTCCGCAGCTCTTTATACACGTAGTGCGTTAGTCACTACATCACCCCTTCTCAAAAAAATCGTACGGTGCGACGAACTTTTCGCCCACTTCGTGTGACATAGGGTTGGTTTGGCTGGCCTGTTGTCGAGTTCTCATCTGTATCATCTGTATTAGATTTCTTAATATTTCCCGTAGCGCTTGTATTCTTTGTAGCTGTAGACGTAGCGTTTTGAATATCGCATTCGTCATTGCATAAGTAAGCTGGCTTCAATCTGTCGATAGATATCACTGCTATGCGATTTAACAACTTTATTTTAAAGTACTTGTCGTGTCTCTCTAGTACTTCAAATGGCCCTTCGTAAGGTGGTGTAAGTGGCTTCTTGACGAAATCGACTCGGACAAAGACGTGTGTACAGGTGGACAGGTCTTTGTGTACAAATGGAGTGTGCGATCGTGACTTCTGTGTCTTATCTGGTGCGAGTGACGTCATCGTTTCGGATATTTTTCTAATTAATTCCGCTGGTTCACTCGGGTCTGTCTTCGATGGAACGAAAAAATCAGCTGGTAAACGTAGTGTCGTTCCGTAGGTGTTTAAAGCTGAGCTTGTGTTCGTTGACCTATGTAGTGATGCGCGTAGTCCAAGTAAAACTGTGGGTAATTCTCTCGTCCAATCGGTACTTGATGCTCTCGCCATTAGTGCTGCTTTGAGACTACGGTGCCAACGTTCTATCTGACCGTTCGCTTGAGGATGATATGCGGTCGTTCTTATTCGCGTAACGCCTAGTTTCTTCATCAGCTCGTGGAACAATGCAGATTCGAATTGTCGTCCTTGGTCTGTAGTTATTCTCAACGGACAACCAAATCTACAGATCCAGTGATCATATACAGCCCTGGCGGTCGTAGAAGCTGTAATACTGGATACTGGTATCGCCTCAATCCATTTAGTTCGGCGGTCCATCATGGTGACGATGTGCGTACAATTCTCTGACGGTGGCAGCGGTCCGACGATGTCAATGTGGATGTGGTCGAATCTTCCAGCTTCTTGAAACTGTCCTAGTGGTGCGACAGTGTGACGTTGTATCTTACTTTTTTGACAATTAATACATAATCTTGTCCATCGGGATATGTCTGCGTTCATACTCGGCCAGAAATATCGCTTGGTCATCTGTTTTCTTGTGTTCCGTATACCAGGGTGACTAAGTTCGTGGAGTGCTTTGAAAGCTGCTTCTCGAAATGTACTGGGTAGGTATGGTCTTGGGTCAGTCATAGACATCTCACAATAGATAGGTTTGCCGATGTCTGGTAACGTTATCTGCGCAAATTTTAAATTGCTTTTTGTTCGAAGTTTTCTGAGTTCTTCGTCACTTTCTTGCTTTTCTGCGAGTTGATGATAGTCTAGCGTTGAAGTGCACGTGATTTCTTCAAGTCTAGATAGCGTATCGGCAACTGGGTTCTTCTCACCGCTTACAAATCGAATATCGGTACAAAACTGACTAATGAATTGTAGTTGTCTTTCGCGCCTCGGCGTATCATTGTTGCTCGGTGGTTTTGATAAGGCGTACGTAAGTGGTCGGTGATCAGTATGAATAACCACTTCTGAACCTTCGATGTATCTTCTGAAGTGTTTGACAGCAGTGTAAATCGCTAGTAGTTCGCGGTCATACACGCTGTACTTCTTCTGTGCTTCGCTGAGTGTCTTCGAGAAGAATGCTAATGGACGCCAGGCTGAGTCTTGAAATTGTTGTAGAACTGCGCCCATACAAGTGCCAGATGCGTCGGTCATTAAATGTAACTTGGCTCCAGGAATAGGGTTTGCCAATGTCGCCGCGTGTTTAATGCTGTCACGACATTGTTCGAAAGCCTCTTCTGCTTGCGGTGTCCACTGGATTGGAGTCTTGTCTCGCTCCTTTACGTTATGTAACAGTTTGTTGAGTTCTAACTGTTTTTCAGCTTGCTTAGGTAACGCATCTCGGTAGAAATTGAGCATTCCCAGAAATCTTCTTAATTCTTCGATTGTTCTCGGTTTGGGGAATGATGAGATGGCTTCTGTCTTCTCTTCTGGTGGTCTTATACCGTCTGCTGACACTTGATAGCCGAGAAAGTTGAGATTCTCTTTCCCGAACTCGCATTTATCGACGTTAATCGTGAGTCCGTATTCCGTCAGGCGTTTCAATACTTCATGTAAGTGTCGTTCATGACTCATCCTATTGGTCGAAAATATTAACAAATCGTCTATATAACAGAAGGTGAAGTCATCCAGGCCTCTCAGGACTTGATGCATGAAGCGCTGGAATGTCTGTGCTGAATTTCTCAATCCCATGGTCATAGAATTGAATTTAAATAGTCCAAACGGCGTTGTTACGGCAATTTTGTCTGCGTCTTGTTCGCTCGCCATAGGAATCCAGTAGTAAGCCTTTTTGATATCAATTTTTGAGTATATCTTCGTGCCGTGTAGTCTCAGTGTAAAATCTTGAACTCTTGGTATCGGGTATCGATCTGGTGTCGTCATTGCGTTCAGTCTGCGATAATCTCCACATATACGTAGTTGTCCACTCTTCTTTTTCACTATATGAAGAGGATTTGCCCAGGCTCCGTGTGCTGGACTGCAGATTCCCATTTCCATCAGGCGCTCGAATTCCTTCTTTGCTGCGATATACATGTCAGGCGCTAGCGGTCGAGGACGAACGAATACTGGCGGTCCGGTAGTCTCCAAATTATGCGTAACGTTGTGCGGTGGTGGCTTCTTGAGAGACATAGGCCGTTGAATATCTGGATACTGCATCAGTATGTCTCTGTACGGGTGACTGCTGTTGATGACGTGTACTGTAGTAGACTCATCGCTGCAGGTCGAAAGCGTCTTGACTGAGAGCTTTGTCAGCCCGTCAATCAATCTCTGTCCTTTCAGATCCACCAAAATGTTGTGATGACGTAATAAATCAGCTCCGATGATTGATCTTCTGACGTCGGCGATCGTAAACGTCCAGTTAAAATTTCGTCGCAACCCCAGGTTCAGTTGAAGTGTCTTCTCTCCGTACGTTCTAATAGTGCTTCCGTTGGCGGCATACAATTTGAAGTCACTCGGCGAATGTTTGCTCTTCGTTTTTACTGCCAATACTGATATGTCGGCGCCAGTGTCGATCAAAAAACGTTCACCGCTGTAGCGATCTGTGATGCATAGGCGGTTATTAAAAATTGCTTCGACATTCGCGTCCGCCGAACTCGCGGACTCTGCTTGTTTATTCGACGTCTTGGCTTGCTTTTTCCACGTACAAGGGGATTCGCATCTTCTTGCCCGATTGCGATATCGCAGGTGAAATCTGCACAACCAGTCTGGGTCGCTAGGCTTCCTGCTGGACTTCGATCTTGCACAGGAACGGATTTGTGAAGGACGACGATACGTCTGATTTTTCTTCAACTCGGCGATTTTCAGCGTGAGTTCTTCGATCTGCTTCGTTAGAAGATCCATCCAGGCATCTTGATTTTCTGGTCTTGATTCTTGCATCTTCAATTCTTCTTTCGGGGTCACCATTTGTGGGGCTGCTTCTGTTTCTTATTTCAGGGAGAGGAGACAAATAATATTCAAGTAAAGTACTGAACATTTATTCCAAAAATCATCTTCAATAAATACAAAATTAACATTCACATGTAACATGACATGTACGGAGTAATCACTTAAGATTCTTAAATCGAAATCCAAAAGTGAAACAAGGATGCCGCATGTTTCCGTTTCAGTCGCACACTATAAATATATATTTTGGCGCGCGCAGCGGCGACCGTCTTAGTTCGCCAGTCGTCTCCGGCGCGTCGCTGTAAGCGCGCGTGCGATGGACGTATGCTCGTTCCGCAGCTCTTTATACACGTAGTGCGTTAGTCACTACAGGTCTTCAAAAATGATGTTGAGGTTTCTAATACAGTTTTTGTCTAAACTGAATAATTTGCGCGAGAGACACTTCCAAAGTGGTAAAATGTGTCCCCCCCTCCCCCTCTAACTTCTAAACTAAGAGAATGAAAAAACTAAAAAAAATATGATGTACATTACCATGCAAACTACCAACGAAAATTGGTTTGAACTCGATCTGATGAGTTGTTTTTTTTTAGTAAGTACGTCATAAATACATTATTAATAACACTTCGATCAAAGTTACAACGAACTAAAAAAACGATGTGTACTATGTATATTATGTTACGTGCTGCAACGGAACCCTTCATGGGCGAGTCCAACTCGCACTTGGCCACTTTATTATTATTACTTTATAATACTTTAAGAAAATCTATTACTCAGTGTTTAAACCGAGCAAAGCTCGGTCTCCCAGGTACTTTATATTAATAAAAAAAACCTAACCTAAATTACTATCACCTGACTAAATCACACCGCTGTGTTCAAAGAGCTTTGTTACAATACGCTAATTAGTTGGACGTTGAATGACGTTTGTTCAATCAACTTTCGGCCTAGTCATTCAATTAAATGTCGTCATTCAATGAACGCGCTAGTCATACAATCAAACAGCAGATTCAACCAGATGACTGCGACACTGCTTACTTGTACTTGTACAAGCTACAAGTACGCAGTTGTTGTGATTCATGTTTGTTTGTGTATTGGTATCCATAGTTTCCAATTCAAAGTAATGATGATGATTACTAATAGGTACACAAAACATAATTATTTCGGCATTACATTTTTAGGGTTCCGTAAAACGTAAAAACGGAACCCTTATAGATTCTTCATGTCTGTCTGTCTGTTTGTCTGTCCGTCCGTATGTCACAGCCACTTTTTGCCGAAACTATGAGAACTACACTGTTGAATCTTGGTATGTAGATGTATTCTGTGAACCGCATTATGATTTTTACAAAAGTTAAAAAAAAAAAAAAAAATTAGGGGTGCCCCCCATACTGAGAACTGAAACTCAAAAATTTTTTTTTTCATCAAACCTACACGTGTAGGGTTTCTATCGATAGGTCTTCAAAAATGATGTTGAGGTTTCTGATATAACTTTTGTCTACACTGAATAATTTGCGCGAGAGACGCTTCCAAAGTGGTAAAATGTGTGTGTCCCCCCCCCCCCCCTCTAACTTCTAAAGTAAGAGAATGAAAAAACTAAAAAAAATATATGATGTACATTACCATGAAAACTACCAACGAAAATTAGTTTGAACTCGATCTGATGAGTAGTTTTTTTAGTACGTCATAAATACACTGTTAGCGCGGCCACCAAGCTTTATGGTGAAACGCGCCTTCACTAGCGGAATAGTGGGAAAAGAACGACCACTAACCTGACGTACTTCCGAGAACGGGTATTGCTGCTATTCCTCGGTCCGTTCAGGTTGGCAGAGATTCCGGCAGCCTTCAATAGCTCTGCTGGTTAGCAGAGGATGCGGTAGCGGTGATTTACTAGATGCAGGTGATCGCGAGATATGGTATCACGAACGCGCTAACTGCTGCGTGCGCGGTGAGCACAGAGTTAGATAGATTATGCGGTTGTCTCACATCCGACTCAGAGGACGTTCGAATGCAGACTCTCGCCCTTGACCTCGGTGTCGGGCGTAGTGCACCCAATATCCGAAGACAACGTTCGGAAGTGGTCGTATTCTTAGGATTGGGTGGGAAAGGGATAGCGATATATTAAATAGATACGATATGCGTCATGAGTGGCGCTAACATACACTATTATTAAATTTCGATCAAAGTTACAACGAACTACAAGGACTCAAGGACTATGTGTACTATGTATACTATGTTACTTGCTGCAACGGAACCCTTCATGGGCGAGTCCAACTCGCACTTGGCTACTTTATTTTTAGAAGTAAAAACTTCTTTTGTCCCGCCACACATATTTTTCGTGAACTCGGGACCATGACCATCTAGAAATGTGGAAGTAGTCTAGATGGCCATGCTTAGAAGACGAGTGACGACAATGCTCCGAAGGTTTATACCAGACTAGGAGCGCCCTCCGGTTTCACCCGCGTAGTTTCCAAAGTGAGCTTTTAAAATTCTGAGTTATCTATAATAGTTATATGATAAACTAGCTGACCCGTGCCCACTTCGTTGGGCATACCTAACGATTTAAATTATTTTATTAATATTAAAACTTAAATTATCTGTACTAATATTAAAAAAACTACTTGTTGTAACTTAAATATAAATGTTAGACATATGCTGTCGTTGACTTTTTTGTAGGCATTTTCTACATCTTTTCTCGAGAACTCAAAAATAAATCTTTTATAGTTAAGGCAGCGTTCGTAAGAAACGCTTTCATTCGACCGTTGTTTCTCCGATTCACTTTGAAAACGGACTACCACGTAAAAGCCTTTTTATTTTTAGTTTTTGTATATAGCCTATGACACTCAGCAATAATGTGGCTTTCTAATGGTGAAAGAATTTTTAAAATCGGTTCTGTAGATCCCGAGATTTCCCCTTACAATTTAACAAACACACAAACTTTACTTCTTTATAATATTAGTATAGATTTAAGGGCTGGGCAGCGTTTGGTAAACTTCGTCGAGTCTTCTAGTCACCCATCCCACAAAGTCTCAAAACAAAAATAAATAGATGCCTATACAACCAGTGCGTCCTACCCGTTATGACCTACGGTGCTGAGCCGTGGACTGCGTGGACACCGATAGACTACAGGCCCGTGAACAAAATGTACGTAGTAAATGAACCACCAGGAGACCTATGTAGAATGATAGAAGGGTATAAAGTAATAGGATTCAGTACTATGCCGTCACTTGTAAGCAGTCCAACAGAGTACAGTCAATGCCATACAAAAATCATGCGACAAGGAGAAATGATCGATGGTTGCAACCCCCCCCCCCCCCCCCCTCCTCTTCGACTGTACTCAGTTGGACTGATTACAAAAGTGACAATGTGACATTTTGTTCACGGGCCTGTAGTCTATGACAGTCAAAATGATCCGAAATGTCGCTTAGCGATCAGCGAGCTATGGAAAGAGCTATGCTTGGGGTTTCTCTGAGGCATTGTATCCGCAATGAAGTGATTCGTTATAGAACTAGAGTCACCGACATAGCTCAGCGTATTAGCAAACTGAAGTGGCAATGGGCCGGTCACATCTTTCGCAGACCCGATAATCGTTGGGGTAGACGGGTTCTGGAGTGGAGACCGCGAATCTGTAAATATAGTGTAGGACGCCCTGAGACTAGATGGAGTGACGATATACAAAGGACGACTGGTGGCAGTTGGAAACGTAAGACCGAGGATCGAGCTGAGTGGCGTATTATATGAGAGGCCTATGTCCAGCAGTGGACGAACAAGGGCTGATGGTGATGATGAATAAGGGCCGTAGCGAGTATTTCTGAAAAATCAAAACTGCAATTTGTTGTCGACCGCAAATTGACATATCTTTTCATCAATCTGTCACTCATAAACGTCATTCCAAAAAAGCCCCTCCGAATGACATCTCGTCACTTCATCAACACTGCGTATTGTTTACACGCTGACGTCGACAAGTCAACGGACGGTCCGAAATGCATCATTGTATTCGTTCTTATTGCAATACCGTCTAGATCGACACGTGGGCGGTGAAAAATGAGATCATTCAACTATTCCAAGGGCTTCTATTTTAAGAATTTTCCCAAGATTCTGGCGAATAGGAAATTAGCTTGATGTAGTCTTGGCACGGGATTGCATTTAACTTTTGAAAATTCACATTAAGAGTGTTACAGATCGCCGACTATTTAAGTTTGTACCTACTGTTAACATCGAGCAACTCGATCTTCCGCGCAAGCACGGTAGGTAAGTAAGTAGCCTTAGCTAAAATATACAGGGTTATTGGTAATCAGCCTGCATCCGTTTAAGGGCATGTTCTGTATATTTAAATAAACAACTTTTGTTCTACAGCTTTCGTTAAAACTTAATAGATAACCCAAAAAAAATTGTATTTGTTGCCCTTTTTTGTACTGTTTAGCGACTTTTTAGTGTTTATTCACTTCGGTACATCATTTTTTGCGCGTTAAAGAGCGTACGCGCTCTCGTTACGAATTGTTACGAAGAGTTCGATACTTTTAGACCGTGCAAATGCACTTTTTATTTATTTTGTTAAAGAAAAAAAAAACATTTTTTTTTTAAACTGTAGAACAAAAGTTGACGTATTGAATGTACCTAAGATCCCCTTAAAAGGATGCAGGCTGATTACCAATAACCCTGTATTGTTCAAATATTTCTAAATTCTAATTTCTAATAAAATATTTCTTGCGGGAGGGGAAAGTTGCACACTAGCACAAAGCCGCACTATTACATACAAAACATACCTGTACCGATCCATTGCCGATCATACTCACACATCCAAATCACTAACGCATAAAAAATAAAGCACCATTCACAAATCTAGCCCCGTCCTCAGTGTATTCCACGCCACAGTATATTATCAAACTCCATGGTCCACGCGGACTTGTACTTTGACAAAGTGGAAACGCTGTGTATGCCTACTCCCTTCCGTGTTGCTCGCTGACTGTTAAGAGTGCGCCTAAAGCCAGGAAAAAATCAGATTTCACCCGCGCGACGCGTTTCTTAATGTGATGTACATAAAGTCGAGAATAGCATGACACAGTTTGGAGGAAAAATCAATATTTAATCAGGAGTCCATTTTTGACCAAGTTTTATTTAATTACTCAATAACTAAACATAAATTTAAAAAAGTGTTCGGTTACTTTACTAGAACGTACAAATAGGAATTTTATTACCAAAAAATAATGTGGGGTCATCGCTGATAATTTCGAGTACTCGAATTAAAACGGGTTTTTTCGGTGTCATTTTTATTTTTTTATTGTAAAAAACTCTGATCTATTTTTAAAATTCTATTCGGTTATTATGCTTCTTCTTGATTGTGCCCACACGTCAATTTTTTTTTTGTCATAGTTTTTAGTTTCTTAACTTCAGTGAGCGGCGTCGAAAATGTCCTTTTTTCGTTTTCTGGCTTTAGGCGCCCCCTTAACAATAATTTTGTAGTGAGAAATCGATTAATTCTTGACTTGCTTACAAAGCATCGAGAGAACACTCATGTAACGCATTTCACAGCCTAGAAGTTGTTATCACAAAATTAGAGTAAATAGTTATTTGTTGTACAAGAGTGCAAAGTGGCTTTTTAACCGCGTGCTCAATTTTGATGACCGAGCAAGCGAAGGATTCTAAAGTTGAATCACGAGCGTAGCGAGCGATTCAAAAATTAGAATCCTGAGCGTAGCAAGGGAATCAAAAGGGCACAAGGTGAAAAATCTTTGCACTCGAGTGCAACACGTAATTTTTCATCCCACCTTAGCGCGGAAATTACTAAACGCTTTGCGCGGTTCACTAATGTTTCACAAACATTTTTTGACAAAACATCACTTTAAAACCAACGAATCGTATAATATTCATTGCAAAAACTTTACAATACAAAAATGTTTCATTTTACAAACAACGTTTCGCATTATATTTATTTCAAAAATACCTTACATCAACAAATGTTTTATTTTACAAACCATCATTTTATAACCAATTGGATGGCAAACGTTTCACTTAGACAATGTATCGAATGACATTTAGTTTTTAGGGTTCCGTAAAACGTAAAAACGGAACCCTTATAGATTCGTCATGTCTGTCTGTCTGTCTGTCTGTCTGTCTGTCTGTCTGTCTGTCCGTCCGTATGTCACAGCCACTTTTTGCCGAAACTATGAGAACTACACTGTTGAAACTTGGTAAGTAGATGTATTCTGTGAACCGCATCAAGATATGAACAAAAAAAATTAAAAAAAATATAAATTAGGGTTGCCCCCCATACTGAGAACTGAAACTCAAAAAATTTTTTTTCATCAAACCTACACGTGTGGGGTGTATATCGATAGGTCTTCAAAAATTATGTTGATGTTTCTAAAATCATTTTCGTCTACACTGAATAATTTGCGCGAGAGACACTTCCAAAGTGGTAAAATGTGTGTCCCCCCCCCCCCCTCTAACTTCTAAAGTAAGAGAATTAAAAATGTAAAAAAAATATATGATGTACATTACCATGTAAACTACCAACGAAAATTAGTTTGAACTCGATCTGATCAGTAGTTTTTTTTAGTACGTCATAAATACACTATTATTAAAACTTCGATCAAAGTTACAAGGAACTACAAGAACTATGTGTACTATGTATATTATGTTACATGCTGCAACGGAACCCTTCATGAGCGAGTCCAACTCGCACTTGGCCACTTTATTTGTTAATTTTTCATTTCATAAATTATACTTTTTACAAATTTAGCATTTACCAAAATATAATTTTTAACAAATATTTTAAAAGTACCCGAAACATTGTTTATGTAAATTATCAATTCTGATTTGGTTCTGTGATTTACTTTAGACTACTGCTCCGATTAGGGTCTATCACTGAAATTTGACTCCGGGTGGGCTCCCGCCAGAAGCTCTGCGGTCAGCCCTGAGTGTCGCTTCTCCATACTCGGCCTGCGCTCCACTACGGAGGTCGCCGGCTCGCTTCGCTCGCCACCTCCCCCCTTCGCTGCGCTTGGTCTCGCATGGCTCGCTCCACTCAGGACCTCCCTTAAGCTTCTGGCTCCCGCATTTTTATATACACTCTAGGGGTAGTAGCGACAAGACTAGGTGGAGTCGGGGTGCTCCGAGTTGGATTTGAGTCCTAAGTAACCTAATCGTACCGGTGTGGTTACTTAGATATAAAAAAAATACAATGTAGTGTTTATGCAATTTAATAAATGTTTGTTTTATAAATTGCGTTGTTTCCCAAACAACACATTACAAAATGAAAATTTGTCAAGCGTTGGTTTTATTTTTAAGCATTTGGTAGTTAACAAAAATATTAAAAGAATCGTTTGTCAAATAATACATTATGGAATGAATATTTGTCAAATAATCCGTTTGAGATATAACCAATTTGTTACATATTTTTTTGTATAATAATCATTTCACTACCCGTGAGTTTGTCTAACGTTGGTTATCACATGTCGGTTTGTGAAAAAAAGTTTTTCAAAAGAACGGATACCGCTTTGCGCATTTTCAGTTTCAGTTAATTCTGTTAGCGTCAAATAAACTTCTTGATCGCTAGAATCACTTATTATTATGGTATTTCGGTTTTTCACTTAAATTTTACTGTTTTTAACCTAAGTTTAACTTTAAGTTTATTTAGCCATGGTTTTAACAATAACAATATGACTTGAAAATATGGACAGTTGACCGATTGAGGTAAGGAGTTTCAAATGTGTAAATGAAAAAGTGCCCGCCCAAATGCATTAAATTATAGTAGCGCTAAATTTGCATCAGGGTACATTTTAAAGGAAATAAATAAAGGCACTATACAGAATTCATGAAAAAAAAATTGGCAGTCATAGGCACTGCCGATAGAAGTGGTAACTTATAACTCAGAATTTGATTGCTTACTTTGCAAACTACGCGTGTGAAACCGGAGGGCGTGGCCATCTAGAAATGCTGACGCATTTTTAAATGGCCAATGGGAAACGCTGAGACATTTCTAGATGGCCAATGGACATGGTCCCGAGTTTACCCGAAGATTTCATATCATTCCCGAGCGTGACGCTAAAATTCAATTGACAGCCCACGAAAAATCTGTCTTTGGCGCGCCAAAAGAAGTTTAGACTTCAAAATACATATATTGTACCTACATGTTTTCTCAAAATAGTAATTATTTATTTGATGTTATATTTACTACATTATTTTGTAGGGCACAAGTAGATGAAATTATTAAATTATCAAGTAGATTATATTAAGTTAGTAGACAATAAAAAGTATTTAATTATTTAACTCTGCATCTCGGCATACTTCAATTCGAATAATTCGATTACTCATAGCATTTTAAAATGTTCTGCCATTTGAAATAACATTCTTTACCTCTATCCTCCACACGTGATAAGAAAATTGCGCGCAAAGCATTAAAAAAAAAGTACACCAAGGAGGTTCCGAGTATGAGTTTTTAACAAATTAAAAATAAATGTATGATGAATTCGGCACCAAGGAGGTAGAAATAAATAGGTTTAAATTATGTTTTGAATTCAAAACCTCAGTACACACGATGTTCTAAATTCAAATTTACTTTAACCTCTAGAGGGTAAAAACGACTTTTGCGCCCTGATATCGAGGAGCAAAAGTAATTTTTCCGAGCTGGTGGGATGAAAATATCTTTTTTCGTCATTAGGACGTCAACCATGATGCGATGTCGCTTTTCCGATCTACAAACAGCTACATAGAAAGAAGGGCAATTTGGTATTAACATGCAGATTAGTGGCACAAGTGTCTTGTTGTCTTCAAATCGAGAGTGAATCGATTTCTTCTAGGTACCTATCCATTGTAGACCGCATCGTCGCTTAACATCAGGCGAGGTGAATTATTACGAACAAAAGATAAGTGTGTGTGCTTAAAAGCCGGGTCACACAGAGGCGATCCGATAGCGATAGCGATCCGAGACGGGATTTTTTGTAATGTTCGAATTTGTATGCAACCTGACACACAGCAAGCGGGCGCGATCCCATACTCGGATACGATCCGGATCGCTATCGGACCGCTATCGCTATCGGATCGCCTCTGTGTGACCCGGCTTTAAGATCGCACGGCAGAAGTGAAAACTAAAATAAGAAATAATGATTAAAAACTATTGAATAATTTTAATAATAAATAGTAAACACAGCGACACGACAGTGACAGCCATGCGCGGTCCGAAGGGGGGGTCACAGGGGACATGACCCCCCCCCCCCCCAAATCGTATACGTTACATTAAAATGGGTCGCTACTCATGCGCGGCTCCAGGGGGGGGGGGGGTAACGGGGGACATGACACCCCCCCAAAATCATACACATTAGATTAAAAATCTAAAAAAATCAAAATGTCTAATAGTACATATACTATAATAAGTTAACTGAAACATATTTAACTTCCAAAAATACATTTTCACAATTTAAGAGGTTAAGAAATCCGACATCAAATCCAATCTATTCATCATCGGTTCAAATTATGACGTCAATAATGTCTATCCAGCCAGAGTGCGGAAGCGAAAGAGGTCCGTTCTTCGAAGTTCGGTAGCTCGCTGTCCGCGCCTCCTTGGTCAGCTAAATCTATTTTTAAATCTGAGGCTGCGTACTGGTGATCCCTCCCAAAATTCGAGCCTGGGGCCGCACCTGGCGCTACTAGTAGTCTTTTTTACTCAATTTATTGTATTTCTACTCGTGACCCGCCCCCCAAAATCTGAGGCTCTGTACTAAATAATAATTATTTAGATTTCTGTGGGTGACCCCCTCCAAAATTCGACGCTGGGACCGCGCCTGGTGACAGCAGCAGCTGACTATCTATCTCGCTCAGACACACTCAGCGCTCCCGAGTTCAGCCGAACGAATTATTATTCACTTACGAACGTGACGATGAGCTTCATTCACTGCCTACGAAAAATACGATGTGTGGTGCGTCAAATGAAGTATTCATTTTAAAAAAAAATGCCAGTAGTAGGAACTGAAAACTTATACAGAATTTGAGAGCTTACTTTGGAAACTACACGGGTGTAACCGGGGGCGTGGCCTGTCCATCATGGCATGGCCATCTAGAAATGCGTCAGCATTTCCCATTGGCTGACGCATTTCTAGATGGCCAATGGCTATGGTCCCGAGTTTACCCGAAGATTTCTTATCATACCCGAGCGTGACGTTAGAATTCAATTCACAGCCCGCCATCTGTCCAGGCGCGCCAAAAGAAGTTTTCACTTCAAAAAGTGTTTATTAATAAATATATATTTATTGCCGTACGAAGTTCGCGGGGTCAGCTTGTTTGATATAACAAATTTTAGGTAAATTACTAGTTGAAACTACCAATATTTACTTTACAAATAAATAAAGACCTTGTGAATGATGTACCTGATAATACGAGTATCAGTAGTTCGTACTATTGAAGTTACACAATATTTCATAACACTATTTCAATTTAGGGGTCGGCCATTATTGATGGGTTTGAGTCAGCGAGCAACACGGAAGGGAGTAGCCTTAGCTAAAAAATATTGTTCAAATCTTTCTGTCATTTCTTGCGGGAGGGGAAGTTGCACACTAGCGCAAAGTCGCACTATTACATACAAAACATACCTGTACCGATCCATTGCCGATCATACTCACACAACCAAATCACTAACACATAAAAAATCAAGCACCATTCACAAATCTAGCCCCGTCCTCACGCCACAGTATATTATCAAACTCCATGGTCCACGCGGACTTGTACTTTGACAGAGGGGAAACGCTGTGTATGCCTACTCCCTTCCGTGTTGCTCGCTGGTTTGAGTATCAAATGGCCTTGAGTATTTCTTTCCTCTTCGCACACCCCAAGAGAGGTCAAGAGCGAAACAGCAGTTGTTACTGTTTTATGCTATTTTGTTATTAAAACAAAAGCTACCATAATGTCTGCAATTAAATTGCCTACCTATATCTGTTGGAGTAGGTAAGTATAAAATCCAAATCATTTTTTTTTCTCGATGATGCATGCTTTCAATGTTTTCAATTTCTCTGGTTTCATTGTGAGGAGATTAACAAAGCATTTTGCTTTAAGCTGAGGCTGCTCCGCCACCACTCCTACGCTACGCCGCTATATTATCATGTTGGTGATGCGAACCTATGAAATTTTTCCCTTTAGAAAAATGCTCAATGCGGCGGCAGAAAAACTTTTTACATCAATAAAATAATTTTAACAAAAAAAAGAACCGACTTCAAACAGTAAACTAAAAAGTAAAAAATAAATCTCTTTACCACAAAGTAGAACGTACTTTGATTATTTTGAACAGACATGATTAAATAAGTATTTAACAATTCTGAAGTCGGTGCCAAGTAAAACAACTACAGCTGAAGCTAACATTCGTAGAGTAGTAAATCGAACTGACATTTGGAACATAGAGAAGTTGTTGGGGATATATGTATGATAGACAGGAAGGTTGTTGCAACATTGACTTGGCACCGACTTCAGAATTGTTAAATACTTATTTAATCATGTCTGTTCAAATTAATCAAAGTACGTTCTACTTTGTGGTAAAGAGATTTATTTTTTACTTTTTAGTTTACTGTTTGAAGTCGGTTCTTTTTTTTGTTAAAATTATTTTATTTTACGATTTTAAGTGATGGTTAGATGAATAATTCTTGAATTAGGTGAGAAGATAAAGCATTATTTTTCTTGCAATCTTGACTAGTGGAATAATATTCACTATGATAAAGTGTTCAAATCCAGGATGGTCGGTGTACTCAGACCTGTAAAATGGTCCTCAGTACCCATGTGGGTGCCAAGTTTTCATCAATATTTAAGAGTACATGAATCAAGCACAAACACTAGCTACTGTAAACTGTTAAACAGTTCACATAACTGTCCTTTGTCTTCATCGTCAGACCCCTAATAACATTCACATCCCACCTAGGTATGTGTAAAGTGCTCATCGGTACAACTTTATCAAGCATATATACACAAGGTAACTGCTGTAGATCGTTGAGGAGTAGCCTCGACTGTCTTCCGGCTCCTTCATCGGATCGACTCCAGACCTTCATTCAATTGTAGTGCTTTAAAATACTTAATTGAAACATTTTCAAACGCACTAGTCTACCCTTGGAGTTTTTAAAGGTCTAATGATTAATTAATTAGTTACAACGCGATTGAGCAACAAACATCCAAACATAGACGTTTATAATGATGATGAAAGACAGTCCCAAGACATCTAGACGTAAAGTGCTCATCAATACAAATTAATCAAGCCCAAACACAAGATAACTGCTGTAAATCTTTGAGAAGTTCCCTCGACAGTCTTTGGCTCCATCATCAGATCGCTTCCAAATCTTCGTAGTGCCAAACCAAAATAAATTGTAGTACTTGTAAATACTTAATGGAAAAATTAACAATCGCGCTTGTCGCCCCTACAATTTTTGCAAGTTCTCTTCAATTTCTGCAGGATTCCATCATCAGATCCTGGTTTCCTTATCATGGTACCACCCTTGGAATGTCTCCTATCCAACAAAAAAAGAATCATCCAAATCAGTTCATAAACAACGAAGTTATCCGCGAAAAAACATAAAAAAAAAAAATTTAAGAAACCTACTTTTTTTTTAAGTCGGTTAAAAATACGCTAATGAGGCGTTTTCCAGATGCAAATTTACTTGTCAATGACAAATCTAAATTTTGCCAAGTGTGGCACCACCGTTTGTTTTTGTGAAATTTCTCTAACAAAACGAAGCATTGGCGCCACCTATGGTCAAATTGGGAACTATATTTTACAGCTGTATTTCTCCATCTTGAAAAGACCCCATTGTTTTAAAAAGCATACATTTGCAATAATTAATTATCTATTTAGCAAAATGGAAGCGCCATTGTAAATCTATTTACGTAGATTCCGACGATACCTGTGTGGGTGTTTTTATGAGAAAAATATCTTTTAAATTTTTTACGCTTTGATGTGGTTTCCCGCCTTTTACGAGCTGTCAAACAATGTTTAACGATTCGATGTTTAAACTGCGGAATATCTGAAACATACAGCGGCGAAAGCAGTAAGGACTATCAGTAAAGAAAAAACAGTAAGGATAAAAAAATCTGAAAAACAAAAACCTCCTTCAATAAAAAAACAAATTCAGACAATCGACTACATTTCATACGTAGCTATGACGCCTATGACTAATTGACGACGACGTCCAGATAAATGAAAGAAAATAAAAAAATCTTGGTGATATTTCAAAAACCGCCCCTTTTGATAGAAATACTTTTAATGTAAAATCTCTGAATTAGTTTTTACAAAATAAAAAAAAACATCAAAATTGATTCACAGTTAGCGGAGTCTGTAGTTTGCGGACTCTTAGCAGAGTCCGCCTGGGGAAGTACCACACCTTTGCCAGTTATTCTACCGCCAAGCATTAATGTGCAAACGTTACTCTGTTCCGGTTTGAAGGGCAAACGAATCCAGAGAAATTACAGGGCTTAGAGATATAATATCTAAGATCTCTGGGTGACGAGCGCAGTGCAGTACTAGGTAATGATATGAAATCTTCAGGTTCCAATAGCTGCGTGTCACTGTGCTGTAATGTGGTAGATATTTTGCTTACCTACCATCAGACACATGTCCCGCTCGTCTCGTCACTCTATACTATAAAAAAAATGGTTGTCTGTAAAGTCGGTTTACTGACGATAGTTGAACGTGACAACGTCTTAAGAAAATAAGTACTGATTGTGTTAAGCGCCATCTAGGTAAAACATTCTGAAGCTTTTTGAAAAGCTGTTCAAAGCGCCATCTCTGGGTACATCATTGTACTAGCACAAGTTCTTAACTTCATATCGTCGCTTTTCTAAAACATGGACAGACTCCTTGAACGTAATACACATTTCACTCACTAGATGGTGCGAAAAGTAATAAGGCGAGGTAACGGTGGTAAATATTATCTAATCTATGGCGGTAACGTTACATAACGTCATGTTTTGCGGGCGTGCAGCCGGCTTCATCGAATTATAAGACGTGGTCACGTCAAAAGTTATCGTGTAACATACGTCAAAAAACATACAACAACCGAATTGTAATCTTTATGAAGTAGGTAGGTTAAAAATAGGTTTCATTATACTACTTCTAGGTACCAATTTTTGGATGAGTCGGTTAAGTACCATCTAGTGGATCTGGAATCAATCGAAAGACGTGCTAAAAAGGACATAAAAAATGTGTCAAAAGATGTATCAGAGTCGGCTGTCTTATATTTAGTTTAATATTACTGAAGTAGACTATTAGTGTATTATCTATTCTATGCTATTAGGATAGGTTATTGGTTATTGGTACGGAGTTTCTTACGCCAGGCTTCAAGAGATAGGGATTATGAATTAAAAAAGTGAAAAAATTAGCAGTCATAGGAACTGCCGATAGAAGTGAAAACTTATAACTCAGAATTTGATAGCTTACCTTGGAAACTACACGGGTGTAACCGGAGATGGTGTGAGATGGTGGTGCATGGCCATCTAGAAATGCGTCAGCATTTCCCACTGGCTCACGCATTTCTAGATGGCCATGCCATGATGTCGAGACCACGCTCTTTCAGCATTTCCCATTGGCTGACGCATTTCTAGATGACCAATCGCCAAGGACCCGAGTTTACCCGAAGATTTCTTATCATACCCGAGCGTGACGCTAGAAATCAATTTACCTGCACCCCACGAAAAATCTGTCTAGGCGCGCCTAAAGAAGTTTTCACTTCAGAAATGCTGAAAGGGCGTGGACAGGCCATCATGGCATGGTCATCTAGAAACGCATCAGCCGATGGGAAATGCTGACGCATTTCTATATGGCCATGCCAAGATGGCGAGGCCACGTCCTCCGGTTACACCCGTGTAGTTTCCAAAGCAAGGGGGCGTCCATAAATTACGTGAGGTGTTTAAGGGGGGGAGGGGGTCAAGTCAAATCTCATCTAATCTTACGTTGGAGGGAGGGGGGGTCTCGGCAAATACCACGCAATTTATTTTCTTTGAAACAAAAAAAAATACTATTTTGGTCCATTTAAACCAGATAGTACATGCTTAAGATTTAATCGTAATACGAACGCCCCTCGGGCTGAATCGACGCCGCGTCGCACAAAAAATATCATTACCTACTCAACAACAAAACCATATTTTATGTGTCTGTAAACGACAATGTACTAATTGATATATCTCCTATATCTCAGGCATCAAAATAAACTAATTATTGAGTATTTTTATTTGTTTCATATGTTCAGACTTTGAAAACCATTTTGTGGGTCGAGAAACAAAAAAACAAATGAATACTCAAATAGAACACAAAGAATAAAACAATCTAACGTGTTTACGTAAGAAACCTACATCTTGAAAAATCTCACGTGAGTTTGGAGAATGGGGGAGGGGGTTGAATAAAATCTCACGACATCTCACCAGAGGGGGAGGGAGGGACAGAAAATTAAAAATAAAGTAGCCAAGTGCGAGTTGGACTCGCCCATGAAGGGTTCCGTTGCAGCAAGTAACATAATATACATAGTACACATAGTTCTTGTAGTTCGTTGTAACTTTGATCGAAGTTTTAATAATAGTGTATTTATGACGTACTAAAAAAAAACTACTCATCAGATCGAGTTCAAACTAATTTTCGTTGGTAGTTTTCATAGTAATGTATATCATATATTTTTTTTAGTTTTTTCATTCTCTTACTTTAGAAGTTAGAGGGGGGGGGGACACACATTTTACCACTTTGGAAGCGTCTCTCGCGCAAGTTATTCAGTGTAGACAAAAATTAAATTAGAAACCTCAACATCATTTTAAAAGACCTATCGATAGACGCCCCACACGTGTAGGTTTGATGAAAAAAAAATTTTTGAGCTTCAGTTCTCAGTATGGGGGGCACCCCTAATTTTTGTTTTTTTTTGAAACTTTTGTAAAAGTCTTAATGCGGTTCACAGAATACATCTACTTACCAAGTTTCAACAGTGTAGTTCTCATAGTTTCGGCAAAAAGGGGCTGTGACATACGGACGGACAGACAGACAGACAGACAGACAGACAGACAGACATGACGAATCTATAAGGGTTCCGTTTTTACGTTTTACGGAACCCTAAAAAGACCTCACGTAATTTATGGACTATCCAAGCTATCAAATTCTGAGTGATAAGTTTTCACTTCTATCGGCAGTTCCTATGACTGCCTTTTTTAGGGTTCCGTAAAACGTAAAAACGGAACCCTTATAGATTCGTCATGTCTGTCTGTCTGTCTGTCCGTCCGTATGTCACAGCCACTTTTTGCCGAAACTATGAGAACTACACTGTTGAAACTTGGTAAGTAGATGTATTCTGTGAACCGCATTAAGATTTTTACAAAATAAAAATTAAAAAAAGAAAAATTAGTGTTGTCCCCCATACTGAGAACTGAAACTCAAAAAAATTATTTTCATCAACCCTACACGTGTGGGGTGTCTATCGATAGGTCTTTAAAAATGATGTTGAGGTTTCTAATAGGTATAGTTTTTGTCTACACTGAATAATTTGCGCGAGAGACACTTCCAAAGTGGTAAAATGTGTCCCCCCCCCCCTCTAACTTCTAAAGTAATAGAATGAAAAAACAAAAAAAAATGTATGATGTACATTACCATGCAAACTACCAACGAAAATTGGTTTGAACTCGATCGGATGAGTAGTTTTTTTTAGTACGTCATAAATAATACACTAGTATTAAAACTTTGATCAAAGTTACAACGAACTACAAGAACTATGTGTACTATGTATATTATGTTACTTGCTGCAACGGAACCCTTCATGGGCGAGTCCAACTCGCACTTGGCCACTTTATTGTTACCACATATATTTAGTAAGTTAGGATAGGTTATTTACCACATATATTTCAGAACGTTAGTCAGCGATCTAGGAAAACCGTAGTGTTTATTTACATTGTAAATATAGCGTTAGATCGTAAACCCGGCGGTAAAAGCGTTCTCCATCGTATTGTAAACTTCCAGACGGTTTAATGGCTCGTGATTTATTTCTGAAACGGATGGAGGATCGTCTGTTTATGTGCTGTTCGGTGGTATGGAAGTTGAGCGTGACTTAGCTAAAACATAAGACATATATTTCGTAATTTCATACGAAGATTGTGAATAGCAGGAGCGGTGTTATTTTGATAGATAATTGTGATTGCAAAAAGAGCGTTTTTCAAAAAATTTGGCCCGTTACGCAACCGGAACGTCAATTTTGAAAGAATTTTGAAAGGATAAAACGTTATGAACATGACGTTACGAAAGCATATTTTTAAACAACATACCCTATTTAAAACTTAAAATACTTTACTTTCGATGAATCCCATTGTCTAAATTGTTCATAAACACTCCGTGCAATGAAAAATATGAAATTTCATTTCGCAATAACATTTTAACATATTAATCATACCGTACTTACGGGAACACAATTTTGGACCGAAGTTACGTCGCAACAGTAAGTAACGATTTAAACAACTATAAACATTTATAATGTCACCGGAAATGATTTGAAGCTGTCAAAAAAGAGTTGCTAGACCAAAAAAGCACTCTCAATTTTGTTTGTTTTTTTCGTAAAGTAGCAAAAGTTACCGTTACTTAGTGGGAATTCCGGTATACCGGGAATCCATGGACAAATCTAAAATTGAATTATTTGTATAATTTTGTTCTCAAGCCACATTAAAACTGTTAATTAATATATTAACAAACACTTAAAAATAAATAAAATATAATTTCGGCGATTTCGATGAATACATTTTATGGTAGGCCACTCCAAAGCTAGCAAGGTATGCATGGGGTGCGTGGCTCGGGAACCTCCACGTGGTGCACCCTGGTCATCACACAACAACTTGCCTCGGTGGCATCTTGTTGTGTGATGGCGAATCCCATATATGGCATATCGGCCAGGTAAAATTCCTAAGTCTTCCATGAGGGTCCTCCACGAGCACTCTGATGAGCAGAGTGCTCAGTGGAAGGACAAGGGCCGCGATGCAGCCGTAGAGGCAGATCCGCGCCTATCCCTAGCCGCGGTAGTGAGGGCGGACCTCTCGCTGCCGTTCATCTTCGCCATGAGAGGTGAGATGAAACCCTCACGACAGTGAGAGGTCGTGTGAGAGGCGGAAGTGGACACGGAGACGAGCCTAGAGAGTCGCCAACTCTAGACTCGCACCCCGTCTTCACAGGAAGGCCTGGGGTGTTGGATGTTTAGGGCCGTCCGACGCCCCACCTAGGGATAGGCCTTCGAGGAGGTGACGCGCCGCTGATTTCCGGTGCGTCACTAGAGCCAAATGCGGGGGTACTAACGCTTCCCGAGAGGCGGGTCCACAAGGACAGTGGCAGTTGGGTCAGGGTCGTTGCAGGAGTGCGTAAAGTGACCCCGTGACCCTGACCCCTGGCCATGCAGGAGAAATTCGTGGGGGTTTTAGTCGGTAGGGGCACCTTGTCGTATCCCATGGTGTCCGAGTGAGCCCGACATACCCCACCATGTCCCTCCATGGTGGGCATACATAAAGGTATTTCCCCCACATAAAAAAAAGCAAGGTATGCATGGGACATCGTAAAAATGGGGGGTCCCTCGTCATATTTAAATTATTAAAATTCTGTACATTTTTCAATTAATTTATGTATCAGAATTTACTCTATTGAAATTTTCTATCTTTTGACATAACTCATGTTGAATTAACAAATGTAATAAAGTAGCCAAGTGCGAGTTGGACTCGCTCATGAAGGGTTCCGTTGCAGCAAGGAACATAATATACATAGTACACATAGTTTTTTTAGTTCGTTGTAAGTTTGATCGAGATTTTAATAATAACGTATTTATGACGTACTAAAAAAAACTACTCATCAGATCGAGTTCAAACCAATTTTCGTTGGTAGTTTACATGGTAATGTACATCATATATTTTTTTTAGATTTTTCATTTTCTTACTTTAGAAGTTAGAGGGACACACATTTTAGCACTTTGGAAGTGTCACTCGCGCAAATTATTCAGTGTAGACAAAAATGAGAAACCTCAACATCATTTTTGAAGACCTATCGATAAACACCCCACACGTGTAGGTTTGATGAAAAAAAAAATTTTGAGTTTCAGTTCTCAGTATGGGGGGCAACCCTATTTTTCTTTTTTTTCTTTTTTTTTGTTCAATTCTTAATGCGGTTCACAGAATACGTCTACTTACCAAGTTTCAGCAGTGTAGTTCTCATAGTTTCGGCAAAAAGTGGCTGTGACATACGGACGGACAGACAGACAGACATGACGAATCTATAAGTGTTCCGTTTTTACGTTTTACGGAACCCTAAAATTGCAATTTTTGAAGCTTATACTTATAATCCAAGGACATGATGATTGCACATGGGTCAAATTTTTTGAAAAACGCTCGTTTACACCCGGCCCACCCTGGACAGTCATCATTTCAGTGCAGACTGAGTAATCCTTCTACAACGATGATGCTATACGGTCCTTTTCATGAGCCAAAAACAACAGCTATTATGAAAGCCACCAAACTGCACTTTTCAGCGCCAAACAAAAAGGCACTTTTCAGAGCCAGGACTACAGGCCCGTGAACAAAATTTACGGGTCAAATGAACCACCAGGAGACCTATGTAGGGTGATAGAAGGGATAAAGTAATAAGATTTAGCACTATGCAGTCACTTGTAAGCTGTCCAACTGAGTGCAATTGAAGAGGGGGTGTTGCAATCCTCGATCATTTCTCCTTGTCGGATGATTTTTGTACGGCATTGCGAAATAATAGATTAGAAGAGGTATTGAAACTATAAAAAATATTAATTTAAACTTTTTAATTATTAGTTTGTCAGAAAAATTTACAGAGTACGAGTAATTTATAGAGTAAATTTGGTCATTTGATTAAGTACGGCATTGGTTCCATACAGTTTCAATATCTCTTCTAATCGCTCTAATCTCAGGAACTACTGGACCGATTTCAAAAATTCTTTCACCGTTTCACTTTAAAGCGAAAAATCAATCGATATAATTAATTATTAAAAGAGCTACTCACTCGTCTATTTAAAGCCGGTACCAGTCAAGTCAAAAAGCTAGTAGGTAGATACGAGTAGTTAATTTATTTTTCGCTTTTGAGTGCCTATTTGTGGTTTTGAAGTCGGTTTAATTTTTTGTAACATAAGATATCATTTTACCCTTTTTAGTGCGAAACAAGTTTTCAACAGTGAATTTACACTATTTCGTGTTGACAGAAACGAGTTTCATAACTTTTGTGAAATCTACAACAATGTCATCCAGACAACATTTTTGGAAGTCGGTCGGTCGAAACCAACTGTGTTATAAGCTTCCGATCTCTTAATGTGATGATTCATAATTTTGAACTTGGCTCTCATTTCCCGTTTATATTTGAGACGTACTTCTTAGCATTCCATGGATTCACCGTGCGGGTGCCGGGTCCATCGTGTGGCAGAGAGCGAAATCTCGAATAGACCCCAAGACTTGTGACTCGGGCGTAGGTTTAAAAGGGGCCCTTATTTTGATGGCATAAATATTTCGTAATTTAAAACGAATATTAAACTAGTTAAAACTTGGCTGTGACCCGTATAACTAGATTTGATCTAACTTTAGTATCTAATGGTACGACTTTTTGAAGAGTCCGCCTCGGGAAGTGGAGTGGAGTCTAGATATGGAGATATATTATCTTAGATCTCTGGGTAACGCGCGAAGCGAAATGTTAGGTAATGATTTGGAATCTTCATGTTCCAATAGCTACGTGTCACGGTGCCGTTATATGGCAGGCATGTTGCTTATCATCAGGCACATGTCCTGCTCGTTTCGTTAATCTACACAATATCTAAAAAGAAATGCCAGTCATAGGAACATGCCGATACAAGTGAAAACTTATAACTCAGTATTTAATAGCTTACTTTGGAAACTACGCGGGTGAAACCGGAGGGTGTGGCCATGACCATGGCTATCTATAAATATACGTCTGCATTTCTAGATGGCCAATGGCCATGGCGCCGAGTTTACCCGAAGATTTATTTCGTCACCGAGCGTTATGCTTGTTGTTTTTTTCGTAAAGTAGCAAAAGTTACCGTTACTTAGTGGGAATTCCGGTAAACCGGGAATCCGTGGACAAATTACATTAACGAAACTCCCTCATTCACAGCCCACGAAAAATCAGTCTGTGGTACGCCAAAACAACATTTCACTTCAAAAAGATAACTCATCTCTTTGCTACTCTTTCTAGAAACATGTCAAGACATAAATCGTACTTTAAGCTCATGATATGTGTAATTATGTCATATATTTTTTTTTTAAGTTTTACTATTTGCGTTTCGTTATACCACCTGTTACGTACGTAATTATCGTAAAATTGGCAAAGCAAAAATAAAACATTACACATAATGATATAGTCATTGCTGGAAAAAAAAAGAAAAATGGCTGCCGGATGTCAAGACTTTAGACATAAGAATATGTTACATTTCAACGATTCTTTAAAGGTTTTGACACACAGTTGAATAAAAAAATTGAACTGCCGATAGAAGTGAAAAGTGATAAGGGTTCGATTCCCACCCAGTGCACATAATTGTGTGATGAATTGTCAAATGTTTGCACTGTATCTGGGTGTTTCTATGTATCATAAGTATGTATTTAAAACTATATAAGTATAAGAGCTCTGCCTCACTAGGCTGCCATGGCGACGTCGCCGGCGGCGCAAGTCTGGCTTCTTCTGGCAACCGAGGGTCGCCATGTCGAGTGGCCATGGCGTCACGACAGTCATTCGTTTACCGTCCTCAGGAATGGACGTAGAAGAAATTGCACTTCTTAGTTATGTACGTCGCAGATAAAAGGAAAAAGAAAAGAAGAAAAAAAGGAAACTATGGGTGCATCCCTCTCACTAATTTTTTTAATACCAGATACAAATCAATATTTGAGCGAGCGTCCAAAATGGCGGCTGAGTGAGGGAGGTGCAGTTTACACGTGTAGATTATAGTGGCAACGTCGCCAGGCCGCCAGAGTAGCCAGAAGCCACGTAGGGAACTGTCGCTTGTGGCAACGCTTCCAAATTGGCGACGTTGCCAAACCGTCGCCAAGTGAGTTAGGTAACATACATTTCAATATTAACTGCTTGGATACGTAGCCGGCGACATCGCCATGGCGGCCTAGTGAGGCACAGCTCTTATATCAGCTATCTGGCCGCCATCATACAAGCTTTGCTTATTTTGGGCTAATATTTATTCTGTGGTTTGGGGTCAGATGGTTTTGTGTGTGAATTGTCCACCAATATTTATTTATTATTATTATTTATTTATATGGACGGACGGACGGGCGGACGGACCGTTCCGTTTTTACCCTTTGGGTACGGAACCCTAAAAAGCAATCAAATCAAAAACGATCCAAAACGATATTCCAAAGCATAGAACGAAAAAGTTTAACTACTTATACTTTTGTGATAATTACATCGAGACTATGGACTGCGTTGCCGGAGTGGGTTTTTCCCGATGGTTTCAATATTGGTGTCTTCAAATCGATAGTGAATCGATTTCTTCTAGGTAACACGCTCCATCGTAGACCGCATCGTCGCTTAACATCAGGCGAGATGGCGGTCAAGTGTAAAACCTATATAAGTTAAAAATAAAAGTGGACCAGTGCGAGTGGGACTCCCGCACGAACGGTTCCGTACTATTAGCAAATAAAGGGCGAAAACCTCTGGCTTTATTTGAATTCCGTATACATAAACCATCGCAGTTTCCACAGACAGGCTTTCAAGCAAAAGTTTTTCAAAAATGTTGTTTTTACGATTTACTGAATGAATGACTTACCATTTTAACGACGAGGTCGAATGCGCCATCTAGTTTGCTTGGGACGGACTAATCGAGCAAGAAACGGTAAAAATCAAGTTTTTTGTATGGGAATTAAATATTAATTTTATATTATTATTACGAGTAGTATTTGTTGTTATAGCGGCAATAGAAATACATAATCTGTGAAAATATCAATTGTCTAGCTATCACCGTTCTTGAGATACAGCCTGGTGACAGACGGACGGACGGACAGCTAAGTCTCAGTAATAGGGTCCCGTTTTTACCCTTTGGGTACAGAACCCTAAAAATGGGGTAGGGCTCTCAGTAGAGTCCGTCTGGGGAAGTACCACACCTTTGCCAGTTATTCTGGCGGTAAGCAGTAGTGTGCAAACATTACTGTGTTCTGGTTTGAAGGGCAATGCTAACAGAGAAATTACTAGGCTAAGAGATAAAACACCTTATATCTCCTGGTGACGAGCGCAGTGCGGTTCTAGGTAATGATTTGGACTCTTCATGTTCCAATAGCCGCGTGTCACTGTGCTGTGAGTAGGCATGTTGCTTACCATCAGGCACATGTCCTGCTAGTCATGTTGCTCCATACTATAGAAAATGTACCTGTGTGTTATTTGGCACATCTGCACTGCGCTTTAAAATAAAAATCTACAAAAAACTAGACACACTGTCAGTGAGTTATTTTTTATTATAAATTAATTTAATAGTCCGACATGAAATAATAACGACACGAGCGCGAAAAAGAGCGTAATTCGCACAAAATATTTTTAACTCAAGACCGCATATTGACGCACTAGAGTCACAGAATATGAATATGCAGATGGACAACTTGGTATTGGAACAAAGTTCCTTACTAAGGTTGGTAGAGATAGCGATTTAGCTGCGCGACCGAACTGAAAATAAAGTGGCCAAGTGCAAGTTGCACTTGCCCATGAATAGGGTTGGGGGGCAACCCAAATTTTTTTTTTTTTCTTTTTTTTGTTCAAATCTTAATGCGGTTCACAGAATACATTTACTTACCAAGTTTCAACAGTGTAGTTCTCATAGTTTCGGCAAAAAGTGGCTGTGACATACGGACGGACAGACAGACAGACAGACAGACATGACGAATATATAAGGGTTCCGTTTTTACGTTTTACGGAACCCTAAAAATGTGAGACTAAAACCGGAAGAAAAATAGATAACGGAAGTGACGCGTAATAACTGTCCGTGACCAGTGCTGCCAGACTTTAGTTTTCAGATGAGCGTATCTTAACTAATAAAATTAGGTATTTTTTTGAAAATTAACTTCTAAATTAGGTACCCGAAGGTTCTTCGTTCCTACCTGATGTAACGTGACATCACATCTTTTTAGGGTTCCTTACCCAAAGGGTAAAAACGGGACCCTATTACTGAAACTTAGCTGTCCGTCCGTCCGTCCGTCCGTCCGTCTGTCACCAGGATGCATCTCAAGAATGGAGATAACTAGACAGTTGAAATTTTCACAGATGATGTATTTCTATTCACATCTATTGCCGCTATAACAACACAAACTAAAAATAAAACAAATATTTAAAGGAAGCTCCCACACAACAAGATTTTTTACCGCTTCTTGTTCGATTAGCCCGTCCCAAGCAAACTAGATGGCGCCACTAGTAAAATAAAATTCGCTTTCGCCGTCCTCATTAGAGTCTTAAAATCAAAATTATAATAAAACTTCTTGGATGAAAGCCTGTCTGTGGAAACTGTGATAGTCTATGTATACGGAATTCGGAATAAAGCCAAGGAGGTTTTCGCCGTTTATTTGCTAATGGTACGGAACCCTTCGTGCTGGAGTCCCACTCGCACTTGGGCGGTTTTATTTGTTTATACTTTACCAATACAATACGGTAAGAAAAGATAAGTCAAGAAAACCATCGTCGTCAAAAATGTGTGTCTATTTTCATCCTGAAACCGCCTCGCTTTTAAAAGTTGTGCTTTCGTTTTCTCTTATTTTGCGCAAGAGTCAAGATCAAGTCGGCAAGTCCGCCCCATCGATATATTAAAACTAAAAATAGACGCGTCTTGCAGTCTGTGTGATATTCTCCAGTCATCTGGAGCCTGCCATGCCGTATTGACAGATGCAGTTCATTTCCCGCGCATTCCAGTGTCAAATTGCAAGTGACTTTTTTTTCCAAAAAAACAGATCAAGGACAAGGAGTTCTAAATACGTTATTGAGTTTTTTTTTATTAAAATGGCAGTGATAAAATTTGGCCATGTCCGATTGTCAGTGATGATTTTTTTGATTTTCCTGTGCTTAGAGAGCAAAGCAAAGTTATCGGAAAATGAAACTAATGAAGATTATTCGGAAGAAGTCAAGTCTTCGGGTAAAAAGGTAAATAAAATGTACTAACGAAATTCGATTTTTTTTACGAGTTCTATGCTCCAATGGCGATTTTCCTGAGGAACTACCAAACAATACAACCGACTAAAATATAATTATAGAAGATTCATACCAAACCAAACAAACATACCAAAATAAACAAAAATAATTATTAACAATTTTACGTTAAAACTAATGCGTCAAGTTGGCGGTTTTGATGCTAAAACCGATCTATTTTTGATAATCTTAGGATTGAAAGTAATGTGTGGAGAAATCAGAAAACAGGGCGCGCAAACAAAATAAAAAATTATCCCTATAAAGAAAATTTTAATAAAATATAAGCGTGAAATAAATATAAATAAAATATATGCATAACATGGAAAACTGGTGGGTAGGTACTTAGATATTAATAAAATTGGAATTGCCGATAGAAGTGAAAACTTATAACTCAGAATTTGATAACTTACTTTGAAAACTACGCGGGTAAAACCGGAGGGCTTGGCCTGGTCATCATGGCATTACCATCTAGAAATGCGTCAACATTTCCCATTGGCTGCCACATTTCTAGATGGCCATGCCATGATGTGCAGGCCACGCCCTTTTAGCATTTTCCTGGCTGATTGGCTGACGCACTTCTAGATGGCCAATGGATATGGTCCCGAGATTCCCCGAAGATTTCCTATCATACCCGAGCGTGACGATAGAATTCAGTTCACAGCCCACGAAAAATCTGTCTAGGCGCGCCTAAAGGCGTTTTCACTAAAAAAAAAAAATTATAAATCTACACATTTTACAGTTTGTTCTCCAATCACGTTGTGAGAACTAAACGGATCAGTCTCAATTTTGGAACTTAGTTTTTTTTTTAAATAAAGAATGACGAGACGAACATGACATGTGCCTGATGGTAAGCAACATGCCTGCCACATAACAGCACAGTGACACGCAGCTATTGAAACATGAAAAGTCCAAATCATTACCTAGCACCGCACTGCGGTCGTCACCCAGAGATCTATGTTGTTATATCTCTAAGACCTGTAATTTATCTGGAAACATTGCCCTTTAAACCGGAACACAGTAATGTTTGAACATTACTGCTTGGCGGTAGAATAATGCTCGGACATTCTGCGTCTCGACAATTAGCCTAGGGCTGTCAGAACTCTTGATTAGTCGCTGCCGTTATGTAAAACGTAAAAACGGAACCCTTATAGATTTATTCATGTCTGTCTGTCTGTCTGTCCGTCCGTATGTCACAGCCACTTTTTGCCGAAACTATGAGAACTACACTGTTGAAACTTGGCAAGTAGAAGTATTCTGTGAACCGCCATTAAGATTTGTACAAAAAAAAATTAAAATAAAGTGGCCAAGTGCGAGTTGGACTCGCCCATGAAGGGTTCCGTTGCAGCAAGTAACATAATATACATAGTACACATAGTTCTTTTAGTTCCTTGTAACTTTGATCGAAGTTTCAATAATAGTGTATTTATGACGTACTAAAAAAAAACTACTCATCAGATCGAGTTCAAACTAATTTTCGTTGGTAGTTTACATGGTAATGTACATCATATATTTTTTTTAGATTTTTCATTCTCTTACTTTATAAGTTAGAGGGGGGGGGGGACACACATTTTGCCACTTTGGAAGTGTCTCTCGCGCAAATTATTCAGTGTAGACGAAAATGATTTTAGAAACCTCAATATCATTTTTGAAGACCTATCGATAGACACGCCTCACGTGTAGGCATGATGAAAAAAAATTTTTTGAGTTTCAGTTCTCAGTATGGGGGGCAACCCTAATTTTTCTTTTTTTTAATTTTTTTTGTTCAAATCTTAATGCGGTTCACAGAATACATCTACTTATCAAGTTTCAACAGTGTAGTTCTCATAGTTTCGGCAAAAAGTGGCTGTGACATACGGACGGACAGACAGACAGACAGACAGACAGACAGACATGACGAATCTATAAGGGTTCCGTTTTTACGTTTTACGGAACCCTAAAAAGAAAAATTAGGGTTGCCCCCATTGATATAACTAAGTAAAGGAAGATGAGGTACGCTCTAACATAAAGACAGCATAATGTGGCGAAAATTTCACACAAGCATACGCAATGTGCAGATAGCTTCACTTCCATCGTGAGATACGTTTGAATGAATGACAAAGACATCATGACAAGTAGGCAGTATCGCACCCGTGCGAAGCCGGGGTGGGTCGCTAGTAGAACATTAAAGAGGAAGAGGCGAAGATTGCTTGCTTCTAACTTAGGTAGGGGAACCTGTTGTACCTTGGCACCCTTTGTACCTAGAGCAACTTAATTATTTGAAATAACTGCGCCTTTTTTCCGTCTCTTTGTCTATGTTATAGTGAACTTTGACAAGACTTATCAACTTAACGTCAGTTGCAGGCGGCCATTGTATCGAGTTTGCGTGGGAGATCACTTTAACCTTTTCGCTGCCAAAAAAGTAAAATATTTAATATTTTTCATTTCTTTCATTTATATACTTCTGTTATTTATTACATAATTTTTTTAAACCATTTGATTTAAACAGGTACTTTAGCCAAGTTTAGAATGTAGTATGCTTATTTGAATTAATCAGACCCTCCATATTTACATGTGCGAATAAACATAAAAGGGTAGGGGTGTTGTGTTGTACCTTGACCATAGTAACACTGTTGTACCTTGGTCAAATAGTCAAGGTACCTTCAAGAATACATTCAAATGTATTCTTCTTAATTCTGTTAAGGAACGAGATGGCTCGAGATTCAGATGCTTCAGAAGGGTCTTTATCTTCTGAGCGAGGGAAATAAAGAGAATAGACACGCCAACCATTTTGAAGATGGTGATTACGTTATATACGAGGTTGAATTAATACTTTGTTGGCCAAATAGTCAGTGAAGAGGGTGCTTTTTTAAAATCCATGAAGAAGTCGCTAAAAATGGCAAGAAAAAGAAGAAATAAGTATAATTTATACCAATGGTTAGATAGTAAGGAAAAAATAATAAAGTGGCCAAGTGCGAGTTGGACTCGCCCATGAAGGGTTCCGTTGCAGCATGTAACATAATATACATAGTACTACACATAGTTCTTGTAGTTCGTTGTAACTTTGATCGAAGTTTCAATATAGTGTATTTATGACGTACTAAAAAAAAACTACTTATCAGATCGAGTTCAAACTAATTTTCGTTGGTAGTTTACATGGTAATGTACATCATATATTTTTTTTAGATTTTTCATTCTCTTACTTTAGAAGTTAGAGGGGGGGGACACACATTTTACCACTTTGGAAGTGTCTCTCGCGCAAATTATTCAGTGTAGACGAAAATGATTGTGGAAACCTCAACATCATTTTTGAAGACCTATCGATAGACACCCCACACGTGTAGGTTTGATGAAAAAAAAATTTTTGAGTTTCAGTTCTTAGTATGGGGGGCAACCCTAATTTTTCTTTTTTTAAATTTTTTTTGTTCAAATCTTAATGCGGTTCACAGAATACATCTACTTACTAAGTTTCAGCAGTGTAGTTCTCATAGTTTCGCCAAAAAGTGGCTGTGACATACGGACGGACAGACAGACAGACAGACAGACATGACGAATCTATAAGGGTTCCGTTTTTACGTTTTACGGAACCCTAAAAATTAAAAGTCGAAGAAAACTAATTTCAAGAGGGAATAGGTATTATAAAGTATTATTACTCAGTTCCTGAAATGAGTAAATACTCGGGATTTATTCATATTGATTAATTAAGAAACGCTTAGTCCAAATATAAGTCAGTATACGAAGAGAATAAAAATAAAAGCTTGTTGTTATTGTGATTAAAATGTTTAAATTAGGTGTTATGAAAAATACTGATTTTGTTCGTATAAATTCTGTTAATTGTTTTTTTTTTTTATATTTGTCGAGATATATGGATTTTATTTGATGAGTTCTAACTATGACCTAGGTACAACATAGGCGGTTCTAGGTACATCACCACTGTTGTACCTTGGTCAAGATTACAAACTTTTTTGACGTGATAACGTCTTATAATTCGATGAAGCCGGCTTCCCGCCCGCAAAACATGACGTCATGTAACGTTACGCCGTTACCGTTAGTTCGTCGTCCGTGCCATGCGGACGAAGCTGAGCGGTGAGGGCGCCACCCGCCGAGTCGAGCGGTATCACTACTCGCGCTATCAGCGTACTGATTTCTTAAGACGTTGTCACGTTCAACTATTGTCAGTAAACCGACTTTACAGACAACCATTTTTTTAATTTATGTAAAACCTGCAAAAATGATGACCTATGCTTTTGTATCTTTAAATATAATAAAAATCAATGCCACTTTTCGTTGTTAGTGAACTCCTCCTAAACGGCTGGACCGATTTGAATGATTTTGTTTGTATACGTTTGGGTAGGGCCCTGGAAGGTTTAGATTCACAAATCAGCCCGGCAGATGGCGCTGCAGTTGATATCTAGGTTATTATTCGAGCAAAGCCGGAGCGGGCCCCTAGTAATTTATATTATGAAGCAAATTAGTTCGTCTAACAGCTAAAATTTGTTTTATCGCAATAGTTATAACCGATTTTTTTTCTCAAAAAATCGTTGTTGAAAAAGTGACCAAGGGACAACAGGTTCCCCTACTTCTAAATAGGCTTTAGAATTAAGTCACTAAATTTAGTCAAGCGTCCATAGAAAAAGATTAAACCAAATAGACAATTTCCTCCTTTTCTGTGTTCGGTAAATTATTCCAACTGTTCGCATCTTCGCATCTAGCGCAAACATACTACTAGATGTCAGATGAAAGTTCCAGAAAAATTAGTGTTGCCAACGAAAAAAATTGTGGCCTATAAAATCAACTATAAAAGTAATTTATTGCATTTATAATATTCAGCGCGAGATATTATGTTTTTAATAATAAAGGCTGGAAATAACTTCAATGTCGTCGTTTGCGTGTGATATTAGTGCACGCGTTGTGTTTTCTAGTCTGAATTAAATAATTGTGTACTTCTTTGTGTAAGGTGTTTTAAGAGTGACAAATGAGTAAAAATGTGACCTTGAATCTTACTAATATTATAAATGTCAATGTATGGATGTTTGTTGCTCAATCACGTCGTAACTTTTGAACGGATCGGGCTGAAATTTGGAATACAGATAAATTATAGTCTGTAAGAACACAGGCTACTTTTTACCCCGGAAAAATAACGAAGACAACGGGAACTAGCAGTTCCCGTCCCCGTTCCTCGTCCCGGTCCCGAGTTCACCCGAAGATTTCTTTCATTTACGAGCGTGTCGCTTGAGTTCCACGAAAAATCTGTGTTTGATGCGCCGAAATAAGTTTTCACTTATAAAAAACGATAGGGTAGCAACTTTGTACTTGAAGTTTTATGGTATTAAGTAGAGTTGCCTATAACTTTTTTAAATGTAGGCACCTCTATGCTTATATTATATTGATACATTACAAACATAAATATGTAGAGCTACTTTTTAAACGACAAAGTGTTTCAGGCGAGCAAGACAAACGCTTGATAGAAAAACGGCTAATTAAGTGTCACTTTACACATTAGATCAGTGCACACTCTGCTTAATGTATCCGATAAACATGCAATTTTGCAGCGAAGTTCAAGACTGAAGTCTTTTTCGTACAAGTGTCGTTTGCCTATGAGCCTTTTGGCATGTATCTCGATCGATTTCAGAGCCTCCAGCTGTTAGGTACCTACTTAATCGACCCAGCTCACAGGTGCGAAGAGATACTTTCGCTTGTGGACTCTGCAATGAGTCCTACCACCATTTAGAATATTAAATAATATCTACCTAGTAAAAAATAGCTGTTTTACATTTCAGAACGACTCTAGAATGTAACTTGGAACAAAAATTAAAGAAACAAAAAATAAAAACCGGCCAAGTGCGAGGGGGACTCGCGCATGAAGGGTTCCGTACCATTAGCAAATGAACGGCGAAAACCTCTTGTATTGTTTGGAAGAACCCGCAATTATTTATTTTATATTAACTAGGTACGTATATTTAAAAATAACATAAAACTACACATTCTGTTAATAGTTAAAGCATCTACCTGTTACCGTTATTAGTATCGAGCAAAAACGGTAAAAAAAATAAGTTTAGTGTATGGGAGGCCCCTTAAATATTTATTTTATTTTATTTTTAGTATTTGTTGTTATAGCGGCAATAGAAATACATCATCTGTGAAAATGTCAACTGTCTAACTATCACCTGAGATACAGCCTGGTGACAGACGGACGGACGGACGGACGAACAGCGAAGTCTCAGTAATAGGGTCCCGTTCTTACCCTTTGGGTACGGAACCCTAAAAAGTAATGTTTATACCAATATTTACATCACTTACGGTAATATCCTACTAATACATACTATGAAAATAATGTGTGAAAATATAAAATAACTAGCAGCGCCCCGCGGTGTTACCCGCGAAGTTCCCGTTCCCGTTGTTCCCCGTTGTTTTTCCGGGATAAAAAGTAGCCTATGTGTTCTTCCAGACTATAATCTATCTGTGTTCCAAATTTCAGCCCGATCCGTTCATACGTTAGGACGTGATTGAGCAACAAATATCCAAACATCCATACATTCACATTTATAATATTAGTAGGATGTATGAATGATTATGTTAGTTCCTCTTTCACGCAAAACTACTGAAAGGATTTGGATGAAATTTAATACGTAGATAGATAATGATTTGGAATAACACATAGGTTATATTTTTCCCGGGAAATTAACGAGTATGGGAACTACGCAGGCGAAACTGCAGGACACTGCTATTATATCACCGATAAATAAATAAATAAAATGGGCAGTCATAGGAACTGCCGATAGAAGTGAAAACTTATAACTCAGAATTTGATAGCTTACCTTGGAAACTACACTTGTGAAACCGGAGGGCGTGGCCTCGCCATCTCGGCATGGCCATCTAGAAATGCGTCAGCATTTCCCATTGGCTAATGCGTTTCTAGACGGCCATGACATGATGGCCTGTCCACGCCCTTTCAACATTTCCCATTGGCTGACGTATTTCTAGATGGCCAATAGCCATGGTCCCGAGTTTACCCGAAGCTTTCTTATCATACCCGAGCGTGACGAATGAATTCAATTCACAGCCCACGAAAAATCTGTCTAGGCGCGCCTAAAGAAGTTTTCACTTCAATAAATATTGGCGGACAATTCACAACACTATCTGACCCTAAACTAAGCAAAGCTTGTACTATGGCGGCCAGATAGCTGATATAAAACTCAATACCTAGGTGACCGAGCTTAGCTCGGTTTAAATACTAAATATACTTAGATGCCTAAAAAAAGTCTAGTCTAGTCGGGAGAAAAGTTACGGCTGGTCTAGTCGGGAGAACGGCGCGGCGGCTGCCGATCCGGAGACCCCGGGTTCAAACCCCACACGCACCACTGTCTTTTCGAAGTCATGTGCGTAATGCCGCTAACTTAAAACGGTGAAGGAAAACATCGTGAGGAAATCGACATGTACCTAGAATCTTTCGAAGTCATGTGGCATCCGCCAACCCGCACTAGGCCAGCGTGGTGGATTATGGCCTTAACTCTCTCCTTGCGAGAGAAGGCCCAGAGTCCCAGCAGTGGGAACGTTTAGTAGGCTGTTGATGATGATGATGAAAGAAGCCGTCTGAATTCGAACCCGAGTCTACTATTATACATATCGTGACCGCCCGACTTCGAGTCTGAGCTATTATACTGTCTCGACACGCGGCGAAATTTACCTTCGCATTATAATGTCTAATGTGACAGTTTTTTATTGTCTGAAAATGCGCAAAATGACGTTTTAAAAAAAAAACCTATCTAGATCGATTTATCGTCCCCGAAACCTCCTGTATACATCATTTCATGAAAATCTTTCCAGCCGTTTCCGAGCTTCAGATTCTAAACAAATATATATACAATAAGTGGCCAAGTGCGAGTTGGACTCGCCCATGAAGGGTTCCGTTGCAGCAAGCAACATAATATACATAGTACACAATCATAGTTCTTGTAGTTCGTTGTAACTTCGATCGAAGTTTCAATAATAGTGTGTTTATGACGTACTAAAAAAAACTACTCATCAGATCGAGTTCAAACTAATTTTCGTTGGTAGTTTACATGGTAATGTACATCATATATTTTTTTTAGATTTTTCATTCTCTTACTTTAGAAATTAGAGGGGGGGGGACACACATTTTACCACTTTGGAAGTGTCTCTCGCGCAAATTATTCAGTGTAGACGAAAATGATTTTAGAAACCTCAACATCATTTTAAAAGACCTATCGATAGACACCCCACACGTGTAGGTTTGATGAAAAAAAATGTTTGAGTTTCAGTTCTCAGTATGGGGGGCAACCCTAAGTTTTTCTTTTTTTTAAATGTTTTTGTTCAAATCTTAATGCGGTTCACAGAATACATCTACTTACCAAGTTTCAACAGTGTAGTTCTCATAGTTTCGGCAAAAAGTGGCTGTGACATACGGACGGACAGACAGACAGACAGACAGACAGACAGACAGACATGACGAATCTATAAGGGTTCCGTTTTTACGTTTTACGGAACCCTAAAAATTGCTGGTTTAAAGGTTTAAGATATAGTTTTGAATACATACTTATTATATACATAGTAACACCCAGACACAGAACAAATATTTGAATTCACCGCACAAATTTTTGCACTGGGTGGGAATCGAACTCACGACCTAAGCCACGAGTAAAATGTTGAACATCGCTCTCATTTCACATTCATGTTTTTGGTGGGTTAATTTTAGGAGCGGTCACATTACAGAGTAATGTTAATGACACTGTCTTACGCCTCAATACAATAACACACGCAGTCTCACAAATCCTGAATCATTCCAACATCATTCAATAAACCAAAACAAACTCTACATCCAACAACTCAATACTTACAAACTACAATAAAAGCTGATCCGAAATACATTGCGCCCACGCGAAATGGCCGTACGAAAATACTTGAAAAATAATGAACGCTTGTAGTCTGCAGTTTATTTAGATTGATGCCTGATTTATTTTTGCGAATTGTGAATTTATTTTTGAGTTGAGAGAACAACATGAGATCAATGAATTTTCACCTTTGCACTCTTTTAGTTTTAAAAAAACAAATAAACAGACCACCAAATGTTCCCACTCCTGGTATTTGGGGGCCTTCTTTCGCCAAGAGTCAAGGCCTGAAGTTTGGTGGATAATACATGACCTCGAAACTAGGTACGTGTCGGTTACTTCACAATATTTTCCTTCGCTGTTTTCAGTTAGCGGCGTTACGCACATGACTCCGAAAAGACAGTGGTGCGCTTGGCATTTGGACCCGGGGTCTTCGAATGTGCAGTCGCCGTTCTCTCGACTCCACTAGACCAGCCGTAACTTCGTAAAAAACCCACTCGTAGCTGGATGTCTACTCTCTTTCTACGAAAGCATATAATCTATATATATAAAAGCGAAAGGTCACTCATCAAGGAATCTCAAAAACTACAAATGCTAGGAAGCTGAAATTTTGCATGGAGGTCCCTTTTAGCATGTAGGCGCTCGCTAAGACGGGGTTTTGCGAAATTCAACCCCTAAGAGGGTGAAACGGGGGATGAACGGTTGTATGAAAATTCGTTATTTTCAAAGTTATCAAATTTTGTATCTAGCCCCTTGACACGAATCAATGAAATGTTTGTTCAATCAAATTTGTAATTTTGAACTGTATGGGGGTGAAATGGGGTTGAAATGGGGGATGAATGTCAATATGCAAGTTCTTAACCGTTGAAGATAAAACCATGAGTATACTATAGACACTTGACACGAAGCAAACGAATGTTTGTTCTATCAATTTTATAATTTCAAACTGTACGGGGATGAAATTGGGTTTGAAATGGGGGATGAATATCAATATGAAAGTTCCCAACCGTTGAAGATAAAACCATGAAATTCTGTATTTAGACATTTGACACGAAGCAAACAAATGTTTGCTCTAGCAATTTTGTAATTTCGAACTGTATGGGATGAACTTGGAGTTGAAATGGGGGCCGAATGTCTCGCTTTCACACCTAAACAACTGAACCGATTTTGATGAAATTGTATAAAATTGTTTTATTATAAGCCGTTTTTAGTAACCGTAAATGTGTCTGGGTATACAAATAGGTACTGCCTGAGTTACCGCGGATAACAGCTAGTTTCAAAATAAACTCGCGACTTTCCAACTCCGATTCTACTTCGATCCGTCGTTTTGTCCGTTTAAATGTTCTAAGCCTACTCTAATTAGAGTATGCTAAGAACATTTAAATGTCAAACAATGTTGTATCGGACGAAACGAAGTAGAACGAAAGCGCGAGACGCGAGTATTTTTTTCGAAATTACGTTTTCGTAGAAATAGAGTAGTAGACGTACTGCTATTTTCTTAACGTTTTGAGTTATTTATAGGCTATTTTTACCGCGGGAAAATAACGGGAACTGGAAACAGACGGGTAAAACCGCAAGTTGTCGCTAGTAAAGTCTATTTTACTCCACATAATATTGTGTTATTTTTGATGGCCCCCTTTTTTATTAACTATTGTAGGTTTACACTTGACCGCCATCTCGCCTGGTACCCCTCCAAAATTGAAGGCAGCAACCGCGCTCATTGTCACCACTAGTCCCCCAACGCTTCACAAAACGTATTGAATGACTGGCGAGCCCGTTATCGTCACGTAACGTAATGTATTTATTATTAGTTTATGATTCCCGTTGATGCGGTGTGGAGTACGGGTGCCATAAATTAGCGGCGCCGATAACCCAATGCCCGAAACATTTGGCGCCGGTCCAAATATGATACGCATGATTTATCACCCTGTGTATGTTTTTGACCGACTTAAAATGGAGGTTGGTTTCACGCTTCATCACCTGTGTGCGAAATACGCTGGAAAGGGGCTGTCCATTAATCACGTGATGTTTTTTTTACATTTTTTAACCCCTCCCTCCCCCTTGGTGATACGTGGTGAGGTTTATAGGTAACTAACCCCCCCCCTTAAACCCCACCAAAATCACGTATATTTTTAGTACCTACAAAGAATCTTAATTTTTTATAATATTTTTTTTAAATATCGGTATATACGACTATATAGTATACTCTATACTATTCTAGGCGCGCGAGGACTTCGTTCGTTACCTTAACGGGGTCAAGGTTACACTACACGTCGATTTTCGATTTAAAAATCACGCGTTTGACGAAAAAATAAATACACGTGTTATCTTACTATACCCCTCCTCCCCCCTTGTGATATTTCGTGATTTTTGCCGAACCCCTCCCCCCCCTTTTTTGAACCTCACGTGATTAATGGACAGCCCCAACCCCAAAGTTGCTAATTTAGAGCTTTTTAACCGACTTAAAAAAAGGAGGTCCTCAAGCCGGTTCTATAATTTTTGGAAGTGAAAACATCTTTTGGCGCGCCGCAGAAAGATTTTTCGTGGGCAGTGAATTGAATTCTAGGAAGTTCGGGAAAGATAAGAAATCTTTGGGTAAACTTGGGACGGGCAATGGCCATTCTTTGGCCGTCTAGAAATGTGTAGGCATTTCCCATTGGCTACCCAGAAATACGTCAGCATTTCTAGATGGCCATGGTCATGGCCACGCCCTACGGTTTCACCCGCATAGATTCCAAAGGGAGCTATCAAATTCTGAGTTATAAGTTTTCACTTCTATCGGCAGTTCCTGTGACTGCCAATTTTTTTTCCTATTTTTGTTTGAAAACCTTAATGCAGTTCACAGAATACATCTACTTACCAAGTTTCAACAGTACAGTTCTTATAGTTTCAGAAAAAAGTCGCTGTGACATACGGATGGACAGTCAGACAGACATGACGAATCCATAAGAGATCCGCCTTTTGCCATTTGGCTACGGAACCGTAGAAAGTGTGTATTTCTGTAACAGATTAAAACTTGTTACCTCAAATGTATATTTTACGGACACTTGTTACATGATATATTAATATTTCCACGTATTTGGAGCGCAGCCAAAGATATTTCGCGATTTGAGCTTGTAATTGTGAATATTTTAGATGGAACAGTGTGAAAACTCGGGCGAAATGCAACATTGGATTTATACAAACATACACGAATAGATCTGCACCAATTTTTTAAAGTGAAAACTTCTTTAGGCGCGCCTAGACAAATTTTTCGTGGGATGTAAATTGAATTGTATCGTCACGCTCGGGTATGATAAGAAATCTTCGGGTAAACTCGGGACCTTGGCGATTGGGCATCTAGAAATGCGTCAGCCAATGGGAAATGCTGAAAGGGCGTGGCTTCGCCATTATGGCATGGCCATCTAGAAATGCGTGAGCCAATGGGAAATGCTGACGGATTTCTAGATGGCCATGCCATGATGGCGAGGCCACGCCCTCCGGTTACACCCGTGTAGTTTCCAAGGTAAGCTATAAAATTCTGAGTTATAAGTTTTCACTTCTATCGGCAGTTCCTATGACTGCCAATTTTTTTTTTACGCCTGATGTTAAGCGACGATGCGGTCTACGATGGAGCGTACTGACCTAGAAGAAACCGATTCCTTCTTGATTTGAAGACACCAAGATTGTAACCATTGACAAAAACCATATTTCATCCCCGTGCAGTTCCCAATCACAAAATTGCTAAAACAAACATTTATTGGCGTTATGTGTAGAGTCTACTCTAAATCCAAAGTTTTTTTTTTTTCAATCTTCAACAATTACGAACTGCCAAATAAACTTCCATCCCCCATTTCAACCCCTGTAGGAGTCTTTTTGACGTGATAACGTCTTATAATTCGATGAAGCCGGCTGCACGCCCACAAAACATGACGTTATGTACCGTTACCGCGTTACCGTCGGTCGTTACCTCGCCGCATGTTTGTTACAGTTGTATTTCGACATAATTATTTCGACCAGTAGTTCAAGCGGGGATGTAGCTCAGTGGTAGAGCGTTCGCTTTGCATGTGAAATGCCCCGGGTTCTATCCCCGGCATCTAAAAGCTTTTTTGCATTGTTTTTACCCGACTGCGCGACGCAAAGGAGTGGTAATGTGTTTAACAGTCTATGTATGTATGTATGTATGTTTGTATGTTCCTTTGAAGCACTATACAGACCAAACGCCTGGGCCGATTTTTATGATTCACACGTCAATCGATTCCTCTTAATCTGGCGAGTGACACTAAAGACATGACATTAGTGTATGTCCAATATGGCGGATTCAGGACGCCATATTGTCCAAATTTAAAAAATTAAAATCACCAAAATATGTCAATAGGGGTATCGTTGAATAGGTATTTAAATATAATGTTTAGCTTTCTCTCAATGTTTTTCGATTTGATTGACTGTTTAGGATGTATATCGATTTAAAGTTGAGTAACAGAACCATTCTCACATTTATAGGTTTTTAGGTAGCAGAAAATTTCGTATAACTAACTGTACGTGTGAATGTGGATGGACATTATATACTAACGTATCTAGTAGGCATCGATAAAAATCAATAGATGTGCCCTGAGCACCTTGAAATTGGTAATAAACTGCGTCTCTGTATGTATCGTAAGTGGTTTACAAACAACCAATCTACTTGACCCCTATAATCGCTAGCGGCGAGATTTGCTGTGGTTCTACTTATTTTGGTTGTTGACACCGAAAAATGATAGGTAAAAACGTCCGGATTCCACCGCGTCCTGCAACCGACTAGAACGGAAAGAGTGAGCTCACTCTTCCCAACGTTGACATGATTGCATGCGCCGTGAAGTTTAGGATGGGGCCCATCTTGAGTTCTACGATCTATGCTAGTAGGTATATTGGACTACCTTTTTTTCGTACGTGCAGGAAATGTATTTACGCATACCCTACTGCCCCGCCCGGGAGACACAGCAGGATTATGTTGCACTCTATATCATGTATGGATATGGTGTCCCTATCTACTAATAAACCTCCATGGGGTTTCAACTCTGCCGCTGATAGTGGGAACACGGAACCGCTCTCGGATTGCTCCGCCTCGGCCGCCCATCTCCAACTTCAAACGATTTAGTAGGTACTCAACGTCAATCGAAAACCTATACTAACACAAAACTATAAATATGAATTACATGCAGTAGAAAATCCTACATATTATATCAGTAGAAACGAAGACATTTGGTCAACAACCAAAATATGCATATTATTATGTTGAGCATATTAACATTCACAACATTGTTCACAACTAAAAAGTATAAAATAAAAAGATATAATTTAAAAACTCAAAAACCCGACTGCGTAAAAAGTGAACCAAACTACGTACTCGCATACTAAAAAAAACTGAAAAGAATAAAACAAGCATTTAGATTTCTGGTGGTCTAGAATTCTACAGTATGTTATTGTATTAATACTATTGAAATATATACAATATTTTCTAATAAAATAACTTTACAACTGAACAGTCGGGATCCATTGAACAATTACATTGTATGTCGAATAATAATGGATCCCGACTCTTCAGTTGTAATGTTCTTTTATTAGAAAATATTGTATATATTTCAATAGTATTCTGTAGAATTCTAGACCACCAGAAATCTAAATGCTTGTTTTATTCTTTTCAGTTTTTTTTAGTATGCGAGTACGTAGTTTGGTTCACTTTTTACGCAGTCGGGTTTTTGAGTTTTTAAATTATATCTTTTTATTTGCATTGTTTTGATTGAAAATGACTAAATTCTACTGATTACTTTTTACATACAAATCTATTAAACAAATGAAATTAAAATTTTCTTTTGAAAAATGCTACCATTCCTTCAGTATTTTCTTAAGACGTTGTCATGTTCTATCGTCAGTAAACTGACTTTACAGACAAACATTTTTTCTGTAATAAAAGGTGGCCTATGTCCTTTCTTGGGATCTAATCTGTGTTTCAAAACCAAATTTCATTAAAAACAGTCAGTGGATTTAACCCTTAACCACCTGACATACGTCTCACAGACGCAAGTAAATTAAAATCGGTAATATTTTGGCGTGCAAAGCACCTATCAACTTGTGCGTCCCTGTACCTTCTCGCCGCGTCCCTTAGTGCCGCGCATGCACTCGTCGTGATCAGAGGTGCACGCGTTTGTCACTGGTGATTAAAAAACTGTTGTTGTCCGTCTGTGAGACGGTTGGTAGGTGGTTACGTGACTTTTTTGAAATAAGGTTTTTTTGTGTTTCACTTTAAAATGGCTTCTAGTGATAGTCTTATTGAACGTTGGTTAAAGCAAGATCTGTCTGACGATAAAAACTTACCAAATGATGAAGGTAGCGACGTCGACGTGGACATTAGCATACAGCACGCATGGGGGAATAATTATGAATCGAATCATGAAGGCGAAGAATCTAATTTTGAATAAAATCATGGCATTATTGTATCGCAACCTCAAATTTTACCTGCATAACAAGAATTTTCGTCTGAAGATGAAAAGCCTTTGTCACAAATGCGTTCGAGACCTCGAAAAATTAAACTTCAGTAAGAATCATTTTGGGTGGTATTCTGCTCCTCCATCATTACGCTTGAGAACATTACAGCGTAATATAGTTGAAGAAAGCCCAAGGACAATGGGTTAAGCGCAGGTTCAAATCCACAAAGAGACTAGCTGAACAGCTCACCAGACTGCATATGGAGCGTGAAGAAAACAACGTGAAGATTCAACGTGACAATCGAATCGCACTTCGGCGCATTCTTCACTGCAGCAATGAATAAACCCCACCAGCAGGTGGAAGCAGTTTCGAAGAGAGATTGCCTTATGGGAAAAACTGCTCAACTTGTGACCCTAAAAAGAAATGTAGGTAATACATGTAATTTGAGTGTAAAAAGCCAATTTGTATAGAATGTTCCCACAAAATGTTCCTTCACTGTCTGGAAAATCTGGAAGATTGGTGCCCTGCAATTTTGGATAAGATGTGATTGTAATGAGAAAAAGTTGATTTTATATGTCTTGTTGATTATTATTTTTTTATAAACAGAAAGAAAAAAAAATAGATTTCATGTGATATTTTGTATAGATCTCGTTTTTAGGGTTCCGTAAAACGTAAAAACGGAACCCTTATAGATTCGTCATGTCTGTCTGTCTGTCTGTCTGTCTGTCTGTCTGTCCGTCCGTATGTCACAGCCACTTTTTGCCGAAACTATGAGAACTACACTGTTGAAACTTGGTAAGTAGATGTATTCTGTTAACCGCATTTAGATTTCAACAGAAAAATTAAAAAAAAAGAAAAATTAGGGTTGCCCCCCATACTGAGAACTGAAACTCAAAATTTTTTTTTTCATCAAACCTACTCGTGTGGGGTGTCTATCGATAGGTCTTCAAAAATGATGTTGAGGTTTTTAAAATCATTTTCGTATACACTGAATAGTTTGCGCGAGACACGCTTCCAAAGTGGTAAAATGTGTGTCCCCCCCCCTCTAACTTCTAAAGTAAGAGAATGAAAAATCTAAAAAAAATATATGATGTACATTACCATGTAAACTACCAACGAAAATTAGTTTGAACTCGATCTGATGAGTAGTTTTTTTTTAGTACGTCATAAATACACTATTATTGAAACTTCGATCAAAGTTACAACGAACTACAAGAACTACGTGTACTATGTATATAATGTTACTTGCTGCAACGGAACCCTTCATGGGCGAGTCCAACTCGCACTTGGCCACTTTATTTGAATTACAATATTTTTAAGCTAAAGTTAGGAGTAGTTTTAAACAACTTAAGATTTTAGGAAAATGTATTGTGTTTTCTGTGCCTTGTTTGCTTTAATAAATACTTTGATATATATTTTGATAGCTTTTATTTAAAAACCAAACTTTTCACCATTAGATTTTACATACAACGCACCTTTCACTCGCTCGTCTCGGAGACGTATGGTAGGTGGTTGTGTGACAAGATTAGGTTGTAGCTAATAACTTTGAAAATGACACAATTTTCATACAACAGTTCATCCCTTGTTTAACCCTCTTAGGAGCGGAATTTTGCAAAACCCCGTCATAGGGAGCGCCTACGTCCTAAAAGGCAACTCCAAGCAAAATTTCAGATTCCTAGCATTTGTAGTTTCTGAGATGAGATGACCTTTCGCTTTTATTGTATAATAAATATATGACTAGATGTCCGCCCCGGCTTCGTCCGTGGTAGGTACATATAATAGCCTATAGCACTCAGAGATCCCGTACATATCCAAAGGTAAAAGAATTTTTGAAATTGGTCCAGTAATTCCTGAGAATATTGCGTTCAAACAAAAAACCTCTTCAACTACTTGTCGATAATAATTGACCATCCCAATTCAGATTTAAAACCAATTTGATTTTATAGCAAAGGTTTATAATGACGCAATTTTAGAAACATGCTGTCAACGCACGGTACGAAAGCTCTCAAAAAAGTTTTTTTTTCGCTTTTTGTTGCATTCTTCATTCATACTCCGCTTGTATCAATAGTAGCGTAATGTTATATAGCCTTTGTCGGTAAATGGACTATCCAATAGAAAATAAATCTTTCAATTCGGAATTCGGCATAGCTACGTCATCGCGCACGTTTTCCATTCATGCTCTGCTCTTACTGATAGTACCTACCCTTATGTTTATAGCCTATATATATATATAGACTGTGTTCCGTATAATCGGGCAACATTAAAATCATAGCGGATCTATGGTTTTGACAGCCGGCTGTGAAGTGCCGTTGTCTGTTTTTCGCTGGAACGAAACGACGCGTTTAATATAATCTGGTTTGCTTTTCTGGATAAAAGTGTTATAGTTCGCGGGAACGACTAGTTTTTCGGGATAAAAGATTTAGTATTGTGCGGGAACACGTTATTTACTTTAATAATCGCTACGGGATTAGTGCTGGACTATTATTCGTGTGAAGTGTGCTACTGGATTGGCCGCTTCTACAACGCTAGAACGCAGGATCGTTCTGGGAATTCTGGACCGGAGTTCGCCTGGAGATCGTCCGGTTTGGGTTCCACATTCCTTCTTTGTCCACTTCCCTTATTCCTTCGACCAAACTGGACTTTGGACGACGACGGGAACAATAGGTAAGTGGTTAACTTGGTTTGCAATTAGGAAGTAACGTTAAAATCGGTATTCGGCATTTATGAATGTTTGAAAGACTTGCAAATGGGCCCCAGGTCGGTATTTCTGGTATAATACTAAACATTTTTTGGTAGCAGAGCGTAGTTGGCCGTAATTACTCCCTTTTTGTTTTTATTTTCTGGCAAAAAATACCGGGTAAGCCGAATATTTGGGGGTTCCCAGTTTATAATTTCTCCCCAAACTGTCGGGAAATTTAGTATTAAGTGGTATCCGGTTTTTTAGGTTGCGGATATATTGTTGTTTTTGATATTTGTTGTGACATTGTCCGAACTTAGGTTAATTTAAAGTTTAAATTTAAATTTAAAAATGGCTTCGGATTTGGCCAACCAGCTCCGGTGGTTCGAATCCTTGCAAGGATTGGTCGGCCGGAGAGACCGGGAGGAGGCGCTGCTAAACAGGGCAGAACAGCTCGACAGGCGCCTGGAGGTCGCTGAGAGGAGCGCAGGATCGCTGCGGGATGCAAGGCCGTCTCCACCTGAGGAGCAGATGGAGAGGATCGAGGCGGACATGCGGCGCATCCTGGATGTCTACGACGAGGTCTCCGAAAGGGTTCGCCAGCTGGAGAGGTCTCGTCAGGGAAGGGCGAGCTCGGGACCCGTCATCAGGGATGCGGGCTCGGGTGTAGTGGGACGCCTTCCCACTCTGGACTTGCCCAGGTTTACAGGGAACCTGCGGGAGTGGAGCGGCTTCCGGAGCATGTTCGCCTCTCTCGTGGACTCACGCAAGGACTTGACGAGGGCGGAGAAGCTGGCCTATCTCCGCACGTCACTGGAGGGTGAGGCACTCTCCCTGGTCCAGCACCTGGAGCTGGACGACGACAACTTCGGCACGGCGATGGAGTTGCTGGAAACGAGGTTTCAAAACCCTCGGCTCCTCGCCGACGCTCACGTGTCCCAAATACTGGGGCTGCCGAAGGTGACTGAGAGGTCTCAGTTGCGGCCGCTAATCCTCACGCCCGTGAAGGTGGCGTACAACGCCTTGCGCAGCTTGGGACTGCCAGTAGAACACTGGTCGTTCCTGCTGGTCCACATCCTGCTGGGCAAGGTGCCGCTGGAGTTGCGCGCCCGGTTCGAGCGGGAAAGGGGCCTTCACGGCGACCCGAAGGTCTTCCCCACGTTTGAGGAGCTACTTCGGGTCCTGGAGTGGGAGGCGAGGATGGCAGAGTCGGCGCCTCAGGAGGCACCGCCCGTCGCGTCAGCTCGTGGCCCTGCCGGAACAGGACCGCGACCTACCAATTCCCGCACTCAGGGTGCGGTGAAGCGGACGGCGACGGTGACGAGTGCGTCGGAGCAGGAGTGCCCGAACTGTGGCCAGCTCCACGCGCTGGTGCAGTGTCCGGCCCTGCTTGCGCGGACGACCTCCGAACGACGAGGGATCGTTCGGCGGTTGCGTCGGTGCTACGGGTGCCTGGGGGGTCATCTGTACAATGACTGCCCCACGGCACGGCCGTGTCCTGGGTGTGGGGGACCACACCATCAGCTCTTGTGCGTCAGGAGCGATGGTGCTGGTCGACAGCCCTCAGGGAGGGGGCCCTCCACGGGCGGGGGCGCTCCCACGCAGAGCCACGCATTGTACAACCATGAAGTGGCTACAGCGTGGAGCACACCCCCTCCACCCCAACCCACGGCAGCACCGGGCAGCCCAACAAGGGGCGTCCTGCACGCGGCTCGGTCACCGACCTCACAGCCCGCGCGGACGCGGGCGAACTGGAGAGGTGGAAGGGTGATACAGGAGTCACCACGGGGACCACCTCCCCAGCGTTATCCTTCTCCGCCGCTGGATCCGCGACCGATGGAATGGAGGGCGTACACGCCTCCCCTCCATGAACATCCGAGGCTGGATTATCACCCGCCCTACTTTAGGTACGGCAGGGCAGCTGGATATGCCCCCCCTCCGATGGCCCTTTGCACTCGGCAGCCATATTGGGCTGGGCCCTGTAGTCCGACGGGTTCGGACGAGCCTCGGAGGGAATGACTAGCCTCCGTTCCATTGGCACAGGATCAACCGGTGGTCCTGCTGCCCACCCTCTGGTTAAGGGTTTGGGGTCCAAGAGGCGACTACGTCCGGATACGAGCGCTCTTGGACACAGGGTCCCAGGGGTGCATTTTGACAACCCGGGTTGCTCATCGCCTGGGCCTGGCTAGGTTTCCGTCACCGACTCCGTTGCGGGGAGTCGGGAACACAGAGGTGCGGTCGGCTGGACAGACCCGCCTCTCCTTCTCGTCCGTACATTCCTATTCGGAAAAGATTGCGGTCAGGGCTACCGTCATGGATTCGGTTGTCGGTTGGCTTCCTCAGGCGGACATAGATCCGGATCTTTTGTCCTGTACTAAGGGTCTCAGGTTGGCGGATCCCCGCTTCGGGATGGCGGGTCCGGTAGATCTTTTGTTGGGTTCTGATGTACTGGGTTACATCATGAACGGGAAGCCTAGACTGTTGGACCAGTCTTCGCTGATGGCGCTGCCCACCATCTACGGGAACGCCATTTTGGGAATGGTGGATGAGTGGCAGCAGTCGAATCAGGCTTCCTTTACGGGAACGGCCCTCGCTCAGATCATGCAGAGGTTCTGGGAGATCGAAGAGCCGCCTACCGTGTCTCGGCTGGATCCCGAGCACGTGGAGTGTGAGAACTTTTATCAGGCTCACACTCGGAGAATGGTTTCTGGGCGATTGGAGACTAGGCTGCCTTTCCGGGATAACCCCCCGCGTCTGGGCCAGTCTCGATCATTGGCCGAGAAAAGGCTCAGGTCCATGGAGCGACGCATGGCTCGAGATCCTGTACTTCGGGAAAAGTACATCGAGTTCATGAGGGAGTATGAGGCACTGGGCCACATGTCTCCGGCTCGCGACGACTGGTCGACCATGGACCACTACTTTTTGCCTCATCACGCCGTTTTGAAGGCGTCGACGGGCAAACTCAGGACGGTGTTCGATGGATCCGCTCCGACTTCGACAGGAGTGTCACTGAACCAGTGCCTCCACGCTGGACCGAAGCTACATCGGGATATTGTAGACATCATCCTGAATTTCCGTAGGCATCAGGTGGTGTTGGGAGCGGACATCCGTATGATGTTCCGACAAACGGTCATACACCCCGAGGACAGGAGGTTCCAGTTGATCCTCTGGCGGGAAAGTCCTCAGGACCCTATGATGGTGTATGAGTTGAACACCAACACCTATGGGTTGAGATCAAGCCCCTTCATTGCGATCCGCTCACTGCTGGAGTTGGCGGAGCAAGAACGGGCTCGGTACCCACGTGCAGCCGCAGTTCTGGAACGCGACCTGTACGTGGACGACGTTTGCACTGGTGCGCAGACGGTGGAGGAAGCTCTGTTGCTCCGGGATGAGCTTACAGAGCTTCTCGCATCTGGAGGCTATGAGCTTCGGAAATGGCTCTCTAACGACCCCAACGTCCTGGCTGGTATCCCGGACGATCACCAGCAGGATCCGGGGCTCTTCGAGGAAGGTGACGATCCGCACGGGATTGCGGTTCTGGGCATGCAGTATCAACCGGTTGCTGACATCTTCACCTTTCGGGTGGCACTGGAAGCCACACGCGCGTGGACAAAACGGACGGTTTTGTCCACCATCGCCAGGATGTTTGATCCAAACGGTTGGATCAGTCCGGTTCTGTTCGCAGCCAAGTGTCTGTTACAGCGACTTTGGACTCTGAAGGTCTCATGGGACGACCCCCTGGTCGGAGACTCGCTTAACATTTGGCTTCGTTTAATATCTGACCTCGAAACGGTCAATCGAGTGGCGTTGCCCCGTCGCATTCTGCCACCAGGCTGTAGCCGGATCAGCCTGCACGGGTTCTGTGATGCGTCCGAGCTGGGCTATGCCGCATCTGTGTACTTGCGTACAGTTGACGCTGGAGGCCACGTCAATGTCACGCTCTTATTGGGGAAGAGCAAGGTAGCTCCTATCAGGACACGACTCACCATTCCGAAACTGGAATTGAGCGGAGCCACATTACTTGCTCGGCTGCTCAAGCATGTATATCAGGAACTGTCCACCTCGATAGACATCCGGAATGTCTATGCGTGGTCAGACAGTCAGGTTGTGCTTGCCTGGTTGAGAGCAGCCCCTCACACTTTGGAGACCTTTGTGGGAAATCGGGTTTCCCAAATCCAAAACATTGGACTGGACATGGTTTGGAGACATGTCCCGGGTGAGTTGAACCCCGCTGACTGTGCTTCGCGCGGCTGTTCCGCGCCGGAGCTAGTTGATCACCCCTTATGGTGGGGTCCGGACTGGCTGCGGGAGCCAGAAGCTTCCTGGCCAGCTCTCGGCGCGGACTCGGAGCGAGCGGAGCTGCCCGGAGTCCGCGTGCATGCGATTGTGGCGGAAGTGCCCCCAGACCCTGACTGGTTGACGGGTCGTTACAGCAAGCTGGATAAGTTGTTGGGGGTAACTAGCTGGATTAAACGCTTCATCCACAACTGTCGTCACCCTCGTCAGAGGAGGAGTGACCAGATCGCCACTGTGGAGGAGCGTCGGAGTTCCTTGCTGCACCTCATTCGGCTGGTGCAGGGTGAGAGGTTTCCGACGGAACTTGAGGCGCTGCGCTGCGGACGCGCTCGCTTGAAGGGTGCGGTCGCCAAGTTGAACCCTTTCACAGATCAGGATGGTCTTCTGCGCGTAGGAGGTCGGCTCCGGAAAGCCAACCTGCCGTACGGCAGCAGGCACCCCCTGTTGCTACCGAAAGGAGGTCCTCTGGTGGACCTGCTGATCACCGATCGGCATATCGGTAACGCGCACGCTGGATGTGGCGCGCTTCTCGCTGTGTTGCAGCGTGAATTCTGGATCTTGTCGGCTCGCAGGGCGGTCCGAAAGGTGCTGTTTAGATGTGTCCCTTGTTATAGGCTCAAGGCGTCTACCATGCAGCCCATGATGGGAGATCTTCCTCCGGATAGGATTTCTCCCTCGAGGCCGTTCGACGGGGTCGGAACGGACTTCGCTGGGCCCTTCTCGGTCAAGTCATCGACGTTGCGTAACGCCAAGGTCGTTAAAGCCTACCTGTGCGTCTTTGTGTGTTTGGCCACCAAAGCAGTCCACCTGGAGCTGGTCTCTGCGCTGTCTACGGAGGCCTTTGTCGCGGCGCTGGATCGCTTTGTAGCGCGAAGAGGAGTACCCTCTTTAATACGTTCGGACAATGGCACAAATTATCGAGGGGCGGCGAATTATTTACGCGAAGTTAATAATTTTTTAAATTCTGGTAATAATAGTTTAAGTCTGGCTCTCGCCCAGCGGGGAATCAGCTGGCAATTTAGTGTGCCAGCCTGTCCTCACTGGGGAGGAATTTTTGAGGCTGCGGTGAAGTCTGCTAAAACTCATCTCCGCCGTGTCATCGGGGAGACCGTGTTAACTTGGGAAGAGTTAGTCACGGTACTATGCCGCGTGGAGGCAGTGCTTAATTCCCGTCCTCTCTGTCCAATCTCGCCTGACCCTAACGATCTAGAAGTCTTGACGCCGGGTCACTTCTTGATCGGTCAGCCCTTAACCGCGTTGCCGGAGTATCCCTGGAAGGATGAGCGGCCCGGACGCCTGTCCCGTTTTCAGTTATTGCAGCAAATAAGTCAAGACTTCTGGAGGCGCTGGTCGGCCGAGTACTTGCATCTGTTGCAACAACGGGTAAAATGGACAGATAGGACGGAGGCCCCTCGGGAAGGGGACTTAGTATTATTAAAAGAGGCAAATTTGGCCCCCCTACTCTGGCGTAGGGGACGTATTTTAAAATTGATATCGGGTACTGATGGCACACCCCGCGTGGCGGAGATTCTGGTTTCTGGTTCCAGACTTCAGCGCGCGGTGTCCTCTCTGGCACGCTTGCCTCTTTATTAGATATACGTTTTTTTTCATGGTTAAAATTTAATTTAGTTTTATTACTATTTTTGGTAAAGTTTTTTTTGGTTTGATTTCCACTTTCGGGTCAAAGTGGGAATTTCGTTTTATTTGAGGTCCGGATACTGCTAAATACTAGTTATTAAGTACTAGTTGCTAAATACTGGTTTTCTAAAATTGACCTGGAGTTCAATTGGTCGGGGGTTTTGTTCCGTATAATCGGGCAACATTAAAATCATAGCGGATCTATGGTTTTGACAGCCGGCTGTGAAGTGCCGTTGTCTGTTTTTCGCTGGAACGAAACGACGCGTTTAATATAATCTGGTTTGCTTTTCTGGATAAAAGTGTTATAGTTCGCGGGAACGACTAGTTTTTCGGGATAAAAGATTTAGTATTGTGCGGGAACACGTTATTTACTTTAATAATCGCTACGGGATTAGTGCTGGACTATTATTCGTGTGAAGTGTGCTACTGGATTGGCCGCTTCTACAACGCTAGAACGCAGGATCGTTCTGGGAATTCTGGACCGGAGTTCGCCTGGAGATCGTCCGGTTTGGGTTCCACATTCCTTCTTTGTCCACTTCCCTTATTCCTTCGACCAAACTGGACTTTGGACGACGACGGGAACAATAGGTAAGTGGTTAACTTGGTTTGCAATTAGGAAGTAACGTTAAAATCGGTATTCGGCATTTATGAATGTTTGAAAGACTTGCAAATGGGCCCCAGGTCGGTATTTCTGGTATAATACTAAACAGACTGTAACTTTCATAGTTCCTAGATAAATGGACTATCCAACAGAAAAAATATCTTTCAATTCGGACCATATTATCAATATTATCAAGCTGAAGAGTTTGTTTGTTTATTTGACCGCAAGGATCTCGGAAACTACTGGTCCGAATTGAAAGATTATTTCTCTGTTGGATAGTCCATTTATCGATGAAGGCTATAGGCTATTTAAAATTACACTACTATCAACAGAAGCGGAGCATGAATGTAACAAAAACGGGGGAAAGTATTACTTTTTGCGAGCTTTCGTTGCGTGACAGCATTTGTCAATCTTTTAAAGGTTGCGTCATTAAAACCTAAGGTGCCCGAATTTGTTCAAAATTTTAATTGGTACGACCAATTTCGATAGATGGCGTAGCAACGCGCGCACGGTTCAGCTAGTTTATTATAGAAATTGATATGACATTTTATCAATGCTCATGTATTAATCGTTTTTCCTTTGTCTACAGCAACCGACCGACGGTGCAGCCCTGATGTTCGCTGATGAGTTCAAGCAAACACTGGAGAGGTATCTCTTTGGCATCTGCCCACACACATACAAGGTAAATGTTTTAATAGTGTAGAAAATTTAGATCATCAGATCAGATTTTGAAGTGAAAACTTCCTTTGGCGCGCCACAGACAGATTTCTCGTGGGCTGTGAATTGAATTCTAGCGTCACGATCGGGAATGATAAGAAATTTTGGGTGGGACCATGGCCATTGGCCATCTAGAAATGCGTCATCGTTTCCCATTCGCCATCTAGGAATGTGTCCGTATTTCTACATGGCCATGCTCATGGCCACGCCCTCCGGTTTCACCCGCGTAGTTTCCATAGTATGCTATCAAATTCCGAGGTATAAGTTTTCACTTCTATCGGCAGTTCCTATGACTGCCAATTTTATTTTAATTTTTGGAACGAAGTTCCTTATCGCGCGTTGCGAAAGGAAGCAAGGCTGGACGGAAAAAAATAACACCAAAAGTTGTAACACTTTTTGCTATAGTTACAAGCCGTGCGGCGTGATAGAAAACGATAACGAATTTCGCCACTGTAAGTAATGACTAAATAGCTCAGGCGGAAGGCGGCTCTTTTGAAATCAGGGGTAAGTCTGCCTGCGACGCCGCCGCCGTGAGTCGTGAACGTGCCTGGGCAGCGTATGCTCTGAAATAGTACCGGGAACTAAAACCGAGGAGCTCTGAGAATTTCACATTTAAGGTCTTAGCCCACTTACTTGTACGACTCCGCTCCCACCCGAAAAATAATCACTAAAATATCACTCGAATATGGTCTTTATGGCAATAAATCAAATATGGGATTTATGCCACGTCCGTTAAGATATAAATAAATATTATGTAAATTGGTAACATAAATTATTAGCAGACTGCTCGCTGACAGCCGTCTAATCAACAAGTCCTTTTTAGGTAAAAAATTTTTCGCCTTCTCCTATCATTATGATTGAAGTGGCATTCGATTCAGAATGGAATCTAAATATTTTTTGAGAAAATGCGAAGCCCGCGCGCAATAATTGCAATAGTTGAAACAATTTAGTGAAAATAAAAAAAATGCGTTTCGTTATTTGCCAATATGTCAAAAACTATTCAAAATAATTAAAAAAAAGAATCAAAAAGAAGAGGATATTTACTAAAAAAAGTCCTTCCATCCAGAATTGTAGAACCAATTTTTATAACTTTTCCAGAGGGTTGAAAATACACCCGAAAACGGTTGCACCGGCTTAGACCCCTTCGGACCTTGAAAAAATTTAAGCGCCTAAAAGATAGATTAATTAACAATAATTCATGGTTCAAAACTTTTTGTCTCGATTTTTCAATAAGTTATCCATTAGTTAATTAACATTTTTAGCACCACGAGCATTGTAAGTGCGATAAATGTTAAACTACAAATCTGAGGCTTTTTTCCTTTTATACTTCAAAGGTTTTAGTATAGATTCCCGTTGGAAAAACGTTCGTTTTGCTATTCGTTTGTTCCTATGAAACACTTTGGAAACTACGCGGGTGACAGCGTAACCATGACCATGAGACCATGACCATCTTGATCGTCCGAGTTTACCCGAAAATTTCATTTACGAACGTGACGCTTGAGCTATCACAGCCCACGGAAAATCTGTCTCTGGTGCGCCAAAAGAAATGTTCACTTCTTACTACTCCCATCTAAGTATGTAACGTGGAACTATTTTCCTTCTTAACCCATCGAGAACAGAACACATGTCGACCCTGAAACATTTTAGCAAGCGTAAAAGAATACATTGGTTTTTGTTTGGCCAAAATTGAGTGGAAACCCTAGCTTATTTTTTCTAAATTATCTGTTGGCTCCTTATCTCAAAAGCCATATTTTAGGAAATCCTGGCTTTTGAAGCTAGCTTTTTAACATGCCTTATGAAATTTATAGCTCCGTTTTGATCCAGAAGCCAAAATAAATTTACAATTAGATTGAACTTACATTTTACTACCTATTTAAATTGCTTTGATTGTTAGAAAATGTTACAATTAAACAGTGAAAAGTGGTTTGCACTTGGCCGCCATCTTGCCTAATGTTAAGACCAAACCTCATTACAATCATCCATGAAAGACGATCGCTTTTAATACCTCACCATTTATTTTGAAAAGTTTAATTTCGTCTGTGTTAATCTCGTCGATTTTTAAATCAGATGATCGTACAGACTAAACAGAGATGACAGGTAAATAGCTTACCGTCTATCATGTCAAGGTCTGTTTTGGTCCTTGCTAATAGTCGTCTGAGTCATGATGACAAGAGAGTTGGTTTATAGCTTACTCGCTACGCCTGCGATTTTACCACCGTAGTTCCCAACCCTGCTATTTCCTCGGGATAAAAAGCCTAGGTAGCCTAGGTGTTTTTTTAGACTATAATCTACTTATGTTCCAAATTTCAGCCCGATCCGTTGATACGTTACGACGTGATGGAGCAATAAACATCCAAACATTGACATTTATAATATTAGTAGGATTAGCAGCGCCCCGCAATTTTTCGCGTAGTTCCTGTTCCCGCTTTTTTCTCGGGATAAAAAGTAGCCTATGTGTGCTTCCAGACCATTATCTATCTATGTACCAAATTTCATCCAAATCCCTTCAGTAGGTTTTGCGTGAAAGAGTAAGAAACATATAGGTATCCATACATTCTTACAAGGTTTTTAACTACTCGTATATATGAGTTGAAACAATGTATAAAGTTAAAGCTAGTGTGACGACTAGCGGCCTTATTGCTAACAGCTCTCTTCTATGCAACCTCAGGGTGAAAATGAACCGTCATAAGACGGTACTAGCATATCGTAGACATGAACTATTAATACGTGGTTTTCTGAAAAGTGTTCAACTAAAAGAAGTTCAATAAATCGGGCTGTTTTTCGACAAACACAATTTCTTAACTTAAGTTATTTTTAGCAGGTATAGAGTGACGAGACGAAAAGAACATGTATGTGCCTGATGGTAAGCAACATGCCTGTCCATAATAGCACAGTGTCGGTGTATTACGCAGCTACTGGAGCTTATAAAGTCTAAATCATTACCTAAAAATTCTAGTGATTTAGGCTGTATTTATAATGCAGCGCTTTGCGCTCGTCCACCAGAGGACCAGAGATATAAGTTATTGTGACAGAGACGAAATTCTTAGCATTCCATGGATTCACCGTGCGGGTGCCGGGTCCATCGTGTGGCAGAGAGAGAAATCCCGAGTAGACCCCGAGACTTGTGATTCGGAGGGACCCCTTCATCGATATGAATCAAAACACACTAACAAAAACATAAACTGTCGATACAGTTTATGTTTTTGTTTGTGTGTTTTGATAGAATAATCCATAATCAAGCATCAGTCTCGTTGGTTGCAGATGTCTCTGGGCGGCAAGGGGAGGAACACCACCGCGCTGGCGTGTGACGTGGATGCTGACCATCAGGACTTGGCTGGCAGGTGAGATAGGTCGTCAAGATCATCAGCAGCCCACTAAATGTTCCCACTGCTGGGACTCGGGGCCTTCGAAGAGAGTCAAGGTGAAAATCCACAACCAGGGCCGGCCTTTGACCTTTTTGCCAGGACACTTTGGAGACGTTGACATACCCCCCCCCCCCCCCCCCTCTAGGTTATTAAGATTTTACAACGCCCTTTGTAGTATCATCTAGGCGCCACGGGGGGCGCGCCATGCCTCAGACGCCCTAAAGGACAACGATGTTCTATGTTGAAATACACTCCCCTACCCCTAGGTTTATTAGATTTTCCAGCGCCCTTATAGTAATATCTAGGCGCCCCGGGCGAGCCATGCCTCAGGCGCCCTAAAGGACACAACAATACACTTTGGCGATGTTGAAATATTGAAATACACCCCCCCCCCCCTAGGTTAAGATTTCCCAGCGCCCTTGTAGTATACGGGGCGCCCCGGGCGACCGACCCCGTCGCCCCACCCTAAAGCCGGCACTGTCCACAACGCTGGCGGCTGGCGCACGCTAACCCCGTGCGGGTTGGAAGATGATATAAGACCTCGAAAGATCCTATGTACATGTCGGTTTCATCACGATGTTTTCTTCCACCGTTTTAAGTTAGCGGCACCAAGCACATGACTACGAAGAGACAGTAGTGCGCGTGGGATTCTAAAGGCCTGTTCAAACCCAAGCGGTATTCGCAGCCGCCTGCGGTCAGGGCCGGCCTTAGTCATCTAGGCGCCCCGGGCGAGCCATGCCTCAGGCGCCCTAAAGGACAACACTACACTTTGGGGACGTTGAAATACAGGTAGAGAAACCCGAGTGGGTAAGCGGCAATATTACTGTTCCCACCAAAGCGGATTTCGCCGCCTGCGATACCAGAACGTTTCGCAAAACAAGCAAAAAAAATTGCAGTCATAGGAACTGCCGATAGAAGTAAAAACTTGTGACTCAAATGTTTTCACTTTTAATTGATTTGTCTAATTTATTTATCACCTTGTCAGACGATGAGAAGACAACTTATTTGTTAAACCATCGTAGGTCTATGTACATTCGCATAATTTCAACACCGCCAGCTAAATCGATGGTTGCGCCATCTAGTTTTATATCAACTTAATTATACAGCATATTGCACAACTCTTTACTGTTTCTGTTGCCCTGGTACTGGTACCTAGGGGCAAACGCAACTACTTTATATTTCTGTTGTCCTGGTATCTGGAGATAAACGCTGGGCTGTTGGAGGTAGGTAATCGAAACTCTTTACTGTTTCTGTTACCCTGGTACCTACCTGGCCATTTTTACCGAGTTTACCTGAAGATTTCATATCCGATCCGATCCGATCCATTATCATATCCAAGCGTGACGATTGATGAATCCATTTCACAGCCCACGAAAATTCTGTCTATAGCGCGCCTAAAGAAGTTTTCACTTCAAAAATACCGCCTACCCAGGCGGTACGTACCGCTTTCGCATTAGCCGCGGAACTTCGTACAGAATACCGCTAGACCAGCTGAAACCGCGAGGGACGGCTAGTTTGCTAAAAAGATGCATTGTTTTCACAAAATTAAATCAACAATCCTAAAGCCATCCATTTAGCTGTTGAGTTACTATGTTTTTCAAAAACATTTCGTTCCTTGCAATGAGTTAATGAGGTATAAACATTTTGGTACCAATGTTTGGTTTGGCCTATCGCCAGTCGTATTTGAGGTCTTCTATTTTGGTAGAAAGTAATGTTTATATGCCTTCGGTTGACGCGATCGCGATATCATTAGGTTATAAAAGTGTCAGTTAGTTAATCTCAGTTAACGCATTACGCTAGCGTGACTGGTAGAAGCGGACCGAAGGGGTCACATAGGGTACATGACCTCTCCCTCCCCAAAATCGTATACGTTACTGAAAAGTCTAAAAACAGAGTTCAATAATCTAAATAAAAAAATGGTTGTCTGTAAAGTCCACAGAAATCTAAATAATAATATTATTTAGATTTCTGTGGTAAAGTCGGTTTACTGACAATAGCTGAACGTGACAACGTCTTAAGAAAATACTAATTGTGTTGAGTGCCATCTAGGTAAAACATTCTGAAGCTTTTTGAAAAGCTGTTCAAAGCGCCATCTCTGGATACATCATTGTACTAGCACAAGTTCTTAACTTCATATCGTCGCTTTTCTAAAACATGGACAGACTTCTTGAACGTAATACACATTTCACTCACTAGATGGTGCGAAAAGTAATAAGGCGAGGTAACGGCGGTAAGTTATTATCTAATCTATGGCGGTAACGTTACATGACGTCATGTTTTGCGGGCGTGCAGCCGGCTCCATCGAATTATAAGACGTTATCACGTCAATAATCCACAACTCGGCCAAATTTCATAAAAAGCTATCACTATAAGTATAAAATATCATCTAAATACATGAAAGCTTTAGTTTTTTGTTTTCATTTCCAAAATAGCCACAACAACTTAAAACGGTGAAGCAAAACAAACGGCAACCGACATGTAACTAGAGTTTTCGAGGTTATCTGTCATCAACCCGCACTGGACCAGCGTGGTAGATTATGGTATTTTTTTTTTAATAAAGAGCTACGAGACGAGCAGTACATGTGCCTGGTGGTAAGCAACATGCCTGCCACATAACAGCACAGTGACACGCAGCTATTGGAACATGAAGAGTCCAAATCATTACCTAGCACTGCACTGCGCTCGTCACCCAGATATCTAAGTTGTTATATCTCTAAGCCCTGTAATTTCTCTGAAAACATTGCCCTTCAAACCGGAACACAGTAATGTTTGCGCATTACCGCTTGGCGGTAGAATAACTGGCAAAGATAGATAGATAGATAGATACTTACTCTTTATTGACACACCAAAAATAAAAACACATACCAAAAATAAACAAAACAAAGTAAATTAGTGCGACAGTGGGCAGCCTTATCGCTGAAAGCGATCTCTTCCAGGCAACCTTAGGATGGAAAACAACATGTGGACAAATCAGAAAATGGGGTGCGTAAATAAGAAGTACCAAAAAAATGTTTGTCTGTAAAGTCGGTTTACTGACGATAAAACGTGACAACGTCTTAAGAAAATACTGATGGAATGGTAGCATTTTTCAAAAAAAAATTTTAATTTCATTTGTTTAATAGATTTGTATGTAAAAAGTAATCAGTAGAATTTAGTCATTTTCAATCAAAACAATGCAAAAAAGCTTTTAGATGCCGGGGATCGAACCCGGGGCATTTCACATGCAAAGCAAACGCTCTACCACTGAGCTACATCCCCGCTTGAACTATTGGTCGAAATCTGGGGGCACGGCAGTGCCCCCGCCAAGTCGAGCGCGAAGCAAACACTGCCGTACCATCCTTTACTGGAACCATTTCGCCGCATTTTCAGGCCCCTATTTGAGAACCTCTAGATAAGACCAGAACGCTAAAATTTTTGTCATCTAGTAAGCTATAATCGCGTACTTAAAATCCAAAATTTCAAGTCTGTACGTCACGTCATTTAGTTCCGAAGTTAAGCGAAAGCAAAGTTTCGCATTTACGACACTCATTCACTCACTCATGATCATCAAAATAGAACTAGTACTTCCCATAAACTCAGAGAGCTGAAATTTGGTACAGACTTAGGGTTTAATGGCCACATAAAGGGAAAACTATAAAAACTAGGAATATCGAAAATCTGGGCACCTGGTGGTATACCTGGTTATTTGAAAACACGCCTTTACAAAAAATATTCAACTTTGTTTGCCTCTTCATTTGATGTCAAAAATCGAAGGTCTGAAGTATCTGATGAAGAACCTTCAGCTTGTCCCAGCTGTATAAGATATATAGTAATGCCCCTTTCAACTATTGGTACACAAAAAAATCGACTGTCATTGCAAAAATCCAGCATAGTGGGACACATCTTCTAATTTAATCTAGCCTATTGCTTCCCACTACTGGGCGAATGTTGCTAATATACAAGAATCAGAAACGGAAAAAAAGAATATGTGTCAAATAATACATCTAATATAATAAATCGAAAAGTCCACGTTTCTACAAAAAGAAGTGAAATCCCACCAAAAACATTCTGTACAAAACTAGCCAAGTCTCGATGAAGCTGCATATATATCTCTAAAAAGTAATGAAATCTAGACAAAGCTGTGCCAAGTCTAAGGTACCTTACTGCGATTTCTTTATTAATATAGTTAATGTTTTGTGACTTGGCCGTTGAACATTCTTATACGTTAGTCCGTTAGTGGATACAAGTAAATTTTGTTTACACGTTATGTTGTATCTGTTGTAACTACTTATGTTTGTTAAGCGAGATAATACCCTATACTGGTATTGGTAATTGGACGCTAGTGTCTCATATTAGGCTGTTGTTAATCAACAACAACACATGCATGCATTCAACAGCAACACCTGCGTTCAGCATCGAATACTGACTTCTGCTCTATTTTTTTTGGGAGCGTCAAATCGACCACCTATCTAAAATAAAATAGACATACAGACGGACTTCTATCAATGAATAGAAGTCCGTCTGGACTGGAAATATTTTTTTAAACTGTTTGTTTCCGGCTCGCCTACACATAAGTATTATTGAAATTCTTTATTGTTCACACCATATACAAATACATACAATTCAATTTAGGGAAAATAGTAAGACAAAAACAATTGACTGGTTATTGAATCAACGTTTTCCAATTGGCCATTTTCCATCATCAATGGTGGTGGTTCTGGCGACAGATTGGTGCAATGGTGTCATGGAGCACCTGGTTTTGTACCCTTGTGTACCCTTCAACGGCCAATTCACACAACATTAACTATTGTAATAAAGAAATCGCAGTAAGGTACCTTAGACTTGGCACAGCTTTGTCTAGATTTCATTACTTTTTAGAGATAAATATGCAGCTTCATCGAGACTTGGCTAGTTTTTTACAGAATGTTTTTGGTGGGATAATTAATACAACTGTAACAAACATGCGGCGAGGTAACGACCGAAGGTAACGCGGTTACGGTACATGACGTCATGTTTTGTGGGCGTGCAGCCGGCTTCATCGAATTATAAGACGTTATCACGTCAAAAAAACATAAGTACTCATAAATAGGTAAATAGGCAAAGGTGTGGTCCTACCCCAGGCGGACTCTGCCAAGAGTCCTACCACTACAAAGTCTCGCAAGGGGCTCTCCCCTTCCCTTCCCACTGCTGGGATTCCAATTCCCAGCAGTGGGAAGCTTTAGTGGGATGTTTAAGCTGTTTATGTTCCTTGATTTCACTGGCAAAGCCGTGGTACTTCCCCAGACGGACTCTGCCATAGACTTCTACTAAATACTACTAATACATTTTTAGGGCTCCGTAAAACGTAAAAACGGAACCCTTATAGATTCGTCGTGTCTGTCTGTCTGTCTGTCTGTCGATCCGTATGTCACAGCCACTTTTTGCCGAAACTATGAGAACTACACTGTTGAAACTTGGTAAGTAGATGTATTCTGTGAACCGCATTAAGATTTTTACAAAAAAAATAAGAAAAAGAAAAACTAGGGTTGCCCCCCATACTTAGAACTGAAGCTCAAAATATTTTTTTTCATCAAACCTACACGTGTGGGATGTCTATCGATAGGTCTTCATAAATGATGTTGCGGTTTCTAATATAGTTTTCGTCTACACTGAATAATTTGCTCGAGAGACACTTCCAAAGTGGTAAAATGTGTGTTTGTGTGTGTCCCCCCTCTAACTGCTAAAGTTAGAAAATGAAAAAAATAAAAAAATATATGATGTAGGTACATTACCATGCAAACTGCCAACGAAAATTGGTTTGAACTCGATCTGATGAGTAGTTTTTTTTAGTACGTCATAAATACACTATTATTGAAACTTCGATCAAAGTTACAACGAGCTAAAAAACTATGTGTACTATGTATATTATGTTACTTGCTGCAACGGAACCCTTCATGGGCGAGTCCAACTCGCACTTGGCCACTTTATTTTAAACTAATATAGGAACGCACTTGACCACCATCTCGCCTGATGTCAAGCGACGATGCGATCTACGATGGAACGTGCTTACCTAGAAGAAACCGATTCACTCTCGATTTGAAGACACCAAGATTGTAACTATCGGGGAAAACCTACTCAGGCAACGCATTCCACAACGTAGATGTTCTTACCGCAAACGTGGAGTCAAATCTCTTCGTTTGTGTTTTTGGAACATCAACCATGAAACGATGTCGCTTTTTTTAGATACGATAAGTCCGATAGAAGAAGGGACAAGGTGGTATTAGATCTTGCAGATCAGTTTTAGTAGTGGTAGGATTCCTTGCAGAGTCCGCCTGAGGAAGTACCACACCTTTGCCAGTTATTCTACCGGCAAGCAGTAATGTGCAAACATTACTGTGTTCCGGTTGGAAGGGCAATGTTTCCAGAGAAATTACAGGGCTTAGAGATGTAACAACTTAGATCCCTGGGTGACGAGCACAGTGCAGTGCTAGGTAATGATTGGGACTTTTCATGTTCCAATAGCTGCGTGTCACTGTGCTGTTACGTGGTAGGCGTGTTACTTACCATCAGGCACATGTCCTGCTCGCATCGTCACTCTTTATTTAAAAAAAACACGCTCTCCGAGGTGTACCCGATTAAAAACCGGCTATACCTAACCGGATATTTTCGACATTTTGAAGTCTTTTACGCATGACTTCGAAAAGAGAGTACTTACTTAGGTATCTAATGAGTGGATTCGAACCCGAGGCTCCGGGGGGGTCTACCGCCGAACGAAAAATGTCATCGCTTTGATGTTTCTCTCTCTTTTCTTTTAGCTTGAAATGACAGAGACAGCATTAGCAAAGCGATAGCCGATTTAGTTAGGCGGTAGTAACGCTAATCGGCAATCGCCGTTCTCCCGACTAAACCAGCCGTAACCAATGACTGCAAAGGAAGGACGTGGCTTACTGAACATTTATTGGTATTTTAATGGCCAGCAAAAACTTGTTCACTCCCCCCTCCCGCGCACTGACCGCTGTGAACTGCGTCGCATGGCCCTAAAAATGCAATTTTAGGCCCAACGCGGTTGTACCATTTTGTATTACATTTTGTACCATATTGTTTTGAAAATTTTATAAATGTGTAACAAATTTTTAAAATTTCGCATGCCTTTTAGGCTGAAATTGTGCAGCACCAAACCATAGTATTTTAAGACCTTATTTGTAACCACAATTTTTGGCGAATAAATAACTTTGACTTTGACTTTGTAGCCCCTTTGGCTAGGTCCTTATATATATACGGTCTATGGCCGTAACTTATAATAACACAAGACATTTTGATCAACAGATTAGCCACGCTGGCCCTTCGCGCGCACACCGCCTCGCGAACGGATTGCTCGCGGCTCGGCACTGCGCTCGCGAACACGCTCGGCGAACTTGCTCGCACGGCGGCAAGCAGACAAGTATACAATGCTGGTGAGTTAAAATAAAACCGGTCCAGTGCGAGTGGGACTCCCGCACGAAGGGTTCCGTACCATTACCAAATAAACGGCGAAACCCTCTTTGCCTTTATTTGAATTCCGTATACATAAACCATGGCAGTTTCCACAGACAGGCTGTCATCCTAAAGGTTTTACTAAAATTTTGAGTTTTTTTTTATATTAAAGTCATTTATTTCATTTAAACACATTCAATTTTATACAACACAAAGTCGACTAATCTGTTGATCAAAATGTCTTGTGTTATTATAAGTTACGGCCATAGACCGTATATATATAAGGACCTAGCCAAAGGGGCTACAAAGTCAAAGTCAAAGTTATTTATTCGCCAAAAACACAAACAATTTTGATTTTATTATTATGATTTTAACGACGAGGTCGAATGCGTGTTTTAGCGTACTAGTGGCGCCATCTAGTTTGCTTAAAACGGACTGATCGAGCAAGAAACGGTAAAAAATCAAGTTTGTTAGATGAGAGCCCCCGCTAAATATTTATTTTATTTTATTTTTAGTATTTGTTGTTATAGCGGCAGTAGAAATACATCATCTGTGAAAATTTCAACTATCTAGCTATCACCGTTCTTGAGATACAGCCTGGTGGCAGACGGATGGACGGACGGACTTTGGGTACAGAACCCTAAAAAGATGTGTGTGTATTATGTACGTACGCAGGAATTTAATACTTTTTTAAGTGAAAACTTCTATTAGCGCACCACAGACAGATTTGTCGTGGGCCGTCACGCTCAGGAATGATAAGAAATATTCGGGTAAACTCAGGACCATAGATGGCCAGACAGACAGACAGAAACACTTTATTATGCATACCAGTAAAGTTAAAAATGTACAAAACAGAAAATACTTATAACTAGTGCCATAAATGGCGGCCTTATCGCTAATAGCCATTGGCCATCTAGAAATGCGTACCTACGCATTTCTAGATTGCTTTAAGCATGGTCATGCTTAGGGCGACGCCCTCCGGTTTACCCGCGTAGTTTCCAAAGTAAGCTATCAAATTCTGAGTTAAAAGTTTTCACTTCTATTGGCAGTTTTTAAAACTGCCAATTTTTTAATCTAGAAATGCCTCGCATTTCTTCATTTAGACATCATTTCAACATCTAGAAATGCGTCGCATTTCTAGATGGACAATGAGAAATGCTGACGTATTTCTAGATGGCCAATGGCCATGGTCCCGATTTTACCCGAAAATTTCTTATCATTCCCGAGCGTAACGCTAGAATTCAATACCCAGCCCACAAAAAATCTGAATGCCAAAAGAACTTTACACTTGAAAAAATGTTGTTGGAAACGTTAGGTAAGTTATGGCTGGTCTAGTAGGGAGAACGGCGACTGTTGATCCAGACTTCCAGAGCCCCAAGGTGGAATCCCGCGCGCACCACTGTCATTTGCGTAATGCCGCTAAACGCTAAATGCGCGGAAACTTAAAGACGGTGAAGGAAAACATCGCGACATGTCGTTTTGTCACGTTCCTAGAATATTTTGAGGTCACGGGTATCCATGACCTTGATTCTTTCCTTTCGATACAATGCCCCGAGTCCCAGCAATAGGAACATTTAGTAGGCTGCTAAGCGATAGGTGACGATGACGCGAGATTGGATAGATTTTTGTTCACCCGAACAAAAACGCAGCTAAAGGTGTTTGCACTTCAGAAATACGTTTTCCTCATTAAAAATATGTATTTATTTCAGCCGCGGCCGCCGCTGCGACGGAAGCTAAGAAGCGAAAGCTCTCCAAAAGCCAAAAGATGAAGATCCAAGCGAAACAGCGCACCGCCCTCGCTGTCAAGAAGAAGGCTGCTGCCGTGGCCGCCGCCGCCGCTGCCAAGATGGCGTCTTAAGACTAGAAATAATTTTACAAAGAAAAAAATACATAGGGGGTTTGATTCGTGAAATGAATGAGAGCTTTTGTACACTAAAATAAACTAATTAAGTTTTTTTTTAAAGATGTTATGTTATAGGACACCAGGGTAGCGATTCTAAATGCAATCCGAATGGATCGGAATCGGAATGACAATCCCTGTCTCTGTCATGATAAACAGATAAGACAAAGACCGAGAGATGAGATTCCGTGTCGGATCGAACTGAATGGATTTAGAATCGCTACCCTGGCTACGAAGTTCCTTCGGATAATATAGAAACAACACAATTTACAAAAAAAAATATTGCTTATTGGTTAGTTTTCAAAGCAAAAAGACCTGTCAAAGACAGTTCCCAATTTCACCATAGGTGGTTCCTATGTTTTATTTTGTTGGAAAAATTTAATAAAACCAAACAGTGGTGCGACACTTGACAAAAATTATTATAACTATCTTTGACAAGTCAATTTGCATCTACCCAGCGATTCTAAAACCATTCGGTTGCATCCGACACGGAATCTCATCTCTCGGTCTTTGTCTTATCTGTTTAGTTGACGGAGACAGGAATTGTCATTCCGATTCCGAACCATTCGGAATCGCATTTAGAATCGCGACCCTGGTTAACGCCTCATTTTGTTATTTATGGTACAATAAGTTAAAAACAAAGTTGGCCACTGATCATGGGCAGTTTTTACGCGTCACTATCCTTTTATATTTTTCTTATGGTATAAGTCTCATATTTTTGTCATTTCCATTGCGCAGCCAAATTCCTATCTCTTCCAAGCCATAAGGAACTTCGTGCTAAAATGTGTGTGTACTTGTGTAGGTACGAATGAAGTTTTACATCTAGTGGTATTAAGTCAAGGGTAGCGATTCTAAATCCATTCGGTTGCATCCGACACGGAATCTCATATCTCGGTCTTTGTCTTATCTGTTTAGCATGAAAGAGACAGGGATTGTCATTCCGATGCCGAACCATTCGGATTGCATTTAGAGTCGCTACCCAGGACATCTACTCTCTTTCTACGAAAACGACATTTCGAAAAAAAACTCGCGACTTTCCTACTCCCGTTCTGCTTCGTTTCGTCCCATACAACATTGTTTGACGTTTAAATGTTCTAAGCACACTCTAATTAGAGTAGGCTTAGAATATTTAATCGGACAAAACGATAGATCAAAGAAGAATCGCAGTTGGAAAGTCGCGAGTTTATTTCGAAATTACGTTTTCGTAGAAAGAGAGTAGACGTCCAGTACTTGTGTTAGTAGAGTACGTATGAAGCTCTGCATGTTAAGAAGTCCAACTGCAGGCCTGGCCTGGCGTACTTTAGGGTGGCGGTTTAAGCCCCGACCAAAAAGAGGGGTGTTATTAGATTGACGTCGATGTCTGTGTGTGTGGGTCTGTCTATAGCACCGTAGCACTCAAACGTGTGGACCGATTCCGACGCTGTTCTTTTTCATTTGAAAGCTAGTTTTCTTGCAGTAATTCTTAGCTATATTAGGTGAAAATCTGTCCAAGATGGCTGCTGCCACAAAATGGCGGATTACGTAGATTACATATTTTTCACAACTCACTAAAAATTAGTAGGTACATATAAACTGAAAGGGCTTGACCAGCTTGACTATTAAAATACTAATCTTATACCTTTAAACGAGCAATTCTTGTACCTATATAAATACTAGCTGACCCCGCAAACGTTGTTTTGCCTTAGTGAACAACCCTTGTCACTTAGGGGTATGAAAAATAGCTAGTAGCCGATTCTCATACCTACAGAATATGCATATAAAATTTGGTTAAAATCAGTAAAGCCGTTTCGGAGGAGTAAGGAAACAAACACTGTGACACGAGAATTTTATATATAAGAAGAAGAAGATGTATATATAATATATAGAATCTGAATCTCGGAAACGGCTCGATGGATTTTCATGAAATTATGTATGCAGGGGATTTCGGGGACGATAAATCGATCTAACTAGGTCTTATTTAAAAAAACGCATATTATGCGCGTTTTTAGACAATGAAAAACTGTCACATTAGACATTAGAATGTGAAGGTAAATTTCGCCACTTGACGTGACAGCATAATTAGCTCAGACGGGAAGTCGGGCGCTCCTAGCGGTCACGAATTAGTAGCTCCGGGTTCGAATCCAGACGGGTTCTCTTTTTTTTCCAATTAGTTTTTTTTTTTAAGAAAATCTATTTCTTGGAGTCTTTTATCTGTAGGTATCTAAGTATATTTAGTATTTAAACCGAGCAAAGCTCGGTCACCCAGGTACTTAATAATTATACACAACAAAATCATAGGTGGCAGCCATCGGAAACATACTTTTTTTTTAAGTTAGAATTATCCCGACTAATGCGCCTTTCAAACAAAACAAACTAAATCAAAATCGGCTGATCCTTTTGGGAGCTACGATGCCACAGACAGACACACAGATAGGTCAAACTTATAATAGCACTCCGTCGTTTTTGTGTCGGGGGTTATAAAAAGAGGTGCAACAAATGTTTTTATAATTTAAATAGATTTACTTAAATGAAAAATCAAGATTTGAAATAAGGTAGGTAGGTACGACTATGTTTCTAGTATAACGACTCTTTGCACATCATGTATGCCAGGATCCAGGAAATACTAATTGCTAGTGATTCTACAGCCAAGTAGGAATGTCCAAATACTACTGTGTTCCGGTTTGAAGGGCAACGTTTCAATGGATTTTTTTTTCTCGTTTGAAAACTGCAAATTTTGCGGGTAGGGATTTTTTTATTTTTGAAGTGAAAACTTCTTTAGGCGCACCTAGACAAATTTTTCGTGGGGTGTAAATTGGATTCTACCGTCACGCTCGGGTATGATAAGAAATCTACGGGTAAACTCGGGACCTTGGCGATTGGGCATCTAGAAATGCGTCAGCCAATGGGAAATGCTGAAAGGGCGTGGCCTCGCCATCATGGCATGGCCATCTAGAAATGCGTGAGCCATTGGGAAACAAAATTCTAGATGGCCATGCCATGATGGCGAGGCCACGCCCTCCGGCTACACCCGTGTAGTTTCCAAGATAAGCTATCAAATTCTGAGTTATAAGTTTTCACTTCTATCGGCAGTTCCTATGACTGCCATTTTTTTTTGTTAATAAGAGTTTTTTATGTCAATATTTAGTTATCTATGTCAAATATAGGTAACAATTTTGTGTTGCCAAAGGTGGAGATAATTTAGATAAACAAATTGGCTAAGTTATAAATAAATATTAAGTAGTAGTCATTTCTTACACAGCACCATCTTTCTAATGGGGCGTTTTCCAGATGAAGATAGACTTGTCAAAGACAGTTCCCAATTTCACCATAAGTGGCGCCAATGTTTCATTTTGTTAGAGAAATTTCACAAAAACAAACAGTGGTGTCACACTTGGCAAAATTTAGAACTATTTTTGACAAGTCTATCTTCATCTGGAAAACGGCCCATTGTATTATGGACGTGAGAGAGCTGATATAATACTTATACATCTAATTGTAAAAAGATACTTATTTTACATAGAACCTTTAAGATTACCCAGCGCCCTTGTAGTATCCGGCGCCCCGGGCAACCGACCCCGTCGCCCCACCCTAAAGCCGGCACTGACCACACAATTATTTATCCAGGGTGGGAATCTTACCCACGACCAACGGCTTCACAGGCACACTTACTACCAACTAAGCCACTAGGCCCAGAATTATACGAATATGTCAATGTCAATTTTGACATTTATTTTGACACACTTAATTCAGTTTTTCTGAAATCGTCTCATTCGTATATACGACACAAGCAACATATTTATTTACGTTAACTTGTGAAATATACACTAGTAATAAATTAAACTGTCATTTTTATAGCGATGATGTAATGGCCTAGTTAGAAAAAAAACTATAAATTTACTACGGGCTTGATTTATTAGGTCAGTTATGCAAGCCGAGTAGGGATGTGCCGAACATACCATTGACATTAGCAGCCAACTAAAAGCCGAGTCACACAAAGGCGATCCGATAGCGATAGCGATCCGGATCGTATCCGAGTATGGAATCGCGCCCGCTTGCTGTGTGTCAGATTGAATACAAATTCGAACATTACAAAAAATCCCGTCTCGGATCGCTATCGCTATCGGATCGCCTCTGTGTGACCCGGCTTTAAATGTTCCCACTAACTTAGTGACTAAAACTGAATGTTTTTTTTTTTTTTTAATGAAATGAAAAATGTAAATTTATTTTTTATATATTAATTTTATTTAAATTTAATTTAATATGTATGTAAATATTTAAGAAGAGTGGTAATAAATGGGCTTTATTATTATTATAAATGTTCCCACTGTTTGGATTCGGGGCCTTCTCTCTCAAGGATAGAATCAAAGTCACAATCTACCACGCTGGCTCAGAATGGTTTGGTTGATGACCCATCTCGAAAGATTCTTGGTACATACCCATTTCCTCATGGTGGTGGACAAAAAAAATGTGTGCGCTGAAAACCGCACGGCAGAAGTGAAAACTAAAATAAGAAATACTTAACTATATAAAGACTACTAAATAATTTTAATTTAAAACGTTTACGGCTGAATGATTAGTATCCATGGCCAAGAATAAATTAAAAAAAAATAATTACGCGGGTCGAAAATGCCGTTTGACTCACAAGTTTTTAGTGTTTGCTATTTAGATAAGTCATATTTATATATTTCGCTAAAAATGCATAAATATGTTGTGTTATAGTGTATTTGTGTAAGCACTTTCTTATAAAAATGACAGACGACTTTACAGACAAACATTTTTTTACCTACATGTCAGTCATACCTGTCATTTGGAAAACGCCTCATGTATGGAAATACTTAGGTAGCCCTAAACCAATGTTAATCTTTAAACAGCGTAACGCTGTGAATGCATTACTATTTCTAAAACCTATGTAATAAATAATTAAATGTTTGTTAAATTAAGTAGATGCTATAAATTGTGGTAACAAAAAGAATTAATCTACGGGGAAAATGCTATTAAGACGTTATAAAAACGAAAATAGATCTGTCAAATTTAGTTCTCGATTTCGCCCCAAGTGTTGCGCCTATTTATCATTTTGTGAATTTTCTATAACAAAATGAAAATTTGGGACAAAAATAAGATAAGAAAGAAAATAAGAACTATCTTTTCTGGCAAGTCTATAAACACCTATTTTTGTTATGTATGTGCAAATGTTAATGATGTATTTTAAGGATATAAAAAAAACGTGTAAAAATGGTTCTTGCGCCCTATGTGTGGCGTTAATGTCTTGTTGTCTTAAAAAGTTTGGTAAGTATAAACGGCAATTAAGTAATTTGACATAGGTAGGTATTTATTACTCATATCTGTAATTCTAGTAATGCCTTATTTCCTAAAAAAAATCTAGTTAAAAATTATACACAGTGTCATTAAAATAGTATTAATTAACTTTTAAGTGTTGTAATTATTATTAAAATATTTCTTTATTTAATGGAGTTTTTTTTTTTTTTCTAAAGTCTTTCCTTTCCAGATTTTCCTACCGCTTAAAACCTTAAGTACAAATATCTGAATCAGATACAAATGTACCCTGCTGGGTGTAATTCACAACGTAATCAGATTGATTTCGATACGGAATAAAACCTCTCAGTTTTTTGAAGTGAAAACTTCTTTTGGCGCGCCTAGACAAATTTTTCGTGGGCTGTAAAATGACACGCTAGGCGTCACGCTCGGATATGATGAAATCTTCGGGTAAACTTGGGTAAACTAGCCATTGGCTATCTAGAAATGCGTCATTCAATGGGAAATGCTAAAAGGGCGTGGCCTCGCCATCATGGCATGGCCATCTAGAAATGCGTGAGCCAATGGGAAATGCTGACGCATTTCTAGATGGTCATGCCATGATGACCAGGCCACACCCTCCGGTTACACCCGTGTAGTTTCCAAAGTTAGCTATCAAATTCTGAGTTATAAGTTTTCACTCCTATCGGCAGTTTCTATGACTGCCAATTTTATTTTTCCTTATAGTTTTAGAATGAGAGAGACAAGGATTGTCCTTCCGTGCCGGAATCGTTCCGACTGCTTTGTGAATCGTTCAACCCTTGTGAATCGTCCAATCACGGACGTATAAAAAAAGTCGGACATAGTCTCGATAAATCACAAACTGTGTCCATCGAGTCGGCCGCATAATATGCATATGCACGTCTGCGCTGTCGCATACAGGCTGACACGCACACATCGGTCATTACACGCGCAACTTGTTTAAATGTGTGTCTATCAGTCAATTCAATTTGTCAATTTGGTTAAAATCAGTAAAGCCGTTTCGGAGGAGTAAGGAAACAAACACTGTGACACGAGAATTTTATATATAAGAAGAAGAAGATGTATATATAATATATAGAATCTGAATCTCGGAAACGGCTCGATGGATTTTCATGAAATTATGTATGCAGGGGATTTCGGGGACGATAAATCGATCTAACTAGGTCTTATTTAAAAAAACGCATATTATGCGCGTTTTTAGACAATGAAAAACTGTCACATTAGACATTAGAATGTGAAGGTAAATTTCGCCACTTGACGTGACAGCATAATTAGCTCAGACGGGAAGTCGGGCGCTCCTAGCGGTCACGAATTAGTAGCTCCGGGTTCGAATCCAGACGGGTTCTCTTTTTTTTCCAATTAGTTTTTTTTTTTAAGAAAATCTATTTCTTGGAGTCTTTTATCTGTAGGTATCTAAGTATATTTAGTATTTAAACCGAGCAAAGCTCGGTCACCCAGGTACTTAATAATTATACACAACAAAATCATAGGTGGCAGCCATCGGAAACATACTTTTTTTTTAAGTTAGAATTATCCCGACTAATGCGCCTTTCAAACAAAACAAACTAAATCAAAATCGGCTGATCCTTTTGGGAGCTACGATGCCACAGACAGACACACAGATAGGTCAAACTTATAATAGCACTCCGTCGTTTTTGTGTCGGGGGTTATAAAAAGAGGTGCAACAAATGTTTTTATAATTTAAATAGATTTACTTAAATGAAAAATCAAGATTTGAAATAAGGTAGGTAGGTACGACTATGTTTCTAGTATAACGACTCTTTGCACATCATGTATGCCAGGATCCAGGAAATACTAATTGCTAGTGATTCTACAGCCAAGTAGGAATGTCCAAATACTACTGTGTTCCGGTTTGAAGGGCAACGTTTCAATGGATTTTTTTTTCTCGTTTGAAAACTGCAAATTTTGCGGGTAGGGATTTTTTTATTTTTGAAGTGAAAACTTCTTTAGGCGCACCTAGACAAATTTTTCGTGGGGTGTAAATTGGATTCTACCGTCACGCTCGGGTATGATAAGAAATCTACGGGTAAACTCGGGACCTTGGCGATTGGGCATCTAGAAATGCGTCAGCCAATGGGAAATGCTGAAAGGGCGTGGCCTCGCCATCATGGCATGGCCATCTAGAAATGCGTGAGCCATTGGGAAACAAAATTCTAGATGGCCATGCCATGATGGCGAGGCCACGCCCTCCGGCTACACCCGTGTAGTTTCCAAGATAAGCTATCAAATTCTGAGTTATAAGTTTTCACTTCTATCGGCAGTTCCTATGACTGCCATTTTTTTTTGTTAATAAGAGTTTTTTATGTCAATATTTAGTTATCTATGTCAAATATAGGTAACAATTTTGTGTTGCCAAAGGTGGAGATAATTTAGATAAACAAATTGGCTAAGTTATAAATAAATATTAAGTAGTAGTCATTTCTTACACAGCACCATCTTTCTAATGGGGCGTTTTCCAGATGAAGATAGACTTGTCAAAGACAGTTCCCAATTTCACCATAAGTGGCGCCAATGTTTCATTTTGTTAGAGAAATTTCACAAAAACAAACAGTGGTGTCACACTTGGCAAAATTTAGAACTATTTTTGACAAGTCTATCTTCATCTGGAAAACGGCCCATTGTATTATGGACGTGAGAGAGCTGATATAATACTTATACATCTAATTGTAAAAAGATACTTATTTTACATAGAACCTTTAAGATTACCCAGCGCCCTTGTAGTATCCGGCGCCCCGGGCAACCGACCCCGTCGCCCCACCCTAAAGCCGGCACTGACCACACAATTATTTATCCAGGGTGGGAATCTTACCCACGACCAACGGCTTCACAGGCACACTTACTACCAACTAAGCCACTAGGCCCAGAATTATACGAATATGTCAATGTCAATTTTGACATTTATTTTGACACACTTAATTCAGTTTTTCTGAAATCGTCTCATTCGTATATACGACACAAGCAACATATTTATTTACGTTAACTTGTGAAATATACACTAGTAATAAATTAAACTGTCATTTTTATAGCGATGATGTAATGGCCTAGTTAGAAAAAAAACTATAAATTTACTACGGGCTTGATTTATTAGGTCAGTTATGCAAGCCGAGTAGGGATGTGCCGAACATACCATTGACATTAGCAGCCAACTAAAAGCCGAGTCACACAAAGGCGATCCGATAGCGATAGCGATCCGGATCGTATCCGAGTATGGAATCGCGCCCGCTTGCTGTGTGTCAGATTGAATACAAATTCGAACATTACAAAAAATCCCGTCTCGGATCGCTATCGCTATCGGATCGCCTCTGTGTGACCCGGCTTTAAATGTTCCCACTAACTTAGTGACTAAAACTGAATGTTTTTTTTTTTTTTTAATGAAATGAAAAATGTAAATTTATTTTTTATATATTAATTTTATTTAAATTTAATTTAATATGTATGTAAATATTTAAGAAGAGTGGTAATAAATGGGCTTTATTATTATTATAAATGTTCCCACTGTTTGGATTCGGGGCCTTCTCTCTCAAGGATAGAATCAAAGTCACAATCTACCACGCTGGCTCAGAATGGTTTGGTTGATGACCCATCTCGAAAGATTCTTGGTACATACCCATTTCCTCATGGTGGTGGACAAAAAAAATGTGTGCGCTGAAAACCGCACGGCAGAAGTGAAAACTAAAATAAGAAATACTTAACTATATAAAGACTACTAAATAATTTTAATTTAAAACGTTTACGGCTGAATGATTAGTATCCATGGCCAAGAATAAATTAAAAAAAAATAATTACGCGGGTCGAAAATGCCGTTTGACTCACAAGTTTTTAGTGTTTGCTATTTAGATAAGTCATATTTATATATTTCGCTAAAAATGCATAAATATGTTGTGTTATAGTGTATTTGTGTAAGCACTTTCTTATAAAAATGGGTATCATTTTGTGTGTTTACGTAGTGTAAGTGCTGTGATAAAATATTACAACCATAACTTTTTTGCAATGGACGTGAAATGCAAATTTAACATTTCGTGACAGGTTCAATTGATGTGGTAAGTACCTAGAAGTTAATGTCGTGATAAAAAAGTTTAAAAATTCGCCAGTTTCAGCGAGAAAGTCGCTAAGGTGTCAGTCAACACTGGTACTGGTAGTGAGCAGCGAGAGAGAGTAAGAGTATGTATTGTCCCATGTCCTCCTCTAACAATTATCTTTCTCGGTCTGGCACGTTTGTTGACCACATTATCTTTCTCGCTCTAGCATCCCGAGTTTACCCGAAATTTCTTATCATATCCGAGCGTGATGATCACGTGATCATTAATCCATTTCACAGCCCACGAAAATTCTGTCTATAACGCGCCTAAAGAAGTTTTCACTTCAAAAAATGTTGTATAGGAAACTACGAAAGCGCACGCCATATGATTTGACCAATGAATTCAGCGCTGCACTGCGCCTGTCACCCAGTATTATAAAAAGATTCTCCTTTTTCCCGTCATTTCTCAGGAAAAACTGCATTTAAAACAAAACATCAATGATTGCATATTACCGCTGTCCGGTAGAATAACTTGCAAAAGTGTGGTACTTCCACATAGCCTGCCTGCCTAGTGGACAACAAAGAGCCTACAACTAAAAAATATTGAACAAAACTTCTGCTGAGAAAGCATCTTGGTTTTTTGACATTACAATCGTGTCAACGCTTTAAACATATCGTCATTTTTTTACTGTTTTATTTATCTTTCCAAACAAGGCATATCCAGAATATAAAAAGAAACCGCGACAGGAGACCGAGACTGGTCGCGGTGCGAACTGGCGCCCATACAATTCTATAGTGTCAAGTGCCTGTCGCGGTCTCCGGTCGCGGTATCCTGTCGCGGTCTCGCGTCGCGGTCTCGCGTCGCGGTCTCAGCGCGAACTTGTACCTTTAGGCTTAATTTTTGTTACGTACATTTAACAAGCATACGGTATGGTCAACAATTTGCCTTTTTTTGACGTGATAACGTCTTATAATTCGATGAAGCCGGCTGCACGCCCACAAAACATGACGTCATGTACCGTTACCGCGTAACCGTCGGTCGTTACCTCGCCGCATGTTTGTTACAGTTATATTAATTATTTCGACCAGTAGTTCAAGCGGGGATGTAGCTCAGTGGTAGAGCGTTCGCTTTACATGTGAAATGCCCCGGGTTCGATCCCCGGCATCTAAAAGCTTTTTTGCATTGTTTTTTGCATTGTTTTGATTGAAAATGACTAAATTCTACTGATTACTTTTTACATACAAATCTATTAAACAAATGAAATTAAAATTTTCTTTTGAAAAATGCTACCATTCCGTCAGTGTTTTCTTAAGACGTTGTCACGTTCTATCGTCAGTAAACCGACTTTACAGACAAACATTTTTTTACCTACATGTCAGTCATACCTGTCATTTGGAAAACGCCTCATGTATGGAAATACTTAGGTAGCCCTAAACCAATGTTAATCTTTAAACAGCGTAACGCTGTGAATGCATTACTATTTCTAAAACCTATGTAATAAATAATTAAATGTTTGTTAAATTAAGTAGATGCTATAAATTGTGGTAACAAAAAGAATTAATCTACGGGGAAAATGCTATTAAGACGTTATAAAAACGAAAATAGATCTGTCAAATTTAGTTCTCGATTTCGCCCCAAGTGTTGCGCCTATTTATCATTTTGTGAATTTTCTATAACAAAATGAAAATTTGGGACAAAAATAAGATAAGAAAGAAAATAAGAACTATCTTTTCTGGCAAGTCTATAAACACCTATTTTTGTTATGTATGTGCAAATGTTAATGATGTATTTTAAGGATATAAAAAAAACGTGTAAAAATGGTTCTTGCGCCCTATGTGTGGCGTTAATGTCTTGTTGTCTTAAAAAGTTTGGTAAGTATAAACGGCAATTAAGTAATTTGACATAGGTAGGTATTTATTACTCATATCTGTAATTCTAGTAATGCCTTATTTCCTAAAAAAAATCTAGTTAAAAATTATACACAGTGTCATTAAAATAGTATTAATTAACTTTTAAGTGTTGTAATTATTATTAAAATATTTCTTTATTTAATGGAGTTTTTTTTTTTTTTCTAAAGTCTTTCCTTTCCAGGTTTTCCTACCGCTTAAAACCTTAAGTACAAATATCTGAATCAGATACAAATGTACCCTGCTGGGTGTAATTCACAACGTAATCAGATTGATTTCGATACGGAATAAAACCTCTCAGTTTTTTGAAGTGAAAACTTCTTTTGGCGCGCCTAGACAAATTTTTCGTGGGCTGTAAAATGACACGCTAGGCGTCACGCTCGGATATGATGAAATCTTCGGGTAAACTTGGGTAAACTAGCCATTGGCTATCTAGAAATGCGTCATTCAATGGGAAATGCTAAAAGGGCGTGGCCTCGCCATCATGGCATGGCCATCTAGAAATGCGTGAGCCAATGGGAAATGCTGACGCATTTCTAGATGGTCATGCCATGATGACCAGGCCACACCCTCCGGTTACACCCGTGTAGTTTCCAAAGTTAGCTATCAAATTCTGAGTTATAAGTTTTCACTCCTATCGGCAGTTTATATGACTGCCAATTTTATTTTTCCTTATAGTTTTAGAATGAGAGAGACAAGGATTGTCCTTCCGTGCCGGAATCGTTCCGACTGCTTTGTGAATCGTTCAACCCTTGTGAATCGTCCAATCACGGACGTATAAAAAAAGTCGGACATAGTCTCGATAAATCACAAACTGTGTCCATCGAGTCGGCCGCATAATATGCATATGCACGTCTGCGCTGTCGCATACAGGCTGACACGCACACATCGGTCATTACACGCGCAACTTGTTTAAATGTGTGTCTATCAGTAACAACCTGACAACGCACACTTACAAGTGTGGCCAACCCTAGTAGCACAGTTTTTGTTTCAGCGAGACTACTCCGACTTTTTTATACATCCACCTCCAGAACCCATGCGACATTATCAGGATGCACATTATATCTGTCAAAGAAGTCAATGGGGTGTTTTCAAGATGCAAAAAGACCTGTCAAAGACAGTTCCCAATTTCACCATAGGTGGCGCCAATGTTTTATTTTGTTAGAGAAATTACACACAAACAAACAGTGGTGCCACACTTAGCAAAAGGAGACGGCCCATTTTCCATGGGCATTTGCCCCAAAGCAAAAGTGAAGGAGACTTGACCAAAATTGGATCATTGTATAGGATTTAAAAAATATATTGAGGAACCGTTAATGTTTTTATTCTGCATAGCGGGGTTTACAAGATGTACTTACGTAAACTTCAACAGAATAAAAAAAGAGAAAAAACATGGCTGACTTTGAGTACCTATAGTCATTAGGGTACTTTTTAATCACACCAATTTGCAATCCCCGCTTGGCACGTTAGTATTGAATGTACAGTTTGCATTATTTAATTATATTTTATTTTGATTAAATAACTTTTTTAGGTCTCCGGGGCTAATTAAGTACATAAACTTGAAACGACTTGGGGCAGAAATGAGCCATCTCCTTTATAACTATCTCTTAACAAGTCAATTTGCATCTGGAAAACGCCTCATTACGCCATAAGTTTCGTATGCCAATGTTTTGTTGTTGTGAAAACTTATTTTGGCGCACGACAGACAGATTTTTCATGGGCTGTGAATCGAATTCTAGCGTCACGCTCGGGAATGATAAGAAATTTTCGGGTTTTGGCCATCGGCATTTCGTCTATCACGGTTATTGGCCATCTAAAAATGCGTCAGTGTTTCCCATTGGCCTAGATGCCACAGTCACGGCCACGCCCTCCGGTTTCAGCCGCGAAGTTTCCAAACTGAGCTATCAAATTCTGAGTTTTAGGTTTTCACTTCTATCGCCAGTTCTTGGTAGCGATTCTGAAACCATTCGGTTGCATCCGACACGGAATCTCATCTCTCGGTCTTTGTCTTATCTGTTTTAACATGACAAAGACCGAGAGATGAGATTCCGTGTCGGATGCAACCGAATGGTTTCAAAATCGCTAGGCTTATGACTGCAATTTTTTTCTTAGAGTAATTGTATAAAATGACGCCACCTATGGCGTAAAAAAAATTGATATATCTTCTTGTATCTTAAATAATAAGTACATGCTTGAAATGAGTCGCTTTCAGAAGAAAAAATATGTTTTTTCTCAGAAAAAACAAAACCCATCAATTTATAAGTAAATACAGACACTCGACCAAATTTCATAAGACGCTATCGATAAGTCTTCGAGGTATATGCAAGTAAATTTTAGTTTTTATTCACATTTTAAAAACCACCCAGCCATTTTTGACAATTTTTTTTTTCAAAACATCGTATTTCAATGCCCTTTTAAGAAAAAAAAACCAATACAACGAAATGAAATGGTGACTATTACCTATTTTTTTAAATATCAACAGTTGCTATCTATGTAGTAAAGACGCTATGACATTGTTATTATAAACGTAATTTATTTCTATGTAAGTATATGTATTTTTAACCGAGTTCAACGGGACGAAGTTATCGATTCATTCGGTTTTTTTATTGCACAAATAACATCTTAATGTACTCGGGGGTTTAGAAATTACCACTATCCCTACTCACACTATATTTTCTACCTTTAAATTTAGTTTTTTTTTATAATGGTAACCCTCGATCACTTTCTTTTCAAACGTCAAAAATATGACGCTTCTGTGGACCGAAGTATAAATAGTCGAATAAGCATTAGTAACTGTATTCAATTTTGGACTTTATAGTGATGAATTAAGGCCGTGAATGGCTTAAAATTGAAACGTTACGTACGTGAGTTTTCATTAGTTAAGTTTACTTAGTAGGGATGAGTAGTGTTGGAAAAAATAATTAGACAATCGATATTGCTCAAATCATTTCTAGTAAACAGCAAAAAATCGATTTCTAGTTTTTATCTCTGGCACTCTAGTTAACGTCGGCTGAAACTGATTTTTAGTAACTTAATTTTATGACAAAATTACCTATGTTTCGCTACCAGCTGATTACCAGTCTACAAATCTGATCATTTTGGGTAGTTGGTATGGAGTTTTCAGGGTTCAAATCGGATGCATTTGCATCCGTCAAAAATTGCGTTTTATTGGTGACCAAAAGTGGTGTCAATGTTTAATTTTAGAAGAGCAATTTTATACCTAAAATGTATTATTGGCTCAACCTTTGGCGAAATTGAGAATGAAGCTTCAGGTAAATTTGCTTCCTGAGCATACCTCCTCGTTTCGGTCATTAAAGCTGGGACTGCGTTACAAATCATTATCATCATCAGCGGTTGAACATAGTCCTCCCCCTAGATTTCCACTACGAACGGTCCTGCGCAACCTGTTTCGAGTAACCTTTGTGAGGTAATCTATCTATCTCTAGTAGAAGGCCGTCCAATACTGCGTCTTCTGGTTTGTGGTCGCCACTCGAAAACCTTTCTTCCCTATCGGTTGTCAATTCCGTGACTGATAAAAACGAGAGACTAAAACCGTTAGAAAACAAATAACGGAAATGACGTGTAATTCACTTATTCGCTACAATAACGTTGAAACGTCTATATTCTACATTGTTTCACACCACATTTTTGAAGTGAAAACTTCTTTAGGCGCGCCTAGACAAGGTCGCCAATTGCTATTTTATTATAAGTTTTTTTCTGTATTTTTCTTTGTTATGTAAGTGCAATAAAAAGTTTATCTGTCTATCTATCTATCTATCTAGACAAATTTTTCGTGGGGTGTAAATTGGATTCTAGCATCACGCTCGGGTATGATAAGAAGTCTTCGGGTAAACTCGGGACCTTGGCGATTGGGCATCTAGAAATGCGTCAGCCAATAGGAAATGCTGAAAAGGCGTGGCCTCACCATCATGGCATGGCCATCTAGAAATGCGTGAGCCAATGGGAAATGCTGACGCATTTCTAGATGGCCATGCCACGATATGGCGAGGCCATGCCCTCCGGTTACACCCGTGTAGTTTCGAAGGTAAGCTGTCAAATTCTGTGTTATAAGTTCTCACTTCTATCGGCAGTTCCTATGACAGCCATATTTTTTTTATTAATACATTTAGTGTAGTTGCAAAATTATTAAAGGTTTATTTATGAATCATTACAATGATGTCAATAATCTTAGAAAGTAATAAAATGCAAAAAAATATGATGATGAAATCTAATTATAACAATAAAACAATAATGTCTAACAATAAAAATATAACAAATATATCAGAGATTAATAAAATCCCATAACGGACATCTCATGATCGATGTACGATCAAAACACAAAAATCGATTCTTAAATTTAAAGTTTTCTATTGCGTATCTCTATTCGACAAACTTGTTATTATTAAAATCGAGTCTACCTAACCTTTTATTTCATGTTTCGATTTTATTTATTACAAAAACAATAGAAATTCATTGAATTCTGTGCAAATGTGTTAGCTTTAAGTTCAAACCACCGAAATCTGACGAGAAAAGGCAATAAAGGTTCGTTGTTAATTCACAATAACTATAATTTAACCACATAATTAGTTCAGTCTACGTACCTACGCGTTTAAGTTTTTAGTAGCATGTGCAGTTATTTTATGTGATCGGTCTTATTGTTTCGCTCTTTTATGAATTTTAAAACGCCATTTTGTGTAAGCCGATAGCTTTTATGTGGTATTTCCGGGTATTGTGATTCAACTGATTCAAAATCCATCGCTACACGATCGACGTAATTATTCAAGATGTTCCAAAATTAAAAAATGAAACGTAAGTGAAACGCTTTTACTGTAAAATCTAATTTTCGGCCAGTGTCTAACTTTCATTTGTTTCTTTTTTTATAATTTCACAACAATAGCCTAATTATTTACATGTCATTTTAGTAATCTATGATTCATCCTAATTGAGCATTACAATTATAAGTTGTTTCTTAGAAATGACTAAATGCCACCTGACTCCCATCATCTTTGTAATCACTGAACTGTACTTTTTGGACATTGTTTATTCTATAAAATTAGTTAAAGATTGTTGACCTCTTGGAAAACTACTGTAAACTGTAGAGGGCAATGACCCCCTGTAGTTTACTACAAAACTTTAACTGTTTATTTGATACATTCAAATCTGATAATGTTTTCAAAAGAATATTTTAAGAACTGGCTTGTTACACAATTCCCATCCACATACAACCTCATTTCTATTGATTGTATGTTCCATTTTTAAATGAGTGTAATTTCCAAACAGAACAATAAGTTATGTTTTACTACATTTTTAGTGATTCAATTATGTAGGTTTCAATTTACTAATATTGTATACTATTTACTAATATAATAAACTAGCATCTTCCCACGGTTTTACCTGCATAGTTCCTATTATCATATTTTTTGAAGTAAAAAATACCTAATAAATGTGCTATTTCAAACTATAAGCTAACCATTTGCCAAATTTTAACCAAATCTGTACAAACTGCACATTTATTTGCGAGATAGTCATTGGGTTAAAAAGATGGTGAGATATATAACGCACATTATGAACCAAATCTTGTTACATAGAGTCTAGTAGAGTTATAGGTTAAATAGCAATTTAACTTCTTTCAAAAAGGAGTTGATTCGTCTAAATCCTTTTTTAAGTACATTCACCGATTACTGAAAGACACTTGCATAGATTTGGCACCTACATTCATGGGATGTTACATGCCTAGAAACAAAAAAAAAATGTTCTTTCTCCCATGTGGTGTGTTAAAAACATTGAGATTTGTTAAGAGGTTAATGAAAAATCAACAAAAACCGAACTTCAATAAAACTACAATAATTTTTATATCCTCAGACACCTCACTGTAATGAGATCCAATGAGGAAGCAGTGCTTTAAGTTGCCTATCTCATGTTATGTGTATAGTTTCACAAATTTATGTAAAATTTGTTGAGTGTGTGAATTTAATTTTTCTGAGAATATATTGTGATGGAATTATAATGTGAATTTGTTTCATATTATATTATGCCTAATTGCTCCTATGTGACATACACAAAAGCCATGGCTCCCCCTCCCTCTACAAATGGTTTAAAGGTACATAAAAGATGTATACATATTTTTTACCAATCCCTAATCATATGATATTTTGTATATAGTGCAGTGCTAGGCGGCTTAGACTCTTCATCGGTATGTGACTATGTGCACTTGGCTGTTGCTTACTATCAGGAGCATGTCTTACTTCTGTAGTCACATGATGTTATAAAAAAAAAATATGTCAACGGTTGATATACAGAGCAAGTCTGAAATGTTTTAATGCGGTTTCTTTAGTATAAAAATAGGTTGTAAAGTATTTTTCACGTTTGTCTCCATTTTTCGTTTTATAGCACAAGTACCCTACTAATTATTATGTTTATTATGCTCCACACTAGGTCCATGCTTTTTTCTAACATTTACACAAGTAATGAGTACCCACTGAATGTTTACCATTGTGAGTCGGGGTATTCTCTCGCAAGAGACTCGAGATAATAATCCACCACACTGGCCCAGTGCAGCTTCCCCTGAGACTTCGAAAGGTTCAAAGAGACGTGTCGGTTTCCTCGCGACGTTTTCATTCACCGTTTTTAAGTTAGAGGCATTATGCACATGACTGTGAAGAGACAGTGGTGCGTGTGGTATTCGAACCTAGGACTCGAGATTGGCAGTTGCTGCTCTCCCTGCTAGACCAGCCGTAACTTGAGAATCAAGGACGATGATCAAAAACCTTTAAAATTACCAATTTTACATTTCAGATGTTCTGCATTCAAGAAAAAGAAATGCACTTTGACAAAGATCCATTAGACACAGAGAGCCAATCAGAGCTAAGCGATGACGAGCCAACGACCAAGCGAATCAAACTCAACCAGTCACTCAACTCAACCCTCAGCTCAACTCTCAACTCATCACTCAACTTACAAGTGTACCAGATACCAGCGAACTACAGTTATAACACTCCAAAGTCACTATCAATATTCCAGCAATCGCATACGTTGCCAAAATTTGTTAATAATCCACTGAATTTGGCAAATCCTTTGGCGTTGGCGAGCGAAGCCAACAATATTGTGAAGAATTTACAGACGAGGTTTTCGTTGCCCGCTAAGCTGACTATAACTCCTGTGCAGAAGAGTCCTGCTGTTACCGAGACGGGTGAAATTATTAGGTATGATTATTTCTTATTTTAAATTTATGAGTACTTCGACATTTTGTAAAGTATTATACGTTTATTTACCAAAATTAGTGTCAAAATCAGAACAGATTAATACTAGCAACGCACTACGGATTTACCCGCGTAGTTCCCATTCCTGTTTTATTCTCGGGATAAAAAGTAGCCTATGTGTTCTTCCAAACTATAATCTAACTATGTTCCATATATCAACCCGATCCGTTCATGCATTACGAAGTGATTGAGCTGTGATCGTCGATATCACTGTACCACATGACGAGAACCTCGTGAAAGCCGAGAAGAGAAGGACAAGCTGAGCAAGTACCTTGACTTGGCTCACGAGGTTATTGCCATGCGGGATGTCTGTACCACATGACGAGAACCTCGCGTGAAAGCCGAGTAGGACAAGCTGAGCAAGTACCTTGACTTGGCTCACGAGCAAGCTGAGCAAGTACCTTGACTTGGCTCACGAGGTTATTGCCATGCGGGATGTCTGTACCACATGACGAGAACCTCGCGTGAAAGCCGAGTAGGACAAGCTGAGCAAGTACCTTGACTTGGCTCACGAGCAAGCTGAGCAAGTACCTTGACTTGGCTCACGAGGTTATTGCCATGCGGGATGTCTGTACCACATGACGAGAACCTCGCGTGAAAGCCGAGAAGGACAAGCTGAGCAAGTACCTTGACTTGGCTCACGAGGTTACCGCCATGTGGGATGTTGATTTGACGATCATAGTCCTAATAGTTGTGTCGGCAAACGGCCTTGTAGTGAAATGTCTCGACCAACACCTTAAGGTGCGGCCCCCAGCAAAACGAGTTTTTTGTCCAGTTTTCAGAGCTATCTACTCATTAGCCAAAACAACTGTTAAAAAATACATTAAATTTCTACAACTTCTTGGCTTCAAAATGGTAGTTTTTTTATTTTAATGGACTTATTGTTTATATAATCGCCTCACAACGAAACCATGAAAAAATTAAATAATTGTAGTTATCATGCATCTCCTCGGAAAACCTCCATTATTTTGATTTTGTACTTACACCAACGGATAGACAATTCCATTACGAACATTTTGGTAGTTTTATTTTTTTCAAAAGACCAAAATCTGATTTTATAATGAGTGTATTCTAAAACTTGAGCGTAAAACAGCGGCAAATCCTACTGTTTCTCTCTTGCTCTTTCTTGCGGTGTGCGATAAGGTTAGAAATACTCAAGGTCATTTGCTCGGGGTACGCCCTTAAGAGACTTTCGCTAGACGGTTGGATTAAGGGTCAGATTCAGAAGGCGGTCATCCTCGACACAGCGCGCATCGTCAGGAGGTTCCTCAGTCTGCAGCCCAACAAATTTCCATTTATAATTACTAGGATTGCTATATGGTCGAATTTCAACCACTTACTGACTGCTAATATAAATAACCTTATTATGAATGAATTGCAGATATAAGAAGAATGGCGAGGTAGCCAAGAAGCGAGGACCACCTAAGGGGTACAAGCGGAAACCGAAGCAGGACCTGTCCAGAAGCTTCCACATACCGAGTGCATTGCAGCAAGCTACAGCCTTGCAGGTAACGAGAGACTTACCCGGTCTACCACATCTTAGAACATAACCTATAACATAATCGTCGGTCGATCGTAATATATATAGACTACAGGCCCGTGAACAAAATTTACAGGTCAAATGAACCACCAGGAGACCTATGTAGGGTGATAGAAGGGCGTAAAGTATTAAGATTCAGCACTATGCCGTCACTTGTAAGCTGTCCAACTGAGTGCAGTTGAAGATGGGGGGTTGCAACCCTCAATCATTTCTCCTTGTCGCGCTTGATTGACAACTACATAAAACCACTAATATGTTTCACATTTCAGGCCCAAAACACGATCCTGACGAGTCTCCTGGCCGCTCACAACAGCACCGTGTGTCTCCCGCCGGCCGGCGCGGCCGCGCCTCGTCCCGTCCCGCCCCAGGACTCCGCCCCGTCGCGCCTGCTGGCGCCGCCGCCGCCGGCCGCGCTGCCTGAAGGTAACAAAGTTACAAAGAAAAGTGTCTTTAACAATATAGACACTACTATAACAAAAGTTACAAAGAAAAGTGTCTTTAACGATATAGACACTACTTCTGAAACAAGATTTACAAAGAAAAGTGTCTTTAACAATATAGACACTACTTTTAAAACAAAAGTTACAAAGAAAAGTGTCTATAGCGATATAGACACTACTTCTAAAACAAAAGTTACAAAGAAAAGTGTCTTTAATAATTTAGATACAACTTCTAAAACAAAAGTTACAAAGAAAAGTGTCTTTAGCAATATAGACGCTTACTTCTGAAACAAAAGTTACATAGAAAAGTGTCTTTAACAATATAGACACAACTTCTAAAACAAAAGTTACAAAGAAAAGTGTATTTAGCAATATAGACACTACTTCTGAAACAAAAGTTACAAAGAAAAGTGTCTTTAACAATATAGATACTCACTTCTATAACACAAGTTACAAAGAAAAGTGTCTTTAGCAATATAGACACTACTTCTAAAACAAAAGTTACAATGAAAAGTGTCTTTAGCAATATAGACATTACTTCTTAAACAAAAGTTACAAAGAAAAGTGTCTTTTGCAATATAGACACTTACTTCTAAAACAAAAGTTACAAAGAAAAGTGTCTTTAATAATTTAGATACAACTTCTAAAACAAAAGTTACAAAGAAAAGTGTATTTAGCAATATAGACACTACTTCTGAAACAAAAGTTACAAAGAAAAGTGTCTTTAACAATATAGATACTCACTTCTATAACACAAGTTACAAAGAAAAGTGTCTTTAGCAATATAGACACTACTTCTAAAACAAAAGTTACAAAGAAAAGTATCTTTAGCAATATAGACACTACTTCTAAAACTAAAGTTACAAAGAAAAGTGTCTTTAGCAATATAGCCACAACTTCTAAAACTAAAGTTACAAAGAAAAGTGTCTTTAGCAATATAGACACTACTTCTAAAACAAAAGTTACAAAGAAAAGTGTCTTTAGCAATATAGACACTTACTTCTAGAACAAAAGTTACAAAGAAAAGTGTATTTAGCTATATAGACACAACGTCTAAAACAAAAGCTACATAGATAAGTGTCTTTAGCAATATAGATACAACTTCAGCAGGCACTTACTTCTAAAACAAAAGTTACAAAGAAAAGTGTCTTTAGCAATATAGACACAACTTCTAAAATAAAAGTTACAAAGAAAAGTGTCTTTAATAATATAGACACAACTTCTAAAACAAAAGTTACAAAAAAAAGTGTATTTAGCTACATAGACACTACCTCTCAAACAAAAGTGACACTAAAACTTAAAGTGTATCTAAATACACATACAATGTGGACACAATACTCGTATCTCAAACAAAAGTTACAAAAAAGTGTATTTGGATACACGATATCTCAAACAACACTTGCTAATAAAGTGTATAAAGACGTGGACACAACTTCTTAAACAAAAGTGTACTTAGCAATTAGGTTATATCACATGGACACAATATATGTATCAAAAATTAGTCGAAGAACATAATGGTCAAGAAACGTTATTATTATAAAGTTGAAGATTTTTTTAACGATACATCTTCATTAGGTTGTTAGCTGTAGATTTAGCATTTTATTGTATTTGTTGTAAGTAAATATAAAATTAAATAAAATGTTATATTTACGAATGTGAATTTACGATACATTGTTGTAAATTGTGTTTAAAATAAAATAAGTCTACAACAAATTAATCAATTAAAAACCCACTCCTAACAGTACCATGCATAAAAGTGCCCATTACGCTGGCAGCATTACCACGCTGAATAGCGATTGACAATCTTTGTGCCAGGTACAAGAACATAATTAATAACAGTATAATGTTCTATTTTCAGGTGTAGAGCTGGTGGAACTGCAGCTAGACCCCCTGGACTGGTTCCCCGCGGAGCCGTATAAGATGACCTTCAGCCGGAAGAAGAACCCCAAGTGGAAGCTGTTCCCCTACCGCTGCGAACACTGCTTCAAGGTGGGTTTTATTTTACTATCTTTGTCCTTGTCCCTAATAGGCGAGACGACTGAAAATAAAAGTGGCCAAGTGCGAGTGGGACTCCCGCACGAAGGGTTCCATACCATTAGCAAATAAAGGGCAAAAAAAACAGTTTGACTTTATTCCGAATTCCTTAAACATAGACTGTCGCAGTTTCCGCGGGCAGGCTTTCATCCAAAAATCTTTACTAAAATTTAGATTTTACTTTATGGTTCTGACGACGAATTTGATAGCGCGTTTTAATCTTCTAGTGGCGCCTAAAATATCTCGGAGCTTATGGCAAGCCTAAAATTGTTTTATAAAAATAAACATTTATTTTTATTTTTAAAGCTTAGGCGTTACCAATTTAAATTTTAAATTTCTATTAATAATTTATAAGGCAAAACAACGTTTGCCGGGTCAGCTAGTTTTACAGTAGTTTCCAAACATTACTATCGCGTTACTACACGCAAAATCTGGCTTTGGTGCACCAAAAGAAGGATTCACTTCAAAACTTATAATATAAAGAATTTCTATGATCTGGTTCCAGTGAGCTTTTCTTGTCAATAACGATTTGTATTTGTTCTAACTGCACATTACTCCAACGGTTCTGAGACAGATTTGACCGGTTCACTATCATTTCAGTTTGTAAAATAAATGTGGTTGAATTTACAGGGTTACCGCGTCCAGACGACTCTCCTCCAACACTGCGCCGAACGCCACGGATCCGTGCCGAAACAACTCGCCGTGCCGTGTCCGTGCTGTCCGCATGTCTCTACCAGTCGCAAACAACACAAGAAACATCTCGAGTCGCACGGCGGTCGGCGCCGCAGGATATTCTGTCTCTACTGCCTCCCGCCGCGTGAGTGTACAGTACATCACACGTGACACTGTGTCGTGACACAGTGTCACTGTGTCACGACACAGTGTCACACAAACAGCACAAGAAACATCTCGAGTCGCACGGCGGCCGGCACCGCAGGATATTCTGTCTCTACTGCCTCCCGCCGCGTGAGTGTACAGTACATCACACGTGACACTGTGTCGTGACACAGTGTCACTGTGGCACGACACAGTGTCACACAAACAACACAAGAAACATCTCGAGTCGCACGGCGGCCGGCGCCGCAGGATATTCTGTCTCTACTGCCTCCCGCCGCGTGAGTGTACAGTACATCACACGTGACACTGTGTCGTGACACAGGGTCACTGTGTCACGACACAGTGTCACACAAACAACACAAGAAACATCTCGAGTCGCACGGCGGCCGGCGCCGCAGGATATTCTGTCTCTACTGCCTCCCGCCGCGTGAGTGCACAGTACATCACACGTGACACAGTGACACTGTGTCACGACACAGTGTCACACAAACAACACAAGAAACATCTCGAGTCGCACGGCGGCCGGCACCGCAGGATATTCTGTCTCTACTGCCTCCCGCCGCGTGAGTGCACAGTACATCACACGTGACACTGTGTCGTGACACAGTGTCACTGTGTCACGTCACAGTGAAACACAAACAACACAAGAAACATCTCGAGTCGCACGGCGGCCGGCGCCGCAGGATATTCTGTCTCTACTGCCTCCCGCCGCGTGAGTGCACAGTACATCACACGTGACACTGTGTCGTGACACAGTGTCACTGTGTCACGTCACAGTGAAACACAAACAACACAAGAAACATCTCGAGTCGCACGGCGGCCGGCGCCGCAGGATATTCTGTCTCTACTGCCTCCCGCCGCGTGAGTGCACAGTACATCACACGTGACACTGTGTCGTGACACAGTGTCACTGTGTCACGTCACAGTGAAACACAAACAACACAAGAAACATCTCGAGTCGCACGGCGGTCGGCGCCGCAGGATATTCTGTCTCTACTGCCTCCCGCCGCGTGAGTGCACAGTACATCACACGTGACACTGTGTCGTGACACAGTGTCACTGTGTCACGACACAGTGTCACACAAACAACACAAGAAACATCTCGAGTCGCACGGCGGTCGGCGCCGCAGGATAGTCTGTCTCTACTGCCTCCCGCCGCGTGAGTGCACAGTACATCACACGTGACACTGTGACGTGACACAGTGTCACTGTGTCACGACACAGTGTCACACAAACAACACAAGAAACATCTCGAGTCGCACGGCGGTCGGCGCCGCAGGATATTCTGTCTCTACTGCCTCCCGCCGCGTGAGTGCACAGTACATCACACGTGACACTGTGTCGTGACACAGTGTCACTGTGTCACGACACAGTGTCACACAAACAACACAAGAAACATCTCGAGTCGCACGGCGGCCGGCGCCGCAGGATAGTCTGTCTCTACTGCCTCCCGCCGCGTGAGTGCACAGTACATCACACGTGACACTGTGACGTGACACAGTGTCACTGTGTCACGACACAGTGTCACACAAACAACACAAGAAACATCTCGAGTCGCACGGCGGTCGGCGCCGCAGGATATTCTGTCTCTACTGCCTCCCGCCGCGTGAGTGCACAGTACATCACACGTGACACTGTGTCGTGACACAGTGTCACTGTGTCACGACACAGTGTCACACAAACAACACAAGAAACATCTCGAGTCGCACGGCGGCCGGCGCCGCAGGATAGTCTGTCTCTACTGCCTCCCGCCGCGTGAGTGCACAGTACATCACACGTGACACTGTGACGTGACACAGTGTCACTGTGTCACGACACAGTGTCACACAAACAACACAAGAAACATCTCGAGTCGCACGGCGGCCGGCGCCGCTGGATATTCTGTCTCTACTGCCTCCCCCCTTGTGAGTGCACAGTACAGCACACGTGACACTGTGTCGTGACACACAACCAACACAAGAAACATCTCGAGTCGCACGGCCATGACCATGGCTATCTACATCATCCGAGTTTACTTGAAGATTTAATTCATTGACGAACATGACGCTTGAACTCAATCCACAGCCCACAGAAAATTTGTATTTGGTGTGCTAAAGAAAGTTTTCTCTTCAAAAACCGAATCCGAAATATCGTATCCATAACATCTGCTCTATGCATAAATATATGTAAATATATACAATCAGTTTCTTAGAATATTTATATTATTTTTCAGCTGAACCATCAGAGCCATACACCCGGGAAGCAGAAAAGTACCCGTTCGACAAATGCCCCCAATACTGGTACGCCTCCGAAGAGTCTCTCCGACTGCACAAAAAGAGGAAACATCCGTACTCGGGTATGTTCAACTACAACTGGTATGCCACATGGCGAGACATTCTACCCAATAGCTAGGAATTCATTGTAATTATAAGTCTTATCTCAATTGATTTTAGGATGAAATGAATTATGATTTAACTTTTTTTTTTTGAAAAAAAAATTAGACTTCAATTTAAAATTAAACTCATACATCTTTAGTTATAAGTTTTCGTTTATCTCAACTAATTTAATATTCCAATTTAAAAAAAAAAAACAAAATTAATTTATTTCAGGTGACACAACCCATATACAATAAAATTGCATACAACAATTAACAGTTTTTTCATTAAAATCGTAATATGAAATAATATGAAATGTTACAAAAATAATTCAATTCTCTCTGTAAAAAAAAATGTTACGGCAAAAAGTGGCTTCTGATTTTTTTACTTTAATTTGTATATTTAGCCCAATTAAAAGGTATGTAAATGATTTAATTGTATCAATTTAAAATTAAACTCAGGGCATTCGACTGATTCGATTTTTTGTGTTTGTTACATTTAAACTGTCAACAGATTCTTCAAATGATACTTTTATTCGTCTGCTACTGACTAAAATGATTGTGAGAATTAAAATCGGTTTTTATAATGTCAACAATAATAAATAAATAAAGTGGCCAAGTGCGAGTTGCACTCGCCCATGAAGGGTTCCGTTGCAGCGAGTAACATAATATACATAGTACACATAGTTCTTGTAGGTCGTTGTAACTTTGATCGAAGTTTCATTAATAGTGTATTTATGACGTAGTAAAAAAAACTACTCATCAGATCGAGTTCAAACTAATTTTCGTTGGTAGTTTACATGGTATTGTACATCATATATTTTTTTTAGATTTTTCATTCTCTTACTTTAGAAGTTATAGGGGGGGGGGGGGGGGGACACATTTTACCACTTTGGAAGTGTCTCTCGCGCAAATTATTCAGTGTAGACGAAAATGATTTTAGAAACCTCAACATCATTTTTGAAGACCTATCGATAGACACACCACACGTGTAGATTTGATGAAAAAAATATTTTCGAGTTTCAGTTCTCAGTATGGGGGGCAACCCTAATTTTTCTTTTTTTTAATTTGTTTTGTTCAAATCTTAATGCGGTTCACAGAATACATCTACTTACCAAGTTTCAACAGTGTAGTTCTCATAGTTTCGGCAAAAAGTGGCTGTGACATGCGGACGGACAGACAGACAGACATGACGAATCTATAAGGGTTCCGTTTTTACGTTTTACGGAACCCTAAAAATACATTGATAATATTTTAGGTTATTATTAATGCAATTAAATTTTGTGTTGTGTGAGTTTCATTTTTAAATTGAAGTCTTTTCTTGTATTTTTTTTTCAAAGAAAACTAATTATCATTCGAATGCTTCACATTTGACTCATTAGTAAAAATTTCTTGTATCTGGGATATAATGAAATATACAATGTATATGATCAACATAGGACATTAAAAATATACCTCAAATTTAATTAATTTGTCAAAAAATGTAATCTTTAGTTAAATTGACAAAAAACTGTAAACAAAAATGGCGGATGTAGTATAGCGTCTTCATTCTTAAGAGGCTCACATTATCGGCAATTTATGTGAATAATATGAACAAAAGGCATTAAATAGTAGTAATAAAAAGTAATAATCTCGAACAAATTATAAATTTATAAATAATTTTGCCTTAAGAGCTTATCTCGGGAAGTTATTTTTACAAAACTTTGGCACTTAAAGTTAATATTTTTTTTTTCAATAAATCAAAAGTATCGAAACTGGTGGAATATAACACTGATGGCAAAAAAATTAAGTAAAGAAAAATTCTGGTACATTTTATTTTATTTTAGTTTGCAGTTTGCTTTTGATTTTTGACCGTCAAATCGCCTGATACTCTTATTACATAAGTCTGCGTACTACATCTTTGACCGCATCGTTGTTTGACGTCAGGCGAGGTGGCGGTCAAGAGTAAACCTATAAAAGTTAAAGTCCTTTGACAAAGAAGTCGATTGTAAAAATCCAAAGTTATGTGAAAATTTCTTGCTGAGTTGCCATTATAATATAAGTATTGGTAAAAGTATTTTTATACGCTGGCAATTCCAGTTAAATAGTTGGTATGTTTGTGATGCAAGCTGGCAATAAAATTTAAATAATAAGAATTCTGGCAGCACCAATGAATTATTAGCAATTATGATTAGTGTTTAAGTTTTAATTTATAAGTATTTTATGCATTTATTTGTGAGGCATGTTTTTTAGGACTTTTTTTCTGTTTTTTTTTTTATTTATATTTGTTTTTTTAACAAATTTGGCTGTTTGAAGTTTAGTGGGTATAGCAACTGTACTGGCAGCTCTTTGTACTGAATGCGAGGGTACACAGAAACTGTAAATGCTGAAAGGGATAAGATTTATTCGAAACCTTAGACAATTTTTACTATGAGACAAAAATTTAAAAAGCAAATCCTTAACCCATTATGTGTCTAACATTTCTACCGCGACTAACGAAAGACCTGATAACTTCGAAACGGCTTGACCGATTTAGATGAGTCATGTCTAAAAACACTACTGACGTACTGACTAATTTACCTTTACAATAAAAAAAAACATATTCGGTTTATCCGTTCGGAAGCTACGATACCACACAGACACGTCAAACTTATTACTTTCTCGTAATATCTCTGGAAACGTTGCCCTTCAAACCGGAACTCGATTACTTGGCTTGCTTGACGATTGAATAACTGGCAAAAGTGTGGTACTTCCCCAGGCAGACTCTGCAAAGAGTCCTACCGCTTTTAAATGGGAAAAGTGTATTTGTTTTTGCAAATTTCAAGGTTTGTTTATTAGTAAAATTGTTCTCAATGGTGTTTATATATATATATATAGCATGTTATCTTCCCTTTCAGCTTAGGTGGTTTTCTGTCGAACCTTATTTGTATATGAAATGAAAGTAAGAATGTAACTCAATATTTGAAAAGCATAATATTACAATTTCAATGCAAAAACATCACAAAAAATATTAGTTTTTTTGTGTTAGCTAAATTTAAATTATTTTAAATATTATGTGTAATGAATGTGAGTAGATATTAATCATTTTATTGAATAGTTTTTCAATTTAATTGAAATCGTTTGAATATTGGTGTGTAATCACAATATTGTAAAATCCCTTAAAATCTTATGAATGAATAAAGTATATAAAGACTATCAAATTGCCGCGACATTAAAAATAATTTGATTTTGCATGTAAAATAAATGAATAAGTTTTTAATGTAAAAAAATAAGCAGAAAACATTAAGTCTTACGAACGATCAATAAAATAGTCGACTGTTATATCGTAGCCACTTTATTATAATTATATACATAGTTCCATTTTGGAAAATCGATTACAAAAAGCAGAAGAAGAGTTGTTAAGTTGTGGCAACATTAAAAAAAGTCTTTTGAATAAAAAGAAGCAATTACATTTAGATTTTTGTAAAGTTGCTCACAATGTTTTAAAAATAATACACAAATAAGTGATTATTAAATCGTGGCTTTTATCAATTAATATCGTTTCATAATTTCGATTTTGCGAAATCTGTTAAGTCTTTTGAAACAAAAATGAAAGAAGTCAGAAAGTCTTATGAAAAATAATAATAATTGACTATTAAATTGTGGCAACATTACTATAACCGATTTTGTGAAGTCGTCCAAAGAGTCGTACGTTTGAAATAATAATAGTTGGCTATTAAATCATGCCAACATCACTGAAATCTGTTTGTGAAGTTCAAAAAGAAGTGTAAGAAATAAAAACATAATAATAGTAGACTATTAAACTGTGGCTTATTAATTAATAGTTTGTAATAACTATTTGTGAAATCAATAAGCTTTATAAAGTAAAAATAAAAGATAACAAAGTCTTATGAATAAATAATAATAGTTGACTATTAAATCATGGCAACATGAATAATAATAAAAAAACAAAATATAGTTCGCTATTACACCGTGGCCATTCTCGCATGACAGCTGATAGTTATTGTATTATAAATAGTTTTGTAAGTCATGTACAAATTGACGTATACCAGTATTTTTTTAGAAATTTTAACGCATTTAGATGTAGGTTTTAGATATGTATTTTGTAAGGATTAAGGGCGTCTTGTCATTTGATATCATATTGAGGCGATACAAGAGATTTGTATCTCGGATTTAAAATGTTTGTCGTAGTAAAATTTCATTCAATATATAAGTGAAATAAAGCCATCATAACACTAGGCTAAATTTAGTCGCTCCTGAATCCAGTGAAGTGTAAAAACATTCATTATGCTAGCATTTTAAATTCAGAAGCAAGGATTGGTTGTTACTAACTTGTTTCTGAATTCAGTCTACTAACCTTACTTCTAAATTAGCTCCTGAAATCAGTCACTAAATTGAGCCAAGTGTTATAAGGGCTTAGGTCGTCAGGATATAATAAAAACATGTTCGTTAGTCAATATAAAACCCATTTGAAATCTTTTGAATTGGCAAATCCATATGAAAAATTGTCACCTTTAATAAAAATTGAATTATCTGTGAACATAATATAAAATCATATTCTTTTAATAACGTCAAGTCTGACACTTAAGGCTTGACAGGATCCGTTTCTTAAGTAAAAATATGCAAGAACCACGCTACATCAACATAATTAACACAAGTAGGATTTTGATAATTTATTTTTATTATTTCACGGGTAACTCACGCGTATTTTGGCCGGTCCAATCAGACTTAAGTTTCGAATTAATCACGCGCGTGAGTTCTGCCCGTTTGGCACTGCCCTTTAAAAAGGCCGCCGGAAACTTAAGTTGCACTGGACTGACCATATCATACGTGAATTATTTAAAATCCCGTAAATTATTTAAAAATGCATAACAGTTTTCACAAAAATGTATTGTATGTATGTACAGTCTGCGAGGTATAAGCTGAGCTTTGCATTAGTGTGAGTGATCACCAAAAGTACAGTCAGACGCAGGACGCTGTGACCATGTTCTCTTAATAAGGTGTTTCTTCAAACCAGAAGTGCTGCCATTTGAATATGATTTTGATGAAGTGTGAGTGGTGTCAATATATGTTTCATCGGTATAAACGATAGGCCTGCCCTGAATACGGTATTCGGAAATTTTAAGTAAATAAGTTATACGTAGGTGACGGATCTCATGCTTTTCCATTAAAATTTTTCTGTTATTCTCTGTCCTTGACCATTTGAATCCTAAAAGAGATACTTCTTTTCGCAATGACCATATTGATCCTGGATAGTTAATTTCAGTTTAAGAGTTTGTTGTCTGACTGTACTTTTGGTAATAGATGCGTATGCATGTGATCACTCACACTAATGCAAAGCTCAGCTTATACCTCGCGGACTGTACCCCTTTTCTAACTTCATTAAATATTGATAATTCCAGAACATTCCCTTTTTTTGTGACCGGATTGTACACCAAATATATATTATACAGTAGTAACACTCGAAAACATTTTTATTACTTTCTGTCTATATCTTTGTTTCGAAAAAATTGTTACTACTCTGTAAAATAAATTTTGTGTAAAATCCGATCACAAACTTGCATATTTCGGATTATTTTGTGAAGTGAGAAAAGGGACTTTTGTGATAACCCCCAACAACCGCTTTAGTTTTCATACTAAAATTATTTAATTTATTTCAAATTCGGGATTTTATACAAAAATGTGAAATTAGTTCATAAAATTATACAGTTTGAAATTAAGTAAAGACGCCCAAATAAAAAAAAAATAACGGAAAAGACCAAAAGGTAGCAGTATTATATTAACATTAGTAGAATTAGGTTCAATTCTGGAAGCACGTAGACCAATTAATTTTAAAATATCTCTGTCTCGTGTCACGATTAGAGTGACGCAGATGACTATATCTTCATTTTAAATGCTGTGCCTTCAGAATCGATCCTAGTAATTAGATAATCGCTAATTTGATCTGAAAATTAAAAAAATAAAAAACAGCTATGTAGGTCTGTAGACCTCCATTGGTCTATAGATAATTCAGATGTGCTTAGTGTAAGCAGTTAGTTTGGGATGTATTGTAGTTCTCATTGTATTTTAGTTTTGTTAATAAAAAAAAATACAGCTTTAAAAAAAAACAGATCAAAATCTATCTCTGTTCTGTCTATCACTGCGCTTGTCATTTGGTGATAAAAGTCCAAAAGTTATTTTTTTCACTTTGGTTTTTTCACAGGTTAAACTCGAACTAGTACAAATATTCTTTCTCACTGCCACAATTTTACGTGTTTTCTGACAGTCAAGCTCAAAATTCTCAGAAGCTTGGAAGAAAATAGAAGACTGATCACCTGAATTAACCTTTTGACCGCCAGAGTCTATTAGACTTATAGAGATACTTGACAAGCGCTAGCGAGCCCTGTGCGCCAACGACATCTATAGTTGACAAAAAAAATTGGCAGTCATAGGAACTGCCGATGGAAGTGAAAACTTATAACTCAAAATTTGATAGCTTACTTTTGAAACTACACGGGTCTAATCGGAGGGCGTGGCTTGGCCATCATGGCATGGCCATTTAGAAATGCGTCAGCATTTCCCATTGGCTTACGCATTTCTAGATGACCATGCCGTGATGGGTAGGCTACGCCCTTTCAGCATTTCCCATTGGCAGACGCATTTCTAGATGGCCAATGGCCATGGTCCCGAGTTTACCCGAAGATGTCTTATCATACCCGAGCGTGACGCTAGAATTCAATTCACACCCCACGAAAAATCTCTCAAGGCGCGCAAAAGAAGTTTTCACTTAAAAAAATGGACTATACCAAAATATTGGTGTAGATATCAAATGGCGACAGCACTTTTTTTTAATTTTGTTTTATTTCGTACGCTTGGCGTACACTGCACGGAAATGAAATTTAGTCCTTGCGCTCAAAAGGCTAACGACATATATAGAACAAAGACAATCTCAATGTTCAAACGTTGGACGCTGGCGAAATTGCGGTGATATTACCGAATGGAAGCCATGAGGAAAAAAGAAGTATACTTTCTCCAATGTAAGGCTGAGCTCAGATCGGTATAATAGGGTACAATCATCAAAAAAACTAAATAGCCCGTCAGTTAGATTGCCAAAAAATATTGTACACGTATTTTTTGTTTTTGTTTCACAAACAATAAATGACGAAGATACAGCGCTTCGAAGTTTCGTGTGACGTCACTTGTGAGTACGATTTTTGCTCACGAGTGACGTCGCGAGCCCCCACTCTCGAAGTTTGACAGTCTATATCTTTGACGATTTTTAATATTATGAAAAATCAAAAAATACGTGTCCAATATTTTTCCATAATCTAGCTGACGGACTAATTAGGATGGTGCATTTTTGACCCAGTCCGGTACCCTATTTGAATTTGTTGCGGGTACCGTTTTAATAATCGACAATAAATGACCGACAAAAAAAACAAACGAGGGGTTTGACCTCTATAATATTAAGTTTTCAGATCAAAAATAGCGACACAAAAAGCGGGTAGTTGTAAGACTGTATATAGTAACGTAAGGCAGCTTTGATGTAATTATAAAGATTGTAGGTTACAATAAAATACAACAATACTGGAGATGTAAAACTACCCATTAAATGCACATTTTTTTTCAGACGATATCCGAGGTAGCAAAAAATACTGGATATTCGGTTATTATTCGAACATTCTATTATTATTCGATAATTCGAATAATTGATTATTATTCAATCTTAATTATTCGGTGATACGATATAATTGTATGGGCCATGTCAACTTGTAAACTTCAGTCTATCCGTTATCATGTAGCATAAAATGGCTTCGAAATATCGGGTACACGCTCCATCATTTAACCACGGAAAATATATCGTAATTAATGCAACCATAAAAAAAATATTCCATATAAATGTCATCAATACATAAATTTCCTCCATACACAAATCTGATCAGCTGATTGGCTAATTGTATGGAGAGGTATTATTTTGTCATTGGTTCAACGGAAAAAGTTGTTCAGTCTCTTAGAGGACCGTTTTGTGATCTTGTAGATCGATTACCCCTATTCTAAAGACACAATTAGTTGGTCGAACGCCGACCTAAGAGTCATAAAAAACAGCGAGAGCGAAAGTATCGCGCGCAATCAAATAAGCTAATACAATTTTATAAATAAATCAAAACTTAAAACTAAACTAGGCGAATATTCGATTATTAATCAAACATTTTAATGATTATTCCTTTTTTTATTACTATTCGAATATTCAATTATTGTTTGAATGTGCAATTATTATTCGAATAATCCGAATAAAGTTACTACGTATGTATGTATATTGTGTAAGGTTTATTGATATATATGCAAAGGTTCCGAAGATTACCTCACACAAACACAACTGACATAGTGTTCCCTCTTCATAGTATTAATATTTAAAATATGTACTTTTTCGTTCTGAATGTGTCTTTAGAGTGATAAATTAGAATTATATAAAAATGTGCCTCAGCCGGACTTGTGTCTTAAAGTATCCATAGACGTACATGATATATGCATAAATAAATATACAGGGTTACTGGTAAACACCCTGCAATTCATTTAAGGACATGTTCTGTATGTTTAAACGAATAACTCTTGTTCTACAACTTTTGTTGAAACTCAAAAAAATGTTTTTTTTTATCGCGTATAAGTCCGCGTTTGACCACCAACTCGCCTGATGGTAAGCGACGGTGTGGTCGAAGATGACGCACGTTAACCTAGAAAGTACCTATTCACTCTGACCTTGGAAAAGTTCTAGATTGTATCTCTCAGGGAACAAGGAGGCCGGCAACTTATTCCACTCTAAAGCTGTACGTACGAGAAAAGTGGATTCAAACCGTTTTGTACGGATTTTGGGAATATCCACAGTGTATGGGTGGTAGTGGGTCGACTTGCGACTTGTCCTGTAGTGGAAAGGGGAAGGCAATATTAGTTTACTTTTTGTTGTCTTGTCTATTACTGTTTAGCTCTATTCAAGTCGGTACTTCATTCGTCGAGCGATAAAGAGTGCAATTATTACAAAGAGTTACATGTTTTTAGACCGGGTAAAACACTTTTTTATTGTGTATTGAGAAATGCGAATTATAAAAAACTAGAACAAAAATTTTCATGTTTAATGTAAGTACTTAACATGCCCTTAAAATTATGCAGGGTGATTAGGAATAACCCTGTACGTTTTTGATATATTAGTATTCAAAATATCATCATAATCAGCCCAGAAAATCAAAATCATAAACTGAATTATTCACTGAAGTTATATTAAAATGTGTTTATTGTACGTTTATGGATAAGCAATTATGTAAAATGCCTAAGATTCAGATTGAAAAATACTATTTTTGTGTTGTCGAAACAACTCGTAAACTATTCGACAAAGGGCAATTAACCAATCGAATACGGTACGTCACAAACCATATTTGAGGATGTCGCGGTGTGGCGGTGGCGTACATTATTATAATTACCGTTATCGCTCGTTCGGTGCATCGACTCATCGGATATGGTGCGCACCGCACCGGATTAAGTCGCGTGAACATCATACTGATCATACATTATCGTTCTGATTTTTAGTTCAGTCTTCATTCGACCACCGCGCAAGCAACATGTCGCGTTGACATCGCAGCGCTTATATAATTAAATATTAGTAATAAAATTGAAAGAGAGATTCAGTAGTTCAAAGAAGTCACTGCCGCTAAAACTAAGGCCATTTTGTCGTGTTTCGATGAAAAAAGCTGCATGAGATGGCATGATATCCTGAGATTAGAAGCACGACTGGATAGTATAGCCTCTCTATCCATGGGACTAAATAGAATCGCATAAGAAACCTAATAGCCGGGCGGATCAGCCAGTTTGGCCGGACATTTAGGTACCGGACACTATATCATTGATGATTTTGTCTCTGGGTATTAATAGTAACGATAAATATGGAATGAAAAACACCATTACCAACGTTGTTAAAGGTTTCGTGACTCAGTATTTAATACATTTACCAGAAAATAAGAATGAAAAACCGGGAGCGACCGACAAAACGTCAACTGCGTTCGCTCGTTTGCAAAAAGTGAATAAATAGCCTAACAAAAGCCGGACTCCGTTTATTTTGACCGGATAAGCAATTGAAGATGCTAACTGTGCAGCTTTATTGAACGCCTGGTCACAGAATAAATTTTAGTACAGAAGCCTCACTTGCCGAAAACAATTATATAAATAGCGACTCTTGCTGGGACACAACAAAGTTCAATTCAGCTCGCAATACCTGTCGCGATTTTCAAATAAACATTTGCGCTCTTTCTAACGCGTAACTCTGTCCCTGTCTAGCGCGGAGGGTTGTCGACATATCTAATAACAATATGCGCGGGAAACGTGTTGCGCGAGCGCTCAGCCGTGCGTCCGACAACCGACTGGCACTTGTACCCTGGGAGGAACGGTCTAGCTGTAGGCTAAAACCGCGCGACCTTGAGCGAGTGATGATGCACTGGCCTGGTAACTAAGTTAGGTCACTGAAAACTACAAAAATGTCGATAAATTTTCTGAATCTTAGAGCAAACCTGCCTACCCTCCTACTAGCGTAGAATAGGAATACAAGACTTATTATAATACTCCAACATTGTAACTAAGAAATTGAATTTTGTACAATTATTTTGTAAATAAATGCATTTTATATGAATTGTGTTTTTACTGGTTACGACCATTGCCTTGAGTGATAGAGGACCGATGATGATGATAAATTTGTTTTTGAAGTGAAAACTTTGGCGCACCATAGACAGATTTTTCGTGGGCTGTGAATTGAATTCTGAGCGTTACGCTCGGGAATAAAAAGAAATGTCGTGTGTTGCGGCAGCATTTCCCACGGCCATCTAGAAATGCTGACGCATTTCCATTCTCATGGCCACGCCCTCCGGTTTCACTCACGTAGTTTCCAAAGGAAGCTATCAAATCAAATTCTGAGTTATAAGTTTTCACTTCTATCGGCAGTTCCTATGACTGCCAAGTTTTGAAGTGAAAACTTCTTTTGGCGCGCCTAGACAGATTTTGTTGTTTGAATTGAATTCTAGCGTCACGCTCGGGTATGATAAGAAAATCTTCCGGTAAACTCGGGACCATGACTATTGGCCATCTAGAAATGCGTCAGCTAATGGGAAATGCTGAAAGGGCGTGGCCTGGCATCTAGAAATACGTGAGCCAATGGGAAATGTTGGTGCATTACTAGATGGCCATGCTATGATTGCCAGGCCACGCCCTCTAGTTACGCCCGTGTAGTTTCCAAAGGAAGCTATCAAATCAAATTCTGAGTTATAAGTTTTCACTTCTATCGGCAGTTCCTATGACTGCCAATTTCTTTTTAATAGCTGGGACGAGCAAGTGTTACGACTGATAGGAACCAACACTTACACCAATCAAGCTCGCCAATGTTTCATTTTGCGAGAGATATTTCAGAAAAGGAAACATTGGCGCCACCACCTATCAAAATTTAAAACTATTCTTGACAGGTCTATGTGCCTATGTGTGTATTTCGCCATTTGGGAAGACGGGTCAGAACAGTTGCTGCATAACTTCAAGACCGGATGCCACACAACAATACTTTGCGTCGGAAAGCTAGTCGTGGAGGGTAGCGGGATCCGAGGCACGGTTACCGCGACCGACCGCAGACAGTAGGGGGCCCAAGTAGTGAGCTAGCCCCTCATGAAAGGCTGCCCCACCATCTAGCGAAAAATCCCGGGATGCGCTATCCTGCCGGTTGGCGACCGGATATCAAGGCCAGATAGACATCCTAGGGGGGGCTCGGGCGTCCCCGCAGTCTCCAGACTAGTTTCCCATAGATGTATTCGTGTTGTGTGTTGTGGCCGTTGGTCAGCAGTATGTAGCCTCGTTCTACTTCCGTTTTCCCACCGTAATTCACCCTCAAACAACAATGGAAAAAGTTAAAAACAGAAATAGAGTTCATATGCGGCTGCACTCCTTGATTCTTAAAGTGCACCTCGAGAACATCCGAGGCCTGCACTCAAATATCACAGCAGTCCACCACCATCTGGAGACTGAGCAGCCATCACTGTTTTTTCTTACGGAGACGCAGATAGGGCGTCCGTCGGACGTGGCGTACCTAACATATCCTGGGTACACGCTGGAGCACAACTTTATTTATTTATTTATTTATTTATTTATTTAAGTTTACACGCTTTACAATGAGTAGGTACATTGGTGTGCCAATGCAATACACATTATACCCTGTGCATAGGGTGTTGCGTATGGTAAAAAGTTTCTTATTTATTATAATTGAGTATAGTCAAGAAAAAATATTCTTATATAACTTATGTAACATCATTAAATGTACAGAGGTTGTTAGATCGGTGACTTTGAAACATTTTGTCATGCAGGAAGTCGTCTATTTTGTAGTAGCACTTTTTTAATAAAATGTCTTTTAGAATTTTTTTGAATTTTTTGGAATCGGTTTCCTCTCGTAGATTTTTCGGCAGGTGGTTAAAAATTTTATACATCATGTAATGAGGGCCTTTACGGACTATCTCTAGCTTTGGCTCCGGAGCAACTATTTGATGGTTTCTGCGAGTGTTTGCGTTGAAAGTGAATAGGTTCGGGTGTTGTTTGACAAATATTGCAGCCTCTAATATGTACATACAAGGTAGAGTTAGTATTTTCTGTTGTATAAAATGAGGTCTGCAACTATCTCGTTGACGAATGTTCATTATAATTCGTAAACATTTCTTTTGCATGACGAAAATTTCACCTGCATCGGAGCTGTTGCCCCAAATTATAATGCCGTAGTTCAGCCACGAGTGAGCGTATGCGTAGTATGCACTTTTGGCGGAATGGATATTTGTAGTTTTCTTTAATACTGACAATCCGTATGTGAACTGTGATATTTTATTTTTTATTTTCTTTACATGATTATGCCAGTTTAGGTGGGTGTCTAGGGTCATGCCTAAAAGTGTAGTCGACTGTACTTGTTTTGTATTTAGTGCGTTTTCAATTATAGAGAGGTCTATTGGTTTTCTTTGCGATGGGTGGAATTGAATTAATTTCGTTTTAGTTTTATTTAGTTCAAGACAATGTGATGAGATACAGGAGTTTACATTTTCGTGTATCTCTAATATTTTTTCAAGAGCTTTGGTGTCTGAGGGACATTTAAATAGAAGAGATATGTCGTCAGCAAATAGCACGCATGGAGATTCTATGATATCTGGAAGATCATTGACAAATATTAAAAACAGTATGCCGGCTATAACACTTCCTTGAGGTATGGACCAGTTTAAGGTGTTTGTATCTGACAGTATTATTTCTATGGTACTATTTGTTGTTGTATGATGTATTTCAACTAATTGTTTCCTATCTGATAAATATGATTTTAACCAGTTATACGGTTTCCCTCTTATTCCTATTCTATGTATCTTTTGTAATAAAATATCGTGTGAAATTTTGTCGTATGCTTTTGTCAAGTCTAATAGAAGAGCTATTGCGTATTGTTTTTCTTTTAAAATATCTAAAACCTGCTGTATGAAGCTGTAAACTGCTAGTGCGGTGGACGAGTTCTTGCGGAATCCATATTGGTGTTTATTCAATAACTGATATTTTTCAAGAAATGCGTACATTTGATTTGATACCACTCGTTCAAATATTTTGGATATGGCAGGTAATAGGGATATTGGGCGGTACCCATTGATGTCATTTGAGTTTTCGCCTTTTTTTGGTATAGGTTTTATTTTGGCTATTTTTAATTTATCAGGGAAGCATTCTTCAGTTATTGATTGATTTATTAGAGCTGTTAGTAATGGAGTAATTTCTTGAGCACATTCTTTAATAAGCGTTGGAGGGATGTCATCCACTCCACAGCTTTTTTTATTTGGGAGGTTCCTGATTATTTTAAGCACTTCATTGTTAGTAACAGGTGCTAGAAACATTGAATTAGTGCTGTATACTGATTCTTGATTTATTTTCTTTGTACTAATGTGGGATGTCTGTGTTTTGCCAATGGCTGCAAAGTGTTTATTAAACAGGTTAGCTATGATTTGTGGATCTTCAATTTCTAGGTCGTTTTCTTTGATAGTTTGTATATTTTTATTTCTTGTTTTTTTATTGGTGGTTTCTTTAATAACGTTCCACATTGTTTTTACTTTATTGTTTGACTTTTCTATAGCTTTTATATAACAATTTTTTTTTGATGTTTTAATACTATTTCGTAATATTTTCTGATATTTAGTATAGTGTTTCATTAATACCTCATCATTTGTTTCATTAACGAGTGTTTGCAATATTCTCTTGTGTCGGCATGACTTTTTTATTCCTACAGTTAACCATTTGTATTTTTTGTTTGGTTTGATGGTTATTGTTTTGTATGGTATATGTTTGTTGAGCAAATAGTTTAATTTTGCATCAAAATTGTTGTAATTTGTGTTCATATCGCAAGTGTTATTTATTATCTGTCCCCAGTTTATGGACGAGAATGCGTTCTTAAACGATGTAATATTTTGGGTGGAGAATAATCGTTTTTTAGCAAACGTTTTTTGAGGTTTGTTAGTTAAGTTTGATGAGAAATTATAATACAGTGCTTTGTGATCTGATAGTCCAAGGTCCATAACTCCTGACTGATTTTCAACTCTGTAGTTGGTAAATAATAGATCTATGCATGTGGACGATTTATTAGTGACTCTTGTTGGTTCGGATATTTTTTGATGAAGGTTATGTTCAAGCATCAGGTTCTCTAGTTTTTGGTAGGGATTTTTGTGATTTTGGTTATTTTTGTTTAAGTTGAAGTCTCCACCAATTATAATATGTCTTTTAAGTTGTAGTGGTTCGATTTTTAAAAGTAATTTGTCTATGAATTTAAAAAATGTTTCAATTTCACGATCGCTACGATATACTAGGATTAGTACAACATTCACTTTAGGTATTTCTATAGCACAGGTTTCTACTACAAACTCAATGGTTAAGTTCGTTATGTCTTCCCTCTCTTTGTATTCGATGTCGTTTTGCAGCAGAATGGCGACCCCGCCGCCTGGATGTTCTTTTCTGTAGTAACCTGCCGCAAACTGATATCCATGTACATTTACAGCATTTTTTTGATCATTCGAAATCCAGGTTTCCGATATACATATGGCATTTATATTTTTGTTATCTTCTGTAATGCTCTCTAGCTCATCTGTTTTGTTTTTTATGCTTCGAGCATTTTGAAAAATTATGTTAAAGTTGTTAACGAAATGTCTTATTCTGCGATACGTCTCTGGGTTTATTTGGCTTTTGGGCTGTGAAGTTTTTATTTGTTTGTGTAGTCAAATCCATTACAGGTATATTGTCCTGGCTTGGATTTCTTACATTTATATTTTCATTATTGGGTTCCGCGTTGGTGTGTAGCTCGATATTGTTTTCTTCGCTGCTTTGTGTTTTTAGGGCATCAGCAATTTGGGATTCTTGTGGCTGGTAATTTGTGTTTATAGGTTCAAGTGAGCAGTTTACGTATTTGGAGAGTTGAGAGTTCTTATTTGATTCTTGATATTTTATATTATTATATTCTTTGCCTTCTATGTATAGTTTATTATTTCTGATCACAGCGTACTTTCCCTTTTTTCTTTCGCCTATTAGAATGTCTCTGAGCTCTTTCCTTACTTTTATATTGTGTTCGCTTAGATATTCTGAGATCGTCAGTTCAGTATTTTTGAAGTATTGTTTATTTTGTAGAATGAATTTTGTCATATTTTTACTTATGACTTCAATGACAACCGGTCTTTTGAGTCCTTTTTTGCCAATTCGCGTCAGCTCTTCTATGTGTCCAGATAAGTTTATATTTAATATGTCACGGAAAATCAATATTATCCGATTGTGTAGTTCGTTTTCATTTTCACCGTGGTCTAAGAGTCCGTACAGTACAATTTTTTTATTATTATTGTTAGTGTGCGTGGCTCTGTAAGGAGTATCTATTCTTAATTTTAGTTCTGTTACATCGCTTTTTAGTTTTGCATTTTCTTTCTCAATCATTCTAATTTTATGTTGTAGTTTTTCAATTTCTGTGTCTGTCTCCTGAAGTTTCATGGCGGTATCTTTCTTATGCTCTGTGATTTCATATTGTAGCTTCGACACAGCAGTTTGTATTTCTTTTTGAATAAAGGACTTCACGTCACTTATCTGTAGCATTATCCGGGTTGTATTTGTATCTAGTTTTATGTCTAGTAGTTTGCTTATCTGTTCCAAGGTGGTCTCCGTGCTTCCATTACATGTGGATATCTCCGGGTCAGAATTTATGGTATTATCTGGAACGGATCGGTTTTCCAACATGTATTCGTCAAGAGAAGTGTCTATAATGTCGCTAGTTTGGTTAGTAGAAGTATTTGCATCTTGGCTTGTTTGCGTTTTGGGACTGGTTATAATAGTAGAGTTGGGTTTATTGACTGTTTTTGTCTGTGAACGTAATGATCTTATTGGGACATCATCATTTCGGCCTTGCCGCTTTTGGTTGTTGCAATGCGGGCAAATCCATGCTCGGTCGATATCATCTAGTTTGTTCCGGTAAATATCTTTTTTAATCCCGACGCATGTCGAGTGATATTGCGCGCCACATTTTGTGCATCGAAGTAACTCGTTTATTCTTATATATGCGGAACAAGCTGCACAACATCTCATATTTGTAGCTTTTGGTAATCATATAATTAATGATTCAACAAAGAGTGTAGTCGTATTGTTGAAATTTTACTTCAAAAATATGTAGTTATGTGATTAGTATTCGTGATATTGCATTATAAAGAATTTCTAGGAAACGTTCGTTAATATATTTATAAACAGCCTAGGTCATAGTTGAAGTCTAAGCCCACGTATATCTGTTATTTTTGCGGAACATGCTCTAGCTTTATAATCGATGTGTCATAGGTTCGGACGAGCTTGAGAGATAATCAGCGTTCGGCGCGTAATGTTATTAATAATTATAAAAATCTGTTCGCTGTTGATACTCGGTGACTAATGTGAATGCGGGGCACGCATGTGTGCGTGCGCCGTGGTCCGCGCTCGCGTGATATGACGACGCGGAGGCGCGGGGGGCGAGGGGCAGTGGAATTTGGCAATTCCAGGAATTCGTGGCGTCCCGCGTCGCGCGCTTTTTAGATGGCTAATAATTTGTAATTTGAATATGTGTTCGGAGATTAATATAGTTCCTTACGGTATAGAATGGTTGTAAGTATTAATTTTCACGAGTCACTGTGTCACTTTAATCACTGGCAGCACTTCGATGTAGCTTTTAATTAGTTTAATGTGATGTTTCCCGGTAAAGCCACGTGCTGGAGTGTGCCTGTACGCCCGTGACGATATTTGCTGTCGGCGTCTCCGTAACCTTGAGGACACCAGATTCTCTGTTCTTTGGGCGCTGATAGACACAGGCATAGACAAAATTGTGTATGCCTGTGTCTATCGGTCGCACAGCGGGGATCTGGAGACAACTAGGCTCATGGAATATTTGAGTGAGGCGGCGGATGCGGCTCAGCAAAAGTACCCATCAGCCCAACTAGTGTTGCTGGGGGATTTTAACGGCCATCACAAAGATTGGCTGTTCCCATACCGGGACACTGACCACGCTGGACAGGAAACGAGAAAGCTAGCTTTGTCGTTAGACCTGACCCAGCTGGTCCAAGGGGCCACTCGGGTACCTGACGTTGAGTCGCATACTCCTTATTGTTTAGACCTTCTGCTGACAACTGATCCAGACCGATATTCCGTGGCGGTATCTTCGCCGTTAGGCAGCTCCGACCACTGTCTGGTGAAGTCAGTATCAATGTACCATCCGCCCGATCCAAGCCCTAGAGGCAACCGGCGGTTGTGGCGATACAAGTTAGCAGATTGGGATGAGATGCGTTCTTTTTTTGCGTCTTACCCATGGCGGTCATTGTGCTTTTCTTCTGGTGATCCTTCAACTTGCGCGGATGCTGTGACTGAAGTGATCCAAACGGCTATGGAATATTTTATACCATACTCTGACGTTCCAGTATCCAGCAAAGCTCGCCCTTGGTTTGGTCCTCAGTGTAAAAATGCTGAAGCATTTAAGCATGAGGCTTACCTAGCTTGGGTTGATGCTCGACAACGTAAGGCAAAGGACACACACCAGAAGAAGAAAGCGTTTAACAAGGCTGCTAAGGCATGCAAAAAGGTTCTACAGAGGGCTCGATTTGACCATATTAGTCGAATAGGGAACAAACTAGCTTCATACCCTACGGGCAGCAAAGCGTTTTGGTCCCTAGCTAAATCAGTCGAATCGAACTTCTGCCGCCCCTCACTACCTCCAATGCTTAAACCTGATGGGACGCTGGCTCACACCGCTATAGAGAAGGCAAACTTGTTTGCGTCTCAGTTTGCGGAATCTTCACATCTAGATGCTGGTAGTGCGATACCCCCAACTCCACCTGGCAGTCCGACTGTAATGTCTGATATACATATTCGCCAGAAGGAGGTTCGTAAAGTGCTACGCAATCTAGATGTGAATAAAGCCAGTGGCCCGGATGGAATTCCAGCCATAGTACTGAGGGTTTGTGCACCCGAGTTGTCTCCAGTACTAACACGCCTGTTTAGACTTTCTCTCCAAACTGGGCAAGTGCCGAAGTCGTGGAAGCTTGCTAACGTGCAACCTGTGCCCAAAAAAGGCAGTCGTACTGACCCTGTCAACTACAGGCCCATCTCAGTCACGTCCATACTCTGTAAGACTATGGAACGTGTCTTAAACCACAGGCTCCTGGCATACCTAGAATCGAACGACCTCCTCAGTGACCGGCAATACGGGTTTCGCCGGAACCGGTCCACCGGGGACATTCTAGCGTATGTCATCCACATCTGGAGTGAAGCTATCGAGAAACACGGGGAAGCACTTGCAGTCTCCCTGGATATCTCGAAGGCTTTCGACAGGGTTTGGCATGATGGCCTTATAAGCAAGCTTTCGGGCTATGGTTTGTCACCTGGGTTTATTGCGTGGATATCGGACTTCTTGAGGGATCGATCCATACGAGTCGTCATTGATGGCTGCTCGTCGGATCAAATGGCTATCAATGCCGGAGTTCCTCAGGGGTCGGTACTCTCTGCGACGCTCTTCCTACTACATATCAATGATCTGTTGAAGCCCGGTATCGTTGGGTACGCAGATGATAGCACCGTAGTAGAGAGTTATATATCCAGCGCAAGAGCTAGTGGACAACAAACTCAGCTACTGAGAGAAGGTATGGTCGAGCGTTTGAACTTGGCCCTTGAGGCAGTCTCTACATGGGGCGATGCCAATTTGGCCAAGTTTAACGAAGGAAAAACACAGGCATGTTTATTCTCCGCTAAAAGGAGTCCATTCGAACTGGCTCCTACTTTTCGAGGCGTATCCGTGCCGGTTACTGACCATCTCGAGCTTTTGGGCGTTTCTTTGTCATCGACGCTCAACTTTGGCACGTATATTGAGTCTAAGGCTAAATTAGCCGCCAAAAAACTGGGTGTCCTCTCAAAGGTGCGAAGATACTTCAACTCTGAGCAGTTGCTCACGTTGTACAAAGCACAGATTAGATCCTGTATGGAGTACTGTTCGCACCTTTGGGATGGATCGGCTAAGTATCAGCTGGAGACTCTGGAATCGATTGAGAGACGTGCCAAAAGGCTCATAGGCAATGACACTCTTGTGCGTAAAAGACTTCAAAGTCTCGATCATCGCCGCAAGATTGCTAGCTTATCGGTTTTTTATCGGATACACTTCGGAGAGTGTGCAACTGATCTATATGATTTAATACCACCTTGCCCTTTCTTCTATCGGAATTCGCGTATCTCAAAAAAGCGACATCGTTTCATGGTTGATGTTCCAAAAACACGAACGAAGAGATTTGACTCCACGTTTGTGATAAGAACGTCTAGGTTGTGGAATGCGTTGCCTGAGTGGGTTTTTCCCGATGGTTACAATCTGGGTGTCTTCAAATCGAGAGTGAATCGGTTTCTTCTAGGTAAGCACGTTCCATCGTAGATCGCATCGTCGCTTAACATCAGGCGAGATGGTGGTCAAGTGCGAACCTATCATAGGTAAAAAAAAAAAAAAAAAAAAAATTGTGCATCTTAAAATCGCCTCATTTTAAAGACTACTGCTGCCAACTACGTACGTAGCCGAGAACTATTTTTGAAGTTGAACATTTCTTTTCGTGCACCACAGAAGTTTTCTAGTATGAGGCTGATCGTCAATTCGGAAGTGAAAGATTCATTCTGATGAACTCGGGACCGCCGAGTGTGCCCGAGCGAGAAAGATACAGTCAGCATCTGCTATCGCTGTTTACTGTAATAAATTTAAAGAGCGGTTAAAAGGCCCGCTGTAACTGCATAGCACGATCCTACGCAAGCCGAGGCGTCCGCGGAGATGCGGCACACATCGCGCTGTCCGATTGTTCGTTCTCCATTAAGGATAAACGAAAATGCCTCGCTGCAGCAGCAGCTACTGTTATTGGGTCTATATGGGGTAGCATAATTTTTTTTGTACTAATTTAAGTAGGCATAACGTTTTTAGGATTAATGATAATTTACCATAACAATTAACGCATAACTGTTTTCGCATAATGTTTACAAGCATAACCATATCTATATATATAAAAGCGAAAGGTCACTCATCAAGGAATCTCGGAAACTACAAATGCTAGGAATCTGAAATTTTGCATGGAGGTCTCTTTTACCACGTAGGCGCTCGCTAAGACGGGGTTATGAGAAATTCAACCCCTAAGAGGGTAAAACAAGGGATGGACGGTTGTATGAAAATTCGTCATTTTCAAAGTTATCAAATTCTGTAGCTAGACACTTGACACTAAGCAATTAAATGTTTGTTCTATCAATTTTGTAATTTTGAACTGTACGGGGGTGAAATTGGGGTTGAAATGGGGGATGAATGTCAACCTGGAAGATCCCAACCGTTGAAGATAAAACCATGAAACTCTGAATATAGACACTTGACACGAAGCAAACGAATATTTGTTCTAGCAATTTCGAACTGTATAGGGATGAAATTGGGATTGAAATGGGGGATGAATGTCAACATGGAAGATCCCAGCCGTTGAAGATAAAACCATAAAACTCTGAATATAGACACTTTACACGAAGCAAACGAATATTTGTTCTAGCAATTTTATAATTTCGAACTGTACTATTAGGGATGAAATTGGGATTGAAATGGGGGATGAAAGTATACATAGAAGCTTCCAATCGTTGAAGATAAAACCATAAAACTCTGTATGTAGGCACTTGACACGAAGCAAATAAATGTTTGTTCTAGCAATTTCGTAATTTCGAACTGCACGGGGATGAAATTGGGGTTGAAATGGGGGGATAAATGTCAATATGGAAGTTACCAATCGTTGAAGATAAAACTATGAAACTCTTTATATAGGCACTTGGCATTGGCACGAAGCCAATAAATGTTTGTTCTACCAATTTTGAAATTTCGAACTGTATGGGAATGAAATTGGAGTTAAAATGAGGGACGAATGTCTCTTATGCTTTCACACTTAAACAACTGAACCGATTTTGATGAAATTGTTTTATTTTAAGCTGTTATTAGTAACCGTAAAAGTGTCTTGAGTGTAAGAATAGGTACTGCCTGAGTTACCTTAGTATTTATTTCGCGCGGACGAAGTCGCGGGTAACAGCTAGTATAGGATAACGATAACTTACCATAATGTTTAAACACATAACCATATATAGCATAAAGAAAACTTAGCATAATATTTAAAGCCACACATCGAAAAAAGCAGACGGTAGGGGAAAGTAGGGTAATGGGAGTCAGCGGGCAATGGGAGTCACCCTCACCACCACGAAACACTACATGAGACTGACGCGTACACAGCGTCCTCAGCCCCCGCGCCGGATCCCTGCGCATACACGAACGGCTCGGGCCAGGCAATCCATGCGCCACTGAGAAAATACCGTTTTCATCCCACCAGCTCGGAAAGAGTACTTTTGCTCCTCGATATCAGGGCGCAAAAGTCGTTTTTACCCTCTAGAGGCTAAAGTAAATTTGAATTTAGAACATCGTGTGTACTGAGGTTTTGAATTCAAAACATAATTTAACCTATTTATTTCTACCTCCTTGGTGCCGAATGTATCATACATTTATTTTTAATTTGTTAAAAACTCATACTCGGAACCTCTTTGGTGTACTTTTTTTTTAATGCTTTGCGCGCAATTTTCTTTTCACGTATGGAGGATAGAGGTAAAGAATGTTATTTCAAATGGCAAAACATTATGAAATGCTATGAATGACTCAATTGTAATCGAATTGAAGTATGCCGAGTTGCCGAGTTAAATAATTAAATATTATTGACTACTAAAATAGTAACTAATAGATAATTTCAAGTACTTGTGCAGTACAAAATAATGTAGTAAATAAAACATCAAATAAATAATTACTATTTTGAGAAAACATGTAGGTACAATATATTTTGAAGTCAAAACTTCTTTTGGCGCGCCAAAGACAGCTTTTTCGTGGGCTGTCAATTTAATTCTAGCGTCACGCTCGGGAATGATAAGAAATCTTCGGGTTAATTCGGGACCATAGCCAATGGCCATCTAGAAATGCCTCAGCCTTTCCCATTGGCCATTGAAAAATGTGTCAGCATTTCTAGATGGCCATGCTCATAGCCACGCCCTCCGGTTTCACACGCGTAGTTTCCAAAGTAAAAATCAAATTCTGAGTTATAAGTTACCACTTCTATCGGCAGTGCCTATGACTGCCAATATTTTTCTTTCATGAATTCTGAATAGTACGTTTATTAATTTCCTTTAAAATGTACCCTGATGCAAATTTAGCGCTACTATAATTTAATGCATTTGGGCGGACACTTTTTCATGTACACATGAAACTCCTTACCTCAATCGGTCAACTCTCCATATTTTCACGTCATATTGTTATTGTTACAAACCATGGCTAATAAACTTCAGTTTAAAACTTATAAAATTGAATACAAGTGAAAAACCGAAATACCATAATAATAAGTGATTCTAGCGACCAAGAAGTTTATTTAACGCCAACAGAATCGACTGAAACTGAAAATGCGCAAAGCGTTTAGTAATTTCCTCGCTAGGGGGGGATGAAAAATTACGTGTTACACTCGAGTGCAAAGATTTTCCACCTTGTGCCCTTTTGATTCCCTTGCTACGCTCAGGATTCTAATTTTTGAATCCCTCGCTACGCTCGTGATTCAACTTTAGAATCCTTCGCTTGCTCGGTCATCAAAATTGAGCACGCGGTTAAAAAGCCACTTTGCACTCTTGTACAACAAATAACTATTTTTTGTTTTTGTGCTCCGCTGATATAATTTTACGTCAATGTAAATTAGAAGGTAAGTGCCGAATATCTTGCAGTATGCGATTATGACATTTACACTTATTTCGTTAGACGTTCCAAATTGTGATGTGGAGTTCAGATTGTATCAGTGTGTTAAAGATTTTATTTATTTTTACTCATTACTGTAGTTGTGGGAAATGAGAGTCAGGTGACTCCCATTACCCGCAAGTGAAAAAAAGAGAAGACATGGAAAGGCAAAGGATAAGGAAGAAAGACTAAAGTACAGAAGAAGGGTCCTGAAAAGGCAAAGTGGTATTACAAGAACAGAACGAAACTTCTGTATCAGATGTTAGTACTGACGACTTATGCCAGTACGATGAGGATGATGACTGCTGGAAACAGATGCCTAGTATGAGACGAAATCGGAAGAAACAACGAGATGTGGTACAGGTGTACCTCATGTGGGCTATGGGCTCACGCGGAGTCCACTGGATGGAAGTCAGCTGAAGATTATGTTTGCGATGTATGCTGGATTTTATATGATTCCGATTGCCCCCAGGGTGATCACCATTACCCCTACGTTGGTGTAATGGGAGTCAAATCTGTTTTTTTTTTTAACTTTTATAATTTCCAAAGTTGATTGCCAAAGTGACTGAAATTGGTCTCTAATGATAGTTCAATAAGTATACTATGTTTAAAGGCGGTTGCAACAAATACTTTCTTTTTAATTAAAATTTTATTTGAGTTCTCGCTTAAGTGACCCCCATTACCCTCTTTTACCCTACACCTTAGAATTATGACACTTTTTGACTCCGGGCGGGCTCCCGCCAGAAGCTCAGCGGCCTACGCTCCACTACGGAGGTCGCCGGGTCGCCACCTCCCCCCTTCGCTACGCTTGGCCTCGCATGGCTCGCTCCACTCAGGACCTCCTTTAAGCTTCTGGCTCCCGCATCTTTTATGTACACTCTAGGGGTAGTAGCGACAAGACTAGATGCTAGGTGGAGTCGGGGTGCTCCGAGTCGGATCTGGGTCCTATGTAACCTGGGTCTATGTTTAGTAGCACAACAACTATTTAAAATATGCCTAAAGAATATTATGTGTCTTATCAATATGCCTAAAGACCTATTATGGGTCTCATCAATAGTCGAATTTAATGTAATACAATAGATTGTTATGCTTAAAACACATTATGCCAAAAAAATATTATGCAAAAGTTGCATTATGAAGTCAAAGTCAAAGTACTTTATTTATAAATGTACAATTTACACGTCAATAAATAAAAAATAAAAACAAAAGAAAGAGCATACAAATTGTATACATTTTCAAAGTTTGAAATGACTACTTTACTGTATTATAATAATTATTGTACAGAAAACTGTCAAGCATTATATGAGTATAATATGTTTTTTATAACAATTGTACTGACCCATGTCAAATTTTTGTATACATTTTTATAGGACTTTGCCATCACTCTCTAAAAATTCGGTGTAGGTAACTATAAAAAGTTTGATCGATAAGCCAGGACTTTAATTTGTTTTTGAAGCTGCCGAAACTTGGGGCAGATATAACTATTTTGGGAAGAGTGTTATAAACTTCAGGTCCCATAATGTGAGTTTGCTTCCGTGACCTTGTGAGAGAGTGTGATATGACATCCAGCTTGTCCGCGTTACGTATGTTTCGAGAATGTCTCTCTCCTCGCGTATTGTATGATTCTAGATTATTTCTGACATACACAGCCACCTGGTAGATCAAAATAGCAGGTGCCATGCCAAGCTCTTTGAAATATGGTCTGACGGATGTGCATTGCGATACGCCAACGATGGCACGTACGGCACGTTTTTGGGCGCGGAACGCACGCTCCCAGTCGGCAGCGCGCGCGTATAGCTCGGCGCCGTATTGTAACCGAGAATGCACTGTGGCGAAGTAACACGCACGTGACACTTCCGCAGACACCTCTCGGGATACTCGTCTTAGCGCAAAGCACGCACTGCTGACTTTAGCACAAATCTTGTCGATGTGGTGTTCCCACGTCATGCTGCGATCAATCTCTAATCCCAAAAATGTGGTGTTCTGTACTTGCTCAATCCTTACACCGTTTAGCGAAACTTTAAGCAATTTTGTATGATGACCCGACAGACAAAAGTGAACGAAGTGAGTCTTTTTTGAATTTAACATAAAACCATTAGCTCTAAACCATGAATTTAAGCCGTTAATTACAATATTTAATTTATCTTCTAAATCCTCAATTGAAAGAGCTGTTACTACGGCAGCCACATCATCTGCATACCTGAATATGCCTGCACCCTTTACGGCATCAGGGAGATCGTTTAGTAAGAGAGAGAACATTATATTTGAAATCGACGAACCCTGCGGTACTCCCATAGACGAAGGCAGCGGATCTGATTTATTATCGCCATAGCATCCACTACCTGAGAGCGGCCTCGTAACATGTCAGTCAACACCTCGTATGATTTCGCAGCTATGCCATAGTGTTTCAGCTTTAAAGCTAAGGTCTCGTGGTCTGCGACATCGAAGGGCTTCGATAAGTCACAGCACAAGACAGCTACTTGCGCTTTACGTTCACGAGCTGCCAACACACTACGTATCACTTCACGCGTTAGAGAAATCGTAGACCTCCCTTCTCGGTATGCGTATTGTTGTTCACACAGCGCCCCGGTTTCCGATAGGTAGGCCACTAATCGCGAACTCAAGCCGTTTTCGAACACTTTGGCTATTGCTGGTATAATCGATACTGGTCTATATCCATCAATATCGTCCCTTTTGCCCTTGCCTTTAAATATCGGGGACACTTTCGATATTTTCAGCGACGACGGGTACGAGCCTTCTCTAAGACACTTATTAAACAGTGTGGCGAGAACCGGAGCTAGATGCAAAATTGCTAGTTTAATGAGCTCCATCGACACACCGTAAATGTCTTTCGACTTTTTTGGGGGTATTTTGGAGGATACTATGCGGAATACCTCATCAGAAACTTGTTAGTCTGAGGGAACGATCAGATGCTTGCCGTGCTGATACTAAAATTTTACATACAGTAGCAGTATCAGCTTTAGGTGCCCCACAGGCAGCATCTGCATTTAAAAACCGAACATTCATAGCAATTACGGCATCTTTTGGCGAACTAAACTTACTGCCGTTACAATCTTTTACAATCTCTGAGCAGTTCAACCTAGGGGTATTGTTTTTCCCCCTCTCCACATTCACGATTCCCCACATAGCTTTAGATGGATTCGTACTTCCGTCTATTATACTACTATAATGATTTGTCTTAGACATATTCAAAGTCGAAATGTATTTCCTGTTGAGATCGTCAAATATAGCTATTAAGTTATCTTCCTCAGGAAATTGGTCAACTAATTTCGCAATATCAGACAACAATGATTTTGGATTAACCAGGCGTAACCCACGACGCGTCACGTTTGTTATTTGGAGTTCGTTTTATAGGGAAATAATATTATACTTATTTGCTAAAATATTGATCAGTGCCAGCGCAAATGTTTGAGCGGTTTTGTTTCTCTCGCTTACCTCGCACCAATCTATACTGTCAATAGACATAACGACATGACACCATACATTATGCTACATTCATTATGACAGAGTAAATTAGGAACAAAAAGTTATGCGTTTTAATAGGCACCCCTGTTATTTTGCTCGATGGCGAATAATCACCACCCAATTATTGAAATTAAAACGTCGCTAAAAACAAAATGGGTCTTCCTTCGTCGCGCACTCTGTACCATCTGTTTAGACGGCGCGTAGCCGACCACAAGCCTCGGTTTGGCTTGTGCAGATGGCGCGCGCGCCTTTGATCCGTGTCGAAAGAACCGACAAGTGATGGATCGTGCGAACTTTTCGAGCCGCGGCGAGCGTAGTTGTGATGACGCCTAGTGCCAGAAAACACAAAAAGGACATTTTGCCCTGATATCGAGGAGCAAAAGTACTCTTTCCGAGCTGGTGGGATGAAAAAACTATTTTAATTCATGTACTCGAAATTATCAGCGATGACCTCACATTAATCAAATTAATTAATCAAAACCCGCGCTGAATCACAATTGGAGGCTCTGCTCGCGTGTTTGCGCCACGTACCTTTACCCTCCGTATTTCCAATTATGATCAACTTTTCCAGGCTATCATCTCACCTTCCACAGTCTAGACATTCATACTACGACAGTAAAGCCAAATGTCTTCGAGCGTCATCTATGAAACGATGTCGCTATATCGAGCTGCAAGCAGTCCTATAGAAAAAATGACAAACGTATTGAACATGGAGATCAGCAGCTGCACATTCTCCGAAATGTATGTCACCGTTAAATTGTAAACCTCGTCAGATTTTGATATAACGCGTGAGATTATAATATCGCGGTAGGTTAGATTAGTTTGTAAGATCTGGCGGGTTTTAGAATTCTACGGCGACATATCCGAGTAGTGCCAGTACTAGCTATTGGCGTTGCAAATATTATAAGACCGAAAATGTGCGATGTAAGGGCTACGTTATAGACACCAAGATTGTAACTATCGGGGAAAACCCACTCAGGGAACGTAATCCTAAATGTTCTTATCACACTAACACTAGTAGAGTCAAATATCTTCGTTCGTGTTTTTGGAACATCAACCATGAAACGATGTTGCTTTAATGAGATACAAGTCGGTGATGACGTACAACCGAACTACTGGGACTAAAAAGTTGCAGTAGTTCGGTTAACCGAACTAGCAACCGGACTACTGGCACTACTCGGACATATCTCGACACATCCTACGTTTAACTGTGTAACTGCAAACATCAAATTTTAAAACATTAATTCGTGGTTTCTCCTGTTTCTGTGAATGTACAGCTTTGAGATTTGGTGTAGAGCTTTTCAATTAGTAACATTAGTGCTAAAAATTATAAAATATTTTTGAAGTGAAAACTTCTTTAGGCGCGCCTAGACAGATATTTCGTGGGGTGTGAATTAAATTCTAGCGTCACGCTCGGGTATGATAAGAAATCTTCGGTTAAACTCGGGACCATGGCCATAGGCCATCTAGAGATACGTCAGCCAATGGGAAATGATGAAAGGGCGTTGCCTGGCATCATGGCATGGCCATCTAGAAATGTGTGAGCCAATGGGAAAAGCTCACACATTTCTAGATGCTAAGCTAACAAATTCTGAGTTTTAAGTTTTACTTCTATCGGCAGTTCCTATGACTGCCAATTTTTTTTATATTATCACTTTTTAAATAATGGCACATACATACTTATACTTTGCTCTTTTTAATAGCAATGAATACGTAAGTGGTACATACAGATGTTTTTTGTCAGTTTAGATGGTTTAGATAGTCAAATTAGATAGATAGTCAGTTTATGGCTAGATACATAGTTTGCGTCAATCAACCAGATAATGTCACTACTGAAGTCATGCTGTCGGAGGTAATGTAGATAGATAGACTGAACAACTCTCTGAGAGCTTGTTTTTGAAGTGAAAACTTCTTTAGGCGCGCCTAGACAGATTTTTCGTGGGCTGTGAATTGAATTCATTCGTCACGCTCGGGTATGATAAGAAAGCTTCTGGTAAACTCGGGACCATGGCTATTGGCCATCTAGAAATACGTCAGCCAATGGGAAAGGCTGAAAGGGTGTGGACAGGCCATCATGGCATGGCCATCTAGAAACGCATCAGCCAATGGGAAATGTTGCCGCATCTCTAGATGGTCATGCCATGATGGCGAGCCCGCGCCCTCCGGTTACACCCGTGTAGTTTCCAAAGTAAGCTATCAAATTCTGAGTTATAAGTTTTCACTTCTATCGGCAGTTCCTATGACTGCCAATTTTTTTTCTTAACGCTAGGATCTCGGGAACTAGGTACCTACTGGTCCGAATTGTAAGATTCTTTCTCTGTTGGCTAGTCCATTTATCGAGGAAGGTTATAAGCTATTTAACATTAGGTACGCTACTATCGACCGGAGCGGAGCATAAATGACAAGTGTAACAAAAACAGGAAAAAATATTGATCTTCGAGAACTTTCGTTGCGTGACAGCATGTGTCTATCTTTTAAGGCCGATTTACATCAGACGAGCGAATGCTCATTCTATCCCCACTGTATCAAATTCATTTGATGTAAACAAACGTAGAACATTCTTTCGTTGTTTTGTTTGCGTTCGCAAAGATTCTATGGAATATCTAATATCTTTCGTTTACACTAAAAGATCGAGAAAGAATGCTCTTGTTCCAGCTCTAGCTCTATGTTCGTTCAGTTTAAATCTACGGCCTTCATTAGAATCTACGTTTTGACTCTCGGTCAATAGCGGAACGAATGGAGAAATAAAAAGTTCCAATCGTTAGGTACCGCTGGGGACGAACGAAACTTTTTTATTCCCACTCGTCCCCAGTGGGGACGACGATGTGGGACGAACGGGAATTAACCCTGGGGACGAACGCAACTTTTTTTTTCCATTCGTTCCCACTGGGGACGATCGAAACTTTTTTATTCCCACTCGTCCCCAGTGGGGACGACGATGTGGGGACGAACGGGAATAAACCTCCAACCGAATTTGTTCAAAATTTGAATTGGTACAACCAATTTTCGATAGATGGCGTAGCAAAGCGCGCACGGTTCAGCTAGTCCAATATAAAATTGTAAGGATAGTATCCTACAACATAGGGTATGTTCAACGAAAGAAACAAATAAATGGTCAATTTAATAATTTTTATTATTATTCGAAAACATAACCTAAAATTGTTTAACATGTTCCTTATTAGCGTATCAAAATAATAATTAAATGAATAATAAATTATTACAGACTAGATGCCAACACTGTACAGGACCAAGCTCGAGAAAAAAAAGTGGGTTATGCAAATTCGATACACTGAGTTGAAAGGACACCTTTAGATTCTTTACAAAGTGAGGGTGGTTTTGCCTGCATAAGTTCCCGTTCTCGTGATAAAAGTAGCCTATGTGTTGTTCCAGACTGTTTATTATTTGTGTTCCAAATTTCAACCAGATCCATTTAGACGTTACGACGTGATTGAGCAACAAATATTGAAAGATCCAAACTTTGTCAACTATAATTTTAGTCTCGAATAACAGAGCAGAAAACACTATTTTTTGCCCGGGAATCACTCAGGTAAAAGCGTTGAGCGCTGTTAGTAATATAAATACGAAATTTTAGATGTTTGTTGCGCAGTCATGTCGGAACTGATCGGGTTTTAAATGGAATATATTTAGATATAGTCTAGAATAGCACATATGCATTCTAATATGGGAAAATTACGATAACGGGAACAACTCGGACGATGCTGGTTCGATAAATAAATAATACGGCCATCCAGATGACAACTTTGTCCTCACTATGCGAGCAAGCCGATTTCACTAGGAAAGTACACTATACAAACATGTCCCGAGATGTTCCGAATTAAGATCAGTATATATTCTCGAAACGACAGCACTGTATAAGTGATTTACAAAAGAAATCGTGTCTTTCAACTCAGTACATTATTTCAGCGTAACCTATTATAAATGTATCAAAACGAAGAATATAAATAAATATCACTTGGTCTTTGTTGTAAAGTTGATACAAACAAACATTACAGTGTCCCGGTTTGAAGGGCAATGTTTCCTGAGAAATTATAGGGCATAGAGTTAAATCATCTTATTTCTATCTGGGTGTCGAGCGCGGTGGGGTGTTAGGTAACGATTTGGATGCAAATATTTTGTTTATACTTTAAGAGTGCCAGGGCAAGCAGGACATGTGCCTGATGGTAAGCGACACGCCTGTCCATAACAGCACAGTGTCACCCAGCTATGAACATACTTCATGTTCATTTGCATTATTTCTTCTTCATTATTTATTTATTACTTGCATAACAGGCAAGTGACGGTTAAACGGAAACCTAAACCAATAAACATTTAACTAAAGTCATTGCCCTTCAGACTAGAATACAACAACGTTTGAATATTATCGCAAATAAAATAATTAAATAGTGGCGCTCCTTCTTTTCCAAGTTGTTTTTTTTTCAAAAGGCACCCATAATAATATGAAATGACATGTAGGTATGTCACTTCTAATATGATATTATGCCAAAGTTTTTTGCTGTACCAACTTTACAAATTTTAATTATTTTAATTTACACTAACACTTACACGAAAATTTGGTTTCAAATTTAATTTTCGCTTTCATTTAAAAGAGTACCCTTAACACGAAACCGTGCACATATTTAACTTTCAACTTCCATAAATTAATGACATACACCAAATTCAATTTAGTATATATATGTCATTTGTATGGAATTCGTTTGGTTATAGAATGAGTTGTATTATTTCGTGCTAAGGGTATATAAGACAGATTTGGTATTGTACTGATAACTAAGTCTTAAGTAAGGCTTTATACATACTAATTACTATTCTTTTTTTACATAAAGAAAGATTGATGAGAATGAGACATTTATATAATCGCAACTGCTTTACATAAAGGATACCTATATTTATAAAATTCCTGCAACGAAATCTCAACTGCTAAAAAAAAATTTAAGAATGAAATGAATCCTCTTTGAAATGTAGCAAAAGATAGATTTTAAAAGCGAAAGAGAGAAATATGTCATTAGTTAAAACAGTTTCAAAGATTTTAGAAAATACCTTCTTTATACAAAAAAGGAGTGTTGTAAACTACCCTTTGATAGATCTATACCTCCCGAAAACAAGGAATCGTATAAATATTCGGAGTTTATACATATAGTTACATTTTGAAGAAATTTTATAAAAATCTCAATGACATAGGGGAGTTTTAGAAAATGTCCCTTACAAAGAGAAAGAGTTTTACAAATACATATCTTCATTACATTGAACTGAAGGAGTTTTGTAAAAATCTTCCGAACATACAGTTTTTTAAATAATTCCTTCGTGTGTAAAAAAGTAGATAGGTGCTTCGTTTACATAGAGCAATTTTACAAATATCTCTTTTACGTGGAAAAGAAGTTTTATAAAAATCTCCATTACACAAAGGAGTGTTATAAATATATCAGTTTACATAATTATAGAAGGAGATTGTATAAATATCTCTCCCTTCCATATAAAATTGGAGTTTCGTAACTATTAAAATGTCGTGTTAATTTAAGACGTCAATTATTGTGCTGTCAACTGTCAGATTGAAATCATTATTTAGTCTGTTCCAAAAAGGGATGTCCTTAAAACGATTCTTTTTTTGTCCGTCGATTCTTTGTGAATCGAATTATTTTTTATTCGTTTCTTTATGTCACACTCATAAGAATTAAAAATATTTAAATTATTAAAACCATAGTAATAAAACGATACTGGCTGTTTGGTTTGGTATTATCAATCTCTCTATAACGGCTAACGCTTAAAATAATTGAATATTAAAAACACAGCCGAATCAGCTGAAACTACATTGAAAAACTACAAATAAGAAACTTATTTAGAAACATTAGTTTAAAAGATATGTTTAAAATTGACAGTACAATGTTAGTATTGCCATATTAGGAAAACTATTTTGGATGGTTTCACCCGTCGCGTCGTTGGTAACACATATAAAAACATTACACAGTACTTGACCGCGAGAAAGCTAAAGAAATTGCGGGTAGTCTCTCGTTGAGAAATAAGGCAATCTCCATCTACCCTCATTTGGTCTTCAAAAAGCCGCAGAGTTATCATCACGATACACAACACTAAATAATTGCTTACATAGTGAGTAGTTCATAACGATGAGTATGTTGAGAAACTCTCTGCTTTATAACGTACTATTTAAGGTTCTTTATAGCCTGCCCTGTGAATTCGATTAAACTGAGCAGTTGCAATAATATTTCTTCAAATACAATTGATTGTTTGCAAGTTTTGCAGCTCCAAAACAGTTCAACTATTTAGCGGTGTTAGTATAGATATATATTTTGAGCAATAGCGGAATGGTATTATTTTGACAGTCGATTTTTTAAATGCAGGAAAAAAGTGCGTAAACAAAGTTTTTAATGTAGGTAGGTACTTAATTTTTTTTTGGTAAAAACGTGTAACTACCACTTAAGTTTTCGTGTTTTATTTATTTTAATTGTTTACTTTTTTATGTATTGAGGGTAGAAATAAAAAGAAAACATGGTTGTTTATTTTTTAGTTGAGAATTTAGGCGGAGAATAATATTTATAGTGATCGTTTGTAGTTATTGTAATTCTGGTCTTAATTGTATTTTTTATTTAAATGTAGGTAAATTATAATAAACTAGTTTTGATAAAATCACAAAAGTTAATTCTAAATTAATTAAATTGAATTAATAATGTGATTCCCTAAATTTAAAGCTTCGCAATCAAACTACTGTCGTGTTAGTGAACAAAAATGTGTCAACACAATTTTCTACCAAAATTAGTAATTTTTAGCATGGTATCATTCAAATCTACCAATGTATTGAAAAAATTGTGTAAAGACATTTTCTAGGAACTCCCGAATCTGTTATGTTTTTTGTAAATGTTCTCATATAAAATATGATTAACGAAGTAACGACTTCAAATGTCACAGATACTAGGTAAAATCATATTTTAATCACATGTCGTTGTTGTTAAATATGAGAACATTTATAGAACTATTATTATGGATATGGTATTTATCATAAATGCATGCTAACCTATCACCGATCTATTGTAGCATGGACAAATTTATATCTTTCTCAACCAAAGTACAGATATTGAAATATTATCTTGAAAATATTGTCTATAACTTATGTTTTCCAAAACTGCCATTTTGTGAAGTTAACAAAAAAAAATTTATTGGATGATATAAAAAAAAACGTTTTTATTCGTCGGTTTTTCGAACGTGCAACGTATTGATGTTTTTAATCTACTAATTGTTATAATAGGCTTACGTTGGTCCGCTATATCGCCTGTTTATAAAAAACGTTGCGGTCTACCATGGAGCGCATATATCTAGAAGAATCGGATTCGCTTTCGATTTCGACACTTAAGATTGTATTCACTGAAACTCACTTTGGCAACGCATTCCAGATTGCAGCTGCACATATAACGAAAAAGACGCCAAACATAAATACTTTGACGAATGTCGATGCCCAAAAATTTAAAAACGTGTTAAGCCATTTTTGTTGATTTTTTATTTTGAAATAAAAATCGATTTTAAACGATTTACGATCGACCTCATTATTTATTTAACGTTTTATTCATTCCAAGTATCGTCCTGTGAAAACTTAAGTAAGACCTTTCGATATATTATTATGTCTATCTTATTATTTTAATCCTAGCTTTTACTACAATAACATACGTAAGCCTCAATATTTCTATAATTATCAGGATTACACGTAAAACTATTTATTTAATTTCTACTATTCCGACAGCGGTTGGTAGTTTTATTTAAAATAAATACTGGCAATTCTGTTATTTTGGCGCGAATTATATTTTTTAACTCTAACGGACTGTGTTTTACTTTAAAGATATGTCATAACCGCTGGCACTATAAGTACGATCTACTTATGTATATTTTCAACAGATGCGCAGCACCTTCGTAATTTCGAAAATAAATAGTCAGAACTAAGTCAAATCAAATATATATTCGTCAATATCGTCATTCAAAACTATCAATCATTCTCGTCAATCAAAAGTTAACTTAAAAGCGAACATAATTACGCTATATATTACTATGCACTATTTACATTTTTTGGGATTACAATAGCGTATTTGGCATGAGTTTGTAACGCCACATCTCGAAAAGAAACCCGATTTATTTCAGCGCCATCTAGCGGTGAGCTCAGGACTTGTAAGTCCGGATGACGTCTTTGATCTGGGCTCGACAGAGCGGGCACTGTCCGCCTCCTTTCCCGCGCCATTGTTGCACCGCACAACGATAGCACATGCACATATGACCGCACATGTATAGCACGCTATCGATTGGATTTTCGTAACAGATAGTACACTCAGTTCCTGTCAGGTTACCTTCGCCGATCACAGAGTATATAGGCTGCGAGCGACTCGTCGAAGGGGCGTTCATCCTTTCGTTCATTCTCTCGTTCACTCGCTCGTTGATTCTCTCGTTCACTCGTTCGTTGATTCTCTCGTTCACTCGCTCGTTCATTCTCTCGTTCACTCGTTCGTTGATTCCGTTCACGTGGCCGTTGGGGAGGGATTCGTTGACGCTGTTCTGGCTCGACGAGGAGCACTGGGCGGCGTTGCGCGGGAACGAAGGCTGGTTCAGCGACGAACATGATGGTTGAGATGTCATGGGCTGCAGCCCAGTGATAGACGCCAGTTGGGATGATTGAAGCCGCTGAAAGAAAATAAATATTTACATTAGATTTTTGTCAGAAGACCTTGTAGATGTTGAAACAGATTATCGAGTTTTGTTGCATGGGGTTGAAATCTGGAACACAGTTCGAAAATAGGTTGGAACGATTCTTGATGTCTTCAAATCGAGAGTGGCTTCTTCTAGGTAAACACGCTCCATCGTAGACTGCATCGTCACTAAACATCAGACGAGATGGCGTACAAGTGCAAACCTATTAAAGTGAAAAAGAACTGACAGCACATAGGCCAATTTATATCCTTGGAAAATCAGACCTTTCCCCTATCAAAAAGAGCTGAACACGGCTAGAGGTTTCCTCTTGAAAAATCTAAACTGAATAAAGAATTTTATTATTAAACATAAAGTGTAGGAACTCACCTCAATATAATGCGCACTGGCGACAGCCATCTGCTGGTGGTTGACCTCGTTCTGACTTCCGTTCTGCGGCGGAAGACTGACGACGAGCACCGTCCCCCCCGCGCCGGCCTGGATGGGAGCTGACCCCGTCAACACCCTCAGCTGCTGCGGCGGAGTCTGCGCTTGAACTCCTTGAGAGGACAACATCCTAACCTTCTGCGTCGCCCCATAGATATCAACAAACGCCCAAAGTCTCAACGTATGGTCCACATGCATCACTGTCACTGGGTTCGACCCATTCCTGCTGACCCTCACTTCTCCATCCACTGTCAAAGTCACAGCGAGTTCGTCTCCGCGGCGGAGACCGTTGGCCGCGTCTCGTCTCACTACCCAGTATTCTGGACGGTCCAGAAGATGCTCAGCGTCTGTTGGCAAGTCGCAGGGCCTCAAAACTGCCGGATCGCACGACGTCAGACCGATAGCCAAGCTCCCGGCGTACGCGACGTCTGTCGCTAGGATCTGGACGACGATGGTTTGTCCCGGACGCATAGGTCTCGCTGTAAAGACGTAGCCCTGGCAGAATTCTCCATCTAACCTAGCAGCTACGCCTCTGTCATTTATAAAGTGCACATTGCGTCCTTTAGTTCTGTGGAGGCTTAGAGGCACGAGCGGGTTTTGGAATCTTGGAGCTGGCAAGGGTTCATCCACAGATAAAGACCTCATGCCACTGACTAGTCTGTCTTCTTCGACCGGGCTGCATGTCGCTTGTCTGACCTGATTCGGGACTCTGGGATCCGCGAACTGAACTGCAGTACAATTCCCATAAACATCCACCAACGCCCATAAGGGGTTTCTCGTGTCAACGCCCGAAAAGAACAAACCCTTTTCTTCCCCATTGATCCCGAAATGAACATCGCCTGCAGCATTTACGTAGTAATACAAAATATTGTCTTTTTCACAGAATCTTTCGCCGAGAGCCTTGGCCCAGTTTCCCGGTTTGTTGGTGAGATCTGGGCAGGCGTATTTGGGCAAGGCGTGGGACAATGTGGCCGGGTCGTGGGTCGTGAAGCCGAATCTAATGACGCCGCTCCAACTGTTAGAGATCTCCACGAAGCGGAGACACACCTGAAAAAACAAATTGGTTCATCAGATTTCGGTGAATAAGTTAAAATAAATTAAATTAAAAACTAGTGATCGTATTGCTCGTAATTCTTTATAAGAAGGAAATAGAACAGAAACTTAGTTAAATTCAGATAACTATATAAAAATTGTGACCCTGATGTGGGCAGATCATCAGGCAATTTAGGTTATCAGTATATCGGCAGAAACTCTCGACATCTATTAGATACGGATTAGATTTAAGATCAAGTTCCACTTCTGAGCGAACTAGGGCATCGGATAACGAAATCTATCACTATGTAGGTCATAAATGTCAACAGCACTTTTGCAAGGTGGAAAGTTTATATTTCGCAAAATGGTGAAATTACTTTCTTTTGTTACAAGCACCATTTGGAAAAGTAGTATTCATTGATATCAGAATCTGATAAAGTGACCATCTCATTGACCATAATAGGATATGGAGCAAATTGCTATTTGCCCCGAACACGGCAGCTAATTGCAATCCATACAGAAGGATTTCAACGCCGTAGAACCGTATCAAAACACGATACATTTCCTCATTGACTAAGTCAAGTATCAGGTTATCATAAGCCTATAGCAGTCTCAAAACTACCAATCTTCTCATTGACTCTTAATTGGCCTAGCGCTGAATGCGACCCCTTTGCAAAAGGAAATACGTCGCACGCTGGAACCGTCTCCAATTTCTGCCCCATGGGCCTAAGTACCAAAGCATCATAGCCTAGCACCTAGCACTGAACGCAAACCTTGCTTCAATCAATCAGCGTAAAGATACAAGTTCGTGCTGAGACCGCAACACGAGACCACGACACGAGACCGCGACAGGAGACCGAGACAGGTCGCGGTCTCGGCGCGAACTTACAATCCCATAATGTCAAGTGCCTGTCGCGGTCTCCGGGCGAACTTGTACCTCGCTTAACTGTTTCAAACAACCGATGAAAATTTTCTCATTGACTAAAACCAAGTACCAGGGCATCATAAGCCTATATCAGTCTCAAAAACACCAACCTTCTCATTGACTCGAACTGGCCTAGCGCTGAATGCGACCCCCTTGCAGAAGGATTCGACGCGTCGCGCTGTTGAGCCGTCCCGAGACACCCTGACGTTTTCTCCGTGGATGGAGTGGAAGCCCAGGGGCGGGAGATTGTTGGGTGTGCCGCCCGAGCACGATGTCCTCGGGGCTGGAACAATGAGAAATGAAACGTTTAGTTATTGATAAAGTACTGCAACACAATAGACAAAACATATTTTGGTACGTTAAAGAGTTGTAGTGGTAGGACTCTTGGCAGAGTCTGCCTGGGGAAGTATGTACCTTTGCCAGTTATTCTACCGCGAAGCAGTAATGTGCACGGTTCCGGTTTGAAGGTCAATGTTTCCAGAGAAATTACAGGGCTTAGAGATGTAACATCTTAGATCTCTGGGTGACAAGCGCAGTGCAAGGCTAGGTTAAGATTTGGACTGTTCATGTTCCAATAGTTTCTGTAATATTTCACTTTGCTGTTATGTGGCAAGGAGTGTTGCTTACCATCAGGCACATGTCTTGCTCGTATTGTCACACTTACTTTAAAAATATGAAACGTTGTATCGTCTGAATCTCTGAATCGATCGAGTTGCGAGAAGCGAGACCGATTAACAAGCAATAAAGAGGCACGATGGAATGATGTTCGGGTGTTTGTTGCTCAATCACGTCGTTACTAATCGGGTTGAAATTTGGAAAACAGCTAAATAATAGTCTGGAAAAACACATAACATATTTTTTATCCCGGGAAATACGCGGGGTACATTACTAGCATCGGTATTTAATATAACAATCTCAATCGTAACAAATGCTCCCCTATCTCCACCCCAAGAGCATTATTGTAGTCGCCCCTAACTCGCGAACCAAGATGGCGGCCGCGTCACCTGCCCGACAGATGCGCGCGCGCAGCTTGACTCGGCTAACTCCGATCTTAAATGTCTTCAATTTACTGAATTACTCAGCTTTCTTTGTACAGCAAAGGTCATTTAGATGTCTCTATAATACTAGATATAGTATAGAAAGCATGCAGGTGGAATTGTGGTACATATTTCAAGGTTTATTTTTGTCGTGTCTTGCTAAAGCCAACTCTATTAGTCACTATAGTAATCTATCAGTCATATATAGTATTATTTTTTGTTTGTTTATTTTAATGCTAAAAACATTACATATAATTTGTTTGTCTATACTAATATTATAAAGAGGAAATATTTGTTTGTTTGTTTGTAATGAATAGGCTCCGAAACTACTGGACCGATTTCAAAAATTCTTTCACCTTTGGAAAGCTACATTATTCCCGAGTAACATAGGCTACGGCAGATGGCGCTGCAGTTGATATCTAGGTTATTATTCGAGCGAAGCCGGAGCGGGCCGCTAGTAACGAATAATTTCTTCAAATCAAATTACATTTCTACAGTATGTTCATGACATCTTCAGCTAGTCGCGTTTAAAAGGGAATTTGTACACCACGAACAGTGGGCGCCCAAGATACAGGCTTTGCCTAGTTTGGGGTCCATCGATATCTCGAAGCGAAACAATCTAACAAAGAAATCTGGCAATATTAGTTATAAGTGAATTGTATTTTATATCTCTTAAAGGAAAGTACCTGGGTGACCGAGCTTTGCTCGGTTTAAATACTAAATATACTTAGATACCTACAGATAAAAGACTCCAAGACTCCAAAAAAAAAAGAGAACCCGTCTGGATTCGAACGCAGAGCTACTAATTCGTGACCGCTATTATGAGCGCCCGACTTCCCGTCTGAGCTAATTATGCTGTCGCGTCACGCGGCAAAATTTACCTTCACAATCTAATGTCTAATGTGACAGTTTTTCATTGTCTAAAAACGCGCATAATATGCGTTTTTTTTTAAATAAGACCTAGTTAGATCGATTTATCGTCCCCGAAATCCCCTGCATACATAATTTCATTAAAATCCGTCGAGCCGTTTCCGAGATTCAGATTCTATATATATATACATATTTATATAGGTACAAGAATTGCTCGTTTAAAGGTATAAGATAAATGATTATCTTACCTTATCTATACTAATATTACAAAGCTGAAGAGTTTGTTTGAATGCGTTAATTTCAGGAATTACTGGACCAATTTCAATATGTTTTTACCAGTTGAATATGACTGTATGTGATCCCCGACTGCTTTAGGTATGCTATTAATGTACTAACGGGCGAAGTTGGGACGGACTGCTAGTAAATTACACTAGCATCGCCCGCGCCTTTACCCATGTAGTTCCCACTTATTTTTCTGGGATTAAAAGTAACCTGAGTTCTTCCAAACTACAATCTAACTGTATTTGGATATTTTGATGTTCGTTGCTCAATAACGTATAAACGGATCCGGTTTAAATTTGAAACACAGTAACATTATAGCTTGAAAGAACACATAGGCCACTTTTAATCCCGAAAAAAAAGGGTTGTCTGTAAAGTCGGTTTACTGACGATAGTTGAACGTGACAACGTCTTAAGAAAATACTTATGGAATGATACTGACGACGTCATGCGGCGAGGTAACGGCGGTAACGGCACATGACGTCATGTTTTGCGGGCGTGCAGCCGGCTTCATCGAATTATAAGACGTTATCACGTCAAAAAAAAAACGGGAACGGGATCAAAGCGGGTAAAACCGCGTTGCACGGCTTGTGCTTCATATTTAGTGGTTTTAGAGCATTGATTATCATCAACACCATGACAGAGGAAGCGGGACTTGCCGGTCCCGATCGCACGTGGCCACACAATGGGGTGTCACCCTTGACTAGCCAAGGGTGAAGCATGGGGGTCCATTTACACGCGTCGCTTGAGGTACATCTGATACGGTCGTGGATTGCATCAGAGGAAAGTAGACAAAGCAACAAGTACGTAACATCGATAAAAAAATTGGCAGTCATAGGAACTGCCGATAGAAGTGAAAACTTGCTGTTGCCCTGGTACTGGTACCTAGGGGCAAACGCAACTCTTTTATATTTCTGTTGTCCTGGTATCTGGAGATAAACGCTGGGCTGTTGGAGGTAGGTAATCGAAACTATTTACTGTTTCTGTTGCCCTGGTAGGTACCTGGCCGTTTTTACCGAGTTTACCCGAAGATTTCATATCCGATCCGATCCATTATCATATCCAAGCGTGACGATTGATGAATCCAATTCACAGCCCACGAAAATTCTGTCTATAGCGCGCCTAAAGAAGTTTTCACTTCAAAATACTTAATATTATAAAGCTGAAGAGTTTGTTTGTTTGAACGCAAGGATCTCGGGAACTACTGGTCCGAATTGAAAGATTCTTTCTCTGTTGGATAGTTCATTTATCGACACCGGTGGCAGTTGCGATGGTCGATGGTCATTTGCACAGATTAATCGCTACGATATATCGTTACGTGTGTAGCTGGCTTTAGTACAGATACTCGTAGACAAAGTAATTAAAGAAAATGTGTATAGTTCAAGTGTAAATCTGATAAAATCACCTCATCAGGTCCTTATCTCGAGTACTTTCGAAAGCCAGGTGTCTCGTCGTGAGGGGTGGCAGTTTTAAGGGGGCCCCAGCATCCGGCGGAAGTGAATAACGATCTAATATCGTCACTCCATTCAAATATAGAACTTGCGGGGGAGTGCGCCGGATATAAGCTAGATACGATTTGTAGAAATCGGAAGTTGACGAAAAAATTCGGATGGGTAATTTGATATTTTCGATTCGATTCGATATTGATTTATTGAAGTGAAAACTTCTTTTGGCGCGCCTAGACAAATTTTTCGTGGGGTGTGAATTGAATTCTAGCGTCACGCTCGAGTATGATAAGAAATCTTCGGGTAAACTCGGGACCATGGCGATTGGGCATATAGAAATGCGTCAGTCAATGGGAAATGCTGAAAGGGCGTGGCCTGGTCAACATGGCATGGCCATCTGGAAATGCGTGACCCAATGGGAAACGCTGACGCATTTATATATGGCCATGTCATAATGGTCAGATCACGCCCTCCGGTTTCACCCGTGTAGTTTCCAAAGTAAGCTATCAAATTCTGAGTTATAAGTTTTCACTTCTATCGGAAGTTCCTATGACTGCCAATTTTTTTTTGTAGTGACGGGATGAGCAAGAAGTACGCTTTTTTTTCAATTCAATTTATTTATTCGAGTTATTATTTCGCAAGAAAATTTAGTACCAACGTTAACAAAACGGTGTGAGGGTTTTTGAAACAAACGAAAATCAAAAATTTACTTTCATATGAAAGTAATTTTTTGGTATATAGGTACCTCGATGACTTAGGCCAATATTGTCCACGTAGCTGCACGACATCCGCACGATTTCGACAATTGTCGGATGCAAGACGAATGCTTGCATCTTGCGTACAATTAATGAAGTCTGTGTCCACGATGCGACAACGACACGACAGCCGCACGTCTTGCGTTTGTTTGTAGGATGCATGCATTCGACAAAAGACGCGTGCGTGGACAGTAGGGCTTAGTGTGATGGTTTCTTATGAAATTTAGTCGAGTGTTCGAATTTAATTTTTAAATTGAAGTCGGTTTTGTTTTTCGGCAAAAATAAAACATTTTCCCTAAAAAAAAAAGAAGAATAGCTTAAAATAATATGACGGCGCATAGATTTTCACATTTGCTACCGCGAACTTCCCCCCGTCTGTCAACATTCAAAACACAAAACAGTCATTAGTATCGCTGCGCGCGCGCCGATTTTAATAATTCTCATGCGGAAGTTATTTTTAACATCTCTCGGTGTGTTTTCTGCTATTTTTGTAGTTTTAAATGTGTATTTTTGTGACAAAAATAAATGTTGCTACCTAAATTGCCGCGGTACGATTCTGTACGGTTTTAATTTTGGTGTTTTCAAGTATAGAGATAATCAGTTTCTTCTCAGTAATCTATCGCCATCGTAAACTGCATCGTCGCTTTACATCAGGCGAGTTAGCAGTCAAATGGAACCCTATCTATATATATCTTATATATAAAATTCTCGTGTCACAGTGTTTGTTTCCTTACTCCTCCGAAACGGCTTTACTGATTTTAACCAAAATTTATATGCATATTCAGTAGGTCTGAGAATCGGCTACTAGCTATTTTTCATACCTTTAGATATTTATATGGCAAAACAACGTTTGCGGGGTCAGCTAGTATATATATATATATATATATATATATATATATATATATATATATATATATATATATATTTTCTGTAGTGGTAGGACTCTTGGCAGTCCGCCTGGGGAAGTACCACACCTTTGCCAGTTATTCTACCGCAAAGTAGGAATGTGCAAACATTACTGTGTTCCGGTTTGAAGGGCAATGTTTCCAGAGAAATTACAGGGCTTAGAGATATAACATCTTAGATCTCTGGGTGACGAGCGCAATGCCGTGCTAGGCAATGATTGGGACTCTTCATGTTCCAAAAGCTGCGTGTCACTGTGCTGTTATGTGGCAGGCATGTTGCTTACCATCAGGCACATGGACTGTTCGTCTCGTTACTCATTATTTAAAAAAAAAATCTAAACCACTATTACGAAGCTGAAGAGGTTTTTGAAGTGACAATTTCTTTTGGCGCTCCACAGACAGATTTTTCGTGGGCTGTGAATTGAATTCTACCGTCACGCTCGGGAATGATAAGAAATCTTCGGGTAAATTCAGGACCATTCATGACTAAATTGTATGTAGGTATCCTTTATGGCGTGAACAATATTTCATTCATTCATTAATTCCATGGCCATTGGCATGCTGACGCATTTCTAGATAGCCATGCTCATGGCCAAGACCTCCGGTTTCACCCGCGTAGTTTCCAAAGTGAGCTATCAAAATCTGAGTTATAAGTTTTCACTTCTATCGGCAGTTGCTATGACTGCCAATTTCATTTTATTTGAACGCGCTAATCTCAGGAACTACTGGACGGATTTCAAAAAATCTTTCAAAGTTGGATATATGTATGTGATCCTTGAGTACTAACTAGGCTTTATATTATGAACCACGAGCAAACCGGGGCGGACCGCTAGTGTTTTAATAAAAATAAATACAATAAACTACCAGGCTGGCATAAACCAAAAGCGTTACACCCACCCACCCTTCTGTCACGTAATTAGCAGCCAATTGCACAATGCCTATTAGCCTATTCCTAGTATCTAGATCGGTGCTGACGTCAAACCATCGCCCACATTTAGCCCGCGGGATTGCACCAGGAAGGATGACGTCATTCGTGACATTTGCGCCTCCGTGTTTTGTTTTTAATAGGCGCGAGATGGCGTTTGATACGTGTCGGTTTGATTTAGATTATGCGTTCCTGGTACCTCGGCCAATTTATAACCTCTTCGGATTTATGCGTCTCTAGTACGTAAATATAAAGAGGTGGGAGTGATGTTCCGCTTTGAAGGGGAATGTTTTCAGATAAATACGAAGGTACTATTTAAAAATATTGGTTGGTAGTCCATAGGGACTGCCGATAGAAGTGAAAACTTATAACTCAGAATTTGTCTAAATAAGTCTTCTAAGCATGGCCATCTATAGTCTTTTCCAAATTGTGTTGCTGTTAGACGGGTAATAAATATAAGACATATTTTTTTAGGCTTGAAGACTCTTATTTCCAGAAGATAAATACGAATACATTGGGTTCCAGCTTTGAATGGAAATGTTTCCAGACGAACGAACCGAACGGTTAGGCCGATCGGCCTCTCTTCAGCGCTGTCGCTTGCACGCTCGGCTCATGTGGAATTTAAATGCGTGCGTGCATCAGGCGTTCATCGATTTATAAGACGTTCTCACGCATACAAAAAGGAATTTATACGAACAATAATAAAACTAAATTTTTATTTCGAAACAAATGTGACCGACCAGACAGACATACACTCTGTATAAAATAAAATGAAATTATTAAAATCCTTGAATGACACCCACGCACGAGAAAGCCAAATGTACCAGGGCAGCATAAACGCGAACGATGTCTTCGCTTTCATCACACAAAGACAAGTCTGACGACGTCACAATTAATTAATTACATTCAGACAAAGACTTAATAAATCTTTCCCATTTCACGTCGCGTTTTAATCTCATGCCTTCTTTTATGTTATGTTTTACTAGTACTTTTGGACAGTCAGGCACACAAAAGTAACACAACATGTCACAAAAGGCAGACTTATCGCCAAAAGCGGTCTCCGCGAATCAATCAAACCACTGTTTTACAACTTACAACAGCTCAAGAAGGGTCTGTCTAGCGTAAATATTTCAAATCACAAGTACTAAGCCTAAAGGATCATGTTGAAGGGGAATGTTAGCAGATAATTTGGAGGGAATAGTAATTATCTTTTATATTATGATGTATGTATCTCCGAGCAAGCGTAGTGCAGTACTACTAAGCAATGATTTAAACTCTTCGTATTCAAAAAGTTACGTAGCACTGTGTTGTTTGTTACGGCTAGTTACCATCAGGAGAACGTTGTGCTCGTCCTGTCATTAAAAAAAAAAATCTTTCCTCCCACTTCATTGATTCCAAAGTACCAGGGCGTCATAAAGACACAAGAGGCATTTAATATACCTTGCGCCAACATAAACGGTTTGTGGCGTAATTTTTGAACTGTTCTACTTACGTACAACGGCTATTGTTTCTCGTAACAGAATATCAAGAGTGGCGCCAATAATAAACAAAGTTTAATGTTTGTAGTCTACATGACCACATCCCCTTGAGAAATGTATCACATTCACACAGATGTACACGAGTGGTTTAAGGGTTGTTTAATCCCTTGAGGGGGGAATATCTGGGGTAAGGGGGTCAATACAATGAAAATAAGATTAAGGTTTCGACTACACATAACGACATTGGAGAATACTATTGCGTTTTGTTTTTATAACCATCTATTTATTTAAAACGCAAGAAGTATTCACTTCAAAAGACATCATTAGACCACTCCATATTACCACAGTTGGGACTCCAGGCAATCACAACGTTGGGCAAGTGACCGCCATCACTACAACTCCAAAGATATCTTACTCACAACTCACAACGTCAACACACTGTAAACATCGCGAGGAAACCGACATGGTCCAATAAAACAAAGGAAGTTTACTTCACAGCTCTAATTCTTCATCCAATCACTCCGGGTCTAATTAAACGAAGGTAAATATCGTATTTCCCTTAGAGCAATAACTAGGTGGAGGGAGTTACACCGGTTTGTCGCTTCACTGCGCAACGTCGTCAGCTTTGACCGACTAATGGGCGCTAAATTGGCGTTATAAAAAGTAAGACACGAAAATATTGTAAAAGAAATACTTTCCGGCGACTTTGTCCGCATATCTTATACCTTTAAACGAGCAATTCTTGTACCTATATAAATATGTATATATATATAGAATCTGAATCTCGGAAACGGCTCGACGGATTTGCATGAAATTATGTATGCAGGGGATTTCGGGGACGATAAATCGATCTAACTAGGTCTTATTTAAAAAAAAACGCATGTTATGCGCGTTTTTAGACAATGAAAAACTGTCACATTAGACATTAGAATGTGAAGGTAAATTTCGCCGCGTGACGCGACAGCATAATTAGCTCAGACGGGAAGTCGGGCGCTCATCATAGCGGTCACGAATTAGTAGCTCCGGGTTCGAATCCAGACGGGTTCTCTTTTTTTTTTCAATTCGTTTTTTTTAAGAAAATATATTTCTTGGAATCTTTTATCTGTAGGTATCTAAGTATATTTAGTATTTAAACCGAGCGAAGCTCGGTTACCCAGGTACTACTGATATTAATGTTTCCAGTGAAGTTACAGGGCATAGACACAAAACATCTTATATCTCTCCGTGTGACGAGCGCAGTGCTAGGTATTGATTTGGACTTTTCATGTTCCAATAGCTGCGTATCACCGTGTTGTTATGGGCAGGCTTGTTGCTTACTATCAGGCACATCTCCTGCTCGTCTCGTCACTCGAGCAAAAAAAAAATATTGTCTGTAAAGTCGGTTGGTGTACGGACGATAGTTTAACGTGACAACGTCGTAACAAAACATTGATAGATGCGGCGCAGGCGTACAATGAGCGTAACGGGACACTTTTTCGTGCATGCACCCGGCGTTTATGGATTTATTAGACGTTGTCACATCAAAAAAAATAACAGCAGAATTTCTAAGGATTCATTCCAAATATGGCCACGCTACTACAGATACACTACTCCGTCTAACAGTTCATTCCTCTGAGGTGTTCCACACCAACTATTAATTAATCTGTGACAGGATGCGCGTACGCATCGATGCGCATCTCCATTACAAGGAGGAAGGGGATGTTGCTATTACAATACAGTGCAATGGTGTGTACGTAATTATTAGTGACGAACAGAGTAGTTTATTTGATACTAGCTCGTGAATGTATGAAAGTATATTAAGACAATTCTATTCATTTATTTCGCTAGTTTATAGTTTTTTTTCTGGTGCTCCGAAATTTTTTTAGTTACCTAATAAACCTTCACTTATGATGTTGTGTCTAAACTAACCTCAAAATTTTTAAGGGGAGGTTCAATTTTTTTTTCACGTATATGGGAACCATATATCGGCTCCGCGCCACTTTACGGGCTAGCAGCGGCCCCGCGGCTTTTCCCGCGTAGTTCCCGTTCCCGTTATTTTTCGGAGATAAAAACTAGCCTATGTGTTTTTCCACACTATAATCTAACTGTGTTCCAAATTTCAGCCTGATCCGTACGCTACGACGCGACGTGATGAGCAACAAACATCCATACATTGACATATTATATTATTAGGATTTAATGTTGTCGTTTGCGTGTAATTGTCGACCGCATCATCGATTGACATCGGGCGAGATGACGTTCAACTGTAAACCTATTATTGTGAAATAAAACTGACATGCGTAATCCTACTAATATCATAAATACGAAAAAAAATAAGGTCGGAACGGATGAACGGATTAGGATGAAATTATGAAACACTGTTAGAATATAAGAATATGTTGGAATATATCACATAGGCTACTTTTTATCCCGCGAAAATAACGGGAACGAGAATTACGCGGGTAAAACAGCGAGGCGATGCTAGTTGCTGTTTATCTGTAGCTAAACTGGCGACGTATTGTACAATATTAGGGCTATAATACTAAAATAATTCGAAGTTATATATTTCACTTCTATCGACATTCCATATGACTGTATTTTTCATATAATAATAGGAAAAATAAAAAGCCGATTTAAAGGTTAACCTTAGATAATAATAAAGTTAACCTTTAATCCAACACCCGTTTCTGTATCGCTATTTTTAGACCCTTTCATAAACACTGGAGCGATATGAAACAGGTGGATAAAATTAATATTTATAAAAGGGCTCCATATATAAAGGTTGCGGTGTATCCTTAGCTGCGCTATACAAAGTTGAGCAGAAAATTTGTACTAAGCCAAAATTGATGCGTTCATAATAGACAAGGTGCCTATGAAAATGTAATTAGTCAGTCAGTTAGTTCATTAAAAAATATTGTACACGTATTTTTAGGGTTCCGTAAAACGTAAAAACGGAACCCTTATAGATTCGTCATGTCTGTCTGTCTGTCTGTCCGTCCGTATGTCAAAGCCACTTTTTGCCGAAACTATGAGAACTACACTGTTGAAACTTGGTAACTAGATGTATTCTGTGAACCGCATTAAGATTTTTTCTTTTGTTTCACAAACAAAAAATGTCGAAGATATAGTGCTAAGAAGTTTCGAGTTACGTCACGACTATATACAATTTTTAAGTAATTGTGACGTCACAACCACTCCAGAAGTTTGATGATCTATAATCTTTGTCGATTTTGAATAATTTTATAAAACAAAAAATCGTGTCCCATATTTTTCGATGATCTAGCTGATGGAACTAATTAAAATGGTATATTTTGAAACAGTAATCGTCCCAATAATTGTACTGGTATAGAAAAACAGCAGAACTAAGTATTCGCAAAGTTGTTGTAAGTTTAAATTACTTTGCATCATGTCATTTTCATAAAAAAATTCACAACATCTATTGATTGACCAAAAATGTAAACTATAATCTACGTCATTCATTCCAACGAGACAATTGAATGCCGGTCGCCATATTTGAATGACGCCATATTGGCGGGAATTTTTCATGGTACCGAGAAAGTTTGAAATATACTGCAAGCATTAGCGTCTTTGTCTAGGGTGGACAACAGTCCTTTGTCCACCCTAAAAAAACTCGAACCGATCAAAACTAAAAAATCACTAGGTTTGAAGAAAACAAAGTAAATTATTTTAAATGTTTTTTTAAGGTGACCGCGTTTCGTGAAATTTTGGTATAATAATTTTACATCCTAAAATCTGAAATGTGGTACACACCTTTAGTTCCACAGACAATATATTGAGAAACACAGTTAAATAGATAATTATAATCATCTTTCAGTGAAACCGTTTCGCTTAGAAATTTGTTTTTATCTTATTTACTTTTTAGGGAGGGCAGGGTGGACGTTCTAGGGTGGACATTGCCCGCATAGCTCCTAAACTGCACCTATAATATATAATACTCTTAAATCAATTATTGAGCAAAGATCTTGTTTTAAATGACGAGCAAAATATTTATTTTTAGTCTACACATTGAAAGCTTTTTCAAACGCTCTATGTACGTAGCTACACCTAACGGCAACCCATAAAATGTCGCCCCCAAACAAAAAAGAATCGATTAAAAAATCAGCAGAAACAGTGACCCAAAGCCCAAATAAGCCCAAAACGTCTCCAAAATACACGATTAATACGAAATTCGGTTACGATAATCCAACGCCAAGCCCCTCGGGCGAATCTGAATCCAATTTGCGACCGCCCCCGAAATCCGTTGAGGCGAAAAATGGCCCCAGATTCGGTCGAGGTTACCATCTGTCCCCTTATTAGACGATGAGTAGCGATGTCCCCACGGGTGTGTTGTGGTCCTTAGCTGGCTACGAAATAAGGAAGGCTAATTTCTAGGGCTTTCTTTTATTATATCGAAATAAGAAAGCATAATTTTTAATAATAATTTTTTCTTTCATCATTGAAGTTACCTATACATCTTTTGGCACGTTTTGGGGGAAAATTATGAGTAAGTAGTTTTTTCAATGCGCGCACGTCGTTACAAAGTAAAAGCGGCCAAGTTCGTGTCAGACTCGCCCATGAAGGGTTCCGTACTATTACTGAATTCAGTACCGACTAAATTTAGCCAAAAAGCCTTTTAGCTCTGATATTGCATCCTCCTTTCTTTTCGCCTGAAATTATACAGACAATAATTAAATTGCTATTCGAGCCGATTTAGTTAAGTAGAAATACCGTTTCGTTATGGACACGAACGAAATTAAGCCCTTGAATGGAAATCGAGAATCAATCGTACCGAATCGAAGCCGCTAATCGAATCGTCCGAATCGTGTCTAAATGATATTGTAACGACCGTTCAGCTCTGTTGATACGCCGGTTACCCCTTCGGTCACGCGCTAGAGGAGATGGGTCTTTGACCGCTCGGCGTACCATTGGTTTAGACGCAAACTAACTAACGCTCAACTGAATGACTAGATTCTCTTATTATATCAACTAGCTGTGCCCCGCGGTTTCACCCGCGTCTATTTGAGGAAAATCCATACTAAAATATCCATTGCTGGCCACTTTATTACGTTTTACGGAACCCTAAAAATACGTAAATAAGCAACAATGCATAATTGATTACTTCAAATGACACAAACTTCAAATGTAGACACGCGCCGTCACAGACTTCAACGACCAAAGAGAATTTAAATTCACGGAACTAAAGCTCTCGAAGAGAAATATTTTTCCCCGTTTTCTTTACATTCTTCACTCATACTCCGTACCTATTGATAGTAGCGTAATGTTATATACCCTATAGCCTTCCTCGATAAATGGAGTATCCAACAAAAAAAGAATCTTTCCTATCGGTGCAGTAGTTCGAGATCCTAGCGTTCAAACAAACAAACAAACTCTTCAGCTTTATAATATTAGTATAGAAGTATAGATTGACTAGCATTGCTCATTATTTGGCATGCGTAGTTCTCATACTTTTTGAAGTGAAAACTTCGTTTGGCGTGCCACAGACAAATTTTTCGTGGGCTGTGAATTAAATTCTACGCTCGGGAACGACAAGCAATCTTCGAGTAAACTTGGGACCATGGCCATTGGTCATCTAGAAATTCGTTAGCATTTTCAGTCATAAAATTGGCAGTCAAAGGAACTGTGAAAAGTGAAAACTTATAATTCAGAATTTGATAGCTTACTTTGGAAACTACGCGGGTGAAACCGGGGGGCGTGGCCATGAGCATGGCCATCTAGAAATGCCTAATGGGAAATGCTGCCGCATTTCTTAATCGCCAATGGACATGGTCCCCAGTTTACCTAAAGATTTCCTATAATTCCCGAGCGTGACTTATAGAATTCAATTCACAGCCCACGGAAAATCTGTCTGTCTACGCCAAAAGAAGATGTTTTCACTTCAAAAACCAACCGTTAAAACGCACGTGAAATCGCAGCTAACAGTACTAATAACAGCTAGTACTAACTGTCAAATCGGAACTTTTTTTTAAAATACTATGAAGAATTCCAAAAGGCAGTATGTACTGTCCTTTCTCTTGGAAAGACCCTAAAACTGATGAGTGAATCGGAACGCAAAACAAACAAAATAACTCGATTCATTCGAAACAATGTTTAAGCCGCGTTCAGTACCTAATTCTGTTACAAAAGGTTTTCAAAGAACATCCACAAAGACGATTATGAGTCACGAAAAACACACACATCAAACTCATTATCTCAATACTCACAGAGAGTCGCCACTTACACGAAACTGTGGCAGAATCGCAGCAATTTTAGTTTCATGAAACGGCTGTCGTTTTTATAAGTTTGTCACACGTACAATATGGCCGTTTGTGGAAGTTTCCGAGCTGCGCGCGTACTGTTGCGCAGTAGACCATTTCCGTAACAAAGTAGTCACTGTTCTTGTAACCAACTTCAGGTAGACAGTTCATTTTGAAGTGAAACCTAGTTTTGGCGCGCCATAGACCGATTTTTCGTGTGAATTGAATTCAAGCGTCACGATCGGGAATTATTGAAATCTTCGGGTAAACTCGGGGCTTTTAAAAGCAAACCTGAACCAGATCATTGCGAAATGGTCAAAGTGCAAGTGGTTAAAAGATAATTCGAATTTGGAATAGTGTTTTTTATTTGTAATGGTAGGACTCCTTGCACCCTCTTTGGACCCCGGGTTCAAACTCCACACGCACCACTGTCTTTTCGAAGTCTTGTGCGTAATGCCGCTAACTTAAAAAACGGTGAAGGAAAACATCGTGAGGAAACCGACATGTACCTAGAATCTGACTCATGACTGGCCTTGTGGCTAAGTGGTTAGTAGCTCTGCCTGCGAAGCCGAGGGTCGTGGGTTCGATCCCCACCCAGTACAAATATTTGTGTGATGAATTCAAATGTTTGCACTGTGTCTGGGTGTTTCTATGTATAATAAGTATGTATTTAAAACTATAGAAGTATTATATCAGCTATCTGGCCGCCATCACACAAGCTTTGCTTAGTTTGGGGTCAGATGGTGTTGTGTGTGAATTGTCCACCAATATTTATTATTATTACTATTTATTATTTAATCTTTCGAAGTCATGTGTCATCCGCCAACCCGCACTGGGCCAGCGTGGTGGATTATGGCCTTAACTCTCTCCTTGCGAGAGAAGGCCCCGAGTCCCAGCAGTGGGAAGTGGGTGGCTTTGTCAGATCTTTATGTTCCAATAGCGTAACGTAACGACGTAAAATTTGTGCAATGGACGTTCTTGCCTGAGATTTTTTTTTTTAAACTAGATTAAAGTTTAGATAAATGGTTCAAAACCTCATTTTTTGTTTAGTCTGTAATCTAAAAAAACCCATTTGCGGATTTAAAAAAAATAATGATATTCGAATTACGTTACGCTTTTTTCTATCGTGCCAGTATTTTTCGAACTTTTTGCGTTCTGAAATCAAATCAACTCGGCTCGGCTCGCGCCATTTTTATTGCCCGCCAGTAATAATATATTTTTTTAAACTCTATGTTATGCTACATTAATGTGGAAGGCTGACCGTCTGTTAGATAAGTAACAAACTGGGTCTTACGACATTGAAAATAAGGGATATGTTCTAGAAACAGTGAGAATGGCAGCCATGTGTGTCGCTCCAAAAAAGCAAAGTGCGTGACGGACCGTGGCTAGCACGCGATTTGAACTGTAACGCGGGAGATACACTACCAACTCATCTGTAGAATTCAGCGATGGCACTACAATCGAATTTTTTTACAACTTCTTTGTCCGTGTCAGTAGTTCCACTTTTACCCGTTCCACATATAAGTTAGTTGCACTACAGAACTATACTGCCCCCGTTATAATAAATACAGTAAGTCAGGTTACTTGTGTTATAACTTTTTTTACAGCGCTGTGATACTTAAATTAAAACCTACTAGGAATATCTTTCTTTTTTTGGATATCTTAATTATTAACAAAGATACCATAAGCTCAATCACAGTAAATGTTATCAAGATTCAACCGTTCCTGAGAATAAAGACGGTAAGTAAACTTACTATTTTATATTTTTATTTATTTCATATTTTCTTAATCATATGTACGGTAACTAAGCTTACTGAGATTACCATTATAGTATTTGCTCAACACATAATGACAGTTAGTATAGTTACACTCCTTATAATTTGTGAGATTCGTAAAAATAATGCCAATCCGTAAGCATAGTTCAAGTGAGTGAACACATGTACATACTGTAACTATGATAACAAAATCTTCACCATAGACGAACACACCTTTTAATGCTAAGCAAAGTAAAACTACTTAAGTGTTGTATGCTAAATACATTGTATAAGTAAAAATAAGTTATGTATCTCAATCTAACAGTAAATTCGATGGTTACTGTAATTATGTTTAGATATTTGGATCGTAACACGAAAGTTTATGATTATGTTGCACGTGTTAAAAGTGTGAATTCCATGAAAACGATTGTTAAAGAAATGATGTTCTCTGATTTTTATGACTACGAAGAAAGCGTCTCGCAACATAAAATACGGAACTCTTCACCGCGTATCTACAAGAGACATCACATACGTTCAAGCTGGAAGGGGACATTTTAGTCTAAGAGTGACGAACTTTTTAGCATTCCATGGATTCACCGTGTGGGTGCCGGGTCCATCGTGTGGCAGAGAGAGAAATCCCGAGTCTCGGGATCTGACTTGTGACACGGGTATAGGTTTAAGGGGCCCATTTCCAACGTACATCAACACTCACCTTCACTACTCGCGTTTCGATTCAATTCATTTATTCGAACCATAAATTCATAAGAACACTTGGTAACGTCATTAACAAAAAGGCAAAGAATCCGTCTACATAATAAGATAAAATAACAATGTCAAAATGTATAAAGCGGCTGTAAAGGAGCCTCGTCAAATGCAGCTGTAAAAAGGCTTTGCTTTGTTTCTCTCCCTGCCCAGCCAAATCTTATATGAACCTACTAGTACAGCTTTAGATACTCGTTCTAGTATAGAACTTACTGCACTTCTGGACAAGCCAAGATCTTTCAGCAGGTTATAGAGAGATTTTACTGGTATACCTCTCTCGCTACTATTTGTACAGCGTATAAATTAACTACATAGCCGTTTTTTGTTAACTCGTATAGAAGGTTGTAATACTTTTTTTTTTTATCGCGTGGTCTTTATGTATATATGTTTCTCAAGGTACGGTAAGTTCTACAAGGTTCTAAAAAGTTTTTCTAAAGTAGTGCGAAACGCACTATGCGTTTCGTAGCTCTAGAAAAAAGGAAAATGTCCGTTCTGGATGACGAAACACCCACATCCTCTGGGATTTTATAGTGCTTTTCATACGTGTCCATTAAAATAGTCCAATCAGGTGCTGTACTCAGAACTGAGTAAGTATTGTTCTTGGAGTTTGAATTTGAGCTTTTTGAGTTTCTTTTACAATGTTAATTTGTCTTTTGTTTGTCGTCAATCCTTTTTGGACTCTAGCTACTGATCTATGGCTTCACGTATGATTTCAAGTACTCTGTCATGGCGCTGTGAGTAATGACCCCTATTAAGGAGCACCTTGCATCCCACCAATATGTGCCTTGCTGTACGCATTACCTCTCCACAAGTATAGCAACATTTTTCAGAGGCTTTTCCCACCTTACCAAGTTACTCTGGTCAGGGAGGGTCATTTGGAAAGCATTTAGATAAATTTTAATAAAACAGGAGACCAGTCATAGAGCAAGGTGCGCCACTTTAGAGCTAATAGAATACAAAACTCTCCTATGGTTAACCACTCACTTTGCATTTCCAAATTCATAGCGTGGACTTTGTAACCATCATTTTCGTCTTGTTGTATAAAGGTTTTCACTATGTCTCGGTCTTCCCTTTTCTTTCTTGCACCCAATCAAGATGTATATACACCTGTAATAAATTTGTTTATTGGAATTGAAGTCTAGATTTAAGGTCTGAAGCACTTTTGTCTTTTGGGAGAGATCGGACGGTTTCTTTAGTTTCAGCTCAGTTTGAAGTTTGATTGGACTACTTAAATAGAGACGTGTGAAAAGCACTAGAGGATGTGGGTGTTTCGTCATCCGGATCGGACATTTTCCTTTTTTCTAGAGCTACGAAATGCATTGTCCTTGTAGAACTTAGCGCACCGTGGGAAACTGATATACCTAAAGACCACGCGATGAAATAAAATAAGTATTACGACCTGCTGAAAGACCTTGGCTTGTCCAGAAGTGCAGTAAGTTCTATACTAGAACGAGTATCTAAAGCTGCACTAGTAGGTTTATATCAGATTTGTATGGGCAGGGAGAGAAACGCGAGTAGTGAAGGTGAGTGTTGATGTACGTCAGAAAGAGCCTCTTAAACCTATACCCGTGTCACAAGTCTCGGGATCTACTCTGGATTTCTCTCTCTGCCGCACGATGGACCCGGCATCCGCACGGTGAATTCATGGAATTCTAAGAAGTTCGTGTCGTTCGTCGTTTTTTAAAAAGCTGCTACTATACTATATTATATAAATTAGGAAGATTATTTCATAGATGTAAACTGAATGGTAAGTAACAAAATGGTAAGTAAAAGTCAAAGTAAAGTAATGGTAAGTAAAAATTCTCAAAATATGAAAAAATTGACGATGTTTTTAAATATGTACTTATTGTACTAAATTAAATAACTAATCTATCTCTCTACTTTATTTTAATTTTACTGATGATATCAATAAAAGATCAAAACACACAATTTTTCACAAAATTACTGCTTTCGTACGTTTTATATAGAAGTTATAGTAAACATAGTTACAGTAAGTTAAATAGACCGGACATTTTGTTAAACATATTTACAGTATGTTATCGAGTTACTGTAAAAATGTTTAAGAAAGTGTTATTTGAGCTAACAGAAGTAGTAAATAGAGATACATTAATTAAAATTATGTAAAAAGCACTAGCATTAAGTCAATCAAATTTATCAAGAATAAATCTACGTAAATATATATTTTATTATCTGTTTGAATATCTGAGTTATCTGCTATAGTTATTGAGATACACAAATTTTAAAAAGTTTAAGTAAAAGTGCGATTTTCCGCGTGTTACATTTTCTGACTTACTGTAATTACAATAACGGGGGCAGTATAGAATGCTGTGTATGGACGCAGAACTGAGCGAAAGAGAATGTATTTGAAAACGAAAACTTCGAAATGTTGGCGGGAATATTTATCACTTGTCACTTTCGACTTGTCAAAGTATTTTTTTTAATCACAATATTTTGGTCTGGTATATCTCAATCTGACCAAAATGCTTGCGTTTATTAGGCTCGTTGTATTGGCCGTACGTATTATTAAAGATGGCATTCAGCGTAGTAAAGTCGCCAGAACGCTACATATGATTAATAGTTGGTATTAGTATTTTAATTATAACGATACAATTATCCTAACATTACAAACGAGAAAGTTAGTAAGTATGACAGGATGTTTGTTACTGTTTCACGTAAAAATTACTGAACGGATCGGGCTGAAATTTGGAACATAGATAGATTATAGTCTGGTAGAACAAATAGGTTACTTTTTATCCAACAAAATACAGTGGCCAAGTGCGAGTTGGACTCGCCCATGAAGGGTTCCGTTGCACCAAGTAACTTAATATACATAGTACACATATATGTAGTTCTTGTAGTTCGTTGTAACTTTGATCGAAGTTTCAATAATAGTGTATTTATGACGTACTAAAAAAAAACTACTCATCAGATCGAGTTCAAACTAATTTTCGTTGGTAGTTTACATGGTAATGTACATCATATATTTTTTTTAGATTTTTCATTTTATTACTTTAGAAGTTAGAGGGGGGGGGACACACATTTTACCACTTTGGCAGTGTGTCTCGCGCAAACTATTCAGTGTAGACAAAATCTATATTAGAAACCTCAACATCATTTTTAAAGACCTATCGATAGACACCCCATACATGTAGGTTTGATCAAAAAAAATTTTTTGAGTTTCAATTTTCAGTATGGGGGGCAACCCTAATTTTTCTTTTTTTTTAATTTTTTTGTTCAAATCTTAATGCGGTTTACAGAATACATCTACTTACCAAGTTTCAACAGTGTAGCTCTCATAGTTTCGGCAAAAAGTTGCTGTGACATACGGACGGACAGACAGACAGACAGACAGACATGACGAAACTATAAGGGTTCCGTTTTTACGTTTTACGGAACCCTAAAAAGGAAACCATGCGGGGCACTGCTTGTTCTATATCTTTCTATTAATTATTCAGACATGATTCAGATACTAAATAAGTAGATAATCATTTACAAACACTAAGTACATCTGAGTGATAATAGTAAAGATGAGATAGCTAAACCCTAAACATATTTTTCTTTCAATACGTATTTTATTATCTGCGAAAAGGCACAAACTAATCCAAGTGACCATAAAATCTCTTGTCTATGAAACTTTTCCCTCCGAAAATAAACTGTCACCGTCCCCCGCCATTTTTAAAAATAAACACTTTCTTATTAATCGCGGGGGAGGACCATAGAGAATGGAGTAATCCCGCCACAAATGTCGCTTACACATGGCGGGACCCACGGGGATCGAGGGTTCTGTACTATATTTATAACGTTCTATTTATTTTGTTATTAGAACAGTGTGTTTTGTTTTGTGAAAGTTAGATCGAACGAATGACTTGGGGTGTCTGCTGTCTGCTGAAGTGGTGTGCGTTTCAAAAGTAGTTTATATTCGTTTAGTTGACTATGTCTTAAGTTTGACAAGATATTTTTATAAATAAAAGTCTTTTGTAGTTACATTACTGTGTTCGGTTTGAAAGGCAATGTTTACCCGTTAATAATACACATGTAATTGCATCGAAATAGTAGATTAGTAAACAGTAAATTAGTAGGTAGTAGTTGCCTATATCTTTAATTTAACTAATAGCAATATTATGAACCTGAAGAGTTTGTTTGTTTGACGCACTGATCTGTGGAACTACTAGACTGATTTCAAAAATCCTTTCACGGTTGGATATGCCCGTGATCCTTGACCGCTATAGGCTTATATATGTACCATAGGCGAAGCCAGAGCGGACCGCTAGTTTTAAATACAAACACACTAAAATTGTAAACGTGAAAGATTGTGTATAGTGTACGTATGTTTGGGTATTTTTTCACTCATGTAGCTCTGTACGGATGAACGAAATCAAATATCGCAGTAAGTAAATTACCTGGACTAAGATATTAACATATAGGTTACTTTTTATCCCGTTAAGTTAGCGGTGGTTAGGAGGATCCCACGTTTTTACGCGGCGAAACGCAGCTAGTGTAGAATATACGAGTGTATACGTAGTTAAAAATTAAAAAAAAAAACACTTACCAGTAATGTCACCTTACAAATAATAAATATGTATTCATGATAACCATGAAAGACAGTTTTTTAACAAAAAATAACTAGTTTTAGTTTTGGTAGCAGTTTCTACATTCATGCGAAAACCACATCGCTGCATGAGCATGGATCATATTTAAATCACACCATTTATTACATCATCTAAACTAATGACTTATTTTGACGCCCTGTTTGTATGTGTTTTAAGCCAAGCTAAGGTGAAGTACAGTGCCCCACTCGCCCAGTTATAGGCCTACGTTAAAAGAAGACGAAACCTGTTGCGTTTATTCATATATCTAGACTTTTTACAAATTCATTGACTGACATACACGACCAAAACAAAACGTGCTTTACTGCTCACATTTTAAGACCTATAATTACATAAATATCAGTATAACTCTTAAGGGCTCACTAGATTACGAGAAAGATATGAGATTTGAGACTTTAAAGCTGTAGTGATAGAGTTGTAAATGCAATGATTGCGAAGTATTATTGATTGCTTCTCACGGGTTTGAAACAAACTGGCCAGGTCTCTTGAAGTTTATTAATACTTAATTGATCGTTGGTTCCGTAGGTTTTTGAAAAATAAATAGGTTAGCGTTTAACTGTGTATTGCATAATGTTATTGCAATGATGCGGACTAGGATATAGCATGCTAGGTTTTGTCAGTGCCATTTGTGCTGCTAGGTATAATTGAGATATCAGGTATAAATATTATGATGAAGCGCGTTTACCTAGAAAACAATTCACCTAGACTCGGACACACCCACCCAAACTATTTAAATCAGGCATCGTATTTTAAAATTTATGTTATGTATTTATTACAATTACCTACCGCTTTTTTAAAACGAACCTTTTTGAAGTGAAAACTTCTTTAGCGCGCCTAGACAGATATTTCGTGGGCTATGAATTTTATTGGATTCTGGCGTCACGCTCGGGTATGATAAGAAATCTTCGGGTAAACTCGGGACCATGGCTATTGGCTATTTAGAAATGCGTCAGCCAATGGGAAATGCTGAAAGGGCGTAGCCTCGGCATCATGCCATGGCCATCTAGAAATGCATCAACCAATAGGAAATGCTGACGCATTTCTAGATGGCCATGCCATAATGCCCAGGCCACACCCTCCGGTTACACCCGTGTAGTTTCCAAAGTGAGCTATCAAGTTCTGAGTTATAAGAAGTTTTCACTTCTATCGGTATTATCTATGACTGCCAATTTTTTTTTTAGCTAGTCATACATTTTTGTACATAAACATTGTGAGTTCAGGTTAGTACTTCTTCATTATCTATTCTATGATTGAGGTTAAAACTTCTTAGCACGAACAATATAAAGAAGAATCTCAACGGCCAGGGTACCCGTTTTCTCAAGGACCTCTAAATATAGTAAACAACAGGACGTTGTAGTCTATGGTTAGAGTAACGGTTTATACTATATTCCCACGTTTACGATTGTCATGTTCTTTTTACGTCACTGCACATACGGCCGCCATGTTGTTTTTACTTTTTTTATCTGGATTATTATTGGCAAAGGAAGGATGTCGTTGATTGCCAATTTACATAATAGCGAAATCAACAGGACTTACGATTGAATCGAAAAAAGAAAGTTGATTTAATTGGGAGAATGATTTTCGGTGAGAAGCCATTCATCATTAGGATGATTTTGTCGATTCTTTAACACCTACCCCCAAGTAAGGAAACCTACATAAGAATTTACGTATGTACCTACCCAAAATTCTTAGTTTTAGGAGGGCCTGTCGATAGAAGTGAAAACTTTTTTACAGTAAGTTTAAATAAAATATTTTGCAAGGGTTTATAGGATGTTAATAAGAAACGCGATGTTGATGATTATAATGATGATAAAACCACCTTTTCCCTTTTAGAAATTACCGCGAAACCGCCGCCCTTCCGGCCTTAACCCCGCCGATTCAACTTTCATGTACCAGGCTCACATGAACATGTAGATGGTACGAACGAGTATTGGGTTGTGTTATACCTAGCCGAGAGGTGAGCCTATCCTGTCTGCGGTTGTAATATACACTAATACCTAATACATTCGTTTATTTTGAAGTACCTACATACTAACTCCTTTACGCACACTGGGAGAGTAAGTTCGCGAATGAGTGACGAGATGGGAGATAGGTACCTATATTATGTTGTTTTTTTTTTCAAATAAAGAGTGACCGAGATGAACAGGACATGTGCCTGATGGTAAGCAACATGCCTGCCACATAACAGCACAGTGACACACAGCTATTGGAACATGAAGAGTCCCAATCATTACCTAGCACTGCACTGCGCTCGTCACCCAGAGGTCTAGGATGTTATATCTCTAAGCCCTGTAATTTCTCTGGAAACATTGCCCTTCAAACCGGAACACAGTAATGTTTGCATTACTGCTTGGCGGTAGAATAACTGGCAAAGGTGTGGTACTTCCCCAGGTGGACTCTGCTAAGAGTCCTACCACTACTAAAGAAAGAAAGAGAGTTACGGTTCGTATATCACTGTAGAGGCAAGAGAGAGAGAGAGAGAGAGAGAGAGATGCCAGCACACATTTTTCTTCTCTCTCAGATAAGTAACCCCCACTTTCATGTACCAGGATCGCATAAGAGTTCCACGTCTTAGCACGAGGAATAATGACAAGAAGTATTTAACTTCATGCGTGCGTACAAGTAAACACACTCATCATCCTCAATGATTATCTATAAAAAAAAAACTACAATAACCGCCCTATTTAGCGACAAGTCTCCCATAACGGTGCCACACACAATAAAACTAGACCAAATGTGCAGGTTTCTCACGAGACCAGAGATAATCATGAAAAAAAAAAATAAGAAAACAAAATGATCCCGTCCTGCGCCTACTACCTCTGAGAATACATTGTATGAATATTAAACTTACAATTCTTGTAATTTGATTATTATCTTAAGAGTGCGCCTAAAGCCAGGAAAAATCAGATTTCACCCGCGCGACGCGTTTCTTAATGTGATGTACATAAAGTCGAGAATAGCATGACACAGTTTGGAGGAAAAATCAATATTTAATCAGGAGTCCATTTTTGACCAAGTTTTATTTAATTACTCAATAACTAAACATAAATTTAAAAAGTGTTCGGTTACTTTACTAGAACGTACAAATAGGATTTTTATTACCAAAAAATAATGTGGGGTCATCGCTGATAATTTCGAGTACTCGAATTAAAACGGGTTTTTTCGGTGTCATTTTTACTTTTTAGGGTTCCGTAAAACGTAAAAACGGAACCCTTATAGATTCGTCATGTCTGTCTGTCTGTCTGTCTGTCTGTCTGTCTGTCTGTCCGTCCGTATGTCACAGCCACTTTTTGCCGAAACTATGAGAACTACACTGTTGAAACTTGGTAAGTAGATGTATTCTGTGAACCGCATTAAGATTTCAACAGAAAAATTAAAAAAAAAGAAACATTAGGGTTGCCCCCCATACTGAGAACTGAAACTCAAAAAGTTTTTTTTCATCAAAGCTACACGTGTGGGGTGTCTATCGATAGGTCTTCAAAAATGATATTGAGGTTTCTAAAATCATTTTCGTCTACACTGAATAATTTGCGCGAGAGACGCTTCCAAAGTGGTAAAATGTGTGTGTCCCCCCCTCTAACTTCTAAAGTAAGAGAGTGAAAAATCTAAAAAAAATATATGATGTACATTACCATGTAAACTACCAACGAAAATTAGTTTGAACTCGATCTGATGAGTAGTTTTTTTTTAGTACGTCATAAATACACTATTATTGAAACTTCGATCAAAGTTACAACGAACTACAAGAACTATGTGTACTATGTATATAATGTTACTTGCTGCAACGGAACCCTTCATGGGCGAGTCCAACTCGCACTTGGCCACTTTATTTATTGTCAAAAACTCTGATCTATTTTTAAAATTCTATTCGGTTATTGTGCTTCTTCTTGATTGTACCCCCACGTCAATATTTTTTTTGTCATAGTTTTTAGTTTCTTAACTTCAGTGAGCGGCGTCGAAAATGTCCTTTTTTCGTTTTCTGGCTTTAGGCGCCCCCTTAAATATTTGATGCTAACAGCTCTCAGCGGTTTTAACCGCGTAGTTACTTTTTATCCCGAAAAAATAACGGGAACGGCCCGTTATTTTTTCGGGATAAAAGTAGCCTTCTTCCAGACACTTAGGATTCATTCTAGTATTAATTATTTTCGTTTTTTTTTGCCATTTTCAAACGCTCCTGCACTGCTCTATAACTCGTGACCTAATGCAAATTTCAAGACAAATTCTATTCATTTATTTCACTATTCCTTTCTAGTTTATAGTTTCTGATGCCACGAAAAAAATTTAGTTGATAAACCTTTACTTACTAATTTGTTTGTTAAAACTTAATAATTTTTTTTGAGGGTAGGTAGATCCAATTATATTTTTTCACATACCTAGTCTCATATCACTCATATCTGGCGCCGAACCGATATTGGTTCCGCGCCACTTTACGGGTTCAAACCACCTTCACGTAACCAAATACTTCATGCTAGCCCCGCGAGAGCACGAAACTAAACGCACGGCATATTTATTCTGTGGCACGGCGTTATTTCCCACGATTAAGGCCCATCGACAATGTACGATCATAGATAAATCAGTTTTCTTTCTTAAATGTATACTTACGCAAGCTGTAATGATCTACGCACGATTTTCGTTGGCTATGAATCATATTACAACGATTATAACTATTGTAAGGTTTAACGTTGAATAACAGTAAGTAGTCCACTTGAAGTTCCCACGTCTGGGATACTGGGCCTTCGCAAACCGAGTCAAGGACATAACATTTTTATTTTATATTAAAAAGTGACGAGACGAGCAGGACACGTACCTGATGGTAAGCAACATGCCTGCCACATAACAGCACAGTGACACGCAGCTATTGGAACATGAAGAGTCCAAATCATTACCTAGCACTGCACTGCGCTCGTCACCCAGAGATCTAAGATTTTATATCTCTAAGCACAGTAATTTCTCTGGAAACATTGCCCTTCAAACCGGAACACAGTAATGTTTGCACATTACTGCTCGGCGGTAGAATAACTGGCAAAGGTGTGGTACTTCCCCAGGCGGACTCTGCCAAGAGTCCTACCACTACAGAAATGCACCTTATGCACCTAGATGAATCCCTAGTAGGGATCTAGAAGGAACTAGTGGCCGTTTGAATTTGAAGCCAAATGCTAGGTCCCTTAAAAAAAAGTTAGACCGAAATAATCATAGCAAAGTAACATGAGAAAAAAAAACATAAGTACCTTAAAAATAAGCCCCTTTATTCGATGTCGGTTATATTTTGATCCAAATCGTGGGATACACATGAAATGATATATATTATTCTATATACATACAAGAATATCTGGTTTAACGTTATTATTATACATTATACAGATCATATACATAGATATATTTAATAAAATTCACATAGTAAAGATTGTTCAATGTTCAGGGTCGGTATTCCCTATGACCAGTAGTTATGTGAAAACTATAACGTGTGTTGAAACACCTTAGGCGTGTGAGTTTAATTCATATATTGAAGTCGATTTTTTGCGTTTCCAGATTTTTTAAGTGAAAAATTTTTTTGGCGCGTCACCCTCGGTTATGATAAGAAATCTTCGGGTAAACTCGGGACCATGCTCATTGGCCATCTAGAAATGCGTCAGCCAATGGGAAATTCTGAAAGAGCGTGGCCCGGCCATCATGACATGGCCATCTAGAAATGCGTGAGCCAATGAGAAATGCTGACGCATTTCTAGATGGCTATGCCATGATGACCAGGACACGCCTTCCGGTTACACCCGTGTAGTATTCAAAGTAAGCTATCAAATTCTGTGTTATAAGTTTTCACTAATTTCGGCAGTTCCTATGACCGCCAATTATTATTATTTTTCTAGTAAAATCACCATCTGTTAGATTATAACAAAATATTGTACTTACACGTATTTTTTCTTCTGTTTCACAAACAATAAAAACAAAAAAATACGTTTTCACTTCAACAATACATATCCCATATTTTTTCCATAATCTAGTCGACGGACTAACAAAATTAGAATGCTATAACTATTGATTCAGTCGTCATCCCAATTGTAAGTTAAGTTTTGTGTTAGTAGCGCTACTGTTTGTTCCCAGAGAATCAGGGCCCACGGAATGTAGTCATAAAAATCTAACAAACTATAAAATTAAATTCCATACTGATATATTAGTTAGTGTATTAGCATTTAAATTATTTCTTAGATGTCGCAGATCGGTTGTCATGAATGGAAATCCTCTCTATACGAAGTACTATGTACCAATGTTTACAAACATCGGTAGATACGTTAGGGTTGACGCTTGCCAGTATTTGGAACGAAGTTCGGGATTTAGAATCGAAGATAGGATTTTGCTGTGCGACTGAACTGACAAAAATGTTTGACTAGAACCGTAAGAAAAAATTATAAAGTGGCCAAGTGCGAGTTGGACTCGCCCATGAAGGGTTCCGTTGCAGCAAGTAACATAATATACATATTACATATAGTTCTTGTAGTTCGTTGTAACTTTGATCGAAGTTTCAATAATAGTGTATTTATGACGTACTAAAAAAAAACTACTCATCAGATCGAGTTCAAACCAATTTTCGTTGGTAGTTTATATGGTAATGTACATCATATATTTTTTTTAGATTTTTCATTCTCTTACTTTAGAAGTTAGAGGGGGGGGGACACACATTTTCCAACTTTGGAAGTGTCTCTCGCGCAAACTATTCAGTGTAGACGAAAATGATTCTAGAAACCTCAACATCATTTTTGAAGACCTATCGATAGACACCCCACACGTGTAGGTTGAATGAAAAAAAAATTTTTGAGTTTCAGTTCTCAGTATGGGGGGCAACCCTAATTTTTATTTTTTTTTATTTTTTTTGTTCAAATCTTAATGCGGTTCACAGAATACATCTACTTACCAAGTTTCAACAGTGTAGTTCTCATAGTTTCGGCAAAAAGTGGCTGTGACATACGGACGGACAGACAGACAGACAGACAGACAGACAGACAGACAGACAGACAGACAGACATGACGAATTTATAAGGGTTCCGTTTTTACGTTTTACGGAACCCTAATAACAGAAGCGTACAAACTGCCCGACCAGTGTTGCCAAGTGTCAACTTAATTTTTCAGATGATCGTAGCATAAATAATACGATTAAATATTTTTTCTGGTGTCACCACATGACACCACATTTATTTTCTACACCGCCTTCGCGATATTTTCGTGCGAGATGTACAATTTTTAAAGTGAAATGTTTTTTGGCCCGTTTGAGCTCCATTTGGTAGGATATATTATAGATTGACGTCACCAACATGCTAATGACGCGGCATAGTTTTTATAAGAGTGCGACGGGACACGTAAGACGCACGTCTGTCTGATGATGGGTGAAATTTTGTGCGTTCGCGTTACACCCATAAATAGCACATACAGGTGTATTGTGCTATATTAGTGTCGTTGAATATTAAAATTCTAAGCTATAAGTTTTCATTTCTATCGACACTTCAATTTTATTTATACAAACAGCTGTTTCAATTCGATTCCATCCGATGACAGCCCTACGACTCGATAGAATATCGAATGACAAATCGATACCAGCCATCACAACGAAAGGTAAAGTTCCCACGGTCCCCGTGAGAACGGTGCGAGAGCGCGGGACAAGGACAGAGATAGACGATTACGAAACAACGGGAGAAAGAACGAGACGGAAGGCTTTGTTTTTTAATGATTTGAAGGCCAGTGGCCGAGTTTGGTAGATAACGTACAAATAGTTGCGCCAGTTGAAACGCGGCGCCTCTTTACGAATGCTATTCGATTGATTGAGAGTTGTTTTTAATAATTTAGTTCGATATTTTTGTCGCACTCTTTCATTGGTGGTTTGATTTTGGTACAAAGTGAGTCATAGAAAGAGGTGTTACGGATTACAACATACTATTTGAGAGTTTTAAATTTGGAATTAAAACATACTTGCATACTTTTGACAGATACAAGTCTTAGATTTTTAGGGTTCCGTAAAACGTAAAAACGGAACCCTTATAGATTCGTCATGTCTGTCTGTCTGTCTGTCCGTCCGTATGTCACAGCCACTTTTTGCCGAAACTATGAGAACTACACTGTTGAAACTTGGTAAGTAGATGTATTCTGTGAACCGCATTAAGATTTGAACAAAAAAATTTAAAAAAAAGAAAAATTAGGGTTGCCCCCCATACTGAGAACTGAAACTCAAAAATTTTTTTTGAGTTTCAGTGTGGGATGTCTATCGAAAGGTCTTCAAAAATGATGTTGAGGTTTCTAATATCATTTTTGTCTACACTGAATAATTTGAGCGAGAGACGCTTCCAAAGTGGTAAAATGTGTGTCCCCCCCCTCTAACTTCTAAAGTAAAAGAATGAAAAAACTAAAAAAAATATATGATGTACATTACCATCAAAACTACCAACGAAAATTAGTTTGAACTCGATCTGATGAGTAGTTTTTTTTTAGTACTTCATAAATACACTATTATTAAAACTTCGATCAAAGTTACAACGAACTACAAGAACTATGTTTACTATGTATATTATGTTACTTGCTGCAACGGAACCCTTCATGGGCGAGTCCAACTCGCACTTGGCTATTTTTTTTTAATGGACTTATATAAATAGCAGTTGATCTATACTGCCATTTTAAAGTTATTGATAGGTTTACGCCAGACCGCCATCTCGTCTGATAATAGGTATGTACCAAACCAATACAGCCTATTTTTATTTGAGCGTCTTTAATTAAACGAAACCGACTCACTCTCAACTTGTACATACCAAGATTGTTTCCATAGGAAACATCCACTCAGGAAATGCATACCACAGTCTACCAGATTTGATTTTGATAGGAACAACTTGAATGTCTTCGAATCTAGAGTAAATAGTTACATTAATCGTGCTACATCCTAGACCACGATATTACTTAACAACAGTCAAATAGCGGTCAAAAGTAAACCTATCTGGTATAAAAAGTCTAAAACAGTCATGACATAATTACAAAAATTTAAATTCATTAAAAAAATCGAAATTCAAATTTGACATTACAAAAGGCGGGAATATTTTTTTTAATATTCGAAACGGCATCGACACCATGGGACATTTAACCGGAAGCGAACAGTTACAGGTGCGAAGACAGGTGAAGTAACTAGAAATACAAAACTGAGGTAATGCGGCGAAATTGTTGAACTACGCTACTTTTATACAACAACTTAAGTTTATGTTTGTAAAATACGATTGTGACTCCAATCGCCAACAGTAATGAGTGGTGGCACAGAGTTTACCGTAAGTAAATGTGGCGAAATTGTGGAACTACGTTTATTTATACAATTACTGTGGTTCATCATCGTCGGATGCGATTGTGGCTCCATTGATCAACGATAATGAGTGAGTGGTATCCAATTATCAATTTATTCTATACACTTAAACCTCCCGGAAGTGAAACATATTGCAAATGAAGGTGCGTATTTATAGATTCGGCGTGCGAATTTATAAAGTCAGTAACCCCATAACAATACACTGTTCCGGTTTGAAGGGCGATGTTTTCAAAGAAATTACAGGCAAAGAGTTGGATCGAAAGGTGGTTATAAGTTTTTTTTTTCTGACGTGTCACATCTTTCCTCTGGGGTGTTGTTTTTTTTTTGTGGGAATATTTTTTTTTAGTTTCTTTTGAATTACAAACAGAACTAAACAACTTTTCAATAAATGAATATGAAATCATGTACGACATTTAACATAAAAATATACTGTTCATTTGTTCCGGCTAATCTCCAAAGCGGCTGGACCGATTTTAACAGAACTTTCACTGGCAGATAGCTGATGTTCAAAGGGTAAGGAAGACTACTTTTAATTTAAAAAAATAGAGTTCAGCGAAAACAAATATGACATTTGTCAGTTTAGGCAAACCGCAGTCCACATCGCGGGTCGCAACTAGTTAGATATTTTGCATCATAAATACAATACATTTTACGTTTGTCTTTGTCTGTCTCTTTGTCCGTGTAGAACATCTGGACGGCAAATGTACAAAATGTACTTAGTCACGAACGCTGCGCTGTGGGAAAAGCAAAAAAAAAAAGTTTTTGTCCCTATTTTACTGTCCACAATTTTAGTTTAGTTTTTTTGGGATATTCTTTAATTATTTTTTGGAAATGTTTGGAAGAGATAGATATTTTGCTGTGAAACTAAAACCGTAAGAAAAATATGTAACGGAAGTGACTTTACTGTTGTGCTTTTTGCATCCTAAAAACGCCATATTATTACAAAACCTATACCAGTTAAACGCTTGCAACACGTAGTAATAACAGCTCTTATTGCAGAGTCGGATTTTTAAAACTCATCTCCGTTGTCGCATCGTAGAGTACAATACCATAGATCACTCCGCTCGTGATCCCAATCTAAAGCAGCCTCGTCGACGTGATGTCTATTCTAGCTTTGTTTATGATACTGATCTCTTATCTTACTAAAATTATGAATGTGAAAGTATGTATGTAGTGTCACTGGAAACATCAGCGTAAAGTACCTATAACATCAGGAACAGATATAATACTTATCTGTACATCCATATAAATAAAAGGAAAACCAATTTAGCTTTTATCTCCACTAATTAATTAGTAATAAATAATTAAGTACGCGTATTGTAATCAGGGAGAAGATTCCCACGGTTCAAGATAACTAATAAATAATCAACTACGTTCGACTCTGCAGGTCTACTACGAAAACAAACTCCGAATGATCGGATCCGACCGACAGCTGAATCGGATTGTAGCCTGCCACGAAAAACATTCGGATCGATACATCTCGGTCGGAAGTTATAGACTTAGGTGGGATGAGGGTCGGATCGAACGAAACGGCCGATCCTATCAACCGACAGATTGTCTTTCGAGGTAAGAAACGTCCATGAGTTCGGCCGATATATCGTTTATCGGACTTCGTAGTATGCCTGCTGGTATCAGCGGGGTATGGACATTGGGCCCGCGTCTTTTCACAGACTTTTGAAGTGAAAACTTCTTTTGGCGGCAACACCTACACATTTTTCGTGGGCTGTGAATTGAGTTCAAACGTCACGCTCGTAATCTAAAGAAGTCTTCGGGTAAACTCGGGTTATAGCCATGTAGTCTTACTTAGACAAAACGCTTTGAAGATTTATTCCAGACTAAATCATTAGCACAGACTAAATATAGTACAGAGTGACGAGACGAGCGAATCATGTGCCTGATGGTAAGTAACATGTCTGCCCACAACAGCACAGTGACACGCAGCTATTGGAACATGAAGAGTTACTATTACCTGCACCGCGCTCGTCACTCATAGATATAAGATGGTACATCTCTATACCGGGTAATTTCACAGGAAATATTGCCCTTCAAACCGGAGCACAGTAATGTTTGCGCTGCTTGACGGCAGAATATCTGGCAAAGGTGTGGTACTTCCCAAGGCGTATCTATCTATCAATATCTATGAGTAAGGTACCCTAATAACTACAAAAAACAATCAAACAACAATAATCTAATACAAACATTACGTTTTTTTTTTTTTTTTTACATTAGTTTTGTAGTTATTAACATTAGTTAAGGATTAAGATCTGAATAAAAGGCTATATTATTAAGGTACCCTAATAATGGGTAGTGTAGGATTTTTTTTATAGGTTTACACTAGACTTCCGTCTCGCCTGATGGTAAGCGACGATGCGGTCTACGATGGAGTGTGTTTACCTAGAAGAAACCGATTCACTCTCGATTTGAAGGCACAAAGATTGTAACCAACAGGGGAAACCCACTCAGGCAACGTATTCCACAGCCTAGACGTTGTCACAAAAGTAGAGTCAAATCTCGAATCAGGAGATACGATTGTGGCGCCGTGTATTGGTTACGCTGCGAATGTTAGTACTAATCCAGACTAGTCGCGGAGTTGCGTTAGCGCTGGGTAAGGTACCCTAATAATGGGTAGTGTAGGAGATACTATTGTGGCGCCGTGCATTGGTTACGCTGCGAATGTTAGTACTAATCCAGACCAGTTGCGTGCGCGCTTCTTTCCCATGCCCTCGTGACCTCTCGCTCTCACACCTTTGTGGTATACTATAACTGGTTAAAGGTTATATATGTATAGGTTTACGCGGAAAACATCCACTGAGACGAAGGGCAAACCATAACTAGTACATAACTACAATCTATAGTCTTTACTAATATTATAAAGCTGAAGAGTTTGTTTGTTTGAAGGCAAAGATCTCGGGAACTACTGGTTCGAATTGAAAGATTATTTCTCTGTTGGATAGTTCATATATCGGCATAGATAGGCTATTTTAACATACATGCTACTATTAACAGGAGCGGAGCATGAATGAAAAATGTAACAAAAACGGGGAAAAAATGCTTTTTCAGAGCTTTCGTTGCGTGACAGCATAATATGTCTATCTTTTAAAGGTTGCGTCATTAGAACCTAAGGTAATCGAATTTGTTCAAAATTTGAATTGGTACGACGAATTTTTGATAGATGGCGTGGAATTTCATAAGAAGCTATGACTACGTCGTCTAGATAAATGAAAGGGAATTTTAGTTTTTTTGTCGATATTTTAAAAACCGCCACATTAATTTCGATAAAATGTATATGGGGACCACCTCTCAACTATGTGATCTACCAAAAAAAAAAACGAAATTGATTCACAATTTCGATTGGGTGACGAGCGCAGTGCAGTGCTAGGTAATGATTTGAACTCTACAACTCTACATGTTCCAATAGCTGCGTGTCACTGTGGTGTTATGTGGCAGACACGTTGCTTGTTGCTTACCACCACGCATATAAACTGTACAAATACTATACAAAAAAAAATGGTTGTCCGTAAAGTCGGTTTACTGACGATAGTTAAACGTGACAACGTCTTAAGAAATCAGTACGCTGATAGCGCGAGTAGTGATACCGCTCGACTCGGCGGGTGGCGCCCTCAGCGCTCAGCTTCGTCCGCATGGCACGGACGACGAACTAACGGTAACGGCGGAACGTTACATGACGTCATGTTTTGCGGGCGTGCAGCCGGCTTCACCGAATTATATGACGTTATCACGTCAAAAAAAATAAAAAATTGGCGGAATCGTGAATCTATGATACAAAAATAACTTACTTATGATATGGTTTCTTATGAAATTTGATAGAGTATCTGAATTTAATTTATTTTAAATCGAAGTCTGTTTTTGTATTTTAGGAGAAAATAAATTTAATTTATCTATGCAGTCCCGTCCTGTGCAACCCTATTATGCTACGTTAGCCATTTCTGGTATGTATAATGATTATTTATTAAATTACTAAGTTTGACAAGAGTAAAGTTAGCTTTTACCAGCCCTACAGACGCTATACTAAAATTATTTCCGCTTTGATATTTGCTCTCCCTTTATTTTCGCTTGAAAGAAAAGAGACGGCAATGGCAAAAATTAGGTGATGGACCGTCTGTATGGTTTAATTTCAAACTGTAATATCAATTTTAATAATGTAAATATAAATGTTTGGGGTGATATCACAAATAAAATTTTACTGAATCATTCTATTAATATTGTAAAATTAATATGACTGGATGTTTGATGCTCAATCACGCCGAAACAGATTGGATTTGTTTAGAAACACAGTTAGATTATAGTATGGAATAGCACATACATTATATTTTTCGGAAAATCAGGGGAACAGCAACAGTAACAACGTCAAAAAAACAAAAAAAAAAGATTTTAAAAAATCGATAAATTCATCTTTTTTTCACTAAATAACGACCTAGTTATTGGCCGAGTACGACCTTTACCTTTTCCGGCGGTGAGAATTTAAAATGTAAACATTTGTCTATGGTCTTTGCGCGCCATGTCAAAAACGGAAACGGAACGTCGCGAGTGCGTTAAAAAATTACATTATTATGTCATTAACCAACTCGCACTTGACCAGTGTGGAGTATTATGGCTTTTACTCTCTCCTTGTGAGGATGGAGGGCCTCGATTTTCATCAATGGGAAGTTAATGGTTTCTAAGGCATAATCATACATACAGATAATTGCAGAAATTAACATACTATTTGCATACTATATAAATATTGTTGATAGCTGTGAGAATCTCATAATAATTTTATGTAAGGTTATATTTACTTATTACATTATTTTGTACTACCTACGCAAGTAGCAACTATAGTATTATAAGTAACTATTTTAGTTGACAATATTAATTTTTTTAACTCTGCATCCTTCAATTATTCATTGTGGAATATTTTTGAACAGTTATTTAAAATCACACAGGTAGCCACTTTTTGAAATTTTCTACCTTATGTGATGGAACTCCTTAGCTCTAATCTCCATACTCAAAAGATAGCTAATTTGTTTTTTAAAGACATATTGCAGTTGACATTAAATAGCTCATACTACCTATTGGACTTTAAATGGTATCTAGTTAGAGAATATAAATATAGCGTGCGCGTGACAGTTCAATTTCATTTCAAACGGCGGTCACTGGTAATTGGTCAATTTGAGCAATTGTTGCATGATTGGCTGATTTGGTAGAGTTATAAAACCGTTTTCTAAATTCGCTATACGACTAAGATTATATATATATGATTGTGTTGATGAAGTTTGGCTAAAATACAAAATATCGTACTACAATAGATTTACTTATTATAAGTGTGTCAATTGACTTTTTCGCCAAAATTATTACCTAAATTTAAATTTAGCCCGAACTGAAGCGGCCAGTATCACCTTCGAATTTCAAATTCAAATTTGGAACATATTCCGAGCGCGCCGAGGCATTCCTTTTCGTTCCCACGATCATTACAAACGACCAATTACATCTTCGTAACTGGTCAAATGGTATAACTAACATTTTGTACTATAAAGTTCTCAGCGTTTTATTAGTAGCTCCCCCATTCGTCTTAGACATTAGTTCAAACGCTTTGATTCTCTCGCGCGGGCATCTCGGCTCTTTCGAATAAGTTTCAAATTTGGAACAATTTGAAATGGTGAATTACGCGCTCTGTTTTCGGCCAGTCACATTCTCGAGTGATTTGTGGATAAGGTTTTAGTCGTTCCTTTCTAATTTATCCGTAGTTTATGGTATTTTATTACGGGTACTCGTATTACATCTATAAATAAATAAATAACATACGAATACTAGCAGCTGCTTTGCCCGCTTATTTTTGATTTCCATAATTAACAACCACGGCTTAGTTAGGTGTTTAATTTAACAAAAAAAACATACAGTTACGGTTTTTCTAAGTCCGATCACAAAATACATGCATTTATTTACCTATTCTTGAGACTCGTAGGTAATAGACAATCTCCATGGAAACGAAAAAAAAACAACATAAAACTCGCATCTGCAGAGCAATACTATTATAATACACTCAAATGACAGACACACCATCGTATTTTTACTTTCAACTTACAAATATCTGGTATGTAATTTTAGTTCTAGACTTCGGCCAACAGGTGAACTGGCAACATGGGGTCGTGCATCTGTTCCACTTAGAAAAAAAAAACAGCTGTCGGAACACCTTTCTGCAATTTCGTTTGTATCCCGCTCTGGATCGAGGAGATGCCTATCTTCGTCTCTTTCTGCGTACGTGACGTGTTGCTGAGGCAGATGTCACTTTTTTTGGCTAGGTATGAGAATTAGATTTGGCTAATGGTCTTTCCGGAAGCCTAAGAATCTTTATTATCAGAAAACAATAAATATTGATGGAGATTTTTGACAGCATTATCTAGCCTAAAAGTTTTAAAATCTAATTGGATTAGTTGACAAATCAAACAAATACGATTTTCTTCTCTTTTCTTCTTCATAATTGTTAGGTTCTCTCTCCGTGCGAGAGAAGGGCCTGAGTTCCAGCAGTGGGAACGTTTAGTGGGCTGTTGATGATGATGATGAATTGTTATTGATGATGAGGTTTGTGTTAGACCTTTCACCTAGACAGATTAATGTTAAGCGACGATGTCATCTACAATGTACAATGGAGCGCGTTTACCTTAAAAAACTTATGCCGTTCGATTTGAAGACACCCCCAGATTATTCCATCAGGCAACGCATTCCAGCAGTTTAGATGTCCTTACCACAAAAATTGAATCCAACCTTTTAGTTTGTAGTATTTGAAGTGTCAAACATGATACGGTGTCGCTTTTTCGAACTACAACCAGTCAGATAGAAAAAAGAGCAATATGTTATCATGTGGGAAGTAGAAAAGGAAATACATTTAGATATTCATCTAGCAAGGAAGAGTGGAATATATAGAGAGAAAGGGGTGGTAAGATCATCCATATTCAATAGCACTCTCTGAAAAAAAACCGATAAATTTCCAACTTTGCGTCGCTTCAAGGCCCATCACGATACAATTCACAGAATTTCGACGAAACGAAACCTGGCAAAATCGAAACGCGCAATTGTTGAATAAGAAAAAAAAATATCAGCTGATCGTTATGTTGCACAATTCCATTTTCAAAAACGACAATGAATATGCAACGGTTATCTTTAGCGTTCTCTATGGTAGGTATTTTTTTAAATACATTTGGCAACTATGCACTGATGTTATACAGCCTTCGAAAGGTCGCATAACAAAAGAACAGATGTTCGGGTTCCATTTTTTTTTCTTATTGTCAAGCAGCTGATCCTTGTAAATAGTGAATAGGGTTGTCAATTGCAAGTAAATTGTTTTTTTTAAACAACCTCATAAATGTTTTATTCTTCACAGATATATATTTTTAAAGTAGGTACCTTTTAAAATACTAGACTGATAGTTTTAAGTCATACGATTGACGTTGAAACAAAAAAGTAGAACAATTGAAATATTAAGAAAAACTCTTACAATGATAAAAAAATATTATCTTATACCTTTAAACGAGCAATTCTTGTACCTATATAAATATGTATATATATATATATATATATAGAATCTGAATCTCGGAAACGGCTCGACGGATTTTCTTGAAATTATGTATGCAGGGGATTTCGGGGACGATAAATCGATCTAACTAGGTCTTATTTAAAAAAAACGCATATTATGCGCGTTTTTAGATGTCAATGTCAATGAAAAACTGTCACATTAGACATTAGAATGTGAAGGTAAATTTCGCCGCGTGACGCGACAGTATAGTTAGCTCAGACGGGAAGTCGCGCGCTCATAGAGTTCACGAATTAGTAGTAGCTCCGGGTTCGAATCCAGACGGGTTCTCTTTTTTTTTCAATTCGTTTTTTTTAAGAAAATATTTCTTTGAATCTTTTATCTGTAAGTATCTAAGTATATTTAGTATTTAAAAAGAGCAAAGCTCGGTCACCCAGGTTCTAATTATAACACTGGCAAATGTATATGGTATATATATTACGTGTTTTTCCAAAACAGTATGGTAGGTATGCCAAAACAGCATAAAAAATTCAATTATAAATAATTCCGTATCTTAAACATTACTTTACCACTGGCGATTGGCATCGTATTAAAGAAACACAGTTCAACAGTTTAGCTGAAGCGCTTCAATGGTGGTTTTAAATGGAGCACAAAAAAAAATTCGTACAATTAACTGATAAGCTTATTTAATTAGGTTTATGTTCAAGAAACAAACAATTTAATTATAATATGTATTTCTTATTCCGAATGGCACCGCGGGTCAAAGGAAATACTAATTAAATTAATACATTATGTTCAAGGAAAACAGTTATGGAAATGACGTATATTGACTTCTATAGTTGTGTACCTAATACATTAGTCATTAACGTATTTTCACAGGTCAAAAAAAATAACCTTTATTTTTATATGTTAAAAACAAGTAAGTATTTTATTTTGTGTTTCTCAATTTCTTGTTTACTTTTTTTTTAGAAAAGAGTGACGGGACGGGTAGGATATGTACCTGATGGTAAACTACACGCCCATAACAGCATAGACCCCACGAAGTTAATTGAATACGAAGAGTCCTAATCACTGCAATCGTCACCTACCTATAAGACCATTTATCTCTTTTCCCTGCAGTTTATTTGGAAACATTTCTATTTAGACCTGGAAAAGTGTGATGTTTGCACATATCCGCTAGTCTGTAAAATAACTGGTAAAAAGTATGGTACTTCCCCAAGCGGACTGAAAAAAAACATTCTATCCAAACAATCCAATTTCACTAAACTATATAGATAAATAGGTATCAAGTTATAAGTGACAACCCTGTGTACGCAAGCGCACTTCCAAAGATCCCGTTGCGAAACAGCTGTACAGACTTTACCGAGTGCGACAGAGACGACATCCTTATCTTTCGTGAGAGAACGAGACTGAGAGAGCATGTGTGCACTGATAAGGGAGTTGGGTAAGAAAATTCTTTTGATAGGTATTTTAAGTTAAATGTTTTTAATTTCGAAAAGTTTTATGTTTGTCACCTTAAAATACTAATTGTTTATTAATAAAAGTTCCCAAAAAATAAAAATATTAGGTAAAACTTTGCACTTTTGTACTTTTCTAGTTACTAGTCTATGGCATTGCGGTATGGTCGTATGGTAAATCTCATGTGTCATCTCTCATGGTGATCTCGGCAAATCTCACGTCTTTTTTTCGTAAAAAAATGTGTTAATTCTGTGAGAAAACTGGGAAAAATTGAGTAAGAAATTTGTAAAATACTCACGTGAGGAGTTGAACAAAATCTCACAAAGAGGGGAGGGGGTATCGAAAAATCGGCAAAATGACCTCACGTAATTTATGGATGCCCCCTAAGATATTGCGGGATCCCGCAAGATCTAGAATCATGCTAGATCCCGCTGGATTGAACTTTGCCGGATCGCAATACCTTGTGAGGAACAAAGTTGACTGCCTATGCCAATATTTTACTAAAACAATTTTCACATACATTATTTTTTATCGGGAGGAAGTGTGGGTAGGTACGATTCTTTATCACTACGGACGTTTCATTGTACAATTAATAATATTATTGTTGATAGGAAATTATAAATAGTTTCCCACGGTATTGCTTTAGCTATGTTTTTAACCGGCGATGCAAAAAGGAGAAGTTGATATAAGTTTGATAAGTGTTAAGTTTGTTATCAGTTTATAATCTTCCATCAAAGACAATATATTATTACTGATCAGTGGTAATAATTAAACGATTTAAAAAAAGGAGCCGAGGTTCTCAATTCTGCAGGTCTACTACGAAAACAAACTCCGAATGATCGGATCCGACAGACAGCTGCAGGCCTACTACGAAGTACGATAAACGATATATCGGCCGAACTTATGGACGTTACACGTTACCTACCTTTAAAGACAATCTGTCGGTCAGATCCGATCATTCGGAGTTTGTTTTCGTAGTAGACCAGCTGAATCGGATTGTAGCCTACCACGAAAAACATTCGGATCGATACAACTCGGTCTGAAGTTATAGACTTAGGTCAGATGACTCGGATGAGGGTCGGATCGAACGAAACGGCCGATCCTATCAACCGACAGATTGTCTTTCGAGGTAGGAAACTTCCAAAAGTTCGGCCGATATATCGTTTATCGGACTTCGTAGTAGACCAGCTGTTGTATGTTTATTATTGCATGTATTTTACGCGACAGCTCCTAGCGGAGCTAATATTTATATTGTAAATCGATTTTGATAATTATTTTTAGACAATACTTCAAAGGTGTTCCCATATAAATTTTATCGAAATCGGTGAAGCCATTTTTGAAATATCAACAAAAAACTAAAATTTTAAATAAATAATTAATTAAATTAAAAATAAAAATAATTTTAAATTTATCCGGACGATTAGAAAAGTCTGAATTAAATTTTAAATTTAAATAGTTTTTTTTCAGAGTAAAATTTAAATAATTTTAAAAAATTGTAAATAGATTGCATTGCCTGAATGGGAGTTTCCCGATTGATAAAATCTTTATGTCTTCAAGTCACGAGTGAATCGGTTTCTTCTACGCAAGCCAGCTCGATCGTAGACAGCTTCATCGTATAAAATCAGCAGGTCTACTACGAAGTCCGATAAACGATACAGTTGATCGAATCGGCTGTTTCGTTCGATCCGACCCTCATCCGACCTAATTCTATAACTTCCGAGCGAGATGTATCGATCCGAATATTTTTCGTGGTAGGCTACAGATACGATTCAACTATCTGTCGGATCCGATCATTCGGAGTTTGTTTTCGTAGTAGACCTGCAGGCGACATGACTGTCAATCGTGGGATTGACATTGACAGTCGAAAATCGAAACAAAACCAGTAAAAACGAACGGTTAATAATACCGCGAATAGATTACCAAACACATAAACAAGAAACATAAAGAAAACCCCTCTTTTTTATATCGCAAGTTAAATCCCCGCTCGTGACCATCACCCACGCTTTTATCGACGGCCGGTGAATAAAGAACAGTAAGTGAGAATTATATGAAAATAAAAAATGTACATCGTGAACATTAATTATTCAAATTAATTAATTATTGTTGGCACGCGCTACGGACATATTGAATTTTAGATTTTTAGTTATATTACTGCGTCGTGGGCCGTGCTGGCCTATTGACTAGTCTTGACTTGTTCAAATCACAGTAAAATTGCAATCACCGTCAGTTTAAAGTATAACGCGTGAGGTTATAATCTCAGAGTTTATAATATAACGTGGTTATATCATAATCTGACGGTTGTCACATTATTGACGTGATAACGTCTTATAATTCGGTGAAGCCGGCTGCACGCCCGCAAAACATGACGTCATGTAACGTTCCGCCGTTACCGTTAGTTCGTCGTCCGTGCCATGCGGACGAAGCTGAGCGCTGAGGGCGCCACACGCCGAGTCGAGCGGTATCACTGCTCGCGCTATCAGCGTACTGATTTCTTAAGACGTTGTCACGTTTAACTATCGTCAGTAAACCGACTTTACAGACAACCACTTTTTTTTTCATCCTAAGGGTGCCTGAAAGATATCACTTTCAGCGATGCGGCGGCCAACTTGTCGTTTTAAAATTAATCGTTAATTCTTTTCTCTACTTTTAGTGTATCAAAAAGTTTACCTATCTAATAAGTATACCAATCACCCCTTACCATTGTATTTTTTTTTGACAAAAATGGCAAAGCCGGAATCGTCCATTTGCGCCAGATGTACCGGATACGTACCGGAACCATTTGAATGGCAAACGTAAACGCATCTGGCGAAGAATTATAAAATTTCACGTTGAAAAGTGAAGCCAGATGTTGGACCATTGTGAAGGATCACGAGGCTTTTGTTTAAAATCGATGGAGTCTGGTATCGATGGCATTGTCTTGAAAGTTGCTTATTTAAACAAAATTGAAGATTTTGAGTTACCCCCGACCATCTTGGATTTGAAATTTGTCATTCTACCATCCTACTTAGTATTATAAATGTCAATGTTTGGATGTTTGTTGCTCAATCACGTAAAGTATGAACGGATCGGGTTGAAATTTGGAACTTAGTTAGATTATACATAGTAGGCATTTTTATCCCGAAATAACAACGAGAACGGGAACTAGGTACGTAAATGCAACTACTAGTATTTATAATACTAGTTAGGAAGTAAGGCATTCTACTAATCAAGCATTTTCATTGGGCAGCCAACAAAGTGTTCCCATAAAAGGGTTCAGTTTTTTTAGTTTTGAGGTAAAGAACTCTAAAAAAGTGAGAAACCCCCTTGAAGTCGGTCTGAAATGAGTACAGAAGATTACCAAGAACTAAGAACACAGTCACTTTGGATCATCTATACCCAACCTGTGGCCCGCAAGGACTTTATTACAGGCCCAACTTAAATTACCAAAAATATTGTAAACCATTTAAAATTTCACACCCGTCAGAGAATGAGAGAATTACATTTCTTCGGTTTTTTTAAACTATACTAGGTTCACACTTGACCACCATCTCCCCTGATGTTAACGACGACGATTCATCCTCGATTTGAAGACACCAAGATTGTAACGGGGAAATCCCACTCAGGCAACGCATTCCACAACCTAGACGTTTTTATCACAAACGTAGAGTCAAACCTCTTCATTCGTGCCTTTGGAACATCAACCATGAAACGATGTCGCTTTTTCGAACCACGAGAAGATTTTTTATTAATTCATAAATTAACTACATATTTAACTTAGAATTACATTTTAATCGCATTTTCGGCCTTCGCTTGCGGCCCTCGACACCATGACTGAAACGTGTTTGTGGCCCCTATAAAAAAAAGGTTGGGTATGGCTGCTTTAGATAGGTATAAAAGTGTGAAATGCAACATGAAATTTCGTGTCTTTGACCTTAATTATCTCAATAAAATTTGGCTTAACGTGTCTTTAAAACTCGCGTTAAGCCTGTACATAAAGTGCGGCAATTAAAGATAAAAAAAACGTTTAAAATTACCCAAAAACAACGATTGCACAATTTTAAACAGTAGACATTAAAGTTTTTTTTTTATAGAGTGACGGGACGAGCAGAAGATGTGCGTGATGGTAGCAACAAGCCTGCCGATAACAGCGTAGCCTCACGCACCTATTGGAACATGAAGAGTCCAAATCATTACCTAGCACTGCACTGCGCTCATCATACCTAGTATATTTAGTAGTGGTAGGACTCTTAGCAGAGTCCGCCTGGGGAAGTACCACACCTTTGCCAGTTATTCTACCGCCAAGCAGTAATATGCAAACATTACTGTGTTCCGGTTTGAAGGGCAATGTTTCCAGAGAAATTAGAGGGCTTAGAGATATAACATCTTAGATCTCTTTGATTTGGACTCTTCATGTTCTGCCTGTTTCTTGCCCTTCTGTTTAGATGCCTGTTACTGTGCTGTTATGTGGCAGACATGTTGCTTACCATCAGGCACATGTCCAGCAGGTCTACTACTAAAACAAACTCCGAATGATCGGATCCGACCGACAGCTGAATCGGATTGTAACCTACCACGAAAAACATTCGGATCGATACATTTCGGGTCGGAAGTTATAGACTTAGGTCGGATGAGGGTCGGATCGAACGAAACGGCCGATCTGATCAACCGACCGATTGTCTTTCGTCGTTGGAAACTTCCATAAGTTCGGCCGATATATCGTTTATCGGACTTCGTAGTAGACCTGCTGTTCGTCTCGTCACTCTTTACTTAAAAAAAAATCCAGAGACATAAGATGTTTTATCTCTGTGCCCTATAATTTCACTGGAAACATTGACCTTCAAACCGGAACACAGTAACGTTTGCACATTACGGCTTGGCGGTATAATATAACTGACAAAGGTGTAGTATTTGTCCAGTCCAAAGAGTCCTACCACTACAAAATCTCCTTTTTAGAAGTATGTTAGAAACTATTTAGAACGCAAGGACGAAAACATAAGCCCGACAGGTGCGTATAAGTGAAATAATAATAGTTATTATTATACCAAGGTGGCAGACGACAGCTGTAGGGAATAATAAAAAAAAAAAAGTGTATCGCTATCGGCGACACACGAGCGATACGTTTAGGCAGATGGCACGCGCCATACCCTGTTCGGAGACAAAGTTATCTGTAAAACGGTCAATATCAGAACTAAGAAAGGTACTAAAGAAACCAGGCGTAATTTTGTATTAAGCGGCAAGACTATTCGATCGTGCCGCCACCTCTACATTAACAAAGATAAGTTGGTCGTGCCGTACCCACCCTCTGGTCAATGTTATCTTGAAATATCTCAATATTTAATTTCTTTAACTTCTCGCAATTTCGGATAATTCTTGTATTAAAAGCTGGTAACAAATTTTGAGTAGGTATTTTAGGAAAGCTGAATATTTGTCACATACTATTACCATTATACCCTAACATGGAGCTGCAAATGCCGGTGAGTAGAGGGGCAAAGGGTACAATCCTCAAAATAACTAATTAGTCCGTCAGTTAGATTGCTACAAAATATTGTACACGAATTTTTTCTTGTTTTTTTTTTAAATGACGAGTGACAAGGCGAGCATGACATGTGCCTGATGGTAAGCAACATGCCACATAACAGCACAGTGACACGCAGCTATTGCAACGTTGAAGAGTCAAAATCATTACCTAGCACTGCACTGCGCTCGCTACCCAGAGATCTAAGGTGTTATATATATCTAAGGCCTGTAATTTCTCTGGAAACATTGCCCTTCAAACCGGAACACAGTAATGTTTGCATATTACTGCTTGGCGGTAGAATAACTGGCAAAGGTGTAGTACTTCCCCAGGCGGACTCTGCCAAGAGTCCTACCACTACTTTTGTTTCACAAACAAAAAATGACTAACATACAGTGCTTTGAAGTTTCGCGTGACGTCACTCGTGGGTACGATTTTTACCCACGAGCGACGTCCCGACCACTCCAAGTTTGATGTTCTATATCTATCACAGATTTTTCATATTTTGAAAAAAAATAAAAATACGTGTCCCATATTTTTCCATGATCTAGCCGACGGACTAATTAGATACCTACCCTATTAATGTATAATATACCAAAAGATTTAAATTTGTTATGTCCGTATCAAAATGCAAAACCGCTAACAATTAACATTAACGCTATCAGTTACAAAAATCAGCATTTAACTTCCTCAATCCACAATCGCCAGTTTTTCGAGATAAAACATACAACATTTGATAAGAAAAAAAAACCGTTAGAATTATGTATAAACACGAGCGAAAACGTTACAACGCGTGGGGTTATGTGTATATTTAAAATTTAGAAAACGAATTATAGTCTGGAATTGCACTTGGGTTAAATTTTAAATCGAAAAAAAAAAAAAAAAAATTTTTTTTTCGTTACCATACCTTTCAAATGTACAAATGTGCTTTTTTTTTTTTATAGAATAGAGAGACGACAAGATATAAGCCTGTTGGTAATCGTAACAAAGACGATTTAACTTTTCAATAGCCAAGTGCATGTAGGTGAAATTCGGAACTCAAATGCATTATCTAGTCTGAAACAACAGAAAGGCTACTACGGACAAAAAGTATTTTGTCCGGAAAAACTGGGGAGTTGCCGAGGGCTGATCCCAGTATACAATAATTACTACAAGGATGGGAAAGAATTTGCTAGTTATTGTAGGAAAACGGGGTAGCCAGGATAAAATTCTATTTTACCCTGTTTAAAATTAAATAATACGTATAATAAGTTATTTGTATATTGATGACATAAATCACAATGAATTCATGCATTGTTATAAAATTACACATTATGTAATTGAAATACGACATAAAACATTCATATTAATAATGGCCATACAGCGTGGGAATGCCGCCAGGCTGAATGGCACTTTCAGTCAGCCGAGCGGACTAAATTAACGACTCCAAACTTGTGTTTGTTTGTTTACCTATTATTCGACATTTTAAATTGTATTTGTCGAATTAAATATGTTAGTACTCATAATTAAAAAAAAACAAGGTAAATACCGTTATAATTAAAACAACAACAAAACAAAAATATTAATGTTTTGATAACTCACCCAATCCAATCTTTCGTTTGATCTTCTTCAATACCTTCATTTTCGAACCCTTCTTGTCTTTTACGGGGGTAGTTTCCGGTTCTAAGGCCATGGGGGGTAGGACCAGGGTCTGGGGCGGCATTTGGGGCACATGCCCAGAACCCCTAGGGCAAGCCGGGCAATGACACACACCCCTGGTCTGCCTAACACTCATGCAACTGCTTACTCCCATCATAACGTTTTATTTCAGTTTCAAATTTCAATACATATCACGTTTAAAGAGTCACTAAAAAACACTGTCACAAAACACTATAAAAAAAATATTTATTTCAGCTCGTTGAAAATTTCATACGCGGATAAATAATACGAGACGCGAAGGACGTCCGCTCGCGACGAAGCCTACCGGCGGAGTGATGCTCGTATCAGTCGACAGCCCTAGCGTCGTGCGCGCGCACAACAAAACTGGTCGCGTCTTCTGGCCTTGTCTACCTATAGGAGAGAAAGAGACGGATGCAATGCTCGACAAGGGTAGGTTTTTCAGGAACGGCAGATGATTCCCCCACAAAGGGCAAAACTTCTGAGCTAATTTTGGTATTATTATTGTCTTAAAACTGAATGAGAACAATGTTTCTTTGTTTGAAAATACATTTATACTTTTTTATTCTTCAGAGTGACGGGACGAACAGGAACGTGCCTGATGGTGAGCAATACGACTGACCATAACAGCAGTGTAAAGGTACAAGTTCGCGCGGAGACCGCGACAGGAGACCAAGACCGGAGACCGCGACAGGCACTTGACACTATGGAATTGTATGGACGCCAGTTCGCGCTGAGACCGCGACAGGAGACCGAGACAGGTCGCGGTCGCGGTCGCGGTCGCGGTCGCGGCGCGAACTGGCGCCCATACAATTCCATAGTGTCAAGTGCCTGTCTTGATCTCCGGTCGCGGTCTCCGGTCGCGGTCTCGCGTCGCGAACTTGTACCTTTACGCAGCTATTGGAACAAGAAGAGTCCAAATCATTACATAGCACTGCACTGCACTGGTCACCCAGAGATATAACATGATTTTTCGCTGATTTTGCTGTGATTTCTCCGGTGCAAATTAATTACAAACTTTTAGAAATGCAGGCCTGCTTTTATCAACTTTTTTCACCATGTGAGCCCACGGCTCCCAAAAGGTTGCCGACCCCTTGATCTAGACGAAAATTTCTTCGAAAATAAATAACTATTGCTCAGTTTAGTTTAGAGTACCTGGGTGACCGAGCTTTGCTCGGTTTAAATACTAAATATACTTAGATACCTACAGATAACAGACTCCAAGAAATAGATTTTCTTAAAAAAAAAACGAATTGAAAAAAAAAGAGAACCCGTCTGGATTCGAACCCGGAGCTACTAATTCGTGACCGCTATGAGCGCCCGACTTCCCGTCTGAGATAATTATGCTGTCGCGTCACGCGGCGAAATTTACCTTCACATTCTAATGTCTAATGTGACAGTTTTTCATTGTCTTAAAAACGCGCATAATATGCGTTTTTTTTAAATAAGACCTAGTTAGATCGATTTATCGTCCCCGAAATCCCCTGCATACATCATTTCATGAAAATCCGTCGAGCCGTTTCCGAGATTCAGGTTCTATAATATAAATATATATTATATATACATATTTATATAGGTACAAGAATTGCTCGTTTAAAGGTATAAATAAGATGTAGTTCACTCTTTGCACAGTCCGCCTGGGGAAGTACCACACATTTACCTGCGATTCTTACTACCTATGAAATGATGTACAAATACAAACATTACTGTGCTCCGGTTTGAAGGGCAATGTTTTCATAGAAATTACAAAGCGAGTTGATAAATCATGTTAGCTAGATAGTAATTTTAGACTCTTCATGTTAATGACACAAAAGGTGTCTTTCGTAGTACATGTCGTACACGTCGGTTTCCTCACGACATTTTCCGTCACAGTTTTTTTTATTCGGTATGATTTAGGACTAAAAAAAATATTGGCAGTCATAGGAACTACCGATAGAAGTGAAAACTTATAACAGAATTTGATAGCTTACTTTGGAAACTGTGTAGTGTAGGGTGTAACCGGAGGTCATCGCCTGGCGATCATGGCATGGTCATCTGGAAATACGTCAGCATTTCCCGTTGGCTCACGCATTTCTAGATGGCTATGCCATTATGACCAGCCCACGCCTTTTCAGCATTTCCCCTTTGCTGACGCATTTCTAGATGACCGATGGCGATGGTCCCGAGTTTACCCGAAGATTTTTTATCATCCCCGAGCGTGACGCTAGAATTCAATTCACATCCCACGAAAAATCTGTCTAGGCGCGCCAAAAGAAGTTTTCACTTCAAATAGGGATTTCTAAAAATGATAGATCATTTTGGTGAGACTTTCTGCAGGGGGTGATCTTTTAGGGTGTATTTGGTAGTAGGTCGTGGTAGTAGTGGTAGGTCTCTTTGCCGAGTCAGTCTGGGGAACACACCTTTGCCAGTTATTCTACCGCCAAGCAGTAATGTGCAAACATTACTGTGTTCCGGTTTGAAGGGCAATGTTTCCAGTGGAAATTACAGAGCATAGATATAAAACATCTTAGATATCTGGGTGACGATCGCAGTGCAGTGCTAGGTAATGATTTGGACTCTTCGTGTTCCAATAGTGTCACTGTGCTGTTATGTGGCGGGCTATGTTGCTTACAATCAGGCACATGTCCTGCTCGTCTCGTCACTTAAAATACCCAATGAATTTGGTGCCAGATCTCGAAATAATAGGTTTAATTTCTTTATGGTATTAACCCTTAATAGGAGGTCAGGAGAAGGATGGCTTAACTGACAAAAAAATGCCAACGTAAGGTAGCATAGAAAGAGTTATCTTTACTAGATATTTAAATTTTTTTATAGTTTTTTTTACACTTGATTGCCGTCACGCCTGATGTTTTTTTAGGGTTCCGTAAAACGTAAAAACGGAACCCTTATAGATTCATGTCTGTCTGTCTGTACGTCCGTATGTTACAGCAACTTTTTGCCTAAACTATGAGAACTACACTGTTGAAACTTGGTAAGTAGATGTATTCTGTGAACCGCATTAAGAGTTTTACAAAAAAAATTTTAGGGGGTCCCCATAGAACTGAACTCAAAAAATTTTTTCATCAAACCTTTACGTGTGGGGTGTCTATGGATAGGTCTTCAAAAATGATGTTGAGGTTTCTAATTTTTTTTTTGTACACTGAGTAATTTGCGCGAGAGACACTCCCAAAGTAGTAATAAAGTAGCCAAGTGCGAGTTGGACTCGCCCATGAAGGGTTCCGTTCCAGCAAGTAACATAATATACATAGTACACATAGTTCTTGTAGATCGTTGTAACTTTGATTGAAGTTTTAATAATAGTGTATTCATGACGTACTAAAAAAAACTACTCATCAGATCGAGTTCAAACTAATTTTCGCTGGTAGTTTTCATGGTAATGTACATCATATATTTTTTTTAGTTTTTTCATTCTCTTACTTTAGAAGTTAGAGGGGGACACACACATTTTACCACTTTGGAAGCGTCTCTCGCGCAAGTTATTCAGTGTAGACAAAAAATATATTAGAAACCTCAACATCATTTTTTAAGACCTATCGATAGACACCCCACACGTGTAGGTTTGATGAAAAAAAAATTTTTGAGCTTCAGTTCGCAGTATGGGGGGCACCCCTAATTTTTTTATTTTTTTTTTAACTTTTGTAAAAATCTTAATGCGGTTCACAGAATACATCTACTTACCAAGTTTCAACAGTGTAGTTCTCATAGTTTCTGCAAAAAGTGGCTGTGACATACGGACGGACAGACAGACAGACAGACAGACAGACAGACAGACAGACAGACAGACATGACGAATCTATAAGGGTTCCGTTTTTACGTTTTACGGAACCCTAAAAAGTGCCCCCCCCCCCCCCATTTAACTTCTTAAAATCAGATAATGATAAAATATATGATGTCCATCATTGGTATGAACTCGATCTAGTGAGTAGTTTTTTTAGTACGTCATAAATACACTACTATGTATTAAAACATCGATCAAAGTTACACCGAACTACAAGAACTTATGTATTATGTTACTTGCTGCTACGGAACCCTTCATGGGCGAGTTCGACTCACACTTGGCCGCTTTTATTTTTCTCCATGCACTGTAATTTCACTGGAAACATTGCCCTTCAAACCGGATAATGTTGGATATAATTAATCAAAATAATTATGTTTGCCCAAATTACTGCTTAGCTGTAAAACAACTAGCAAAGGTGTAGTTTTTCCCTAGGCGGACTCTACAAATAGTCCTACCCCACATAGTACGGGTGTGAGAGAGTACCCAAACCGCGTACTCCAGTAGAAAGGTAGTTTTTTTCTCCGTCTATTAAGCGATCGCAAAGACCACATTGCCACGCGCCAGATGCGCGCGCACCTTGCATCGGAGGCTGTAGTTTTTTTTTCTTTTTGGTCCTAATTTTAGCGACATGTGCCCTTTTCTTTCGACAGTTCAAAGACCTACGACCTTTGTAAGGTTTTTTGAAGTTAAAACTTCTATTGGTACAACACATACTTACAGATTTTCCGTGAGCTGTTAATTGACCTTAAGCGTCACGTTCGTAAATGAAAGAAATATTCTATTTTATGTCTATTTTGTGACAAATTTTTCAGCTCTGAGCACTTTCTGGGAATATAAAAATTATGTGTCAAAAATATTTCTCAATTTCGCCGATGTCAAAAAATAAACAAATGGCGCCAATGTTTAATTCTATCAAAGTTTCATAATCAAATGTCAATGGCAATATTATAAATGACAAATAAAGTAGCCAAGTGCGAGTTGGACTCGCCCATGAAGGGTTCCGTTCCAGCAAGTAACATAATATACATAGTACACATAGTTCTTGTAGTTCGTTGTAACTTTGATCGAAGTTTTAATAATAGTGTATTTATGACGTACTAAAAAAAAACTACTCATCAGATCGAGTTCAAACTAATTTTCGTTGGTAGTTTTCATGGTAATGTACATCATATATTTTTTTTAGTTTTTTCATTCTCTTACTTTAGAAGTTAGAGGGGGGGGGGGACACACATTTTTCCACTTTGGAAGCGTCTCTCGCGCAAGTTATTCAGTGTAGACAAAAATTATATTAGAAACCTCAACATCATTTTTTAAGACCTATCGATAAAGACCACAAACGTGTAGGTTTGATGAAAAAAAAATTTTTGAGCTTCAGTTCTCAGTATGGGGGGCACCCCTAATTTTTGTTATTTTAAAAAACTTTTGTAAAAATCTTAATGCGGTTCACAGAATACATCTACTTACCAAGTTTCAACAGTGTAGTTCTCATAGTTTCGGCAAAAAGTGGCTGTGACATACGGACGGACAGACAGACAGACAGACAGACAGACAGACAGACATGACGAATCTATAAGGGTTCCGTTTTTACGTTTTACGGAACCCTAATTATGTGCCAAAAATATTTCTCAATTTCGTCGATGTCAAAAAATAAACAAATGGCGCCAATGTTTAATTCTATCAGAGTTTCATAGTCAAATGTCAATGGCAATATTATAACAAATATTTCCACCCATTTTATTATTTTTATCACTCAAAAATGTCATCTTAAAAACGCCTCATCTGAGACAGGACCTTTTGACATCTGTCATGTTGAAAACGACATATCAAACGTAGAAACCAAGGGAAACAAGTTCCAAGGAAGTATTTAACCTTTCGCCTCCTCCAATTAAATAATTAGAATTACTGGCTTACTGGGGCCAGTCGCTACGCAAGGTGCAGGTCATTAGACTGACGCATCTTACGGGACAGTTAGGTACTCCCATGGACGTATAAAAAAGTCGGACGTAGTCTTGCTAAAACAAAAACTGTGTCCATCGAGTCGGCCACATAATATGCACGTGTGTGCTGTCACATACAGGCTGACACGCACACATCAGTGGGTCATTAGTCATTACACGCGCTACTCGTGTATATTTGTGGGTGTCAGCCTATCAGTGACCTGACAACGCACCGCAAATGTGGCCGACTCTAGTGACACAGTTTTCGTTTTAGCGAGACTACGTCAGACTTTTTTAAAAGGGAGGAAAAAAAGTAAAATTGTTGCCTTTCGGAAGCAATAACTTGAAAAATATTGATGAAAAAAAAGAAAAGTGGTTACTATAACAGTTAGTATAAATTTAATTTAGAAGAGAAAAGGTCTCCACAATTTTTTGCCTAACACTAACAGTTCTCGAGATATCGAATTAAACGCGTTTTCATCGAAATTACCTTGAGCTGACCAACTGACCATGCCAGAATACCTCAAATTGGAATATATTAGGCTCAGAATGCAACCCCCTATCGATCTTTTATAGTCTCCAAACTACATAATTTTATGTTTTTGACGTGATAACGTCTTATAATTCGATGAAGTCGGCTGCACGCCCACAAAACATGACGTCATGTAGCGTTACCGCGTTACCGTCGGTCGTTACCTCGCCGCATGTTTGTTACAGTTGTATTAATTATTTCGACCAGTAGTTCTAGCGGGGATGTAGCTCAGTGGTAGAGCGTTCGCTTTGCATGTGAAATGCCCCGGGTTCGAACCCCGGCATCTAAAAGCTTTTTTGCATTGTTTTTTGCATTGTTTTGATTGAAAATGACTAAATTCTACTGATTACTTTTTACACACAAATCTATTAAACAAATGAAATTAAAATTTTCTTTTGAAAAATGCTACCATTCCATCAGTATTTTCTAAAGACGTTGTCACGTTCTATCGTCAGTAAACCGACTTTACAGACAAACATTTTTTAAAGACCTATCGATAGACACCTTACACGTAGTATAGGTTTGACAAAAAAAATGGTTGTCTGTAAAGTCGGGTTACTGACGTTAGTTGAACGTGACAACTTCAACTACGCCTTAGAGCGAGGTAACGCCGGCGGCGAGGTAACGGCGTTAACGGGACATGACGTCATGTTTTGCGGGCGTGCAGCCGGCTTCATCGAATTATAAGACGTTGTCAAGTCAAAAAATATTTGCGTTTCAGTTCTAAGTATGGGGACGGATACGGACGGACGGACAGACAGACAGACACGACGAATCTATAAGGGTCCCGTATTTTGCCATTTGGCTACGGAACCCTAAAAATGGGTCAAATTTTTTTTCGTCAGTCTTAAACTTCCTAGCTAACTATACTTACGCACATACATAGAGATAATCTAAGTTAGTTCGGTTCTTTGTGCCGGGCTCAAAGCCCATCTGTCTAACTGTACCACAGAACCACAGATGGCAGCAAAGATGGCACGCGCCACCTTGAGCGGTGTCATTATTTCTGAACTTTCACAACCCCCGTATGAAACGGGAGTCGCAAAAAGTTGGTATAATAAAAAAAAAACTGACAGCGGGGTCAGTTGTCAGTCATTGGTATGACAAACGTACCTATAATGGAATTTTAGCAGGACGCCAAGTGATCGAAATCCTTCTAAAATATATAAATGCAAAATTTTGTAAGAATGTAATGGACTACATTAAACAGTAGGTAAATTTTAGTAGTGGTAGGACTCTTAGCAGAGTCCGCCTGGGCAAGTACCACACCTTTGCCAAATATTCTACCACCAAGCAGTAATGTGCAAACATTACTGTGTTCCGGTTTGAAGGGCAATGATTCCAGAGAAATTACAGGGCTTAGAAACATAATATCTTAGATCTCTGGGTGACGAGCGCAGTGCAGTGCTAGGTAATGATTTGGACTATCATGTTCCAATAGCTGCGTGTTACTGTGCTGTTATGTGGCAGGCATGTTGCTTACCATCAGGCACATTACCTGCTAGTCTCGTCACACTATGCTATAAAAAAAAAAAAAACTACAGGCCCGTGAACAAAATTTATGAGTCAAATGAATGAGACTTGGAAACCTATGTAGGATGATAGAAGAGTATAAAGTAATGAGATTCAGCACTTTTTGATTCAGATTCAGTTTGTTTGTTTGAATGCAAGGATCTCGGGAACTACTGGTCCGAATTGAAAGATTCTTTCTCTGTTGGATAGTTAACTTATCGAGGAAGGCCATAGGCTATTTAACATTACACTACTATCGACAGGAGCGGAGCATAAATGAAAAATGTAACAAAAACGGGAAAAAAAATATGCTTTTTTGAGAGCTTTCGTTGTGTGACAGCATGTGTCTATCTTTTAAAGGTTGCGTCATTAGAATCTATGGTAACCGAATTTGTTCAAAATGTGAATTGGTACAACCAATTTTCGATAGATGGCGTAGCAACGCGCGCACGGTTCAGCTAGTAATAAATAATACCTCAAAACAAACTTTAGACAAAGCTGGCTATGACTTCCGGGCACATGCCTATCGCATCTGGCCGAATTCTGTAGAGGGTAGGGCTCTTCGCCGAGTCCGTCTGGGGAACACACCTTTGCCAGTTATCCTGTCGCCAAGCAGAAATATTTGCACATTTCTGAGTACCGTATCGAAGGGCAATGTTTCTTAAGGGCGTACCCCGAGCAAATGACCTTGAGTATTTCTTACCTTATCGCACACCGCAAGAAAGAGCAAGAGAGAAACAGTAGGATTTGTCGCTGTTTTACGCTCAAATTTCAAAATAAACTCTTTATAAAATCAGATTTTGGTCTTTTGAAAAAAATAAAACTACCAAAATGTTCGTAATGGAATTGTCTATCCGTTGGTGTAAGTACAAAATCAAAATAATGGACGATTTTCGAGGAGATGCATGATAACTACAATTATTTAATTTTTTCATGGTTTCGTTGTGAGGCGATTACTTAAACAATATTAAGTTATTTAACAAAAAAATAAAACTACCATTTTGAAGCCAAGAAGTTGTAGAAATGTAATGTGTTTTTACCAGTTGACATTTGTTTTGGCTAATGAGTAGATAGCTCTTAAAACTGGACAAAAAACTCGTTTTGCTGGGGGACGCACCTTAAGAAATTACAGAGCAATGGAGATCAATAATTTTATCTCTGGGGAACGAGTGCAGTTCAGTGCTAGGTAATGATTTGGACTCTTCATGTTCTAATAGCTGCGTGTCACTGTGCTGTTACAGGTAGGGTCTGTTGCTTACTAAAAGGCACACGTCCTGTTCGTCTCGTCACTCTATACCTATTATAAAATTGGCAGTCATAGGATGATAGATATAGATAAACGATATAAGTGAAAGAATACTTTAAAAGATTAGAAAACTTATAACTCAGAATTTGATAGCTTAATTTGGAAATGCGCAGTCTCATGAGCATGGTTAATGGCCATGGTCCCGTGTTTACCCGAAGAAATCTTATCATTCCCGAGCTCGACGCTAGAATTCAATTCAAAGCCCACGAAAAATCTGTCTGTGGCGCGCCAAAAGAAGTTTTCACTTCAAAAAGATGTGTTTTTTTTTTTAATATTGGTGGACAATTCACGCACAACACCATCTGATCCCAAACTAAGCAAAGCTTGTACGATGGCAGCCATATAGCTGATATAATACTTAAATATAGTTTTTAAATACATACTTTCCATACTTATTATACATAGAAACACCCAGACACAGTGCAAACATTTCAATTCATCACACAAATATTTGCACTGAGTGGGAATCGAACCCACGACCCTTGGCTTCGCAGGCAGAGCTACTACCCACTAAGCCACGAGGCCAGTCAAATTAATGGGACATTAGGTAGAACAATTTTCCTTAGGATAATATAAAATCAACACAATTTGCAAGAAAAAATGCTTAATTATACTATTTATGGTACGATCGTGGACGTTTAAAAAAACGGACGTAGTCTCGCTAAAACAAAAACTGTGTCCATCGAGTCGGCCACATAATATGCACGTGTGCACTGTCACATACAGGCTGACACACAACACATCAGTGAGTCATTACACGCGCTACTTGTGTATATGTGTGCGCGTCAGCCTATCAGTGACAACCTGACAACGCACACGTGCTAATGTGGCCGACTTTAGTGACACAGTTTTTGTTTTAGCGAGACTCCGTCCGACTTTTTTATACGTCCATGGGTACGATCATATGAAAAATAAAGTTGGCCACACCGGTTACGGGCAGTTTTTACACGTTTTTACACTTTCGTTATTTGTATATTTTGTCTTACAGCTTTAGTCTCTTGTGCGAAAAAAACTTCAAAATCTTGAACATCGCCGAAAAATTGCTAGCCTATCGGTTTTTTATCGGAGAGTGTGCGACTGGCGACTGATTTGCATGATCATATACCAGCTTGTCCTTTTCTATCGGAATGCTCGTAGCTCGAAAAACGCGACATCGTTTCATGGTTGATGTTCCAAAGACGCGAACGAAGAGATTTGACCCTACTTTTGTGATAAGAACGCCTAGGCTGTGGAATACGTTGCCTGAGTGGATTTTCCCCGATGGTTACAATCTTTGTGTCTTCAAATCGAGAGTGAATCGGTTTTTTTTCTAGGTAAACCCGCTCCATCGGAGACCGCATCGTCGCCGTCGTTTAACATCAGGCGAGATGGCGGTCAAGTATAAACCTATAAAAGTTAAAACATGCGAAAACTCAAGTCATCATCCCAGCTCCTGACAAAAGGCTGTTGGGGCACGTTTGTACGTGTCAGAACTAGTATATAAGAAGATGACAGCGGTCGAGCGATTAGTCTCTCGCCCCGCGTCACTTGTGTATTAAGATCAATATAGTCAGCCGTTTATACAGTGACGTGGTTTCATTTCCTCTCCAGTACCAGTAACACCTACAGTGGTGACCCCGACGTGATCCAGCCCGACGTGATCCAGTGGTGGTTACAGTGGTGACCCCGACGATTGATCAGTGAGTTAAAGAGAAGATTCAGATTTTTTTTTGTTGGTGTTACTGCGTTAGTAAATTGTTTTTGAACAATGTTTCCGCACGCTGCACCAGTAAGTGGGCAAGTAGGTCAGCAGGGCATGAAAGACGAGCGAACGAATTCCGCTGATTGTGCCCTGGCCGCTATAGGTGTGTCAACGAGACTTCCAGATTTTTGGGTTGACATGCCGCGGTTATGGTTGGCCCAGTTTGAAGCAGTGATGGCATCGCAGAAACGAGGGAATGGAGGAAAGTTCAACATGGTTATATCAAAATTGGGGAGAGACTCATTCCAGACGCCGGTGAACAACAAGTATACGGCGCTGAAGGACCGACTGCTGCAGGTCTATGAGGATAGTGCTGAGCGACAAGAACTTAGCAACAAGAACAAAATTATAGAGAACACCACGTGCTACGACATCGCTGCTGTGTCCGGGAGTAACGAACAGGTACGCCATTTACCTCTCACGGAGCTAGTCAAGCAGATGAGGAAGCTGGAGTTTGAAGTAGCTTCACTGCACAGTAAGGTTCAAGGCCAAGAACGCGGAAGAAGCAGGAGCGGCAAAAATGGAGCGAAAATAGGACTGGTTCGCGGAAGAAAAGGGCACCAGGTGATCCAGAGTGGCTGTGCAGATTCCATTTCCGGTTCAAGAAAATTGCTATGCAATGTTAAACAGCCGATAATTGGAGCCGATTGTTCAAGGAATTTTAAGCTGACGGTAGAAAATTAGTACAGAGGATATAGAAAAACAGCAATTATTACGCGTTTGGTATTTTCGATTACGAGATTGACCTTTGGGTTAACTGGCGTAGAGCAAATAAATATTGGTGTCAATAACAGCGGTAGTAGTAATAATGCTGAACAATCAGTTTTATTTAGAAACTTAGATAACATAACAAATTGGCTCGAAAAATGCAACCTGGCATAAAGAGCAGTTGCGTAGGTTATTTGAACGTTTACAGATATATTAAATGGAAGTTGAAATACTCGTAGGTAAATGTATGTTGAGAAAAGTAAAATAGATTTTTTATGTTACGAAGTCTCGGAAAATGGAATAAGTCCTTTGCCTGACAAAGTCAAGGTTATTCAGGACTATCTCAAACCGGAGACAGTAGAGTAGTTACGCAGGTTTTTTGGGTATGTAAGATGTTTATAGAGCATACATACCAAACGCTGCAAGAGTACAAAGAATTTTAGATAGATATTTACATGGTGCAAAGAAAAAAGATAATAGAAGTATGGACTAAAAGAGGCAATTACAGTGTTGGAAGAATGCTGCCAAGTTATCGGACCCGGTCCAGGGGCAAGGTTTACTCTTATGACAGACGCGTCAGACATTAGTATAGGCGCGGTATTGCACATAAGGAAAAGGGTTTTTGGAGAACCCTCGATTATTTTTGCAAAGAAGCCCACGGAATCCCAGAAAAAGTACTGTGTATACGACAAGGAACTTCTGGCGATTTATTCGGGTATGGTCATATATTTTAAAGATTGGATTGCAAGTGATATGCGTCACGTAATAGGAAATATAAATCAATAGTCATTAGTGCAAACTAGAACGCTGAGTGAGCAAAGCGGTTCGACGTCAATATGCCAAGGTTAGCACGGAAGGAAATGTGCATAACAAGCAGAAAAGACATGTGACGAGTTGATAGTTATACTTTAGTGTAAACAAGGTGCGATGTAATTATGTTTTTTAGGGTTCCGTAAAACGTAAAAACGGAACCCTTATAGATTCGTCATGTCTGTCTGTCTGTCTGTCTGTCTGTCTGTCCGTCCGTATGTCACAGCCACTTTTTGCCGAAACTATGAGAACTACACTGTTGAAACTTGGTAAGTAAATGTATTCTGTGAACCGCATTAAGATATGAAGAAAAAAAAAAAAAAAAAAAAGATAAATTAGGGTTGCCCCCCATACTGAGAACTGAAACTCAAAAAAAAATTTTTCATCAACTCTACACGTGTGGGGTATCTATCGATAGGTCTTCGAAAATGATAATGACGTTTCTAAAATCATTTTCGTCTACACTGAATAATTTGCGCGAGAGACACTTCCAAAGTGGTAAAATGTGTGTGTCCCCCCCTCTAACTTCTAAAGTAAGAGAATGAAAAATCTAAAAAAAATATATGATGTACATTACCATGTAAACTACCAACGAAAATTAGTTTGAACTCGATCTGATGAGTAGTTTTTTTTTAGTACGTCATAAATACACTATTATTGAAACATCGATCAAAGTTACAACGAACTACAAGAACTATGTATATTATGTTACTTGCTGCAACGGAACCCTTCATGGGCGAGTCCAACTCGCACTTGGCCACTTTATTGTGGATTGTTATAGATATGTTTTTCTCCTTTTTTTTTAAGAAAAGGGTGTATGTTGGGGCACGTTTGTACGTGTCAGAACTAGTATATAAGAAGATGACAGCGGTCGAGCGATTAGTCTCTCGCCCCGCGTCACTTGTGTATTAAGATCAATATAGTCAGCAGTTTATACAGTGACGTGGTTTCATTTCCTCTCCAGTACCAGTAACACCTACAAGGCTAACAAGGTACGCGCGATGCCAGAAGGCATGCGACTTTAAAAAAAAGCGGCCAAGTGCGAGTGGGACTCGCGCACGAAGGGTTCCGTACCATTAGCAAATATACGGCAAATACCTCTTTTATTGTATGGGAGTAGGTGACGTTTATGTGCTATTTTAGACTAATCTAAATTCTAAATATAAGACCGCTTCAGTTTTTGACGTGATAACGTCTTATAATTCGGTGAAGCCGGCTGCACGCCCGCAAAACATGACGTCATGTAACGTTACCGTTACCGTTAGTTCGTCGTCCGTGCCATGCGGACGAAGCTGAGCGCTGAGGGCGCCACCCGCCGAGTCGAGCGGTATCACTACTCGCGCTATCAGCGTACTGATTTCTTAAGACGTTGTCACGTTTAACTATCGTCAGTAAACCGACTTTACAGACAACCATTTTTACGAAGTAAATGAGCATAGGCCACCTGTGTCATCCACCAATTCGCACTGGGCCAGTTTGGTGAATTATGGTCTTAACTCTCTCCTTGCGAGAGAACGCCCTGTATCCCAACAGTGGGAACATTTAGTGTGGTGCTTATGCTATCTGTGTGCTAGTATTCCAAAATATTTTTACCGCGAGAACATTTTACTGGAATGATTTGCATTACGCGGGTAACACCTAGCTGCTAGTATGCTAATAGGGTACCGGACTGGGTCAAAAATACACCATTCTAATTAGTCCGTCAGCTATATCATGGAAAAATATTGGACACGTATTTTTTGTTTTTCATAACATTAAAAATCGTCAAAGATATAGACCATCAAACTTCGAGAGTGGGGGGTCGCGACGTCACTCGTGAGCAAAAATCGTACTCACAAGTGACGTCACACGAAACTTCGAAGCGCTGTATCTTCGTCATTTTTTGTTTGTGAAACAAAAGAAATAAAGTGGCCAAGTGCGAGTTGGACTCGCCCATGAAGGGTTCCGTTGCATCAAGTAACATAATATACATAGTACACATAGTTCTTGTAGTTCGTTGTAACTTTGATGAAAGTTTTAATAATAGTGTATTTATGACGTACTAAAAAAAAGTACCTACTCATCAGATCGAGTTCAAACCAATTTTCGTTGGTAGTTTACATGGTAATGTACATCATATATTTTTTTTAGATTTTTCATTTTCGTACTTTAGAAGTTAGAGGGGGGGGGGGGACACACATTTTACCACTTTGGAAGTATCTCTCGCGCAAACTATTCAGTGTAGAGGAAAATGATTTTAGATACCTTAACATTATTTTTGAAGACCTATCGATAGACACCCCACACGTGTAGGTTTGATGAAAAAAAAAATTTTTGAGTTTCAGTTCTCAGTATGGGGGGCAACCCTAATTTTTCTTTTTTTTTAATAGCTTTGTTTAAATCTTAATGCGGTTCACAGAATACATATACTTACCAAGTTTCAACAGTGTAGTTCTCATAGTTTCGGCAAAAAGTGGCTGTGACATACGGACGGACAGACAGATAGACAGACAGACAGACAGACAGACTTGACGAATCTATAAGGGTTCCGTTTTTACGTTTTACGGAACCCTAAAAACACGCTCGCTCGCTGTAGGTACACAAACACAACAGAATACATACGCAGAATCGTTAGCAGTTTGTATGGAGTTAAACTCGTATGCAAAGAATGCGGAAAGAAATTAATTAATCCTAGCGAATCTAATTAGGATAATCGGATGCTTCGATCGGATTATTGCATTGTCATCGACTTTTGACAGGTGTGCAAAGTTTGAATTAAATCTGATCGTACAAAGTAGGACAAAATCGAGCTCAAAGGGGTCGGTTACATACATACATACAGGTGAAGCTAATAAAAGCGTGTTAAAAATGATTCAATCTTTGTAGAAATTCTTATGAAATTAAAAATCTCTTATTCTTGTTTCGTATAATAGACGAAAAATTTGGTACCATTTTGTTAAATAATACAGCATCATGGTCGTATTCTCATAGAAAATTATCGTCCGATATAATAACCCTTCGTTGAGTCCGCCTCGCGTCCGCGAGGGGGAGGAAGCTTGAAATTGGCGGGGGGTGGAGAGTGTCCGTTCTATCTATATTATCTATTTTATGCTAACGGGCTACTTAGTTTTTTTGAGGATTGTACCCTATTACAACTTGATACTTCTACGTTCCCAAGATATAATATGGTCTTGACACGTATAGACTGACAGAGGGATGGTTGAACAGAGATCCTATAAGGGTTCCTTTTGTTTCATTTTGAGGTATCGAACCCCAATAAAAAGATGCGTTCGATTTTCGAACATCTGTCTCGGAGGCACGCGCCGGCGCATGTCTCTCCGCCAATGAGAGACGGCGATGTTGACATTCGAAATTGGAATGTCGCGCGATTGGATATTAAAAAGAAGTTTAATTACATTTAAAATTAGGTATTCCTTATTTAGGTTACTTTTCTGAATTACGGCTGGTCTGGTGAAAACGGCGACTGCCGATCTGGGTTCGAATCCCACACGCACAACGTCTTTTCGAAGTCATGTACGTAATGCCGCTAACTCAAAAACGGTGAAGAAAAACATCATGAGGACATCGGCACGTTATAAGAATATTTCGATGTCATGCGTGGTGAATTACTATCTTCTCCTAGTGATAGAAGGAGCGATGCGATTTTCTATATTTAAAGACTGTCACGAACTGATTTTTTTTGTTGATAATAGGTCTACATTTGACCGCCATTTCGCCTGATGTTAAGCGACGATGCGGTCTACGATACAGCGTGCCTAACTAGAAGAAACATATTCACACTCAACATGAAGTCATCCAGATAATATTCAACAAGGAACACCCACTCTGGCAACGTGTTCCACACTATAATTTGCTATACAATAGAACCGATCTTGTATCTTATACCTTTAAACGAGCAATTCTTGTATATCTAGAATCTGAATCTCGGAAACGGCTGGTACGATTTTCATGAAATTATGTACCTACGCAGGGGGTTTCGGGGACGATAAATCGATCTAGCTAGGTTTTATTTAAAAAATAAAGTGGCCAAGTGCGAGTTGGACTCGCCCATGAAGGGTTCCGTTGCAGCAAGTAACATTATATACATAGTACACATAGTTCTTGTAGTTCGTTGTAACTTTGATCGAAGTTTCAATAATAGTGTTTTTATGACGTACTAAAAAAAAACTACTCATCAGATCGAGTTCAAACTAATTTTCGTTGGTAGTTTATATTTTAGTTTATATGGTAATGTACATCATATATTTTTTTTTAGATTTTTCATTCTCTTACTTTAGAAGTTAGAGGGGGGGGGACACACATTTTACCACTTTGGAAGTGTCTCTCGCGCAAATTATTCAGTGTAGACGAAAATGATTTTAGAAACCTCAACATAATTTTTGAAGACCTATCGATAGACACCCCACACGTGTAGGTATGATGAAAAAAAAATTTTGAGTTTCAGGTCTCAGTATGGGGGGCAACCCTAATTTTTCTTTTTTTTTAATTTTTCTGTTGAAATCTTAATGCGGTTCACAGAATACATCTACTTACCAAGTTTCAATAGTGTAGTTCTCATAGTTTCGTCAAAAAGTTGCTGTGACATACGGACGGACAGACAGACAGACAGACAGACAGACAGACAGACATGACGAATCTATAAGGGTTCCGTTTTTACGTTTTACGGAACCCTAAAAACGTAATTTATTGCGCATTTTCAGACAATGAAAAACTGTGACATTAGACATTAGAATGCGAAGGTAAATTTCGCCGCATGACGCAACAGTATAATAGCTCAAGTGGGAAGTCGGGCGGTCGTGAATTAGTAGATCCGGGTTCGAATCCAGACGGATCCAGATTTTTTTTCAAGTGTATTTTTTTTTTGAGAAGTCTGTAATAAATTTTCTCATTTTTGAGCCTTTTATCTGTAGGTATCTAAGTACATTTAGTATTTAAGCCGAGCAAAGCTCGGTCACCCAGGTAAGTACTTAATACTTATTTAACGTCAGAATATTTAAACATTTCAAAACGACTGAACAAAAAATAACCAAATCGATGTTTCTATTCTCAAGATCTTTTACAGATGCTATACAATTTTATTATTATTTTTGTTAACAAATTTATTTGATCCGCTAAAAGGTGTCGCCACAATTGCATATTTCGTACTGTGCTTGATGTTTTATACTAGCAGAATTAGTACAGTTATTTGATCACCGTACCGATTATGTTTGCAGAAAAGAAGATAAAATAACATGTACCTGAACGAACATTACACATGACTGTTTAAGCGAAAATAAGCCTTAAACCTAAAATGTATAAAGTTCAAAATCCGTTGAAGTTATTAAGGCTTTGTCCTTTTAAACGACAGCTGATCGTCAGCTGTTCGAAAAAAGTTCATACCTGGACAAAAATAGAACACAGGTCACAAGTTACATGGCGAAATAATTGAACTATATTTTATATTGGTAGCGTCGTGAGAAGATTTTGCGATAGTGTCACCACATATGAGTAGTCATGACTCGTGGCGTGGACTCTAAAATTCCACGTTATAATAATTTATTTTCGTTTTTCTCTATGTAAGTGTAAAATCTACTTTCTATATTACCTACATAACTACAATGTTAAAAGAATTTCGAAAATTAACTTGAAATTTCTAGGCGCTTTTATAATTTTTTTGTAGGATGAAATCTTTTTGAAGTGAAAACTTCTTTAGGCGCGCCTAGACAGATTCTGAGGTCGAGCCTCAGAAGAATCTATGTTGGGATGTTTGTTGCTCAATCACGTCGTAAAAACTGAAGGGATCAAGCTAAAACTTGGAACTCAGACATCAGACTGTAGTCTGGAATAATGGACGTATAAAAAATAAAGTGGTCAAGTGCGAGTTGGACTCGCCCATGAAGGGTTCCGTTGCAGTAAGTAACATAATATACATAGTACACATAGTTCTTGTAGTTCCTTGTAACTTTGATCGAAGTTTCAATAATGGTGTATTTATGACGTACTAAAAAAAACTACTCATCAGATCGAGTTCAAACTAATTTTCGTTGGTAGTTTACATGGTAATGTACATCATATATTTTTTTTAGATTTTTCATTCTCTTACTTTAGAAGTTAGAGGGGGGGGGGACACACATTTTACCACTTTGGAAGTGTCTCTTGCGCAAATTATTCAGTGTAGACGAAAATGATTTTAGAAACCTCAACATCATTTTTGAAGACCTATCGATAGACACACCACACGTGTAGGTATGATGAAAAAAAAATTTTTGAGTTTCAGTTCTCAGTATGGGGGGCAACCCTAATTTTTTATTTTTTTTATTTTTTTTGTTTAAATCTTAATGCGGTTCACAGAATACATATACCTACCAAGTTTCAACAGTGTAGTTCTCATAGTTTCGGCAAAAAGTGGCTGTGACATACGGACGGACAGACAGACAGACAGACAGACATGACGAATCTATAAGGGTTCCGTTTTTACGTTTTACGGAACCCTAAAAATTGGCTGTCATAGGAACTGCCGATAGAAGTGAAAACGTATAACTCAGAATTTGATAGCTTACTTTGGAAACTACACGGGTGTAACCGGAGGGCGTGGCCTGGGCATCATGGCATGGCCATCTAGAAATGCGTCAGCCTTACCCATTAGCTGATGCGTTTCTAAATGGCCATGCCATGATGGCCTGTCCACGCCCTTTCAGCATTTCACAATAGCTGACGTATTTCTAGATAGCCAATAGCCATGGTCCCGAGTTTACCCGAAGCTTTCTTATCATACATTCATACCCGAGCGTGACGAATGAATTCCATTCACATCCCACGAAAAATCTGTCTAGGCGCGCCTAAAGAAGTTTTCACTTCAAAAAGTCGGACGTAGTCTCGCTAAAACCAAAACTGTGTCTATAGAGTCAGTCAGTGCGCTGTCACATTAAGGCTAACACGCACACATACACAGCGCTCTGGCCGACCCTATAGACACAGTTTTTGTTTTAGCGAGACTACGTCCGACTTTTTTTATAAGTCCATGTCTGGAATACTCGGATTACAGAACTAAATTTAGCCCAGTGTAATGAGCCTTTTACACATTTTTCCCGATTATCGATTTCGATAGAATCTACATGAGATCATTCGATAAGTATACCCTTTCGAACAAACCAATAATTACCAAAATTGGCTCATCAAGTCGAAAGTTCTCAAAAAAATTGGCAATCATAAGGAACTGTTGATAGAAGTAAAAACTTTATAACTCCGAATCTGATAGCTTACCTTGGAAACTACGCGGGTGAAACCGGAGGGCCTGGCCAGGAGCAATATTGACGCATTTCTGGATTGCCAATGTCCATGATCCTGAATTTACCCGATGATTTCGTATCATTCCCGAGCGTGACGCTTGAATTAAATTCACGAAAAATCTATTTAAGGAGCGCCAAAAGAAGTTTCCACTTCAAAAAATGGCTGTCTGTAAAGTCGGTTTACTGACGATAGTTAAACGTGACAACGTCTTAAGAAATCAGTACGCTGATAGCGCGAGTAGTGATACCGCTCGACTCGGCGGGTGGCGCCCTCAGCGCTCAGCTTCGTCCGCATGGCACGGAGGACGAACTAACGGTAACGTTACATGACGTCATGTTTTGCGGGCGTGCAGCCGGCTTCACCGAATTATAAGACGTTATCACGTCAAAATACAATTAACATGAGAACTTCCTTCTTTTCTAAAGTCGGTTAAATAATACTGGGATAATTTATCAGCTGAGCCCAAGTCAGCTGATTTTGAATAATATCCCAGCTGATTCTAAGAATACAGGTACCTACAAACCTCTTTGCATAACAGAATTTACGAAAAAAAAAAAAGTAAGTACAACTCTTTTCAAAATTTCTCTTACCGCGGAGACAATAGAATTATCGACACTATCTCATACGCAATAAGGATTAATTTCAAATAAACGAAACTATGTAATATATCATCGACAAAAAAAAACTCTTTACGCAAAAGCTATTTGGAATCATCTGCACGCTATTTTGAGTCCTAGTACTAAGACGGTAAAGTGTAATATAGCGTGATATAATTTTAATTGATTGCATAGAAATGGCCACATGTTAAAACTAAAAATTCTCAACTGTTTTATACAAAAGTTTGATATATACGACAGCGGTTCCCTCACGACTATAATAAACCCATTGGGTTTTATCATGACTGCCCATTGTACAATTTGGCAGGGCATAAAAGCGCACGTGTGTTAATGCATTTGCGAAAAAAAAAACACAAAGACAGGTACCAAACAGCTGACGATCAGCTGTTTGAATTTCGAATTTTTATGCAGAACCATAACTGGTATGGCGGTAGTAATGAAAAAAAAAAAGTTAGTAATTGAAACTAAAGTTGCTACGATGAAATAACTAAAAGCAAATAGCGTTAGTGGCGCCGCCTTAGAATTTCTGTAGACTTTGATTCGTTGCTGTGTGAAATTTAAGACAATCCTTATCATGGACGTATTTAAACTGTTTTCTACAAAAAATTAAATCAACTTCAAAACCACAAATAGGCACTCATAAGCGAAAAATAAACTGATTTAATTATCATAAGCACTACTCACTCATCTATTTGAATTCGGTGCCAGTCTAGTCAAAAATCTAGTAGAAAGATACTATGAAGGTGCGTAGTAACATCTATATTGTAGTCTATATTATCTTATACCTTTAAATGAGCAATTCTTGTACCTATATACATATGTACCTATATCCTATATATATATAGAACCTGAATCTCGGAAACGGCTGAAACGATTGTTATGAAATTATGTATGCAGGAGGTTTCGGGGACGATAAATCGATCTAACTAGGTTACATTTAAAAAAAACGCATATTATGCGCGGTTTTAGGCAATGAAATATTGTCACATTAGACATTAGAATGCGAAGGTAAATTTCGCCGCGTGACGCAACAGCATAATTAGCTCGGACGGGAAGTAGGACGGTCATAGCGGTCACGAATTAGTAGCTCCGGGTTCGAACCCAGACGGCTTCTCTTATTTTTTCAATTTTTTTTAAGAAAATCTATTTCTTGGAGTCTTGTAATCTGTAGGTATCTAAGTATATTTAGTTTTTAAACCGAGCAAAGCTCGGTCACCCAGGTACTCTATTCTATGGTAGTAAGGTAGTAAGTAGGCATAGGTAAGTACTAAGTAGTATCTATCTACTACCTGTTAGACTTAGCTGGTACCGACTTCAAATAGATGAGTGAGTAGTGCTTATAATAATTAAATCAGTTTATTTTTCGCTTTTGAGTGCCTATTTGTGGTTTTGAAGTCGGTTTAATTTTTCGTAGAAAATAGTTTATTTTAACCTTTTTAAGTGCAAAACAAGTTTTCATTGCATTTACACAATTTCGTATTGATAAGATCAATTTTCATAACTTTTGTGAAATCGACAACTACATACATCATCCAGCCAAATTGTAAGCACATTTATAGTATTTTCTTCATATTTCAAAAATCACTACACCGATTTCGATAAAATGTATATGGGACCATTCGGGAAGCATACCCATCCGATCACAAAAAAAATGGTTGTCTGTAAAGTCGGTTTACTGACGATAGTTGAACGTGACAACTTCAACTACGCCTTAGAGCGAGGTAACGCCGCATGACGTTATGCGGCGAGGTAACGGCGTTAACGGCACATGACGTCATGTTTTGCGGGCGTGCAGCCGGCTTCATCGAATTATAAGACGTTGTCACGTCAATAAAATTATAAATCGGGCGTTCTCGAAAAATCAAGTAACATACATAAAAAAATACTCCTCCTTTTTGGAAATTGGTTAAAAAAAGTCGGACGTAGTCTCGCAAAAACAAAACTGTGTCTATTGAGTCGGCCACATGCCACATGGTTCAAATTTTGAACAAATTCGGTTACTTTAGGTTCTAATGTACCTTTAACACATGACATAATGACATATGCTGTCACGCACCGAAAGCTCTCAAAAAGCAAAATTTTTCCCGTTTTTGTTACATTTTCCAGTCATGCTCCGCTCCTGTTGATAGTAGCGTAATGTTAAATAGCCTATACCCTTCCTCGATAAATGGACTATCCTACAAAGAAAGAATCTTTCAATTCGGACCAGTAGTTCCAGAGATCCTTGCGTTCAAACAAACAAACATACAAGCAAACAAACAAACTCTTCAGCTTTATAATATTAGTATAGATAATTGTGGTGGAAAGTAAATAGATATACAAAATCCCAACCCCTTAAATCAATTGCCCGGCAATGTTTATCGTTTCCACGTGTTTGAAAAAATAATATTTTATTTGTCACCAATAAAAATATCTCTCTTGCAAAAATATCACTTTTGATCCTGCCTATGCCTCCGACTTCGGTTCCGACTCCGATAAATTAAATTTAAAAACTCCGACTCCGACTTCGGTTCCGTTAAGATGACCTTCGTTACATCCCTGGTGTCAGCCTAACAGTGACAACGCACACGTGCATATGTGGCCGACTGTATTGACACAATTCTTGCTTTATCGAGACTACGTCCGACTTTTTTTATACGTCCATGCCTAGTAAAATTATAAACGCGAAAGTTTGGATGTTTGTTGTTCGATCACGACGGAACGACTGAACGAAATTCGGAACACAGTATGTAGTCTGGAATAACAGATGGGCTACTTTTTATTAAGCGAAAAGAAAGGAAACGGAAACTATGCGGGTGAAATCGCTAGTATGTATTACAAACATTACTGTGTTCCGGTTTGAAGGGCATGAAGGGTAATGATTTGAACTCTTCATGTTCCAATAGCTGAGTGTCACTGTTCTGTTATGTGGCAGGCATGTCGCTTACCATCAGGCACATGTCCTGCTCGTATCGTCACTCTTTATTTAAAAAAAAACAAAACTATATAGGTACCTCATTTGACTGCAATGTAGATAAATTAGCCAGACCAATAGACTTTTTAATAATGGTAGGATTCTTTCCAGAGTCTATCTAGGAAGTATTGCATCTTTGCCAGTTATTTTACCGCCAAGCAGTAATGTGAAAATATTACTGTGTTCCAGTTTCAAGGGCAATGTTTCCAGTGAAATTACATAGAGATAGACCATCTTATAATATCTAGGTGACGAGCACAGTGCAGTGCTAGGTAACAATTTGGACTCTTCATGTTCCAATAGCTGCTTGTCACAGACACACAAAAAAAAACACCTAACTGGACCAAAACGTAGATAAAATAGCTGAACCAATATAGACTTTATTCCACAAAAATTGGACAAAAGAAAACATATTTAAGCAGCCGGCTTCGTACGCTCACTGCTGGGACTCAGAGCTTTAGTTTAGTTTGACGGGCCCTTTTCCGCACTTAGCCTCTTAAATTGGGCCATTGTGCATGGCTATCCCAGGACGCACGCAATTGTGGCAAGCAAAAGCGGTTGTTGAAGCCCTCCGGGAGACGCCTCGGACCTTTCTCTCACAATGAGAGTGTCATGACCAAAATTCATCAAGGTGGCAGAGTGTGAGCTGTTCTCGGAACATATTGGAACATCTCTTAGGTTTTGTTTCTTCACATGATCAAATATAGCATAGCTTACGATTCTATAACGGACAATGGTCCTACAGAGAAATTAATATATTGTCAGAGACAAACTAATATTTGCATGCCGTAAGGTTGATAATGGAGTTCTCAATGTAAAATATTTAAGACCTACCTACCAATTTTAGAAAATAAAGCAATAAAAAATTCTGAATTTTTCCTTCAGACAAAATAAGATCTTACTACATTAAACTTTAAGCTTTGTTTAAATCAAAAGTGTACCTAAGTGACAACTTTTTTCACTATCTATGTCAGAATACTATAATAGTGTTAAAATTGTAAACTTACATGTTACCTATGATTTAATAATGAAATACACTTAAAGTTAAGCACCGTAAGATCTTATTTTGTCTGAAGGATAGATATATTGTAAACCATTTTATAACCTTAGGGGAACAGGGAAATGAACTTTTTGGTATGCAATTATAGGTAACAATTTAACCAGTAAAACTCTACTTGATAAATATAAAAAGTAACTTTCTTGTAGAAATATATTTGTATTTTTGTCAGTTGAGGGATTTAGGGGAAATATAATCTCATCTATAGGAATGACAATTTTTCGATTTTTATGGCTTAGGGTTCAATTGTTTTATTTGGTTTAACTTTTGTACAATCACTTTTCACAGCTGTAAGACATGAATACTCAGATATCTCAACGTATTTTGATTACGAATCAAAGGGCCTTTACTGTATGTACATGTGGTAAGGTTATGGACTCAGAATGAGGAAATAGCTCTCCCAAACCAATTAGAATCTTATTAGAACATATTATTACTACTGTTTTTGTACATACCGGGAATAGCGCTGCCAGTCTGCCCCATTTTTTTCACTGATTTCAAACACGAAACACACTCGCTAATTAAACTGTTTATACAACAATTCACATACGCATGTTGTGAATTATAACACTCGTGGAGTCTTATTAGTCCAGGGATTCAGCTAACACGACCTCTGACCTCTTCTATTAATGTTTACTTATAATTATTTCAATCACTAATTCCAGTTTCAATTACTGATTGAATTCTTATTGGAATCTTTTGTCTTACAAGCTATGCTGGTTTTATATGACGTGGCTAACAAGATCACAGGTATTGCACATGTTAAATAGTCATGAATAAAGTATTTATAACTTATTTACACTGAAATAATTTCAATTAATTTATAATAAATTTTGCCACAGTTCGTTTTACTTGCTTTTTTGACAGTTTGTTAGAGCTGTCACAGCATCCTACATTGACATTTGTAAGTGAGTAAAGGTATGTGTCCACCTGTTTCACTCGATATTTAAGTCCTCAAGAAAGTAGATATAACTTGGCAAAACTTGAATATCATCAAATTATCAAATCGGCGAATCGCTCATTCGCCCTACTACCCTAGGAAAAAGAGAAAATGAACTTAATTATGTATTGCTAACTGTCCTAATTAATTTCGATCGATAAATCCGTTTGATAATTTGATTGCATTAATTTGTACCTACTAATATTATGAATAGAACATTAAATTCGTTCGATTTTATGTATGTATGAGATAGCCTTCAGAATCACTGCACCTACTAGATTATTATTATATGCCTAGTATTATTATATATGTCAATAAGTGGATGTCTGGATATTTGAATATTTTTTGTTGCTCAATTACGTCGTAATATATGAACGTATCGGGCTGAAATTTAGAACACAGTTCGATTATAGTCTGAAAAAAAGGTATTTTTCAAGGTCCAAGGTAAAAATAAGCATCGTCATGCGATGACGTCTCATTACACAACTCCTTATCAGAGGGCCGTCGCTTGTTGCTGAATACTCTAGAAATGATCGGCATAGCGTCATCAAGATGTTTTAAGAATGCAATATGTATATTTACCAAAGACAGTTAATATATCGCTGGTTTGCGAGAATACCGACGTAATTCAAAATTCTGTCAAATTGAATTCTGTATGCCAAACAATCATAAATCTTTGATATTTTATCGTGAACAGAGACGCAACGCCAATATCGCGCCAGCTTTCGTTAGAAAGAGACAGCGTCATTATTCACTTGAGACAAAACACTCGAAGCGTAATCACAAATAAAGACTCATCTCAGTTGAGCCAATGACAACAGAGTGAACGCACGGTCGATTCTCGAAAATACCGACGTATTTACAGTTTGGTTGCAACAATTGTTGATTTTTTTTCAAGAATAGTGACTCATTTAGTGATCCGTCGTTGTTCCTGATAAAAGTAAGTATCTTTTTATGTCTCATTTCTATTTACGCCTGTATTCTTGAATAAATATGAGTGATTGCTTATGATATTGTATTTTATACCGACTTTTTGTAACTTGAGTCTATATTCACGAAAAATAAACGGATTTTATTTTGTCGTAAATAAGAAACGTCCTTATTTTTGAAAAAAGTGGGCATGGTTTTGCTTCTTATTACGAAATGCGTCTGTGTTTAAGAGATTTTGGGATAGAAATATTGAGTTAGTTTTTTACATGGTATTATTTGATGATTAATTATTTACGTTAAATTATTTGTTTTAGATAATTATCTTTAACAGAATTATTCAAGATGGCAGAAAGAATGTTATTCTTGGGAAAGTTGAAAGAAGCGGCCAGTCAAAATAAAGGAAATGAAGATCAACATGATTTAACGAATAGTGAACAAGGTTAGCCTACAATTTTCGTATATTTGCAGTTTATCTCAATTTTATTTATTCTTTCAACTATTTAACTATTTAAAATATTTTAGGTTCCAATACACTTATAAGCAGTTTGCCGTTAAATGCAACAAGTTGCGATGAAAATATCGAAAATGATATAAATTATAATAACACATCAGGTAAGCAAAATAAAATATTTGAATTCAACCAGTCGAAAGATTTTTCGATATCATTTTTATTCCGATGTAGTAGTTTGTCCTGTTGCAAATAGTTTACGCTCACGCTAGTGGCTGATCGTAATCTCCTGGGTTCGATTCCCGGGAATTACAAAAATGTGAGTGTTTCTATTACATAATAGCTTGTTCCTCTGCAAGAAACCCGTGAAATAACTATTGCTTTTTGTATTTATTCTGTTAATAAATAAATGTTTATTGGATTTCAGGTAATAATTCAGAAGAAAAAAAATTGATTTTGCGACAAAGATCACCATCCATATCGTCATCATCATCTTCTAGCTCATCTTCTTCGACTTCTAGCTCATCTTCCTCGTCTTCTAGCTCATCTTCCTCCAGCAATAGAGAAACAGAAGAATGTAATAAAGAATCCAATAACATTATAAATTTAAATGAAAAAGGACTCCACGGCCATAGCTTAGAAAATAAAACCAAAGAAAATAAGGTAAGTATAGAGTCAGTAAATGATAATAATAAAGATGAGACTGCAGTAGAAAGTATTTCACAAATAGAAAGTGAACCAAAAGCTGTTGAACTGACCAATATGAATGCTGAAAGTGAAGAAGAAAAGGAAGAAAGAGATTTTTCATCGGATGATAGTATCGCAGATCCTAATTATCACATTGAAAATCATGATTTATCGTCAGATTCGGTTGAAACAGTAGAAGAGAATGAAGAAGAAAATATTTCACGTAAATCAAACCAAAATATTACACGTAAGAGGAAAATGCAGCCAGGACTTTGGAAATCGAATGTAGCAAAACGTCTACGAAATGCAGGGAAAGAATATGTAGGCAAAAATAATAAAGTTATACGAGAGAGACGATTAGGACCAGGATGTACAGAAAAATGCAAGTTAAAGTGTAACACAAAGTTTGATGATGAGACTCGACGCCATATTTTTGACGCATATTATAAATTACCTGATTTGCAAAGTAAAAGAACTTTTGCAGCATTCAATATGACCTCTATTGTCCCGACATATCAATATAAAAAAGGAACACGTCGAAATAATAACGCATTTTATTTTAAAGACAAAGATGGCGAAAAAATTCGGGTTTGTAAGAGTTTTTTTATGTCTACGCTGGATGTATCTGATAGATTTATTCGAACAGTTACCGAAAAATCAAGAAGTGACGTTTCAGGCATTATAGTGGAGGATCTTCGAGGGAAACATGGCAATCACAGTCGCGTAGATAATAATATTAAAGATAGTTTGAGAAATTTCATTAAGGCGATACCAAAAATAGAAAGCCATTACTGTCGAGCGGATACGCAGAAAGAATATATTGATGGAAGTAAGACTATTGCAGAAATTTATAGAGATTATGTGAAACAGTGTGAAGAAAAAAGAGAGAAAAGTGCTAATTATATCATGTTTAATAGAATATTTAATGGAGAATTTAATATCGCATTTTACCAACCAAAGAAAGATCAGTGCGAGGATTGTGTTGCCTACAATAACGCAACTGGAGAAGATAAAAATCGACTGAAGTCTAAATATGAGAACCATCTAAAAGAAAAAGAGCTTTCAAGAATGGAGAAGGTTAAGGACAAGAAAGAAGCAGAAGATAAAGAATCAACTATTGTAGCAGTTTATGACTTACAAGCTGTGATACCATGTCCTAGGGGAGATGTGTCTAATTTTTACTATGTTTCAAAAGTGAATACCTTAAACTTTACGATCTATGAGATGAAAAATAAAAATGCGTTCTGCTACGTGTGGCATGAAGGAGAAGCAAATAGAGGAGCTATAGAAATAGGGACCTGTGTTTTAGAGTATTTAAAAAGTCTTGGAGATCTAACATCTGAAGCCAAACTTGATGTTATTTTTTATTCTGATAACTGCTGTGGACAGCAAAAGAATAAATTTATTATTAGTATGTACATGTACGCTGTTTCTACTTTAGCTCATATAAATAGTATCACGCATAAATATCTGATAAAAGGACACACACAAAACGAAGGAGACAGTGTGCATTCTGTCATTGAAAGAAGCATCAAAAAGACTCTGAAATCTGGCCCTATCTATACACCGGATCAGTACATTTCAATTATTCGCACTGCTAAAAAGAAAGGATCTCCTTACAAAGTCGTAGAAATGAGTCATAGAAGTTTTTACGAATTAAAGTCTCTAACTTCTGACATGGGTAGAAATTTTAATAAAAATACTGATAATGAGACTGTGAAAATGGCAGATATAAAGATTTTGAAAGTAGATGCTGACCACAAAGGGTTCTTTTTCTATAAAACATCTTACGGTGAAAATGAATTTAAATGTGTGAAAATTACTAGCCGTGCATCAAAAGCTTTGGACGAAAATTACAGATTGCAATCTGCTTATAAAAAAAGGAACGGAATCTCAGAAAATAAGAAAAAAGGACTAGTAGATTTAGTTAACAAAAATATAATTCCAAACTATTATCGTCAATTTTATGAGGGGTTGTAAAATAAATGATTTATTTTACTTAGATTTCCTTTTAAGAATTAATGTTCCTGTTTTAGATATTTTTTCATTACTTATTTTGAAGAATTTACGTTTATTTTTATTTCATTTATTTTGATAAACAGGGTTATAAATACCTAAATTTAAAGTTCCTATTGTATTGTTATAAAACTATTTTTTTGTTATACTTATAAGTACAAAAGTTTTAAACACTGTTGTAAGTTTTAATTTGTATTTTTAAGAGGCTTTAAAGCTAAATAAATGACATAACTTGATTTTTATAATTTGGTGTCTCATGAATAAAGACTGATGTCTGAAACCCCCCTTTGTATGACGATTTTTTAAATAATTTTAATAAAAGTTCGAAAATGTTTTTATGTTTTTTGATACTACGATAAATTTTCCTTTAATCAGTAAAGTCAATCCCTCAATAAATTATTTACATTTTGCGGTATGTACTAAAATATTTACAAAGAAATTAAAAAATGCCATTTTCTAAAATCAATCATTTTTAGTTCCGTCGCTATTCTCGCAAACCAGCGATATGTCATAAGTAGTGCTTTAGTTTGATAGAGAAAATCCTTTTGTAGATTTTTTTGCGTTCACAAAATGCCTCATTCTTCGGCAGCGGCAGAGCTAAAATAAGTTTTGATAATAACTAACCAACAAATAAGATAAAATACCAATAAATAAGTAATCACTTCATTATTACATGTCACCCTTATAATGAATACCCCTATAATCATCACGGACTATGCTCTCGAGGGATACAGTCGTTGTGTCGCTCCCTTAGTATTGTTTGGGGTTGGGGTGGCCGCGAGTCACCGTGCTGTCTCGATATTTATGCTTCAAGCTCCTTTGCCTGCGCAGGCGTCTTCCAATCAATTCTATGGTCGCCGTTGGTACAAGGTACAACGTACAACAACAGTCTATTCAATCATACAGTCGTTCGACGAAGCCGTCTAGACAGGGCAATCGTGTGGGGCATGCGGGGTGAGAAGCGAGAAGCGCGCTCCTGCATTGCCTACATTACAATGTTAGTATTGCAGGAGCGCGGCTCAGGGCTGACGTCTTCCGTATGTTTTAATTTTCTTTAGGTGCCACATTTTTAGGGTTCCGTAAAATGTAAAAACTGAACCCTTATAGATTCGTCATGTCGACACACATTTTACTACTTTGGATGTGTCTCTCGCGCAAATTATTCAGTATAGAAAAAAAATATAGTGGAAACATCAACTTCATTTTTGAAGACCTATCCATAGACACCACACACGTATGGGTTTGATGAAAAATAAAATTTGAGTTTCAGTTCGATATATGGGCACAGAATAAATATTAGTACAGAAGCCTCACTTACCGAAAACAATTAGATAAATAGCGACTCTTGCTGGGACACAACAAAGTTCAATTCAGCTCGCAATACCTGTCGCGATTTTCAAATAAACATTTGCGCTCCTTCTAACGCGTAACTCTGTCCCTGTCTAGCGCAGATGGTTTGCGACATATCAAATAACCATATGCGCGGGAAACGTTTTGCGATTGCGCGAGCGCTCAGCCGTGCGATCGACAATCGACTGTCACTTGTTTCCTGGAAGGAACGGTCTAGCGGTAGGCTAAAACCGCGCGACCTTGAGCGAGTGAGGGTGCACTGGTATGGGGCATCCCCAGAATTTATTGTTGAAGTGAAAACTTCTTTAGGCGCGCTATAGACAGAATTTTCGTGGGCTGTGAAATGGATTCATCAATCGTCACGCTTGGATATGATAATGGATCGGATCGGATATGAAATCTTCGGGTAAACTCAGTAAAAACGGCCAGGTAGGTACCAGGGCAACAGAAACAGTAAAGAGTTTCGATTACCTACCTCCAACAGCCCAGCGTTTATCTCCAGATACCAGGACAACAGAAATATAAAAGAGTTGCGTTTGCCCTTAGGTACCAGTACCAGGGCAACAGCAAGTTTTCACTTCTATCGGCAGTTTCTATGACTGCCAATTTTTTTTTTTTTTATATCTTTGTATAAAAATCCGAATGCAGTTTACAGAATACATCTACTTACCAAAGTTCAACAGTATAGTTATTATAGTTTCGGAAAAAAGTGGCTGTGACAATCGGACAGACAGACATGACGAATCTATAAGGGTTCCGTTTTTACGTTTTACGGAACTCTAACAATGCTAGCCACCTCACACCAAAAATGTTACATCATCATCATCGTCGTCAGCCCAAGCAGACAAAATTTGTAAGCTTATGGGTACACACACACCCATAAGCTTTCAAATTTTGTGCCACCAAATCCGGTCCTCGGCTCTCCGCATCCAAACAAGAGCATAATAAACAAAACGTTGCCGTAAAGGGGGCGTTTTCAAGAAGCAAAAAGACTTGTCAAGGACAGTTTCCAATTTAATCGTAGGTGGCGACAAAGTTTTATTTCGTTAGAGAAATTTCACAAAAACAAACTGTGGTGCCACACTTCGCAAAAATTATAACTAGGTATCTTTGGCAAGTCAATTTAAATCTGGAAAACACCTCATCTATTTATATAAAAGCGAAAGGTCACTCATCAAGGAATCTCAGAAACTACAAATGCTAGGAATTTGAAATTTTGCATGGAGGTCCCTTTTAGCACGTAAGCGCTCGCTAAGACGGGGTTTTGCGAAATTCAACCCCTAAGAGGGTGAAACAGAGATAAACGCTGAACGGTTGTATGAAAATTCGTCATTTTTAAAGTAATCAAATTTTGTATCTAGACACTTGACACGAAGCAATTAAAGGAGAGGGCTCATTTCTGCCCCAAGTCGTTTCAAGTTTAGGTACTTAATTAGCCCCGGAGACCTAAACAAGTTATTTAATTAAAATAACATATAATTAAATAATTCAAACTGTACATTCAATACTAACCTGCCAAGCGGGGATTGCAAATTGGTGATTAAAAAGTACCTTAATGACTATGTTTATGTAATTTTGTATTAAGGTACTGTAGTTCCATAGAACCAAACTAGATGGCGTTGTACGGCGTTAAAACACGCTAGCGAAGTTTTTGTGAATTTAAATAAGCCTGTTAAGGTTTACTACGTGTTTTGTCTTCGGGTCACTACCCAATAAATAAGTACTACATTGAACACTCCTGCCATTTGTACCTATGTGTACAGACTATAGTCAAAGTCAGCCATGTTTTTTCTCTTTTTTGTTCTGTTGAAGTTTACGTACAGTAAAAATTCGTTCGAAAATCGATTCGTTCGAAACTCACGCAACATATGGACATGGAATTTCTTTATTTTTCCAAAGGTTTCGTCATTTTTTTGTGGTTTGGCCGAATCTCCGGTCCTTCTCTGTGTTGAGTCGCCATTATTTTGAGCACAGTAAGTCGCAAAGTAATTAATTTCCTACCTTCTTTTAGTAGTAAGTACATAATCACGTTCTTGATTACCTACTTGCGGCATTCTTTTTTTTTCAATGTTTTAGTTGATATCTTTTAAACCCCGCTATGCAGGATACAAACATAAACGGTTCCTCAATATATATTAAAAATCCTATACAATGATCCAATTTTGGTCAAGTCTCTTGCACTTTTTCTGTGGGGCAAATGCCCATGGAAAATGGGCCGTCTCCTTTTTGTTCTATCAATTTTGTAATTTCAAACTGTACGGGGGTGAAATGGGGGATGAATGTCAAAATGGAAGTTCTCAACCCTTGAAGATAAAACCATGATAGGTACTCTGTGTATAGACACTTGACACGAAGCAAACGAGTGTTTGTTCTTGCAATTTTGTAATTTCCAACTGTGTGGGGATGAAATTGGAGTTAAAATGGGGGCCGAATGTCTCTTACGCTTTCAGATCTAAACAACTGAACCGATTTTGATGAAATTGTCTACAGTTGTTTTATTATAAGATGTTTTTAGAAACCGTAAATGTGTCTGGGTATACAAATAGGTAGGTACTGCCCGAGTTACCTTAGTACATATTTCGCGCGGACGAAGTCGCGGGTAACAGCTAGTTATAATAATAAGAATACATTTATTGCTCATTGTGCTCACTTTGCTATTGCTTGCCTATCTCGCCTCATTGTGCTCATCAAACATATTTCTCACATACATAGCACAACCAAATAGAAGCAATAAATAAATAGAATATGAAGAATCACATGACATGGATAACACAACGAATAAAAGCTAGAAATTAACAGAAGACTTTAATCAGCTGACTATTTTTTATTTATTTATTCTCTTTTCATTGTACACATTAAGACTAAAATAAATTATTTTGCCAGACATATTACATGCCTTTAGAAGATGAGGCCAGTTTGTATTGGTCAACTTTTAAAATGTTTGGTATCATCAGGCCGATTTACATCAGACGAGCGAATGCTCATTCTATCCCCACTGTATCAAATTGATTTGGTGTAAACAAACGTAGAACATTCTTTCGTTGTTTTGTTTGCGTTCGCAAAGATTCTATGGAATATTTAATATGGAACGATCTTGCGTTTACACTAAAAGATCGAGCAAGAATGGTCTTGTTCTAGCTCTAGCTCTATGTTCGTTCAGTTTAAATCGGCCTTTAGCTTACCTGCAAACAGCAACAACGATTTTTGTATATGTATCTAAGCGAGTTAAAAAAATCGGTGAACAATAAAAATAAACGTGAAATTATGTGAAACCGGAAAGATAACAGCACTATCCTTTTTTTGTTTAATGTCAGTGTCATTTTCTGTCATATAATCAGCAATGTCATGTGTCAAGTGTCATGTTTAAAAAAACAGTTTAGTTTGAAAATGGTTGTTTGTTGTGAGTGATAAACTGTACAAAAATGCCGATTATTCCTTCAACAAACAAGAAAAATGCGTTACTCGCTTACAAAGAAAAACTTCTCAAAGACATCAAGTACTATGATAAACGAATCTACGAAGATTCGCGATGTAATACCACAGAATCTGTTAATTTTGAGGACAGGTTTGTACAAACCATAATACCTCAACAAAAACTACAAATTTTTATACATATAACTGTTATATCTGCTATTTTTTTTACGTTTCAATGCCCTGTTTCAAGTAGATCGATATTAAAGTTTGTAAAACCTTTTTCCAGCTCTGATTCAGACGATGATTGTGTCTTCACCATCGACGATGCTCCGATGATCAGTCACCTCAAGCATCAGCAGACCACGCTTAAAACTGGCCTCCACGCGACAAGGGAGCTCGCTTCTCTCATAGTACTTCAGTCTAAAGTTGATGTTATGGTTGAGGATCCCGTAATCAGGGAGTAAGTATCGCATAACAATAGCAGCTAAACTAATGTCCCCACTATAGGAACTAGCGGTCATTTTACCGCAAGAAGTCCAGGTCATAATCCTCCAAACCCACCAAGTGCATGTTGGTAGATAAACTATATATAAAAAAAAGTGTATGCTTTTGAAAGCTATGTTTAATTGATGTTTGGTGTTTTATTCTAGTACATCCGCCACTAACCAATGTTAAATTACTAGCACTTTCTCTGCTCGAGATTTCAAGTATGAAATATTTACAGAATATCATACAGTATTAAAAAAAGTACAATTAACAAAAAATAATACAAATATCTAAATTTTTTATGTAACAGAAAGGACTTGGATGTTTTTTACTCAATCAAATCGGAACAGCTGAATGAATTTGGTTGAAATTTAAACATGGATATAGTATGGAATAGCACATTAATTTTTATCACTAAAAATGTTAGGGTCAGCTAATACACAAGTAAAACCTATTATTAACAGATAATATTCACAGGACATGTGCCTGATGATAGTCAACACGCCTGCCCAAAATAGCATGGTGTCTCACAGTTATGAAACATAAAGAGCTGAAATCATTACCTAGCCCTGCACTGCACTTGTCAATCATAGGAGAAGATTTCTGTGTATGCCATGTAACATGTAATTTCTCTGGAAACATTGCCCGTCAAACCGGAACACAATGTTTGTGCATTACACCTTGGTGAAATTTCATTGGTAGAATAACTGGCTAAGTTTCAGTTAGTTTGGGGTGCACTGATAATGTATGTAACATAAATATATTTACATATATTGTAATTAAATTGTAAAACATGTTTTACTTTAAGCTGTGTACTGTGTGCCAATAAACTATTTTATAAAGCTGTTGTTCTTCTTCTTGTGCTGTGCTGTTTTGTGACTCTAAAAGAGTCTAAAGAGTCCTACCACTACAAGAGGTGTTGCTATTTGGTCATATTTTAACATCCGGGTTTTTTTTATTTGAAGGTTAATTTCCGAATGTTCTTAGCTATATTTGGTTAATATCGATTCAAGATTTCGTCACAACTTACCTCAATATGGGTATCAAATGAAAGGGCTTGACTAGTAAAATACTATGCCAATGACAAATTTCAAATCCAAGATGGCCGCTACCACAAAATAGCGAAATACATTTCTTTTTGCACAACTCCCACAATATGGGTATCAAATGAAAGGGCTTGACTAGTAGAATGTTGTACATATTACAAATGCGAGGTAGTTGGGGGTAAATATTTTTTTTTAAATTTGTTCTTGTCTAAAGTTACTGTGGCTTGGTTTTCAGTGAGCTTCCAGTGACTCAGCCAGGGTTATGGAGGGAGGTGAATGCGGAGTGCAGGATCGACCTTGTACCGTTCTCAACGACATTCTATGTTCACCAAGCAGTAAGTACTAAAACAACAATTTGGGAATTTGTTGATTTTGTGATAGGCGAGTAGTTTTTTTAAAAAATAAATTGTCAAACGAACAGGACTTGTGCCTGATGGTAAGCACATTAGTACTACTATTGGAACTACTAGGTATACTACTGTTGGTACTATTGGAACATTAAGAGTCCAAATCATTACCTAGCACTGCACTGCGCTCGTCAACCAGAGATCTAAGATATTATATCTCTAAGCCCTGTAATTTCTCTGGAAACATAGTCCTTTAAACCGGAACACAGTAATGTTAACACATTGCTGCTTGGCGGTACAATAACTGGCAAAGGTGGGGTCCTTCCCCAGGCGGACTCTGCCAAGAGTCCCACCACTAGTATTTATGTCGATTATGTGGATGATATTAGCTCAGACTGAACACAACCGATGACAACCGAAAATAAAGTGGCCAATTGCGAGTTGGACTCGCCCATGAAGGGTTCCGTTGCAGCAAGTAACATAATATACATAGTTCTTGTAGTTCCTTGTAACTTTGATCGAAGTTTCAATAATAGTGTATTTATGACGTACTAAAAAAAACTACTCATCAGATTGAGTTCAAACCAATTTTCGTTGGTAGTTTACATGGTACATAATATATGTTTATTAGATTTTTCATTCTCTTACTTTAGAAGTTAGAGGGGGGGGGGACACACATTTTACCACTTTGGAAGTGTCTCTCGCGCAAATTATTCAGTGTAGACGAAAATGATTTTGACTAGATTATCGGGATAGCGCAGATGGATCATCAGTTACACTTGCGCGTTAGTGAAATTTCTTAAAAATTAAATAAAATAAAAGCCCCATGTTTCTATTGCTCTGGCAAAATATTTGTTACTAGCTGAACTCGCGCTCGTTGTTACGCCATCTATCGAAAATTGGTCGTACCAATTGAAATTTTGAACAAATTCGGTTACTTTAGGTTCTAATGACGCAACCTTTTAAAAGATAGACACATGCTGTCACGCACCGAAAGCTCTCAAAAAGTAATATGTTTTTCCGATTTTGTTACATTTTTTTATTCATCCTCCTCTTCTGTTGATAGTACCGTGATGTTAAATAGCCTATAGCCTTTCTCGATGAATGGACCATCCAACAGAGAAAGAATCTTTCAATTCGGACCAGTAGTTCCCGAGATCCTTGCGTTCAAACAAACAAACTCTTCAGGTTTATAATATTAGTATCAGGTTTATAATATTAGTATAGATTTAATAATTTTTTTGCAAATTTCAGGTTGGTACATTTGGGTCCAAGTCTTACCGCTGCCTCAAAGTAGTCCCAGAGAAACGAGCCCAAGAGACTGAGCTCTCCAAGTCTTTCCTCACCAGAGTCACTACCCCTAGCGATGCTGTCGAGGTAAAAATAATATTTTTGTTCTAATAACCATTTAACCAATTTCAGAAAAGATGACTTAATCAATAAGAAAAGACATTTACGCACACCACCATGCATTTGACACACACGTAAATACTCTTTTGTTTATTGGTAAAGGTCTGTGGTCAAATTGAGAATATATTAGGCAAAATATTCAATGTGGTCAAAATTCGACCATAAAGATAACTTTTATGATCGAATTTTGACCACATTGGATTTCGATCACTTAGAATTTTGACCACTTCTAATTTGGACCCCTTTGAATTTTGTCATTTTGAATTTCGATTACTTTGAATAGGGTACCGGACTGGGTCAAAAATACACCATCCTAATTAGTCCGTCAGCTAGATCATGGAAAGATATTGGACACGTATTTTTTGTTTTTTCATAATATTAAAAATCGTCAAAGATATAGACCATCAAACTTCGAGAGTGGGGGGTCGCGACGTCACTAGTGAGTAAAAATCGTACTCACAAGTGACGTCACACGAAACTTCGAAGCGTTGTATCTTCGTCATTTTTTGTTTGTGAAACAAAAGAAAAAATACGTGTACAATATTTTTTGGCAATCTAACTAACGGACTACTTAGTTTTTTTTGAGGATTGTACCCTATTACGACCACTTCGAATTTGGACCACTTTGAATTTCGACGAGTTCCCATTTCGACCACTTTAAATTTCGACCACTAGTATGTGTGTAGATATGCCAACTAGTTTTGACTTTCAATTAATTTAGTGTACATTATTTCCAGGTACTACGCAGCTATTCAGTCGCGTACCGATCTCGACGTACGACGCTCGCGAAACTGGCAGATAAATACGCGAATAACCTCCATATGGAACCTATGGTACGTACACTAGGCTGGAGCGATTTTTACTTTTTTAGGGTTCCGTACCCAAAGAGTCAAATCAAATCAAATCATGTTTATTTGCACACACACAAAGTTTACAACAATTTCACATTACAATTACTATTTCAAATAAAACGGGAAAACGCGGGAGTAAAAACGGGACCCTACTATTTTTTTATTATAATTTTAAAATAAATTATAATGTTTTTAATTATTTATATTTATTTATATTTATTGGGCCCTGTTGTCTGTCCGGACAGCCACGTCTCAGTAACGGATGGTCGTACGACCGTCCGTCCGTCCGTTCGTCCTTCTGTTACCAGGCTGTATCTCAAGAACGGTGATAGCTAGACAGTTGAAATTTTCTCAGCTGATGTATTTCTATTGCCGCTATAACAAATACTAAAAATAAAATTTAAGGGGGTCTCCTACACAACAAACTTGATTTTTTACTGTTTGTTGCTCGATTAGTCCGTTTCAAGCAAACTAGATGGCGCCACTAATAGAATAAAACGCGCTATCGACTTCGTCGTTAGAATCATAAAGTAAAATTGAAATTTTAGTGCATCTTTTTGGATGAAATCCTGTCTGAGGACTGCGATAGTTTATGTATACGGAAATCGGAATAAAGCCAAAGAAGTTTTTGCAGTTTATTTGCTAATAGTACGAAACCCGCACTTGGCCGGTTTTTTTATTACTTTGTATAAAAAGAATTTAAAATATATTTTTTTACGGAGAAAGCTTTGACTCAAGTTGTTCGCATTTCAGCGGGAAGGCGGTTACATTATGAAATGTGCGAACCTTCTGGAAATATCCTGGGTCTTGGAGAACAAGTGGTCGCCCGTCGCCCCCTTCTACCACAAGATGGTGTTCGATTTAGAAAATATGGGTATGTATCTATGTTTAAGATAGAGTATGCAAAAAAGATAAGTTTTTGACATGACAATGTCTAATACATAGATGAACGCCGGCTGCACGCACGAAAAAGTGTCCCTTATTGTCCCGTTACGGCCATTGTCCCGTTATGGTTATTGTCCCGTTACGCTAATTGTCCCGTTACGGCCATTGTCCCGTTACGCTAATTATCCCGTTACGCTTATTGTCCCGTTACGCTTATTTTCCCGTTACGCTTATTTTCCCGTTACGCTCATTGTCCCGTTACGCTCATTGTCTCGTTACGCTCATTGTACGCTTGCGCCGCATCTATCAATGTTTTGTTATGACGTTATCACGTTAAACTATCGTCCGTAAACCAACCGACTTTACAGATAACCAATTTTTTTTTTACTATAGAGATATGGGATGAGCAGGACATGTGCCTGATGGTAAGTAACACGCCGTCCCATAACATCAGTGTCATGCAGGTACTGGAACGTGATGAGTTTAAATCATTACCTTGCACTGCACTGCGGTCGTCGGAGATATTAGATTATTTCTATGATCTTATAAGTTTATTTATTTCTGTGTTGTGTAGTTTCTCTAAATATATTGCCCTTTAAACCAGAATACACATTGCTGCTTAAATAATAAATAAATAAATACTGGTGGACAATCCACACACAACACCATCGGACCCCAAACTAAGCAAAGCTTGTACTATGGTGGCCAGACAGCATATAATACTTATATAGTTGTAAATAAATACTTATTATACATAGAAACACCCAGACACAGAATTACGTAGGCTGTAGCCGGAGGTTCCAAAAAAATGCAAAGTTTAAAATAAAACTAATTTATTAAAATAAAAGTTACAATTAATTTCTATGTACTAAGAGTATGTATTGATCGATGAATGATCGGAATACAAAGAGGCCGATGCCTCGTGTCCGCCGTCGCAGGTAACCTCGGCTTGACGTCAATCGAAGCAGCGTTCTGCTGAGCTTGCGCCTCGTGTCGTTGGAGCCGCGTGCAGTGTATTGCGGGCGATGCTGATGCGGCAATACGCTAGGGTTGGCTATGTGTAACATCTCCCCCCGTAGAACGGTGACTATTGCAGAACTTGTTCGAGATAGTCGCTGGTAGGCATATGTGATCAACCCTTATTTGGCTAGGGTTGATGTTGCAGGATTCCGAGACTGCGTTTGTTGCTTCTGGAGCGCCACTGAGTGTCTCCGTGGATGCTCTGTCTTCGTTGCTTGCACGTAGTCGGCGGTACAGTAGCGAGGCAATGAATGTGCCAGTGCCCAATGATAGTATCATGTAGATAGGTATGGTGGTGTGATATATGGCTGGATCAGTGATGTCATCTAAGTTGATTGAAGGTTGGGCTGTTAATGCGCTATTTAGTGTGTGAAGTTTTTCTAAGTTCGGCGAGTTGAGGGTGAGTTTTGGGTGGTCCTTGGAGCTTGGCTCGTAGTGTAATGGCATTTCCATTATTCTAATGACATGTCCTTTGATGTGGTCGTTTGAGTTGGAGATTGTGAATCCTGGTGTTTTCAGGTTACATTTTAGTGGAATAGTAACCAAATAACTGCCTTGTAGTGTCCGATATTCTTCTTGTCCACAGGATATCTTCACTTTTGTTGGTACAGGAAAGCTTAGGGTGTAATGCTTGTCATCCAGTGATTCCAGGGCTTCGTTTGACAGGGTCACAGATGTCATCTTGCAGGTTGGCTGGAGTTCCTGGCGAGTTATGAGGTGCTGGATGCAATCCGTGTTGTCCTGGGTATTAAGGCTGGGCTTTGCTTCGCAGAGATATAATGCATTAATCTTCGGACATTCTGTCTCTATGTACCTAGTGTCTTTGCTAGAGAGTGCTATGAAAGGTGAGGGTGGTACTAGGATTTGATGGTCTATATTGGGAACGAGGGATAACTTATAAAACTCATAAGTCAAGGGAACTACGATAGGAACCTTGATAACTACTACTATTTGCTTACCTAAATAAAAGTACCCTAATTTGATTATTTCATAAAAGTTTCTAAATTCTATGTTAAGGATTTCATCATTGGAATATAATGTCCTTAACTTCTCAAACATCTCTTTAACGTTGCCTATGCTAACTAAAGAATAAGGAGTGCTCGATGCACGAATAAAAGCTAATGTATTTTCTAAATTCTGTAACTCCTCACACAAATCTTCTATATTATCTCCCAGGATTAATAAGTGTTGTGCCAGATGGGCGTATTTAACCATATCTGCGTCTCTAGTTGCATCGGTTTGATATATAGCGTTCAACGCTTTATTCATTTTCTCTTGATTTGTGACTATATTACTAATTATTTGAGAACTCTGGGAAATAAAATGTTTACTCAAACTAATATGATTATTAAATTCCGATTCTAATTTCTGTTCGTTATTGCGCAACGTGTTAATAGCATGCTCATATTTTAGTGCGTCGGTATAATCTAGGTTACCGGAAATACTTTTTATAACAGAGCCTAGACCGTCAATGAGGCCTCGTTTATTACGAACTGATTCAAATATATTAAGTTTTTCTGTAATTAATTTGACTTTATTGTTAAGATGTTCTAGGTGGGGATCGAATATAGATAAGGTTTTATTGTTCAACAAGGGTCTTAACTCTGTTGTCTGGGACTTAACTGATTCTATCTGAAGACGAATGTTTTCTAAGTCAATGTAACTTAGGAAAGAGTGATAATGGGAGACCATTTTTGCAGCTCCTAGTTTAAATGGAAGAAGTCCTGGTCCATGGTCAAGCGAGTCAATCATCATTTCCTGTCCTTGGGTCTGGTAGATCATTGTCAGCCATAGTAGTGTCCTGTAACAATTTGGTGTGTTTAGGGCTTCGCTTAAGGCGAGATTTGGCTACAGGGCCGCGTTTCTTCTTCGTATAAATGTGTATTGGAAGATCGGCGAGCACAGTGTCTTGTGTGTAGCGTGGGGCTAACTTTTGTCGGGACGCTACCGGATTTCGTACAAAGACTTGTTGGTCAGGAGAATAGTCTTTCTCGGGTTCTCTATTTTTATTACGAGCCTCGGTCAATTGGGTCCTATTATGCAAAGAAGTCTGATTAATGAGGTCATATACTTGATTCATTCGTTTCCTGTGGTCCTGAGAGTACTGTTGGAATAAATGTTCTGATATATCAATATCTATAGGGTCACGCGGGTCAAAATGTCCGGTTATTAAATCTAAAGGTCTGCACTTGGTAAAACTATGGATTGAACTATTGTACGCTAAGATGGCATAAGGCATGAGGTTTACTGCTGGTTCATTGCGTTTCTCGATTTTCAGTATCCTAAGATGTTCCAAAATAGTGGAGTGAAACCTTTCTACTATGCCATTGTCATTTGGGCAATGGGCTAGTATTTTGTGATGTTGTATCTTGTGAATTCGGGTGAATTCCAAGAACAATAATTGGTTGGTGAACTCGGGGCCTCCATCCGTAACAACAGTTAAGGGGATCCCATGATGAGTACAGAATACTAGAAGCGCTTGTACAACGCTCAGAGCAGTACTGTCTCTCAAATAGTAAGCTTGTGCATACTTTGAGAAGGCATCTACTATTGTAAGGAACTTTTCATTTTGGGCGGTAAAGAGATCGAGATGAACTGTTTGGAATGGCTTAGAAGGCGGTGGAACTATTGAGAATCTTTGTTTAATTGGATTTCGGTCGTACTTGGCCTGGCCACAAATGCTGCATTCGTTTATATATTTTGCAATACATTCCTTCATTTTGGGCCAGTAATATTTGGAAGACAAAGCTAGATAGCATTCGGCTATGCCTCTATGATTTGTCTTGCCTTCGTGGTACTTTTTAATGATCTCTTGTTGGCGTAAGTACTCTTTGACGTTTTCTAGTTCGACCGTAGTTAGTACAAGGTTCATAGAAGAGCTTCTGAAACTTTTCTGTAACACAGGGATGATTTTATACATTGCGAGACGGGGATGAATAATTATGCCTGTTCTGACCTTAGGATTGACAAATTCTTTTACTGCACTGATGACGTCAGTTTCTAGGTTTGATTCCGATAGTTGTATGGTCGTTCGAGTATGTGCCTCAAATGGTTTGGTCACAGTTGGTCTTTTCTTAATATCTCCTACTAATACGAAACAAATCTGTCTATGAAATTTGTTTAGGGGATCATCGGAAATGGGAATTTCTAAGATGGGATCCTCGGCACTAGTATGAGCAGTGAGAGTTTCGGATCCATCTGGTGAGTTTGGTATATTTATTTCAGAGGCGTTTACAACGAGTGAACTAGCTGTAAGTGTAGAAGAGCCTGCCACTGAAGGTGGTACTCGAGGGTTGGTCTTAGTCAAATTTGTGTTCTCATTATTTAGTTCGATACGAGAAAGTGCATCGGCATTAGTATTAAGTTTGCCTTGCTTATATATGGGCGTGAAGTTGTATTCGCTCAATTTAAGCCTCCAGCGTGTGAGTCTGGAGCCGGGCTCTTTTATACTCATTACCCATTGTAAGGGTCTGTGGTCTGTAATTACCTTAAACTTTCTTCCAAACAAATATGGTCGAAAGTATTTAGTAGCCCAAACAATGGCTAATAACTCCTTTTCAATCGTACTATAATTAGTTTCGCTCGAGTTTAGTGTCCTAGACGCATAAGCTATAGGTTTGTCGCTACCTATTGATCCTTGAGAAAGGACAGCACCTATTGCAAAGTTAGAAGCGTCAGTTGTCAAAATAAAGTCTTTCGTGAAGTCGGGGTATTGTAAAATAGGGTCGTTTGTCAAGAGTACTTTACATTTCTCAAAACTTTCAATATACTTAAGATCGTCGTAAGTAACTTTTGAACCTTTCTTCAGACACTGTGTCATTGGTTTTGTAATACGCGCAAAGTCTGGGATAAATTTCCTATAATATCCTAGCAAACCAAGAAAGCGTTTGATCTCGGTGGCAGTCTTAGGGATTGGGAATCTTTGAATGGCGGAAATTTTGTCAGGGTTTGGCTTGATGCCATCCTTACTTATAACGTGACCTAGGTATGCGGTCTCTAGCTTCAAAAATTCGGACTTATCCATCTGAATCTTAAAGTTCGATTCCCTAAGTCTTTTAAAGACTTCACAAATTCACCATGTGTTCCTGTAGTGAAACACTAAACACGATTATGTCATCAAGGTACACCAAGCAGATGACGTTTTGGAGGTCTCTAAGGACATTGTCCATCACTCGTTGGAAGGTGGATGGAGAGTTTTTAAGTCCCATGGGCATTCGTAAAAATTCGAAGTGTCCATGTTCTACATTAAATGCCGTTTTGTGGATATCGTCAGAATTCATTTCCACCTGGTAAAACCCACTTGCGAGATCTAACGTGGTGAAGTAATTACAGTTACCAAGTTTATCTAACACGTCATTGATGTTCGGAATAGGGTACTTGTCGTCGATGGTCTTCTCATTGACTTTTCGGAAGTCGACGACAATGCGCCATTTGGCTTTACCGGACGCGTCCGCTTTCTTTGGAACTACCCATATGGGGGAGCTCCAGGCAGATTGTGAAGGGCGGATTATACCCTGATCGAGCATTTTTGAAATTTGTTCCTGAACTTCCTGTCTGTGAATGAATGGGTATCTATAGGTCTTGGTATAGACGGGTAGTTCATCGGTGGTGTTGATATGGTGTTTAATTTTATTGGTGAAAGTTAGAGGTTCACCTTCTAAATAAAATACGTCAGCGTATTGAGCACAAAGGGACTCTAAGTTGGCTCGTTCTTCCGGATTCAGATGGTCAGTACGTAATCGCGAAATCACTTCTGTGGCTCGGTTACATATTTTCTGAGTGCGCGTGCATTCAGCGTTAAATAGTTCCGCGCTAACTGGTTGGTCCATCGAAAATACTACGTCATGTTTGGTCGGGTTAGTGATTTCTATTATACCACGGTTATTCTTAACAATAGTGACACAATCAGGTATAATACAGTTAGATATTGTCTGTTCTGTAACTAATACGTCACCGTCATGAAAGTTAATTGGAACTCGTATCAATTTAGATGTATTTGCTGGTATAATGTCTTCGTATAAGTTGCAATTTCGTGAGTCGTACATGCACAAAGGGTTAGTGGATTTGCGAGTGACAAGGACTTTATCCTTTAGGTCAATATTAGACTCTAATTTTTCCAGTAAATCTAAGCCAATTAATCCATCGAAATAATCGTGGAATTTGTATACGAATAGCGTAATGTCGCAATTTTCATTAAACTCGTCAAAGCACCAAGTTATGGAATAATTGTTACGAGTGGTCGCGTGTATGTTGGTCACTTCAAACGGTTCATAATTACACTGGATGTCTGAGTAATATCTTTCTACCGCATCGGGACTAATGAACGATTGGTTCGCGCCTGTGTCAATTAGTAGTTTCAGGGGTGGATTTTTAATTTGTACAAAGGGAAGTTGTCTTTGCGTTTGAAGATTAATTTCTATTTTAGTTTGTCTGATTTCGAGACCTTCATAAAATCCTGCTGATCACCATGGTGGTCTTCGTCTGGTGTCTCTTCAACATACGCGGGAACATAGTCATGCGTCTGTTCATACGGTGTGACGTCATACGTTGTGTCGTAGTAGGGTGTGTCATAGTACGTCGGATCATAGTCAGTATATACATTTTCAGGGTCATAGTAATTGTCAGATTGCTCACAGTATTGTCCGTCGTTGAAATTTAATTCTCTCGTCTTAAAATAATTTGTAGGGGGTGGATTTCCGTGTTTAGACCAGTCATGTAACATCCTGGTAGGTTGAGCAGGTTTTGTCACATAGTGGCTAACGCCACTCATCGGCTTAGGGCCCATGCCTGAAGGGCTTGGCTGTTGGTAATTTGGTCTGTTCTGGGGCAATCTAAAGATATTGCTCTGCATTCTGTAGTTAGGTGGGGGAGCAGCGAACATCTGCTGTGTTCTGGTAGGACCACGGTTTATTGGCATTTGGGGTCTCCAAATTTGCATTGGCCTAGGTGGTGGAAAGCTCATGGGCTTTGAGGGTCCTGGTGTGTTATTATGCGGAGGGAAGAAAGTCAATGGTCGCTGTGGAACGTTATAGAATTTAGTGGCATTTGCTGAAAAGTCAAATGAAGACGAGGACGTTGACTGCATCCTTCGCTCTGGTAATTGGTCGTTGCGCTGTTGTAAATACAAGGTATTGATTTCCTCGTGAACAAATTCCAGAGCTTTCTCTATCGTGTCGGGTCTCATACAACGAATTCGCGAGCCTAAAGGTTCTTTAAGGCCGCGAACAAACGCTTGCAGTGTCAGCTTTCTATAAAGGGAGCGTTTTGCCTCAATAGTTGTTGGTATTACCTCGTGCAATGTTACATAAGTCATTAAAGTGCTAAAAAGACTTTGGCACTTTTCATAAAATTCCTGAGGGGATAAATGCCTCTGGTTTAAAAGGGCCAAGTCGTTATACAACGCGGTCTCATCTCGTTGGTCTGAGAAATTATTGATTAATGTGTTTCTTATACCCTGCCAATTTTCGGGTATGCCATTTGAGTTAATAGTTCGGGCGGCATGTCCGGTAACTTTGTTAAGAATTCCATTTAAAAGTGCTAGGTTACTTAATTCGAACCCGGGCTCCGCTCTAACAAATTGCGCAACTAACTGGTCGCATAAATGTATAAACCGCGTTAATACATTTGAGTTCCCGTCAAATTCTGGTAATAAGCGTAAAGCCTTGTAGACTTGGTCGACTAGGTCTACACTCATGATTGTAGTTAAATTGTTCTCAAAAGTATTTCTTAATGTAACACTATCTTCTAAAATAATTTCTAAATTTCTATTTGCATCAATTTGCGCGATTCTACTTCTAATCCTAGCTCTATCAGTACGCGATTTACGAGGGTGAAAAATTTTTGAAACTTTCTAAAACGAAAGAAAAAAAAACACAAAGAAAGTCACCACTGTTAAATCGTATATAAAAAATTTAAAATCGAAAAATATATGAAAAAGAAAATATTAAAAGGAAATTATAAGTAGGAAAGGCGAGCAACTCTAGTAAGATCTAGGTACTTACCAAACTTGCATTTCTCTGTCGTATCTATGTCTGGATACACCTCTTGGCTGCAGCTCTCACGTAGGTTCAGAATACCTGGGCCGGTGATCGATTCACTGACTTTACTTTACAGGTATCCTACCGACTGCGCCAATTACGTAGGCTGTAGCCGGAGGTTCCAAAAAAATGCAAAGTTTAAAATAAAACTAATTTATTAAAATAAAAGTTACAATTAATTTCTATGTACTAAGAGTATGTATTGATCGATGAATGATCGGAATACAAAGAGGCCGATGCCTCGTGTCCGCCGTCGCAGGTAACCTCGGCTTGACGTCAATCGAAGCAGCGTTCTGCTGAGCTTGCGCCTCGTGTCGTTGGAGCCGCGTGCAGTGTATTGCGGGCGATGCTGATGCGGCAATACGCTAGGGTTGGCTATGTGTAACAACAGTACAAATATTTGAAAGCATCACACAAATATTTGCACTGTGTGGGAATCAAACCCACAACCCTCGGCTTCGCAGGCAGAGTTACTACCCACTAAGCCACAAGGCCAGTCTACAATAACTTGGTGGTATTGTATTTGGCTTGGTGGTACAATAACTGGCAAAGGTGTGGTACTCCCCAGATGCACTATGCAAAGAGTCCTACCACTACCTACAGCTAACAGTTTTTCTATGGCATGATTTCAGATGAAAACTACATAAGGATAATACGATACGCCCACAAACAACTGGGCGATCCGTCAACTGACACGAATCAACGGACTATAATACTCTCGAAAATCATAGCGACCTGTCTAGAAGCTCAGGGAACTCAAGAACTTTCCGAAAGCATTGAATCAGACACGGAATCTGTTCAAAAGCTTGAAAAAAGACGTTTGACATTAGAAAACGAAGCACCTGAAGCTAAAAAAGTCAGAAGTAGCAACAGAAATGGTATCAATGAAGAAGGTGATGCTGGAGAAGTGATAAACACTCAAGAAAATCCTAAAGACAAAGGAAATAATGATGACCAAATCATGGCACCTCCTAAATTTCCGCCAAAGAAAGGTAAACCTAAAGGTAAGGAAAATACTGATCAAAATAGGAAATCAGTAAAGAGAGGTACAATGGAAAATACAGGGAGTGTAGCAAAAAAAGCGAAAAATAGTGTTAATGAGGTAAATAATGACAGACCAACTGAAAATACAGACCAAAATAGAAAATCAGTCAAGAGGGGAACAATAGAAAATGAAGGAATGGTAGCAAAAAAATCGAAAGGTAATGTTAATGAAGTCAATAATGCAGAAGAAACTGAAAATACAGAGCAAAACAGAAAGTCAGTAAAAAAAGCTACAGTGGAAAGTGAAGACAAAGCAATAAAAAAAGGAAAAAATAACGCTGATGCAAAACAAAGCGAAGTTCAACAGAATACGGCGGTAAATGAAAAAGTAGACAGTGAAATTCCAAATAAACCAAAAAACAAAAATAAGAAATCGAATAAACCTACTGAAGATGAACAAACTAAACCTAAAGAGAATGAGGACGAGAAAGAAAGCGCTACAGAAACAACAAAAGGTAAACAAAAAACGACTAAAACTCAGAAAGATAATGGAGAGAAAACAAAAGAAAAAGAACCAATTAAAAAAGCTAATAAAACAGACCCCGCAAAAATTAACAATCAAGAATCCAACACTGATAAAAACAAGAAACTGAATAAACATACTGAAAATGCACAAACTAACCCTAAAGAGAGTGAAAATGAGAAAGAGATTGTTACAGAAATTACAAAAGTTAATCAAAAAATGACTAAAACTCAGATAGATAATGGAGATAAAACCAAAGAAAAAGAACCAATTAAAAAGGCAAATAAAACAGACCCCGCAAAAATTAACAATCAAGAATCCAACACTGATAAAAACAAGAAGCTGAATAAACATACTGAAAACGCACAAACTAACCCTAAAGAGAGTGAGAATGAGAAAGAGATTGTTACAGACACAACAAAAAGTAAACAAAAAATTACTAAAACTCAGAAAGATAATGTAGTTAAGACAAAAGAATCAATTAACAATACCAATAAAACTCAATCCACAAACAATAAAGAATCCAACACAGTTCCAAATAATGAATCAGATAATGGTAAAGAAAATAAAATACAGATTAATGAAAATGTGAACAAAAAAGATAAAACTAAAAAGAAAAAGGTCCCAGAATCTGAAATAGCCGCTAGTAAAGACACAGAGACAATAAAAGGTGACTCAAAGGCTAAAAACTCTGAAACTAAGAAAGTACCTAACGAAAATATCTCAAACAAAGATAGAACTACTGCCAGTTTAGATATCAATCAAAAATCCAATCAAAATAAACCAAAACCAGGAAAAGAAGTACTAGTTACTAATACAGCAGAAGATAAGATGACTACAGAAAATACAGTACTGCCTCGCACCAAACCTTTACGAAACGATGAAACTCCAATTATATCATCAAAATATTATGACATCGAAAAAGCACTAAGTCAAGACATTGATAGCTCCGGTAATAGCCAAAAAAGAGCTTCGAAAAACACAAACGTAAACGAAACAAACACAAAAAAAGACGCTAAAATAAAAACTAATGCTGCTCATAATGCCAAAGTTCCTAAAGATGTTACAAAGACGGCAAATAAAGTAATGCATAAAAAATCAGTAGTCACCGATATGAAATCAAAGAATATTGAACCAAAAAACGACAAAATATCACGGAAAAATAACGAAAAAAACGCGCAAACACAAAACACTCAGAAATTATTTAAAAATATGGAACCTAAAGCTAACCAACAAGGTTCAAATGAAAATGAAGTTCACAAAATCAATTCACAGAAATCAAATTCAACAAAACAAAAAACTGTTAATAAAGTTAAGGAACAACACAGAGTTGCAATCACAAAAAACAATGAAAATGTTGACAAAAATACTAAAAACGAAAAACTATTGAAAAACAAAGAAAATGTTGGACAAAATAAAATAAATGCAAAAAAACTGGAGTCTCAAGAAACTATAACAGAAAGAGTTGCGAAACTCAGTAATGGTGCCTCTAAAACTAAGGAATTCACAGTCGATATAGAGACAACCGCCAAAAACAAAACTGACCCTAAAACAGCTAAGATGACTAAAAGCAAAGGTGAACCAAACACAGCCAATATAGCTAAAAACAAAGGCGACACAAATACAGCTGAAAACAGAGGCGACACAAATACAGCCAATACAGCTGAAAACAAAGACGACACAAATACAGCCAAAATAGCTAAAAACAAAGGTGACACAAATACAGCCAATATAGCTAAAAACAAAGGCGACACAAATACAGCCAAAATAGCCAATTCAAAAAACCCTCAATTGGGCAACAAAAATTCAAAAATGCTTTTAAAAAATTTGTCACACAAAAATCCTGCAACAAAGAAATTTGTCAAAGATTTTGCAATTCCTGACAAAATAAAAAGTGTTAAATCTGATAAATTTATCAAAGTGTCAAAGGTTGGCAAAGGAAATGACAGTGGGTCAAAGATTACTAAAATTCCAACGAAGTTAACCATACATGAGAGTTTGAAGAAGATGAATCCTCTGAGGATGAGTCCGAGTAAGTATATTTATTTATTTTTACTATTTAATTTTTTTTTGACGTGATAACGTCTTATAATTCGATGAAGCCGGCTGCACGCCCACAAAACATGACGTCATGTACCGTTACCGTCGGTCGTTACCTCGCCGCATGTTTGTTACAGTTGTATTAATTATTTCGACCAGTAGTTCAAGCGGGGATGTAGCTCAATGGTAGAGCGTTCGCTTTGCATGTGAAATGCCCCGGGTTCGATCCCCGGCATCTAAAAGCTTTTTTGCATTGTTTTGATTGAAAATGACTAAATTCTACTGATTACTTTTTACATACAATTAATTAATCTATTAAACAAATGAAATTAAAATTTTCTTTTGAAAAATGCTACCATTCCATCAGTATTTTCTTAAGACGTTGTCACGTTCTATCATCAGTAAACCGACTTTACAGACAAACATTTTTTTCTATGTATGTTCACCAACGATTCCCAAAATGTATTTCTTTATTAGAAAGGGTACACTTCTGAGGTAATCCCATGGCAAGCCAAGATCTGATGGTGACATCTTGAGAAATCGGGGAAACCCTCAAATTGCAAATATATTGGTGGACAATTCACACACAACACCATCTGACCCCAAACTAAGCAAGGCTTGTACTATGGCGGCCAGATAGCTGATATAATACTTATATAGTTTTAAATACATACTTATTAGACATAGAAACACCCAGACACAGTGCAAACATTTAAATTCAGCACACAAATATTTGCACTGGGTGGTAATCGAAACCACAAACATATTGGTAGGGGAGCCCAAGAGGGGAATTTCGGGATTTACTCCAGCGCGGCAGATTAATATACAGTTGGAACTTGTACCCCCGGCTAAGTATCTTAACCAAATATGAGCCCCATAAATAAGGCCGACTAAGAAAAAAATATTTTTGATCATCAGACATTCTCGAGCTCGCCAGACTAAGGCAGGGCGAGTTAATTACATGCTAAAAAGTGTATATTCCACTAATCTGATAATTCTACAGTGACGCAAAGAAAGTAGAGGGCTACAGAGTTTTTAAAAGGTCATCTCTATATTCTAAAGCGTGGCTATTTTATTTAGAAGAAAATAATTCAAGGATAACGTAAACTATAATATCTAAGGATTCCACAAGCCGAAGTAACAAAATTCATAGCTAATTAGCTCATAAAGCTAATTTTTCGCATTGAAATTCTATAGCGGCGCCCCCCACTGATGAAAAGGTTTTTTTTTTTTAAATCTTCTTATTAGGTACCTTAGCTTTGCAATCCAATAGGTCTCTATGACGCTCGAGTAACTCCCCATCTAGCATCGTGGGCTCCCCTACCATAGAGTTAATATTTTTTATTTCTAGGAAGGTTACCATCGACGTTCAAAAGTTCTTCCGAGTCCAACATGAAGAAGAAGAGTTATTTCACAAGTATACCACGTAAGTCACTTGCTTGCTAAAACCTGTTTTTTTCTGATGTGACAACGTCTAATAAATCGATGGGTAAAAAGTGTCCCGTTACGTTCCGTTACGTTCATTGTCCCGTTACACTCATTGTACGCTTGCGCCGCATCTATCAATGTTTTGTTATGACGTTGTCACGTTAGACTATCGTCCGTAAACCAACCGACTTTTACAGATAACCAATTTTTTTTCAGGATTAATGAAGAAGACCTGATGGGAAACATTGCGAGGAAACTTGTTCATGTATTGTAATCTTAGTGTAACCAACACATCGTGGAAGCTAGATTATAATTAATTATTTAATGAATGAGAACGAATGAAAATGTGGGCGTATGAATGAACGGGTGAACGAATGAATGAATAAATGCTTTTTTTTTGTTGGTAACACCGTTGAAGTTAAGAAAATGGCGGCCTTATCGCTGAGACCTACTGCTGGCGGGTCTACTTGTGGCATATAATTAAATAGAACTTAAATCTAAAAGGCTTATTACACTGAGCTAAATTCAGTCGACTGAATTAAGCGAAGTGGATAACGTTCAGTAGCCGGAAGTGTAATAGCAGATTAGCACAGTCAATTAAATCATACAGACGTTCGACGAAGCCGTCTAGACGGGGCAATCGTGCGGGGCGAGACGCGGGAAGCGCGCTCCCGCATTGCCTACATTACAATGTTAGTATTGCAGGAGCGCGGCTCAGGGCTGACGTCTTCCGTATGTTTTAATTTTATTTCGGTGCCACGTTTTTAATATTACGACAACCCTACACGTGTCTAGACATTATCATCGTTTCTCCCATGATCAAAGGCGTACTAATGGTAGTATTTCTTTATACTGTGGTTAATATTAAGTTTGATTATGTGTCCTCAAAATTATTAATATTGACTTGTTAGTTGTATGCGTTTCTATTTTAATTTATGTGAATAAACTAAATAATTTTAAACAATTTTCTTTGATTTACCTATACTTTACTACTATATAATATTGCAAATGCGAAAGGTTGGATGTTTGTTGCTCAAACACGTCGCAACGGATGTGGCTGAAATTTGGAACACAGATTATATTATAGTCAGAAAGAACACAGGCTAACTAGTCTGTTGGGTTACTGAAATAGGCGTAAAAGGACTATCAATTCAAACAAAAACAACAGGAATATCAATTCGACCACCATATTTTTACGTATGTATGATTAGTACTCGTAATGTTGCTGATAAATTAAATCAAACATGTATTTACTAAGGGCCATGTTTCTATCTTTTGTATCTAATCCGTGCACGGTTGCCTGGAAGAGATCGCTATAAGCGATAAGGCCGCCAATTGAATTGTCTTTTTTTTTATAGTTAGTTAAGTTTATTGTCTTTCTTTTGCTTTATGGCTTTTAATAAACAGTTTTCTTATCTTATATTATCTTACCTGATTTCTCGAAAACGCTCGAACCGATTTCAAAATTTCTTTTTTGTGTTCGGATGGGTATGCTTCCCGAATGGTCCCATATAGGTACATTTTATCGAAATAGGCCGAGTGGTTTGTAAAATATTAACAGTTAACTAAAATTTGTCTACAATTTTGTCTGGATGACATGGTTGTAGATTTCACAATAGTTATGAAACTCGTTTCTGTCAACACGAATTGTGTAAATGCATTGTGGAAAAATAAGTTAATATAATTACTATACATATAAGCATAAGCGCTAACACAGAATAAATATTAGTACAGAAGCTTCACTTACCGAAAACAATTATATAAATAGCGACTCTTGCTGGGACACAACAAAGTTCAATTCAGTTCGCATTAGCGCTCAATTCCTGTCGCGACTTTCAACTCACCATCTACGCTCTCTTCTAACGCGTAACTCTGTCCCTGTCTAGCGCGTTTCCTTTGTAGCGTTGTTTCCTGGAAGGAACGGTCTAGCGGTAGGCTAAAACCGCGCGATCTTGAGCGAGTGAGGGTGGACTGGCGCTACTCACTCATCTGTTTGAAGTCGGTGCCAGCCAAGTCTTACTAGTAGATAGATACTACTTAGCTACTTACATATTCCTACTTACTCAAATCATCAAATCAAATCATTTCTTTATTTGCGAAAATGGGTAGGTACAACAAGGTCTTAAATAACTGTATAATATAGAACTCCACAATCAACCTTACGGCATGCAAATTTAAAGTTGTCTAAGACAAATAATTGACTGACAAGCGTTGAATAAAACTGATTTGAAGCCTTCAAAGACTGACTATAAACATGAATACCATTTAAAAGGCATTGTCAATAGCAAGTACAATTTAATGATGTAAGATCAATAACTAAATACCTTTAAACGAGCAATTCTTGTACTTATATAAATATGTATATATATATATATATATATATATAGAATCTGAATCTCGAAAACGGCTCGACGGATTTGCATGAAATTATGTATGCACGGGATTTCGGGGACGATAAATCGATCTAACTGGGTCTTTTTTTAAAAAAAACCGCATATTATGCGCGTTTTTAGACAATGAAAAACTGTCACATTAGACATTAGAATGTGAAGGTAAATTTCGCCGCGTGACGCGACAGCATAATTAGCTCAGACGGGAAGTCGGGCGCTCATAGCGGTCACGAATTAGTAGCTCCGGGTTCGAATCCAGACGGGTTCTCTTTTTTTTTCAATTCGTTTTTTTTAAATAAAATCTATTTCTTGGAGTCTTTTATCTGTAGGTATCTAAGTAAATTTAGTATTTAAACCGAGCAAAGCTCGGTCACCCAGGTACTAACTATTTATGTATATAATATGGCAAATTGGTAGCAATTTATATAATAATAATGGTGTGAATTATAATACTGTGAATTATATACTTAATAACGTAGGTACACAAAATAATATCAGTTTTACAAAATAATGTCAGTTTACAACATTACAACATAATGTCAGTTTTCAAAATAATGTCATTTTACAAACAATGTCAATATAACTACAATAAAAAAAAAATGCGTTATTGCTAAATGATTACTACGTACATAGTATTTATTTACTAGCTTCCTGACTTGATTGGCCTTCAAATATACTACTATCTAGGTATACCGGCGCTATCGCATAGCAAATATAGGTACAAAAAAAACCGAATTGATAACCTCTTTTTTAGAAGTCGGTTAAAAAAAATTGTCAGTCTTAGGAACTGCTGAAAGAAGTGAAAACTTATAACTCAGAATTTGATAGCTTACTTTGGAACTTACGCGGGTGTAACCGGAGGGTGTGACCTCGCCATCTTGGCATGACCATCTAGAAATGCGTCAGCGTTTCCCATTGGCTGACGCATTTCTAAATGTCCATGCCATGATGGGCAGACCACGCCCTTGTAGCAGTTCCCATTGGCTGACGCACTTCTAGATGGCCAATGGCTATGGTCCCGAGTTAACCCGAAGATTTCTTATCATACCCGAGCGTGACGATAGAATTCAATTCACAGCCCACGATTGAAGCCCCGAATTGATAACCTCCTCATTTTTGGAAGTCGGTTAAAAATAAAGTAGCCAAGTGCGAGTTGGACTCGCCTATGAAGGGTTCCGTTCCAGCAAGTAACATAATATACATAGTACACATAGTTCTTGTAGTTCGTTGTAACTTTGATCGAAGTTTTAATAAGAGTGTATTTATGGGGAGCCTATTAGAACGCATAATTTTTTGTTCCTAATTTACTTTGTCATAATGAATGTAACATAATGTATAGTGTCATAATGCAACTTTCGCATCATATTTTTTTAGCATAATGTGTTTTAAGCATAACAATCTATTGTACTACTTTTAATTCGACTATTGATGAGACGCTTAATACTTTTTAGGCATTTTTTTATTAGTTCTAATTTTTTTTAAGGAGCCTTTTAAATCGCATAATTTTTTTCCCCTAATTTACTTTGTCATAATGAATGTAGCATAATATTTAGTGTCATAATGTAACTTTTGCATAATCGTTTTTTGGCGTAATGTGTTTGAATCATATTGTACTACATTCGATTCGACTGTTGCTCAGGCGCATTTAGGCATTTTTTTTTAATTACTTGTGCTACGTAAAATATAACCAGGTTACATGGGACCCAGATCCGACTCGGAGCACCCCGACTCCACCTAGTCTTGGCGCTACTACCCCTAGAGTGTATTTAAAAATGCGGGAGCCAGAAGCTCAAGAAAGGTCCTGAGTGGAGCGATCCTCAGGGCTGACCGCAGAGCTTCTGGCGGGAGCCCACCCGGAGTCAAAAAGAGCACCATATGTCTTAGATGTATGTTGGTTTTAAGTCCTAAAAACGTTGTCTACATAAAATAGTACAAAAATTGTTATACTACTGCATAAAGACCTTTTATTGTTTGTACCATAACATGGTGTTTAAAATTAAAAAAAAGTATGGTGTTATTCTCAGATCAACGATTCTTAAACCTCAAAATATACTAAACTAGCTGTTACCCGCGACTTCGTCCGCGCAAAATAAATACTAAGGTAACTCAGGCAGTACCTATTTTTATACCCAGACACATTTACGGTTACTAAAAACAGCTTATAATATAACAATTTGTTACAATTTCATCCCAATAGGTTCTGTTGTTTAGGTGTAAAAGCGTAAGAGACATTCGTCCTCCATTTCAATTTCATCCCCATACAGTTCGAAATTACAAAATTGCTAGAACAAACATTTATTGGCTTCGTGCCAAGTGGCTATATAAAGAGTTTCATAGTTTTATCTTCAACGATTGGAAACTTCCATATTGACATTCATCCCCCATTTCAATCCCAATTTCATCCCCGTACAGTTCGAAAAATTGCTAGAACAAACATTTATTTCCTTCGTGTCAATAAGTGCCTATGTACAGAGTTTCATGGTTTTATCTTCAACGATTGGAACTTTCATATTGACAGTCATCCTCCATTTCAACCCCAATTTCCCCCCGTACAGTTCAAAATTACGAAATTGATAGAACAAACATTTGTTTGCTTCGTGTCAAGTGTCTATATACAGAGTTTCATGGTTTTATCTTCAACGGTTGGGAACTTCCATAATGACATTCATCCCCCATTTCAACCCCAATTTCACCCCCGTACAGCTCGAAATTACAAAATTGATAGAACAAACATTTATTTGTTTCGTGTCAAGTGTCTAGGTACAAAATTTGATAACTTTGAAAATCACTAATTTTTATACAAACATTCATCCCTTGTTTCACCCTCTTAGGGGTTGAATTTCGCAAAACCCCGTCTTAGCGTGCAAAATTTCAGATTCCTAGCATTTGTAGTTTCTGAGATTCCTTGATGAGTGACCTTTCGCTTTTATATATATAGATAGATAATTTCACAGCAACAGTATGATAACACGAATGCGACAATGACAGATACTATTGGCAATGATATTCCATTAAATTAGTAGATACCTACATAACGAATAATAAATATTGTTGTCAAAGTACCCACCCGCATTTCACACACCCACGTATTTTATTTAAATAATGTTGCTACAGTCCGCTCTTTGCACTTATTTTTTAGTTAGGCGTTTAAAGTTTATGCCGTTGATCATTATGTTTAAGTATTGTTATGCTTTTCTCAATGTGTGCTTTTAAATATTATGCTATTTATAGTTATGCGTCGAAACATTATACTAACTTATCTGTATGCTAAATATGGCTATGCGTTTAAACATTATGCTAAGTTATCGTTATGTCATATATGGTTATGCTAGTTAACATTATGCGAAGACAGTTATGCGTTTAGTTGTTATGGTAAATTATTATTAGTCCTAAAAACGTTATGCCTACCTAAAATAGGACAAAAAATGTTATGCCACCCCATATAGACCCTATTTATGACGTACTAAAAAAAAACTACCCATCGTTTCGTTGGTAGTTTTCATGGTAATGTACATCATATATTTTTTTTAGTTTTTTCATTCTCTTACTTTAGAAGTTAGAGGGGGGGGGGGGGGACACACATTTTACCACTTTGGAAGCGTCTCTCGCGCAAGTTATTCAGTGTAGAGTAAAAATTATTTTAGAAACCTCAACATCATTTTTTAAGACCTATCGATAGACACCCCACACGTGTAGGTTTGATGAAAAAAACCTTTTTGAGCTTCAGTTCTCAGTATGGGGGGCACGTATAATTTTTGTTTTTTTAAAAAACTTTTGTAAAAATCTTAATGCGGTTCACAGAATACATCTACTTACCAAGTTTCAACAGTGTAGTTCATAGTTTCGGCAAAAAGTGGCTGTGACATACGGACGGACAGACAGACAGACATACAGACATAACGAATCTATAAGGGTTCCGTTTTTACGTTTTACGGAACCCTAAAAATAAGTGTCATGGGGGAAAAATGGAAAGGGAAGGTAAAGGAAGGAACGATGTTCCTTCGGATAATATAGAAGCAACACAATTTAAAAAAAATTGCTTAATTTTATTATTTATGGTATGATCATAAATTTAGTATGTATGGTACTTTAACTATTTCTAAGGTACCTATGGTACGATCATCGTACGATCCTTATTGTAACTTATTTTATTGTATGTGTTACTGTGGCAAATAAGTATTAGTACCTGGGTGACCGCTATGAGCGTCCGACTTTCCGTCTGAGCTAATTATGCTGTCGCGTCACGCGGCGAAATTTACCTTCACATTCTAATGTCTAATGTGACAGTTTTTCATTGTCTAAAAACGCGCATAATATGCGTTTTTTTTAAATAAGACCTAGTTAGATCGATTTATCGTCCCCGAAATCCCCTGCATACATAATTTCATGAAAATCCGTCGAGCCGTCTCCGAGATTCAGATTCTATATATACATATTCTATACATATTTATATAGGTACAAGAATTGCTCGTTTAAAGGTATAAAATTTTCATCCCACCAGCTCGGAAAGAGTACTTTTGCTCCTCGATATCAGGGCGCAAAAGTCGTTTTTACCCTCTAGAGGGTAAAGTAAATTTGAATTTAGAACATCGTGTGTACTGAGGTTTTGAATTCAAATCATAATTTAACCTATTTATTTCTACCTCCTTGGTGCCGAATTCATCATACATTTATTTTTAATTTGTTAAAAACTCATACTCGGAACCTCCTTGGTGAATTTTTTTTAAATGCTTTGCGCGCAATTTTCTTTTCACTTATGGAGGATAGAGGTAAAGAATGTTATTTCAAATGGCAGAACATTTTAAAATGCTATGAATGAATCAATTGTAATCGAATTGAAGTATGCCGAGTTGCCGAGTTAAATAATTAAATATTACTGACTACTAAAATAGTAGCTAGGTAATAGATAATTTCAACTAGGTACTTGTGCCGTACAAAATAATGTAGTAAATGTAACATCAAATAAATAATTACTATTTTGAGAAAACATGTAGGTAGGTACAATATATTTTGAAGTCAAAACTTCTTTTGGCGCGCTAAAGACAGATTTTTCGTGGGCTGTCAATTGAATGCTAACGTCACGCTCGGGAATGATAAGAAATCTTCGGGTAAACTCGGGACCATAGCCATTGGCCATCTAGAAATTCCTCAGCCTTTACCATTGGCCATTTAAAAATGCGTCAGCATTTCTAGAGCTCATAGCCACGCTCTCCGGTTTCACACTCGTAGTTTCCAAAGTAAGCAATCAAATTCTGAGTTACAAGTTACCACTTCTATCGGCAGTGCCTATGACTGCCAATTTTTTTTTTTTTCATGAATTCTGAATAGTACGTTTATTTATTTTAAAATGTACCCTGATGCAAATTTAGCGCTACTATAATTTAATGCATTTGGGCGGACACGTTTTCATGTACCTACACATATGAAACTCCTTACCTCAATCGGTCAACTCTCCATATTTTCACGTTATATTGTTATTGTTAAAACCGTGGCTAAACTTAAAGTTTAAAACTTAGGTTGAAAAACAGTAAAATTGAATACAAGTGAAAAACCGAAATACCATAATAATAAGTTATTCTACCGACCAAGAAGTTTATTTGACGCCAACAGAATTGACTGAAACTGAAAATGCGCAAAGCGTTTAGTAATTTCCTCGCTAAGGTGGGATGAAAAATTACGTGTTGCACTCGAGTGCAAATATTTTTCACCTTGTGCCCTTTTGATTCCCTCGCTACGCTCGTGATTCAACTTTAGAATCCTTCGCTTGCTCGGTCATCAAAATTGAGCACGCGGTTAAAAAGCCACTTTGCACTCTTGTACAACAAATAACTAAGTATTTTCTTTCTTCTTTTCTAAACTTTTTACTCCAGCGATATAAAATCAAAAACACATTTAAAAAAAGAAAATAGTTTATTTATATTTTGTTAACAGTAATTATAAATCATAATAAATACTAAAAATTACCTCAAAAATAAGTTACAAAAATATTTTAACCTATTATAAAATAAATAATTTTAGCTTAAAATGCTACATTAAAAGGATAGTTCCGATGTGTATCTCCCATTCTGAAACAAATACGCAAAAAAATAATTTAAGTAAGGAAATTAAACCAAATTTTTACTCACGAAATTACAAAATTGGTATTTTCAAAATATCAAATGAATGCAAATATATAGGTAGTAATACTTTATGAGACCGAAAGATTCTAAGAGCAGGACTACGAAAAACGTAATTTCGAAATAAACTCGCGACTGGGTGCGTCGAAACATTATGCTAAGTTTTCTTTATGCTATATATGGTTATGCGTTTAAACATTATGCTAAGTTATCGTTATGCTATTATATATGGTTATGCGTTTAGTTGTTATGGTAAATTATGATTAGTCCTAAAAACGTTATGCCTACTTAAATTAGTACAAAAATTGTTTTGCCACCACATATACACCCCTCGCGACTTTCCTACTCCGGTTCTACTTCGTTTCGTCCGATCGAACATTGTTTGACGTTTAAATGCTCTAAGCCTACTCTAATTTTAGATTAGGATTAGAACGTTTAAACGGACAAAACGACGGATTGAAGTAGAACCGGAGTAGGAAAGTCGCGAGTTTATTTCGAAATTACGTTTTTCGTAGAAAAAGAGAAGACGTCCAGGTCGTGAAAGGGCGTGGCCTGGCCATCATGGCATGGCTATCTAGAAATTCGTGAGCAAATAGGAAATGCTGACGCATTTCTAGATGGCCATGCCATGATGCCCAGGCCACGCCCTCCGGTTACACACGTGTAGTTTCCAAGGTAAGCTATCAAATTCTGAGTTATAAGTTTTCACTTCTATCGGCAGTTCCTATAACTACCAATTTTTTTTTCACTTTATTTTCTCTTTCTTACCCTCTAAAAGTAAAAGTCCGTCGGTTCTTGTTGAGGGCACTGAGTGCGTCGACCTCCACCGGCGTCAGGTCCGTTCGTAGCGCGAGCAGGTTCTCGTGCAGACGGCGAGCGCTGGACGCCTTCACTGTGACACTGCGGTGGCTGGCCAGCTGGTAGCTGGAAGAGATGGAATACTTTGTGAAGATTGTGCCTTGGTAGTACCTTAAGCTTTGTATTTTTCATTTTGTATTTTTAAATAAAGTGTGACGAGACGAGCAGGACAGGTGCCTGATGGTAAGCAACATGCCTGCCACATAACAGCACAGTGACAGACAGCTATTGGAACATGAAGAGTACAAATCATTACCTATCACTGCACTGCGCTCGTCATCCAGAGATCTAAGTTGTCATATCTCTAAGCCCTGTAATTGCTCTGGAAACTCATCATCTGGTATCTTGGCATCGGGGACTACGTTCCTGTACACCTCAGGAAGTTTCTTTGAGCCAAATACTCCGTAACACATGAATACTATGTCAATAAGTCTCACTGACCTGATCAGAAGTTGAACCAGAGTGATCCCTAGCGCCATTACGATGATCAGTGGATTGTCTATGGTGTCTAGGACCTTTCTCCTTTACGCTTCAGGAGCCTCCTTTCAGCCGAAGACTCCAGCATACTTGAGGGTTATATCAATAAGTCTTACTGACCTGATCAGAAGTTGAGCCGGAGAGATCCCCAGTCCTGACGCCATGACGACCTGTCTACTAGTGGATTGTCTATGGCGTCTAGGACCTTTGTCCTGTACGCTTCAGGAGCCCCCTTTGAGCCAAGGACTCCGTAACAGGTGAGAGCTATGTCACACAAGTCTCACTGACCTGGTCAGAAGTTGAGCCAGAGTGATCTCTAGCGCCATTACGATGACCAGTGGATCATCAATAGCATCGGAGACTTTGCTTTGGGAAGCCTCAAGACTCCTCCGACCCAGGGATTCGGTGACATATGAGGGCTTTGTCAATACATCTCACTGACCTGGTCAGAAGTGAAGGTGGACTGGTTAGTGGATTGTCTATAGTGTCTAGGACTCTGCTCCTGTATGCCACAGGTTTCCTTTTGACCGCAGGATCTCCGTTACACATGAAGACTATGTCAATAAGCCTCACTAACCTGATCAGAAGTTGAGCCGGAGTGATCCCAAGTCCTGAGGCCATGACGATGACCAGTGGATCATCTATCGCGTCGGGGACTTCACTCCTGTGCGTCGCAGGAGTCCCCTTTGATCCAAGGACTCCGTAACACATGAGGGAAATGTTACGTTCACCACAGAACAGCTCCAACTTCTGCTGGCTGAGGTACGGATGCGATTCCACCTGTAACGAATACATATCTCCATTCATTATCTAAAATTTCAAAACATACAGTTTCGTTGTAATTATGAAACGGCAGGGACTTTTATATTTATTGAAGTTAGACACTTCATTTGGCACTTGTTGAAATAATTACGAGAATGAGTAGTACGAAGCGCGCGCACATTGACACCCAAATCGACACGTTGGAATCAATTGTGCGTATTCTTAAAAGAACCTTTGGTAGTTGGTGTCAAGTGGTCGCTACTGCCTAGCCAACTTTGGGCCTAGCGCAGTTACACGTTAGCGTTACTTGTACGTCTCAAAGATTAAAAATTGGCAGTCATAGGAACTGCCGATAGAAGTGAAAACTTATAACTCAGAATTTGATAGCTCACTTTGGAAACTACGCGGGTGAAATCGGAGGGCGTGGCCTTCTAGCAATGGCATATAGCATGCCCATCTAGAAATGCGTCAGACAATGGGTAGTGGTGACGCATTTCTAGGTGGCCAATGGCCATGGTGCCGAGTTTACCCGAGAATTCTTATCATTCAGCGTGACGCTAAAATTGAATTCACAGCCTATATGCTTCTAGCGCACCATTTGTATGGAGATCAGCGTGGTGATTTTGAACCCAGTCGTATTGATCTCGACACGGAATCAGATATCTCGGGTCTTTGTCTTATCCGTTTAGAATGACGGAGACAAGGATTGTCATTCCGAGTTTGAGACGTTCGGATTGTGCTCAAAATCAGGACGTCTACTCTGTTTCTACGAAAACGAAATTTCGAAAAAAAAAATGATTGTCTGTAAAGTCGGTTTACTGACGATAGCTGAACGTGACAACGTCTTAAGAAAGTACTGATTGTGTTAAACGCCATCTAGGTAAAACATTCTGAAGCTTTTTGAAAAGCTTTTCAAAGCGCCATCTCTGGGTACATCATTGTACTAGCACAAGTTCTTAACTTCATATCGTCGCTTTTCTAAAACATGGACAGACTCCTTGAACGTAATACACATTTCACTCACTAGATGGTGCGAAAAGTAATAAGGCGAGGTAACGGCGGTAAGTTATTATCTAATCTATGGCGGTAACGTTACATGACGTCATGTTTTGCGGGCGTGCAGCCGGCTCCATCGAATTATAAGACGTTATCACGTAAAAAACTCGCGACTTTCCTTCTCTCGTTCTACTTCGTTTCGTCCGATACAACATTGCTTGATATTTAAATGTTCTATAAGCCTACTCTTAAGGCTTAGAACATTTAAAACGTCAAACAATGTTCAATCGGACGAGAGTAGACAAGAGAGAGAGAGAGAGTAGACGTCCAGGACGTCTACTTTATTACTACGAAAAACATAATTTCAAAATAAACTCGCGACTCTCCTACTCTGGTTCTACTTCGTTTTGTCAGACATTTAAACGGACGAAACGACAGATCGTAGTAGAACCGAACTAGGACAGTCGCGAGTCTATTTCGAGAGTAGACGTCCTTCCTGTACCCTATCGGTCCGGGGTGTAGCAGTAGGTGGTTAAATTGCGCAGTTTTAAAAAAGACCTGGACGTCTACTCTCTTACTACGACAACATAATTTCGAAATAAACTCGCGACTTTTAAACTCCAATTCCACTTCGATTCGTCGTTTTGTCCATTTAAATGTTCGAAGCCTATTCTACGTTACACTACCGCTCTGCGTTAGTGTCGCTGTGCTAGAATGGCGTTACTAGAATTTCATACGTTTTTGTATGGAACATCTCTTTGTCGTGGCGTCAGTGACGCTATAGACCAAGGGTCAGCAACAGACGGACCGCGGTCCGTATCCGGACCGCGAACGGTTGAACCTCGGACCGCCAAATATTGTACGGACCGCGGTCCGTCTGTTGCTGACCCTTGCTATAGACGCTCGCTTCGCAAGGCTACCTTGACTGAGTGTCTTGTGTGATTGTATCCTATATTTAGTTTATTTTTAATTGTTTTATGATATGTTTTCTTACCTGGTTGACAGCTGGCTTGATGCGTCCCTTGTCCAAGACGCGTTGCAATTGAACAGAGTTGAAGTTGCTCACGCCTATAGCTCGAACCAGACCCTAAAAAAACATATATACCGAATTGAGAACACTCCTTTTTTGAGGTCGGTTAAAAAAATAGAAGATATATTTATCTAAGTTTGATTTTTGAGTCTCTGTGACTGCCAATTTTTTTTGAACCTCAACTTGGGTATCAAATGAATGCTAATGACTAGTAGAATTCTACACATTTTGACAAATTTCAAATCCCAGATGATCGGAGATAACTTATTTGTAACTTTGTTCTTTTTGATTTCTGAGAACGTTTTATTGTTATTGGAGTAGGGAGTACTAACCTTAGCGACCAGGGCTTCCATGCCGTACCACGCGTCAAGATAGTCATGCGCAGAGTATTGCAGCACTGAAGCTATCTTGGGGATCAGATCTCCACCTTCCTGCAGATAAAATATAGTAAAGCTACAATGATACATACAAAGATACAGTGGTACAATGATACAGTGATACCAATGATACACAATATCACTAGTGATGCAGTGATACAGTGATTCAGGGATACAGTGTGTTATTTAGAGTGACGAGACGAGCAGGACATGCGTCTGATGGTTAACAACGTGCAGGCACGTTGTTGCACCATAACAACACAGTGGCACGCAGCTATTGGACCATAAAAAGTCCAAATCATTTAGCACTGCACTGCGCTCGTCACTCAGAGATAAATGTTATGGAGTATTGAGATCCTTATAACACTTGGACGTATACATTTAATGATTGAATTCGGAACCAAATTTAGAAGCAATGTAGTTGACTTAACTAACTAAATTACCAAGACTAAGTTACGGCTGGTCTAGTCGGGAGAACGGCGACTGCTGATCCGGCGCCCCCGGGTTCAAACCCCACACGCACCACTGTCTTTTCGAAGTTATGTGCGTAATGCCGCTAACTTAAAAACGGTGACGGAAAACATCGTGGTAAAACCGACATGTACAAAGTATCCTTCGAGGTCTCGTGTCATCTATCAAGTCGCACTGGGCCAGTGGGATAATGACTCGACTTTCTTCTTGCGAGAGAAGGCTCTGAGTTCCAGCAGTGGGAACATTTTGTGGGCTGTTTATGCTTAGCCGACTAAATTCAGAAGCAGTTTTAGAAGCAAACAATCCTCGCTTCTGAATTGTATATGCTAGCTCACTGAATTACTATTAGAATTCACTGAATTGGGATGACGTGACGACATGATCACAAATAATATACCATTTTAATTAGTTCGTCAGGTAGATCATGGAAAAATATGGGACACGTATTTTGAAGTGAAAACTTCTTTAGGCGCGCCTAGATAAATCTTTCGTGGGGTGTAAATTGAATTCTGGCATCACGCTCGGGTATGATAAGAAATCTTCGGGTAAACTCGGGACCACACCTTTGTCAATTATTCTACTGCCAAGCAGTAATGTGCAAACATTACTGTGTTCCGGTTTGAAGGGCAATGTTTCCAGAGAAATTACAGGGCTCAGAGATATCACAACTTAGATCTCTGGGTGACGAGCGCAGTGCGGTGCTAGGTAATGATTTGGGCTCTTCATGTTCCAATAGCTGCGCGTTACTGTGCTGTTATGTGGTAGGCATGTTGCTTATCATCAGGCACATGTCCGGCTCGTCTCGTCACACTTTATTTAGAAAAAAAAACATCCAGTGAAATAATATGTTTTAAAACATATTTGCTCGTAAAGGGTCTCTTATTGGACCAATTTCTGTATCGTAATGTATCTTATTACGCACTAGTGCTGTAATGTGTAATGTAAAACGCACGGTTTCAAAATGCTCCGTCCACAGACTAGGTAGAGTCTGGTAGAGAGATATGCTCCGTCTAAAACGAACGGTACCTTTTTAGGGTTCCGTAAAACGTAAAAACGGAACCCTTATAGATTCGTCATGTCTGTCTGTCTGTCTGTCTGTCTGTCTGTCTGTCTGTCTGTCTGTCTGTCTGTCCGTCCGTATGTCACAGCCACTTTTTGCCGAAACTATGAGAACTACACTGTTGAAACTTGGTAAGTAGATGTATTCTGTGAACCGCATTAAGATTTCAACAGAAAAATTAAAAAAAAAGAAAAATTAGGGTTGCCCCCCATACTGAGAACTGAAACTCAAATTTTTTTTTTTCATCAAACCTACACGTGTGGGATGTCTATCGATAGGTCTTCGAAAATGATGTTTAGGTTTCAAAAATCATTTTCGTCTACACTGAATAATTTGCGCGAGAGACACTTCCAAAGTGGTAAAATGTGTGTCCCCCCCCCCTCTAACTTCTAAAGTAAGAGAATGAAAAATCTAAAAAAAATATATGATGTACATTACCATGTAAACTACCAACGAAAATTAGTTTGAACTCGATCTGATGAGTAGTTTTTTTTTAGTACGTCATAAATACACTATTATTGAAACTTCGATCAAAGTTACAACGAACTACAAGAACTATGTGTACTATGTATATAATGTTACTTGCTGCAACGGAACCCTTCATGGGCGAGTCCAACTCGCACTTGGCCACTTTATTAAATCTTAGTAAAGAGTTTTTATGTCAGAAACGTGTGGTCAACATTTTATGAATAAAATTAACTTTGAGAGGTAAAATACAATAAAGAATTATTTAATTCGTTAATTTAATTAATTTAGACCATAAATTACTTTAATTTTTCTGTAACAAAACACGAAAATATTAATTTACTTTATTATTAATGGCATACCGGCTGGTTCTGTGCCGTTGCTTAAAAAAAAAAGGCGCCGATGCGCGCGCATTGCTAATCTGTGATCCATAGTGATTACTTACTCTGTGCTGTGATCTGTGATCAAATAAATAGAGTATCTCTCTACTTAGTCTGTGAAGTAAATATTATTCCGCGCGATTTTTTTCGCTGTATTGTTTTTATTTGAAAATGTCGTCAGAGTTTTGTTTATTTCCTCGCAAATATGTTATAAAACGTCGTATGACATACGTGCGCTTTGATAATTACAGCCTCTGCTAATTATAGCTCTCGTCTTCGGCTCGAGCTAGCAATAAAGCCTCGGCTGTAATTATCAACTTACCGCACTCATATCATAATGTACTATTATAACATATTTGCTCGTAAAGGGTCTCTTATTGGACCAATTTCTGTATCGTAATGTATCTTATTACGCACTAGTGCTGTAATGTGTAATGTAAAACGCACGGTTTCAAAATGCTCCGTCCACAGACTAGATAGAGAGATATGCTCCGTCTAAAACGAACGGTACCTTTTTAAATCTTAGTAAAGAGTTTTTATGTCAGAAAAGTGTGGTCAACATTTTATGAATAAAATTAACTTTGAGAGGTAAAATATAATAAATAATTATTAAATTCGTTAATTTAATTAATTTAGACCATAAATTACTTTAATTTTTCTGTAACAAAACACAAAAATATTAATTTACTTTATTATTAATGGCATACCGGCTGGTTCTGTGCCGTTGCTTAAAAAAAAAAAGGCGCCGATGCGCGCACATTGCTAATCTGTGATCCATAGTGATTACTTACTCTGTGCTGTGATCTGTGATCAAGTAAATAGAGTATCTCTCTACTTAGTCTGTGAAGTAAATATTATTCCGCGCGATTTTTTTCGCTGTATGTTATAAAACGTCGTATGACATACGTGCGCTTTGATAATTACAGCCTCTGCTAATTATAGCTCTCGCCTTCGGTTCGAGCTAGCAATAAAGCCTCGGCTGTAATTATCAACTTACCGCACTTATATCATAATGTACTATTATCTCTGTGCCCTATAATTTCACTGGAAACATTGACCTTCCATTGGGAACACTAAAAAAATAAAAAATCTGTCTAAAATAACACTTACCTTGAACGACATAGGGTTGTGTATGAGGTACAGGTCAAAGTAATCCAGTCCCATAGCTTCAAGGGAAGCTTTGCAAGCTGTCTCCACTAGGTCGGTCCGATGGTAAGTGCTCCACAATTTGTTCGTTATGAAGAGATCCTCTCTGTAATCATAAAATATTAATAATTATACAATTGTATACAATTTGTATGCTCTTTCTTTCTTTTGTTTTTATTTATTTATTGAAGTGAAAACTTCTTTAGGCGCGCCTAGACAGATTTTTCGTGGGGTGTGAATTGAATTCATTCGTCACGCTCGGGTATGATAAGAAAGCTTCGGGTAAACTCGAGACCATGGCTATTGGCCATCTAGAAATACGTCAGCCAATGGGAAATGCTGAAAGGGCATGGACATACCATCATGGCATGGCCATCTAGAAACACATCAGCCAATGGGAAATGCCGACGTATTTCTAGATGGCCATGCCAAGATGGCGAGGGCACGCCCTCCGGTTACACCCGTGTAGTTTCCAAGGTAAGCTGTCAAATTCTGAGTTTTAAGTTTTCATTTCTATCGGCAGTTCCTATGACTGCCAATTTTTTAAATTGACATGTACATTTATGAATAAAGTACTTTGACTTAATTATTCATACAAACTGAGCTAAATTATAAAGTCAAAACTATTTTAGTTGTATTTAACAGTTTTTGGTAGGGGATAATCTTTTTGGTTTTAATGTTGTTACATACCTATGTCAGTGAAGCATATGCATAAATTTCCATGCTACGGTAGTCATAGTGCTTTATTCATAACAGTGTCGTTACATGTCATACAATTATTACAATACATCATGTGTACATCATTAAAAATATGATAAATACCATTAATTTGGTTCTTTACGGTTTAACACGAATATCTTATTAAATAAACGAATAAATAACAATGTCAAACAGCGATTAATACAAAAAACAATCAAATAAAGTAGCCAAGTGCGAGTTGGACTCGCCCATGAAGGGTTCCGTTCCAGCTAGTAACATAATATACATAGTACACATAGTTCTTGTAGTTCGTTGTAACTTTGATCGAAGTTTTAATAATAGTGTATTTATGACGTACTAAAAAAAAACTAGGTACTCATCAGATCGAGTTCAAACTAATTTTCGTTGGTAGTTTTCATGGTAATGTACATCATATATTTTTTTTAGATTTTTCATTCTCTTACTTTAGAAGTTAGAGGGGGGGGACACACATTTTACCACTTTGGAAGCGTCTCTCGCGCAAGTTATTCAGTGTAGACAAAAATTATCTTAGAAACCTTAACATCATTTTTTAAGACCTATCGATAGACACCCCACACGTGTAGGTTTGATGAAAAAAAAAACGTTTGAGCTTCAGTTCTCAGTATGGGGGGCACACCTAATTTTTGTTTTTTTTAAAAACTTTTATAAAAATCTTAATGCGGTTCACAGAATACATCTACTTACCAAGTTTCAACAGTCTAGTTCTCATAGTTTCGGCAAAAAGTGGCTGTGACATACGGACGGACAGACAGACAGACAGACAGACAGACATGACGAATCTATAAGGGTTTCGTTTTTACGTTTTACGGAACCCTAAAAAAAGGTGTGTGCTTAAGACCACACGGCAGAAGTGAAAACTTCATTAGCTGATTTTTGTATTAGGTAGGTATGTCGTATTATACTAAAATATTATGGATCGTATTAGTTGAATAAACGAGTAAAACAAGCCAGAAATTAAAGTAAATATTTATTGAAATTTTATTTATATACAAAGTAGCTGTTACCCGCGACTTAGTCCGCGCGAAATAAATACTAAGGTTACTCAGGCAGTACTTATTTGTATACCCAGATTGTATACACATTTATGGTCAGTAAAAAAAGTGTCCATGTTCAAAAAGTTGTTGGCCGGGGCCGGCTTTTTAAAAGTTACTCCAACTTTGTATGCATTCACACGGTGCACCCCTATGATGCCCCAAACATTGTCCGCAAAAAGGTTGGTGAGTGTAATAGGATTTTTGTTACCGACTTTCTCCTGTTCCGTCGATTCCACGTACACTACACAGTCTCCACTACGATTTTCTGGGAATAGTCTCTTTCTCTTATAAAGGGGTTTTCTAAATAATTTGTAAGAAACATTTTCACTTGGATTTGGCTTCAATAGTTTTCTTTTTCTGGTCTGTTCGACGGGGTCACCCCCGTCGCTAGCGACGCTCATATTTATTTATACTATTGACTATATGTATACAAAACTATATATTTACACGAAAGAAACGAAATATTTACACAGCAAAACTAATTAATTTGATTGTGAAAATTATAAAGCACCCGTCGTGTTTTCCCGCCCAAAGAAAAGTCTTTTGGAGTTGGTAGCCGTCAGTGTTGCCACTATGATTTTGAGCTTCTCGCCAAATAGTTTTGAAACAAAGTCGCCGGTTTTGATTGAATTATTAAGGGAATAACAGTCTGGAAGAATACATAAGCTTTTTCCTTCTCCAACCTTCTACACTACACTAGTATATTCCCCTTTGTCGGTAACACGTCGTCTAAATCCGCTAAAAGGTTTTAAAAATTCGCCAGTTTCAGCGACAAAGTCGCTAAAGTGTCAACACTGGTAACCGGTAGCGAGCAGCGAGAGAGAGAGAGTATCAATTGTCCCATGTCCTCCTCTAACAATTATCTTTCTCGGTCTGGCACGTTTGTTGACCACATTATCTTTCTCGCTCTAGCATCCCGAGCTTACCCGAAATTTCTTATCATATCCGAGCGTGATGATCACGTGATCATCAATCCATTTCACAGCCCACGAAAATTCTGTCCATAGCGCGCCTAAAGAAGTTTTCACTTCAATTATTATATGACGATATGTCACTATATCAGCAAGTTAGGAAGTCGGTGACGCGACCTATAAGATTTTTTTCTATCAATAAGTACTACAAAAAAAGTTTTCATTCAATTTTGTTTGGATGTAGGTATATTACGCGATAGCTCCGCCAATTGTGAATACATTTTGATGATTATTTTTTTGTTAAGTAGATCATAATTCAGAAGCTGTGCCGTTTAAATTTAATTGAAATCGGTGCGGTGGTTTTTGGTATATGAACGAAACACTAAAGTTTACTTCCGTATGCCTCGACGATATACTTAGTGATTGCTTCATGATATTGGTCGAATGTCTGAATCTATATCTATATCATGAAACTGAATATAGACACTTGACACGAAGCAAACGAATATTTGTTCTAGCCATTTTTCTTATTGAAATAGGGGATGAAAGTATACATGGAAGCTTTCAATCGTTGAAGATAAAACCATGAAACTCTGGATATAGGCACTTGACACAAAGGAAATAAATGTTTGTTCTAGAAATTTTGAACTGTACGGGGATGAAATTGGAGTTGAAATGGGGGACGAATGTCTCTTACGCTTTCACACCTAAACAACTGAACCGATGTTGATGAAATTGTTATATTATAAGCTGTTTTTGGTAACCGTAAATGTGTTTAGGTATAAAAATAGGCACTGCCTCAGTTACCTTAGTATTTATTTTGCGCGGACGAAGTCGCGGGTAACAGCTAGTGTATATATAAAAGCGAAAGGTCACTCATCAAGGAATCTCAGAAACTACAAATGCTAGGAATCTGAAATTTTGCATGGAGGTTCCTTTTAGCACGTAGGCGCTCGCTAAGACGGGGTTTTGCGAAATTCCACCCCTAAGAGGATGAAACAAGGGATGAACGGTTGTATGAAAATTCGTGATTTTTAAAGTTATCAAATTTTGTTTCTAGACACTTGACACGAAGCAATTAAATGTTTGTTCTATCAATTTTGTAATTTAGAAATGTACGGGGGTGAAATCGGGGTTGTAATAGGGGATGAACGTCAATATGGAAGTTCCCAACCGTTGAAGATAAAACCATGAAACTCTGTATTTAGACACTTGACACGAAGCAAACGAATGTTTGTTCTATCAATTTCGTAATTTTAAACTTTACACGGGTGAAATTGGGGTTGAAATAGGTGAAGAATGTCAATATGAAAGTTCCCAACCGTTGAAGATAAAACCATGAAACTCTGAATATAGACACCTGACACGAAGCCGACAAATCTTTGTTCTATCAATTTCGTAATTTCGAACTGTACGGGGTGAAATGGGGGATAAATGTCAATATGAAAATTCCCAACCGTTGAAGAAAAAACCATCAAACTCTGAATACTTATAGATACTTGACACACAGCAAACGAATGTTTGTTCTTGCAATTTTGTAATTTCGAACTATACGGGGGTGAAATTGGAGTTGAAATGGGGGCCGAATGTCTCTTACGTTTTCAGATCTAAACAATTGAACCGATTTTGATGAAATTGTATACAGTTGTTTTATTATAAGCTGTTTTTAGTAACCGTAAATGTGTCTGGGTATACAAATAGGTACTGCCTGAGTTACCTTAGTATTTATTTCACGCGGACGAAGTCGCAGGTAACAGCTAGTTGGATTATAAATTGAAGTAGGCTTTTGTTATTTCGCAGAAAATAAAAAATTGGCAGTCATAGGAACTGCCGATAGAAGTGAAAACTTATAACTCAGAATTTGATAGCTTACTTTGGAAACTACACGGGTGTAACCGGAGGGTGTGGCCTGGCCATCATGCCGTGACCATCTAGAAATGTGTCAGCATTTCCCATTGGCTGACGTATTTCTAGATGGCCGTGCCATGATGGGCAGGCCACGCCCTTTTATCATTTCCCATTGGCTGACGCACTTCTAGATGGCCAATGGCTATGGTCCCGAGGATACCCGAAGATTTCTTATCATACCCGAGCGTGACGCCAGAATTAAATTCACAGCCCACGAAAAATATGTCTAGGCGCGCCAAAAGAAGTTTTCACTTCAAAAACATACAACCCAACTGAGAAATTCCTTCCTTTTAGAAATGAAGTAAACGTGACTCACCGTGTAACAGTTCCATCTGCGATTTTAGCCCTTATAGCTTCGCCGACCACCTTCTCATTGCCGTAGACGAATGCGCAGTCAATGGCGCGGTAACCGAGGTCGATTGCTGCTGTTACGATGTGGTAAGCCAACCGAGGATCCAGCTAGAGATACAATAGAATACAAAACAAATATACCACAAAAAATACAGTCCAACAGATTTAAATTAAGTGGCCAAGTGCAAGTTGGACTCGCCCATGAAGGGTTCCGTTGCAGCATGTAACATAATATACATAGTACACATAGTTCTTGTAGTTCGTTGAAACTTTGATCGAAGTTTCAATAATAGTGTATTTATGACGTACTAAAAAATAACTACTCATCAGATCGAGTTCAAACTAATTTTCGTTGGTAGTTTACATGGTAATGTACATCATGTATTTTTTTTAGATTTTAAATTCTCTTACTTTAGAAGTTAGAGGGGGGGGGGGGGACACACATTTTACCACTTTGGAAGTGTCTCTCGCGCAAATTATTCAGTGTAGACGAAAATGATTTTAGAAACCTTAACATCATTTTTGAAGACCTATCGATAGATACCCCACACGTGTAGGTTTGATGAAAAAAATGTTTTTGAGTTTCAGTTCTCAGTATGGGGGGCAACCCTAATTTATCTTTTTTTTAAATTTTTTTGTTCAAATCTTAATGCGGTTCACGGAATACATCTACTTACCAAGTTTCAACAGTGTAGTTCTCATAGTTTCGGCAAAAAGTGGCTGTGACATACGGACGGACAGACAGACAGACAGACAGACATGACGAATCTATAAGGTTTCCGTTTTTACGTTTTACGGAACCCTAAAAAATTAGCAGTCATAGGAACTGCCGATAGAAGTGAAAACTTATAAATCAGAATATGATAGCTTGCTTTGGAAACTACGCGAGTGAAACCGGAGGGCGTGGTCAATGAGCATCATCAACATCAACAGCCCACAAAAAGTTCCCACTGCTGGGACTCGGGGCCTTCTCTCGCAAGGTGAGAGTTAAGGCCATAATCCACCACGCTGGCCCAGTGCGGGTTGGTGGATGACACACGACTTCGAAAGATCCTAGGTACATGTCGGTTTCCTCACGATGTTTTCCTTCACCGTTTTAAGTTGGCGGCATTACGCACATGACTTCGAAAAGACAGTGGTGCGTGTGGGGTTTGAAGCCGGGGTCTCCGGATCGGCAGGCGCCGTTCTCCCGACTAGACCAGCCGTAACTTCAATCAAAGAGCATGTTACTAAGTAACTATTTTCTTATCTATGCCATGGTCCCGAGTTTACCCGAAGATTTCCTATCATTACCGAGCGTGACGCTAGAATTCAATCAACAGCTCACGGAAAATCTGTCTGTGGCGTGGCCAAAATAAGTTTTCACTTCAAAAATTAAAAATCTTGCATTAGGGTGATCATGGGAGCCGGCTGTTTGATTTTGCAAACAAGTAATGAAACAGTCGAGCGTGAAGCCCACTTCTGGGTAGCGATTCTAAATCCATTCGCTTGCATCCGACACGGAATCTCATCTCTCGGTCTCTGTCATGCTAAACAGATAAGACAAAGACCGAGAGATGAGATTCCGTGTCGGATGCAAGCGAATGGATTTAGAATCGCTACCCTGATCTCCTGATGCATCAATGGCCAGAGCGTTGGTGAAGAATTTTTAATGGCCTTCTCCGATCTCCATGAAAACCCCTTTTCATGGAGATCGTTTAGGCAGTGGACTCGGGGGTCTAGGGCCCCACGAAAACGGCCACCATTCTCTACTCTCATTTGGTTTTTGAATCGCAGGGCTGTCACCAGGATATATAACACAAACCGTTTACATTTTTATATATATACAATACATACATTTTTGTATTACGAATTTAAGACGTGTGTATTTTTTTTGTAGTTATAGAACTCTCTTCAAAGTCCGCCTGGGGAAGTACCACACCTTTGCCTGTTATTCTACCGTCAAGTGGTAATGTGAAAACATCATTGTGTTCCGGTTTGAAGGACAATTCATCGAGTGAAATTAAAGGGCGTAAAGCTTTGATGAAAAGAGTTCATTGGCGTAAAGATAAAATATCTTACATCTCTGGTGGGTGAATAGTGCTAAATAATGATTTGGACTCTTCATGTTGTAACAGCTGCGTGTCGTTGTGCTGTTATGAGCAGGTATATTGCGTACCATCAGGCCCCTATCCTGCTCGTCATTCTATAAAATAGAAAGTTTGAATCTAGAAAATTTAAAAGCAATATTTACCAAAGCTGTTCCAACAGACAGTACAGGCATCGCCATACCATTACTCAGCTCAAATTTAGGCATACTGTCAACTCTTCCGTACTTGATCTTTGCATTGAGTAATTCTTCTATTCTCTTCTGAATGTCTTCTGCTTCATTCTCAGTGTTATGTTCTACATTATTTTCTATTCTGTGTGTAACTGTTTCTATTTTAGTTGAATTGATTCTTTCTAAGATGGATGAAGCCCTTTCTGTTGTTTTTCTAACTTCAGTTATCTGTGATGTCCTAGAATGTAAATTTTGTTCTGTTCTTTGTTCTCTCGGTAAATCTGTTCTAAGGATACGTAGTGGGGACTCACTTTTGGATGGCGTTAGTTTACCCTGGAATAAATATATCAATGTAAATTAAATAAAAAAAATATAGCATTGCCAATATTAAGATGTCCGGACATTTGAAGAATTGCTGTTTCCAGAAAAATCACAGAGCAAAGAGATGATGAAAAATGACTGAGCATTTTATATACCTGGATGGCATTGAAGTGCTAACAAGTGATTTTATAAACCTTTTATGTTCAAATTACTACGTGAAGCATCGTTGTTATGGGAAGGTTGTTTACCATCTGACGCTTGAATTTCTCGTAACATCATTTGTCTTATTCAAACGAATACTGGGAATACAAATCTAATTAGACTTATCTTAAAATATTTTAATCTATTCGTTGCTAATGTTCTCTGGCAGAGGTATACTAAAGTCATCTCTGTTATATTCCACTCAGATCAATCTGTCACACTAAATATCTACTTCATTTAGTCTCGGGGTGTCCTACACTCCTAATCTTACATAATGGATGTTAATTTACCTCAAACAAAGCTATCTTCTCCGAAACCGATCTCTTTCTCGGCATCTCTTTTTTATTGATCACCTCTCTTCTATCCAACTCCATTCTGTCTACCGATCTCATTCTCAAAATCATGTTGTTTACTTTCCCTTTAACCGCATCTCCTAAATCCAACTCCGCTAGTGATTTTGCTCTCTTGAGATCCTCTTCTTGTCGTAATTTCAGCTTCATTTGATCGGTATCTCTTGAAAAGACATCGTCTAAGCTTTTATAATCGTTGACTATTTCGAAATCATCGTAAATTTCACTATTAATAGTACCTGTGTGTGAAATTTGTGTTGAAATGGGTAGGTTTTCAGATTGCATAATTTCAGCTATTTCTGGAGTTTTCACTCGTGTATGAATAACAGTCTTATGTTCGATTTTGCTGATACTTCTTTTGGTATAATTTCTACTTGTTTCTTCCATGGATTCAAAGCTTCTTAGCAATTGACTGACAGGCCTGAATCCAGGTATTGTTATGGGTGACTGAAGTTCTTTTGTCATACTCAGTCGTGTGGGACTTAAGGTTTTATTTCTAGCGTTATTAAAATCAAATTTATTTGCATCTACTCTTGCTGTGCCTATGTCATTGGTTTTACTTATTTCTCTAGAAATTCTTAATTTTAAAGAATTTTCAGGCCTGTTTCTAAAATCTGTAAAATCAAACTTGTTTACTTTGTCATTAGGTGAAGTTATTTTTCCTTCATCTATCAGCTTCGATTCATTGTTAGCGGGTTTTATTGTTTCAACTTTCTGTACAAAAGATTCAGAATCTGTATTAGTAATAGTCATGGACAAATCGATATCTACAGCTTTTTTATGAATTGTTTCTATATCATTTTGGGAGGGAATTACTTCGGATGGTTTAGTTATTTCTGTTTTAGTTTCAATTTGAACTTTATTTTCAGCAGCATAATGCACAGTTTGCGAGTCCTCGACTGTTACGCGTTCTGCTCTGACTAAAGTTGTTACTGCGTTATTCGTCAATTCAGTTTTCTCTTTATCGACATTGTTACTAAGACTTATATCCGATGCAAATGGCTTAAATACTTCATCAACAATAAGAGGTGTGTGAACATGAACATGTTCTACTTTCTGCCATTCTTTTGTAGCTAGTTTAGGTAATTTGCTTTCCTTTCTTGGTTTGATGATGTCAGATTCCTCTGGCTTTCTCTGAAAAAGAAAAAAGCATAAGAATTCGATTTTTGGCTTTTTTGTTCGAACTAGACGTACAAACTATTTTAAATAACTTTTTACACGATTGTATTTGATCCCGTCCGCCTGACAAAAAACAAAGAAATTAAGAAATAGATGTTTGGAAAGCATGCCAAAGAATTAGTTTCTCAAAATTAAAGATGTTTCAAAGTTTTCACTAAAAAATAACATTTGTGACCCGTAGAGTTTGTCACAGTAATTAATGTTTTACTATATTTTCAACTTAACAAAATCAGTTAGTAAAACAGACTCCCCTCATGCCACTAATACTATTTGTTATGTAATTTGGAAATGTCCGTTTATGATAAAATCCTTGAACTTACCTCAAACATTGCTATTTTCGACAACACCGATTTCTTTTTTCTAAGTTCATTGATATATTCCCTCTGATGTCCTTCAATTTCTATAACTTCTCTAGAATCTATTTTGCTAATAATTCTCTCAACTTTGCCTCTTAACTGTACATCTTCAACTATTTTAGTCTTATTTTCTGTTCTATCTGTATTTTCAGTGCTAATGGATGTTACATTTACGTCCTTACTTTTCACTGATGCTTGCCGCTCGAAACTATTAATAACAGTTTCTGTGTTGGATGTTTGATTATTTGTGACATTGGAAATACTTGTTTGTATTTTTGTAGGTTGCTCATTCATTTCTTTAGGTTCTGTGTTAGCAAAAGTAATTTCGTGGTTTACGACTACATCTGACACATTATTTGTAACCGATAATTCTTCAGTTTTGGATGTGTAAGATAATACTCTTTTTACCTCAGTAGTTTTGGCAGTTTCGTTTGTTTCAGAATATTCATGTACGTATGAATCAAATACTGGTATTCCAATTTTAATGGAACCTTTTATAATATTCTCTTCCGTAACGACATGTTGAACTTTTTCTGTCCTGTCGTTACTTTCATTAGTAGAAACTGCTTTGACTATTGTTGTTTCTACCACACCTGAAGATTCATCTCCATCCTTTTCGCTTGTTGACGATGTTGATACAGTTTTCGTGAAGTGTTTTTTTATTTCTGTCCTTGAATTTGGGGAAGATATTGTTTCGTGTTTAGTTTCTGTTTCAGTTTTGGTATCAATTGTCGGAGTAGCGTGTTCTGACGAATTAGCGTTATTTTCTTCGGAGTCAGATTTATTGTTTTTCTGTCCATTTGCAAGTTCTTTATCTAGAGCCTCTTCAAAGTTTTCATCCTTATTCATACTATGTCTCAGCCTCAATCAAAAAATCAAATTTATCTCTAGCAGCGATTATTTTGCTCGTCCTTTCTGCTTGAGCACTTAATTCAACATCTTGCTGACTTTTTCGTTTTAAAAGCGGCAGTTTTGATCTCCTGACTACTTCTACATCAATAGGTTCAACTTTGTGTTCGTCATAATCGTGTATTATTTCTTCAAATTTACTTTCAAGTTTTTCCGGGTCTTCTACTCTAGGGTTCAGTAAATTGTCATCTAGAAGAATTTCCGTCGGTGTATCTGTCACTATTTCTGCATATATTTTGTCAAACTCGTCTTCCGGTTCAATTGTTTCTGTTGTTGTTGTTGTTGTTATAGTTTCTACAAGAGTCGTAGTCATGTTAGGTCCTGTTTCTTTTGTTACAACAGTCTCAGTAACTGTGGGTTCGGCTGAATCATTTTTGATTGAAGTTTTGGTAACTGTTACTTCTTTTTTAGTTGTACTAGGTTGGGGCTTGTTTTCTTTAACAGGTTTTGGAATTGATGATCTTCGAACTGGTATATGTGACTGAAACGATAAAACATCGCAAGCTGTGTGAAAAGGAAGGTGAAATCTGACATTAAGACAGAAAGACAAGCGAAGTAGATTACCACAAAATACAAGTACGTAAGAAAGGGTGAAAATATTATAAAGGATACATTTTTTATCAGGCAAGACAAGTCAAATGCAATTGTGTATAGAAAATCATACGTTTACGTAATCAAGTTACGGCGGAACGGGAACTACTGACGGATTGGGCTGAAATTTAGAATACAGATACCTGTAAGAACACATAGGCTACTTTTTATCCCGGCAAAATAACGGGAACAGGAACTACGCTGATAACACCGCAGGGTTACTAACAGCGCCCCGCGATATTACCCGCGTATTTCCTGTTCTCGTTATTTTGCCGGGATAAAAAGTAGCCAATGTTATCTTTCAGATTATAATCGACATGTGTTCCAAATTTGAACCCGATCCGTTCATATGTTACGACGTGATTGAGCAACAAACATCCATACAGGGACGATTATAATATTAGTAGGATATACCACCATCGAAGCCGGGGGCGGTCAGTCACAACGTCAGTCGCTTGTCCGACAACTTACCTCATGTTCCTTCTTGCCTCGTCTCTCCTCCTTAACTTTCTCCACGGTCTGCCGGAATCTGGAGATAGGGATCCTGGACTTCTTATCATCCACCTTATCTGCGATGAAACCAAACACCATCTTGAGAGTCAAGGCCATAACACTGGCCCAGTACGGGTTGGTGGATGACACATGATTCCGAAAGATTTCCATGTACATGTCGGTTTCCTCATGATGTTCCTTCACCGTTTTAAGCTTACGCACGAGTTTGCGTTTTGCTTGTACGCACATGAAAAGCTTTGAAAACTCAGTAGTGCGCATAGTTGTTGATATTGGTGACGGTACACCTAAGGAATATGGTGAACTTTTTGACACCGTGTCGGCTCCCGCCAAAAGCTCCCGCATTTTTTATACACACTCTAGGTGTAGCAGCGACCAGACTAGGTGGAGTCGGGGTGCCCTAAGTCGGATCTGGGTCCTATTAACCCCAATCGGTCCGATTTGCTTATTTAACAAGGTGGACGGTGGGAAATAAATATTTCCCAAGGTACGCCCGGGAGGACAAAAAGAACCGTTGTAAAAAAAAATTGGCAGTCATAGGAACTGCCGTTAGAAATAAAACTTATAACTCAGAAATTGATAGCTTACTTTGGAAACTACGCGAAACCAGAGGTCGTGGTCATTATCACGCTGACGCATTTCTAGATGGCCAATGCGAAATGCTCCCGCATTCCTAGACGGACAACGGCCATGCTCTCGAGTTTACCCGAAAATTTCTTATAATTCCCGAGCGTGACGTTAGAATTCGATTCACAACCCACGAAAAATCTGCATGCCAAAAGAACTTTTTACTTCAAAAACCTGGATTTTTTACTGCCAAATTGCGATGTTCAAGACTTTGATATTCGAATATAGCCTAGGATTCTTTTGGCACGTCTCTCGATCGATTCCAGAGCTTCCAGCTGGTAATATCCATCCCAAAGGTGCGAGTAAAGCTCACCTAACATGACAGGTTCACCGTGGATCCCGTTCCTCTTCACCTTGAAGATGTGTCTCCGATCATTCCTGGGAACCACATCAGCGCCGTCCGAATTCGGCTCAGAATTCAATATTCGTTCGCCATTTTCGGGGTTTTCCTGTAAAATAAAATGCCGAATATTAAAAATCAACACGTAAAAGCTTTCGCGGCGGTTTGCGCCACGATCGCGATACGAAACCGTGACCGGAGACCGCGACAGGCACTTGAGATTTTATGGAATTATATGGGTGCCAGTTCGCGCCGCGACCGCGACAGGAGACCGAGACACGAGTCGCGGTCGCAGCGCGAACTGGCGCCCATACAATTCTATAATATCAAGTGCCTGTCGTGGTCTCGTGTCGCGGTCTCAGTGCGAATCTGCACCTTGATGTAGCGGCAGGGTTGCCAAACGTACGAGGTATCGTTAAGTACTTTACGTTTAACGTTTTATTCCAGAACTATTTACTTATATTATTGAATATTATTCTACAAACTATTATTAGGATTAAAATAGTTAAGTAATTTTATTCGGGGACAATTGTAACACGAGGTCAATAGTAACGTTACAACCGCCCCCCAAAAATGTGTTACAATTACACCGGTAGGTGGTTTACGAAAAACAATGTTATATCTTCTAAAATACGCTAATACACACAGATATTAGATAGAGAACACTAACTTTTATGTTTTTGGAACCTACTTTTCAATTTGGATATAAGAAATGAAGCTCAGAAAACCATAAATCTCACTTTGAAAATTACATAAATTCTTACCTTGAGTGTCCGGAAAATAAAATGGCGTACAACAAGCGACGGTTCACCGCGGCGGCACACGCGTTACAGCCAATGAGGCGAAGACATTACGATTGTTTAGTACACGCACACATGCACAAATAGAACGATTGGTTTCGTAGTTATGTTCAGTGTTAAAATTGCCCCCTGTTACTTTTGCCTCCGGTCTACCCTACATATACGAGATTTGGGGTGCGCTAGAGTAAACTAGCCGTATAGCAGATTTTACGAGATTTTTATAATATAGATAATTTTCGTTATTGTTTTAACAATATCAATGTCAATCTGGCTGAGATTTTGATCCCTTTTTTAACCGACTTCCGAAAAAGAGGAAGTTATCAATTCTGTTGATTTTCTTTGTATGTATGTTACGCAATAGCGCCGCCAATTGTGAGCCGATTTCGATGGTTATTTTTTTCTTCGGTAGATCATAGTTCAGAAGTGGTCCCATATATATTTTATCGAAATCGGTGTAGTGGTTTTGGAAATTTGAACAAAAAACAACTAAAATTTACTTTCGTTACTTCGATGATTTAGTGATTGCTTCCTATTTTATTTTATGGTATGCCTAAATTTAATTTTAAATTGAAGTCAGTTTTTCTTTTTTTCAGTGAAAATTCGGAGTATAATTAATTAATTATTAATTTTAATGTCAATCTGGTTGAAATTTGGATCCCTTTCTTGTCTCTCAACGTACAAGGTATGAAAGCCAAATACGAGATTTTCTGCTGCAAATGTACGAGGGAATTTCTTCTACGGTTGGCAACCCTGTGTAGCGGCGTAGCGTTGGAGCAGTGGAGCGCGATGTACGTGTTAGACACTTTAGGGAAAGAAATCTCGTGAGTTCGAGTCACCGTTATGCGTAGGCCTTATCTTATATATAAAATTCTCGTCTTATATATATTATAAAATTCTCGTGTCACAGTGTTTGTTTCCTTACTCCTCCGAAACGGCTTTACTGATTTTAACCAAATTTTATATGCATATTCTGTAGGTATGAGAATCGGCTACTAGCTATTTTTCATACCCCCAAGTGACAAGGGTTGTTCACTAAGGCAAAACAACGTTTGCGGGGTCAGCTAGTGATATTATACATATCATTGTTTGGTTGTTTGATGTTCAATCACGTCGTAATGCGGTTTACATTATTCTAGTCCAGCGATCGAATCCAGCGCTGGATTGGTCACTGGGAAAATGTTGAAGCTTTCCAGTGCCGATTTAAATTTTTCCAGTAAACAATCCAGCGCTGGATTCGATCTCTGGACTGGAATAATGTAAACCGAGTATAACATCTGAACGCATCCGGCTGAAATTATGAACATAGTTAGATTATTGTCTGAAAGAACAAAAAGGCTACTTTTTATCCAGGAAAAATAACGTGAAAGGGAAATACGTGGGTACAACTGCGGGGCGATGCTGGTATTAATATATCTGTTGCTATATACGTGACAATTATAGTTCGACGTGCGTAGTGAATGTAGTGATATATCGTGCTGTTTAATACTAAAATTCTAAGTTTTAAGTTTTCACTTCCATCGGTAGTCCTTATGACTGTCAAGTTTTTAGGTTTCCGTAAAACGTAAAAACGGAATCCTTATAGATTCGTCATGTCTGTCTGTCTGTCTGTCTGTCTGCCCGTCCGTATGTCACAGCCACTTTTTGCCGAAACTATGAGAACTACACTGTTGAAACTTGGTAAGTAGATGTATTCTGTGAACCGCATTAAGATTAGAACAAAAAAATTTAAAAAAAAGAAAAATTAGGGTTGCCCCCCATACTAGGAACTGAAACTCAAAAATTTTTTTTTCATCAAACCTACACGTGTGGGGTGTCTATCGACAGGTCTTCAAAAATGATCTTGAGGTTTCTAAAATCATTTTCGTCTACACTGAATTATTTGCGCGAGAGACACTTCCAAAGTGGGAAAATGTGTGTCCCCCCCCCTCTAACTTCTAAAGTAAGAGAATGAAAAATCTAAAATAAATATATGATGTACATTACCATATAAACTACCAACGAAAATTAGTTTGAACTCGATCTGATGAGTAGTTTTTTTTAGTACGTTATAAATACACTATTATTGAAACTTCGATCAAAGTTACAACAAACTACAAGAACTATATGTAATACTAGCGGTTACCCGCGACTTCGTCCGCGCGAAATAAATACTAAGGTAACTCAGGCAGTACCTATTTGTGTATTTGTATACCCAGTCGTATTTACGGTTACTAAAAACAGCTTATAATAAATCAATTTCATCAAAATCGGTTCAGTTGTTTAGATCTGAAAGCGTAAGATACATTCGGCCCCCATTTCAACTCCAATTTCATCCCCATACAGTTCGAAATTACGAAATTGCAAGAACAAACATTCGTTTGCTTCGTGTCAAGTGTCTATATACAGAGTTTCATGGTTTTATCTTCAACGGCTTGGAACTCCCAAATTGACATTCATCCCCCATTTCAATCCCAATTTCATCCCCGTACAGTTCGAAATTACGAAATTGATAGAACAAAAACATTCGTTTGTTTCGTGTCAAGTGTCTATATACAGAGTGTCATAGTTTTATCTTCAACGGTTGGGAACTTCCATATTGACATTCATCCCCCATTTTAACCCCAGTTTCACCCCCGTACAGTTTGAAATTACAAAATTGATAGAACAAACATTCAATTGCTTCGTGTCAAGTGTCTAGATACAAAATTTGATAACTTTAAAAATGACGAATTTTCATACAACCGTTCATCCCTTGTTTCACCCTCTTAGGGGTTGAATTTCGCAAAACCCCGTCTTAGCGAGCGCCTACGTGCTAAAAGGGACCTAAATGCAAAATTGCAGATTCCTAGCATTTGTAGTTTCTGAGATTCCTTGATGAGTGACCTTTCGCTTTTATATATATAGATTATATTACTTGCTGCAACGGAACCCTTCATGGGCGAGTCCAACTCGCACTTGGCCACTTTATTTTTTTGTCTTAAAATAATCCTAATAAGCGCGATGAATGCTTCTTATTGGTCCAGTAGTTTCAGAGCCTATTCGATGCGAACAAACAATCAGTTATCTCTCCCCTCTTTATAATATTAGTGTAGACTATAGCATTGCCCCTCAGTCTTAACCACGTTTTCCACCAGTTTTCCGTTCCTGTAATTTTCGCGATAAAAAGTAAGTTACGTGCTAGTTGTCATAGTAGTGGTATGCTCTAGACTCCAGACTATTATCTGACTGTGTTCCAAATATCAATTACTTAGATCCATTCAACCGTTGTAGTGGTAGGACTCTTGGCAGAGTCCGCCTGGGAAAGTACCACACCTTTGCTAGTTATTCTACCGCCAATCAGTAATGACCAAACATTATTGTGTTCCGGTTTGAAGGGCAATGTTCCCAGAGAAATCACACGGCTTAGAGGTATAACATCTTAGATCTCTAGGTGACGAACGCAGTGCAGTGCTAGGTAATGATTTGCAGTCTTCATGTTCCAATAGCTGCGTGTCACTGTGCTGTTATATGAAAGGCTCGTTACGTCACTCATACTATAAAATAAAGTGGCCAAGTGCGAGTTGGACTCGCCCATGAAGGGTTCCGTTGCAGCAAGTAACATTATATACATAGTACACATAGTTCTTGTAGTTCGTTGTAACTTTGATCGAAGTTTCAATCTTATATATAAAATTCTCGTGTCACAGTGTTTGTTTCCTTACTCCTCCGAAACGGTTTTACTGATTTTAACCAAATTTTATATGCATATTCTGTAGGTATGAGAATCGGCTACTAGCTATTTTTCATACCCCTAAGTGACAAGGGTTGTTCACTAAGGCAAAACAACGTTTGCGGGGTCAGCTAGTAATAGTGTATTTATGACGTACTAAAAAAAACTACTCATTAGATCGAGTTCAAACTAATTTTCGTTGGTAGTTTACATGGTAATGTACATCATATATTTTTTTTAGTTTTTTCATTCTCTTACTTTAGAAGTTAGAGGGGGGGGGGGGGGACACACATTTTACCACTTTGGAAGTGTCTCTCGCGCAAATTATTCAGTGTAGACGAAAATAATTTTAGAAACCTTAACATCATTTTTGAAGACCTATCTATAGACACCCCAAACGGGTAGGTTTGATGAAAAAAAATTTTTTGAGTTTCAATTTTCAGTATGGGGGGCAACCCTAATTTTTCTTTTTTTTTAATTTTTCTGTTGAAACCTTAATGCGGTTTACAGAATACATCTACTTACTAAGTTTTAACAGTGTAGTTCTCATAGTTTCGGCAAAAAGTGGCTGTGACATACGGACGGACAGACAGACAGACAGACAGACATGACGAATCTATAAGGGTTCCGTTTTTACGTTTTACGGAACCCTAAAAAAACCGTTCTGGCATGATTGATAAAACAAACATCCATACATGACATGGTCTACGAGTATATGTAACACTCGATAATGACATTGTTAGATAGTGCCGTGTGTGAAATGTCCACTAATATTTATTTATTTTATATTATGTGGGTTTCTATTACCTAGTCAATAATATTTAATAACAATCTGCACATTATATACTTAAATTGTATGTAACTATGTTCCAGAATTTCTATTGTTATTGTTATATAGTTATCTTTGGATGATTATGTATTAATTTGTTTTATCTAGTACTAGCAGCCCGCTCCGGCTTCGCTCGAATAATAACCTAGATATCAACTGCAGCGCCATCTGCCGTAGCCTATGTTACTCGGGAATAATGTAGCTCTCCAAAGGTGAAAGAATTTTTGAAATCGGTCCAGTAGTTTCGGAGCCTATTCATTACAAACAAACAAACAAATATTTCCTCTTTATAATATTAGTATAGATTTAATTAGTAGTATTGGGAAGAATGTCACCTCGCTTCGCCTAACCATGTATGTAGGCGAATTTCCTTTAAGCTGGTTGCCTGGAAGAGATTGCTCTAAGCAATAAGGCCGCCATTTGTGGTGCTAGTTCGTAAGTGTTTTACTGTAATATTTCTGTTTTTGGAGTTATCTATCTATCTATCTATCTATCTATATGGTCAGATGGTGTTGTGTGTGAATTGTCCAACAATATTTATTTATTTATTTATAATATTGATTGTCGGTAGAATAACTGGAAAAGGTATGGTACTTCCCCAGGAGGACTCTGCAAAGAGCCCTAACGCTAAAAAAGTCTTTGATAACTTTGCAAGTTTCTTATCATAAAGCCTCCATTGTCTATTGCTTATCGGGCCTGATAAGTGCCTTTGCGGCTTGGTTTATCGAATAACGTAATATGGCGCTTCTGAAAGTAATATATTTAAATACATTGTAAATATGTGTTCCCCAAATTCGTACCAAACGGTTTGTGTCCACTTTTTCATAATACGGCCTTGGATTGGAATAATTTAATGGACACTTTTTCAAGTACACAGATGATACTCCTTGATCTACCCTCCATAATCATAGGGAATTGTAAGCTCGCACGCATGCACTTATATACGCAAACGTGACGCAAACTTATAATCACCGTCCTTTTTGTTCAACTTATTGAACATTCAAGAGTTTATGGACGAAGAATAAAAATGAACTATTCTCTAACTCTTACTCCAAGTATTTTAAATGTGGCTATTATGGTATCCCTACGGGGTCCTAAAAACAATATTAATAGTAAAAAAAATTGAGGTAAATATCCGTGGCAACTATTTTCTCATCTGCACAAATGAGAGAACACTAATTTATTTTTCACTAGCTGTGCCCCGCGGTTTCACCCGCGTCTATTTGAGGAAAATCCATACGAAAATATCCATTGCTGACCACTTTATTACGTTTTACGGAACCCTAAAAATACGTAAATAAGCAACAATGCATTGTTGTAGAACAAATTTGATTACTTCAAATGACACAAACTTCAAATGTAGACACGCGCCGTCACAGACTTCAACGACCAAAGAGAATTTAAATTCACGGAACTAAAGCTCTCGAACAGAAACATTTTCCCCCGTTTTCTTTACATTCTTCACTCATACTCCGTACCTATTGATAGTAGCGTAATGTTATATACCCTATAGCCTACCTCGATAAATGGAGTATCCAACAAAAAAATAATCTTTCCTATCGGTCCAGTAGTTTCCGAGATCCTAGCGTTCAAACAAACAAACAAACAAACTTTTTAGCTTTATAATATTAGTATAGATATCTCCTGCTCGACAATGTCCAATTATTTATATGTCATGAAACGTCAAAACAAAGCAAGTGATTGTGACCTTTCAAAATGCAGAGAAGATTCCACCAGAGGATAGAGATTAAAATGATTCACAGACTAAGTAGAGAGATACTCTAAATGATTTAAATATGGAACGTAGAAATTCGTATGGAAATTCTTACCGATAGTACCATTATTAAAAACTCGAACTTTTTTTTCCAAATTTCGAACTGGGCACACGCAGAAACAAAACACAAAAAAAGAAAACATAAAAAGGCGCCATTTAGTCGAATTTTGTTAGTTTATCACGTTAATTCTTAAAAAAAAAAAATTGGTTGCCTGTAAAGTCGGTATACGGGCGAAAGTTTTACGTGACAACGACTTTGAGTGGTAATAGTACATTATGATATAAGTGCGGTAAGTTGATAATTACAGCCGAGGCTTTATTGCTAGCTCGAGCCGAAGGCGAGAGCTATAATTAGCAGAGGCTGTAATTATCAAAGCGCACGTATGTCATACGACGTTTTATAACATATTTGCGAGGAAATAAACAAAACTCTGACGACATTTTCAAATAAAAACAATACAGCGAAAAAAAACGCGCGGAATAATATTTACTTGATCACACAGATCACAGCATAGACCACAGAGTAAGTAATCACTATGGATCACAGATTAGCAATGCGCGCGCATCGGTGCCTTTTTTTTTAAGCAACGGCACAGAACCAGCCGGTGTGCCATTAATAATAAAGTAAATTAATATTTTTGTGTTTTGATACAGAAAAATTAAAGTAATTTATGGTCTAAATTAATTAAATTAACGAATTTAATAATTATTTATTATATTTTACCTCTCAAAGTTAATTTTATTCATAAAATGTTGACCACACTTTTCTGACATAAAAACTCTTTATTAAGATTGAAAAAGGTACCGTTCGTTTTAGACGGAGCATATCTCTCTACCTAGTCTGTAGACGGAGCATTTTGAAACCGTGCGTTTTACATTACACATTACAGCACTAGTGCGTAATAAGATACATTACGATACAGAAATTGGTCCAATAAGAGACCCTTTACGAGCAAATATGTTATAAAATAATTTTAATGTGAATATTCATTCGTATAGTAGGGAGAAGGATGAAATAATAGTAACAATTTAAAACATTTATTTATACAAAGAATTATATTTAAAACATTAATTTATATAAAGAATCTCGCACTGAATTTCATATTAACAAAATTTTTACCTTTACGGGTTTTTTTCCTTTACCTTTACGTTTTAAAAGTACGGGTTGTTAGCCCGCCTAAGAGCGAGAGAGACAGACCTAAAAAGTGAAAGGCACGCGTCACTCTCACTCGCTCTCATTGTGAGCGCATAACGTGAGCGGAGCGTAACGCAGTTTCTTGAAGTGTCACCCGGCAAACCAATTTATAAGACGTTGTCACGTCAATAACACCAAAATGTGTTCAAGCGATAGTGAATTGAACCCGGAGTATTAATAATCTACTACCGGAAAAATCTAAAGATTTGACACCTTTTAATTGCCTCGCACAAGATATGAAAAGTAGAGTATTCACCTCTGAAGTAAAGCACTGTCTTGTGTCATGGGCGGTTTGTGTCATCATGTCTCGCTTCACTCAGGACTCTACAACTCCCGAGCGAAGCGAGGGAGAGACTCGAGTCACACTCGCTGCGCTCAGGATCCAATATGACGCCCATGACACAAGACAGTACTTTACTGCCTTAGTGAATAATCCACTATTTTACACAGTGTAGTAAAAACTATTTTTTTCAGGCGCCTTATTTCACTTTAAATTGAAGGAAAATTATCATAAAAAAACGTACAAATTATCGTACGGTGGATTATGATGACCGTACCTTCAAGATAATGGATTACATTGACAAAAATATGTGTGTATATAAAATGTAAACTATTGTTTGCGATAATATAATCAGTACCTGGGTGACCGAGTTTTGCTCGGTTTAAATCCTAAATATACTTAGATACCTACAGATAAAAGACTCCAAGAAATAGATTTTCTTAAAAAAAACGAATTGAAAAAAAAAGAGAACCCGTCTGGATTCGAACCCGGAGCTACTAATTCGTGACCGCTATGAGCGCCCGACTTCCCGTCTGAGCTAATTATGCTGTCACGTCACGCGGCGAAATTTACCTTCACATTATAATGTCTAATGTGCCAGTTTTTCATTGTCTAAAAACGCGATAATATGCGTTTTTTAGGGTTCCGTAAAACGTAAAAACGGAACCCTTATAGATTCGTCATGTCTGTCTGTCTGTCTGTCTGTCTGTCCGTCCGTATGTCACAGCCACTTTTTGCCGAAACTATGAGAACTACACTGTTGAAACTTAGTAAGTAGATGTATTCTGTGAACCGCATCAAGATTTGAACAAAAAAATAAAAAAAATTTGGGTTATCCCATACTGAAAACTGAAACTCAAAAATATTTTTTTCGTCAAGCCTACACGTGTGGGGTGTCTATCGATAGGTCTTCAAAAATGATGTTGAGGTTTCTAAAATCATTTTCGTCTACACTGAATAATTTGCGCGAGAGACACTTCCAAAGTGGTAAAATGTGTGTCCCCCCCCTCTAACTTCTAAAGTAAGAGAATGAAAAATCTAAAAAAAATATATGATGTACATTACCATGTAATCTACCAACGAAAATTAGTTTGAACTCGATCTGATGAGTACTTTTTTTTAGTACGTCATAAATACACTATTATTGAAACTTCGATCAAAGTTACAACGAACTACAAGAACTATGTGTACTATGTATATTATGTTACTTGCTGCAACGGAACCCTTCATGGGCGAGTCCAACTCGCACTTGGCCACTTTATTTTTTTAAATAAGACCTAGTTAGATCGATTTATCGTCCCCGAAATCCCCTGCATACATAATTTCATGAAAATCCGTCGAGCCGTTTCCGAGATTCAGATTCTATATATATATACATATTTACATAGGTACAAGAATTGCTCGTTTAAAGGTATAAGATAAATATTTGTACTACTTGAATTTATTTAATTTAATTTACTCAATGCTTACCGTGTAGAACAGCACATAAGCGAAGCTCGGTCACCTAAGTACTTTTAGTTGATCGCTAAAATGTTTGACTTTTATTATTTTGAAATATTTTGTTTTATAGTTTGTTGACATTGGATAAATTAAACGAAATACTTGTTTACATTGTTTTTGACATATTTATGGATAATTATTATTATTGGCGTTTTGTCAAATTGTACAATCGCTTATTGTCTTTTGCTCGTTGACATTGTAACAAAACAATTATTTACATTACAAGTTTTGATAATTGTTATAGGTGAATAAATTGTAAGTAGGCGAATTATGCGTATCATAAACACAAGCGTATATAAACATAAAACATATTAGAAGAGCGCCTCTAGTTAGCACCAAAGGAAACCTATTTACAAAGATAATAAATTTAATCGCAGCAAACACAAAATGTGCTACTTGATTTTGGTCTACCAATACAACTATAAAATGTACATACGTATTATAATCTTTTTCAGTCAATAAAGGAGCGTCCACAACATCGCAAATGTTAGTAAGAGGTAGTACTAGAACGTATCAACGTTCTGAATATTGATACTTGCATTCAAATTGTGTTTTTGATTGTGGGACATTATACTCCACGGACTCCTAGGTCCATATTTTCTATTAGCAATTACAAAATTGGTATTAATACAAATTATCCTTAAAAAATCATCAGGTGCTACAAGTTAAGTTAAGTGTTAAGATCACTTTGTTCTCGTTAGTGCTTCCACCACCGTCTCTATCTTTAATTGCCATTTGTAAGTTATATTCTTTTGTAGCCATTTCCAATTTATTTTCATTCCGACGTACTTTGAATCCCTCGCTACGTTCAGGGTAGCGATTCTAAATCCATTCGGTTGCATCCGACACGGAATCTCATCTTTCGGTCTTTGTCTTATCTGTTTAGCATGACAGAGACAGGGATTGTCATTCCGATTCCGAACCATTCGGAATCGCATTTAGAATCGCTACCCAGGATTCGACTAAAGATCCGGGCCCTCGCTATGCTCGTTTCTACTCTATAGGTAGAATCCCTCACTTCGCTCTAGATTAAAAAAAACGGTCTCGCCGTAAACATATTATTTTGCTCCCTTGTGATACAATCTACTATTTAATACCTACAAATACAATCCGTTTTCATCTATACTAATACTAGCTGACCCCGCAAACGTTGTTTTGCCTTAGTGAACAACCCTTGTCACTTAGGGGTATGAAAAATAGCTAGTAGCCGATTCTCATACCTACAGAATATGTGTATAAAATTTGGTTAAAATCAGTAAAGCCGTTTCGGAGGAGTAAGGAAACAAACACTGTGACACGAGAATTTTATATATAAGATTATAAAGAAGTAAAGTTTGTGTGTTTGTTAAATTGTAAGGGGTAATCTCGGGATCTACTGAACCGATTTTAAAAATTCTTTCACCAATAGAAAGCCACATTATTGCTGAGTGTCATAGGCTCCGAGCAAAGCCGGAACGGGCCGCTAGTCATTTATATATGCATGTAAAATTATATTTGACATAAATACATATAATCCGACTGCAACATTTTTTTTCATTTAAATCGTTTTCAATGTAAATAAAATCCGGTTTTAGTATTTAAATTCAAGTTTAATCCATTTTTCAATATTTATATTCCAATGTCTGCACCTGAGTCACAACAGTTTTACCAGGGAGTGTCTGTTTTTTGAACAAATGCTGGTATTTGATGGAAACATCCTCAGTGACTGTCACTTTCTGAAGTTTTAGATCACCTTTCGTAAAAGTAGCTTCTTTTTTAGTGACGACTATTACTGGTTCAGTAGAAAAATCATCGCTTGTAGCCAATTCTAGGCCTTCGGTACTTACTTTGGAACTGTCACCGCTCTCGATATTGCTTGATGAATTTCCGCCATCATTTGGCAGAGCTTCTCCAGTTTCGCTTTCGAATTGGGGTTGTCTCAGTTTCTGGGCGCCTGGTACTTCAGCCTCCACGTTTTCTGGGTTTTGGTACTCGAATTTGATTTTAACTGGTTCTGCCATTGTGGATCTGGAAGGTTTAGGATATTTGTTTTATTGAAGTGAAAACTTCTTTAGGCGCGCTATAGACAGAAGTTTCGTGGGCTGTGTAATGGATTTATCAATCGTCACGCTTGGATATGATAATGGATCGGATCGGATATGAAATCTTCGGGTAAACTCGGTAAAAACGGCCAGGTAGGTACCAGGGCAACAGAAACAGTAAAGAGTTTCGATTACCTACCTCCAACAGCCCAGCGTTTATCTCCAGATACCAGGACAACAGAAATATAAAAGTGTTGCGTTTGCCCCTAGGTACAAGTCCCAGGGCAACAGCAAGTTTTCACTTCTTTCGGCAGTTCCTATGACTGCCAATTTTTTTTTATTGTTAGCTATATCGTTATTTGGTGTATCAAAAGGAAAATCATCTCTCATCATCATGCCAGAATTGTCATGCTGGCAAAACCCTAGTATTGCAGGTATGTAGGTACATGAATAGATCACATATTAGAACAACAAAAATCTATACAATCATCAGAAATCAACGAAAGCCAACATAATAATCAACACACACAGTCACTAACAAATGAGCATGAAATAAAAACAGCTGTTCACGGACATTGGACATACCATATTTAGCTATTATTGTTTATCATCAGAAGGGCCATCTGATTGTGTGTCACTTTTTGAATAAAATACCAACATTGAATAACACATAGGTTAAATAACAATAAATATAATAACAAAAAAGTATCAAGTTAATAAGCAATGACTACATTGTAAACAAGTACATAAACTTCAAAAAAATCGCTATGAAAACCTATACTTGGATCCGACGGCAAGCAACAGGGACCAAGCTACCGGTGGTTAGGATTACAGAGATACAAATAATATTTTCATGAAAACAACTGACCACTTTAAAATAGATTAAAACAATTATTTATACTCACTGTCGCTCCGGTACCAAATACTTGAGCAATCTGCTGTGTTCCATCAATATTAATTATATCTTTATCGACCGATAAGAGCCTCCATTACGTGTCCAATGTCTATCGTTATCGTTTGATATCAAGCTGAAAGAAAATAATTCTACAATGACACGCCCGAATTCACACTTTCCAAATTTTATTTCTATCGCCGCGTTTTAATTTTTCCTGGAAACCTATTTAACTTGAATATGACTTTGAATTATAGTTTCAATTTAATTTTTAAACATTTTTTTTTCTTTTTTAACTGTGATAGGTTCGCACTTGACCACCATCTCGCCTGATGTTAAGCGACGATGCGAGCTACGATGGAACGTGCTTACCTAGAAGAAACCGATTCACTCTCGATTTGAAGACACCCAGATTGTAACCATCGGGAAAAACCCACTCAGGCAACGCATTCCACAACCTAGACGTTCTTATCACAAACGTGGAGTCAAATCTCTTCGTTCGTGTTTTTGGAACATCAACCATGAAACGATGTCGCTTTTTTGAGAAAATTCATTTCATTTCATTTAAATTTATTATCAATTAATTCAATTTTTTTTAAACAAGATTATTTTCTGTTAAATTCATTTTCCATTCGAATTTATTTTCTGTTCAAATTTATTTTCTGTTCGAATTTATTTTCTTTTCAAATTTATTTATCTTCATATACATAAATTAAGCATCACGTTGTTTGTACGCGATGAACTCCTAAACCACTCCACCGATTTTAATAAAAAATATTTTGTATGTGCAGTTTGATCGAACTTGAAAGACAAGATAGTTTTTATATTGATTACGGTCTTATTATGACAATATCCAAGCGAAGCCGGAACGGGCTGCTAGTTCATCTTTTAATAATTGTAGGTTATCACTTTACCGCCTTTTCGCCTGATGTTAAGCAACGATGCAATCTACGATAGATAATGTTTACCTTGAAGATACTCATTCACTCACGACAAACCAAAATTACAAACATCGGGAAAAAACCCACTCAGACAACGAATTCCCCAACTTATACCACTAGAACACTAGGTTTTGTTACGATTTTAGAGTTTTCTTTTCGTTCGAGGCTTTGGAACATCAACCACGAAACGATGTCGCTTAGTCCGATAGAAAAAGGAGCAAAGTGGTATCATGTACTAGTGGTCAGCTCACACAGCATACTCCGAAATGCATCCGAGATAAAACCGATCAAACACCATTTCCACCCAAAGGATGATGATGAAGGATGATGGAGGAGAAGGATGATGTGATTCCACCGATAAGGCTGCCAGTTGTAGCGCTAGCTGTTTTTAAAGTGAAACTTTTATTCCATCGCCTCAATTTTTTTCGTCCATCTATTGCATGTCGCGTGATGGTCGGCCGTGGCCGAGGCCATTATGGCGGCGTTACTCGTAAAGTTACTTAAATTACGTAAATGGAATATTTTCTCAAAAAAATTAAATGTCAACAATGCGAAACCATAAAACCCACACATTTTTAGGGTTCCGTAAAACGTAAAAATGGAACCCTTATAGATTCGTCATGTCTGTCTGTCTGTCTGTCCGTCCGTATGTCACAGCCACTTTTTGCCGAAACTATGAGAACTACACTGTTGAAACTGGGTAAGTAGATGTATTCTGTGAACCGCATTAAGATTTTTACAAAAAAAATAAAAAATAAAAAATTAGGGTTGCTCCCCATACTTAGAACTGAAACTCAAATATTTTTTTTCATCAAACCTAAACGTGTGGGATGTCTATCGATAGGTCTTCAAAAATGATGTTGAGGTTTCTAATATAGTTTTTGTCTACACTGAATAATTTGCGCGAGAGACGCTTCCAAAGTTGATGTTCCAAAGTTCCAAAGTGAGTGTTGATGTACGTCGGAAAGGCCCTCTTTAAACCTATAGTGTGTCACAAGTGTTGGGATCTACTCGGGATATTTCTCTCTGCCACACGATGGACCCAGCACCCGCACAGTGAATCCATGGAATGCTAAGAAGTTCGTCTCTCTCTAATTTCTCCAAAAAACAAAACCAACTTCAATTTGAAATTAAATTCAGACGCTCGACCAAATTTCTTAAGAACTATATCATGTTTTTTTAATTGAAAACTTCTTTTGGCGCGCCTAGACATATATTTCGTGGGCTGTGAATTGGATTCTAGCGTCACGCTCGGATATGATAAGAAATCTTCGGGTAAACTCGGGACCATGGCTATTGGCCATTTAGAAATGCGTCAGCCAATGGGAAATGCTGAAACGGCGTCGCCTCGGCATCATGCCATGGCCATCTAGAAATGCATCAGCCAATAGTAAATGCTGACGCATTTCGAGATGGCCATGCCATGATGCCCAGGCCACGCCCTCCGGTTACACACGTGTAGTTTCCAAAGTAAGCTATCAAATTCTGAGTTATAAGTTTCCACTTCTAGCGGCAGTTGCTATGACTGCCAATTTTTTTTGTATAGAAAAGAGCGACGAGACGAGCAGGACATGTGCCTGATAGTAAGCAACATGCCTGCCTCATAACAGCACAGTGACATGCAGCTATCGGAAAACGAAGTGGCTAAATAATTACCTAGCACTGCACTGCGTGCGTCACCCAGAGATATAAGATGTTTTATGCCCTGTAATTTCATTGGGTACATTGCCCTTCAAACCGAAACACAGTAATGTTTGCACATTATTGTTTGGCGGTAGAATAACTGGCAAAGGTGAGGTACTTTCCCAGACTATTGAAAGACCCTATTGAAGCGTAGTGACCCTAGTGAACTACCCTGGAGAAGACCCTGGAGATCCTAATTTTAGATCCTAATTTGACAAAATTTTAATTCTACTTACCATGACTTTCCAAGTAGATTTTGCTGTGTTCAATCACTAAACAACACTACTAGAGGTATAAATACACGATAGAATTTAGTAATTAATATTTAAAACACTTATTTTCAATTACTAGTAGTTTTGTATCTAAAATTATTTAAAAAATCACTCTTCTATAGTAAAACAAATAATAAGAAATAGTTTTTTTATTATAAACAAAACACTTGTTTTGTATAATTATTATTAAAATATAAATAATACAAAAATAATTATTTTGAAAATATAAATAGTACAAAAATAATTATTTTGAAATTATAAATAATACAAAAATAAATATTTTGAAAATTTAAATAATCCAAAAATAATTATTATGAATATATGAATTGCAGGATGCTGCCAGCGTTATATGTAGATACAATTAAGTACGGATTATTAGTTTAACTGTACTTACTATATGTATTTGGATTTTTTTAAAATAATTATATATGTATAAGTACTATTGAAAAATAAGCACGATGTCAATATGTTTCATAAAAGTTTTTGTAAGCTATGGTAAAAAAAAATATGTAGAGCAAATTAGGTAATTTTGTAACTCTCTAATAACTTTACGTTCTGCAAATAGTGAATGTAGGTAATATTTATTAATAAATAGTATTTTTTTGTATATTCTTTGTTCAAGAACACAACACAAACTGAATATTACTCAGTTTTTCCTTATCCGATGACTGTACTGATAATAGTTGATAATTATTGATTAGTTTGATAAAAGAACCTGTAGTTTTAGATAAAGAATTATCGGACTGTATTAGGTATGGCTACCGCACCTACTTTTTTAATTATTATTCTTTTACTTTTATTTCGATTTGTGCATGAAGGAGGCTAACTTACAAAATTTCACCCATCCAGAAAGAGTCCATATGTAGTAGCATTATAACTACTATTACCTAGTTAATTATAAGGTACAACCATTATATTATGTTGCACTGTTGATAACTGTTAATACCAAACTTTTATAACACCGTCAATGTACACGGTTTTAAACAACAAAATTTATTTATATTTACAATTGTACTAATTTAAGTAGGTAAGTATAACGTTTTTAGGACTAATGATAATTTACCGTAACAAGTAAATGCATAACTGTTTTCGCATAATGTTTACTAGCATACCCATGTATAGAATGAAGATAACTTAGCATTATGTTTAAGCTTAAACTTAACTTAGCTTTAAACTTTTATAACACCGTCAATGTACACGGTTTTAAACAATAATATTTATTTCTGTTTACAATTGTACTAATTTAAGTAGGCATAACGTTTTTAGGACTATTGATAATTTACCATAACAACTAAATGCATAACTGTTTTCGCATAATTTTTAGCATACCCATATATATCATAAAGATAACTTAGCTTTATGTTTAATGGTACACATAGAAGAGCATAACAATACCTAAACATCAAATACATATGTTCGCGGCTTAGGTCGCACCTAAACCTATACTCACAACTACAAATGCGTAGGTATTTCAACTATTCAATTTATTAGGTACATACAATATACCGTTTATCTTTGGTAAAATAAATTTAGAAAAAATAAAAAATGCCTAAAGACATCCATCTCATCAATAGTCGAATTGAATGTAATATTTAATTGAGTGTTATGCTTAAAACACATTATGCTAAAAAAAATATATAATTTAAAAACTCAAAAACCCGACTGCGTAAAAAGTGAACCAAACTACGTTCTCGCATACTAAAAAAAACTGAAAAGAATAAAACAAGCATTTAGATTTCTGGTGGTCTAGAATTCTATAACATGTTATTGTATTAATACTATTGAAATAATTACCATATTTTCTAATAAAAGAACATTACAACTGAGGAGTCGGGATCCATTATTATTCGACATACAATGTAATTGTTCAATGGATCCCGACTGTTCAGTTGTAATGTTCTTTTATTATAAAATATTGTATATATTTCAATAGTATTAATACAATAACATATTATAGAATTCTAGACCACCAGAAATCTAAATGCTTGTTTTATTCTTTTCAGTTTTTTTTAGTATGCGAGAACGTAGTTTGGTTCACTTTTTACGCAGTCGGGTTTTTGAGTTTTTAAATTATATATTTTTTTTTATACTTTTTAGTTATGAACAATGTTGTGAATGTTAATATGCTCAACATAATAATATGCATCTTTTGGTTGTTGACCAAATGTATTCGTTTCTACTGATATAATATGTAGGATTTTCTACTGCATGTAATTCATATTTATAGTTTTGTGTTAGTATAGGTTTTCGATTGACGTTGAGTACCTACTAAATCGTTTGAAGTTGGAGATGGGCGACCAAGGCGGAGCAATCCGAGAGCGGTTCCGTGGTCCCACTATCAGCGGCAGAGTTGAAACCCCATGGAGGTTTATTAGTAGATAGGGGCACCATATCCATACATGATATAGAGTGCAACATAACCTGGCTGTGTCTCCCGGGTGGGGCAGTAGGGTATGTGTAAATACATTTCCTGCACGTACGAAAAAAAGGTAGACCAATATACCTACTAGCATAGATCGTAGAACGTAAGATGGGCCCCATCCCAAACTTCACGGCGCACGCAATCATGTCAACGTTGGGAAGAGTGAGCTCACTCTTTCCGTTCTAGTCGGTTGCAGGACGCGGTGGACGCCGGACGTTTTTACCTATCATTATTCGGTGTCAACAACCAAAATAAGTAGAACCACAGCAAATCTCGCCGCTAGCGATTATAGGGGTCAAGTAGATTGGTTGTTTGTAAACCACTTACGATACATACAGAGACGCAGTTTATTACCAATTTCAAGGTGCTCAGGGCACATCTATTGATTTATATCGATGCCTACTAGATACGTTAGTACATAATGTCCATCCACATTCACACGTACAGTTAGTTATACGAAGTTTTCTGCTACCTAAAAACCTATAAATGTGAGAATGGTTGTTACTCAACTTTAAATCGATATACATCCTAAACGGTCAGTCGAATCGAAAAACATTGAGAGAAAGCTAAACATTATTTTGAAATACCTATTCAACGATACACCTCTTGACATATTTTGGTGATTTTCATTTTTTTTATTTGGACAATATGGCGTCCTGAAGCCGCCATTTTGGACTTACACTAATGTCATGTCTTTAGTGTCACTCGCCAGATTAAGAGGAATCGATTGACGTGTGAATCATAAAAATCGGCCCAGGCGTTTGGTCTGTATAGTGCCTCAAAGGAACATACAAACATACATACATACATACATACATAGACTGTTAAACACATTACCACTCCTTTGCGTCGCGCAGTCGGGTAAAAACGATTATACAAAAGTTACATTATGACACTATATATTATGGTACCTACAGTCATTATGACAAAGTAAATTAGGAAATAGTACAAGTGTACTAGAAATATAGTTGGTGATTACCGCTGAGGCGCCATTATCCCCTGAGCCGACGCGACGGCCGGAATTCGTATGATACACGTGTATCATACGACGTTTTTCAATAAATCTATACTAATACTATAAAGTTGAAGAGTTTTTTTGTTTGTTTGAACGTTAGGATCTCGGGAACTGCTGAACCGATATGAAAAAATTCTGTTGGATAGTCCATTTATCAAGGAAGGCTATAGGCATAGGCTATTTAACATTACGTTACTATCAACAGGAGCAGAGCATGAATGAAAAATGTAACAATAATAAAGTGGCCAAGTGCGAGTTGGACTCGCCCATGAAGGGTTCCGTTGCAGCAAGTAACATAATATACATAGTCTGTAACACATAGTTCGTTGTAACTTTGGTCGAAGTTTCAATAATAGTGTATTTATGACGTACTAAAAAAAACTACTCATCAGATCGAGTTCAAACTAATTTTCGTTGGTAGTTTACATGGTAATGTACATCATATATTTTTTTTAGTTTTTTCATTCTCTTACTTTAGAAGTTAGAGGGGGGGGGGACACACATTTTACCACTTTGGAAGTGTCTCTCGCGCAAATTATTCAGTGTAGACGAAAATGATTTTTGAAACCTCAATATCATTTTTGAAGACCTATCGATTGACATCCCACACGTGTAGGTATGATGAAAAAAAAATTTTTGAGCTTCAGTTCTCAGTATGGGGGGCAACCCTAATTTTTCTTTTTTTTTAATTTTTTTGTTTAAATCTTAATGCGGTTTACAGAATACATCTACTTACCAAGTTTCAACAGTGTAGTTCTCATAGTTTCGGCAAAAAGTGGCTGTGACATACGGACGGACAGACAGACAGACATGACGAATCTATAAGGCGGAACCCTTATAGATATATTTTACGTTTTACGGAACCCTAAAAACGGAAAATATATTGCTTTTTGAGAGCTTTCGTGGCGTGACAGCATGTGTCTATCTTTTAAAAGGTTGCGTCACTAGAATCTAAGGTAACCAAATGTGTTCTAGATTTGAATTGGTACAACCAATTTTCGATAGATGGCTACGGTAACTTCTGCCAGAAGTACTACTGAAAAAAGTAGCGATACGCGATCGGTGCATTTATTCGCCGGGTGCCTATTAAATCGCATAATTTTTTCTTCCTAATTTACTTTGTCAAAATGAATGTAGCATAATGTATAGTGTCATAATGCAACTTTCGCATAATCATTTTTTGGCGTTATGTGTTTTAAGCATAAGAATCTATTGTACTACATTTAATTCGACTATTGATGAGACGCATAATAGCTTTTAAACATTTTTTATTTGTTCTAATTTTTTTTAGGTGCCGTTTAAATCGCGTAATATTTTTTTCCTAACTTACTGTCATAATGAATGTAGCATAATAAATGGTGTCATAATGTAACTTTTGCATAATCGTTTTTGGCGTAATGTGTTTAAATCATAAAAATCTATTGTACCACATTCGATTCGACTGTTGCTAAGACGCATTTAGGCATTTTTTAATTATTTGTTGTGCTACGTAATATATAACCAGGTTACATAGGACCCAGATCCGACTCGGAGCACCCCGACTCCACCTAGTCTTGTCGCTACTACCCCTAGAGTGTATATAAAAAATGCGGGAGCCAAAAGCTCAATGAAGTCTTGAGTGGAGCGAGACATGCGAGGCCAAGCGTAGCGAAGGGGGGAGGTGGCGAGCGAAGCGAGTCGGCGACCTCGGCAGTAAGTTCTATACTAGAACGAGTATCTAAAGCTGCACTAGTAGGATCATATCGGATTTGGCTGGGCAGGGACAGAAATACGAGTAGTGAAGGTGAGTGTTGACGTACGTCAATATCCTTATATTGACCTTTAGGCCCCTTTTAAACCCACGCCCGAGTCACAAGTCTTGGGGTCTATTCGAGATTTCTCTCTCTGCCACACGATGGACCCGGCCGGACCCGCACGGTGAATCCATGGAATGCTAAGAAGTACGTCTCTCTCTCTCTTATGTCTACATTACTACCTACATTACGAGTAATAAATAATGTTGTCAAAGTACCCACCCGCATTCTACACTTCCACGTATTTTATTTAAATAATTCTGCTACAGTCCACTTTTTGTTCTTGATTTTTAGTTAGGCGTTAAAGTTATGCCGTTGGTCATTATGTTTAAGTATTGTTATGCGTTTCTCAGTGTGTGCCTTTAAACATTATGACATTTATGGTTATGCGTCGAAACATTATGCTAAGTTTTCTTTATGCTATATATGGTTATGCGTTTAAACATTTTGCTAAATTATCGTTATGCTATATATGGTTATGCTGGTTAAGCTTATGCGAAAACAGTTATGCGTTTAGTTGTTACGGTAAATTATGATTAGTCCTAAAAACGTTATGCCTACTTAAATTAGTACAAAAATTGTTATGCTACCACATATAGACCCTTATTCGCCAAGTCGAGCTCCATGCCTCGTATTGAACACGTATGTAGAAAACAGTTTGCGCTGCAAGCCCGTGCGTGATTGGACGACGCTTGCCTCGTATTGAACACGGGGTTGGAAAGAGAATTAGCTTACCAAACCCGTGCGCGCTTCGAGGCAATACTGCCTCCTATTGTACACGGGAATGGAAATACGCCGCTGGACGCGACTGGAACTTAAGTTGAAATTACACTTGAGTTTCCCATGAATAAATTAAAAAAAACATGGACTGCTTATGCTATAGTAACTATAGTTCATTAAACATTGATGTGTTAAACTGGTGAGCTACAAATAAAACCAACAAAGTAGTTCATATACCCACATTTTATTAAAACAACACTTCAAACATTACACAATCAAACATCAAATATGAATAAGAGTAGTATTGACAACATAATATAATTATATTATATGCGTAACATGTATTGTAAACGATAGAACATTTGTAAACAGGAATGAATAGTTAAATATACGGTTTACTACAAACGAACTATAAAAACAATTAGAGACAAGGAACAACAATAAAATACTAATAATAAAACAAATTCTTAAACAATACCACAAACATAATTTATAATAATAATAACTGTCACAATAAAGTCTAATAATAGTTCATAGTAGAACTCCACTCCTCAAAACCAAAAAAAAACAAAAAAAACAAGAACAATTTTTTATAACAATTTTCCACTTTCTTATGTACCTAGATTGCAATGGAGGGGGTAGCCATCGTCTCTCAGTCATGTGTGAGACGCGGCGCGCGTTGGACATGCGTTGCTTCTAGGAGATGCGTGTAGTAAAGAGCCAGTGAGTACGGATGCAGTGAATATTTCATAGTATTAGCGAAAACTACACAATCGAGTGATACATTATTTTTATATGGAGATTGTTTTGAAAAGAAAAATGATTTCGCAAAAATGTAGTTCTTTTTGACTATTCCGAATGTGTGTGAAACTACCTACTTCAATATTATTAGACCTTCTTAAGACATTCTGTACAACCCACTGTAAAATAACTTATTAAAACTTTGCCTTATGAATTGCAATTATCATAATCAAAATATTTTTTTATAGTACTTGATACAAGTCACTTAGAAAACATAAAATTTTAAAAACATCAAAGTATTATAAAGGATTAACACATTAACAATAAAAAAACATTAAAACCACTGAATACTTAGTATTGATGAATTTTGTACATAATGAAACATTTTATGAATATTTGTAATACAAAAATAAATTTGGATGTATTTTAGATTTTTATTCCGCAAATAATAAACAATATTTTTATTCTAAGGTAACCACGGTTGTATATCATTATTATTTATTTAAACATTTAGAATACTGAAGCATACGTCATACGCTCAAATACTGTAAAACACTACAATTCTAAAAAGCATCAAAAGTCAAAATATCACTAAATAACTATCACATTTAATATTCAAGATATCGGCGAAATATATCAGCAACCAACTACTTATTTCATATGTAATAATTTATATATTGTTAGTAAATATATAGTTAGAAGAAATATATGTTTTATTTTACAAGTTTCGTCAATTATTACTAGAATACACTTCAGCTCTTTGCTTGTCTTCTTATCATTTTTAAATAGTATTTACATAAATATATTTACTAAGTAGTTTGATATTGTTTTACAATTACAAATATGATGTATATTACAAGCAGAATCATATTAACTTGTTTAAGTAACATTTATCTTTAATAATAATGGCAAACAATGTGTATCTTTCTGATCAACCCTAATACAAAAAATAGTTTGTATATATATAAATAAATGAAACAATTACATAGATATACGAATTAGTAATAATAAAAATATAGCCAAAGAAAAAAGCTACTTCGTTGAATGCATGTGTAAAAATATAATATATGTAAAGATTCTGATTAAGATTATGATTTATAAATATGCGTAGATCTGAATTTATTGTTCAATTTAAGTATCCTTACATAAATATAATGATATAAATACTATGATACTTTGTTTTATTGAATAGGTATAGGTATGTGTATTAATAATATAAATATTTGTTCATGTTTATGTTTGTTTCGTTTAAATTAATAATAAAGCAATTTTTATTCCATGTTACAGATATTTAAGTAGATAACTTACCAAACCTACAAACATATTAACTAGATATTTTAAAATCGAATACATCATAAAGAATACAAAAAGTCGACATTGTTCGCCATTTTGTAATGAAATAATACAATAAAATACATGCCTTAACAACTTAATATAATGATTATAACACTTAGAAATAAATTATTCATTATTTTGAGGACCCATTCCAGCTATTGTGTTCATAATATTATGATACTGATATGTTTAGAACAAAACAATATTGTTTATCAATCATGAATGATTATTTTATTTTACTACTACGATATATTAACTACAGCTACGTAAACAGACATTTAATGATTTTTAATTTAACAAAAATCTACTTATTATATAATATGGTGCGTTATTACGATGTATTTATATGAATTATAAACTAATCTTAATTTTGGAAGATTATGTGACTATATCATGGCGGTTTAGGATACGCGCGCATGATTTTTTTAAATATTATGAATAGATGAAAGTGTCGATAGATTGATTATAAAAATGTTATAGTTAAATGTTATCAAATAAATATATATATGAATAATTTGAAAAAATGTATATAAGTGTATAAGTAACTGTAATTTTATGAAAACTACTGCTAAAAAAACTAATATGTGTAAAATCAGTAAAAACTACACCGGTTAAAGTAACAAGTTGAATATATATACTTTTTATATCATATACTTAATATAATAATTTACCTATAGCCTACAAACACGTAAAACTAGAAATAAAACAGAATTACGTAGATATTATTTTCGACGACTTGTAAAATACTATTCAAGCAGCCATACAAGAATAGCATTAATATGGTGTTATAAAGTGATAAATGGATATAATTTTGTAAGTAAATGTGTATTATAAAACGACGTTTGAAATGAATTAATAAAAAACAAGATTACAATTATGTATATGAAATTTGAGTACAAAATTGTAATGATTATTATATAAATTACAAATATTAATAAAAAGTACATGTTATAATATTAATATAATTTAGAAAAACACCGCCGTAGAAAATGTATATCTATTGTAATTCCTACGTTGCTACAATGAATTATTATTTAATTATATGCAATATCTCTACATCCTACAATTTCATAATGAAATGACCTACTCAAAGACGCATATTGATCGCTACTAAGCTGGTAATTTTATCTCAAGATTATAATTATTTTTATAAAAACGAATATAAAAAAAATATATATAATTTTCGCAATATAAAAGGATATTTATCAGCTAACAGGGCTAAAATAGGGTTAAACGGTGCTCTTAGTTGCATGACACTTACTTAGACGATACTCTTTACTGTAAGTATCAAAAACTAAAACACTCTACCTCAGTGTTTTACAGTTCCTCAGTGTGAATGATTAATGTCGATTCAGAGTACTATGTTATTTTTTAAAAATATTCACCATCTATAGGAAAAACGAAAAAAATAATTTACATAAATGGCGTAATAATAGCGAAGAGTATTATTGTAAATTTATTGGCAAAATATTTGCAACTCTATTTTAATATAAAAATGTTTTACTGATGTGAGTGATATTTTAAATTTTGCTTATGAAACAAAATAATAAGAAGACATAGTTAAATCATATAAAAAATTATAATGAAAGAACGATGTAATTTTTTAGAGTAATTATTATAAGTTTATAACTAGAGATGTCAAATTCATACTCTATTTCTAAGTTTCTACTTCCACATTCAAACTTTTATTAATGAATGAAAGTTAAAAAAAAACTAATTAAAATAATCATTCATAATTGATTTTATTTTCCAAAACATATCAACAGCTCTCTTGATGATATTTCGCGCTAACAATTATTTATATACTAATTATAATCTATATAAAATAGACTAGTTATAGTAAGAAGAAAGAATAAGTTTTAAACTTTCGTGCAACTACGCTGATAAATCGTGACTTTACGAAAAACAATAATAAATTTTAAAAACAATTATTATTGCATTTTATTATTAATAATAATGACAAACTAATTTTTATTGGACCTTATCGAGGACTAACTAAATTACGATCTAAATATTTTAGTTTCCGAGGTTTTAATCACATTCCAACGACCGTGGCCGTAGCAATGAGAATACTGACCTGTAATGTCTTCTCGTGACCACGGCCGAAGCAAAACGACCAAACTGAAGTGAAGTAATCAAAAATTATATAGGTCGCAATTCAGCCCTAGCGCGCACTGCCTTGCATAGCTAATCTGTGACGTGTAATAAAAGTCAGTGCATTGCGGTGAAATATTCGCATACGGTAAAGTTATCGTGGCCACTGCAAATTTGTGGCCGTAAAGTTATGTATCTAATACCGTTTGGGCACCTTTTTTATGTAAAAATATGTAGAACCATGTGTTTATGATGTAAGATTTTAGTATATAAGCGGATTACAGCGGAGAGCGAGCAGTCTCTCGCCCGCGTTACTCCTACAGTTGAGAACAATACAATCGGCAGTTTGTAGTGACGTGGTTTCATTTCCTCTCCAGTAACAGTAACATCTACGTTGGTGACCCCGACGTGATATAAATAAATACACGCAGATAACTATTCTTGTATGAAAATCCATATCAATGAAGTGGAGGCCCGATAGCTGGAGTTTGAATGAAAACAAAACGTGCTTCCCGCAGACCTTTGACTGCGTTTATTTCACCGCGCGGTAGAAAAAACGCTGCAACGTACACCGCAATGCAGTGCGCGCTTTACCTAAGTCCTGCATAATGTTTTTAAATCGTAAAAATATATTTTTTCACAATTAATAAAAATATCTATTACATTGGTCCATTAGCCAGTATATATCGTTTTAAAAAACGTGCGTATGTAACATTGTGAGTTAAGTTATTGTCCTTAAAATCGCCAAAATATGTAAAAAAATCTTTATTGTCCTAATCCTTGACTTTTTAATAAATTATTAAGTATTGTCAAAGTCACATTTGCCAAATAATATATCACATAAATGATTATTAGGTATTGCAAAAGCTGTTTGTAAATTTTGAATACAGATATGGTAAATGTATATATTTTTTGTAAAATAACTTTATAAATAATATTACTACAATATTAATTTCAAAGCTTATTATATTATTATTATTTTAGAGTATAACACTACACAATAAATACGGTTCAATAATATATATGATTAAGTAAATAGTTTTTTTTTCGATTTTTTAGATACACCCTGACTAAACGGCAATTATATACGCTTTATATTAAAAGTATATAAATAACTACCAAGAAAGTTAGCATAGAAAATATGCAGACTATTAAATACTGTATAATATTTTTGGTCAAGAAGAGCTTCCAAGAAATATGTAAGTAACAGAGGATTGATATCTCTTTAAGATATGCAGAGAAAATACCATTTTATGTATAATAACTACAGTATATATATATAATTTGGACATACATAACTATGTTTGTATACACACATTTTGGTCATACTAAGTTAGAATACAATATGAATGAATAAATATATTTTTTATCTAAATTTGGCACGATACAGCACTTTTTACTAAGCGAACCTCGTTTTGACAGGAGTTACCACTTCCAAGTCAAAATTTAAAAAGTTAACGACAAAATGGCGGGCATTCAAGATGGCGGCGTTGTTTTGGCGGGCATTTATTCTTCTTCCTCGTTTTGGTAGCTCACGTAGCGAACAGATGACTTTTCGCTGATTATTAAGCTCTGGAACAAAACAATACATAACATATTAACCACTGTTTTTATCAAAATCTATTCACAAACAAAGAAATTTAGTCACTCCAGACTCCGACTCCGGAAGTTACGGCTGGTCTAATCGGGAGAACGGCGCCTGCCGATCCGGAGACCCCGGGTTCAAGCCCCACACGCACCACTGTCTTTTCGAAGTCATGTGCGTAATGCCGCTAACTTAAAACGGTGAAGGAAAACATCGTGAGGAAACCGATATGTACCTAGAATCTTTCAAAGTCACGTGTCATCCACCAACCCGCACTGGGCCAGCGTGGTGGATTATGGCCTTAACTCTCTCCTTGCGAGAGAAGGCCCCGAGTCCCAGCAGTGGGAACGTTTAGTGGGCTGTTGATGATGATGATGAGACTCCGGGTTCCTTGACGTTTGTCATTTGGATTTTCTTTTTGACGTGATAACGTCTTATAATTCGATGAAGCCGGCTGCACGCCCGCAAAACTGTAACGTTCCGCCGTTACCGTTAGTTCGTCGTCAGTGCCATGCGGACGAAGCTGAGCGCTGAGGGCGCCACCCGCCGAGTCGAGCGGTATCACTACTCGCGCTATCAGCGTACTGATTTCTTAAGACGTTGTCACGTTCTATCGTCAATAAACCGACTTTACAGACAACCATTTTTTTTGTACATATTTCTTGGATTAGGAGAAGAAGAGGACTCTCTCTACCTATATCGTTTGTTTGTGTTGTAAGGGGCTTGATCACGATATAAATCATTGTTTAATTACTCTCTCTGTACCTGTTTCTCGTTGGTGGCCGGTGGAGACCTCAGCAGCAGCAGACACGGGGCGTACGCGAAGTTCATGAGAGCTATGATGACCAGCATCCACTCGAAACCGATGCTGTTCATCAGGGCACCAGAGAACGCGGGACCTGGGGATTATTGTTTAATACTATTGAAGTGAAAACTTGTTTTGGTGCATCACACCGTTTCGTAGACTGTGAATTGAGCTCAAGCACCGCGCTCGCGAATGAAAGAAATCTTCGGGTGAACTCGGAACCATGGTTTGGCCCTCCGTAGTTTCCAAAGTGTGCTATCAAATTCTGAGTTATAAGTTTTCAATACTATTGAAATGGATTCACTGAATCCATTGAGGTGTTCAGTAAGCTAACATACTAAATTCAGAAGCTAGGATTGCTTAGTTCCAAATTGCTTCTAGAATAGCTTCTGAATTCAATCACTAAATTTAGCCATATGTAATAAGTCTTCAATTTTATAGTGGTAGGACTCTATGCAGAGTCTACCTGGGGAAATACTCTACGGCCAATCAGTAATGTGTAAAATTACAAGACATAGAAACAAGCTGTAAAACAACCTGTTTCTTGTTGATGAGCGCAGTGCAGTCCTGGGTAACGATTTGGACTCGCCATGTTCCAATAGCTGCGTCTCACTGTGCTGTTATGTGGCAGGCATGTTGCTTACCATCGGGCACATTGTTTCGTCACCCTAGTGGCAGTCGATGTCGTTAAAAAATCTCTTTCATAATTTAATCCAAGCACACCAAAACAAATGTAAGTTCAACAAATGCGAATGTCCTTACCAAGTTATGTAAGTCATGTGCGCAGTGCTGCTAACTTAAAACGGTGAAGGAAGACATCGCGAGGAAGCCGACATATACCTAGAACCTTTTGAAGTCATATGTCATACACCAACCTGCACTGGGCCAGCGTAGTGGATTACGACCTTGACTTTCTCCTTACGAGAGAAGGCTACGAGTCCCAGTAGTAGGAACATGCCAATGACTTCGAAGGAAGGACGTGGCTTACTGCACATCTTTTGGCATTTGAATGGCCAGCCAAAACTCGTTCACTCCCTCTCGCGCACCGACCGCTGTGAACTGAGTCGCATGGCCCTAAAAATGCAATTTTAGGGCCAACGGGGTTGTCCCATTTTGTCGCACCTATGGCCAGGTCCTTATATGCTATGGAACATGCTGTTTATGCTGTACCTACCAACAGCGTATCCAAGGCAGAACGCCGTATCTCCGATAGCGTACACCGATCCATAGACGGCGGCGTGTCGAATGTCCACGAGGAATCCCAGTTCCGGCATCATGGAGGAGTCCACCATGCCGATGGCGAAGCCGAGACCGGCGTTCGGGATGATCAGGTGTTCGAGCTTACGGGCCATTGGGATCTGGGGAAGGACAAAACAGTCTCATTTTTTGCTAAAATTGGTCACGGTTTATGGTCAGATTGTATTGGTAGGACTCTTGGCAGACTCCGAAGGCAATAAGGCAAGAAGGAAATAACTGGCAAAGGTGTGGTACTTCCTGGGGAAGTACCACACCTTTGCCAGTTATTCTACCGCCCAGCAGTAATGTGCAAACATTACTGTGTTCCGGTTTGAAGGGCAATGTTTCCAGAAAAATAACAGGGCTTAGAGATAGAACAACTTAGATCTCTGGGTGACGAGCACAGTGCTGTGCTAGGTATTTATTTGGACTCTTCATGTTCCAATAGCTGCGTATCACTGTGCTGTTATGTGGCAGGCATGTTGTTTGCCATCAGGCACATGTCCTGATCGTCTCGTCACGCTTTATTTAAAAAAAAAAAGATTTCTGTTATTAATAAGTATGTATTTAAAACTATACAAGCATTATATCAGCTATCTGGCCGCCATCATACAAGCTTTGCTTAGTTTGGGGTCAGATGGTGTTGTGTGTGAAATGTCCACCAATATATATTTACAAAGGCATGGTCAATAAAAAACTAATTAGTCCGTTAGTCAGATTATTAAAATTTCGCACACGTATTTTTTCTTTCGTTTCACAAACAAAAAAAAAATCACGAAGACCGAGTGCCTAGAAGTTTTGAGTGACGTCACTTCATTGGACAATTTTTACGAAGACCTGCGGGTCTACCGCCTAACTAAATCTGCTTTGGCTTTAATAATTGCTGTCTCTATCATTTTCAAAGAAACGAAAAGAGAGAGCGTTATTAAAGCTAAGACAGTTTTAGTTAGGTAGTAGACTCTCTGATGTCGGAAGTCCCCCCCACTCCGGAAGTTTGATGATCCATAAATATCTTTGTCGATTTTTAGGGTTCCGTAAAACGTAAAAACGGAACCCTTATAGATTCGTCATGTCTGTCTGTCTGTCTGTCTGTCTGTCTGTCTGTCTGTCTGTCTGTCTGTCTGTCTGTCTGTCTGTCTGTCCGTCCGTATGTCACAGCCACTTTTTGCCGAAACTATGAGAACTACACTATTGAAACTTGGTAAATAGATGTATTCTGTGAACCGCATTAAGATTTTTACAAAAGTTTTAAAAAAAAACAAAAATTAGGGGTGCCCCCCATACTGAGAACTGAAACTCACAAATTTTTATTTCATCAAACCTACACGTGTGGGGTGTCTATCAATAGGTCTTCAAAAATGATGTTAAGGTTTCTAATATAATTTTTGTCTACACTGAATAATTTGCGCGAGAGACGCTTCCAAAGTGGTAAAATGTGTGTCCCCCCCCCTCTAACTTCTAAAGTAAGAGAATGAAAAATCTAAAAAAAACATATGATGTACATTACCATAAAAACTACCAACGAAAATTAGTTTGAACTCGATCTGATAAGTAGTTTTTTTTTAGTACGTCATAAATACACTATTATTAAAACTTCGATCAAAGTTACAACGAACTACAAGAACTATGTGTACTATGTATATTATGTTACTTGCTGCAACGGAACCCTTCATGGGCGAGTCCAACTCGCACTTGGCTACTTTATTAATAATTTGATTTAAAAAAAAGACAAAAAATACGAGTTCCATTTTTAGGGTTCCGTAAAACGTAAAAACGGAACCCTTATAGATTCGTCATGTCTGTCTGTCTGTCTGTCTGTCCGTCCGTATGTCACAGCCACTTTTTGCCGAAACTATGAGAACTACACTGTTGAAACTTGGTAGGTATATGTATTCTGTGAACCGCATTAAGATTTGAATAATAAAATTAAAAAAAAAAGCAAAATTAGGGTTGCCCCCCATACTGAGAACTGAAACTCAAAAAATTTTTTTTCATCATACCTACACGTGTGGGATGTCTATCGATAGGTCTTCAAAAATGATATTGAGGTTTTTAAAATCATTTTCGTCTACACTGAATAATTTGCGCAAGAGACACTTCCAAAGTGGTAAAATGTGTGTCCCCCCCCCCTCTAACTTCTAAAGTAAGAGAATGAAAAATCTAAAAAAAATATATGATGTACATTACCATGTAAACTACCAACGAAAATTAGTTTGAACTCGATCTGATGAGTAGTTTTTTTTTAGTACGTCATAAATACACTATTATTGAAATTTCGATCAAAGTTACAAGGAACTACAAGAACTATGTGTACTATGTATATTATGTTACTTGCTGCAACGGAACCCTTCATGGGCGAGTCCAACTAGCACTTGACCACTTTATTTATATATTCTACCTAACATACTAAGTAGAATAATACCATACATCATCCTAATTCTTTTAAATCCTCTAGCGTTTCGGCCTTTACAACGATATCATCAGGGGACTATATTTCGAGACCGAGACCGGATACCACGACAGGCTTAGCTTTATATGGGCGCCAGTTGACACCGAGACTGTGACATGAGACCGAGACACGTGTCGCGGTCGCGGCGCGAATAGGGTACAATTATCATAACAACTAATTAGTCCGGCAGTTAGATTGCTAAAAAATATTATACAAAATGTTTGTTTGTTTTACAAAAAAAATGATGAAGATACAGCGCTTAAAAGTTTCGCCTGACGTCACTTGTAGGTACGATTTTAACCCACGAGTGGCGTCGCGAGAGTGGGGCTCTCGAAGTTTGATGATCTATATCTTTGTCGATTTTTATATTTTGAAAAAACAAAAAATTCGTGTCCTATAGTTTTCCATGACCTAGCTGACGGACTAATTAGAATGGTGTATTTTAGACCCAGTCCGGTACCCTATTAGCGCCCATACAAAGCTACAATGTCAAGTGCCTGTCGTGGTCTCCGGTCTTGGTCTCCTGTCGCCGTTTCGTGTCTCGGTCTCAGCGCGAGCCCCCACCTTAAGACCCAACGTAGTTTCCCAAATGCTGCCCAAATGAGGATTAAGCAAAGAGATAATAATGAGTTGTAACTGACCAGAATTAGGCAGACTCCGATGATCACGAGTCCTGAACAGGCAGCGAGCCAGCGACCCATCTTGTGTCCGAGGGGACCGAACAGATTCGTACCTGGGGAAAATATAATATTCAATAATTACACAAGTATAGAGCTATAGAAGTGATCACTCACGTTACGCCTTACGTTAATGCCTCTGCCTCTGCCGGGACTCCGACGTTTTTTTGTGATGATAAATGAGTAAGAGGTAACAAATTCCATTTTTGACTCCCGACCAAAATGAGGGGGGTTTTATAGATAGTTTCTGAGCGGTGATTTTTAGCTGTGTTAACATAAATCGATATTAACCGTAATATCGATTCAGAATGGCCGCCTCCATACAATATTTTTCCACAACCTCCACTCAATATGGGTACACCGAATAAAAGGCCTTGACTAGTAAAATTCTGTACAAACTTCAACCAAGGTAGTCGGGGGTAAATCAACAATGTTAATTTTGTTAACCTAACTGTACCTGCATGCAAAAACAAAATATCTGTACTTAACCTGCTAGGCTTCACAGGCCAATAAAGCATTGTATTGCATTGCATTGTAACATAATATGTCATGGGTCAAACCGCCTTGGTCCGCCAATTGTTGATAGATTTTGATCATTAATTACTTTTATTTGCTAGGTTATACTACAGACCAGAGGTATTCAGAAGTATGTAGAGGTATTTGTATATATAACAAAAACCGCTAAAATATACTCAATCATTTTATTGTAAATGTTATGGTACATTTGTTGGTCTTATTTAAACATACAGTATGCAAAAGTTTTCCATACTGACCCTGATTGGGTGTGGCAATGTAATTAATGTCATGCGGAAAAACAATAAACGTCATTAAACATAATATTGCGGTTTTTGTTTTATCAATACCAAAACAATACATACAACGATAATATAATCGTTAATAATGATTAGTTTTATTTAAATTAGTGGGCTCAGTGATTTTATTTTTTAAACTGAAGTTTAGCTATTCATACAAAAATAATTAATTCAAATCTTGCCTGTTATTAATTGAAATATTACTCTTTAGACCGGACTTACCGATTAAGTAGCAGATGCTAGCCGGAAGGAAAGCGACGCCTTGTTGCCAACGATGTGCCTCCATGGTGTCAGCCATCCATATCGGAAGACTTGGTTCCAGCATCGCGATACCCACGTTGGCGAAGGTGATGGCGCCTACACAAATTAGGATATTTATTGGCTGAATATAAATGGGTAGCAATTCAGCAAGATAATGCCACCAACTTGCCGGGAAAGCTTCTAACTGGTAGTCGGCGTGACCATTGGAGAAGGATAAATAATGAAATGGCAAAGAATAGAATTGAATAGATTGTACGGACGGTCAAGGGTAAACCTAAAAGAGTAAAATAAAGTAGCCAAGTGCGAGTTGGACTAGCCCATGAAGGGTTCCGTTCCAGCAAGTAACATAATATAAATAGTACACATAGTTCTTGTAGTTCGTTGTAACTTTGATCGAAGTTTTAATAATAGTGTATTTATGACGTACTAAAAAAAAACTACTCATCAGATCGAGTTCAAACTAATTTTCGTTGGTAGTTTTCATGGTAATGTACATCATATATTTTTTTTAGTTTTTTCATTCTCTTACTTTAGAAGTTAGAGGGGGGGGGGACACACATTTTACCACTTTGGAAGCGTCTCTCGCGCAAGTTATTCAGTGTAGACAAAAATTATATTAGAAACCTCAACATCATTTTTGAAGACCTGTCGATAGACACCCCACACGTGTAGGTTTGATGAAAAAAAAATTTTTGAGCTTCAGTTCTCAGTATGGGGGGCACCCCTAATTTTTGTTTTTTTATAAAACTTTTGTAAAAATCTTAATGCGGTTCATAGAATACATCTATTTACCAAGTTTCAAAAGTGTAGTTCTCATAGTTTCGGCAAAAAGTGGCTGTGACATACGGACGGACAGACAGACAGACAGACAGACAGACAGACAGACAGACATGACGAATCTATAAGGGTTCCGTTTTTACGTTTTACGGAACCCTAAAAATATAGGTCCGAATACTGGTTCCAATTTCACTATTCCTTTCTCTAAGGGATTGCGTTACAATCTTCATTTTTCATAATAAAGTTTAAACCCTATAAATAAGATACCACCAAGGTGATCCGTTGCGTCCAGGCCTTTTTGATTTATATTTTACAAAAAGCAACATTAAGAATATTTTGTGTGCTTTACACTGAGATATCACTACTGAATTTTTATAAAATAAGTTATTAACAAACAGCATTAAAAAGCACATATACGGAATATTTGAAATTGGTGTTTTGTCGTACTGGCAACTTTGATCAAAGTCAAAGTACTTTATTCATAAATGTACAATTTACACGTCAATATATAAAAAATAAAAACAAACGAAAGAGCATACAAATTGTATACATTTTCAAAGTTTGAAATGACTACTTTACTGTATTATAATAATTATTGTACAGAAAACTGTCAAGCATTATATGAGTATAATATGTTTTTATAACAATTGTCAAATTTTTGTATACATTTTTATAGGACTTTGCCATCACTCTCTAAAAATTCGGTGTAACTATAAAAAGTTTGATCGATAAGCCAGCACTTTAATTTGTTTTTGAAGCTGCCGAAACTTGGGGCAGATATAACTATTTTGGGAAGAGTGTTATAAACTTCAGGTCCCATAATGTGAGTTAACTTCCGTGACCTTGTGAGAGAGTGTGATATGACATCCAGCTTGTCCGCGTTACGTATGTTTCGAGAATGTCTCTCTCCTCGCGTATTGTATGATTCTAGATTATTTCAGATTTCAGCCACCTGGTATATCAATATAGCAGGTAACGTAAGTATGCCAAGCTCTTTGAAATATGGTCTGACGGATGTCACGGATGATCTCAAATATCTTCTCTTTGTGATGGTGTTGTGTGTGAATTGTCCACCAATATTTATTTATTATTATTTATCTTCGGTTAGGATTCCAATTTCAAATTTAAACAGCTATTTAACTCATACTTTTGTGTTTTGTAAACCGTAATTCATTTGTTTTTTCTATGGGGCGTTTTCAAGATGCAAAAAAACCTGTCAAAGACAGTTCCCAATTTCACCATAGGTGGCGCCAATGTTTTATTTTGTAAGATAATTTTTACAAAAACAAACAGTGGTGCCACACTTGGCAATATTTAGAAATATCTTTGACAAGTCAATTTGCATGTGGAAAACGTCTCATTGGTTTTTTCTTTCGGTCACTCGGTTTACAAAATGGAACCAAATGGAAGGACCTATAAGTTGCAAAAAAATTGGCAGTCTTAAGAACTGCCGATAGAAGTGAAAACTTATAACTCAGAATTTGATAGCTTACTTTGGAAACTACACGGGTGTAACCGGAGCGCGTGGCCTGCTCATCATGACCTGACCATCTAAAAATACACCAGCATTTCCTATTGGCTGACGCATTTCTAGATGGCCATGCCATGATGGGCAAGCCACGCCCTTTTAGCATTTCCCATTGGATGACGCATTTCTAGATAGCTAATGGCTATGGTCCCGAGTTTATTCGAAGATTTCTTATCATGTCCGAGCGTGACGATAGAATTCATTTCACAGCCCACGAAAAATCTGTCTAGGCGCGCCTAAAGAAGTATTCACTTCAAAAAAAAATCGGTTGTCTGTAAAGTTACTGACGATAGTTGAACGTGACAACTTCAACTCCAAGCCTTAAATGGAACGCCTCAGAGCGAGGTAACGCCGCATGACGTCATGTTTTTTCGTGCGTGCAGCCGGCTTCATCGAATTATAAGACGTTGTCACGTCAAAAAAATTAAGCCAAAAGAAGTTTTACACATTGTACTCCATCCAAACAGATATAATCTTACCAGCAGCGATCAGAATGTAAGGGTCCGTGACGAGGGCCTTCAGAGACGGTGGGTCTGACTCCTGTCGGACTACTCCTGGTTGAAGGATCATCAGTTGCAGCACTGGAAGGTAAATTAATGGAGTTACATTTTGATTGTAGTGGTGAGATTCTTTGCAGGTATTACTTCGGATAATATTACACATCTACCAGTTATTCTACCACTAAGCAGTGCAAAAGCAGTCGACTAAAATGTTCTCACTACTGGGTCTTGGGGCCTTCTTTTTGACGAGACAACGTCTTATAAATTGGTTTGCCGGGTGACACTTCAAGAAACTGCGTTACGCTTCGCTCACGTTATGCGCTCACAATGAGAGCGAGTGAGAGGGACGCGTGCCTTTCACTTTTTATGTCTGTCTCTCTCGCTCTTAGGCGGGCTAACCACTCAAAGTCGTTGTCACGTAAAACTTTCGCCCGTATACCGACTTTACAGGCAACCAATTTTTTTTTTTAAATAAAGAGTGACGGGACGAGAAGGGCATGTGCCTGATGGTAAGCAACATGCCTGCCACACAACAGCACAGTGACACGCAGCTATTGGAACATGAAGAGTCCAAATCATTACCTAGCACTGCACTGCGCTCGTCACCCAGAGATCTAAGTTGTTATATCTCTCAGCCCTGTAATTTCTCTGGAAACATTGCCTTTCAAACCGGAACACAGTAATGTTTGCACATTACTGCTTGGCGGTAGAATAACTGGCAAAGGTGTGGTCCTGCCTTTGCAAAGGCGGACTCTGCCAAGAGTCCTACCTCTACAAAACAAAATAACCATCAAAATCGAATCATAATTGGCGGAGCTATCACGTAACATACATAAATAACATAAGTCTTTTGAAAATAAGTTAAGGCCTGTTTTCATTTTGATTAGTACGAGTGCGAGTGAGTAGTGCAGGTGTTGAGTGATTAGTAGCAAACACGTGTGGACACCGATTGATTATTGCGAGTTTGCGAGTGCATAGTAATCAGACGCGATTACTCACTCACACTCGCAATCGCACTTGCACTTATACTCGTACTAATCAAAATGCAAACCGGCCTTTACTTAGTACTTACATCCATCACCGAGGGCCAAAGCAGAGAGCATCAGGAAGGGCGCAGTTTTCCCCACGAATTCGTACATGAGGCCTCCGAAAGGCGGCCCGATCAGGACTCCCAGTGCCAGGCCTCCGAGAGCAATACCCATTGCGTTACCACGTTCCTAGAGCAAAGAGTTATGTTGATGATTAATATCTATACTATACTTACTATACTAATATTATAAAGCTGAAGAGTTTGTTTGTTTGTTTGTTTGAACGCAAGGATCTCTGGAACTACTGGTCCGAATTGAAAGGTTCTTTCTTTGTAGAATAGTCCATTTATCGAGGAAGGCTATAGGGTATTTAACATTACGCTACTATCAACAGGAGCCGAGCATGAATGAAAAATGTAACAAAAACGGGGAAAAAACATTGCTTTTAGAGAGCTTTCGTTGCGTGACAGCATTTGTCATACGCTAAAGGTTGCGTCATTAGAACCTAAAGTAACCGAATTTGAACAAAATTTGAATTGGTACGACCAATTTTTGATAGATGGCGTAGCAATGCGCGCGCGTTCAGCTAGTAATTTAATAAGTAGCAAAAACCGACTTCAATTTTGAATTAAGACATTCGACTAAATTTCATATTTTTTGTGAAATTTACGAATATTTTGTCCAGGTAAGCAAATTTTAGTTTCTAATTGATATTTCATAAATTGTGCACCAATCACAAAAAAATTGGCAGTCATAGGAACTGCCGATAGAAGTGAAAACTTATAACTCGGAATCTGATAGCTTACTTTGGAAACTACACGGGTGTACTGGAAGGCGTGGCCTGACCATCATGGCATGGCCATCTAGAAATGCGTTAGCATTTCCCATTGGCTCACGCATTTCTAGATGGTCATGCCGTGATGGTTAGGCTACGCCCTTTCAGCATTTCTCATTGGCTGACGCATTTCTAGATGGTAAATGGCCGTGACCCCGAGTTTACCCGAAGATTTCTTATCATACCCGAGCGTGACGCTAGAATTTTATTCACAGCCCACGAAAAATCTGTATAGGAGCGCCCAAAGCAATTTTCACTTAAAAAAAAAATGCGGTCATAGGAACTACCGATAGAAGTGAAAACTTATAACTCAGAATTTGATAGCTTACTTTGGAAACTACGCGGGTGATTCCGGAGGTCGTGGCCATGAGCGTGGCCATGGTCCCGAGTTTACACGAAGATTTCTTATCATTCCCGAGCGTGACACTAGAAATCAATTCAAAGCCCACGAAAAATCTGTCTGTGGAGCTTCAAAACTAAGTTTTCACTTCAAAAAATATACAATTCAATTCAAAACCGTCTTTAAAGAATGAAGTAGGTTCAAACGTAATACTCTACTAGAGTCGATGATAGAGCGCTAGATGAAATCTACCATTCTAGACACTCTAAACTTGAACACCAAAATACCACTAGGAAACTCACTCAGCCAACGCATTTTAAAGTTTATATATTCTCATAGTGCCTATTTGACAGGGCAGTGAGTCTTAGGACAAACCTGTTTCCATACGATGTTTTCATTCACCCTATTTCAAAACTATTCATGTATGTATTTAAGACTATATAAATATTACTAGCTGTTACCCGCGACTTCGTCCGCGCGATATAAATATTAAGGTAACTCAGGCAGTACCTGTTTGTATACCCAGACACATTTACTATCGGTTAATCGGTACTATCGATAAATCGGTTCAGTTGTTTAGGTGTGAAAGCGTAAGAGACATTCGTCCCCCTTGTCAACTCCAATTTCATCCCCATACAGTTCGAAATTACAAACCTCCATGCAAAATTTCAGATTCCTAGCGTTTGTAGTTTCTGAGATTCCTTGATGAGTGACCTTTCGCTTTTATAAATTTAGATATCAGCTATCTGGCCGCCATAGTACAAGCTTCGCTTAGTTTGGCGTCAGATGGTGTTGTGTGTGAATTGAATTGTCCAGTGTCCACCCTTAAAACCTAAGTAACCTAACCTAGTACTTCTGCACTTGGAAAAATATTGAAAACTGTGGTAAAATTTACGAGGTTTCAACCTTCGATTTTTTTGTAATGTTCGTATACCTAGATTAAGGCTTAACCTTTTGACCGCTAGAGTCACCTATACTTGACAAGCGCGAGTGAGCCCTGTGCGCCAACGACGTCTATAGTTGACAAAAAAACGGACTATACCTAAATATTGTGTGTTAGATATCAAAAAAAAATGGAGATTATTTATTTATTTAAATTTTGACTTATTTCGTACGCTTGGCGTCCAGGGCACGGAAATGCAATTTAGTCCTGGCGGTCAAAAGGTTAGCATCTGTCTACCAAATGCGAATCTTATGTGAGTCTTTAGTATTTACCTTATCGTCGGGATATCGTTCGGCGAGCATACCCATCCCCGAAACGGACGAACAAGACGAGCCGATGCCTTGCAGCGCGCGAGCGATGAACAGCACGCTGTACGAGCGACCGAACGCGAATACTGGAAACCAAATTATAATTATAGCTCTTATGGTCTATGGCAAAGAGGCGATATCCGCACTGGTCAGTGTGAAATATAGTGTAGTTTATCATAGTATAGTCAAAGTATAATTAATAATTATGTTAACAAGGACCAAATCAAAAATTTCTACATCGGATTTGTAATCTGCACAACATTCTACTAGGCAAGCCCTTTCATTTGATACCCTTTGAGTATACCTATTGAGTAGTGAAAAAAGAAATATATTTCGCCATTTTGTGGCGGCGACCATTTCTTGGATTTGGAATTTGTCATAGTAGTGTAGGTATGATATTGCCCTTTAATTTGATACCCATATTAAGGTACATCGTGAAAAAATATTTTGTCCGCTATTTTGTGGAGGCGGCCATCTTGAATCGATATTAACCAAACATCGCTAAAACCACCACACGGAAATTAAAATTCAAATAAAAAAACGCATCAAAATCGGTCCATCCGTTTGAGCTCTACGGTGCCACAGACAGACAGACGTCGACATCAAAGTTATTGATTTGGTCGGGGGTAAAAAAGGGCCCATAAAAAAAAATTGGCAGTCATAGGAACTGCCGATAGAAGTGAAAACTTGCTGTTGCCCTGGTACTGGTACCTAGGGGCAAACGCAACTCTTTTATGTTTCTGTTGTCCTGGTATCTGGAGATAAACGCTGGGCTGTTGGAGGTAGGTAATCGAAACTCTTTACTGTTTCTGTTGCCCTGGTACGTACCTGGCCGTTTTTACCGAGTTTACCCGAAGATTTCATATCCGATCCGATCCATTATCATATCCAAGCGTGACGATTGATGAATCCATTTCACAGCCCACGAAAATTCTGTCTATAGCGCGCCTAAAGAAGTTTTCACTTCAAAAATTTGGCAGTCATAGGGACTTTAGGGCCTACCGATAGAAGTGAAAACTTATAACTTAGAATTTTAGTATAAAAAAGCACTAGTTTCGCACAATACGTCACCTGTACCTATGGCTACATATATATTGATATTAAGCTTGTTGGTGACGCCAATGCACGAGATTTCAACCATTTTCAGATTTCTACTAACTAATTAAACTTTATAACGCGCACGTTCTACAATATTATGTTGGTGACGTGAATGTATATACAAGTTACTTACTCAGAGTCGAGAGGAACATCAGAATGAATCCAGTAAACATGGGGATGCTGTATCCGATCCTGTAAAATAACGTAATTTTTAACATGTAGGTATACGTTAAATTAGAAAAAAAACTGCAGACGTAAAAGTTTTGATGTTTAGATTTGTGTTGGGTTGACATTTGGAACACACATTATAGCATGGAATAGATAAAATATTAGATGATAGTATGGAATAATACATAGGCTCAAATGATCACATGATCAAATGCATAGTTAACGATTCTATAAAAAACACACAAACAAACATTATGAAATTTAAAGAAGATAGTCGTTTCATTGCTGGGAAATTGTAGAACGTTGTTACGTGTGTAAAAGCGGGTGGTGGTGTTGTCATTTACTTACTTATGAGTGAGGGGTCCGACGAAGGGGTTAGCGAGGAGTTGCACCAGCGCTTTGCTCGCGAACATCACCCCCACAGCGACGGTCTCGTGGATCAGTTCCTGGTGGCGGGCCTCCTTCTGGGCTGTGATGTTTACTGGGACAGAGACAAATCAAAATGGGTTCAGCCGTTCGGGAGCTATGATGCCACAGACAGTCACACATACACAGGCGCGTCAAACTTATACACAACTTTTTGTGTCGGGGTAAAAAAAGGGTTATTTTTACAGTACATAATTTTTTTTTAAAAGCTTTGCCTATTATTAACATTTTCAGTCAATTTTGTTGGCGTCAAATAAACTTTTTCGTCGCTGGAATCACTCATTTTGGGGGTTTCACACGTTTTCAAGTTTCCTGTTTTTAACCTTAGAGACGAACTTCCTAGCATTCCATGGATTCACCGTGCGGGTGCCGGGTCCATCGTAACTTTAACAACTAACAACAATAATTTGATGTAAAAAATGCCAAAATATACATAGTTGAGTCTATTCTCCACATGTGAAAAGAAAATTGGGCGCAAAGCAAATTAAATAAAAAAGTGGCCAAGTGCGAGTTGGACTAGCCCATGAAGGGTTCCGTTGCAGCAAGTAACATAATATACATAGTACACATAGTTCTTGTAGTTCGTTGTAACTTTGATCGAAGTTTTAATAATAGTGTATTTATGACGTACTAAAAAAAACTACTCATCAGATCGAGTTCAAACTAATTTTCGTTGGTAGTTTTCATGGTAGGTAATGTACATCATGTATATTTTTTTATTTTTTTCATTCTCTTACTTTAGAAGTTAGAGGGGGGGGGGGACACATTTTACCACTTTGGAAGTGTCTCTCGCGCAAATTATTCAGTGTAGACAAAATATATTTTAGAAACCTCAACATCATTTTTAAAGACCTATCGATAGACACGTGTAGGTATGATGAAATTTTTTTTTTTAGTTTCAGTTTAAAGTATGGGGTGCAAACCCTAATTTTTCATTTTTTTCTTTTTTTTTGTAAAAATTTAAATGCGGTTCACAGAATAGGTACAGTATCTACTTACCAAGTTTCAACAGTGTAGTTCTCATAGTTTCGGCAAAAAGTGGCTGTGACATACGGACGGACAGACAGACAGACAGACAGACAGACATGACGAATCTATAAGGGTTCCGTTTTTACGTTTTACGGAACCCTAAAAAGACACCAAAGAGGTTCTGAGTCTGAGTTTTTAACAAAAATGTTGTATGAACAATTGGGCACCATAGAGGAAGAAGTGAATAGGTTGTTTTGAATGATGTTTTGAATTCACAAACTTAGTGCACACGATGTTCTAAATTCAAATTTACTTTACTCTCTACAGGTCTAGAGGGTAAAAATGACTTTTGCACTTAAATAACTAAGAGCAAAATAGTACATTGTTCACCGAGAGGAAAAAGTGACCGATTACCGTCGAGGGTGTCGTTTGAAGCCCAAGCCGTAGGCGAGGGCTTTAAAACACCCGAGATCGGGAATCGCACTTTCTCTCTAGTGATACATAGTGCTTTATACTACACCTACGAGGAAAATAAATTTTATTTTACTTTTCTACGAAAACTGAATCCTCAAACAACACACAAATTGAAAATGGCGCCAATGGCGTCTGCAATTTTCACATGTTCTTTTTTCAAATTGTTTGACACCATCCAACACACAGCTAGTGGCCAGTGTCATTTTGCGAACTTGGAGATAAAAACTCACTTTAAAAACTTTTTGGCTTTTGATATTTAGGTTACCAGCGCATAGTCTTACCCAAAATTAAAAAAGAAAAACCACGTAAGAAATGGATTTTCATACACTTTTCTCTCCCGCGCAGATGCGTTTTCTCGCTGCATATTTGTTCGATATGCAATGACGTACTTTCTACCGTAAATTTGATAAAGTATCAAGGTACTTTCCGAGCAGGTGTAGTATAAATACTGTTTCCGAGGGGGTGGGATGAAAACATTTTTTTTTTAAAAGGAGAGATAGTTACGGCTAGTCTAGTCGGGAGAACGGCGCCTGCCAATCTGGAGACCCCGGGTTCAAACCCCACACGCAACACTGTCTTTTCGAAGTCATGTGCGTAATGCCGCTAACTTACAACGGTCAAGGAAAACATCGTGAGGAAACCGATGTTAACCTAGAATCTTTCGAAGTCATGTGTCATCCGCCAACCCGAACTGGGCCAGCGTGGTGGATTATGGCCTTAACTCTCTCCTTGCGAGAGAAGGCCCCGAGTCCCAGCAGTGAGAACATTTATGGGCTGTTGATGATTTCTGATGAAAAAAAAATGGTTGTCTGTAAAGTCGGTTTACTGACGATAGTTAAACGTGACAACGTCTTAAGAAATCAGTACGCTGATAGCGCGAGTAGTGATACCGCTCGACTCGGCGGGTGGCGCCCTCAGCGCTCAGCTTCGTCCGCATGGCACTGACGACGAACTAACGGTAACGTTACATGACGTCATGTTTTGCGGGCGTGCAGCCGGTTTCACCGAATTATAAGACGTTATCACGTCAAAAAAAAATGACGAGAGGAACAGTTCATGTGCCTGATGGTAAGCAACATGCCTGCCACATAACATCACAGTGACACACAGCTATTGGAACATGAAGAGTCCAAATCATTACCTAGCACTGCACTGCGCTCGTCGCCCAGACATCAAGTTGTTATATCTCTAAGCCCTGTAATTTCTCTGGAAAAATTGCCCCTCAAACCGGAACACAGTAATGTTTGCACATTACTGCTTGGCGGTAGAATAACTGACAAAATTGTGGTACTTCCCCAGGACTCTGCAAAGAGCCCTACAACTACTAGATAGTCAAGCATAGAAGGCTTATTTAAATTACAATAAAATAATTATACGTACCATGTGTTATATTTTCGACAACGAGCGAGATGTTCTTCTCCAGGCACGGACAGTAGGGCGTGGGCGCGGGGGTGGTGGTGAGCGGTTCGTCCAGGGACATCGACAGGGGGGCGTCGGGGTGGCGAATGTCGTACAGAAACTCCGGGATTATTGGCACTGGGGGCAGACAAACATGTTCCATTATTTACACATCTTCTTCGCGTCGATGATGTCTTAATTATAACTACACCTTATAGGTTTTTTGGATGTGGATAGAAGGAGCCTCCCCGAGTGGTAATATTTTGATCAATAACTGTGATTTACACCCAGCCCACCCTGGACAGTCAGCATCTCAGTGCAGACTGACTAATCTTTCTACAACGATGATGCTAAACGCCCTTTTCAGGACCCAAAAATTGGCAGGCATAGGAACTACCGAAAGAAGCGAAAACTTATAACTCAGAATTGGATAGCTTACTTTGGAAACTACACGGGTGTAACCGGAGGGTGTGGCCAGGTCACCATGGCATGATGCGTCAGCATTTCCCATTGGTTGACGCATTTCTAGATGGCCATGCCATGATGGGCAGGCCACGCCTTTTTAGCATTTCCCATTGGTTGACGCACTTCTAGATGGCCAATGGCTATGGTCCCGAGTTTAGCAGGCCACGCCCTTTTACCATTTCCCATTGGCTGACGCACTTCTAGATGGCCAATGGCTATGGTCCCGAGTTTACCCGAAGATTTCTTATCATACCCGAACAAGACGCTAGAATTCAATACACAGCCCACGAAAAATCTGTCTAGGCGAGCCAAAAGAAGTTTTCACTTCAACAACGGCTCTTATCAGAGACCCAAAACGGTATTTTACAGCGCCAAACAAAATGGCACTTTTCGGAGCCAACAGTAAAATGTACAGATAAGTCACTGTGTAATTAATCTGCGCGACAGGAGCGGATGCCTTCTCATTACAAGTAGGTACAGTCCGCGAGGTATAAGCTGAGCTTTGCATTAGTGTGAGTGATCACCAAAAGTACAGTCAGACGCAGGACGCTGTGACCATGTTCTCTTAATAAGGTGTTTCTTCAAACCAGAAGTGCTGCCATCTGAATATGATTTTGATGAAGTGTGAGTGGTGTCAATATATGTTTCATCGGTATAAACGATAGGCCTGCCCTGAATACGGTATTCGGAAATTTTAAGTAAATAAGTTATACGTAGGTGACGGATCTCATGCTTTTCCATTAAATTTTTTCTGTTATTCTCTGTCCTTGACCATTTGAATCCTAAAAGAGATACTTCTTTTCGCAATGACCATATTGATCCTGGATAGTTAATGTCAGCTTGTTGTTTAAGAGTTTGTTGTCTGACTGTACTTTTGGTAATAGATGCGTATGCATGTGATCACTCACACTAATGCAAAGCTCAGCTTATACCTCGCGGACTGTACAGCGGACAGCGTTTGCAAGTCTGAGGGTGTCTTCACATTAGGTCGCAAAGCAGCGCGGTAGCAGCAGCGCGACAGTCGCGCTGTCCACAGGCATTTCTTCACGCATAAAAATAAAGTGGCCAAGTGCGAGTTGGACTCGCCCATGAAGCGATCCGTTGCAGCAAGTAACATAATATATATGGTACACATAGTTCTTGTAGTTCGTTGTAACTTTGATCGAAGTTTTAATAATAGTGTATTTATGACGTACTAAAAAAATATTACTCATCAGATCGAGTGCAAACCAATTTTCGTTGGTAGTTTGCATGGTAATGTACATCATATATTTTTTTTAGTTTTTTCATTCTCTTACTTTAGAAGTTAGAGGGGGAGGGACACACATTTTACCACTTTGGATGTGTCTCTCGCGAATTACGAAGCCCTGCTACATGCATATCGCCGACGTTGCAGATCCACCGGTTCCCAGGCCAACACTTTGCTGACGCGGCTTTGCGCAACCGACCGAGTTGTCACCAATTTTAATTATAGGAAGGCATTCCATTTTCCCACATCGAAGTGGTCTCACCTTTTTTTAGTTATAGTAATTAATTGTAATTTTTATATTTTAAATAAATTTAATTTAAATCATTTCGGTTTTTTTTTCGATCCTCCAGCTGCCGCTAACGTAATTGGCGCAGTCGGTAGGATACTCGCGGGTAGATTTCGGGACTATCTCATATCGATATTCGCGTCGCGAGCTACCCGGGTGGCTATCTAGCACCAGCACCGAGTATCCAGAATCTACGGACCTGCAGCAGCCTGGAAGGAGAATCTAATCCTCGATTCACGGAGGGAAACCAGAAATGAAATCCATGTAAGTGCACTTGAATTACTCTCGTGTTGCTTTCCTTTACTCCTAAGCCCAAATCTTTATCGTGAAGATTTACCACCCTAGAGCCTCTAGTTCTCGGGGCCTGAATCACGCCAGGCCCGCCGACGTGTAATAGAAAGTACTAGAGATATTTTAGAATTAGATAATATTAAATTAAATATTAAAATGGCTGTTGACCCGGATACTATCTTCAAGGCCCTCCGCCTTGTCCCGGAATTCGACGGCAACCCAAATATCCTGACTAGATTTATAAGCATATGTGACCAGATAGCAACGCAGTATCTAAGTTCTGCAGCTGGCAGTGAGTTCCCAAATTTGTGTCTATTAAACGGGATACTCAACAAAATTACAGGAACCGCAGCTTGTACTATAAATTCCAATGGAATTCCGGACAGCTGGCTAGGCATTCGAACTGCCTTGATAAATAACTTCTCCGATCAGCGAGACGAAACAGCTTTATATAATGACCTCTCATTAGCTTCTCAAGGTAACAAGTCACCCCAAGAATTTTATGATCATTGCCAAACTTTGTTTAGTACGATAATGACATATGTGACTTTACATGAGTCGATACTAACAACTATTGCAGCTAAACGTGAGCTATATAAAAAGGTTACAATGCAAGCATATGTGCGCGGATTAAAAGAACCCTTAGGTTCCCGCATACGTTGTATGCGCCCCGCTACCATAGAAAAAGCGCTTGAGTTTGTACAAGAAGAGCTTAATATTATGTACCTACAATCTAGGAACGAGACACCCAAAGCTCAGGTAACCCCTAAGGTAACCCCCAATTTACCTGCAATGACATTTACACCCCCGCGACTACATAATTTACAAATGACCCCTAACTGGCCTGTTCCTATGGGACACCACCCCATGAGGCCTCCGCCTCAACCTTTTAAATTTGATAACCAACATCGCATGCCCACGAACACACAGCGAATGTTCGCTGCCCCACCACCTAATTATAACGCACGTAGTAACATTTTTAGATTACCACCCCGCGGTAATCCACCACAACCTCAAGGCCCTCAGCCTATGAGTGGAGTTCAACGGTTTACTCCCAAACAATTGCCCCACACAAAAATGATCACGGGCCATGATTGGAGTAAGTACGGCAACCCGCCACCAACAAATTATTTTAAGACCAGAGAAATGAATATGAACGAGTGCGCGGCGTATGACCCATATTACAGCTGTTATCAGCCGGTGTCGGATTACTACACTGACTATAGCGATAGCGGTTTAAACCCCGACTTCGCTTGTGACCCGACTTATTTTTACGAGACGACTCCAGACAACCAACTGCCTGAAGACTACCAGGTAAGCTCTAACTGTGATGATCAAAATTTTCAGGAGGTTTCGAGTTCACCAAAACCAATATAGAATTAAATCTCCAGACGCAGCGGCGTTTACCCTATATACAAATCGCGGACCCACCTTTAAAATTTCTTATAGATACCGGAGCCAACCAATCTTTTATAAGCCCCGAGGCCGTTGAGAAGTACTTTCCAGAATATCCTCTTAACTTCGACCCTTTCGAGGTAACCAACATACACGCGACTAGTAAGAATAATTATTCTATTACGCTACCGTGTTTCGAGGAATTCAATGACGCTGATAGTATGAAGTTATTCATTTATCGGTTTCATAACTACTTCGACGGGCTCATAGGTTTAGATTTATTGAGTAATTGGGAAGCCCGCATAGATTTAAGGGAAGGTAGACTTTTAACCCGTACAGCGTCTAACCCCATTAGGATGTACAACTCACGCAACGTGAATTTATATGAAGATATTATTCCAGCGGGAACATCTAAACTCATACGTATTCCCGTGGGTACTACAGATGGCGAAGCTTTCATAAGGGAGCAAGTCTTATGTAATTGCATGGTTCACGAGTGCATTACCACCGTTAGTAATAGCCGTGGCTACTTAGAAGTCGAGAACTCAACGCCTAACGACATAATATTCTCACTCGACCGGCCAGTGCACGCGGAATTATTACATACTGAGTGCACGCGTACCCAACAACTGCCTCGCGCCCAAGATGTTATCTCACGGTTGCGAACGGACCATTTAAACGAAGAGGAAAAAGCAAACCTTATAACCCTTTGCTCTCGTTACTCGGACGTATTTTATATTGAAGGTGAAGCACTTACCTTCACTAATAAAATCAAACACCGAATTAGGACCACTGACGAAGTGCCAGTGCACACTAAGAGCTATCGGTATCCTTTCGTACACCGCCAGGAGGTACAGGACCAAATAGGAAAAATGCTAGACCAGGGTATTATACAACCGTCTGAGTCAGCTTGGAGCTCACCCATTTGGGTAGTGCCTAAGAAGCTCGACGCCTCTGGAAAGCAGAAATGGCGCCTCGTGGTCGATTTTCGTAAGGTTAACGAAAAAACTCTAGACGACAAGTACCCCATTCCAAATATCAGCGACGTACTTGACAAATTAGGCAAGTGCCAGTACTTCACAACTTTAGATTTGGCTAGTGGTTTCTACCAGGTAGAAATGGATTTACAGGACATTCAGAAGACCGCATTCAATGTTGAACACGGACATTTTGAATTTCTTCGAATGCCGATGGGACTCAAAAATTCCCCGTCCACTTTTCAACGTGTGATGGACAATGTCCTCAGAGGGCTTCAAAATGAAATTTGTCTTGTGTACCTTGATGATATCATAGTGTTCAGTACATCCCTGCAAGAACACATGATTAATCTCGAAAAGGTCTTCCATAGACTTAGAGAGTCCAATTTTAAAATCCAACTGGACAAATCTGAGTTTCTCAAACTAGAAACAGCCTATCTCGGTCATGTCATTACCCGAGATGGAATAAAGCCAAACCCCGATAAAATATCGGCCATTAAAAAGTACCCCATCCCTAAGACTCCAAAGGAGATAAAACAGTTTTTAGGTCTTATTGGCTATTATAGAAAATTTATACCAGATTTCGCCCGTACAACTAAACCACTTACTCAGTGCCTAAAAAAGGGTAGCAAGGTCACCCTTAGCAATGAGTATGTTAATTGTTTTGAGAGATGCAAGACACTCCTAACTAATGACCCCATCTTGCAATACCCAGACTTTAAAAGAGAATTCAATCTCACGACAGACGCTTCAAATGTAGCTATAGGAGCAATTTTATCCCAGGGTCCTATTGGATCTGATAAGCCAGTGTGTTATGCATCTCGAACTTTAAACGAAAGCGAGATGAACTATAGCACCATTGAAAAAGAACTTCTTGCTATAGTCTGGGCCACAAAATATTTTAGGCCTTATTTATTCGGACGCAAATTTAAGATTTTAACTGACCATAAACCATTACAATGGATGATGAATTTGAAGGAGCCAAATTCACGTCTCACAAGATGGCGACTTAGACTGAGCGAATACGACTTTACAGTCATTTACAAAAAAGGCAAGTCTAACACTAACGCTGACGCTCTTTCGCGTGTAGAAATACACACCAAAGAAGCTATGTCTTTAATAGAGGAAATTGAGGAGCTTAATTCCTTAATAGGCAACCCACCTGAATCAATACGTGCCCCAACCAATTCCTCTACTGAAACGGTTCACACTAGTAATGAGAATCCTATCTTGGAAATCCCAGTTACTGACGAACCCCTTAACAAATTTAACCGACAAATACATTTTACTCTTGTTAGTACGGTAAAAAAACGTCCCACAGTAACTAAACCCTTTGACACCCACACACGTGTAAGTATTCAGTTATCAGAGTCTAATTTAGCGGAAGATGTCGTAAACGCCGTTAAAGAGTATGTCAATCCGAAGGTCAGGACAGGTATCCTAATTAATCCCCCTTTAGCCATGTACTCCATTATCCCAATTTTGCAGGACAAATTTAGAAGTTCTTCTATGAATCTAAAGCTATGCAAAACTGAACTAGAGAATGTCAAGGAATACCTTCGACAGCAAGAGGTTATCCGCCACTACCATGATGGTAAAACCAACCACCGTGGCATTAACGAATCCTATTTAGCTCTATCCCAAAAGTATTATTGGCCAAAGATGAAGGAACACATTACTAAATTTATAGGTGAATGTACCATCTGTGGACAAGCTAAATATGATAGGAATCCAGTGAGACCTCAGTTTAACGTTGTGCCCCCAGCTACAAAACCATTCGAAATAGTTCACATAGACTTGTTCACCGCACAAAGTGAAAAATACGTGACGTTCATAGACGTCTTCACAAAGTACGGTCAAGCCTACCACTTACGTGACGGAACAGCTGTTAGCATTTTACAGGCCCTTTTACAGTACTGTACTCACCATGGCGTCCCTATGACCATCATTACAGACAACGGGACAGAGTTCACCAACCAGTTGTTCATGGAGTTCACAAGACTCCACAAGGTCAACCATCATAGAATACTAGCTCACTCCCCTAACGATAACGGCAATATAGAACGGTTTCATTCTACACTTCTCGAACACCTTAGAATTCTCAGACTACAGCGTAAAGATGAACCCATTGTTAACCTCATGCCCTACGCTATTATAGCCTACAACAGCTCTATTCACAGCTTCACAAGATGTAGGCCTTTTGACCTATTGACCGGACACTTTGACCCCCGAGATTGCCTAGACATTGACCTGACACAACAGCTATTACAGCAGTACGTTCAGACTCATAGAGACCAGATGAAGGAAGTCTATGAAATAATAAATTCCTCATCTCTCGCTAACCGCACCGCACTAATAGACAGACGAAATACGACTCGGGAACCCGAAAAGCAATATGTACCCCAACAGCAAATTTTTATAAAGAACCCCCTCGCTAGTCGACAAAAGACCGCCCCACGTTTCACGCAAGACACCGTTTTAGCTGACTTACCTATCCACATATATACTTCTAAAAAACGAGGCCCCGTGGCCAAATCAAGGCTAAAGCGTATCCCTAAAGCAGCCGATTTATTACAAAATCCTGCTAGTAACGATCCTCTCAATGATACGACCTCAGGAGATAAAACTTGAGAGTTTTTGACAATGGCCCAAGACTACTACCCCACAGACTTGGACTCATGAACTATTAAGCTACCAAGACTAAATGACTAATGACACTTACTGACTATGCGAAATTTAAATAGACTATCTTACTAAAATGCTTGGCAAAGTTTTAAATCAATTATATTTTTTAAAACCTAGAGTTAAAAGAGGTATTATAGACGGCTTTAGTTTTGGCACCAAAATCATTGTCTATTTTAGATTTAGAATTTAGAGAATATTTTAGTATTATTAAACCGGGATCATACTATTTGAATAGCCAGATAGTATTCATTTTTAAGTACCCGATAGTTTAAGGATAATTATGATTTATATAAATTAACTATAGCTTAACAGACACGCTCAGGCTCTTGTCCCATCCTTTCCCTTCATAGCAACTAACGAGATGACATTCGTGTACATAGAGGCAGAATGCCCGAAGTTATAAAACTGGTACCTCTGTGAAAGCGAAGTCACCCACCAGATCCGCATTAGATCTCATTGCATACAGGAGCTGAACATCAACCAAGTACTGCAAGAATCCTGCCAATTTACTACAGTCACCCTGAAGCGAGAAGCCCACATCTCATGGAAGCTACCTCACCACGCTTCCCACAGGATGTCACCTGAAAACTGAAGAGTTCACCATCGTCAACGAGAACGACAGGAACTCGCATCAACCTGGACTCTACTGACCTCCAAGGACTGCACAGCATCCAGGACAAACTCATGGTCCAGACTCCTCTACAAATAGACAACGTGCAACCAGATGTCTTATACCACACAACAGTACCTACCATTCTACCCAGTACTGTTAAGTGCAACTGTACTCACTATCATCATAAGATTTCGGAGCCACCTACCTATTCAGATGCGAGCTATGAAAAGGACCAGCTGCCTCCGACTACAATCCTGAAGGAAGAAGATCCTGGCAACGTCCCGCCAACATTTTCACTGAACGTGCTAAAATAGTCGCCGTTCTAAGGGTGGAGGAATTACGAAGCCCTGCTACATGCATATCGCCGACGTTGCAGATCCACCGGTTCCCAGGCCAACACTTTGCTGACGCGGCTTTGCGCAACCGACCGAGTTGTCACCAATTTTAATTATAGGAAGGCATTCCATTTTCCCACATCGAAGTGGTCTCACCTTTTTTTAGTTATAGTAATTAATTGTAATTTTTATATTTTAAATAAATTTAATTTAAATCATTTCGGTTTTATTTCGATCCTCCAGCTGCCGCTAACGTAATTCGCGCAAATGATTTAGTGTAGACAAAAATTATCTTAGAAACCTCAACATCATTTTTGAAGACCTATCGACTGACACCTCACACGTGTAGGTTTGATGAAAAAAAAGTTTTTGAGTTTCAGTTCTCAGTATGGGGGGCAACCCTAATTTTTCTTTTTTTTTAATGTTTTTGTAAAAATCTTAATGCGGTTCACAGAATACATCTACTTACCAAGTTTCAACAGTGTAGTTATCATAGTTTCGGCAAAAAGTGGCTGTGACATACGGACGGACAGACATACAGACATGACGAATCTATAAGGGTTCCGTTTTTACATTTTACGGAACCCTAAAAAGATATATGATGTACATTACTATACAAACTACCAACGAAAATTGGTTTGAACTCGATCTGATGAGTAGTTTTTTTTAGTACGTCATAAATACATTATTATTAAAACTTCGATCAAAGTTACAACGAACTAAAAAAACTATGTGTACTATGTATATTATGTTACTTGCTGCAACTGCCCTTCATGGGCGAGTCCAACTCGCACTTGGCCACTTATTTTTTGAGAAATTGGGCCATTAGTATACATGTAGACTATAGGAAGGTAGGCCGTGTGTAATACTTATGTAGGCACATATACGTTTCGTGGGGTGAAAGGGGCTACCCCCTACCTAATAATTACGTCCTGAATCCACTCCCTTCCAACGAATCCCGTGTCCGAATCGGACAGGTTATAATTAATGAATTAAGCAACCTACGCACATTCAAGGTTATGCAGAAAGACTACGCCATACACCGAAAAGGATATTTTCTCCTCACAAATTTTGGATCAAATCACTATCAGTTGTGTTAGGACTCTTTGGTAAAATCCGCCTGGGAAAGTACCACACCTTTGCCAGTAATTCTACCGCCGAGCAGTGATGTAAGCACGATAGACACGGTTGTTTGAAGGGCAATGTTTCATTACTTAGCACTGGACTATTCTCGTCACCCGGAGGTATGGGATTTTAATTTCCATGCCCTTTCACATTGATTTCCTATTTCACAGGAAACATTCCCTTTCAAACCGGAACAAAGTGATGTTTGCACGGTACTGTTTAGCTGTAAAATAACTGGTAAATGTGGAATACTTCCCTAAACCGACTCTACAAAGAGTTCTACCTTTACAAAAGGTGATTTTTTAACTGAAATCTTCTTTTGGCTCGCCATAGACAGATTTTTCGTGGGCTGTGAATTGAATTCTAGCGTCACGCTCGGGAATGATAAGAAATCTTCGGGTAAACTCAGGATCTAGACTGGCAAAGGTGTGGTACTTCCCCAGGCATACTCTGCAAAGTGTCCTACCACTACGCTACACTACTACCTATTTATAGTTTTACTAGGCGCAGCAGAGTGTCGATAAATAAGCTAGCAAATACGCTATAACAGGCAGCCTCATTTGGGTAAGGCTGTCATCCGGATTTCCTCAGATATGGCCCAGTTTGATAGACATCCGGGACACATCCGGACATTCCAACGGCACCCGGATAAAACCCGGATCAAGTTACCCAGATATTCTCAAAAACGTGTCTTCTAATCCTACTAATATTATAAATGTAAGTGTTTGGATGTTTGTTCCTAAATGACGTCGTAATTTATGAACGGATCGGGTTGAAATTTGGAAAACAGATTATAGTCTGGAAGAACACATAGGCTACTTTTTATACCGGGGAAGTTACGGGAACGGGAACTATGCGGGTAAAACCGCGGGGAGGTGCTAGTAGAACCAAAAACAAAGTTGACAACAAGTAACATATTAAAGGACAACATCTGCAAAAATCTTATTAAATTTTGGATTTTTGTTGATATATCAAAAACAGCCACACCAATTTAGATAAAATTAAATGGGACCAACCACCTCTGAAGTATGATGTACTAAACATAAAAAGATCATCAAAATCTGTACTGCAGAGTTTGTTTGTTTGAACGTCAGAATCTCTGGAACTACTGGTCCGAATTGAAAGATTCTTTTTCTGTTTGGATAGTCCATTTATCGAGGAGAGCTATTTAACATTACACTACTATCAACAGAAGCGGAGCACGAATAATATTGCTTTTTGAGAGCTTCCGTTGCGTGACAGTTTGTGTCTATCTGTTAAAGGTTGCGTCAGTAGAACTTAATAGTCCAAGATCCCAGAGCTCCCAGACGCACCTATTTTCTGATGAATGAAATGTGGACGATTGAGTTGAGTTAGTAAGTACTAAGAACACATGCTTACTCGCTAACTTGCTTAGACGGCCAATTTTGAGATATGGGGTAAACCCCATAATAGGTGACGTCTGGCAGCTCTGGGATCTTACTCTATAACGTAATAAAAATTTGAATTAGTACGACCAATTTTAGATAAATGGCATAGCAATGCGCGCACGGTCCAGCTAGTCATAGATAAAGAACAAGTAAAATATATTTAAACTCTTTGATTAAAATACTTCGTTTTCACTTCTATCGACAGTCCCAAAAGACTGCACCGCAGTTCTTTCATCATCATCATCAACAGCCCACAACATTTTCCCACGGCTGGGACTCGGGGCCTTCTCTCGCAAGGAGAGAGTTAAGGCCATAATCCACCACGCTGGCCCATTGCGGGTTGGTGGATGACACACGACTTCGAAAGATTCTAGGTACATGTCGGTTTCCTCACGATGTTTTCCTTCACCGTTTTAAGTTAGCGGCATTACGCACATGACTTCGAAAAGACAGTGACGCGTGTGGGGTTTGAACCCGGGGTCTCCGAATCGGCAGGCGCCGTTCTCCCGACTAGACCAGCCGTAACTTGAATAATATATTATTTCGTCTTTGTAGGTATACTCGATCTGCATAACCTTCCGTAGCCATATATTAATACGTTGTACAGTTATCGAGTCAGCCATCTCCTCGCTTCACTGAACTCATGCGGGCGTAATCTTGGACGAGGTTTGGTTGCTCGTGGATATTCATTTTAATAAACAATTTATTTTCTCCAAAAAAATAAACAAAAATCGACTTCTATTCTCTTTATTCATCACATTTTAATATTTGCTACTAAGTCACGAGGCTAGTCATGATGATGCTTTATCTCAATGCCCAGTACTTTCTAACACTCAATCTATACTAATACTAGCTGTGCCCCGCGGTTTCACCCGCGTCTATTTGAGGAAAATCCGTACTAAAATATCCATTGCTGGCCACTTTATTACGTTTTACGGAACCCTAAAAATAGGTAAATAAGCAACAATGCATTGTTGTCAATTGTTGTAGAACAAATTTGATTACTTCAAATGACACTAACTTCAAATGTAGACACGCGCCGTCACAGACTTCAACGACCAAAGAGAATTTAAATTCACGGAACTAAAGCTCTCGAAGAGAAATATTTTTCCCCGTTTTCTTTACATTCTTCACTCATACTCCGTACCTATTGATAGTAGCGTAATGTTATATACTCTATAGCCTTCCTCGATAAATGGAGTATCCAACAAAAAAAGAATCTTTCCTATCGGTCCAGTAGTTTCCGAGATCCTAGCGTTCAAACAAACAAACAAACAAACTCTTCAGCTTTATAATATTAGTATAGATAGTATAGATTATACCTAAAGCTGAAGAATTTGTTTGTTTGTATGTTTGTTTGTTTGAACGCAAGGATCTCTGGAACTACTGGTCCGAATTGAACGATTCTTTCTTTGTAGGATAGTCCATATATCGAGGAAGGCTATAGGCTATTTAACATTACGCTACTATCAACAGGAGCCGAGCAGGAATGCAAAATGTAACAAAAACGGGGAAAAAATATTGCTTTTTGAGAGCTTTCGTTGCGTGACAGCATATGTCATTTGTTAAAGGTTGCGTATTCAATAATTTATTGCTAATACTAGCTGAACCGTGCGCGCGTTGCTACGTCATCTATCGAGAATTGGTCGTACCAATTCAAGTTTTGAACAAATTCGGTTACCTTAAGTTCTAATGACGCAACCTTTAAAAGATAGACACATGCTGTCACGCAACGAAAGCTCTCAAAAAGCAATTTTTTCCCATTTTTGTTACATTTTTCATTCGTGTTCCGCTCCTGTTGATAGTAGCGTAATGTTAAATAGCCTATAGCCTTCCTCGATAAAAGGACTATCCAACAGAGAAAGAGTCTTTTAATTCGAACCAGTAGTTCCTGAGATTCTTGCATTCAAACAAACAAACTCTTCAGCTTTATAATATTAGTATAGACGTATAGGTTATGGTACATTTGGTCGTATTCTCTGGAAACATTGCCCTTCAGACTGGAACACAGTGACGTTTGCACATTACTGTTTAGCTGTATAATGACTGGTAAATGTGGAATACTTCTCCAAACCGACTCTGCTAAGACTTCTACCGTTACAAAAGGTGACAATTGAATCGAAAAGTTCTTTTGGCGCGTCACAGACAGATTTTTCGTGGGCTGTGAATTGAATTCTAGCGTCACGCTCGGGAATGATAAGACATCTTCGAGTAAACTCGGGATCATTGCCATTGGCCATCTATCACACAAGCTTTGCTTAGTTTGGGGTCAGATGGTGTTGTGTGCGAATTGTCCACCAATATATTATTATTTATTTAGATATGCGTCAGCATTTCCTATTGGTCATTTAGAAAGGCTGATGCATTTCTAGATGGCCATGCTCACGGCCACGCCCTCCAGTTTCACCCGCGTAGTTTCCATAGTAAGCTATCAAATTCTGAGCTATGCAGTTTCACTTTTATCGGCAGCTCCTATACTGCCAATTTATTTTACAACTTTTACACGGATTTTTGTAAGTTCAGAACCTATGACTCTATAGTCTGCCATACACACCACTACGCTACCACACTTTTTTTAGCACTCGTGTAAAATTACAAACAGACCGTCTCGTTCGCTATCGAGTGGAGAGGCTCACAAGTGCAGTCGGGTGCGGCTGACAGGTCAATCCGTTCTAGTATCTGCATTGTTCAACAAACGCTGTTGTAGGGCGTTATGTACAGACAATCACACATTTATAGGAAAACAGATCTATTTATATTACTAGCGACACGCCCCGGATGCGCACGGGTGCAATGCTGATACTAAATATATCTACTAATAAAAAAAAACAAATATACGGTCGAATTGAGAAACCTACTTTTTTTTAAAGTCGGTTAAAAATGGTTATTGTGGGCTATCCCTAAGAGATAGATATATACCAAAATGAGTTTTTTTGTAGACCTTTTTAAGGTGTACAATACAATATTTTGATCTCGTAGGGTTCAGCTAGCGTTTTCAAATTAAACGCAAAAATTGTGTTTATATATGACATCATTTTAGAGATCTTTAAAATTATCAGTTTCTCTCTACTGAATCACACTATCTATTAAAAGACCCGCATCAAAATCTGTTGGGTAGTTTTAAAGATCCAAGCATACATAGGGACAGAGAGACGCGGGAAGTGACTTTGTTTTATACTACGTGGTGAATATAGTGAATACGAGAGCCAAAAACAATATAGGTGACGTCCCAAAGGCTCGTACGATGCGTTTTGCCTCCCCACTTTTGTGATAAGAACGTCTAGGTTGTAGAATGCGTGGCCTGAGTGGGTTTTCCAAATAGAAAATTCAGCTCTGCTCTGAATTAGTTTTTCTGCGGTTCCTTTGTTCCCGCTTAATAGGTTTCACACTCAAGAGTTCCAAAGCTCAAAGGAGTCCGTACTTATTCTGTGCTCAAAGCCGTCAGGAAATCTATGTACTAGAATGAAATTAAATCTCTTTGTGCTAGGTATTTCGACTTGGCCATTTATTAGGGTTCCGTAAAACGGAAAACGGAACCCTTATGGATTCGTCATGTCTGTCTGTTCGTCGGTATGTCAGAGCCACTTCTTTCCGAAACTGTAAGAATTATATAGGTACTACTAGCGGCCCGTTCCGGCTTCGCTCGGATTTCGTCATATATTAATCGAAAAATAAAGTAGCCAAGTGCGAGTTGGACTCGCCCATGAAGGGTTCCGTTGCAGCAAGTAACAGTATATACATAGTACACATAGTTTTGTAGTTCATTGTAACTTTGATCGAAGTTTCAATAATAGTGTATTTATGACGTACTAAAAAAAAACTACTCATCAGATCGAGTTCAAACTGATTTTCGTTGGTAGTTTACATGGTAATGTACATCATATATTTTTTTTAGATTTTTCATTCTCTTACTTTAGAAGTTAGAGGGGGAGGGGACACACATTTTACCACTTTGGAAGTGTCTCTCGCGCAAATTATTCAGTGTAGACGAAAATTATTTTAGAAACCTCAACATCATTTTTGAAGACCTATCGATAGACACCCCACACGTGTAGGTTTGATGAAAAAAAATGTTTTGAGTTTCAGTTCTCAGTACGGGGGGCAACCCTAATTATTCTTTTTTTTTAATTTTTCTGTTGAAATCTTAATGTGGTTCACAGAATACATCTACTTACCAAGTTTCAACAGTGTAGTTTTCTTTCTTAGTTTCGGCAAAAAGTGGCTGTGACATACGGACGGACAGACAGACATACAGACATGACGAATATATAAGGGTTCCGTTTTTACGTTTTACGGAACCCTAAAAACTATCCTATCTCTCAAGTTGGACCAGACTGCTCACGGTGTGCCAATTTAATTTAAAATCGGTTAAGTAGTTTAGGAATCCATCGTGGACAAACATCGTGACAGGAGATTTATATAAGTATATTAAGAAGATAAGATTATATTTTACATGCAAGTTCGTCACTACTGAGAGATACCCCTTAACTTTTGCAACCAGACACATTTCAATCCATACTATTATATTTTAAATGTGTAATTAACTGTCTGTCTGTCTGTTACGCTTTTACGCCTAAACAAACCACTGAACCAATTTTGATGAAATTATACAAAAATTCAATACAAATATGTATGCTGTCTTTAGTGAACATAATTTGTATGGGTGTACAAATACTGCTTAAGTTATCTTAATATTTATTTGGCGCGGACGAAGTCGCGGGTAATAGCTAGTAGGCTATATATGAACCAAGCGAAGCCGGGGCGGACATCTAGTACCTAATAAGTTTCCTAAAGAGTTAAAAGTAAGGAAATTGAAGATGAGCGTAAGTTTATTAGTACTTTGAGAAATTTGCTGGTGTACAAGGCATCGATATAAACCAGCGGATGTGCCCTGAGCACCTTGAAATTGGTAATAAACTGCGTCTCTGTGTGTATCGTATGTGGTTTACAAACAACCAATCTACTTGACCCCTAGAATGGCAAGCAGCGAGATTTGCTGTGGTTCTACTTATTCTGATTGTTGACAACGAATCGAATCCGGCGTCCACCGCTTCCTGGAATCGACTACAATGGAAAGAGTGAGCTCACTCTTCCCAACGATCACATGATTCCGTGCGCCCTAAAGTTTGGGAGGGCACATCTGTGTTTTGAGATCGTTGTTACAAGGATTATAGTCTGTCCTATAGTATAGATCCAACCGTTTTTCTTTTTGACAGCACCAATATAACGTAACTGTTATAACGTAACAACAAACGTTTTTAAAAATTTACGTTCTATGGCTATCAACATCACCCGTAGAACGTAAATTTTTAAAAACGTTTGTTATTTTATGTAATTTACTATCGGCCCGTTCCGGCTTCGCTCGGACATAACCTAGACACTGTCTGCAGCGCCATCTGCCGGGCTTATTTGTGAATTTAAACCATCTTCGAATACACACACAAAAAAAAACATTCAAATTGGTCCCGTCGTTTAGGAGTTCACTGTCAAATGATTAAATTACTAAAATGACTATTAAAAAATAGGGGTTGGTGATAAAAGGGTAAACTTTTAGGGTTGTATGTATTTTTTAACGACACATTATAAAAAAATAAAAACAAAAAATTTGGTCCGAAAATTAAAAAAAAAAATTTTGGGTTGAACAACTTTTGGCATTTAGGGGTATGAAAAATAACTAGTAGCCGATTCTCAGACCTACAGAATATGTATATAAAATTTAGTTAAAATCAGTAAAGCCGTTTCGGAGGAGTAAGGAAACAAACACTGTGACACGAGAATTTTATATATGTAATTTATAAAAAAACTACTGCACCTATGGACTCAATTTATCAAAGATGATTATTATACGGGATCAAGGAGGGACAATGCCCACGTCCCATACATTGAAAAACCTGGCCAACTTTTTTTGATTCTGAAAGTGTATAGAGATGAATAGTATCTAATTAGGATTGTTAATGCTTCTATAAACGTCTACTGTTGGTGTTTTTCATTTCCTAAATACCAAAAATGAGTTACAGTTAAACGAAAAGTAAGGTTATGTTTACTGTCAAAATATTTTAGAATTATGTTTTCTTTTGGATTAGAACAGAAAAGAAAAGAAAGAACTATGGTATTGTCTTTCAAAACATATTTCTTATGAGAATAAATAGGAATAATAGTACTTCTCACGACCAACTGATTATTACCATAAAATAGTTCTCGGATGGAATTATCATAGGGTAAACAAGCCTTAAACTAACTGAGTGCAGGGCTAGGTCTGATGATGTGGACTTGTCTTCATGTTCTAATAATTTATGACACAAGACAGTGTGTCTTGTTAAAGGCAAGCATGTTTTCTTGCTTACCATCAGGCACATGTTTCGCTCATCCTATCATTGTTTCCTGAAAAAATACTTAAATCAGTGTAGATAATACTGTTCACTGATATCTTTCTACTGAATATATATTCAAACCAATGCAAGAGAGGATAAATAAAATATATTGTTTGCTATCATATAATTATATTTACATTTAATAATCATTTTATATATTTAATAGCCCAAAACTAATACATAGCCAAAATACTCTGCTCGTGGATTTATGTGGTCCTGGTGTCTGGTCATCCTAGAAATCTCACGAAGAACTCTGCAATGCAAGTACAGCAGTACTGAAAGATGGCCTCTGCTGGTTGTCCCTATCATTTTCAACTAAAATATACATATTATATCTATTTTATTTGCTTCAGCTTGTGTCTGTCTTCTAAAATATTATTATTCTATTATTTAATATATTCTTATTCTTATAAAAGCAACTCAGGGTTTTAAAATTGGTAATTGCATAGGTTTTGTAGCAACTTAGCGCTATCCCCGTATTTCCTGTAGAGTATGAACACTTCATTCGCATAGAAATATTGTCACAGAAAGGAATATCTTAATTGTGATATAAATATTTCATTATTTTGGTAGGTATTCGAGACAGTGGTCTTAGAAGGTTCATAACTATCGAGGGATTCCACCAGAAAACACAAGCAAGCCATCACAACAATATAAGGTTTTATGTAATTATTACCACAATTATGTTAGTAATAAGGAGCACTGATTCACATAATTCCCAGTTTTGTTAAAACCAATTTAAACAAGAAGAAAACCAAAGTTAGGAAGAACACCATACATTTTGCTTGTTTACTTTTTTTTGATTTGTCAATTTGACATTGATCTTTGACCAATTTGGATTTGGTGAAAATTGCATGCCACCTTTTTCCTCGTTTACATTACCAAAAAAAGCTTTGATAGTTTCTTTGTCGTCGTATTTATATATATCGTTATTTAAATATGTAAAAGTAGTAAATAAACGACATAGTGAAAGAAATTGATATACATTACATCCATTTTCAATTTCAATCTAACGCGGATCACTAAAACGAAACGCAGGTACCGTTTCGTTATTGCAATATTTTACAAGTCAGCTTTGTTGGAAAATGGTAGGTTTAATTTAAACAAATGCAAATTATTTTATTTTGGAATGTTAGAAAGTTATATAACTTCGCACACGAGTACAACAAAAATCACCAATTTTTTAATATATAACTCATATGTCTAAACGACAACTATTTTAGCGGGTCAAAAATGGACATTGTCCTTTAAGCAGTTGTCATATTTTTAAAACCTCGCATTTAAAAGTGAACTTTTGCGTAACATGGCGCAGTTACGTTCTATTGGTGCTGTCAAAAAGAAAATAAACGGTTTCATCTACTATAGTTTTTAACTCACGACCTAAGAACTTTCGAGGATGAAAACTTGGTACACTTGGCTGTGAAATTACAGATTCTCGTAATTTTATTCGTAATGTTCGGATTTGTTAAATGATCGCCCAGCCCACCATAGATCGAGCTTTCCCCGAAACTCTTTAAAAATAAATAGAATTTAAAAAGAATTCTCGTCAATCCTTTCTCCCCTAAACTTAAAACGAAGTGGGGAGGGGGCCATTACAGCTTTCTGCTCTCGGAAGCGGGCAATTCCCCGTCGGCGAGATCAAAGTAAAATTCACTTAGCCGCCTCATCAAAGACGCCGACTGGGCTAGTGATGGGAGGGGTGGAACTTTATCGATATTTTAATATTTTTGACGTGACAACGTCTTATAAATTGGTTTGCCGGGTGACACTTCAAGAAACTGCGTTACGCTCCGCTCACGTTATGCGCTCACAATGAGAGCGAGTGAGAGGGACGCGTGCCTTTCACTTTTTATGTCTGTCTCTCTCGCTCTTGGGCGGGCTAACCACTCAAAGTCGTTGTCACGTAAAGCTTTCGCCCGTATACCGACTTTACAGGCAACCAATTTTTTGAAGTAAAAACTTCTTTTGGCGCGTCACAGATAGATTTTTCGTGGGCTGTGAATTGAATTCTAGCGTCACGCTCGGGAATGATAAGAAATTTTCGGGTAAACTCGGGGCCGTGGCCATTGGCCATCTAGAAATGCGTGAGCATTTCCCATTGGCCATCTAGAAATGTGTTAGCATTTAGATTGATGATTTCTAGATACTCATGGCCACCCACCCCCTCCGGTTTCATCCACGTATTTTCCAAAGTAAGCTATCAAATTTTAAGTTAAAAGTTTACCCTTCTGTCGGCAGTTCCTCACACTGCAATTTTTTTTTATTCATGGGCCTGTATTAACAAAACTAATTAACAATTAAACCTATAACATACTATTTAGCTTAATTGTCTAAGCTCATCGGAATTATTTACAGACCGACTTTGATTCTGACCGTTAGAAACTTGGAGAAATGCTTAGAGTTATTGGCGAGCTTTGAACCTCTGGCTGTAAAATATGATCACCCACCTCTACATAAACAGCCCTCTAAATATTTCTACTGCTGGGAATCGGGGTCTTCTCTCGCAAGCAGAGAGTCAAGGCCATAATCCACCACGCTGCCCCAGTGCGGTTTGGTGGGTGACACGTGACTTTGAAAGATTCTAAGTACATGTCGGTTTGGTCACGATGTTTTCCTTCACCGTTTAGTTCAAGTTAACGGCATTACGCCACTACACCACTCTATTACCCACTTCTACGCCACAGTTTCATTCTGATGTATCCAAATTTACTTAAAATTACTAGTATTCAAATGCATTTAATTTAAATCCTACCAATATACAAAAGCGAAAGTTCCTCTGTATGTATGGATTATTGTGAGTCTTTCACGCTAAAACTACTTCACCCATCTGGATGAAACTTGTAACATAGATAGATAATAGCCTAGAATAACACATTTGATAGTTTTAACCCGAAAAGTTTACAGGACGAAACAGACAGGAACTAGGCGGGTGAAACAATGGGGGTTCATGTTACTAATCAAAATTACTACAAAATTCAATGCGACAACTATAATTAGTAGTATCTATGTTAAAGTTATTTTATTGACCATTCTTGTTTCTTGTTACTGGACAGATATTTATTAACAAAACTAAATTACAATTAGAACTACACTACACTAAATACCTAACCACTTACGCAAAGCACATCTGAATAATCCATAGATTAACGAAGATCTAAAGATAATCAAGATGAACCTTTACTATCGACATCAATTTTATCGACACTGTCCCACCACTAGTCGTGCTTCTGAAAATCATATTTAGTTGGGAGTTGACTAGCGCCTGCACGCGACGCCGCCCGTATTCTGATCTCGCTCGTAATTCAATCTCAGATCGACACTGATTGAGTTTCCAATGCTTGATAAATGTTTTAGGTATTTTGTAATATTAGAAATATACTAGCGGCCCGTTCCGGCTTCGCTCGGACATAACCTAGACACTGTCTGGAGCGCCATCTGCCGGGCTTATTTGTGAATTTAAACCATCTTCGAATACACACACAAAAAAAAACATTCAAATCGGTCCCGTCGTTTAGGAGTTCACTGTCAAATGATTAAATTACTAAAATGGCTATAAAATAAAGTGACCAAGTGCGAGTTGGACTCGCCTATGAAGGGTTCCGTTGCAGCAAGTAACATAATATACATACATATAATATACATAGTACACAAAGTTCTTGTAGTTCGTTGTAACTTTGATCGAAGTTTCAATAATAGTGTATTTATGACGTACTAAAAAAAACTACTCATCAGATCGAGTTCAAACCAATTTTCGTTGGTAGTTTACATGGTAATGTACATCATATATTTTTTTTAGATTTTTCATTTTCTTACTTTAGAAGTTAGAGGGGGGGGGGGACACACATTTTACCACTTTGGAAGTGTCTCTCGCGCAAATTATTCAGTGTAGACGAAAATGATTATAGAAACCTCAACTTTATTTTTGAAGACCTATCGACAGACACGTGTAGGTTTGATGAAAAAAATTTTTTTGAGTTTCAGTTCTCAGTTTGGGGGGCAACCCTAATTTTTCTTTTTTTTTAATTTTTCTGTTGAAATCTTAATGCGGTTCACAGAATACATCTACTTACCAAGTTTTAACAGTGTAGTTCTCACAGTTTCGGCAAAAAGTGGCTGTGACATACGGACGGCAGACAGACAGACAGACATGACGAATCTATAAGGGTTCCGTTTTTAGGGTTCCGTAAAACGTAAAAACGGAACCCTTATAGATTCGTCATGTCTGTCTGTCTGTCTGTCTGTCTGTCCGTCCGTATGTCACAGCCACTTTTTGCCGAAACTATGAGAACTACACTGTTGAAACTTGGTAAGTAGATGTATTCTGTGAACCGCATTAAGATTTTTACAAAAGTTTTAAAAAATAACAAAAATTAGGGGTGCCACCCATATTGAGAACTGAAACTCAAAATTTTTTTTTTCATCAAACCTACACGTTTGGGATGTCTATCGATAGGTCTTGAAAAATGATGTTGAGGTTTCTAATATTGGTTCTTTTTTTCTGAGTCACTTAGAGGGTACCTCGCCTGACAATTCACGCCACTCTCGGGTGACTCGTCCCGCGGAGCAGTATTTAACCGATTTCGCGCCGAGGGCGCACGTCACTTCTTTTCGCGCATTCTTAAAAGTAACTTATACTCCAGCTGTTTATAAAGTTCGCCTCGCACCAGTTAAAGTTACCGATTTGTACCGCACCGCACCACAAGATTATTTCGCAACACACAATTCAAAGGCAGCTGCTGAAGGAAATATAATTGAGGAAGAAGAACTGCCGCTCAATCGCCCGGAGGACGCTGGATTCTTAAGGTAGGACCTTTCTTTTGTGTTTCTGGAGAAAAGGCCAAACCCCAGGGTCTTCCACCCTCTTATTGTTTTTGTTCCTATAATTTAAATTCCACCCGCTCCGCCGTCACGAAATCTCATAGATATCCAAGAGTACCAGCGCACCGCTGGTGACGAGAATTGTTATAATTAATAATTAATTTTCTTCGCCATTTAATGGTCCTTCGAGCCGGATTACAGGCTTTGACAGCACTGTGGACCGCAACGAGATCGGTGTCCCCGAATTCCGATCAGAGTCGCTGGCAGACCCGCATTTTAATAAACCCGCCGAGATCGATATTTTGTTGGGGGCTGAAGCCTTTTTACAGATATTACGACCCGGAAAATTGCTGGGTCCACCAGGGCGTCCCGATCTTTTGGAGACTGCTTTTGGATACGTAATATTAGGATCAATAGCTACGTTACAGGCGCATAATGGATCAGACAATAATGAAAACAATCACTCATTTTTCTCGTCGAGTGAGGGTAATTCAATTGAAAGTTTAGTTTCCAAGTTCTGGGATCTCGAATCGGTACCCACTAAAACTTATTTGTCTGAAAGGGATCAAGAATGTGAAAACTTCTACGCGTCAAACACGCATCGCAATAAAGTTACTGGACAGTATGTTACGGCTTTACCATTTATAAAATCAACCGTGACGTTGGGTGATTCATTAACCGTAGCCTCTCGCTGTTTTTCATCCCTTGAACGAAAATTCCAAACAAATACCGCCTTAAAAATGGAATATGACACTGTTTTGAAAAATTATATTAGTGAGGGTATATTATCACCTGCACCACCGCTAAATAATAAAAATTATTACGTTATTCCGCACCATGGCGTCTGCCGGGAGGGCAAAGCGCTACGTATTGTATTGAACGCGAGCGCAAAATGTGTTGACACGAACGCTTCACTCAATGACTGTCTACATTCCGGCCCTAATTTACAAGCTAATCTAACCGCGATTATTTTAAAATTTAGATTGTTTCCAATCGCACTGACCGCTGACATCAGACAAATGTTTTTAGCAATAGGAATCCGCGAGGAAGACCGTCGTTTTTTGAATATTCTATATAAATTTGACGGCGATTCTACCACCAAACTATATCACTTTAATCGGGTTTGCTTTGGCTTGCGATGCTCGCCGTACCTCGCTATGAAAACAGTCAAACAACTCGCTCAAGATGAAACTGATCTTCCAAACGCATCGGAAACCGCTGTTAATAATTTATACATGGACGACTTGGGAGCTTCGGTAGCTACCGCTGAGGAAGGTGCTCAGCTGGCACAAGATTTGATCGAGTTATTTAAGCGTGGTGGGTTTGACTTGGTTAAATTTGTGAGCAACTCACCTAAAGTGTTAAAAGCGATTCCACTGGAAAATCGTTTATCTTCGAAAATCGAATTCGACAAAGAGGATAATATGAAGCTTTTAGGCCTAATTTGGTCTCCAGTCGAAGACGAGTTTTCTATTGCCGTAAAATTTAACCCGCAGTCAAAATGCACAAAACGCCTTATGCTTTCGACGGTCGCGAAATTATGGGACATTAACGGGTTTTGCGGTCCTGTTATATTACACGCAAAGTTATTAATAAAAGCTGTTTGGACGGCACGCGTCGACTGGGATTCTACCCCACCGCTGGACATTTGTTTAGCGTGGAAACGCTTCTTAACGGAGCTCCCTACGTTACATAATTTTAAAATACCCCGTTTTGTAGGTATTAGGCCTAACTCTCGCGTCATACTCTTAGGGTTCGCGGATGCTTCAGAAAAGGCGATGGGTGCCTCCGTGTACCTTGCCACTCAACATACCTCGGGTAATAACCAGGTCCATTTGATAGGCTCAAAGAGCAAGGTCGCCCCGCTCAAAATTGTCTCTTTAGCTCGTTTAGAGCTGTGCGCGTTATTATTATTATCCAAATTGCTTCGATTTATGATAGAAACTATTTCTTGCCGCTGTCAAATAGATGAAATTTTCGCGTTTACTGATTCGACAGTAGCCCTTCATTGGGTTCATTCGTCTCCGCATCGATTCGACACTTTTGTTGCCAACCGTATCTCTCAAATACAGGACAATCTTCACGCAAACCATTTTTTTCACTGTGAAAGCGCACTGAATCCTAGTGATTGTTTAAGTCGCGGCCTTACACCTGGTCAATTTTTAAACCATAAATTGTGGCTACATGGCCCCCCGTGGGCTTTAAATGAAGTACACACATGGCCGATTAATAGATTTATTTTTAATCCCGCACAAGATGAAAAACTGTTAGAGCTTAAAAGGCAGGCAAACATTTTTCTTGTCACCGATGATCCAGAACCTTTTCTATGTTCTCTAGCTAAGCGCGTTTCTTCTTGGTCTAAGCTTCTCCGCATCGTCGTTTATATATATATATTTATTAGGAAACTTCCCCGCACTGATAGAATGCAACTTACACATTTACACTTTGCTGAGACTGCGATTATAAAAGCCCTTCAACGACAATATTTTCAAAATGACATGAAAACTATTTCAAAAGGTCAACCAGCCTCTAAGAAACTTCTCCCGCTTTCTCCGTTTTTGAAAAATGACATCCTCCGCGTCGGTGGACGATTACATAATTCATCTCTCGAATTCGATAGTAAGCATCCAATTCTTCTCCCGAAAAAGGATCATATAGTCAATCTTATCATCGACTATTATCATCGCAAATACCTACACGCAGGGCCACAGTTATTATTGTCGTTACTGAGACAGAAATTCTGGATTATATCCGGACGCAGTACTGTCAAACAACGCTTTCATTTTTGTAACAGCTGCTTCAAAGCTAAACCACGCACAGAGACGCCGTTTATGGCTTCTCTTCCCGCTGTTCGCGTAAACGAAGCATCAAAGCCCTTTCTTTGGACGGGCGTAGATTATGCGGGTCCACAAGATATTCTCATTAGCCGCTATCGTGGTGCACGAAGGGAGCGTTGTTATTTTTCGCTATTTACCTGTTTGATAACCCGCGCAGTACACATAGAGATTTCCGTCGACTTATCAACAGCTTCCTTTCTTCGCGCCTTTCGTAGATTCATAGCACGTCGAGGAAAAGTCCTTTCGCTATACTCCGACAACGGAACAAATTTTATAGGCGCGAAAACAAAACTCAATGAACTTAATAAATTTCTTAAATCCAAAACATTCGGTGATTCCTTTACACAAGAAACCCTTTATCAAGGTATAAATTGGGTTCTAAACCCACCATCCGCTAGCCATATGGGCGGACCTTGGGAAAGTATGATCCGGGTTCTAAAGGTCCACCTGCGCCGTACTATAGGAAACGCTCTCCTCACGTACGAAGAAATGCTAACAGTAATAACGCAAGTCGAGGCTATCCTTAACTCAAGACCTATAACCACGTTAAGCTCTGACCCCTCGGAACCTGAAGCTTTAACCCCTTCGCACTTTCTAACACAAGGTCCATTAGATTCTTTTCATTCCGATCCGCGCATAGATTCCGTAGACTTGATCCGCAACAAACGTCTAGTTGACAGCATAGTTCAGAGATACTGGAACCGTTGGAGACGGGAATACCTCAACACGCTCCAAACTCGTGTCAAGTGGAATACTAAAACTAACCCGGTAACTAAAGGCACTGTAGTTTTACTTAAAACAGAAAATTCACCGCCACTACAGTGGCCATTAGGTATAATTGAAGATATTAAATCCTCTTCGGACGGCATCGCTCGTATTGTGGAGATACGCACAAAAAATGGCACTTACATTCGACCAGTGGTAAAACTGTGTGTTTTACCCTCCCAATAATTCGCACCTTTTGTTTTTCTCTTACGCATGTCTACTTAGCATGTGTAAATCTAATTCACACTCTTATTTTTTTTCATTCTCTTTTACATGCGTATTTAATATTTATTTATTCCAGACATCCGTGATTAGTCACTGGATGCATTATTACCCGCACCCTTGCTCCAACCCGCACCCTTGTTTTTTACCCGCACCATTGATTTTACCCGCATCATTCACCCAACCCGCAAGTTAAACAATTTATCCGTTTAACCTATATCCTATCCACACTATATGTATTTGTATATTTTCCGCATCTAATACTTATTTGTATTGTCTCCTATTCCTATTTCCCTTTAGTTCAGGAGCCTACAACTCCTGAAGGCCGGGGGGATGGTTCTTTTTTTCTGAGTCACTTAGAGGGTACCTCGCCTGACAATTCACGCCACTCTCGGGTGACTCGTCCCGCGGAGCAGTATTTAACCGATTTCGCGCCGAGGGCGCACGTCACTTCTTTTCGCGCATTCTTAAAAGTAACTTATACTCCAGCTGTTTATAAAGTTCGCCTCGCACCAGTTAAAGTTACCGATTTGTACCGCACCGCACCACAAGATTATTTCGCAACACACAATTCAAAGGCAGCTGCTGAAGGAAATATAATTGAGGAAGAAGAACTGCCGCTCAATCGCCCGGAGGACGCTGGATTCTTAAGGTAGGACCTTTCTTTTGTGTTTCTGGAGAAAAGGCCAAACCCCAGGGTCTTCCACCCTCTTATTGTTTTTGTTCCTATAATTTAAATTCCACCCGCTCCGCCGTCACGAAATCTCATAGATATCCAAGAGTACCAGCGCACCGCTGGTGACGAGAATTGTTATAATTAATAATTAATTTTCTTCGCCAAATATATTTTTTGTCTACACTGAATAATTTGCGCGAGAGACACTTCCAAAGTGGTGAAATGTGTGTCCCCCCCCCCTCTAACTTCTAAAGTAAGAGAATGAAAAAACTAAAAAAAATATATGATGCACATTACCATGAAAACTACCAACGAAAATTAGTTTGAACTCGATCTGATGAGTAGTTTTTTTTTAGTACGTCATAAATACACTATTATTAAAACTTCGATCAAAGTTACAACGAACTACAAGAACTATGACTGTGTACTATGTATATTATGTTACTTGCTGCAACGGAACCCTTCATGGGCGAGTCCAACTCGCACTTGGCTACTTTATTACGTTTTACGGAACCCTAAACACAGGGGTTGGTGATAAAAGGGTAAAAATTTAGGGTTGTATGTATTTTTTAACGCCACATTATAAAAAAATAAAACAAAAAAAATTGACCAAAAATTTAAAAAAAAATGTTTGGGGTGAACAACCCCTAACACTTAGGGGTATGAAAAATAGCTAGTAGCCGATTCTCAGACCTACTGAATATGCATATAAAATTTGGTAAAAATCAGTAAAGCCGTTTCGGAGGAGTAAGGAAACAAACACTGTGACACGAGAATTTTATATATAAGATATTTTTTTTAACATTTATAGGTTTACACTTGACCACCATCTCGCCTGATGTTAAGCGACGATGCGATCTACTATGGAACGTGCTTACCTAGAAGAAACCGATTCACTCTCGATTTGAAGACACCAAGATTGTAACCATCGGGGAAAACCCACTCAGGCAACGCATTCCACAACCTAGACGTTATTATCACAAACGTGGAGTCAAATCTCTTCGTCCGTGTTTTTGGAACGTCAACCATGAAACGATGTCGCCTAAAATCCTACTGATATTATAAGTTGTTAAGGTTTGAAAAGTGGATTACTTAAGTGCCGGTAATTGGTAATTAAACGTAAACATCATAGTGACGTCATTCCAGACAAACTTTGCACAAAAAATAGTTTAAAGCTACACATTCTGCAACTACATCGCTTCGAAGCAAAGACTAAGTGAGACGGAACATTATTAACTAATAATCATCGATTTTTTCGCGAGATTATCAAGACGTTTTGGAAGAAAAGCACCGACAAAACATTGAGACTAAGTAGAGAGATACTCTGTTTCATTACACGCAAAACATGGAAGACCAATTTCAACTGTTATTTAACAACATGAAAATCGAAATGCAGAAACAAACAACTGAATTAACTAAAACAATACTAGATAAAATGGATGAAAAACTGAAACCACTGCTAGAGGAAAACAAGATATTAAAAATAAAAGTGGAAAACATTGAAAAAAAAGTCGAACGATTAGAGAGAGAAAATAGAAAAAATAATATAATAATTCACGGGTTGCCAGAAAATGAGAAATCGACAATGGATTTAATAAATAATATTAAAAAGTGCATTTTAGAAGAATTAGACGTGACTATTGAAGATTATGAAATAAATAAAATTCATCGTATTGGCATGAAGAAAAATGACAGTCCGAGACCCACGCTTCTTTCATTTGTAAATGAGTGGAAAAAACAGGAAATTATGAGAAAAAAGAAGAATTTTAAAGAGTTGTATGTTACTGAAGATTACCCAAAAGAAATTCTAGAAATAAGAAAATCACTACAAACCAAACTAATAGAAGAAAGAAACAAAGGAAAATTCGCATACATAAAATATGATAAACTTATTGTTAAGGAAAATACAAGAGTCATAGACAAGAGAAAGAGAGAGTTGTCAACCTCACCACAAATTAGTCAGCAACCAAGAAAACAACAAACAACCAATTCTTTCAAAACCAACAGAACCAACGCATTCGATATGATGAGAAACCGATCTAACTCTCTTACACCAATCCCATCAACATCAAAGCAATAGCAACAAGCTACCGACGATCGGAAACAAAAAAGTAACAGTTATGAAATGAAAATTAAACAACCTCCCCCAAGCCGGCTGGTCCCCGTGGGGGAAAGAGACCAAAACCCTCCAGCAAACACTAAAACAGCAACTAACGAAAGAAAACAATCACCACAAACCCTCTATATCGGGACATTTAACGTAAGATCTCTGGCTACGACAATACAATTTATGGAACTAACATACCTATTACAAAAAATTAAAATCGATGTACTACGATGCAGAGGTTAGAAGAATGGGCTGTGTTATAGAAGAACACGAAAGTTACATCTTCTGTTACAAAGGCGTAACACGCGGCTTACACGGAGTTGGATTTTTAGTTAAAAAAGAGCATAAAAATAGAATAGTGAATTTCTCAGCCTTCTCAGATCGAGTTGCACTGTTGAAAATGAAACACGAAAGCCAAATTTTTACAATAATTCAAGTTTACGCACCAACAGAAAAGGCTACTGAAGAAGAAATTAACTCGTTCTACGAAATTCTACGTACAGCGCAACAACAAGCAGAAGGAAATGTCCTTTTAATCGGTGATTTTAATGCAAAAATTGGCCAGCCGATAACAAAAGACAATGACAATTTTGTTCTGGGTAAATTCAGATACGGAAATAGAAACCAGAGGGGAGAGAGATTAATTCAATATGCTATGGAACATAAAATGTCAATTATGAACACCTTCTTTAAAGCACGAAAAAACCGTAAATGGACCTGGCTTTCCCCCTGCGGCAATATAAAAAACGAAATTGATTTTATTCTCTCGAACCACCCAAAGCAAATAAGAAATGTAGAAGTATTACATGGCTTTGGTTATAGATCTGATCATCGCTTAGTTAGATGTACTTACGTATTAGATAAAGGCAAAAAGAGTAGAACATCATTTAAAATACAAATTAAGCCGCTAAAAACACAAAAAGATATATCGTCATACTTATTGAACCTCAAAACCAACCTCAGTCAACTGGATACACAACAAGATGAAGATGATGATATTCAAGCTTTCTACAATAAACTGGTTAACGTTATCAAAAACAGCCTCGCACGTAATCAGAATAACAAAGAAATAAGGACCATCGTGAAAATCATTACTAAATCTACGCAAGTTCTTATAACTAGACGAAACGATCTCTTGAAAGTAAATCATAAAACCAGAGAAATGAAGGAAGAGTTGAGCAGTTTATTCAAAAGTACAAGTAAAGCAATAAACAAGGATTATAAAAATCATAGAAACAAAGTAATCGAAGCTAATCTGAGAAAATACAGAAGCACGAAAAAAGCCTACAAAAAGCTGGAAACCCACAAAAACTGGATTCAAAATCTAAAAACAAAATCAAAAGAAACCAAGACCAGAGAAGACATCATGAAGTGCGCTACAAACTTTTATAAAAAGCTCTATCAAAAAACATCAAGCTTAGTGTACTACTCTGTTTGTACTTCAACCGACGAAACAATGGATAATTCTCAAGACAGGAACGACCTACCACCAGTGGATGTCAGGGAAGTCATCAGACACATTCAAAAACTCAAAACGGACAAAAGCCCTGGCCCGGATGGCATACAAAACGAAGCCCTAAAAGCTGGAGTTCTTTTGTTAGCCGGCCCACTTACATATCTCTTTAACAATGTTCTGAATACAGGAAAGGTGCCGGAACAGTGGAAAAGGTCTGATATAATCCTTCTTTATAAGAAGGGAGACCCTGAAGATATCGCTAACTATCGCCCTATAAGCCTTCTTTCATGTGTTTACAAACTGTTTACTTCAATATTACAAACCCGGTTGAGCCCACAAATTGACAGACTTCAAGCTGTAGAACAGGCGGGGTTCCGTTCAGGATTTTCCACAACTGACCACATACAGGTACTACAACAAGTGATAGAGAAATATAAAGAACATAACAGAGCACTATATATAGCTTTTATCGATTATGCTAAGGCATTCGACACAATCTGTCATGATGCTATCTGGGAAGCGCTAAATAAATGTCACATAAACAATAAATACACAAAAGTACTTAAAAACATCTATAAAGACAGCATAAGTCAAGTCAAACTAGAGAAAAGAGGTCCTGATATACCAATATGCAGAGGAGTTAGACAAGGCGACCCCCTTTCACCAAAACTGTTTATAGCCGTATTGCAAAACATTTTCGATAATCTCAACTGGGAGTCTGAAGGAATTAGAGTCAATCGAGACCGACTTACTCATCTCAGATTTGCGGATGATATTGTTTTATTCGCAGAAACAAAAAGTGGACTACAAACAATGATAAATACCCTGAATATGGAAAGCGAAAAAGTGGGTCTTGAAATTAACGAGAATAAAACCAAATTATTGACAAATAGCCACACACATACGATAAACTTGAACGGAAAGGCACTTGAATATGTGAACAACTATGTATATTTGGGAAAACAAATTTCATTCGATGATAAGAATGAAGAACAAGAGGTCGAACGCCGTATCAACATGAGTTGGAAAAAGTTTTGGTCCTTGAAGGAAATTCTGAAAGCGAAATTTCCCCCACATCTGAAGAAAATAGTCTTGGATACCTGTGTTCTACCCACTCTCACTTATGGATGTCAAACATGGACATATAACACAAAAATAAAATCTAAAATAGTTACTTGTCAAAAAGCAATGGAGAGAAGTATACTAGAAATAAGGAGACTTGATAAAATAAAAAGCAGACACATAAGAAAAAAAACAAAAGTGATAGATGCCTTACAGTACGCTCTTAAACAGAAGTGGAGGTGGACAGGACACATAGGAAGATGCTCAGATAAAAGATGGACTTTACAAACAACTATATGGGAAGGACCAACAGGAAAAAGGAGTCGAGGGCGGCCTAGGAAAAGGTGGATAGAAGATATAAATGCTATAACAGGAAACAATTGGAGAAAGATGGCGATGGACAGAGAGGTGTGGAACAAGCTGGAGGAGGCCTTTACCCAAGAAGGGGTTCCGATCGATGAAGAAGGTAGCAACAACAGTGACTAAAACTTAATGAATTTATATTTATATTATTTTTAAATTTTTATTCAATTTTAATTTTTAATGAAATGAAAAATGTAAATTTATTTTTTTTATGAAAAATTTATTAGATTTAATATGCATGTAAATATTTAAGATTGGAAATAAATGGGCTTTATTATTATTATTTATTATAAGTGACAATATTTGAATGTTGGGGTTTTTGTTGCTCGGTCGCGTCGTAACGTCTGAATGGATCATGTTATAATAGGGTACAATCCTCAAAAAAACTAAGTAGCCCGTTAGTTAGATTGCCAAAAAATATTGTACACGTGTTTTTTAGGGTTCCGTAAAACGTAAAAACGGAACCCTTATAGATTCGTCATGTCTGTCTGTGTGTCTGTCTGTCCGTCCGTATGTCACAGCCACTTTTTGCCGAAGCTATGAGCCCTACACTGTTGAAACTTGGTAAGTAGATGTATTCTGTGAACCGCATTAAGAATTTAACAAAAAAATAAAAAAATAAATTAGGGTTGCCCCCCATACTGAGAACTGAAACTCAAAAATAGTTTTTTCATCAAACCTACACGTGTGGGGTGTCTATCGATAGGTCTTCAAAAATGATGTTGAGGTTTCTAAAATCATTTTCGCCTACACTGAATAATTTGGGCGAGAGACACTTCCAAAGTGGTAAAATGTGTGTCCCCCCCCCTTTAACTTCTAAAGTAAGAGAATGAAAAATCTAAAAAAAATATATGATGTACACTACCATGTAAACTACCAACGAAAATTATTTTGAACTCGATCTGATTAGTAGTTTTTTTTGTACGTCATAAATACACTATTATTGAATCTTCGATCAAAGTTACAAGGAACTACAAGAACTATGTGTACTATGTATATTATGTTACTTTCTGCAACGGAACCCTTCATGGGCGAGTCCAACTCGCACTTGGCCACTTTATTATTTTGTTTCACAAACAAAAAAAAAATTGGGAGTCATAGGAGCTGCCGATAGAAGTGAAAACTTATAACTCAGAATTTGAAACCTACTTCGGAAACTACACGGGTGTACCGGATGGCGTGGCCTGACCATCATGGCATGGCCATCTAGAAATGCGTTAGCATTTTCCATTGGCTCACGCATTCCTAGATGGTCATGCCGTGATGGTTAGGCCACGCCCTTTCAGCATTTCCCATTGGTTGACGCATTTCTGGATGGTCGTGGCCCCGAGTTTATCCGAAGATTTCTTATCATACCCGAGCGTGACGCCAGTGACGCTAGAATAAAATTCACACCCCACGAAAAATCTGTCTAAAAGCGCGCGTGCGCGATCAAAAAGCGCCAAAAGAAGTTTTCACTTCGAAATACTTGGGAGGTGTCAAGGGACATTCTGATGGAACGAAGTTGTACAAAATATTGCAACTCTTTACTGTTTCTGTTGCCCTGGTACTGGTACCTAGGGGCAAACGCAACTCTTTTATATTTCTGTTGTCCTGGTATCTGGAGATAAACGCTGGGCTGTTGGAGGTAGGTAATCCAAACTCTTTACTGTTTCTGTTGCCCTGGTACCTACCTGGCCGTTTTTACCAAGTTCACCCGAAGATTACATATCCGATCCGATCCATTATCATATCCAAGCGTGACGATTGATGAATCCATTTCACAGCCCACGAAAATTCTGTCTATGGCGCGCCTAAAGAAGTTTTCACTTCAAAAATGACGAAGATACAGCGCTTCGAAGTTTCGTGTGACGTCATTTGTGAGTATGATTTTTGCTCACGAGTGACGTCGCGACCCCCCACTCTCGAAGTTTGATGGTCTATATCTTTGACAATTTTTAATATTATGAAAAAACAAAAAATACGTGTCCAATATTTTTCCATGATATAGCTGACGGACTAATTAAGATGGTGTATTTTTGACCCAGTCCGGTACCCTATTAGGAAAACAATTAAATTATTGGCTATTATAACAAACACATGGGCTACTTTTTATCACGGAAAAATAACGGGCATGGGAACTAAACAGCAAGGCCGCAGTGCGCTGCTAGTATATAAATATACAAGCAACAACAACAACTGTTTTTAACCGACATCCAAAAAGGAGGATTATGTTAGGATTAGGCTTATGAGGATTATGTTAGGACTAGCTGAACGCGCGTGCGTTGCTACGCCATCTATCGAAAATTGGTCGCACCAATTCAAATTTTGAACAAATTCGGAGACTTTAGGTTCTAATGATGCACCCTTTAAAATAAGCTATCAAATTCTGAGTTATAAGTTTACACTTCTATCGGCAGTTCCTATGACTGCCAATTAATGTTTTTATGTATGTTTCCTGATTACTAGATAACGCCCAGACCGATTTCAGCCTAATTCGTTAAAACGGTTGGTACGACGTGATTGAGAAACAAACATCGAAATATCCAAACACTGATATTTATAATATTAGCAGGATTGGTAAGGAAATAAAAATGTCGAATTTCCCAAAATTCGGACCAAAATCTCGAGCGCTCTCGACTCTACCCTGTGCCCACAAAGAGTTCCATAGTCAGCCAACATGGCGGCTAGCTGATGAATTGCAGATGAGCCACTCCGCAGATTGGGGCTATCTGTCTCCCGGGCATACGAGCGCGGACGACGCGACTGCCCATCGGAGAGAAATGGTAATTTATTTTTTCCGAAAAAAACAGATTTAAAATTGATTAAACTCAGTCACTCAGACACTTGACTATAATTATTAAACTAAACGCACTGTTTTAATGAACAGCGAGGTAGTACAAATACGTCGTCCAGGTAAACAGTTTTTAGGTTTTTGTTGATTCTTCAAAAACCACTACATACAATTTCAATAAAAGAACTTCGGCCCTGAAATTGCCCAATTTGTCAAAGAAAATATCTAAATCCGTTTACAGTATACCGTTCATAAGTTCAACGGATCGCTGCGTGGGCGCGTTGTGGCCACGCACGGTCCGCAGCCCCGGCGGTGGCGCCTCCTCTAAAGCCACCTTGCTTATATGGAGGCACCTCTAAAGTATGATGTACCAAACAAAAGAAATGATCACCAAAATCGATTCACAATTAGCGGAGTTATCGCATACACACACAAAAACCCTACAACCGAATTGCGATCTCCTCCTTTTTTGAAATCGGTTGTATAGTGACATCGATTCGTGTGTAACGTTCAAAAGACGACTAGTATTTTAGTGCAGAAAGATTTTTTTTTAAAACTATTATAGATTTACACTTGACCGCCATCTCGCCTGATGTTAAGCGACGATGCGGTTCACAATGGACGTTGCAGTCAAATCGAAAATGAACCTAGAATTACCAGTTTACACTCTTTTGAAGGATGGTAACCATCGGCAACGTTATCGCAACAGCCTAGACGTTTTTGTCACACATTTAGAGTCAAACCTCTTTGTCCGAGTCTCGTCAGACCTACCGTAAATTAGTTCTAGTAGTAGCTGGACAAAGCCGAGGATAAGACTGAATGGCGTGCCACGGTGTGTCTAGTGTAGGCTGATGATAAAATAAGATTACGCTTTTTCAAAACTGGCGACATTGAAAATTGTTTCGGAAGCATCGTCAACACGCCGCTGTTCCACAAAGTTTTAAACATGACCGTCATGTTGGAAGGATTATGTGATACGATTGCGACTCACAATAACAAATCAAGGGGCACTAGTATCTATTTCTGTACACATTTGTTCCTGAATGAACTATCGTATTTATCGTTACCCTGCTGTATTTGTTCCTTAAATTATATTTGAGCCCAGCACAGCGTGTTTACATCCCGTTTCAAAATGGATAGATTAGTTTGTAGTCTGTGCCTCGTGCAGGTGTGACCAGCAACACCGGTAACAACCGCGTGAGTTATAGGTACCGTGAGTATTCGATCTTTCCTGTTTCCGATAAAAGGTTGGCAAAGTGTGTTCTATATATTTTCAGATACTAAATGAAGCTGAGGTGGCCTAATGATTAGAAAGGTGTTATTCACAATTTTTGACGTGACAACGTCTTATAATTCTATGAAGCCGGCTGCACGCCCGCAAAACATGACGTTATGTAACGTTACCGCCGTTACCTCGCCGCCGGCGTTACCTCGCTCTAAGGCGTAGTTGTCACGTTCAACTAACGTCAGTAACCCGACTTTACAGACAACCATTTTTTGCTTTGAATCGCGCCTGGGCGTTTTCACAAAATGGCACCTCTTGGCACTTGTCACTTTTAGGAACATTCTATTATGCGACTACATTTTACACATCGATGTAAACCACTGGATGTGCTCTCCCAAACTTTAGACACACGGAATTATGTCATCGTTGCGAAGAGTAAGCTCATTATTTCCGTTCTAGTCGGTTGCACCAAGCGGTGAACGCCGGTCGATTTTACCTATCACTATTCGTTGTCAACGACCAAAATAAGTAGAACCATATCCCGCCGCTAGCGATTCTGGGGGTCAAGTAGATTGGTTGTGTGTAAACCACTTACGCTACACAGAGAGACGCATTTTATTACCAACTAGCGGCCCGCTCCGGCTTCGCTCGAATAATAACCTAGATATCAACTGCAGCGCCATCTGCCGTAGCCTATGTTACTCGGGAATAATGTAGCTTTCCAAAGGTGAAAGAATTTTTGAAATCGGTCCAGTAGTTTCGGAGCCTGTTCATTACAAACATACAAACATACAAAAATAGGTACAAATCTTTCATCTTTATAATCTTATATATAAAATTCTCGTGTCACAGTGTTTGTTTCCTTACTCCTCCGAAACGGCTTTACTGATTTTAACCAAATTTTTTTTATACGCATATTCTGTAGGTATGAGAATCGGCTACTAGCTATTTTTCATACCCCTAAGTGACAAGGGTTGTTCACTAAGGCAAAACAACGTTTGCGGGGTCAGCTAGTATTAGTATAGATTAGCTGTTACCCGCGACTTCGTCCGCGCGAAATAAATACTAAGGTAGCTCAGGCAGTAGGTACTTATTTGTACACCCACACACATTTACGGTTACTAAAAACAGCTTTTATTAAAACAATTTTATACAATTTCATCAAAATAGGTTTGAAGGTCTAAGAGATATTCGTCCCCCATTTCAACTACAATTTTATCCCCATACAGTTCGAAATTACAAAATTGATGGAACAAACATGTAATTGCTTTGTGTCAAGTGTCTAGATACAAAATTTGACATATTTGAAAATTAACAATTTTCATACAACCGTTCATCCCTTGTTTCACCCTCTAAGGGTTGAATTTCGCAAAACCCCGTCTTAGCAAGCGCCTACGTGCTAAAAGGGACCTCCATGCAAAATTTCAGATTCCTAGCATTTGTAGTTTCTGAGATTCCTTGACGAGTGACCTTTCGCTTTTATATATATAGACTAGCTGACCCCGCAAACGTTGTTTTGCCTTAGTGAACAACCCTTGTCACTTAGGGGTATGAAAAATAGCTAGTAGCCGATTCTCATACCTACAGAATATGCATATAAAATTTGGTTAAAATCAGTAAAGCCGTTTCGGAGGAGTAAGGAAACAAACACTGTGACACGAGAATTTTATATATAAGATTTCAAGGTGCGCAGGGCACATCTATTGGTTTATATGGATAATTTTATTCCAAATTTGTTTTTTAACAGTAAAATTTGTTTCTAACAAATGTTCTAACATTGGTTTCGAAACAAACATAAAGATAGTAGCTTTATGTTTGTTTCGAAACCAATGTTACTACTGTAAAACCAATTTGGTACAAAATCTGGTCTCAAAACGGAATGTCTAGAAAAGTGCCAAGTGTCAAAGGTATACATTTTTTGAAAATGTATACCCCTCTTGAGTGTGCCTGCACTTTTGAGTGTATCAAGACTTTCTACAACGTCTGGCATTCTGCGTAGTGATTCTGAACCCAGTCGGATTGATCTCTACAGGGAATCAAACCTCCCGGACTTTCGTCTTAAAGCCGGGTCACACACAGCGATCCGACAGCGATAGCGATAGCGATACGAAGCGATAGCGGTCCGTAGCACATCACACAGGGCGACCGCCCGCTGCCCGCGGCGGGAAGGTGGCGAGAACGTAGCCGGTGTGACACCAAAAGCGATCCAATTGTTGTCCAAATGTTGTATTTAAGACCGCAATAAAGTCGAATCAAATTTGTGAAAAATATTTTAAGACAGTTTCATCAATATACTAAGCTCTACGATTTTTATGTTACGGTACCTTTGTTTTGGTTTTCTACACTTCTCTGTGAAACGCACTATATCGCACGATTACGTTGTAAAAAAATACAACTCGTGAGATCGGATCGCTATCGCTACGGTATCGCTACGCTATCGCTTTCCCTGTGTGACAGCTTGTACCGACTGCCGTAGAATACAGCGCCCGCGGCAGCCGCCCGTCCCGCGCTGCGGCGCGATATTCCCGCAAAGCGATCTCCTGTTTGTCGTCCGAATCTTCTCGCGCGGGAGAGCGTATCGTATCGGATCGCGCCCGCTTGCTGTGTGACAGGTTGCATACAAATTCGAACATTACAAAAAAATTGGTTGCCTGTAAAGTCGGTATACGGGCGAAAGTTTTACGTGACAACGACTTTGAGTGGTAAAAGCGAATCGGCGACTCGGGCATGGTTAGCCCGCCTAAGAGCGAGAGAGACAGACATAAAAAGTGAAAGGCACGCGTCCCTCTCACTCGCTATCATTGTGAGCGCATAACGTGAGCGGAGCGTAACGCAGTTTCTTGAAGTGTCACCCGGCAAACCAATTTATAAGACGTTGTCACGTCAAAATCCCGTCCCGCGTCGCTATCGCTTTCTCGCGGCGGGAGCCTCTGTGTGTCCCGGCTTTTATTCGTTTAGGATAACAGAGACAAGGATTGTCATTACGAATTTGAGTCATTCGAATTGCGTACAGAATCAGTACCCTCATTTACTTTGCAAGTTTCCAAACTATGTTTTCTCATAGTCTCTGTATACTTTTGGTTATTTACTTTATTTATTTTGGGTTATTTAAGTAATACCTACACTTTTTAGGGTTCCGTAAAACGTAAAAACGGAACCCTTATAGATTCGTCATGTCTGTCTGTCCGTCCGTATGTCACAGCCACTTTTAGCCGAAACTATGAGAACTACACTGTTGAAACTTGGTAAGTAGATGTATTCTGTGAACCGCATTAAGATTTGAACAAAAAAAAATTAAAATAAAGTGGCCAAGTGCGAGTTGGACTCGCCCATGAAGGGTTCCGTTGCAGCAAGTAACTTAATATACATAGTACACATAGTACACATAGTTCTTGTAGTTCGTTGTAACTTTGGTCGAAGTTTCAATAATAGTGTATTTATGACGTACTAAAAAAAAACTACTCATCAGATCGAGTTCAAACTAATTTTCGTTGGTAGTTTACATGGTACTGTACATCATATATTTTTTTTAGATTTTTCATTCTCTTACTTCAGAAGTTAGAGGGGGGGGGACACACATTTTACCACTTTGGAAGTGTCTATTGCGCAAATTATTCAGTGTAGACGAAAATGATTTTAGAAACCTCAACATCATTTTTGAAGACCTATCGATAGACACCCCACACGTGTAGGTTTGACGAAAAATATTTTTTTGAGTTTCTGTTCTCAGTATGGGGGGCAACCCTAATTTTTTTTATTTTAATTTTTTTGTTCAAATCTTAATGCGGTTCACAGAATACATCTACTTACCAAGTTTCAACAGTGTAGTTCTCATAGTTTCGGCAAAAAATGGCTGTGACATACGGACGGACAGACAGACAGACAGACAGACAGACAGACAGACAGACATGACGAATCTATAAGGGTTCCGTTTTTACGTTTTACGGAACCCTAAAAAGATAAATTAGGGTTGCTCCCCATACTGAGAACTGACTCTCAAAAAAAATTTTTTCATCAAACTTACACGTGTGTAGTGTCTATCGATAGGTCTTTAAAAATGATGTTGAGGTTTCTAAAAACATTTTCGTCTACACTGAATAATTTGCGCGAGAGACACTTCCAAAGTGGTAAAATGTGTGTCCCCCCCCCTCTAACTTCTAAAGTAAGAGAATGAAAAATCTAAAAATAAGGAGCCAAGTGCGAGTTGGACTCGCCCATGAAGGGTTCCGTTCCAGCAAGTAACATAATATACATAGTACACATAGTTCTTGTAGTTCGTTGTAAGTTTGATCGAAGTTTTAAGAATAGTGTATTTATGACGTACTAAAAAAAAACTACTCATCAAATCGAGTTCAAACTAATTTTCGTTGGTAGTTTTCATGGTAATGTACATCATATATTTTTTTTAGTTTTTTCATTCTCTTACTTTAGAAGTTAGAGGGGGGGGGACACACATTTTACCACTTTGGAAGCGTCTCTCGCGCAAGTTATTCAGTGTAGACAAAAATTATATTAGAAACCTCAACATCATTTTTTAAGACCTATCGATAGACACCCCACACGTGTAGGTTTGATGAAAAAAACATTTTTGAGCTTCAGTTCTCAGTATGGGGGGCACCCCTAATTTTTGTTTTTTTTTAAAACTTTTGTAAAAATCTTAATGCGGTTCACAGAATACATCTACTTACCAAGTTTTAACAGTGTAGTTCTCATAGTTTCGGCAAAAAGTGGCTGTGACATACGGACGGACAGACAGACAGACAGACAGACAGACAGACAGACAGACAGACAGACATGACGAATCTATAAGGGTTCCGTTTTTATGTTTTACGGAACCCTAAAAATATAATAATGTACATTACCATGTAAACTACCAACGAAAATTAGTTTGAACTCGATCTGATGAGTAAATTTTTTTTAGTACGTCATAAATACACTATTACTAGCTGACCCCGCAAACGTTGTTTTGCCTTAGTGAACAACCCTTGTCACTTAGGGGTATGAAAAATAGCTAGTAGCCGATTCTCATACCTACAGAATATGCATATAAAATTTGGTTAAAATCAGTAAAGCCGTTTCGGAGGAGTAAGGAAACAAACACTGTGACACGAGAATTTTATATATAAGATTGAAACTTCGATCAAAGTTACAACGAACTACAAGAACTATGTATATTATGTTACATGCTGCAACGGAAGCCTTCATGGGCGAGTCCAACTCGCACTTGGCCTCTTTATTTATAGATGATGTCAGAAAAATTAGAAATTGTTTTTGTGATCAATTTTAGATACTTTTAGAATATGTTTTATTACCATAATTCTAAGACACTTTTTAGGATACTTATAGGTTGTTATGAATTATGATGACCAGGACGAACGTCCTAGACTCGCGGAGAGCGGCTTTTAGGATACTTGTATGATACTGTTTGGATATTTTTAGGATACCTTTAGTTTACTTTTAGTATACGTGTAGGTTACTTTTAGGATATTTTAGGTTACTTTTAGGATACTTTTAGAGGATACTTCTAGAATATTTTAGGGATACTTTTAGGATACTTCTAGGATACTTTTAAGGTACTTTTAGGATACTTTTAAGATACTTTTAGAATACTTTTCGAATACTTTACGATTTTTTTTAAATACGTTTAAGATACATTTTTAATCTACTTACCGACGGTGGTGAGCAGCATATTGTCGAGCAGGAGCGCGATGGCCACGATGACCAGGACCAGTTTCCTGGACTCGCGCAGCGCGGCGATGCGCGCGCGCCACCCGTACCCGTCCGATGCGGCGCCCATCTTGTAGCTAGTCTGAGGAACAGAGGATAATAAGTCTTTAGCATAATAGTTAGCCTGGGGAAGTAGGTACCATACCATACCTTTTACATTTCGGCATAATAGTGACCCTGGCGAAATACCATATCATACCTTTGTCAGTTATTCTACTGCCAAGCAGTAATGTGTAAGCGTTACTGTGTTCCGGTCTGAAGGGCAATGTTTAAGAGAAATTACTTGGCTTGGAGATGTAATGTTGGATCGTTGGGTGACGAGCGCAGTGGAGTGCTAGGTAATGATTTGGACTCTTCATGTTCTAATGATTGCGTGTCGCTGTGCTGTTATGTTGCAGGCATGTTGCTTACCATCAGGCACATGTCCTGCTAGTCTCGTCACTCTATGCTTTAAAAAAATGTTTGCCTGTAAAGTCGGTTTACTGACGATAGAACGTGACAACGTCTTAAGAAAATACTGATGGAATGGTAGCATTTTTCAAAAGAAAATTTTAATTTCATTTGTTTAATAGATTTGTATGTAAAAAGTAATCAGTAGAATTTAGTCATTTTCAATCAAAACAATGCAAAAAAGCTTTTAGATGCCGGGGATCGAACCCGGGGCATTACACATGCAAAGCGAACGCTCTACCACTGAGCTACATCCCCACTTAAAATATCGTCCGATACAACCCTTCGTTGAGTTCTTCTTGCGTACTTGAGGGGGAGGAAGCTTGAAATTGGCGGGGGGTGGGGAGTGTCCGTTCTATCTATATTATCTATTCTATGCCGGAGTTCATCAAATTGGACGCTTTATGGATTATTAATAATCTACTTCCGGAAATATCTAATGATAAATACTTAAAAGCTTATGACGATTTTGATCAATAGAAAACAACAAGAAGAGTGAATTGTCTCGCACACGATATGAAAAGTAGAGTATTCACCTCAGGCATTACCAGGCCCATTACACAAGGCAGTGCTTTACTCCCTTGGTGAATAATCTACTATTAAATCATAGTTACGCTCGATAATTATTTCGATTGAATAGTAAAGCCATCGATTTTTTACTCATCGTGAAATAGTTCTGTTAACTTATTGTTTTAATTTTGTCAATTATAGCATAACCTACAATCGCTGCACTAGCGGACCGATGCTATTCATTTTAATGATGAAAGCACGAATATTCGACAATATATCACTGAATATATAATTAATATCGACAGAATCATTACCTTTATCGCTGTAATTATCGTTGCTTCACTTTTCACTTTTCACTGCACTTGATTTCATATTCAGTGAAATCATAATGTTTTTGTTTTATTATTTTCATGATCTATCATCTATCATTTCAACCGAATAAAAAAAATCTGGTAATACAATTCATAATCTGCATCTGCCATCTATCGCATTAGAACAGCGGAAGTAAGCTCCGCGCCATCACTGAAGTCCTATGGCGAAATTATTGAACTAAGCCATTATTATCTATATATATAAAAGCGAAAGGTCACTCATCAAGGAATCTCAGAAACTACAAATGCTAGGAATCTGAAATTTTGCATGGAGATCCCTTTTAGCACGTAGGCGCTCGCTAAGACGGGGTTTTGCGAAATTCAACCCCTAAGAGGGTTAAACAAGGGATGAACGGTTGTATGAAAATTCGTGATTATCAAAGTCATCAAATTTTGTATCTAGACACAAGATACGAAGCAATTAAATGTTCTATCAATTTAGTCATTTCGAACTATGCGGGGGTGAGCTTGGGGTTGAAATGGGGGATGAATGTCGGTATGGAAGTTCTCAACCGTTGAAGATAGAACCATGAAACTCTGTATATAGACATTCGACACGAAGCAAACGAGTCTTTGTAATTTGAATTTCTAATTTCTAACTGTACGGGGGTGAAATTGAGGTTGAAATGGGGTATGTATGTCAATATGAAAATTCCTAACCGCTGAAGATAGGACCATGAAACTCTGTATATAGACACTTGACACGAAACAAACGAATGTTTGTGCTAGAAATTTTGTAATTTCGAACTGTATGGGGATGAAATTGGAGTTGAAATGGGGGACGAATATCTTTTATGCTTTCAAACCTAAACAACTGAACCGATTTTGATGAAATTGTATGAAAGTGTTATTATAAGCTGTTTTTAGTAACCGTAAATGTGTCTGGGTACAAAAATAAGTACTGTCCGAGTTACCTTAGTCCTAATTTCGCGCGGACGAAGTCGCGGGTTACAGCTAGTAATATCATAAGTTTCATCTGTCATTGTAGAATACGACAGTGGCTCCTTTCGCCAACGGTCATGAGTGGTGGCGCGGACTCTATAATATGATGTCATCTAGCGGCAAGTAGCTGGTAAACTACTGCCGCTAGATGGCATTATCATTTTTGAAAATAAAATGTTCTCTGTACAAATTCTAATCATATAATTTCATATAAATTTTTAAACTGTCTTCCATTTCAATGCATTTAAAATATAATATACGTATATTTCCTAGCTAATAGACACTTTCCTGTGTGTCAAAAATAGTTCCTATTCGCCGGCAATCAACGCAACATGCGATGGAAGTTTCATACAATGTTGTTACGACCGATACAGTATAGATGGCGCTAAAACAATATTTTTTAAATCACTCATATCTTCAATTGATGTTTATAACAAATTGTTACATACTAAAATAATTAACTGTTGTTTTTTTTTCAGATATTTGTTAGACAACGCGATTATTATAAAAGGCCGCCGTGTTTTAGACATCGGAGCCGTCTTTTATTCCGCTTTTATTGATAGTCGTTGTCAAATTGTCCTGTATTTAAAATTGTTTTGCTTTACAAAAAGTAATCAGTAGAATTTAGTCATTTTCAATCAAAACAATGGAAAAAGAAAATTTTAATTTAGTTTGTTTAATAGATTTGTATGTAAAAAGTAATCAGTAGAATTTAGTCATTTTCAATCAAAACAATGCAAAAAAGCTTTTAGATGCCGGGGATCGAACCCGGGGCATTTCACATGCAAAGCGAACGCTCTACCACTGAGCTACATCCTCGCTTGAACTACTGGTCGAAATAATTAATACAACTGTAACAAGGTAACGACCGACGGTCGTTACCTTCCAAGGTAACGCTACATGACGTCATGTTTTGCGGGCGTGCAGTCGGCTTCATCGAATTATAAGACGTTATCACGTCAAAAAATGTTGTAAACGGAGACTACATTATTCGGTAACAATCCGATAGTGACGCCGCATTTGAGCGGTGGTGACATAGAAATACTAAATTACTCATAAATTGTTGAAACAACAGGACGCGAGTGTTAAGATATCGAGTTACTATTCTTAGACACTACAAAGTACGATTAATGTGTGAATGTCAAGGCAATGACTATTTTAAGGTTGAACAGATTAATTTATACAGTCTCTTCTAGGTAAGCGCGTTCCGTGGTAGACTGAGACAGAGAGGTTTCGGGAAAAACTAAAATATCATCGAAGTAAGTTAGTTTTAGATTTTCGTTGATTTATCAAAAACCACTGCACTGATTTCGATAAAATTAATATAGAACCTTGATGATCTACCAAATAAATAAAACTATCAAAATCGATTCACAATTGGCGGAGCTATCAAGTGACCTACAAAAAAAACTGTAACTGGCGATAGAAGCAAAAACTCAGAATTTATATAGCTAAAATTCATATATAGACTTTGGAAAATACACGGGTGAAACCCGAGGGCGTGGCCCGAGGCCGAGTGGCGCGAGGGCATTTCTAGATAGCCAGTAGGAAATGCTGACGCATTTCTAGACGGCCAATGGCCATGGTCCCGAATTCACCCGAAAACTTCTTTTCATTTCTGAGCGTGACGATTCAATTCACACGAAAAATCTGTCTGTGGCGCGCCAATAGAAGTTTTCACTTCAAAAACTGTATTTGCCCATTTTAAAACCATAATATAACTCTTAGTAAGAAGCGCGCGCGCATCCTTAAACGCTCGATAAATGAAGTGCCGACGCGCATAGAGCTAAAACAATGGTAGAGAAGACAGCAAGAAGTATTTTTTTTTGGAAATATACTTAATGAATTTTAACAAAACTTGTACCAAACCAGTAACCTGTTTCTATTACATCCACTACATTAGCTTCATCTTTACGAAACCGAGACGAGACGAGTAGGGCATGTGCCTGATGGTAAGCAACATGCCTGCCACATAACAACACAGTGACACGCATCTATTGGAACATTTATTGTAAGTTATGATGTAAATTTCAACTTCTGCTGGCGATTGACAATGACATACTGTTTGGATTTACTTTTTTTAATCATATTGACCAAATTGTTTTAATTATAATCTTTTATTTGCAATCAATCTGATGACACTATAAATAAATTTTTGCATACCTCTCACGAGGAAAACATAATGGACCTAATTGTATAATGACATCAAATTTATCTACATATTATGTTTACGCAAATAAACTTAATTTCATTTCATTTCATTAAAAGTTCAAATAAAAAAAAACCTCACTGCACTGCGCTCGTCACCCAGAGATCGAAGGTGTTATATCTCTAAGCCCTGTAATTTCTTTGGAAACATTGCCCTTCAAACCGGAACACAGTAATGTTAGCACACTACTGCTTGGCGGTAGAATAACTGGCTAAGGTGTGGTACTTCTCCAGGCGGACCCTGCCAAGAGCCCTACCACTACTACATACTATATGCAAAGGTGTTTATTAACAATAACAGTGTCGCGAGTCGTTTTTCTCATCTTAAAGAAATGCGCAATAAAAGTTCCACTTCAATTTATCATAACACAAAATCTTATTCCACAAATAATTTTACGCATTTAAAACCCTAAACGAAATAAATTAAATCCTTAAATGCGATGATAAAACTCAAATTAATTTAAAAGTACTGAAACGACCCCGCCGGTAGTGGCTCCATATTGTGCGGCCGCGTCTCGTTAGCGCCTCTCATTTCCGCCGGCCATCTTGCATTGTCAAGCGTGCTTTTGTCGTTGGGGAATTTTTAATTGGTCGTCTAAATGTTCGAGACGAGTTTTGGAACGATTTTCTTTTGGTTGTAAATTAAATTTGGCGTGAAAATTATTTTATACTAGCTGCTCCGTGCGCGCGTTGCTACCCCATCAAACGAAAATTGGTCGTACCAATTCAAATCTAGAACAAATTTGGTTACCTTAGATTCTAATGACGCAACCTTATAAAAGATAGACACATGCTGTCACGCAACGAAAGCTCTCAAAAAGCAATATTTTTTCCTGTTTTTATGGTTCCGTAAAACGTAAAAACGGAACCCTTATAGATTCGTCGTGTCTGTCTGTCTGTCCGTCCGTATGTCACAGCCACTTTTTGCCGAAACTATGAAAACTACACTGTTGAAACTTGGTAAGTAGATGTGAACCGCATTAAGATTTTCACAAAAAAAATAAAAAATGAAGTGGCCAAGTGCGAGTTGGACTCGCCCCCCGTTGCAGCAAGTAACATAATATACATAGTACACATAGTTCTTGTAGTTCGTTGTATTGTTCGTTCGTTGTTTCATGGGCGAGTCCGACTCGCACTTGGCCACTTTATTGTTACATTTTTCATTCATGCTCCGCTCCTGTTGATAGTAGCGTAATGTTAAGTAGCCTTTAGCCTTCCTCGATAAATGAACTATTCAACAAAGAAAGAAATCTTTAAATTCGGACCAGTAGTTCCCGAGATCCTTGCGTTCAAACAAACAAATTCTTCAGCTTTATAATATTAGTATAGATTCATACTACCAGCGCCCGGTGATTTTATTCGCGTAGTTCTCGTTATTTTCCGTTGATAAAAATATAGCCTATGTGCTTTTCCAGTTGTAAAATCTAAGTTTATTCCACATTTCAACCCGATCAGCAGGTCTACTACGAAGTCCGATAAAAGATATAGATAGTGCAATCCACGAAGACGCGCCCCACCAGTTTTCGTTTCCACCAATCGCGTTTGCTCCGAGCTTCAGTCGCGAACCATTCACCAGTCATTGTAGTGTGCGTGTACATTCATAGGTAATTAGTGTGTACCGATACACTCAAACATTGACGGAAGCTTGCACACATATACTATAAACGGTTAGGAGGAATAGTGGGGCGCGTCTTCGTGGATTGCACTATCTGTATATCGGCCCAACTTATGGACGTTTCTTACCACGAAACACAATTCAGTCGGTTGAACGGATCGGGCGTTTCGTTCATTTCGAATTCCGACCGCCATAGATTTGACAGTTTTTGTGTCGTAAACCTTACTCCGAAAGCATTTAATTACCTTACCGATTATTCGGACAGCTGTCGGTCGGATCCAATTATTCGGAGGTTGTTTTCGTAGTAGACCTGCTGTTCAAGCATTCCGGCGTGATCGAGCAGCAAACACCGAAAGTTTCGCATTTAAAATATTGGTAGTATTAACTTAACACCCCGTAATTTTCCTGCAAAATTTGTACTTTAATCCTGATAACAGTTTTCACTGCTTTGCTTTTTAGCGTTCCGTAAAACGTAAAAACGGAACCCTTCTAGATTCGTCATATCTGTCTGTCTGTCTGTCCGTCCGTATGTCACAGCCACTTTTTGAGAAAATAACTGGTCGGGAACAACGCGGGTGAAACCGCGGGGCACGGCTTGTAAATTATAAATTCATTCGAATGCCGCCTACTGCTACACTAGATATTAAGTATTTGTCATATTAAAGATAGATGTACAAATTTGCCATCACCATCGGATTTCACGGTGAAAGAAAACATCGTGAAGACACCAGCATGTTTCAAGAAGTCATGATTCTTTATGATATAGAATTGTCCGGTTTGAAGTCTATCTTAAAAGATTTATTTAAATACGGGGATTTGTTCGTGCCATCATAATCGCAGCCCCGGGGGAAATCAATGGAAGTTGGGCGGATGCGAGAACTTTATGGAATCGACTTTATCTTTTAAGTATTATTTAACTTATAAACTAGAGGAATAAGGCATGATACTTCGAATCTATTATATTGCGTCGTAAAATTATAAAATAGTTATTTGTTGTATAAGAGTCCAAAGTGGCTTTTTAATCGCGTGCTCAATTTTGAATCCCCCGCTACGCTCGTGATTCAAATTTAGAATCCTGTAGCAAGGGAAACAAAAGGTGTGCCCTTTTGATTCGCTTGCTACGCTAGGTGAAAAATCTTTGCACTCGAGTGCAACACGTAATTTTTTATCCCACCTTAGCGAGGAAATGACTACTTAAATGCTTTCCGCATTTTCAGTTTCAGTCCATTCTGTTGGCGTCAAGTAAACTTCTTGGTCGCTAGAAACACTTAGGTATTTCGGTTTTTTAATTTTATTCAATTTTCCTGTTTTTAACCTAAGTTTTTAATTTTGAGTTTATTTAGCCATGGTTTTAACAATAACAAAACAATATGGCGTGAAAATATGGAGAGTTGACCGATTGAGGTAAGGAGTTTCATCTGTGTACATGAAAAAGTGTCCGCCCAAATGCATTAGATTATAGTTAGTAGCTAAATTAGTATCAGGGTACATTTTACATTATTCTAATATACAGAATTCATGAAAAAAAATTTGGCAGTCATAGGATAGAAGTGAAAACTTATACCTCAGAATTTGATAGCTTACTTTGGAAACTACACGGGTGTAACCGGAGGGCGTGGCCTCGGCATTATGGTATGGCCATCTAGAAATGCGTCAGCATGATTGGCTGATTCATTTCTAGATGGCCATGGCATGATGCCGAGGCCACGCCCTTTCAGCATTTACCATTGGCTGACGCATTTCTAAATGGCCAATAGCCATGGTCCCGAGTTTACCCGAAGATTTCTTATCATACCCGAGCGTGACGCTAGAATCCAATTCACAGCCCACGAAATATCTGTCTAGGAGCGCCTAAAGAAGTTTTCACTTCAAAAAAATATTGGCAGTCATAGGCACTGCCGATAGAAGTGAAAACTTATAACTCAGAATTTGATTGCTTACTTTGGAAACTACACGGGTGAACCTGGAGGGCGTCACTATGAGCATGGCCATGGAATTGCTGACGCAGTTCTAAATGACCAATGGGAAAAGCTGACACATTTCTAGATGGCCAATGGCCATGGTCCCTCGTTTACCCGAAGATTTCTTATCATTCCCGAGCGTGACGCTAGAATTCAATTGACAGCCCACTAAAAATCTGTCTTTGGCGCTCCAAAAGAAGTATCAAAATACATTGTAGCTACATGTTTTTTCAAAATAGTAATTATTAATTTGATGTTAGATTTACTACATTATTTTGTACTGCACAAGTAGTTGAAATTATCTACATCTTAGTTAATATTTTAGTCGTCCATAATATTTAATTATTAAATCGGCATACTTCAATTCGATTACAATTGATTAATTCATAGCATTTTAAAATGTTCTGCCATTTGAAATAACATTCCTTACCTCTATCCTCCATACGTGAAAAGAAAATTGCGCGCAACGGATTTAAAAATAAAGTGGCCAAGTGCGAGTTGGACTCACCCATGAAGGGTTCCGTTGCAGCAAATAACATAGTATACATAGTACACATAGTTAAAGTAGTTCGTTGTAACTTTGATCGAAGTTTTAATAATAGTATATTTATGACGTACTAAAAAAAACTACTCATCAGATCGAGTTCAAACCAATTTTCGTTGGTAATTTGTATGGTAATGTACATCATATATTTTTTTAGTTTTTTCATTCTCTTACTTTAGAAGTTCGAGGGGGGGGGACACACATTTTACCACTTTGGAAGAGTCTCTCGCGCAAATTATTCAATGTAGACAAAAATGATCATAGAAACTTCAACATCATTTTTGAAGACCTATCGATAGACACCTCACACGTGTAGGTTTGATGAAAAAAAGTTTTTTGATTTTCATTTCTCAGTATGGGGGGCAACCCAAATTTTTCATTTTTTTTTATAAAAACCTTAATGCGGTTCACAGAATACATCTAGTTACCAAGTTTCAACAGTGTACTTCTTTTAGTTATAGTTTAGGCATAGTTTTAGCAAAAAGTGGCTGTGACATACGGACAGACAGACAGACAGACAGACATGACGAATCTATAAGGGTTCCGTTTTTACGTTTTACGGAACCCTAAAAACTATGTGTACTATGTATATTATGTTACTTGCTGCAACGGAACCCTTCATGGGCGAGTCCAACTCGCACTTGGCCGCTTTATTTTTTAATTCTCTTACTTTAGAAGTTAGAGGGGGGGACACACACATTTTACCACTTTGGAAGTGTCTCTCGCGCAAATTATTCAGTGTAGACAAAAACAATATTAGAATCCTCAACATCATTTTTAAAGACCTATCGAAAGACACCTCACACGTGTAGGTTTGATGAAAAAATAATTTTTGAGTTTCAGTTCTCATTATGGGGGCAACCCTAATTTTGTTTTATTTTTATTTTTTTTGTAAAAATCTTAATGCGGTTCACAGAATACATCTACTTACCAAGTTTCAACAGTGTAGTTCTCATAGTTCCGGCAAAAAGTGGCTGTGACATACGGACGGACAGACAGACATGACGAATCTATAAGGGTTCCGTTTTTACGTTTTACGGAACCCTAAAAGGTTCCGAGTCTGAGTTTTTAACGAATTAAAACAAATGTATGATGAATTCGGCACCAAGGAGGTAGAAATAAATAGGTTAAATTATGTATTGAATTCAAAACCTCAGTACACACGATGTTCTAAATTAAAATTTACTTTACCCTCTAGAGGGTACCTAAAAACGACTTTTGCGCCCTGATATCGAGGAGCAAAAGTGCTCTTTCTGAGGTGGTGGGATGAAAAAGTAATATTACAATCTATGTTAATTTAATAAACTAATCTAATCTATTAGTACCTATTAGATTAGAATGTCACACAATCTACGCGTATACTTTAAGACGTAGAAAAATCGAAAGAAGTAATAATTTATTGATAAAAGTTTATTATAGTCACTTGATTAAATACTATCCTAAAGTTTTTGGCGGTCTTACTCGGCGCGTGCTTACTCGCCAGTTAATCGGGGTCTTTATAAATGGAAACAAAGGGATCAACAGGTCTTTCTATTCATGCTTTATCCGTCCTGGGATCGGAATAAATAAACCATCTATGCTTTTAGCTTTAGGATCATTAACTGCGGCACAGCCTATCGATTTCATAGTGGTGGGACTATGTTTAACCCCGGCACAAAAACGACGTGGTTTTATTACTTTGGCATGTGTGTGTGTGTATCTGAATACAATAGAATAAATGTATTGTCAACTAGCGACCCGCCCCAGCTTCGCACGGGTGCAATGGTGACACTAAATATACTAATTAAATTGGTTATTGTGGGTTATCCCTAAGAGATAGACATATACCAGCGTGAGCTTTTTTGGAGACCTTTTTAAGATGTACAATACTGCGGTACATTATTTTGATCTATCTCGTAGGGTTCAGCCAGCGTTTGCAATTTAAGCGCAAAACTTGTGTTTATTCACGACATCGTTTTAGAAATCTTTAAAATAAAGTGGCCAAGTGCGAGTTGGACTCGCCCATGAAGGGTTCCGTTGCAGCAAGTAACATAATATACATAGTACACATAGTTCTTGTAGTTCCTTGTAACTTTGATCGAAGTTTCGATAATAGTGTATTTATGACGTACTAAAAAAAAACTACTCATCAGATCGAGTTCAAACTAATTTTCGTTGGTAGTTTACATGGTAATGTACATCATATATTTTTTTTAGATTTTTCATTTTCTTACTTTAGAAGTTAGAGGGGGGGGGGACACACATTTTATCACTTTGGAAGTGTCTCTCGCGCAAATGATTCGGTGTAGACGAAAATGATCATAGAAACCTCAACACCATTTTTGAAGACCTATCGATAGACATCCCACAGGTGTAGGTTTGATGAAAAAAAATTTTAAGTTTCAGTTCTCAGTATGGGGGGCAACCCTAATTTTTCTTTTTTTTTAATTTTTCTGTTGAAATCTTAATGCGGTTCACAGAATACATCTACTTACCAAGTTTCAACAGTGTAGTTCTCATAGTTTCGGCAAAAAGTGGCTGTGACATACGGACGGACAGACAGACAGACAGACAGACAGACAGACAGACATGACGAATCTATAAGGGTTCCGTTTTTACGTTTTAAGGAACCCTAATTACCAGTGGCTCTCTACTGTACTATGGACGTATTCTACATAATATTATAAACCTTCTTCTTGAATCACTATATCTATTAAACAATAAAACCGGCCAAGTGCGAGTGGGATTCCCGCACGAAGGGTTCCGTACTTTGTTTTTAGGGTTCCGTAAAACGTAAAAACGGAACCCTTATAGATTCGTCATGTCTGTCTGTCTGTCTGTCTGTCTGTCCGTCCGTATGTCACAGCCACTTTTTGCCGAAGCTATGAGCACTACACTGTTGAAACTTGGTAAGTAGATGTATTCTGTGAACCGCATTAAGATTTTAACAAAAAAAATTAAAAAAAAGAAAAATTAGGGTTGCCCCCCATACTGAGAACTGAAACTTAAAAATTGTTTTTTCATCAAACCTACACGTGTGGGGTGTCTATCGATAGGTCTTCAAAAATGATGTTGAGGTTTCTAATATCATTTTTGTCTACACTGAATAATTTGCGCGAGAGACACTTCCAAAGTGGTAAAATGTGTGTCCCCCCCCCCCTCTAACTTCTAAAGTAAGAGAATGAAAAATCTAAAAAAAATATATGATGTACACTACCATGTAAACTACCAACGAAAATTATTTTGAACTCGATCTGATTAGTAGTTTTTTTTAGTACGTCATAAATACACTATTATTGAAACTTCGATCAACGTTACAACGAACTACAAGAACTATGTGTACTATGTATATTATGTTACTTGCTGCAACGGAACCCTTCATGGGCGAGTCCAACTCGCACTTGTACGTTCGTACTCCCACACGTGTACGTTTGACGAAAAAAAGTTTTTTGAGTTTCAGTTCTCAGTATGGGGGGCAACCCTAATTTTTCTTTTTTTTTAATTTTTTTGTTCAAATCTTAATGCGGTTCACAGAATACATCTACTTACCAAGTTTCAACAGTGTAGTTCTCATAGTTTCGGCAAAAAGTGGCTGTGACATACGGACGGACAGACAGACAGACAGACATGACGAATCTATAAGGGTTCCGTTTTTACGTTTTACGGAACCCTAAAAATGAATGAACTTTAAAAAAGAATCAAGCAGCCGTCTGGATTCGAACCCGGATCTACCGTTTCATGACCACCTGAGCCTGAACCTGGGATCTACTGCTTCAAGACCGCCCATCTCACCCATCTTATCGACTGAGCTAAAATACAGCCGCACAGGGCTGCGAAATTTATCGTCGCATTCTAGTGTCAAATGTAACAGTTTTGCATTATTTAAAAATTGCGCATAATATGCGTTTAAAAAAAATTAAACCTAGTTAGATCGATTTATTGTCCCTGAAACCCCCTAGATACATCATTTCATGAAAATCGTTCGAGCCGTTTTCCGAAATTCAGATTCTCTCTCTATATATATATATATATAGACAATTATTGCTCATTTAAAGGTATACGATTATCGTCTCTGAAACCCCCTGGATACAGTCTGGTGACAGACGGACGGACGGACAGCCAAGTCTCAGTAATAGGGTTCCGTACCCAAAGGGTAAAAACGAAACCCTAAAAATTAAAAAACACGCTTTTGCATTTCAAAAAGCCCACCCGCCACCTTGGAACGGCCGCCATGTTGGATTTAAGTTACGTGATTTTTTTTGTATCCCTTTCAGCCAACCCTTTCCCTTAATACCCATATCATGGGGTTGCATTTCAAATAGCTAATCGGCCATCTTGGATGTCCGCCATGTTAGATTTAAGTCACGTGACTATTTTTTTCGTATTCCTGACAGCAAAACCTTTCATTTGATACCTATATCATGAGGGTGCATTTCAAATAGCCTGTCCGCCATCTTGGACGTCCGCCATATATAAGGTTTAAGTCACGTGACAATTTTTTTCGTATTTCTGACAATAAACCCTTGCATTTGATACCCATATCATGGGGGTGGATTGCAAACAGCCAGTCCACCATCTTGGGGACGCCGCCATATTGGATTTGTAATATTTGTGTGATGTTTCTTAGCTAGTCATGTATTGTCATCAGAACTCAGAGAGTGTGCAAAATTTCCGGAAATCTCAAAAAAAAAACGAAAAATTTCAAAATGCCGGAAAGTGGGTCAAATTAAGACTCCAAAATTTTCTTACATACATAGTTACAAGTGAAGCTGATAAAAGCGTGTTAAAATTAAAATAAACTTAGATATTCTATCTAATTAATTGAGGTAACGAAAGTTTATTTCCGATTTCGATAATATGTCTATGGAACCACCTCTGATCTACCAAACAAAATAAGAGCCATCTAAATCGATTCACAATTAGTGCAACTATACATAAAATAAAATAAAATTGGCAGTCAAAGGAACTGCCGATAGAAGTAAAAACTTATAATTCAGAATTTGATAGCTTACTTTCGAAACTACGCGGTTGAAACCGGAGGGCGTGGTCGTGAGCATAGCCATCTAGAAATACGTCGGCAATTCTAGATGGTAAATGGGAAATGCTCACGCAATTCTAGATGGCCAACGACCATGGTCCCGTATTTTACTAATTTTTTTACGAAGATTCCTTATCATTTCAATGTGAATTGTGACGTGTGATCGTGTGACGCTAGAATTAAACTCACAGTCCACGAAAAATCTATCTGTGATGCGCCAAAAGAAATTTTTTCTTCAAAAAACGTAAATCCGAATTGAGAACTTCTTTTTTTAAGTCTGTAAGAAATACTCAGTTTCGAGGAATTCGAACTTACGACTACGGTTGTGAAATCGGGCCCTCTCGCCACTGTACCGCTACGGCTGTTGTGTTTCTTCACGACGTCTTTCTTCACTATTAAAACAAGTGGTTAAAACAAACTTAATACATCTGCGCTTTGGAAAATACATGAATATTCACAGGTGCAACCGGGATTCGAACCCACGGCCTCTCGATTGCAACATCAGACGCTTACACTAACTAAAAAAATCTGCCAAGGCGAGACGGGCGAAGGGTTCCGCACCATTATTTCTAAAAATGGCGAAAAAAACATATCTGCTATATGCATAGATTTTATACGATTATATTTTGAGTAGCAAAAAATTCTAAATATAAGGTTTGAAGGAGCCGCAGTTCAATATTTTTTTAATTTAATTTGGATTAGAAATTTAATTAAATTTAGTAATTATCGCGGCCTGTTCCGGCTTTGCTCTGGTATTGTCATATTAAGACTTATTAATCGAAATAAAAACTATCATTTCTTTCAAGTTAGAACAAACTGCACAACTCAGTAAGCACTCAACTAGTGTACAAATTTGATCAAAATCGGTTTAGTAGTTTAGGAGTCCATCGCGGACAAACAAATGACGCGTGATTTTTAAATAGATTCTTAAACTATTTCAAGCGTTACCTGTTGCCACTATCAATATCGAGCAAAAATGTATAAAAATTACTTTTGTTGAGTGGAAGTGCTTTTAAATATTTATTTTATTCTGTTTTTTAGTATTTCTTATTATAGCGACAAAATAAATATTCATCATCTGTGAAAATATCAACTATCTAACCATCACGGTTCGCGAGATACAGCCCGGCGAAAGAAGGACAGCGGAGTCTTAGTAACTGGGCCCTTAGACTACGGAACCCTAAAAAGAGTTACACCGTTTCACGATCTCACCCCAAACGAACGAACGCATAAAAACCAAAGTCCCACCAATATAACGACTTACAAAGTACTTGTAATATCTTGATCTCAATTTAAACCTTATTCTTAAACTGCATTTTGTCTAAAAAAACTTAAAATGTATAACGTAGAGTTAGAAAATTAAGTTATTTAAATCAACTTACCCTAAATACTAATCTTCGAAGCTCCCCTATACCTCATTGTCTTGTGAAATTATAATAAAACTGAAAAGACGTGTGTCTGGCTCGGAGTCAGGAGACCGACTGAGACGGGATTCGGTCGAGGCAGCGCCCGAGGCGTGAAGTGTCCAGGATAACTTGAGCCGTGACTAGGGAATGCGTTCTGCTTTTATATTGGGGTGGCGGTATATGGACGCCGCGTGGATTCGTCTGTACACTAAATTAGCGGTTAGACAAATAATATAGTGGCAGGACTCTTTGAAATGAAAAAACATTTATTTACATAAACCTGCAATGGTTTTCCAGTAAATCAAGTTTTATATAAAAAAATATCATTTAAAAACTCAAAAATCCGACTGCTTAAAAAGTGAACCAAACTACGTAGGTACTTACATACTATAAAAACTGGAAATAATAAAACAATTACTTAGATTTCTGGTGGGCTAGAATTCTTTAATATGTTATTGAATTAATACTATTGAATTTTATAATATGTATTCTAATAAAAGAACAGTACCTGGGTGACCGAGCTTTGCTCGGTTTAAATACTATATATACTTAGAATCCTACAGATAAAAGACTCCAAGAAATAGATTTTCTTAAAAAAAACGAATTGAAAAAAAAGAGAACCCGTCTGGATTCGAACCCGCAGCTAATAATTCGTGACCGCTATGAGCGCCCGACTTCCCGTCTGAGCTAACTATGCTGTCGCGTCAAGCGGCGAAATTTACCTTCACATTCTAATGTCTAATGTGACAGTTTTTCATTGTCTAAAAACGCGCATAATATGCGTTTTTTTTAAATAAGACCTAGGTAGATCGATTTATCGTCCCCGCAATCCCCTGCATACATTATTTCATGAAAATCCGTCGAGCCGTTTCCGAGATTCAGATTTTATATATATATACAAACTAGCTGACCCCGCAAACGTTGTTTTGCCTTAGTGAACAACCCTTGTCACTTAGGGGTATGAAAAATAGCTAGTAGCCGATTCTCATACCTACAGAATATGCATATAAAATTTGGTTAAAATCAGTAAAGCCGTTTCGGAGGAGTAAGGAAACAAACACTGTGACACGAGAATTTTATATATAAGATATACATATTTATATAGGTACAAGAATTGCTCGTTTAAAGGTATAAGATAACAACTGAACAGTCGGGATCCATTATTATTCGACATACAATCTTCTACCTAAAAATCTATAAATGTGAGAATGGTTGTTACGCAACTTTAAATCGATACAAATCCTAAACGGTCAGCCAAATCGAAAAACGTTGAGACAAAGTTAAAAAATATTTTTAAATATCTATTCAACGATACCCCTCTTGACATAGTTTGGTGACTTTATTTTTTTTAATTTGGATGATATGGCGTGCGGTAGCCGCCATATTGGATTTCCACTAATGTCATATCTTTAGTGTCACTCGCCAGACTAAGAGGAATCGATTGACGTCTGAATCATAAAAATCGGCCCAGGCGTTTGGTCTGTATAGTGCTTCAAAGGAACATACATACATACATCATACATAGACTGTTAAACACATTACCACTTTTTTGCGTCGCGCAGTCGGGTAAAAATAGGTATAGCCTATGTTTATGGGTGGCGCAACATCATAGAATTTACTACAGCTCCCGCACTAGGCAACGCCTGTGACGCGGAAACCAAATACGAATTTCCAAAATGTTGAAACACCAAACTTTGCTTTTAAATAACGACTGGTACGATACGAAATACTTTTTTATAGCACAAAACACTGATTAAACTAAAAATTAAAAACAGTTTGGGTTCAAAAGGAGGTAGACAACGGAAACTGGCGATCCGGAGCCCTAGATTCAAATCACACGCGCACCACTTTTTAAAGTCATGTGCCTAAATTAATTACTTAAAAACCGCGAGGAAAATATAATGAGGAAACCATTTTGCCACCGATTTAACTCTTCAAAGCGGTGGCGAAAAAAAAACGGCAGTCATAGGAACTGCCGATAGTAGTAAAAACTTGCATATAACTTAGATTTTTTTGGACGTGACAACGTCTTAATATAATTCGATGAAGCCGGCTGCACGCACGAAAAAACATGACGTCATGCGGCGTAACCTCGCCGCATGACGTCATGCGGCGTTACCTCGTTCTGAGGCGTTCCATTTAAGGCTTGGAGTTGAAGTTGTCACGTTCAACTATCGTCAGTAACTTTACAGACAACCGATTTTTTTTTATAACATAGAGTGACGAGACAAGCAGGTCATGTGCCTGATGGTAAGCAACATGCCTGCCACATAACAGCACAGTAACACGCAGCTATTGGAACATGATAGTCCAAAGCATTACCTAGCACTGCACTGCGCTCGTCACCCATAGATCTAAGATATTATGTCTCTAAGCCCTGTAATTTCTCTGGAATCATTGCCCTTCAAACCGGAACACAGTAATGTTTGCACATTACTGCTTGGCGGTAGAATATTTGGCAAAGGTGTGGTACTTCTTCAGGCGGACTCTGCTAAGAGTCCTACCACTACTATAATAGCTTTGATAGCTTACTTTGGAAACTACGCGGGTGAAATCGGAGGGCGTGGCTATGAGCATGGCCATCTAAAAATGCGCTAGCTAGCTAGCTTTCTAGATGACCATGGTCCCGAGTTTACCTGAAGATTTCTTGTCATTCCCGACCGTGACGCTAGAATTCAATTCACAGCCCACGAAAAATCTGTCTATGCCAAAAGAAGTTTTCACTTCAAAATCATACAAATCGGTTGAGCCGTTTCGGAAGATTTTGAAAAAAAAGCACGAGAATTTAAATTTGTATGTATTATCTTTTATCTACTTATCAAACCTTCTAATAATACCTACATTTATTTTGTACACGGACTCGCACATATTTTTCACTATTAATATTATTTAAGGGGGTGGAGGAGGTCCTAACATTCTGGACTTTTCTTATCAAGCCCTCTAACGAATATTATTAGAATTGAAGCTTTATGTTCTAGGGAATAAGGTTGGGTTTATCGAGACTGAAATACATTTCTTAAACGAAGAAATTTTACGTAGTAAAATAGACTTTAAGTCTGCAAGCCAAAGGCTCAAAATCAATTGTTATGCAGTTAAAAGCCACAGGTCTTCGATAAGTTAACACTGAAAGTCCGCGTTGGTATATTTTAGCAAAATGGCGTAAGTGAATATTTACGACTTTTCTTTAAAAAATAATAATAGAAAAGCCTTTTCTATTTAGTATGTTTAATATAGGCTATAGAGATGTTAAATTAGAAAAAATAATAAAAAAATGAAAGTTTAAACGGATGGTTGTTGCTAAAAACGTAGAAAAGTCTGAACGAATCTGGTTGAAATTTTTAACACAGATAAATTACTGTCTGGAATAACACACTTTAAGTCTAGGCTCCTTTTTATCGCGGGAAAATAACGGGAATAGGAACTACGCGGGTGGTACCGCGGGGCGCTGTTGGTGTATAAACCTTCTAAATATAAATAATCTATATATATAAAACTCAAAGGTGACTTAGTGATCTATCAACGCACATTACGCACAGTTTCCAAACCACTGGAGGGATCGAGCTGAAATTTGGCATGCAGGTAGATGTTATGACGTAGGCACCCGCTAAGAAAGGATTTTGATAAATTGTACTCCCAAGGGGGTGAAATAAGGGATGAAAGTTTGTATGAAATTTTATATCCCCTGGACATATTTGCATGAAGTTTCATGCAATTCATATTATAAATTTAGTAAAACCGTTAAGTTACCCCGCCGGTCACATTCGGTTACTTAAAAACTCAAATGAATTAACAATTACGCTTCACGCGAGCGAAGCCGCGGGCAATAGCTAGTTTTACTATAAAGAAAGTAAATGACATAGTAATACATTTCAAAATGCTGGGTATTGCTTAAAAACATGGAATTAATCTATATTCTATCTATACATCTATAGTAATATTATAAAGCTGTTGTTTGTTTGTCTGAACGCATCTCGCAAACTACTGGTCTGAATTGAATGATTCTTTCTCTGTTGGATAGTCCATTTATTGAGTAAGGCTATTTAAGTGGTTATTACACTTGTAAATTTAGTCGGTAAGTTACGGGTGGTCTAGTCGGGAGAACGGCGCCTGCCGATCCGGAGACCCCGGGTTCAAACCCCACACGCACCACTGTCTTTTCGAAGTCATGTGCGTAATGCCGCTAACTTAAAGCACAATAGCTTTACCGCGGCAGTCCCCGAGTGCCACACAAATTTTTAGCATTAGTAAGTTACGGCTGGTCTAGTCGGGAGAACGGCGGCTGCCGATCCGGAGACCCCGGGTTCAAACCCCACACGCACCACTGTCTTTTCGAAGTCATGTGCGTAATGCCGCTAACTTAAAACGGTGAAGGAAAACATCGTGAGGAAACTGACATGTACCTAGAATCTTTCGAAGTCATGTGTCATCCGCCAACCCGCACTGGGCCAGCGTGGTGGATTATGGCCTTAGCTCTCTCCTTGCGAGAGAAGGCCCCGAGTCCCAGCAGTGGGAACGTTTAGTGGGCTGTTGATGTTGATGTTGAAGTTAGTAGTAGGCGCGTAATTTGCATGAACGCGCGTGGATAGATTTTCTGTGTGTTGGACTGTGAGTGTTTTCTAAACAAACGAAAGTTTTCAGTGCTATATTACATACAGTCCGCGAGGTATAAGCTGAGCTTTGCATTAGTGTGAGTGATCACATGCATACGCATCTATTACCAAAAGTACAGTCAGACAACAAACTCTTAAACAACAAGCTGACATTAACTATCCAGGATCAATATGGTCATTGCGAAAAGAAGTATCTCTTTTAGGATTCAAATGGTCAAGGACAGAGAGTAACAGAAAAAATTTAATGGAAAAGCATGAGATCCGTCACCTACGAATAACTTATTTACTTAAAATTTCCGAATACCGTATTCAGGGCAGGCCTATCGTTTATACCGATGAAACATATATTGACACCACTCACACTTCATCAAAATCATATTCAGATGGCAGCACTTCTGGTTTGAAGAAACACCTTATTAAGAGAACATGGTCACAGCGTCCTGCGTCTGACTGTACTTTTGGTGATCACTCACACTAATGCAAAGCTCAGCTTATACCTCGCGGACTGTACAACATTGGAACATGCATTCACGCGCTTCGCTGCGTGGCAGTACATTAACATTCTGTAGTGGAAGGACTCTTGGCAAAGTCCGCCTGGGGAAGAACCACGCCTATGCCAGTTATTCTACCGCCAGGCAGTAATGTGCAAACATTACTGTGTTCCGGTTTGAAGGGCAATGTTTCCAGAGAAATTACAGGGCTTAGAGATGTAACAACTTAGATCTCTGGGTGACGAGCGCAGTGCAGTGCTAGGTAATTATTTGGACTCTTCATGTTCCAACAGCTGTGTGTCATCATCATCATCATCATCAGCCGTAAGACGTCCACTGCTGGACATAGGCCTCCCCCCTAGATTTCCACAACGAACGGTCCTGCGCAACCTGCAACCAGCGGTTTCCAGCGACCTTCGTGAGGTCATCTGTCCATCTAGTGGGAGGCCGTCCAACACTGCGTCTTCCGGTTCGTGGTCGCCACTCGAGAACCTTTCTTCCCCATCGGTTGTCAGTTCTGCGAGCGATGTGGCCTGCCCATTGCCACTTCAGCTTAGCTACTCTTCGAGCTACGTCGGCTACTTTCGTTCTTTTGCGAATATCCTCATTACGGATTCTGTCGCGCAAAGAGACTCCGAGCATAGCTCGCTCCATAGCTCGCTGTGTGACTTTGAGCTTTGTTATGAGGCCCACAGTTAAGGACCACGTCTCAGTTCCATAAGTCATCACTGGCAACACGCACTGATTGAAGACTTTCGTCTTCAAGCATTGGGGTATTTTGGACTCCAAGATGTGCCGTAGTTTCCCGAACCCTGCCCATCCGAGTTGGATCCTTCGCTGGACCTCTTTGTCGAAGTTGGATCTACCCAATCGGATCTTTTGACCCAGGTAGACGTATTTGTCAACAACTTCGAGTGTGGTATTCCCAACAATAACCGGTACAGGTGAGACATGAACATTTGACATGACCTTCGTCTTGTCCATATTCATCCTCAAACCTACCTGTTGGGATACTCTACTGAGGTCCCTGAGCATAGCACCGAGGTCCTCCATCGACTCCGCCACAATGACTATATCGTCGGCAAACCGAAGGTGAGTGATGCATTCGCCGTTGATATTGATGCCATGTCCGTTCCAGTCCAGTAGCTTGAAAACATCTTCCAGCGCGGCAGTGAACAGTTTCGGAGATATGACATCTCCCTGTCTCACGCCTTTCTGTAGCCGGATATGTTTTGTGCACTGGTCCTGTAATCGGACAGACATTGTGGCTTTGCTGTAAATGCACCTCAACACTTCGATATAGCGATAGTCCATGCGGCATCGCTGGAGAGACTGAAGCACTGCCCAGGTCTCGATGGAATCGAAGGCTTTCTCATAGTCCACATACGCTATACATAGTGGCCGATTATACTCCTCGGTTTTCTGTATAATCTGCCGAAGCGTATGTATGTGGTCTACGGTACTATAGCCTTTTCGGAAACCGGCTTGTTCGGGTGGCTGGAAGTCGTCAAACCTGCGTGCGAGACGATTCGTGATTACCCTCGAAAACAACTTATAAACGTGGCTCAGAAGTGAGATGGGTCTGTAGTTCTTCAACAAGGTGTTGTCACCTTTTTTGAAGAAGAGCACCACCACACTTCTGCTCCACGCTTCTGGCGTATTACCGTCAAGTATGACGGAGTCGAACAGCTTCTGGAGGACTTTAAGTACCGGTTTTCCACCCGCTCTCAGAAGCTCAGTCGTAATTCCGTCGTCGCCAGGTGCCTTGTTGTTCTTAAGTTGTTTGAGGGCCATCCTAATCTCATACAGGCTGACTTCCGGGATGTCTTCGGTAAAGTGTCGGGTCAGCTTGGCTCTTGGGTCTTTTGCCATGCTAACGACAGGTCGTGTTTGCGTAGAGGTGTATAACTGTTCATAGAACCTCTCAATCTCCTCCAAAATCTCGGCCCTCGACGAGACGACGTTACCACTGTCGGTCTTCAATTTGGTCAATTGACTTTGCCCAAGAGACAGATTTCTTGCGAACACTTTCGAGCCTTTATTCCGCTTGATCGCTTCTTCAATACACGAAGTATTGAAGCAGCGTATGTCGCGTCGCACACAAGTAGAAATCTGTCTATTGAGCCGTCTGTATACCGTCATGTCGACCGAAGACTGCAATCCATATCTCGCCTAACCGCCATGAGATTCAGAGTATGATCGGAGAGCTTTTGGGTTCTATTCTGGCGTCGGCTCTTATAAAATTCCCTGCCAACTGCTTGAACAGTTTCCACCAGCCTGTCGTTTATTTCATCCGCCGTTACGCATTCATCTAAGGCTTCGAAGCGATTTTGAAGTTCGAGTTGAAAGTTGTCGGGATCTTCGATTTGAGCATAATTTGGTCGGAGCGTGGACTTCATTAGACGTGATCTTTCGAACTTAATGTTTAGATTCAGCGTGCCTCTTACAATACGGTGATCGCTGCCGGTTTTAACCCTACTGATCACAGAGACATCGCTGAATATTTGCCGTTTAGTCGTCATAATGAAGTCGATCTCATTTTTTGTGGAACCATCTGGGCTAATCCAGGTCCATTTTCGTTGTGGCTGTTTCTTGAAAAAGGAGTTCATCATAAAGAGGCTCTCCCTTTCCAAGAAATCAGCTAGACGTTGCCCTCTTGGGTTCCGCTGCCCATATCCGAATTGTCCCACTCTCAACTCATCACCGCTACGTTTGCCTAGTTTCGCGTTGAAGTCTCCCATCACAACTGTGAAATGTGTTGGCGAGACATGTATGGCTTTGGAGATGTCCTCATACATGGTCTCAACCTCTTCGTCGGGATGTGTCGAGGTCGGTGCGTATACCTGTATGACCTTCAATGAATACCGGTCGGTTATTTTAAGTACAAGGTATACAACCCTGCTCGACACACTCTCGATCATTAACACGTTGTTGACGAGAGACTTGCGGATGATAAACCCGACACCCCCTTGGGATTGTTGATCTCCCTCCCGGTAGTAGAACAAGTTGCCGGATTCGAGGATTATTCTGTCCTCGCCCTGTCTACGGACTTCGGATAACCCTATGATATCCCAGCGCAACTTGTCCACTTCTTCTTCCAGCTCCACAATCTTTTCTTCAGCCCTCAGCGTCCGTGCGTTGTACGTTGCCAGGTCGAGTCGTTGGGTTTGGTGGCGGGGCGTCTGCCGGGGATTCTTAGCACCCCATGCTCCGCCGGAACCAAGGCTGCCACCAGCGCCTGGAATAACGGAGCCGCCGGGGACTAGGGGCCGTTTCTTTGTTGTGACCATCATATGGGGGGGTATTTGCCATAGTCACCACGCTTGGCAGGCGGGTTGGTGACCGCGGAGCCAGTCCTTTGCACCGATGACGCCGCTGCCCGTCACCGGCCAGGTCAATTTAGGACTGGCTTTTAAATGGATATACCGCCATTGGTTCGGTCGTCAGAGCCTCGTTAGTCGGCAGCAGGGTGTACCTCGCGCAGGAGAGGTTGACATTTGGGGAAACTAGATGTTAAGCGCTTCCCCCTTACACCCCTGTAAGTGTGTACTGTACAGCTGTGTGTCACTGTGATATTATGTGGCAGGCATGTTGCTTACCATCAGGCACATGTCCTGCTCGTCTCGTCACTCTTTATTTTAAAAAAAATCACTTCATCTATAATGGACACCTGTATTTGATGGCACGGCACGGCATAGCACGGTACAGCATAGCACGGCACGGCACGGCACGCTAACACATAAAAGGTAATCTCTTTTTTAAATCCCCAATTTCGTCTCCCGCATCATATTTTAAAGCCACCTTTTCCACTAAAAGTTTTATTACAACATATCGTAAAACCATTTCATTACATTTTACAGTTACGACATTGTTCCGCTACGGCGACGGAAGGTCCTTAATTTGTGTTGCGTCTCGCTCCCACGCGTAGACGTATGCCGTCTCTTTTATACATTTAAGTGACGCTTAGGTTTTGTATGGATAGCTGTGTTTTGTGGATTTTCTTGGGTTTACCCGACTGCTCAAGACGGTTAAGTTTTTCAACGACTATGATGTACTATCTGCACTCGGTTTTACCCACCCAGTAACCTTTACGTTACTTTCCGTAGCCTATGATGTTATTCCTGACTGTATTCTGTGTTCCAAATTTCGACCCAATTCTTTCAGACGTGATTGAGCAACAAACATTACCGCCAAGCAGTAATGTGCAAACATTACTGTGTTCCGGTTTGAAGGGCAATATTTCCAGAGAAATTACAGTGCTTAGAGATAGAACAGCTTAGATCTCTGGGCGACGAGCGCAGTGCAGTGCTAGGTAATGATTTCGACTCTTCATGTTCCAAAACCTGCGTGTCCAAAAACTATGTGGCAGGCATGTTGCTTAGCATCAGGCACATGTCCTGCTCGTCTCGTCACTCTATACTATAAACAAAAGTGTTTAATTCAAATACTCCAAAATGCAAGCGGGATTCGTTCCAACGTCCTCCCGATTGTAGTCAGACAATCTCGCCACTACGAGATTTTTTACGACGTTAAGAATTTACGAAACCAAACATAGCTACTAGTTAAACGTGCCACTTGTAGCATATAATGGCAGATACATAAATGATTTAATACCTATTGTATTTTACTAGTAATCAGAGATGGTAAAAATACCTTTAAATAAAAGTGGCCAAGTGCGAGTTGGACTCACCCATGAAGGGTCCATTACAGCAGAGAGACGGACTTCTTAGCATTCCATAGATTCACCGTGCGGGTGCCGGGTCCATCGTGTGGCAGAGAGAGAAATGTCGAATAGACCCCAAGACTTGTGACTCGGGCGTAGGTTTAAAAGGGGCCCCTTTTGGTGACGTACGTCAACACTCACCTTCACTACTCGTAGAGAAATACGAGTCAGCCAAATCCGATATGATCCTACTAGTGCAGTTTTAGATACTCGTTCTAGTATGGAACTTACTGCACTTCTGGACAAGCCAAGGTCTTTAAGCAGGTTATAGAGAGATTTTGCTGGTATACCTCTCGCTCCTACTTCTACAGCGTATAAATTAACTACATAGCATAACATTAAAAATCTTGTAGTTTGTTGTAACTTTGGTCTATGTTAGTAGTGGTAGGGCTCTTAGCAGAGTCCGCCTGGGGCAGTACCACAACTTTGCCAAATATTTTACCGCCAAGTAGTAATGTGCAAACATTACTGTGTTCCGGTTTGAAGGGCAAAGATTCCAGAGAAATTACAGGGCTTAGAGACATAATATCTTAGATCTCTGGGTGACGAGCGCAGTGCAGTGCTAGGTAATGATTTAGGACTATCATGTTCCAATAGCTGCGTGTTACTGTGCTGTTATGTGGCAGGCATGTTGCTTACTATCAGGCACATGACCTGCTCGTCTCGTCACTCTATGATATAAAAAAAAATATGTTTTAATAATACTGTATTTATGAAGATTACAAAAGATGCTTGCTAGATCTTGTTCAAACCAATTTTCGGTGGTAGTTAGCAGGGTAATGTTTTTTTTTATCAATCATTTTTTTTTATTTTGTCATTCGCTTATTTTGGAAGTTACAGGGGGGGCGGGGGGCACACATTTTATTACTTTGCTTGAGTCTCTCGCACAAACTATTCAATTTAGTTTTTTTTTTTATCGAAAACTTCAAATTCATTTTTAAGTAGTCAATCCCCCAGAGGCCAAATTTGGGCCTATCCATAAATTTGACCTATCCATAGATGCGTATTTCCAAACTATACAACGCCAGAACGCAGCCATAGGAAACTGCTATAGTATACAGGGTTACTGGTAATCAGCCTGCATCCTTTTAAGGGGATGTTAGGTACACTCAATACGTCAACTTTTGTTCTACAGTTTAAAAAAAAAATGCTTTTTTTTTCTTTTACAAAATAAATAAAAATAAAGTGGCCAAGTGCGAGTTGGACTCGCCCATGAAGGGTTCCGTTGCAGCAAGTAACATTATATACATAGTACACATAGTTCTTGTAGTTCATTGTAACTTTGATCGAAGTTTCAATAATAGTGTATTTATGACGGTACTAAAAAAAAACTACTCATCAGATCGAGTTCAAACTAATTTTCGTAAGTAGTTTACATGGTAATGTACATCATATATTTTTTTTAGATTTTTCATTCTCTTACTTTAGAAGTTAGAGGGGGGGGGACACACATTTTACCACTTTGGAAGTGTCTCTCGCGCAAAGTATTCAGTGTAGACGAAAATGATTTTAGAAACCTTACCATCATTTTTGAAGACCTATCGATAGACACCCCACACGTGTAGGTTTGATGAAAAAAAATATTTTGAGTTTCAGTTCTCAGTATGGGGGGCAACCCTAATTTTTCTTTTTTTTAATTTTTTCTGTTCAAATCTTAATGCGGTTCACAGAATACATCTACTCACCAAGTTTCAACAGTGTAGTTCTCATAGTTTCGGCAAAAAGTGGCTGTGACATACGGACGGACAGACAGACAGACAGACAGACAGACAGACAGACAGACAGACATGACGAATTTATAAGGGTTCCGTTTTTACGTTTTACGGAACCCTAAAAAGTGCATTTGCACGGTCTAAAAGTATCGAACTCTTCGTAACAATTCGTAACGCGAGCGTGTACGCTTTTTAACGCGCAAAAAATGATGTACCGAAGTGAATAAACACTAAAAAGTCGCTAAACAGTACAAAAAAGGGTAACGAATACAATTTTTTTTTGGGTTATCTATTAAGTTTTAACGAAAGTTGTAGAACAAAAGTTGTTTGTTTAAATATACAAAACATGCCCTTAAACGGATGCAGGCTGGTTACCAGTAACCCTGTATATTGTAATGTTGTTTTATAATCTGTTATTACAAACCATACAAGAGTTTTGCGTACTGATGGTGTATAGTTTGTAACGTGGATGCTCGCGTCGCGTCTTTCCATTCTATACAACGCCAGAACGCAGCCATAGCAAACTGTTCGCGTACGAGTATATTGTACGAGTATTGTAGGTAATGTTGTTTTAAATCTGTTATTACAATGCATACAATAATTTTTCGTACTGATTGTCTATGTTGTCGATCCGAGTGAGATTTGACTCTGGGTGGGCTCCCGCCAGAAGCCCTGCGGTCAGCCCTGAGTGTCGCTTCTCCATACTCGGCCTGAGCTCCACTACGGAGGTCGCCGGCTCGCTACGCTCGCCACCTCCCCCCTGCGTTTCGCTAGGCCTCGTATGGCTCGCTCCACTCAGGACCTCCCTTAGGCTTCTGGCTCCCGCATTTTTAGGGTTCCGTAAAACGTAAAAACGGAACCCTTATAGATTCGTCATGGCTGTCTGTCTGTCTGTCTGTCTGTCCGTCCGTATGTCACAGCCACTTTTTGCCGAAACTATGAGAACTACACTGTTGAAACTTGGTAAGTAGATGTATTCTGTGAACTGCATTAAGATTTTTACAAAAGTTTTTAAAAAAAACAAAAATTAGGGGTGCTCCCCATACTGAGAACTGAAGCTCAAAAATTTTTTTTTCATCAAACCTACACGTGTGGGGTGTCTATCGATAGGTCTTAAAAAATGATGTTGAGGTTTCTAATATAATTTTTGTCTACACTGAATAACTTGCGCGAGAGACGCTTCCAAAGTGGTAAAATGTGTGTCCCCCCCCCCCCCCTCTAACTTCTAAAGTAAGAGAATGAAAAAACTAAAAAAAATATATGATGTACATTACCATGAAAACTACCAACGAAAATTAGTTTGAACTCGATCTGATGAGTAGTTTTTTTTAGTACGTCATAAATACACTATTCTTAAAACTTCGATCAAAGTTACAACGAACTACAAGAACTATGTGTACTATGTATATTATGTTACTTGCTGGAACGGAACCCTTCATGGGCGAGTCCAACTCGCACTTGGCTACTTTATTTATATACACTCTAGGGGTAGTAGCGACAAGACTAGGTGGAGTCGGGGTGCTCCGAGTCGGATCTGGGAAACCAACATCTACAATAAATCAGTCAGTATAACATCTTGATAAAACATCTTAGATCTCTGGGTGACGAGCGCAGTGCAGTGCTAGGTAACGATTTGGACTCTTCATGTTCCAATAGCTGCGTGTCACTGTACTGTTATGTAGCAGGTATGTTGCTTACCATTAGGCAAATGTCCTGCTCGTCTCGTCACTCTTTATATAAACAAAATAATGCAAGTGTTCACGTACAAATTGTAATGTTAGTTTCGCGCGCTTATTCCAAAACATACACGATTAGTCCGTATGCGTACTGGCGCTGTATATTTTGTAACAGCATAATACTTCTACGTTACTACAAAGTATACGCGAGTATTTGCGTACTGGCCTTGTATGGTTTGGAAGATCTTAGTAAAAAAACTTATTTACAATCTATACGTGATTAGTTTCATACCCTTGCGTTCTGGCCTTGTATAGATTGGAAATACGCTCCTTAAATACCCCATTACTGTGTTTCTATTTGAAGGACAATTTTCCAGTGAAATTACAGGGCTTAGAGACAAAAATATACTATACCTCTGGGTGAACAGTAGAGTGCAGTGCTAGGAAATGATTTGGACTCGTTTATGTTCCAATAGCTGCGTGTCACTGTGCTGTTATGTGGCAGGCATGTTGCTTACCATCAGGCACATGTCCTGCTCGTCTCGTCACTCTATACTATAAAAAAATATTGTCAGTCATAGGAACTGCCGATAGAAGTGAAAACGTATAACTCAGAATTTGATAGCTTACTTTGGAAACTACACGGGTGTAACCGGAAGGCGTGGCCTAGGCATCGTGGCATGGCCATCTGGAAATGCGTCAGCATTTCCCATTGGCTGACGCATTTCTAATTGGCCAATAGCCATGGTCCCGAGTTTACCCGAAGACTTCTTACCATATCCGAGCGTGATGCTAGAATCCAATTCACAGCCCACGAAATATCTGTCTAGGCGCGCCTAAAGAAGTTTTCACTTCAAAAATGGTTGGGTTAGACTATGAGAAATGGTCCGTAAACCAGCCTTTTTTTTTTTGACTGGTTTACGGACGATAGTTTAACGTGACAACGTCATAACAAAACATTGATAGATGCGGCGGAAGCGTACAATGAGCGTACCGGGACAACGAGCGTTACGGGACAATGAGCGTTACGGGACATAACGGGACTGTTGCGTCACGCGGCGAAATTTACCTTCGCATTCTAAAGTCTAATGTGACAGTTTTTCATCTTATCTTATACCTTTAAACGAGCAATTCTTGTACCTATATAAATATGTATATATATATAGAATCTGAATCTCGGAAACGGCTCGAACGATTTTCATGAAATTGTGTATGCAAGGGGTTTGGGGGACGATAAATCGATCTAACTAGGTTTCATTTAAAAAAACGCATATTATGCGCGTTTTTAGACAACGAAAAACTATTACATTAGACATTAGAATGCGAAGGTAAATTTCGCCGCGTGACGCGACAGCATAATTGGCTCAGACGGGAAGTCGGGCGTTCGTGGCGGTCACGAATTAGTAGCTGCGGGTTCGAATCCAGACGGCTTCTCTTTTTTTTTCAAGCTTTTTTTTAAAGAAAATCTAAGAGTATCTAAGTATTTTTAGTATTTAAACCGAGCAAAGCTCGGTGACCCAGGTACTTGTCTTAAAACGCGCAATAAATTACGTCTTTTAAAAATAAAACCTAGCTACTTAGATCGATTTATCGTCCCCGAAACCCCCTGCATACATAATTTCATGAAAATAGCACCAGCCGTTTCCGAGATTCAGATATATACAATCTATAGAGATATATTTGTATTTATTGTATCTTCTTCTTCTTATATATAAAATTCTCGTGTCACAGTGTTTGTTTCCTTACTCCTCCGAAACGGCTTTACTGATTTTAACCAAATTTTAAATGCATATTCTGTAGGTATGAGAATCGGCTACTAGCTATTTTTCATACCCGTAAGTAACAAGGGTTGTTCACTAAGGCAAAACAACGTTTGCGGGGTCAGCTAGTTTGTATATATATACAAGAATTGCTCGTTTAAAGATGGTAGATAGATAGTAGCTAAAAGTCCCCCTTGTAGCATATGGCAGAGACATAAATGGTTTAATATCTACTGTATTTTACTATCAATAATATGAAGATTGCTTTCTGGAACTTAGGAGTTAATTTAACGATTTTCCTGGTGTTTCTATTTCCGTCTTAAGTAGATAACTTGTAACTTACGACAGAAATAGAGAGGGTGTGTGAAAATATTGTTGCGGTTCGGTTTGGAAGGCAATGTTTCTTGAGAAATTACAGAGCATATAGGTAAATTTGACTGGCAGATTTTTGAAGTGAAAACTTCTTTTGGCACGCTGTAGACAGATTTTTCGTGGGCTGTGAATTGAATTCTAGCGTCACGCTCGGGTATGATAAGAAATCTTCGGGTAAACTCGGGCCCATAGCCATTGGCCATCAAGAAATGCGTCAGCCAATGGGAAATGCTGATAGGGCGCGGCCTGGTCATCATGGCATGGCCATCTAGAAATGCGTCAGCCAATGGGAAATGCTGACGCATTTCTAGATGACCATGCCATAATGGCCAGGCCACACCCTCCGGTTACACTCGTGTAGTTTCCAAAGTAAGCTATCAAATTCTAAGTTATAAGTTTTCACTTCTATCGGCAGTTCCTATGACTGCCAACTTCTTTTTTTAACTTTTGTAGGTTTACACTTGACCGCTATCTCCCCTGATGTTAAGCGACGATGCGGTCTACGATGGAGCGTGTTTACCTAGAAGAAACCGATTCACTCTCGATTTGAAGACACAAAGATTGTAACCAACAGTGAAAACCCACTCAGGCATCGTATCCCATAGCCTAGACGTTCTTATCACAAAAGTAGAGTCAAATCTCTTCGTTCGTATCTTTGGAACATCAACCATGAAATGATGTCGCTTTTTCGGGCTACGTGTATTTTGTACTTGATTGACCTCGGGGCATAGTGGGTAGTAACTCTGCCTGCGAAGCCGAGGGTCGTGGGTTCGATGTATAATGTACTAGCTGAACGCGCGCGCGTTGCTACGCCATCTATCGAAAATCGATCGTACTAATTAAAATTTTGAACAAATTCGGTTACTTTAGGTTCTAATGACGCAACCTTTAAATATGACATATATTATGCTGTCACGCAACGAAAGCTCTCAAAAAGCAATATTTTTTCCCGATTTTGTTACATTTTTCATTCCTGCTCGGCTCTTGTTGATAGTAGCGTAATGTTAAATAGCCTATAGCCTTTCTCGATAAATGGACTATCCTACAAAGAAAGAATCGTTCAATTTGGACCGGTAGTTCCAGAGATCCTTGCGTTCAAACAAACAAACAAACATACAAACAAAAAAACATACGAACAAACAAACTCTTCAGCTTTATAATATTAGTATTGATAATGAGTATGTATTTATAATTATACTAGCGGCCCGTTCCGGCTTCGCTCGGATTTCGTCACATTCATCGAAAAATAATAAAGTGGCCAAGTGTGGTTGCCCATGAAGGGTTCCGTTGCAGCAAGTAACATAATATACATAGTACACATAGTTCTTGTAGTTCGTTGTAACTTTGATCGAAGTTTCAATAATAGTGTATTTATGACGTACTAAAAAAAAACTACTCATCAGATCGAGTTCAAACCAATTTTCGTTGGTAGTTTACATGGTATAATGTACATCATATATTTTTTTTAGTTTTTTAATTCTCTTACTTTAGAAGTTAGAGGGGAGGGGGACACACATTTTACCACTTTAGAAGTGTCTCTCGCGCAGATTATTCAGTGTAGACAAAAAATATATTAGAAACCTCAACATCATTTTTGAAGACCTATCGATAGATACCCCACATGTGTAGGTTTGAAGAAAAAAAAATTTTGAGTTTCAGTTCTCAGTATACTCAGTCCTCAGTTCTCAGTATATAGTATACAGGGGGGCAACCTTAATTTTAATTTTTTTTGTAAATTCTTAATGCGCTTCACAGAATACATCTACTTACCAAGTTTCAATAGTGTAGTCCTTATAGTTTCGGCAAAAAGTGGCTGTGACATACGGACGGACAGACAGACAGACAGACACGACGAATCTATAAGGGTTCCGTTTTTACGTTTTACGGAACCCTAAAAAACTATCCTATCTCTCAAGTTGGACCAGATTACTCACGGTATGCCAATTTAATTTACTACCCCGTTTACATTATTCCAGTCCAGCGACCGAATACAGCGCTGGATTGCTTACTGGAATAATGTAAACTGGCACTGGAATGCATTGGCACTGGATTGATGCATTCCAGTGCCGGTTTCCATTATTCCAGTAAGCAATCCAGCGCTGGATTCGGTCACTGGACTGGAATCATGTAAACGGGGTATAAAATCGGTTAAGTAAGTAGTTTAGGAATCCATCGCGGACAAACATCGTGACAGGAGATTTATATATTTATATTAAGAAGATAAGTATTATATCAGCTATCTGGCTTCCAAAGTACAATCTTTGCTTAGTTTAGGGTTAGGTATATTTATGCTGTTGTATGTGAAATGTCCACAAATTTATTTATTTTAAAATCCATCTTGTTAAAATTTCGATCAAAGTTACAACGAACTACAAGAACTATGTGTACTATGTAGGTACTATATAAATGTATATTATGTTATGTATATTATGTTACTTGCTGCAACGGAACCCTTCATGGGCGAGTCCAACTCGCACTTGGCCACTTTATTTACAATATAGAGTGACGGTAGGAGTATAACATTTGCCTGATGGTAAGCAACACGTCTACCCATAACAGCACAGTGACACGCAGCTATTGGAACATGAAGAGTCCAAATCGTATTCTACCTCTAGTACTGCACCGCGCTCGTCACCAATAGATCTAAGTTGTTATATCTCTAAGCCCAGTAATTTCCCTGGAAACATTGCCCTTCAAACCGGAACACAGTAATGTTTACACATTACTGCTTGGCGGTAGAATAACTGGCAAAGGTGTGATACTTCCCCAGGCGGATTCTGCTAAGAGTCCTACCAGTACTAAACTTAATTTTAATTTTAACTAAATTTTCGCTTCAATAAACTACAAAATTTGACTACGGCACTTTCATTGCCACGAAAGCGATATTTACCGCTACGTCGTATCTTTCTACAATGGTTGTAGAGATTTACTACGACAACATGGCCCGCCCCTCCAAATTACTGTTTTAATGTGTGTAGTCATATCCTTACGAAAGAGTTTGTACGTAGTTGTAATTATTCGTATGTAGTTGTAATTAGTCGAGCAACAAATCCCTAGATTTGTTAGCTCGACTAGGTGTTCGACGGTAGTAGTAGTACGCACACATGCGTTGTAAATACTTTCACAAATACTTTCAAACGTTTTGAATTCTGGAGGGGCGTGTCATGTTATCGTAGATAGGTTATCTAGGCGTTTCGTGGTACGAAAGAAAAGCCTTAAAGCCCTTACTGAATTCAGTACTCACAAGAAGCAAGAATTCCTCGCTGAATTCAGTAGCGACTAGATTCAGTCGACTACATTTAGCCAAGTTTGATTTGCCTTTAAGTTCTAATAAGTTTTCAAAATACATATATGTACTACTTAGGATAGATATATTCTTTTTATTGGCACACCAATTAAAATGAATAAGAAAGAAAGGTTAAGGTGGACTTCCATAATTTTCAAAGAACTAGCTGTATTCTGTGGTGTCACCCATTTAATCGGTTTCTTCTAGATCAACACGCTTCATCGTAGACCGCATCGTCGCTTAACATCAGGCCAAATAGCGGTCAAGTGTAAACCTATAAGGTTAAAAAAAATATTGGCAGTCATAGGAACTGCCGATAGAAGTGAAATCTTAGCTTACTTTGGAAACTAAACGGGTCTAACCGGAGGGCGTGGCCTGGCCATCATGGCATGGCCATCTAGAAATGCGTCAGCATTTCCCATTGGCTGACGCATTTCTAGATGACCAATGGCCATAGTCCCGAGCTAACCCGAAGATTTCTTATCATACCCGAGCGTGACGCTAGAATTCAATTCACACCCCACGAAAAATCTGTCTAGGCGCACCAAAAGAAGTATTCACTTAAAAAATTCTTGGCGGTAGAATAACTGAAATTACATTGCTATAAACATAGGAATGACATATAGCTAGGAAGCTATATGTCAAAACGCAGGCAATGCCATAGGATTAACTAGTTTTAGACGCGTTTGATTGATTAGATGAGTACTTCGGATTTGGTTGTGTCTATAGAACTTGGTTAAACCTTGTGATCCATCGCATGTGTGTTAAGCTACGTCTTTTTGAAGTGAAAACTTCTTTAGGCGCGCCTAGACAGATTTTTCCTGGGCTGTGAAATTAATTCTATAGTCACGCTCGGTTATGATAAGAAATCTTCGGGTAAACTCGGGACCATGGCTATTGGCCATCTAGAAATGCGTCAGCCAATGGGAAATATTGAAAGGGCGTGTTCTGGCCATCATGGCAAGGCCATCTAAAAATGCATGAGCCAATAGGAAATGCTGAAAGGGCGTGGTCTGGCCATCATGGCATGGCCATCTAGAAATGGATCAGCCAATGGGAAATGCTGACGCATTTCTAGATGGCCATGCTATAAAGCTCAAGCCCCGCCCTCCGGTTACACCCGTGTAGTTTCCAAGGTAAGCTATCAAATTCTGAGTTATAAGTTTTCACTTCTATCGGCAGTTCCTATGACTGCCAATTTTTTTAAAAGGGCCTAGGATGGTTAGCCTCAAATGGTTTCTGCTGCCTGCGAATGTAACCTAAATGTTATTCCAGACTATTTATCTATGTATAAGTGAAAACTTATTTTAGCGCGTCACAGACAAATTTTTGGAGTGGGCTGTGAATTGAATTCTAGCGTCACGCTCGGGAATTATAAGAAATCTTCGGGTAAACTCGAGACCGTGACCATTGGACATCTATGCTAACGCATTGATAGATGACTTATGCTTATGGCAACGCCCTCTGGTTTCACACGAGTAGTTTCCAAAGTAAGATATCAAGTTATGAGTTAAGTTGCGCCAGTGCCCAAACACCGTTCTACCTACATAGCCGCATCGTCGTCGGCTTCGAGCCTAGATGAGTGACGCGAGTTCCTCTAAGCTTGATCTAAGCTTGACCGTGGGTAACCAGGCCATGGTTGCTGAGCTCCCCTGTTTCGACATTGCTGGAACAGCCAGAATCAAATGATGTATCATCATTATCATATCAGCCGAAGGACGTCCACTGCTAAACGAAGGCCTCCACAAAATATACTTTTTTACACGTACGCGCACGCAGCTATTGGAACATGAAAAGTCCATATCATTACCTAGCACTGCACTGCGCTCGTCACTCAGAGATCTAAGATGTTATTTCTCTAACTCCTGTAATTTCCCTGGAAACATTGCCCTTAAAACCGGGACACAGTAACGTTTGAAAGGCAATGTTTCTAGATTTCCACAAAGACCGGACTTGCAGCCCCCGCATCCAACGATTTCCGTTTACCTTCACCAGATCGTCGGTCCATCCTGTGGGACTTCTAGGAGGCTAGACAACTCTGCGTTTTCCGGTGCGTGGTAGCCACTCAAGAACCTTTCCACCCCAACGGCAAATGGCATACATCAGAACTGCTGTCAGTTCTGATGTATGCCATAACCAATTCATTCAGATCATTTTAGCAGTTTTTAGTCAAGGAGAAAGATATTAGTAGGATTGTATAGCCTAGCCTATCTTCTCTCAGTGTAGAACGAGCGTTAGAGCGGACAGAGTAGAGTGCGGACCGGTGTAGTGGTGACAGCTATGACGGAACAAAACTATGGAGTAGATTTTAATATTTATTATTCACAAAAATAATTTACTAATATTATAAATGCGAATGTTCCTATGTTTGTTGATTAATCACGTTAGTACATCTGTACGGATCTGGTTTAAATTGGAACACAGAATATATCTATACTAATATTATAAAGCTGAAGAGTTTGTTTGTTTGTTTGAACGCAAGGATCTCTGGAACTACTGGTCCGAATTGAACGATTCTTTCTTTGTAGGATAGTCCATTTATCGAGGAAGGCTATAGGCTATTTAACATCACGCTACTATCAACAGGAGCCGAGCAGGAATGAAAAACGTAACAAAAACGGAAAAAATATTGCTTTTTGAGAGCGTTGTTTCGTTGCGTGACAGCATAGGTCAAATTTTAAAGGTTGCGTCATTAGAACTTAAGTTAACCGAATTTGTTCAAAATTTTAATTGGTACGATCGATTTTCGATAGATGGCTTAGCAACGCGCGCGCGTTCAGCTAGTCTATACTAATATTATAAAGAAGTAAAGTTTGTGTGTTTGTTAAATTGTAAGGGGTAATCTCGGGATCTACTGAATCGATTTTAAAAATTCTTTCACCAATAGAAAGCCACATTATTGCTGAGTGTCATAGGCTCCGAGCAAAGCCGGAACGGGCAGCTAGTGTTTTATCTAGAGCATCAACTCATAGGTTTTATTATTTAATCCGGGAAAATAATAGAAACGGAAACTACGCGGGTAAAACCGCCGGACGCTACTAGTAATTTTATATCCCATCAAAAACATAAATATGAAATGAGTCAAGTTCAATATTGTGAGATATACCTTGGACTTCAACTGCAAAAGAAGTGAGATCTAAATATATTCAAGCTCAGTAGTCGATCCAGAAACAATCAGAATCGTTTATTGCTTAACTGTGTACAAAGATGGTAGGTACTAAGCAACAGTTTACCCATTTCGGGCGTGCAAAATTAAGTTTTGCATTTTACATGGTAAAATTATTAAGCACTAGCTGAACGCGCGCGCGTTGCTACGCCATCTATCGAAAATTGGTCGTACCAATTCAAATTTTGAACAAACTCGGTTACTTTAGGTATTAATGACGCAACCTTTAAAATATGACATAATATATGCTGTCATGCAACGAAAGCTCTCAAAAAGCAATATCTTTTCCCGTTTTTGTTACATTTTTCATTCATGCTCGGCTCCTGTTGGTAGTAGCGTAACGTTAAATAACCTATAGCCTTCCTCGATAAATGGACTATCCTACAAAGAAGTAATCTTTAAATTCGGACCAGTAGTTCCAGAGATCCTTGCGTTCAAACAAACAAACTCTTCAGCTTTATAATATTAGTATAGATTTACATCTAGAAATCTAGTACCTACCACATACAAATGTTTTATAACTACATAATATGTGTACGTTGAAATATATTTTCCTTTTATAACTTAGGATCATTTACTGATCTATCTATGGTGTGACTAGTTTTTTTTATATGACTAACGATGCTCTGTGGTATTACTCGCGTAGTTCCCGTTCTCATTATTTTCCCGGGATAAAAAGTAGCCTATGTGTTCTTCCCAACTATAATCTATCTATGTTCCACATTTCAGCCAGATCCGTTCAGATGTTACGACGTGATTGAGCAACAGACATCCAAATATCCAGACATTAACATTTGTAATATTAAAACTGAAGCTTACTGTCCAACTTGGCCAGTTATAAAGTTGATTGATGGTAAGTCATAAATGATATAAAAGGAAATGAACTACATTATGGCCTTTGTAAGTTCTACAATGTACCTACGTGTGCATGAAAACCCCTGTTTTAGTAACGTTTAATTCTAATCTATAACAGCAACTCCATAGCTCCCCTGTCCGGTCCCGCCCGCCCATAGGCCGCTCTAAGTGGTAGAAAGAGACAAGAGATAGCCACTGTCCGCTGCACGAAGCTAATGGACAGATGAACAACTCGACACAGACGAGTAAAGTGGTTAATATTGAGCTCTGTAAAGAGAGCGTTAATGGTTATCGGCATTGCGAGGTTCCATAGGTTAGATTATTTAATTAGCACAAACTAGTTTGTTTGTTTGTTATTTTTTTACAGCTCTTATTTTATACATGGGGTTAGGTTTTTAGATCGGATTAGCAATACAACGCTTCGCTCATAAACCAAAATCATAGACGTTTGCTTTAAAGCTGGCCAATTGAAATGGGATTGGGCAGGGCATGTTTGGCGAATGCCGGAACACAAATAAAAATCATTACTTCTTGGGGTCCAACAATTAAACGACCTCCGGGTCGACCCAGACGAAGGTGGCGTGACGAACTACATTCGCACGATTGAAACTGGGCCACCAAAGCCGCAAATCCGTACGCTGATAGCGCGAGTAGTGATACCGCTCAACTCGGCGGGTGGCGCCCTCAGCGCTCAGCTTTGTCCGCATGGCACGGACGGCGAACTAACGGTAATGGCGGAACGTGACATGACGTCATGTTTTGCGGGCGTGCAGCCGGCTTCATCGAATTATAAGACGTTATCACTCAATAATTATCTTAATATATATAAATCTTCTGTCACGATGTTTGTCCGCGATGGATTCCTAAATTACTTAACCGATTTTAAATTAAATTGGCACACCGTGAGCAGTCTGGTCCAACTTGAGAGATAGGATAGTTTTTTTTCGATTAAGAGTCCCTAAATGACAAATCCGAGCGAAGCCGGAACGAGCCGCTAGTTATTTTATATAATACTAGCGGCCCGTCCCGGCTTCGCACGGGGTCAATATTTTTTGTTAAGTAGGTATGCTAAATGAAACGTACATGACCAAATTTTTCCAAATGATCAAAATTAGAAACCAAAACTTTAAAGTGTAAAAACATTAAACTGGCTGGCCTGGTGGCTTAGTTGGTTGAGGGCCATTTTGTAAAGCGGCGGTTTAACGATCAGCCGGATTGAATACGGCTGATTAAAAAACCGCCGGAATGTATTCGACGCCATACGTCATTCAACACGGCTAGCCGTAAAGTAATAAAGCGAGAGATTAGCCGCCTCTTTCACAATTTTTAGTTCCGATTCTTAACACTCATGGCACTGCCTGACATAACAACAACTATGGCATTGAATAGGTACTGTAAGTGTGTTGCTAAATTGCTAAAGTGACAGTGGATTCTGGAGTTCGGAGGGATTGTACACAATATTATTGGAGTGTCACTTGTCACCCTGGGTGTTACTTGGAAACTATTTCGTTTCCACCGTCCACCTTGTTAAGACTAAATCGGACCGGGTTGGTTACATGAGACCCAGATCCGACTCGGAGCATACCGACTCCATATAGTCTTGGCGCTACTACCTCTGGAGTGTATAAAAAATTAGGCGGGAGCCAGAAGCTCAAGGGAGGTCCTGAGTGGAGCAAGCCATGCAAGTAGCCGAAGTGTATCGCAGGCCGAGTATGGAGAAGCGACACTCAGGGCTGACCACAGAGCTTCTGGCGGGAGCCCACCCGGAGTCAAATCTCGATGATAAACCCTTGTCTATGGAAGTGCACCATGTTTCTTAGGTGTACCGTCACCGATATCAATTTATGGGCTTTCAAACTTTATGTGAGAGGTAAAATGTTGTAAAAAAATATTAAGGAATACCGTAAGTAATCGGTCAGTTTTTTCGGATGATGAAGGAAAGATTTGTATTTTTGTATGTTACTAATAAACTCAAAAACTACTGAACCGATTTCAAAAATTCTTTTACCAAAAGAGAGCTACATTATCACTGAGTAACATAGGCTACTTTTATTACGAGAAAAAATTAGAATTACTTTGATTTCTTTACTAAAACCAACGCAAGGTATAAAAAAACAGCCATAAAATGGCTTTCATCGCATACGCTGCGGAAAGTACCAATGATAGAACAAAACAATGTTCTACAATATTATAAAACGTATTAAAATCTACAAAAAACCTCGCGAAACCATATGTCTTACTACTGTAATTACGTCGCTACAACTGCTTTTTTACATTTTAAAAGAAGATAAAAATGCCGATCAAATTCAGACCATGTTATCCATACATTTGTATTAATTCTTATCCAAATAAACTATTTCGTATTCAAGATTGCTTTAATACCTACTGATTCCTTTTTGAATTATTAAAATCGGACATTGCATTCAAAAGATATTACGAAGTTAAAAAATTCCATCCTGTCGAAATAATAATAAACGACGCGACGGGCCGGCGCTGGCGGCGCGCCGACTGTAGCGCGGCGCGGCGCAACGTGGCGGTACATACCATCGATACAAATCAATGGATGTGCCCTGAGAACCTTGAAATTGGTAATAAATTGCGTCTCTGTGTGTATCGTAAGTGGTTTACAAACAACCAATCTACTTGACCCCTATAATCGCTAGCGGCGAGATTTGCTGTGGTTCTACTTATTTTGGTTGTTGACAACGAATAATGATAGGTAAAAACGTCCAGCGTCCTCCGCGTCCTGCAACCGACTAGAACGGAAAGAGTGAGCTCACTCTTCGCAACTTTGACATGATTACGTGCGCTCTGAAGTTTGGGAAGGCCAATCTTGGGTTCTACGATCTATGGTAGATGCAGAATTAGGAAGAGTGTACAGCGTTCATCCTTCCCAGTCAGAATGTTTTTATCTCAGAATTCTTTTTTATCATGTACCACGTTGGTACATGGTTCCAAGACTTTAAAATCGTGTAAAAGAAACTTACCAAGCCGCATGCCGAGACAGGGGTTTGTTACAAAATTATAGCCAATGGGAAATCCCTTTGAGAGAAGCTTCAAGCTTCCCGGTGTCCGTTGAGGATGAGAGTTGTTTGTGGTAATATTCATCGATATAAATCAATAGATGTGCCCAGAGCACCTTGACATCGGTAATAAACTGCGTCTCTGTGTGTATCGTATCTGGTTTACATAAAACCAATCTACTTGACCCGTACAATCGCTAGCGGCGAGATTTGCTGTGGTTCTACTTATTTTGGTTGTTGACACCGAATAATGATAGGTAAAAACGTCCGGCGTCCACCGCGTCCTGCAACCGACTAGAACGGAAAGAGTGAGCTCACTCTTCCCAACGTTGACATGAGTGTGTGCGCCCTGAAGTTTGGTAGGGCCTATCTTAGGTTCTACGATTTATGGTAATATTATTATTTTATTTCCGCCGTATTACATTACAGCTAGCCGTTTTGAAAAACAGTGCCTTTTTGTAATGCGGCGGTTCAACGATTAGCCGCATTGTCATTGCGATACGTTTTTCAATAAGGCGGCCCACGTTCAGCCGTATTCTATTACTGCTTATATTATAGGGTGACCAAATTTAAAAAAACATAATTTAAATAAACAAAATCAAAATTAATTTCATTCATCCGAAAAAACTGACCGATTACTTACGGTATTCCTTAATATTTTTTTACAACATTTTACCTCTCACATAAAGTTTGAAAGCCCATAAATTGATATCGGTGACGGTACACCTAAGAAACATGGTGCACTTCCATAGACAAGGGTTTATCATCGAGATTTGACTCCGGGTGGGCTCCCGCCAGAAGCGCTGTGGTCAGCCCTGAGTGTCGCTTCTCCATACTCGGCCTGCGATACACTTCGGCTACTTGCATGGCTTGCTCCACTCAGGACCTCCCTTGAGCTTCTGGCTCCCGCATTTTTTTTAATACACTCCAGAGGTAGTAGCGCCAAGACTATATGGAGTCGGTATGCTCCGAGTCGGATCTGGGTCTCATGTAACCAACCCGGTCCGATTTAGTCTTAACAAGGTGGACGGTGGAAACGAAATAGTTTCCAAGTAACACCCAGGGTGACAAGTGACACTCCAATAATATTGTGTACAATCCCTCCGAACTCCAGAATCCACTGTCACTTTAGCAATTTAGCAACACACTTACAGTACCTATTCAATGCCATAGTTGTTGTTATGTCAGGCAGTGCCATGAGTGTTAAGAATCGGAACTAAAAATTGTGAAAGAGGCGGCTAATCTCTTGCTTTATTACTTTACGGCTAGCCGTGTTGAATGACGTATGGCGTCGAATACATTCCGGCGGTTTTTTAATCAGCCGTATTCAATCCGGCTGATCGTTAAACCGCCGCTTTACAAAATGGCCCTCAACCAACTAAGCCACCAGGCCAGCCAGTTTAATGTTTTTACACTTTAAAGTTTTGGTTTCTAATTTTGATCATTTGGAAAAATTTGGTCATGTACGTTTCATTTAGCATACCTACTTAACAAAAAATATTGACCCCGTGCGAAGCCGGGACGGGCCGCTAGTAACATATAAACACCTAGAGCTGTATAAGATTTGTTTATCTCTAAGCCTTATCTGTCATTTCATTGGAAACATTGCCCTTCCAAACGGAACATTGTAATATTCTCACATTAATGCTTGGCGGCAGAATAACTGGCGGAAAAGGTGTGGCACTTCCCCAAGCGGACTCTGCAAATAGCCATACCATTAATTACTAAATAACCATTACTACATTAAACATTATTAATCAATGTAATTAGAATTTTATCAAACATGACGTGTAACAATTGTTAATAATAAATGATTATGATTATTATTATGATTAACTTTCCAATATTTCGTTAAACATTACTCAAAATTAAGAAACTTGTTCAGAAACTAGAAAGAAAACGTATTAATAGAGTAGTAATATTAGTAGCAAAGTTATTAACGAATGACTCTGTATCTACATAATCTGCGTCTCTCGGGATGGTTTTGGATTACAATTCTAGAGGATTTTATTTGATTTACGTCTGAAGTATTGCGGTGTATTGTTACTGACGAATAGGCCTTAGATATTGTATTTGTGCACTGGTAACCCTCTTTCTGGTAATTGGGTCCAGAAAAAGTGGTATCGTTTCACGGTTGACGTGAACCCGACGGAACAAATAAAAAAATATATATACCAAAAAAAATTATTTTTGTATAGTTTGTATCTATATTGCTGTTTGTAGGTAAGATAAGATGATACAAAACATTTCAAGTTGATCCATATATACAAAATGGCCTCTGCAAGAGGCATACAATCACAGAAATATAAAAAAATTGGCAGCCATAGGAACTGCCGATAGAAGTGAAAACTTATAACTCGGAATTTGATAGTTTACCTTGGAAACTACACGGGTGTAACCAGAGGGCGTGGCCTCGCCATCATGGCATGGGCATCTAGAAATACGTCAGCATTTTCCTTTGGCTCACGCATTTCTAGATGGCCATGCCATGATGGCGAGGCCACACCCTTTCAGCATTTCCCATTGGCTGACACATTTCTAGATACCCAATCGCCAAGGACCCGAGTTTACCCGAAGATTTCTTATCATACCCGAGCGTGACGCTATAAATCAATTTACACCCCACAAAAAATTTGTCTAGGCGCGCCTAAAGAAGTTTTCACTTCAAAAACTGGCCTCTCCAAGAGGCATGCAATCACAGATGCGCAAGCAATATGTATATCTATCAAAACAATCTGTTTACTCAGTCTTAATTTATCCAATGAAGAAATACAATAATATATAGTCAGCTAATAATAGTTATTTGTTGCAAGAGTGCAAAGTTGATTTTTAGCCACGTGCTGAATTTTGATGACCGAGCAAGCGCAGGATTATAAAATGATGAAAATGATGATTCAAACATTAGAATCCTGATCTTAAGCGAGGGAAATAATAGGGCACAATCTTTGCACTCGAGTTCAACACTTACTTTTTCGTTCCACCTCAGCGAGGAAATTACTAAATGTTTGCGTGCTATTTAACAGTTTCAGAACTCTGTTGCCGTCAAATAAACTTCTTCGAGTTAGAATCACTCATTTTAGGGTTTTCACGTGTTTTCAAGTGTCCTGTTATCGACTTAAAATTTTAACAACAACAGTATGACGTGAAAATATGGAGGGTTGAGGTGATGTCAGCGTTACATTCCAAATTATTAATTTTCCAAGTTCTGGTATTGTCCACATTACTATTATTCCAAAATATGGATTTTCCATATTCTGAATTTTCCACATTATTACGTTTACACATTATTAATTTTACAAATTCTTAAAATTCCATGTTATGCATTTGGCACAGGGAAGTACAATCATGATAAAAACTTTTCACCAAAAATTTCCAACTGGCTGGATTTATTTTGACCTCGAGGAATAGTTATTTGTTGTACAAGAGTGCAAAGTGGCTTTTTAACCGCGTGCTCAATTTTGATGACCGAGCAAGCGAAGGATTCTAAAGTTGAATCACGAGCGTAGCGAGGGATTCAAAAATTAGAATCCTGAGCGTAGCTAGGGAATCAAAAGGGCACAAGGTGAAAAATCTTTTCATCCCACCAGCTCGGAAAGAGTACTTTTGCTCCTCGATATCAGGGCGCAAAAGTCGTTTTTACCCTCTAGAGGTTAAAGTAAATTTGAATTTAGAACATCGTGTGTACTGAGGTTTTGAATTCAAAACATAATTTAACCTATTTATTTCTACCTCCTTGGTGCCGAATTCATCATACATTTATTTTTAATTTGTTAAAAACTCATAACTCAGAACCTCTATGGTGTACTTTTTTTTAAATGCTTTGCGCGCAATTGTCTTTTCACGTATGGAGGATAGAGGTAAAGAATGTTATTTCAAATGGCAAAACATTTTGAAATGCTATGAATGAATCAATTGTAATCGAATTGAAGTATGCCGAGTTGCCGAGTTAAATAATTAAATATTATTGACTACTAAAATAGTAACTAATAGATAATTTCAACTACTTGTACAGTACAAAATAATGTAGTAAATTTAACATCAAATAAATAATTACTATTTTGAGAAAACATGTAGGTACAATATATTTTGAAGTCAAAACTTCTTTTGGCGCGCCAAAGACAGATTTTTCGTGGGCTGGCAATTTAATTCTAGCGTCACGCTCGGGAATGATAAGAAATATTCGGGTAAACTCCTGACCATAGCCAATGGTCATCTAGAAATGCCTCAGCCTTTCCCATTGGCCATTTAAAAATGTGTCAGCATTTCTAGATGGTCATGCTCATAGCCACGCCCTCTGGTTTCACACGCGTAGTTTCCAAAGTAAAAATCAAATTCTGAGTTATAAGTTACCACTTCTATCGGCAGTGCCTATGGCTGCCAATATTTTTCTTTCATGAATTCTGATTAGTACGTTTATTAATTTCCTTTAACATGTACCTTGATGCAAATTTAGCGCTACTATAATTTAATGCATTTGGGCGGACACTTTTTCATGTACACATGAAACTCCTAACCTCAATCGGTCAACTCTCCATATTTTCACGTCATATTGTTATTGTTAAAACCATGGCTAAATAAACTTAAGTTTAAAATTTATAAAATTGAATACAAGTGAAAAACCGAAATACCATAATAATAAGTGATTCTAGCGACCATGAAGTTTATTTAACGCCAACAGAATCGACTGAAACTGAAAATGCGCAAAGCGTTTAGTAATTTCCTCGCTAGGGGGGGATGAAAAATTACGTGTTACACTCGAGTGCAAAGATTTTTCACCTTGTGCCCTTTTGATTCCCTTGCTACGCTCAGGATTCTAATTTTTGAATCCCTCGCTACGCTCGTGATTCAACTTTAGAATCCTTCGCTTGCTCGGTCATCAAAATTGAGCACGCGGTTAAAAAGCCACTTTGCACTCTTGTATAACAAATAACTATTGCACTCGAGTGTAACACGTAATTTTTCATCCCCCCCTAGCGAGGAAATTACTAAAAGCTTTGCGCATTTTCAGTTTCAGTCGATTCTGTTGGCGTTAAATAAACTTCTTGGTCGCTAGAATCACTTATTATTATGGTATTTCGGTTTTTCACTTGTATTCAATTTTATAAGTTTTAAACTTAAGTTTATTTAGCCATGGTTTGTAACAATAACAATATGACGTGAAAATATGGAGAGTTGACTTACCTCAATGTAAGGAGTTTCATGTGTACATGAAAAAGTGTCCGCCCAAATGCATTAAATAATAGTAGCGCTAAATTTGCATCAGGGTACATTTTAAAGGAAATTAATAAACGTACTATTATATATATTGGCAGTCATAGGCACTGCCGATAGAAGTAGTAACTTATAACTCAGAATTTGATTTTTACTTTGGAAACTACGCGTGTGAAACCGGAGGGCGTGGCTATGAGCATGGCCATCTAGAAATGCTGACACATTTTTAAATGGCCAATGGGAAAGGTTGAGGCATTTCTAGATGGCCATTGGCTATGGTCCCGAATTTACCCGAAGATTTCTTATCATTCCCGAGCGTGAGAATTGAATTGACAGCCCACGAAAAATCTGTCTTCGGCGCGCCAAAAGAAGTTTTGACTTCAAAATATATTGTACCTACATGTTTTCTCAAAATAGTAATTATTTATTTGATGTTATATTTACTACATTATTTTGTACTGCACAAGTACCTAGTTGAAATTATCTATTAGTTACTATTTTAGTGGTCAATAGTATTTAATTATTTAACTCGGCAAATCGGCATACTTCAATTCGATTACAATTGATTTCATTCATAGCATTTCAAAATGTTTTGCCATTTGAAATAACATTCTTTACCTCTATCCTCCATACGTGAAAAGAAAATTGCGCGCAAACCATTTAAAAAAAAGTACACCAAAGAGGTTCCGAGTATGAGTTTTTAACAAATTAAAAATAAATGTATGATGAATTCAGCACCAAGGAGGTAGAAATAAATAGGTTAAATTATGTTTTGAATTCAAAACCTCCGTACACACGATGTTCTAAATTCAAATTTACTTGAACCTCTAGAGGGTAAAAACGACTTTTGCGCCCTGATATCGAGGAGCAAAAGTACTCTTTCCGAGCTGGTGGGATGAAAATGTATTTACGCAACACACATACCCTTCCGCCAAGGGGACACGGTCTGGATATCTCGGACTAGACACCATGGAAAACGAAAAAAGTATACCAAGGAGGTTCCGAGTTCCGAGGCTGAATTTTTTAACAAATTAAGAAAAAGTTGTAAGTATGATAAATTCGGCACCAAGGAGGTAGAAGTGTAAATAGGTTGAATTATGTTTCGAATTCAAAAACTTTGCACACGATGTTCTATATTCAAACTTACTTTACTCTCTAGAAGGTAAAAACGACTTGCGCACTGATATCGAAGAGCAAAAGTTCTCTTTCCGAGGTGGTGGGATGAAGAAATCTTCTTCACCTTCTTCAACTTTAATTTCTCGTTTCTATTCGAATCATTATGAAAGTGAAAAGTTTTTCGTGGGCCGTGAATTAAGCTCAAATGTCACACTCGTGAATGAAAGAAATCTTCGGGTGTATTCGGGACCATGGCCATCTACAAAAGCGTTTGCATTTCTAGATGACCATAGTTAGAAGCATGGTTATCTAATCTAGATGTCCATGTTTAGAAGACTTACTTAGACAACAATTCGACGAAGATTTATTCCAGACTAACAGTGCCCTCCGGTTTCACCCACGTAGTTTCCAAAGTAAGCTATCAAATTCTGAGTTATAAGTTTTCACTTCTATCGGCAGTGCCTATGACTGTAAATTTTTTAGTTCTTTAGTTTTAATACAAGCGTACCGACATATGAGTCGGTAATCGCAATAAAAACAAAGGCAAACATGAAGCTGCACGAGAGCGTGCCCCATGCGGTTGTTGCAATCTCACGGCACACGGGGACCTTCACGTACTACGCTGACGACACCGACGACGCCATCGGTCGGTTCGTGCGGCGAGCGTTGGCTGCATCACCGAAGACCATCCGAGAGTTCAACCTACAGATGGCCATCAGGGACAGAAATGCAGCCGTAGTGGAGGCTCTCGGCCGGGAGGAGGCGGCTTAGGCAAATGGCAATAAGGCAAAGAATCGATGTCGAGTCGATTACTAGCGGAATCCCAACCGGTAGTGATCGGCTCAACAGACGAGCACTAACTAGTATTAGGTTTAAAATGTTCCCAACTCCCCCCTTATTTTCCTCTTCTTCTGATTATCCAAGAAACATGTAAAAATAAATAAGATTTTAAATGACAAAAGTCACGGACCCCGGAGTCTGTGGAGTAGCAATTTTAAATTTAAAAAAAAAAAAAAAATACAAGCTATGAAGACTTGTATATTTAAACAAAGGTTTTCATCCCGATATAAATTTTTCGGGGTCATTCAACCACGTTTTATTGATCGTCAGACGTAGCTGCGAAGCGTCACTAGTGTAGATACAGAAGCAGTCGACGCGGAAAGTTATCGAGCAGAGAATTAGCTCAATAGCGAGTCGTCACGGCCGCTTAGGGAGCTAGCGACGGGAACAACTCAGTCATCCGGCCATCACACGGAACTTACGAACATCACACTAATATTATATAGGCGAAAATAAAGTTTTGAAAAAAATTTTCGCATTGAGCAATTTTTCCAGAAAATTTATAGTTATAATGAAAGATGTTTTAAAGAAATTTTGTGTTTGCAGAAAGTTAGTAGGTATATAAGCAGATAGTATTTGCAGAAAGTAAGTCTATGCATAAAATTATCATATGCAAAAAGTTAGCTAATGCAGAAAGTTAGTATGTGCAGAAAGTTATTCTATGCAGAGAATTAATCTATGCAAAAAAATTAGTATAATTATGCAGAAAGTTAGTTTATGCGGGAAATTAGTCTAAGGAGAAAGTTAGTATATGCAGAAAGTTAGTCTATGCAGAAAGTAAGTCTATGCAGAAAGTAAGTCTATGCAGAAAGTTAGTATATGCAGTCTGAGTGGCTGAGTGGTGTATTATTGGAGAGGCCCATGTCCTGCAGTGGACGTATACGGGCTGATGATGATAATGAGTCTACGTAGAAAGTTACCGAGCCGAGAATTAGCTCAATAGCGATCAGCGACAGACAGACAGACATGACGAATCTATAAGGGTTCCGTTTTTACGTTTTACGGAACCTTAAAAGCTACCTCTATCGTGCTTGTTTCGCATATTGTAGGTATACTAGCAAAATGTGAGATAATGAAACAGTGGCGCTCTTTGTGAACGGAAAGTTCGAATGGCACTAGTTTCTTTTGTTTCAATCGCACAATGGACGAGCAAGCACAGTGGGAGTATTTGTTAGTCCTGGGCTAACTTACTGGTGTATTATAACCATTCAACCATTCTTGATTTTTATAGGCTCTGGATTCGATCTAGAGACGTTTCAAAAGGCTTTTATTGACTTGACAGATAGCGCAAGCAATCTTTTTTCCGGTTAACAGTCCAATGCTGCCGAACTATGGACGCGGATAAATAAAAATAAAGTAGCCAAGTGCGAGTTGGACTCGCCCATGAAGGGTTCCGTTCCAGCAAGTAACATAATATACATAGTACACATAGTGCGTTGTAACTTTGATCGAAGTTTTAATAATAGTGTATTTATGACGTATTAAAAAAACTAGTTATCAGATCGAGTTCAAACCAATTTTCGTTGGTAGTTTGCATGGTAATGTACATCATATATTTTTTTTAGTTTTTTCATTCTCTTACTTTAGAAGTTAGAGGGGGGGGGGGCACACATTTTACCACTTTGGAAGTGTATCTCGCGTAAATTATTCAGTGCACACATACAAGTAGATGTATTCTGTGAACCGCATTAGGATTTAAACAAAAAAATTAAAAAAAAAAAGAAAAATTATGGTTGTCCCCCATACTAGGACACGAAACTCAAAATTTTTTTTTCATCAAACCTACACGTGTGGGGTGTCCATCGATAGGTCTTTAAAAATGGTGTTGAGGTTTCTAAAATCATTTTCGCCTACACTGAATAATTTGCGCGAGAGACACTTCCAAAGTGGTAAAATGTGTGTCCCCCCCCCCCTCTAACTTCTAAAGTAAGAGAATGAAAAATCTAAAAAAAATATATGATGTACATTACCATGTAAACTACCAACGAAAATTAGTTTGAACTTGATCTGATGAGTAGTTTTTAGGGTTCCGTAAAACGTAAAAACGGAACCCTTATAGATTCGTCATGTCTGTCTGTCTGTCTGTCTGTCTGTCCGTCCGTATGTCACAGCCACTTTTTGCCGAAACTATGAGAACTACACTGTTGAAACTTGGTAAGTAGATGTATTCTGTGAACCGCATTAAGATTTGAACAAAAAAAATTAAAAAAAGAAAAATTAGGGTTGCCCCCCATACTGAGAACTGAAACTCAAAAATTTTTTTTTCATCATACCTACACGTGTGGGATGTCTATCGATAGGTCTTCAAAAATGATATTGAGGTTTCTAAAATAATTTTCGTCTACACTGAATAATTTGCGCGAGAGACACTTTCAAAGTGGTAAAATGTGTGTCCCCCCCCCCCTCTAACTTCTACAGTAAGAGAATGAAAAATCTAAAAAAAATATATGATGTACATTACCATGTAAACTACCAACGAAAATTAGTTTGAACTTGATCTGATGAGTAGTTTTTTTGGTACGTCATAAATACTATTAATGAAACTTCGATCAAAGTTACAAGGAACTACAAGAACTATGTGTACTTTGTATATTATGTTACTTGCTGCAACGGAACCCTTCATGGGCGAGTCCAACTCGCACTTGGCCACTTTATTTTTAGTACGTCATAAATACACTATTATTGAAACTTCGATCAAAGTTACAACGAACTACAAGAACTATGTATATAATGTTACTTGCTGCAACGGAACCCTTCATGGGCGAGTCCAACTCGCACTTGGCCACTTTATTTATTTACCCACGTACTGTTTTACGTATGTGCATAAAAGCTGGCTCGAATCCCTTCGGTATTTTTGGAGTGAAAACTTCTTTTGGCGCGCCTAGACAGATTTTTCGTGGGCTGTGAATTGAATTCTAGCGTCACGCTCGGGTATGATAAGAAATCTTCGGGTAAACTCGGGACCACGGACATTGGCTATCTAGAAATACATCAGCCAATAGGAAATCTGAAAAGGCGTGGCCTGGCCACCATGGTATGGCCATCTAGAAATGCGTGAGCCGATGGGAAATGCTGACGCATTTCTAGATAGCCATGCCATGATGTCCAGGCCACGCCCTCTGGTTACACCCGTGTAGTTTCCAAGGTAAGCTATCAAATTCTGAGTTGATAAGTTTTCACTTCTTTCGGCAGTTCCTATGACTGCCAATTTTTTTCTAGTTTTAAAAGGTTTTCAGCGGTTAGACTCTTTTTGGATCGGTTAAATCTTGTGAGTTTGCGTTGCAATAAGTCACATGTTTCACAATGTACCTGTACCATAACTACAGATACACTGTTAAAGAAAACGGCCAAGTGCGAGTGGGACTCGCGCACGAAGGGTTCACAGCCTACTAAATGTTCCCACTGCTGTGACTCGGAGCCTTCTCTCGCAAGGAGAGAGTTACAGCCACAATCTACCACGCTGGCCCAGTGCGGGTTGGTGGATGACACACGACTTCGAAAGATTCTCTCAGTAATAGGGTCCCGTTATTAGGTACCCTTTGGGTACGGAACCCTAATTACGCATGTTGGTGAAGCATCTAAACAAACAAGTTTTCACTACGAAAATTATCACATCGGCACATCTACTCTCCTTCTACGAAATACGTAATTTCGAAATAAAACCACAATTTTCCTGCTCCGGTTCTACTTCGTTTCGTCCGATCGAACATTGTTGACTGGCCTCGTGGCTTAGTGGGTAGTAGCTCTGCCTGCGAAACCGAGGGTCGTGGGTTCGATCCCCACCCAGTGCAAATATTTGTGTGATGAATTCAAATGTTCGCACTGTGTCTGGGTGTTTCTATCTATACTAATCTATGCTAATACTAGCGGCCCGTTCCGGCTTCGCTCGGACATAACCTAGACACTGTCTGCAGCGCCATCTGCCCGGCTTATTTGTGAATTTAAACCATCTTCGAATACACACACAAAAAAACATTCAAATCGGTCCCGTAGTTTAATAGTTCACTGTCAAATTATTAAATTACTAAAATGATCCCGCTCAGATGCGTTTTCTCGTCGCATATTTGTTCGATATGCAATGACGTACTTTCTACCGTAAATTTGATAAAGTATTAAGGTACTTTCCGAGGAGGTGTAGTATAAAACTATATAAGTATTATATCAGCTATTTATTTATTGTATGACGTTTAAATATTCTAAGCCTAATCTAATTAGAGTAGGCTTAGAACATTTAAGCGGACGAAACGGCGTATCGAAGTACAACTGGAGTAGGAAAGTCGCGAGTTTATTTAGAAATTAGGTTTTCGTAGAAATAGAGTAGACGTCCAGCGCTTCTACCGCCTAACTAAATCAGCTATCGCTTTGCTAATGCTGTCTCTATCATTTCAAGCGAAAAGAAAAGCGAGAGAAACATCAAAGCTATGACATTTTTAAAGTGAAAACTTCTTTAGGCGCGCTATAGACAGAATTTTCGTGGGCTGTGAAATGGATTCATCAATCGTCACGCTTGGATATGATAATGGATCGGATCGGATCGGATATGAAATCTTCGGGTAAACTCGGTAAACACGGCCAGGTAGGTACCAGGGTATAACAGAAACAGTAAAGAGTTTCGATTACCTACCTCCAACAGCCCAGCGTTTATCTCCAGATACCAGGACAACAGAAATATAAAAGAGTTGCGTTGGCCCCTAGGTACCAGTACCAGGGCAACAGAAACAGTAAAGAGTTGCAATATTCTGTATAATTACCTTGATATAAAACTAGATAGCGTAACCATCGATTTAGCTGGCGGTGTTGAAATTATGCGAATGTACATAGACCTACGATGGATTAACAAATAATTTGTCTTCTGACAAGGTGATAAATGAATTAGACAATTCAATTAAAAGTAAAAACATTTGAGTCACAAGTTTTCACTTCTATCGGCAGTTCCTATGACTGCCAATTTTTGTTGTTCGGCGGTAGACCCCCTGATTGTAAACGAGCGATTTTCGAATACGAAGCTCTTGGAAAATCTAATGTCAAGAAACTTTACCGAATTACCTGGAAAAGTTACATTCTGGATCTTAATTGTAACGAAGCACAGTTCAGAATTGATTGAAAAAGTATCTTATCTTACTGAAGTTAGAAACTTGCTATGTGTCTCGGTTTTGCTCGTAGATTTTAAATGTTTTTGAATGTGAATTGAGCTCGTTATCATCATAATCAGTTTTTAGGGTTCCGTAAAACGTAAAAACGGAACCCTTATAGATTCGTCATGTCTGTCTGTTTGTCTGTCTGTCTGTCTGTCCGTCCGTATGTCACAGCCACTTTTTGCCGAAACTATGAGAACTACACTGTTGAAACTTGGTAAGTAGATGTATTCTGTGAACCGCATTAAGATTTTTACAAAATTAAAATAAAAAAAGTGGCCAAGTGCGAGTTGGACTCGCCCATGAAGGGTTCCGTAGCAGCAAGATACATAATATACATAGTACACATAGTTCTTGTAGTTCGTTGTAACTTTGATCGAAGTTTCAATAATAGTGTATTTTTAGTGCACAATACACCCCTAGCGGGACGTCAGTGCAGGTCGATCACCCCCACCCTGAATTAGAATTAGAATTAGTGTATTTTTGACGTACTAAAAAAAACGACTCATCAGATCGAGTTCAAACCAATTTTCGTTGGTAGTTTTTATGGTAATGTACATCATATATTTTTTTTAGATTTTTCATTCTCTTACTGTAGAAGTTAGAGGGGGGGGGGGGGACACACATTTTACCACTTTGAAAGTGTCTCTCGCGCAAATTATTCAGTGTAGACGAAAATTATTTTAGAAACCTCAATATCATTTTTGAAGACCTATCGATAGACATCCCACACGTGTAGGTATGATGAAAAAAAAATTTTTGAGTTTCAGTTCTCAGTATGGGGGGCAACCCTAATTTTTCTTTTTTTAATTTTTTTTGTTCAAATCTTAATGCGGTTCACAGAATACATCTACTTACCAAGTTTCAACAGTGTAGTTCTCATAGTTTCGGCAAAAAGTGGCTGTGACATACGGACGGACAGACAGACAGACAGACATGACGAATCTATAAGGGTTCCGTTTTTACGTTTTACGGAACCCTAAAAAGCAGTCGAGAAACTTCGAAAATGAAGCTCCCACGCAATGGAGGGTGAAATTCGGATAAATTGTGACTTAAATAGGTTACAGACAATTTGATTAGAACGTTCGGAAACTCTTTGGAAAGGTGGAGAAAAGTTCCCTTTTACTATAGCCTAGTGGTGCTTCGCGGTTTCACTGTCGTAGTTTTAGAGCCTATTATTTTATCGAAAAAAAGTAGCCAAGTGCGAGTTGGACTCGCCCATGAAGGGTTGCAGCAAGTAACATAATATAGATAGTACACATAGTTTTTGTTGTGCGTTGTAACTTTGATCGAAGTTTTAATAATAGTGTATTTATGACGTACTGTAGTCCTAAAGCTTCTAACCCCTAAAAAAAACTACTCATCAGATCGAGTTCAAACTAATTTTCGTTGGTAGTTTACATGGTAATGTACATCATATATTTTTTTCCCCACCCCACCCCACACGTGTAGATTTGATGAAAAAAAAAATTGAGTTTCTGGTCTCAGTATGGGGGCAAACCTAATTTTTTTTTTTTTCTGTTGAAATCTTAATGCGGTTCACAGAATACATCTACTTCCCAAGTTTCAACAGTGTAGTTCTCATAGTTTCGGCAAAAAGTGGCTGTGACATACGGACGGACAAACAGACAGACATGACGAATCTATAAGAGTTCCGTTTTTACGTTTTACGGAACCCTAAAAAATAGTTTAAGTGTTATTCCAGACCGTTGTCTATCTATGTACCAAATTTCATCCAGATTCCTTTAGTAGTTTTTGCGTGAATGAGTAAGAAACATCCATCCTCATACACTTTCGCATTTAAATAACTAAAGTAAATTAGTGGTAGGACTCTTGGCAGAGTCCACCTGGGGAAGTACCACACCTTTGCCAGTTATTCTATCAGTAATGTGGACACATTGCTATTTTCCGGTTTGAAGGGTTGTTTCCAGAGAAATTACAGGGCTTAGAGATATAACATCTTAGATCTCTGGGTAACGAGCGCAGTGCAGTGCTAGGTAATGATTTGGACTCTTCATGTATCGATAGCAGTGTCACTGTGCTGTTATATGGCAGGCATGTTGCTTACCATCAGACACATGTCCTGCTCGTCTCGTCAATCTTTATTTAAAAAAAAAATTGGCAACCATAGGAACTGCCGATAGAAGCGAAAACTTATAACTCAGAATTTGATAGCTTACCTTGGAAACTACACGGGTGTAACCACAGAACAGAAATCAAGAAGAAGTAGCAAGTAGGCGGGGCAATCGTAGTACTAAGTAAGCGCAATCTCCGCATACTTCGAGAGTACGCCCACTTCCGAATACTTAGTCGTGCTCTGCCACTACTGCAGTACTCTTGAATCCGCGATTTTGAATAAAAAGTAAGCAGTCATGCCGTATTGTGCAGTTATTGAGTGTAAAAACGATAGCCGTGCCAAAACTTTATCCAAAGTAGGCATATCGTACCATCGGTAAGTCCTATTTTATTTATTTTTGATTTTATTGTGAAAATAAATTAATATTAGCTTAAAGAGAGAAATGATTTAAAGGAAGTCAACTTTAAAGTCATTCCAATAAGGTACATTTTCATTCAAACTATATGTGATATTCTAGATCATTCTATGCATGCGAGTAGCGCTACTCAGTAGAGCTACTCAGTAAAGGATGGGGCACAAGCTGTTGAAATTGCTAATATCGATATTTCTAACTTGTACAATTATTGTGTGGAACAAATATATTATCTTTTATTATTTGGTATTTGAATAATTTAACGTTTTATTTGAAAAAAAGTACATTTTATCATTTCAGTTTTCCTAAAAGTCCCGTTACTAAGGAGAAATGGATAGAAGCTACAGGAAGGCAAAATTGGTTTCCTTCCAAAACAAGCACGATTTGCTCTGAGCACTTTTTAGACAGCGATTTTATAATTAATAAAAATGAAATAGGAAAAGTTGAGTGCGTCTACAACTCGCACTTGGCTGGTATTTATTTTTTAAAACTATAGCGTAATTGAGAGGAATTCAGCAGTGAAATTGAAATTTGTATAATTTTTAAACGGTTATGTTGCCCTGTTTTTGTTGTTGATTTTTATGTATAAACTTTTATCAGTTCGAGTATTGTTTTTACTGAAACCCTGTTCCTTTTCTATATCCCTTTTGTTTATTTTAGTCTCCTCAAGTTTCTATTCATGGTTATAAAAACATCTTGAATTTTTACTGACAACAACTTAAATGACAAGGTCGTCCCTCAAAGAAAATAACTATTTCCTTACATTGTGGGTTCGATTTCCACCCAGTGCAAATATTTGTGTGATGGATTCAAATATTTTGACTGTATCTGAGTGTTTCTATGTATAATAAGTAAGTATTTATAACAGCTATCTGGCCGCCATATTACAAGCTTAGCTTAGTTTAGCGTCAGATGGTGTTGTGTGTAAATGTTTCACCTATATTTATTTATCTTTATCTCACTCAAGAAAAATATAATTCGACTAAAATACAAATTTTAGTGCTACTTGCCAAGACCAATTTCATCATTACTTTATTTACTTAAGATATTTATTTAGTTTCCTCCGAGTATTTTTGTAATTTCGTCCTAGTAATTACGTTCTTTTACAAAACTCTGTTACGCTACACTCTATAGTTAATAAAATTAAGATGGTACATGAACAAATTTAATCATAATATTATGATTAAATTATACGATAGGTACGTAAACTGAATAACGTAATATCGATAATTTAATGAAAATGTTTCAGCATTGTCTAACATCACTATTAGCACGACCGGCTTATATTTACGAATCCCTTATTTTAAAGAAGGTAGCGTTCATAGTTGCATAAATTACATAAAGTGCCATCTAGTATGAAGTAGCAGAACTAGTGAGCACTAGATGTCACTAATCTTAAAATTAGTGACATCTAGTGCTCACTAGCGAAAACAACTTACATTTTTGAAAGATGATAATAGTTACCACCTTATTCTATTCTACTAAGGGTGAGTTTAGAAAGTTCGTAGCACTGATGTATTCGCCCTAAAAGTCCTGATAATGGTACAAAATAAACAACTTAATCACATTCAAGATACGGTACTTTTTCCTGTAATTAGACAAAATTGAGTTATCCAAGAAAGTCGTAACAACATTTTGAATAGTTGACAATAACAGATTTATTGTGCTTAGCAATAGGGTTCATTTTTGAGTACGTAACTAAATGCAATACATCATTATAGGTTCGTCACTATGGGACAAATCACTTGCATTGTTTCAATGTGTTTAAAATATATCAAAACCACGTTTGTGTGCAAACGTGATACGGTGGTTTTCCTAGTGAGATTCAGCTACGAGCCTTCTACTTGATTTCTGTTCTGTGGGTGTAACCGTAGAGCGTGGCCTGGGTATCACGGCATGGCCATCTAGAAATGCGTCAGCATTTCCCATTGGCTCACGCATTTCTAGATGGCCATGCCATGATGGCGAGGCCACGCCCTTTCAGCATTATCCATTGGCTGACGCATTTCTAGATGCCCAATCGCCAAGGTCCCAAGTTTACCCGAAGATTTCTTATCATACCCGAGCGTGACGCTAGAAATCAATTTACACCCCACGAAAAATTTGTCTAGGCGCGCCTAAAGAAGTTTTCACTTCAAAAATACTAGTAGCGCCCTTTTGAGGCTGTCGACCCCTGATCCAAAGTATTATTTATTTTAAATGTCTTGAGAATTAAGTACATTGAATTTATTACTGACTCTGAGTTTATTATTTTTGAGCAGTTTGCCCCATTACAATACAGCATTTTTAGGGTTCCGTAAAACGGAACCCTTATAGATTCGTCATGTCTGTCTGTCTGTCTGTCTGTCCGTCCGTATGTCACAGCCACTTTTTGCCGAAACTATGAGATCTACACTGTTGAAACTTGGTAAGTAGATGTATTCTGCGAACCGCATTAATATTTTTACAAAAAAAAAAATTAGGGTTGCCCCCCATACTGCAACTCAAATATTTTTTTTTTTCGTCAAACCTACACGTGTGGGGTGTCTATCGATAGGTCTTCAAAAATGATGTTGAGGTTTCTAAAATCAGTTTCGTGAATAATTTGCGCAAGAGACACTTCCGAAATAGTAAAATGTGTGCCCCCCCCCTCTAACTTCTAAAGTAAGAGAAGGAAAAAACTAAAAAAAATATATGATGTACATTACCATGAAAACTACCAACGAAAATTGGTTTGAACTCGATCTGATGAGTAGTTTTATTTTAGTACGTCATAAATACACTATTATTGAAACTTCGACCAAAGTTACAACGAACTACAAGAACTATGTGTACTATGTATATTATGTTACTTGCTGCAACGGAACCCTTCATGGGCGAGTCCAACTCGCACTTGGCCACTTTATTTTTAACGGACAGAGCATTTATTAACAAAATTAAATTACAATGAGGTCTACTCTACAAAAGTAAATAAATAACTACTTACACTAAGCACATCTGAATTATCCATACCTAGACCAATGTAGGTCTAACAATAATCAAGATGATCTAAGATGATCAGCCCCACTACCAGTCGTAAGCGTGTCTAGCATGCTGGTAGCATAACCACACTGAATGGCAAAAAACTACTCAGTCTCTTTTCATTAGGTATAGAGTTACACGACGAGCAGGACACGTGCCTGATGGTAAGCACCATGCCTGCCACATAGCAGCACAGTGACACGCAGCTATTGGAAGATGAAGATTCCAAATAATTACCTAGCACTACACTGAGCTCGTCATCTAAAGATCTAAGATATTATTTAACTAAGCCCTGTAACTTCTCTGGCAACATTACCCTTCAAACCGGAACACAGTGGTTTATTCCCGTTCGTCCCCACATCGTCGTCCCCACTGGGGACGAGTGGGAAAAAAGTTTTGATCGTCCCCAGTGGGAACGAATGGGAAAAAAAAGTTTCGTTCGTCCCCAGTGGTGATGATTGGAACTTTTTATTTCCACTATACATACATACTCGTTCCCCTATTGAGGGGAACGAGTGGGAAAGAAATACTCAGAATCAAAAAGTAATGATCACAACATTATAGTTAAAAATAATTAAAAAGGAGTAAGTTCTGATACTTTATTGTGGTAATATCTAATACTTTACACTGGGGACGAACGAAACTTTTTTTTCCCATTCGTTCCCACTGGGGACGAACGAAACTTTTTTTCCCACTCGTCCCCAGTGGGGACGACGATGTGGGGACGAACGGGAATAAACCACTGTCGATAGAAGTGAAAACTTAAAACTCTGAATTTGATAGCTTACTTTGGAAACTACGCGGGTGAAACCGGAGGGCGTGGCCATAAGCATTACTGGACTACAGGCCCGTGAACAAAATTTACGTAGTAAATGAACTACCGTAATCCTACATATGTAGGATTATAGAAGGGTATAAAGTAATAAGATTCAGCACTATGCCGTCACTTGTAAGCTGTCCAACTGAGTACAGTAGAAGAAGGGGGGTTGCAACCCTCAATCATTTCTCCTTGTCGCATGATTTTTGTATAGGCAATTTTGTCGACTCTACTCAGTTGGACAGCTTACAAGTGACGGCATAGTGCTGAATCTTATTACCTTATACCCTTCTATAATCCTACATAGGTCTCCTGGTGCTTCATATACTACGTAAATTTTGTTCACGGGCCTGTAGTCTATACCATCTAGAAATCCTGACGCATTCCTAGATGACCAATGGGAAATACTGACGCATTTCTAGACGGCCAATGGCCATGGTCCCGAGTTTACCTGAAGATTTATTATCATTCCCGAGCGTGACGCTAGAATTAAATTCACAACCCACGAAAAATATGTCTGTGGTGCGCCAAAGATTTCACTTTAAAATTCCACACTTCATCTTAGTATATCTGTTTAAATTTTTAACTTTTATAGGTATACACTTGACCGCCATCTCGCCTGATGTTATGCGACGATGCGGTCTACGATGGAGCGTGTTTACCTAGAATAATAAAGTAGCCAAGTGTGAGTTGGACTCGCCCATGAAGGGTTCCGTTGCACCAAGTAACATAATATACATAGTACACATAGTACTTGTAGTTCGTTGTAACTTTGATCAAAGTTTCAATAATAGTGTATTTATGACGTACTAAAAAAACTACTCATCAGATCGAGTTCAAACCAATTTTCGTTGGTAGTTTGCATGGTAATGTACATCACATATTTTTTTTAGTTTTTTCATTCTCTTACTTTAGAAGTTAGAGGGGGGGACACACATTTTACCACTTTGGAAGTGTCTCTCGCGCAAATTATTAAGTTAGACGAAAATAATTTTAGAAACCCCAATATCATTTTTGAAGACCTATCGATAGATACCCCACAAGAGTAGGTTTGATCAAAAAAAAATTTTTGAATGTCAGTTCTCAGTATGGGGGTTGCACCCCTAATTTTTCTTTTTTTTAAATATTTTTGTACAAATCTTAATGCGGTTCACAGAATACATCTACTTACTAAGTTTCAACAGTGTAGTTCTCATAGTTTCGGCAAAAAGTGGCTGTGACATACGAACGGACAGACAGACAGACAGACATGACGAATCTATAAGGGTTCCGTTTTTACGTTTTACGGAACCCTAAAAACCGATTCACTCTGGATTAGAAGACACAAAGATTGTAACCATCGGGGAAAACCCACTCAGGCAACGTATTCCACAGCCTAGACGTTCTTATCACAAAAGTAGAGTCAAATCTCTTCGTTCGTGTCTTAATTTTTGTTCAATAGAACCAAACCCACGCCCCCCCACCCCCTACGGCCGCTCACGCGCTACGCCAGGGCGTCACGCTCGGTATTCCGGATCCGAACCGTTGGTATTTCATAATGACATTCCGTCACCACGAGACGTGCGCGGTATCTGAGGGTAGATGGGCAAAGAATGTACGTGTAGAGGAGACAGAGATAAGATACCTAAATATAGACGAAAGAGAAAAATATCAGTACCAGGTTGACCGAGCTTTGCTCGGTTTTTTTGAAATTATATTAAGGCAGATACAATAAAAATAAAGTGGCCAAGTGCGAGTTGGACTCGCCCATGAAGGGTTCCGTTGCAGCAAGTAACATAATAAACATAGTACACATAGTTCTTGTAGTGCGTTGTAACTTGGATCGAAGTTTCAATAATAGCGTATTTATGACGTACTAAAAAAAAACCACTCATCAGATCGAGTTCAAACTAATTTTCGTTGGTAGTTTACATGGTAGTGTACATCATATATTTTTTTTAGATTTTTCATTCTCTTACTTTAGAAGTTAGAGGGGGGGGGCACACATTTTACCACTTTGGAAGTGTCTCTCGCGCAAATTATTCAGTGTAGACAAAAATTATATTTGCAACCTCAACATCATTTTTGAAGACCTATCGATAGACACCCTACACGTCTAGGTTTGATGAAAAAAACATTTTTGAGTTTCAGTTCTCAGTATGGGGGGCAACCCTAATTTAACTTTTTTTTTAATTTTTTTGTTTAAATCTTAAAGCGGTTCATAGAATACATCTACTTATCAAGTTTCAACAGTGTAGTTCTCATAGTTTCGGCAAAAAGTGGCTGTGACATACGGACGGACAGACAGACAGACAGACAGACAGACAGACAGACATGACGAATCTATAAGGGTTCCGTTTTTACGTTTTACGGAACCCTAAAAAGAACAAAAAAAAATTGGCAGTCATAGGAACTGCCGATAGAAGGTAAGTGAAAACTTATAACTCAGAATTTGATAGCTTACCTTGGAAATTACACGGGTGTAACCGGAGGGCGTGGCCTTGCCATCTTGGCATAGCCATCTAGAAATGCGTCAGCATTTCCCATTGGCTGATGCGTTTCTAGATGGCCATGCCATGATGGCCTGTCCACGCCTTTCAGCATTTCCCATTGGCTGACGTATTTCTAGATGGCCAATAGCCACGGTCCCAAGTTTACCCGAAGCTTTTTTATCATACCCGAGCGTGACGAATGAATCCAATTCACAGCCCACGAAAAATCTGTATAGGCGCGCCTAAAGAAGTTTGCACTACAAAAAATTTACTAGTATAGGGCAGGCGTGTTGCTTACCGTCAATGATAATCTCCTTTTTTTTGGAAGTCGGTTAAAAATATTTAAAAACGCATCCAATTAACGCGCGTGGATGAATTTCATCATCTAACGCGCCTAAATATATATACTCACCCACCCTAACTAAATAAAATACCCACGCTACTATTCGCCAATACTCTTTGCCGGTTCAATTACGCGTCTCGCATCGTTCTGCGGCCGACGTCTCATTTTAGTTGAATGTGCGCTATTATCGGGCGATCAGACCCATTATAATGTTTATTTATATTCCGAGCGACACGACTCCACTCGGCGAAGGACGGTTTATTGAAATAAAGAGAGGTACTAGCACCTAGCGAAAACATTAAATAGGCGACTACGTGTTTATGAGCCGGTTACAAGGGACTTAAAAAAAATTAAAAAGCGGCCAATTTAACATATTTAGTTCTACCTCCTTGGTGCCGAATTCATCATACTTTTTTTTCAATTTGTTAAAGACTCGGAACCTCCTTGGTGAATTATTTTTTTTAATCGTCTGCGCCCAATTTTCTTTTCACGTATGGAGGATAGAGGTAAAGAATATTATCTCAAATGTCAGGACATTTTAAAATGCTATGAATTAATCAAGTCCACAGACTAAGTAGTGATCAAGTATTGCTGAATTAAATCTATATTATATATAAAAGCGAAAGGTCACTCATCAAGGAATCTCAGAAACTACAAATGCTAGGAATCTGAAATTTTGCATGGAGGTCCCTTTTAGAACGTAGGCGCTCGCTAAGACGGGGTTTTATGAAATTCAACCCCTAAGAGGATGAAACAAGGGATGAACGGTTGTATGAAAATTCGTGATTTTCAAAGTTATCAAATTTTATATCTAGACCCTTGACACGAAGCAATTAAATGTTTGTTCTATCAATTTTGTAATTTCGAACTGTACGGGGGTGAAATTGGGATTGGAATGGGGGATGAATGACAACATGGAAGATCCCAACCGTTGAAGATAAAACCATGAAACTCTGAATATAGACACTCGACACGAAGCAAACGAATGTTTGTTCTATCAATTTCGTAATTTAGAACTGTACGGGGGTGAAATTGGGGTTGAAATGGGGGATGAATGTCAATATGAAAGTTCCCAACCGTTGAAGATAAAACCATGAAACTCTGTACATAGCCACTCGACACGAAGCAAACGAATGTTTGTTCTAGCAATTTTGTAATTTCGAACTGTACGGGGGTGAAATCGGGGTTGAAATGGGGGACGAATCTCAATATGAAAGATCCCAACCGATGAAGATAAAATCACGAAACTCTGAATATAGAATGAATGAATTAATGAATGAATGAATGAAAATTCTTTATTGTTAACACCAAAAAGGATACATACAATTTTGAAAAACAGTAAGACTAGTGATCCAACGGGTGGATACAATATAGATACTTGACACAAAGCAAACGAATGTTTGTTCTAACAATTTCGTAATTTTGAACTGTACGGGGGTGAAATTGGGGTTGAAATGGGGTATGAATGTCAATATGAAAGTTATCAACCGATGAAGATAAAACCATGAAATTCTGTATATAGACACTTGACACGAAGCAAACGAATGTTTGTTCTAGCAATTTTGTAATTTCGAACTGTACGGGGGTGAAATCGGGGTTGAAATGGGGGATGAATCTCAATTTGAAAGTTCCCAACCGTTGAAGATAAAACCATGAAACTCTGTATATAGACATTCGAGACGCAGCAAACGAATATTGGTTCTAGCAATTTTGTAATTTCGAACTGTACGGGGGTAAAATGGGGGATGAATGTCAACATGGAAGATCCCAACGGTTGAAGATAAAACCATGAAACTCTGAATATAGACACTAGACACGAAGCAAACGAATGTTTGTTCTATCAATTTCGTAATTTCGAACTGTACGGGGGTGAAATTGGGGTTGAAATGGGGGATGAATGCCAATATGAAAGTTTCCAACCGTTGAAGATAAAACAATGAAACTCTGTATAAGTATATAGCCACTTGGTACGAAGCCAATAAATGTTTGTTCTAGCAATTTTGTAATTTCGAACTGTATTTGGATGAAATTGGAGTTGAAATGGGGGACGAATGTCTCTTACGCTTTCACACCTAAACAACTGAACCGATTTTGATGAAACTGTATGAAATCGTTTTATTATAAGCTGTTTTTAGTAACAGTAAATGTGTCTGGGTATAAAAATAGGTACTGCCTCAGTTACCTTAATTTTTAACCGCGCGGACGAAGTCGCGAGTAACAGCTAGTAATTCAATATTATTGACGACTAATATAGACTACCTAAACTACCTAATAGAAAATTTCAACTACTTACTTGCGTAGTACAAAATAATGTAGTAAATTATAACATCAATAACTTAATATTTATTGAAAAACATGCAGCTAAAATAAATAAATAAAATACATAATGGTGGACAATTCACACACAACACCATCTGACCCCAAACTAAGCAAAGCTTGTGATATGGCAGCCAAATAGCTGATATAATACTTATATAGTTTTAAATACACACTTATTATACACTAGCTGGTACCCGCGACTTCGTCCGCGTGAAATAAATACTAAGGTAAATCAGGCTGTACCTATTTTCTATACCCAGGCATATTTACGGTTACTAAAAACAGCTTACAATTGTTAGCAATATTAGTAATGTATGTAAGTTCTTATTGAAAGAATAGTAAGAATATCGAAATGCACTCTATGGCAACCCTACAATTCCGGGTATGGTTGGTATATAGTCTGTGGCTTGATCGTTTTGGCGGGAAACAATCAAGCTCTTGTTTTTTGCTCGTAAAACAGGTTTATAAGAAAATATTATGCAGCAGCAAGTCCAAGCGAAAGGTTTAAATTAAAAGTACTAGTAAACCGATAAACATCTAAATAAAAGTGATAATTGTACATCTGTTACTGAATTTAAGGTACTGTAAAGCGTTTTCTTAAATTTTGTAATATTTTACAAAATTTACTACTTCAGCTGCACAAGGCAGCTGTGAATAAGTTGGTATGATGAAGGATTGATTTCGAAATATAATGCTGTATACTGATCATAGCTGTTTTATTTATGGACTAATTGTCTTCTTAATGTAGAGTAAATTAGGTACTTAACAATTCAGAAGTGGGATCGGCGGACAAGAAGACTATAATATAATCAATAATAGAAAATTGTATAATTGTCCGTTGATCCCGCCCATGATATATATTTTTTTCTTTTCAATGTTTTTTTTCTCTCCACACTTATCATGTGCTTGTTAATGTCACTCAATACGAAAAATCTATGATCAGTATTTAATTTGTTATAAAATGTACGGTTTAATGAAACGATCTAATTTGGTTTACTGAGTTGCAGAGTGAACCATCGATATAAACCAACAGATGTACCCTGAGCACCTTGAAATTGGTAATAAACTGCGTCTCTATGTGTTTCGTAAGTAGTTTACACACAACCAATCTACTTGACCCTAGAATCGCTAGCGGCGCGATATGCTGTGGTTCTACTTATTGTGGTTGTTGACAACGAATAGTGACAAACGACTAGAACGGAAGGAGTGAGCTCACTCTTCCCAACGAAGACATGATTCCGTGCGCCCTGAAGTTTGGGAGGGCACATTTGTGTATTGAGATCGTTGGAGTGAACAATATCACTTAAGTGGATTTTGTCCGTATAGGTACTTACCATTTTTGAATTTTTCACGCAATGCGGTCCTCACTATCTCTATTACTAGAATAAGTCAAGTAGACTGCAACCTATACCGCATTATCGAGATGTTCAAAATACAAACATAGTCTGGCTATAATTGTGCAAACAGCCAAGCCTGTTATTTGTTATTATTTTCATATAAAAAACAAAATATATCCGTCTAATTGTGCACACAATATTACACATAATAATTAATGTGTAAATGACGACTATTCATATTTTCTATGCAATTTAAAAAGGGTATGCCATTTTACAAAGATTCTCTTTCATAATTACAGTTTTCGAAAATCATGCCTCGATAAATATGTATGTAACACCAATAACCGCAATACCAGTAATTCTGGACAAACCATTAACGTTACTTTGAGGTTTATTAAAGCGTTATTTTTGAAACTCTGGTCGCCTAGTTGTGAGAACGTTCGATTTACACGAGGTTCGAATTCCGACCGCATGTTTGAGTATTTTTCCATGTTCTGTTAGCGAAACTTTGTCATGACCACTAAAGTCATATTATGATGATGCCTGATGACACATGTCCTGTAAGTCACAAGGGACCGGTATGGACCTAGAACGATATCTTTCAGGGAATCGTTATCCGTCCAGCGGCACTTTGCTAGAGTGATGGATAATGACGTTTGTCTTCTTTTAAGAGAAGTACCTTTTTAGTCCCAGCCGTGGGAATAAAAATAGTGACTCAATAGACATGCATGTCAGATCATGGGTCAGACGTTGAAGCTGTATGTACAAACCGTATCACACATCATAATAAAATATCCTCAGATTACTATGAAATATAATATGTCATTCGCTTTTGCCTTCTTGGTACTATGTTTACAACTTACATGGAGATCCGGACAGAGTAAAGATTGTCTTTGTCTAGTCGTTTTAGCGATTAATTCAATTTGAGAGATAATCTTTTGCACGTAGAATATTTTAAAGAAACTGTATTTAACTGCTGAGTCAGATAACCATGGGCATGTGACGTATATTAAATTAAACTCCACTTTTCTACCAATAGCTATGAACTAAATTGACATTGCCAGTAATTTGATCTTAAGTCACAGCATGTACCATTCTTTGAGAATGGGGTTGAGCTGTGAACTGCGACTGAGGTGGCTATTGTTCAGCCAAGATGTAACTCAATGTGTGTATGTACAAAATGTAAAGAGTTAAACTTTTATAGATTGTACATTTGTTGTTGATTGTACAAACGGGTTGAAACTAGAGTCACACGTGCCTAGTATTATCAAGGTAGAAAGTAGGTACCAGAGCTTCTCATTGCAGTTTAGCAGTGTTCTAAACTAAAGTGATCTGATGAAAGTACTTGCTCATATATGAGAAAGATGGAGTTAAAAGTAGGTTGAGCAATTATTAATGACTTTATTGGAAGTTCCAGATTATGGTTAGACTGTACCAAGGCCGCAAAGATTAGAAGAAAGTTGCGACATGGAAAGTGAACCTGAAGTCGAGCGCTGCAAAGGGCGCGCTCAGATAACGAGTATTCCACCGATTGACAAGGACCGGAACGAGGGAGTGGAAGGGAGTCTGAATGACAGGCAAATCCACAAGCGTTCTAATTTAAATTTGTTCAGTAATGGTGTAAATTGATACTGAAATCCGCAGCCAGGAAGTGGAAGGGAGTCTGGATAACAGGCAAGTCCACAAGCGCTCTAATTTGAATTTGTTTAAGTAATGGTGTAAATTGACACGGTTTAGAACCAAGGCGAGGATGTGAAAGGTAGTCTGGATTTTAACAGGCAAGTCCACAGCCGCACATAAATATATAGATTCGATTTATGGTGTAAATTTGACGTGGTTTAACGAAGAGTTATTTAGCGACGCATTAAGTTATTTAAAAAAAAGTTTGTTTTACTCTTTGCAATATCACTTCTATTCATCGCATTTTGAACCAAAATGATTTCAGTTACAAAGTAATGTGTCAAAATTTACGAATGGGACGAAAAGGAAATAGTCCACTTTGCTTTACACAATAACCAGGCATTGCAAAATCTCAGAAACGTTACTCTAATAGCTGGGTCGAATGGATAACAAAGCTTAGCTAGCCATTCTCCCGCGGCCGCTGAGACAACCATGCCGGATTACTATTATTATTAGGCTTTAAAGCTTGCGAAACTTGAAAGACATGGTCTCATGAAGGCAATATTGTTACTTAAAAGCATACACAAGAAGAATATCGCAGATGTAGAGAGAGATACGGAAGGTAGCAGACTGTTAATTACACAAAATTGACGATCGATTAAGAGCATCAAATTGCAAACCATTAGACCCATTGCTCAAAGTGAACGTAGACATAAAAGCTTGTATCAGAAAATGTCGACATATATATTGTCGAGGATCAGTTTTGAATGGATTAGTTGATCACGGTTTAACTGAACAAAAACTAGAACTCGCTATTCCTAATAATGTTAATGTTACTTTGTGTTTTATAAAATAGCTTATAATATAATACTCTGGTATTATCGAATGATGGTGTAAAATTGGCATGTACTAGTTGTATTAAGAATTTAATATGGAAATAACAAATACACCAGATGACCTCTTTTCGAAAATACTTAGGTCTGAACCAAGAGTTTTTCTTAAGTTGAATAATGAAGTTGTTATTGGTCCGGAGCGAGCAATACAATCACATACTGTTCCAATAAAATCACAAGTATAAAGAGGCAATCTAAACAAACCGTTCAATTCATAAATGTAGCTCTAAAATAAATCTTGACATACACAAATTACGTGTTACGTTGTTTGTCCGCGACGGACTCCGCGATTGTAGTCTGGTTTGCGCATCGTGTAAGGCTTGATCCAATTTGAAAGTTTGTCTATGTATGGAGGTTTCCGAGCGAAGTTGAAGCGGGCCCCTAGTATCTATATCATTATATTACTGCATTGATGCCTTCCTAATTCACACTTGATGATGGTCAGGGAAATGTTATCCGAAATCTCGTTGAAGCGAAGATTCGGTTTAGAACAGTACCTTAGTAAATCGAGTTATACCTACAAGTTATAATGAGTGATATTTTTAGTAAATCGAGTTATACCTACAAGTTATATTTAGTCCCGTGGCATTTGATAATAAATGGCACTTCTTCAATTGTGACTAGCAGCCAAAATTAAAAAAATAAAAAATAAACATCGTAACTACATAATTTGCTCGTTGAATAAAGCGATTGCTTCTTGTCGGAAAAATAAAAAGATTTAGGAGTTTGCCACAATTGATGACATGAAGGATATGAAGCCAGCAATATACGAGTACAAGACGTATCGTATGTCTCATGACAAAAAAAACGGGTAAAGCCGAAGTAAAGTATCGAAGTGGCATTTCTTTCACGCTACAACTTAACAGACTCCCTGGGGTTTGGCGTCAGTATTACCGGTTTAAAGCCTGGACTTGAAGGCGGTTTCGAAGTAGGTACTCTAAGTACATCGAAGAACCAACTGGGCTTAAACAGCTTTCCATGATTGCGGGCCGTTTGGCCGGTCCACACAGATTCAACTAAGTACGGCGTGGCAAGTATTCTTGGGTCCTTAGGACAGTCTCTTTTAACAGTAAAAAGACAAAGAGGAGCAAAAGCTCCACTCGTTCGAACCTGAAACCCTCTCATTATCATCCTCTTTTGGTAAATTTAGAGTTAACCTTCAGAGTATGCAACTTAAAATATTGTCAGACCGCAATGCGCCGAGAACCACACTCACTAACAGAGATCTAGTACCGTGTATTGCTCGTTGAAGGGTGTAGTTCCAAGAATTCAATTGCGACATCGAATATCGAGCTGTCAACCCACGTTTGGATGCTTTAGAATAGGAGTCCCAAGGAGAAGTTATGGATTCATATCCTAGACTTTATTAGAGTATTCTTAAGATTGTATAGAAAACAATACAATGTAATACAAAATACTTTATTGTATCACGAAACAATACAAAAATAAAGTGGCCAAGTGCGAGTTGGACTCGCCCATGAAGGGTTCCGTTGCAGCAAGTAATATAATGCGCAGAGTACACATAGTTCTTGTAGTACGTTGTAACTTTGATCGAAGTTTTAATAATAGTGTATTTATGACGTACTAAAAAAAAACTACTCATCAGATCGAGTTCAAACTAATTTTCGTTGGTAGTTTTTATAGTAATGTACATCATATATTTTTTTTAGATTTTTCATTCTCTTACTTTAGAAGTTAGAGGGGGGGGGACACACATTTTACCACTTTGGAAGAGTCTCTCGCGCAAATTATTCAGTGTAGACGAAAATGATTTTAGAAACCTCAACATCATTTTTAAAGACCTATCGATAGACACCCCACACGTGTAGGTTTGATGAAAAAAAAAATTTTGAGTTTCAGTTTTCAGTATGGGGGGCAACCCTAATTTTTATTTTTTTTTAATTTTTTTGTTTAAATCTTAATGCGGTTCACAGAATACATATACTTACCAAGTTTCAACAGTGTAGTTTTCATAGTTTCGGCAAAAAGTGGCTGTGACATACGGACGGACAGACAGACAGACAGACAGACAGACAGACAGACATGACGAATCTATAAGGGTTCCGTTTTTACGTTTTACGGAACCCTAAAAAGTGAGTAAACTTGTGATTAAAATGTCGTACACAAAAGTCTATCCTATCGCTAATAGAGATCTCTTCTAGATGACCTTTTGGTTGCTAGGACAAGGTAACAAGTAAAGGTATGGGTGTGGTATCCATGATATAGGTACTTACGTACATAAATAATTACACAAATAGAATACATATCATTTAAAAGTAAATGCGTTAAACAGATATGGTACATATATATTGCTATACCTACTTTATACTAATATTATAAAGATATAGATTTTGTTTGTTGAACGCACTAATCTCTGGAACCACCAGGCTGATTTTAGTTATTACACCGTTGGATATGTGCGTGGCCTTCGAGGGATTTAGGCTATAAATATACCTACCGCAAGCGAAGCTGGGGTGGGTGGCTAATAAATAATATAATGCATGAACATTGAACATAATATATTAAAATATACTTACATATAAGCACACTTCATAACATAGAATACCTACGCGTAAAGGACAATACGCACATGTTTATGAAACGAGGCTGAAAAGATATCTACTGTTCAGAAAATAATCCGAAAGTAGTATTAATTGAATGTTGTATAAATAATAAATATAGTATAAGAAGTATATATCGTCGAAATTAAGATATCATCTATAGAGTAATGAATGACAATGATCAGATCCGAAACATACGTGCATACTTCATTAATAAGGTTCAACGACTAGGGTTTAGTGAGAATGTAAGGCGCGGAACGCCAAGTAATAATACAATTAGCTATTAAATTTCAAGGCCTGTAAATAAACTTTGACAAATATTAAAAATCTGATTGATGAAATGCCTTTAATAGCCGCGGTTGATATGAAGACGTGGTAGCCGCAGATAAACTCAAGTCATCGATGATGTTGATGATTCAATAGAGATTATCAGATTGTTGATCACGAAACAATCAAGAATTCCGTATAAGTACCTATAAGTAAAAATTATTTAATCGCCCATATGAAACAGGTTATAATGCTAAATGATTAGATACGCTAAAATAATTACATTGCCTAGTAGAGAAATCATTGACGTGATTCATCATCATTAATTTGTGAGTAAATTATTACTTTGGTTTATGTTCAACGACTAAAACTTTTAGTAAAGTTATTACAACTAAGACCAAAAACTGTTGTAAACAATTGTTACGTTACTTAATTATTGAAATGAAATGAAATTTGAAATGAAATGAAATTTGAGATGAAATGAAATTTGAAATGAAATGAAATTTGAAATGAAATGAAATGAAATTTGAAATGAAATGAAATGAAATTTGAAATGAAATGAAATTTGAAATGAAATGAAATTTGAAATGAAATGAAATTTGAAATGAAATGAAATTTGAAATGAAATGAAATTTGAAATGAAATGGAAATGAAATGAAATTTGAAATGAAATGAAATTTGAAATGAAATGAAATGAAATTTGAAATGAAATGAAATTTGAAATGAAATGAAAAGAAATTTGAAATGAAATGAAATGAAATTTATTAGGCATTAACAAACATTTGAAGTTCACAAATTAGTACAGATTATCTATCCTCGATTGGTAATGCAGATTGAGAAGCATTGTTACCCAAGCTAGGGTTAAACTTGTGTTATGGCGTAACAATATTATATATCTATACTAATATTATAAAGAGGAAATATTTGTTTGTTTGTTTGTTTGTTTGTAATGAATAGGCTCCGAAACTACTGGATCGATTTCAAAAATTCTTTCACCTTTGGAAAGCTACATTATTCCCGAGTAACATAGGCTACGGCAGATGGCGCTGCAGTTGATATCTAGGTTATTATTCGAGCGAAGCCGGAGCGGGCCGCTAGTTAGGTATAAAATATGAATCATTCGGTTATAATTGTTTTGTTTCTTATGAAATGCAGGTTATTTTTTGACTGCAAAGTATGGATAAATAAATAAATATTGGTGGACAATTCACACACAACACTATATGTTAAATAAATAAAGTAGATATGTTACCGTATATGACTGAAATTAGAGTTATGTATATTTCTAACTATAATTTTAATGTGATAATTGTCAGAAATTAAAACATAATTATATATCAAGGTTGTTCCTACCGTTGATTCGCTGATTCGGTATTTTGAATGGAATACTATTGTTAAATAAAGCTAGCCCATATTTTTGTAGTACAATTATTTCACAAAATGGACACATGGTAAACAGGTGACTAGATAAAGGCTTAGGCCTAGTTTGAGATTTATTGACAGAAGCTTAATTTATTATGCAACAATAATACCTACTATGTTCTTGTCGTACAATCTTATTATTGTGAACTGTAAATATAAATATAATAAACATGGTTAAACTGTGTGTGTCAATAAAGCATGATTTGATTTGATAATGTAACCACGAAAATATTTTCCTTGTTAAGTATAGTGACACATTTAAAGAAACTTATAGTGACTGATGATGCCATGTGCTCAATTTTATTTGTTTTCTTTCGAACATTACTAATAAATTATGTTCCTTAATTTGAAACACAAATTGTAACTACTTGTAACGTACATATTATTTAAAATATAGATAGAAACTAAATGATAATGGATACGGGCTATAACGTACTTATTACATTATGGCTGTCAAACCTGAGCGACCAACATAAGAACATAACCACATAAGAAAATTAAAAACATCTCAAAATGCCATGGAAAAGTGTATGATGGGAAAAAGGCTATCTGATAAAATAAGAACAACAACTTTAAGAGCAAAATCAAAAAGAAAAGATGTTACAATAACTGTTAGAAAGCTTAAATGGAAATGAATACATAATAATTAGATGAAAAGAAATAGTGGCAGACCACTCAGAAGATGGGTCGATGACATAGAAGCGATAGCAGGTGCTACATGGACCACAAAAGCTTACGTTTGGGATGAAGTTGGAAGAAGTTTGATGGCAAGTTGGAGGAGGCCTTTGTCAATAAGTAAACAGACGGTGCGATGACAATCTAAATTTAAGAATTTTAAATTGTATTAACAATGAAAATTGTAAGCATTACCTGAATAGAGGCTATTATTATTACTATAGAAATAGAACAGAAGTACTCGTATAATTTAGTCAAGATATGTGAAATAAACTTAAAATCCTTCAACATGTATACTTAACAATATATTATTAAAGCGCGAGGACTCGCTTCTGCAGGATGGCCGAGCTGTTAGCAATATTAGTAATGTATGTAAGTTCTTATTGAAAGAATAGTAAGAATATCGAAATGCACTCTATGGCAACCCTACAATTCCGGGTATGGTTGGTATATAGTCTGTGGCTTGATCGTTTTGGCGGGAAACAATCAAGCTCTTGTTTTTTGCTCGTAAAACAGGTTTATAAGAAAATATTATGCAGCAGCAAGTCCAAGCGAAAGGTTTAAATTAAAAGTACTAGTAAACCGATAAACATCTAAATAAAAGTGATAATTGTACATCTGTTACTGAATTTAAGGTACTGTAAAGCGTTTTCTTCAATTTTGTAATATTTTACAAAATTTACTACTTCAGCTGCACAAGGCAGCTGTGAATAAGTTGGTATGATGAAGGATTGATTTCGAAATATAATGCTGTATACTGATCATAGCTGTTTTATTTATGGACTAATTGTCTTCTTAACGTAGAGTAAATTAGGTACTTAACACAATAAAACAATTTCATAAAATTTTGTAAAAGCGTAAGAGACATTCATCCCCCTTTTCAAATCCAATTTCATACGTAGGTACAATTCCATACAGTTCGAAATTACAAAATTGCTACAACAAACATTTATGTGCTTCGTGTCAAGTGCCTATATACAGAGTTTCATCTTCAACGATTGGAAGCTTTTCCCCCCATCTCAACCCCAATTATCCCCCATCTAAACCCCGTACAGTTCGAAATTACAGAATTGCTAGAACCAACATTCGTTTGCTTCGTGTCAAGTGTCTATGCTCAGAGTTTCATGGTTTTATGGTTTTAGGTTGGGAACTTTCATATTGACATTCATCCCCCATTTCCACCCCAATTTCACCCCCGTACAGTACAAAATTACGAAATTGGTAGAACAAACGTTCGTTAACTTCGTGTCAAGTGTCTATATACAGAGTTTCATGGTTTTATCTTCAACGGTTGAGAACTTCCATATTGACATTCATCCCCCATTTCAACCCCAATTTCACCCCCGTACAGTTCCAAATTACAAAATTGATAGAACAAACATTTAATTGCTTTGTGTCAAGTGTCTAGATACAACATTTGATAACTTTGAAAATCACGAATTTTCATACAACCGTTCATCCCTTGCTTCACCCTCTTAGGGGTTGAATTTCGCAAAACCCCGTCTTAGCGAGCGCCTACGTGCTAAAAGCTCCATGCAAAATTTCAGATTCCTAGCATTTGTAGTTTCTGAGATTCCTTGATGAGTGACCTTTCGCTTTTATATATATATAGATAGATAGATAGATACACTTTATTGAACACACCAAAATATTTACAATAATTTACAAATTAAAACAGGTTAAACACAAAGTTAGTGCGACAGATGGATATAGATAGAAGAAGAAGATACAAACACCCAGACACAGTGCAAACATTTGAATTCATCACACAAATATTTGCACTGGGTGGGGATCGAACCCACGACCCTCGGCTTCGCAGGCAGAGCTACTACCCACTAAGCCACGAGGCCTGTCATTCAATATAATTTTCTTCATGAATTCTTAATAGTACGTTTATGTATTTCACAGATATTTATTTGGGCGAACACTTCTTCATATACACAAATAGGAAAATTGAATACAAGTGAAAATTCTAAATACCTAAGTGATTCTAGCGGCCAAGAAGTTTTGACACCAATAGAATTGACTGAAACTGAAAATGCGCAAAGCATTTACCTAGTAATTTCCTCGCTAAGGTGGGATGAAAAATTACGTGTTGCACTCGAGTGCAAAGATTTTTCACCTTGTGCCCTTTTGATTCCCTTGCTACGCTCAGGATTCTAATTTTGAATCACGAGCGTAGCGAGGGAATTATAGAATCCTTCGCTTGATCGGTCATCAAAATTGAGCACGCGGTTAAAAAGCCACTTTGCACTCTTGTACAACAAATAACTAGGTATTATTTGACGCCAACAGACTTGACTGAAACTGTTAGTAATGTGCAAAGCATTTAGTCGTATCCTCGTTATGGTGGGATGAAAGATTACGTGTTGCACTCGAATGCAAAGATTGTGTGCCTTTTTGAATCCCTTGCTACACTCAGGATTCTTATTTTGGAACCGCTCGATCCGCTTGTGATTCAATTATAGAATCCTTCGCTTGCTCGGTCATCAAAATTGAGCACGCGGTTAAAAAGCAACTTTGCACTCTTGTACAACAAATCTGCATCTATTTAAATAAACGCGAAAAGTCACTCATCACGAAATCTCAGAAACTACAAGTGCTAAGAGTCTCAAATTTTGCATGGAGGTGTATTTTATCACGTAAGCGCTTGCTAAGACTGGGTTTTGCGAAATTCACCCCCTAAGAGGGTGAAATAAGGGATGGACGGTTGTATGAAAATTCCGTTATCTTCAAAGTTATGGGCATGCAATCTACTGAACTGATTTTAATGAACTTTGGTAAACAGTTACACTATACACAAAGAAAGAACATGGGCCACATGGATTAGGGTACCGGACTGGGTCAAAAATACACTATTCTAATTAGTCCGTCAGCTAGATCATGGAAAAATATGAGACACGTATTTTTGTTTTTTCAAAATATTAAAAATCGACAAAGATATAGAACATCAAACTTCGTAGGCACGAGTGACGTCACGAGAAACTTCTAAGCGCTGTATCTTCGTAATTTTTTGTTTGTGAAACAACGTGTACAATATTTTTTAGCAATCTAACTGACGGACTAATTAGTTTTTTTGAGGATTGTACCCTATTGTTGAAGATACAATCATGAAACTTCGTATCGAGACACTAGATTCAAATGCAAATAAAAGTTTTTCTAGCGATTTTGTAATTTCGAACTGTACGGGGATGAAATAGGGGTTGCAAGTCGGGATGAATGTTTGTATGGAAGTTCACAATTGTTGAAGATAAAATCAAGAAACTTCGTATCTAGACACTACATAGATGCGAAGCCAAATAAAAGTTTGTTCTAGCGATTTTGTAATTTTGAACTGTACGGAGGTGAAGCGGTAGGGTTTGAAATGGAGGATGTCAGTTTAAATGGAACTTGGTCATTGTTGAAGATAAAACCATGAAATTTTGCAACTAGACAATTAATATCCAAAGTAATGTTACAAATATGAAAGTAACTCTGTCTATTACGCTTTGACACTTTTCGCCTGAACCACTGAACCGATTTTGATGCAATTTGATGCACATATTAGACTCAGGAAAGAACAATGTCGATTTATTATCACAGAAAAAAAGTTGAAGGGGTGGAGATGAGAAATAAAAGTTTACGTGGAAGTTCGTCAATGGTGAAGAAAACCGTAAAATTTTGCAATTAGACACTTGAAATCCATGTTTGATAAATTAAGCAGACCAGCTTGGGGCACGGCCGCGATCTGGTCTGTAATGATTACCGGAACGTTTATGTATAATAAAGCTACTCTGCTACCACCCAATATAAAACGATTGGAACGTTATCTTAAAATCTATATAAATATGGCACGGTACCTTGTGTAACCGGGTTCCTCGTACATAAAAGTGTGCCAAAGCTTCCCCTACGAACTACCACTGTTCCCAGTGGTTATTTTATGCCCTTCAAACCGGAACACATAAATGTTTGCACATTACTGTTTGGTGGTAGAATATAACTGGCAAAGGTGTGGTACTTCCCCGGACTGACTCTGCAAAGAGTCCTACCTCTACAAAAAAGACTACAAAAAACTATTATGACAGGCTTGTTTTCATGCTTCTAACATTCTTAGAATGGAAAACACTGCCTGCCTCATTGTCTCATGAGAGGTACATTCTCGAACTTGTCAAAGGTTGAGTAAACAGATAGGTAAGTTCAGCGTGCGTTAACGTCAACCACACCGTCGCTTACTATCAGGCAAATTGGTGGTCAAACGCAGGCTTGTGCGCGATAAAAAAATCGGAAAATATTTTTCACTAAAAAAACCGAGTTAGGTAAAGACGTTCCTTGAGCAGAGTGACGAAGAGGTTGTCTTTTGTACACAAATATCGCCAAAGAATTGAGTCCTAAGAGAGCTAGCTATGCTAGTGTATTGCAATGCTTGATACTAAAATTACTCAATAATATGCCTATGTCCTATGCCATTATCCAGCCGTGGACGAACACAGGTTAATGATGAGGCTAAATAAAAAAACAAAACCCTTATTTTTTCAGTCGGGTAAAAATTATGCGACATTCGCGCCAGCAGCAGCGTTAGGAAATAAAATGCTGTAGAGCCAATCACAGAACAGAAATCAAGAGGAAGTAGCAAGTAGGCGGGGCAATTGTAGTACTAAGTAAGCGCAATCTCCGCATACTTTGAGAGTACGCCCACTTCCGAATACTTAGTCGTGCTCTGCCACTACTGCAGTACTCCTGAATCCGCGATTTTGAATAAAAAGTAAGCAGTCATGCCATATTGTGCAGTTATTGAGTGTAAAAACGATAGCCCTGCCAAAACTTTATCCAAAGGAGGCATATCGTACCATCGGTAAGTCTTATTTAATTTAATTTTATTGTGAAAATAAATTAATATTAGCTTAAAGAGAGAAATGATTTAAATGAAGTCAACTTTAAAGTCATTGTAATAAGGTCCATTTTCATTCAAACTATATGTGATATTCTCGATCATTCTATGCATGCGAGTAGCGCTACCAGTAGCGCTACTCAGTGAAGGATGGGACGCAAGCTGTTGAAATTGCTAATATCGATATTTCTAACTTGTACAGTTGTGTGAACAAAATATATTATCTTTTATTATTTAGTATTTGAATAATTTAACGTTTTATTTGAAAAAAGTACATTTTATCATTTCAGTTTTCCTAAAACTCCCGTTGTTAAGGAGAAATGGATAGAAGCTACAGGAAGGCAAAATTGGGTTCCTTCCAAAACAAGCACGATTTGCTCTGAGAACTTTTTAGACAGCGATTTTATAATTTAAAAAAAAGGAAATAGGTACATAGACGAAACAGCAATACCGACAAAAATAATTATAATATGTTTTCGTGTATGCGTGTTTATTTCTTACATTTAACCCCTATTTTGGCTATGGTTCATTTTATAAAAACCTAAAATCCTGTAATCATACCTTTAACCTCATATCATAGTTGTTTCCACATAAAATGTTATGATAATTTCCACATAAATTCAGCGGCTTCTACTCCTCGAAAAAAAGTTTCTATTCATGGTTATAAAAACATCTTGAATTTTTACTGACAACAACTTAAATGACAAGGTCGTCCCTCAAAGAAAATAACTATTTCCTTACATTGTGTAACAGCTATCTGGCCGCCATATTACAAGCTTAGCTTAGTTTAGCGTCAGATGGTGTTGTGTGTAAATGTTTCACCTATATTTATTTATCTTTACCTCACTCAAGAATAATATCATTCGACTAAAATACAAATTTTAGTGCTACCTAAACCTACCTACCTACCTACCTTTATTTACTTAAGAAATTTATTTAGTTTCCTCCGAGTATTTTTGTAGTTTCTTCCTAGTAATTACTGTCTTTTACAAAACTCTGTTACGCTACACTCTATAGTTAATAAAATTAAGATGGTACATGAACAAATTTAATCATAATATTATGATTAAATTATACAATAGGTACGTAAAATGAATAACGTAATATCGATAATTTAATGAAAATGTAACAGCAGTGTCTTATCACTATAATCACTATTAGCACAACCGGCTTATATTTACGAATCCCTTATTTTAAAGAAGGTAGCGTTCATAGTTGCATAAATTACATAAAGTGCCATCTAGTATGAAGTAGCAGAACTAGTGAGCACTAGATGTCACTAATCTTACAGTTAGTGACATCTAGTGCGCACTAGTGAAAACAACTTACATTTTTGAAAGATGATAATAGTTACCACCTTATTGTATTCTACTAAGGTTGAGTTTAGAAAGTTCGTAGCACTTATGTATTCGATACGCCCTAAAAGTCCTGATAATGGTACAAAATAAGCGACTTAGTCACATTCAGGATACGGTAGTTTTTTCTGTAATTAGATAAAATTGAGTTATCCAAGAAAGTCGTAACAACATTTTGAATAGTTGACAATAACAGATTTATTGTATTTAGCAATAGGGTTCATTTTTGAGTACGTAACTAAATGCAATACATCATTTTAGGTTCGTCACTATGGGACAAATCACTTGCATTGTTTCAATATGTTTAAAATATATCAAAACCACGTTTGTGTGCAAACGTGATACGGTGGTTTTCCTAGTGAGATTCAGCTACGAGCCTTCTACTTGATTTCTGTTCTGTGGAGCCAATAATAAAAAAATCTATTTCACAGTTGTCAACGTCATTTTATTTTTTTGTTTTTGACTGACATTTTGTCAATGTTGCCATTCTTAAAAAATACAAAAACTATACATAAATATAATTAAAATTGTAATGTCTGTATGTAAAAAAGAATAGCCGACAAACTTAGTTCGCTTGATACTACTTAGTAGATAGTAGTTTGCCTGATAAGGGTAATCTACGTAACACATTTGCCAATTTAAATGATATTTTCGCTTGAGCAAATATAAAGCTTTACAAAATGTATTATCTGCTCAGGTGCAATAAAATATAGTTTAATCATGTTTAGGGTTCCTCGCAGGGAATTAAAATGTTGCATTTTGATAAAGGGCTCATAATTTTGTTTATTAAATTATGTACCGGGTTCCAAAGAATTCTCTTATGTGTTTAATAATATTCGTAAGTTTGCATGCATGTCTATTTTTCAATTACGTCCTAACGAACGGACTGGACCGATAAACATTTATATTTTGTAGTATTTTTAGTAGGTGTAGGATAAAAAGAACATAGCTATAATTGGGATTGTTTCTTCTGTGGTTAAAAATATTGTAAATAGTTCCTAATGTGGCTAATAAAGAGCCTTGAAAAAAAATGTATGCGCTATTTTGGAGATTCTTTTTTCACGCTTTTCAAACAAACTACAAACAGTCTGATAATTCAGCATATTTTTACAACTCCTCTAACATTGAATAACTAAATCGCGTTGAATGAAATCAAAAAATCCTTTGAAGAATTTTTTACACGAAATTATTTCCAGCAATATATTACGTTTTTTTGTTTGTTTTAGTGTTCTTTTGCGAAGATAGTGTGGGCCGTATTCATGTCTATCTTATTCGATCCGTGCACGGATCCGAGATTGCTCTAAGCAATAATGCTTCTTACTGAAATGTCGAATGAATAGTAGTTTAAGTTTATTTTGTAAGAATTATCCCGTATTGTAGATTTTAATAGCGAGACTAATTTTATCTCGTCTGAATTCCGTTTCTAGAATTTTTTGTCCAATCAGATACTTACGGGTTTTTCTATATCGTTCCACAGACCCCTAATAAAATCAATAAAAAGTTACAAAATGAACGAAGTAGTTTAAAAAATGTCAAATGGCAACATTCAGTCTGCCATTGATATGTGTACTTGGTCACGCGAACTAAAAAATGAAGCGATTTTTTCTTATAAATTAACCTATATTTGGTATAATTATTCAGTTTTAACTTCCTTAAAGTGATTTAGGATGTTTTCTGAACATATTAGTATGCATAATGTGCGTTAATACCAACTTTTGTAGGGACTATTCATCATTTTCCTGTTGTGTATAATTTTGTGAAGTTGAAAAAAAGTGTTTTTTTGTACGGAGTTCTGAAGCAGGTACATTTTTTTGTCTTTGAAGTATTGATTAGTGTTCTGTTTCTAGGAAATGTCGTGGTCGCCTTGTTCTCGCTGATATTTCGTTCAGAAAGACAGTAAAATCATTGTTTACATGAATGTTTACATTTTCGTCTAATGTTTTGAGTTCGATAAAGGCTATGCTTTTCCATTAACTACGCTTAATTTCAATTTATTTCGGTCCTCGTAGTATTTTGAAGATAATCACGATTTTGCTAGTATTTTTTTGGTTAAGTAATATACTTTAGAAATTAAAATCTCAGTACGTACCTAAATCTACGTAAATTTGTCCTTGAATTTTTTTTACAACTATGTAGAGAGTTGCTTTTATATTTTAGCAAGTAGAGGAGAATTAAGAGATATTTTCTTTTTATGATGACACATTATAACATTTTGCCTCAGATAACTTCCACTCCCTACTGAAACAAATTATAATATAAAAAAAAATAACTTGCATAAATAGACTCAGGTAACTAAGTTGTGTGAATGCCCTATGGACAGGCTTACATTGTAAATTATCTAAACTTTTAATTTAAAAATGTTGTATGAATTAATTTTTGAATGATAAATTAAAAAATATTGACGATTTATAACTCAGTAATAATACACAACAGTTAAATGTAATTATTTGTAGGTACACAATATCTGGTTGAATATTTGAGATAACATTTTATTTATGGCAAATTCATTTTTGTCATGAAAAAATTTTCATGCATATTCATTGATATTTTCAAGCTAAAGTATCAGTTTTGTCTAGATAAGTGTGCTCTATCGTAGGCTGCATTATTACTTAACATCAGACAAAATGGTGCAAATGTAAACCTATAAAAGATAACAAATAAAAAAAATGGTGTGGAAGTGTGATTTTCATTTGACCGATATTTTTTTTACAATATTATAAAAAATAGAATGTACGAAATGATGATAAAGTTTAGTACGTTGATTGATAATTAAAAACAGTTTTAATTTCCAGATGACAAAATGAACAACGGTATGATGATGGACGTGGACCCGTTGAGCTCATACGAAGCACAGTATGAATACCCGCTGCCCCCTGCACACTACTACCAGCCGCCGCCGCCGCCGCCAATTGCCCCTTACACATATAAAGATGTTCAGGTAAACTTATTTTGAAATATCAATTTTGAAATTTATTTGCTAACATTGCCCATGTTACAAAAAAATTATTTATTTTGCACATTAGACAGTCCTTCCGGCCTTGTAACTCACCATAACATTTTATACACTCCTTACTCTCCCTAAACGTTACATAACATCCAAATGACACTTTTTACTTAAATGCCACAAAAAAATTGACACTTGTAAGATTTTAATTATCTGTTCTTATTTATAAATAAACATACCTCACATAACATGTTGTTCCAAAGCTCCACCCACATAACGCACTATAGCATATTACAAGAGGCCGCCTCTTCCCAAATTGCGTGACATAATACTTGAATGCACCCTAAATAATTTTACTAAACAAAATATATCAAATTTCAGCCACCAAACTACCTTCAAGATCAATACCAAACGTTACCCGAACCAACAGAAACCAGCTACCCTCAACAGCCCTACGAAGAGCCGTCAAACGAAATCAACCCCACAGAAAACACCGAAGAAGAGGACATAAAACCGGACATAGTACCGCAACCAACAGAATCTAAGAGAAAAAAAGCTAAAGGAAAAACCAGCAATTATTGGAACAAAAAGATTACAGATAAAGATTTCGCTTTCTATGGCTGTTCGGTTTGCAACATAGCATATACGGACCTACAAAAGCTAGACCAGCATGTCTTAATCCATACAAACCGTCTCACAAGTTATGATTTAAGATTAATCAATTTAAAGAAACGTAAACGTCTAAAAAAAGCGAAGAAAAAAGAAAAGAAGAACTCCAAAGTCAAGCAAGAATGCGACATTGAAATCAAACCGGAAGATGGTTATATTGGAACGGAAAAAGTAACAGACTTTAGTACGGACAAACCGAAAGAAATTAACGATAAAAATGTTAGTGATTTAAAAAATAATGCCGAAAATAATGAGAATATAACGGAAAATAATGAGAATAATCCAGTGAATAGTAAGAATGATAACCAGAACCATGTAAATGTTTACAAATGCTTTGGATGCAATAAGCAATTTGCTCTGAGTTATTATTTGCGTATCCATGTCAGGTCACATACAGGTAAGATTTCATAATATTAGGACATTAATTAGAATACTAATATGGTTAGTATAATAATAATAATAATAAGCCCCCTTAAATCAACCACACGTCCGGATCGACCATCAGATCACGTGGGGGGCGGACAACGCAATTATGTAATTACTGGTGCGGCCAACGTGGCAATGTAGCTAGGAGTAAGTAGGTAGGTAGGTAGGTAGGTAAGTAAGTAGGTAAGGATAAGTAATGTAAGTAAGTAAGTAAGACACACATATTTTTGTAAGTATACATATTTCATTTATTTATACATATCGACGGTGGAAAGGAGAAACCCTTTAAGCGACAATTTTAGAATTTTACAGGAGAGCCAATCAAAGTTTTTATTTTCCGAAAAAAAATCATAAAAATATACTGTTTGAAATTAGAGGGCCAGGAAAAAAAATAGTTTCTTAATTTTTTATTTACCATCTACCAACAATCTTACGAAAGTAGACTAGCATGGTAAGAAGATTTATGTGTCGCTTAATTATTTTATAGCAAATACAGCGCAAGGAAAAACGCATTAAATACCAGTTCAGTATTAAGAAGAACACCAGGAAAAACACTTTAAACGACAAGCTGTGCATGACATAACTAGTAGGAAAAACGCCTGAAGCGTATCGAGCATAAGATACAGAGTTATGGAAAAACGAGTTAACGAACAAAACTATACTATGTCAACTAATGGAAGAACACGATAAGCGATAGCGATGTATTAATGCAATGTTATATTTATAAGTTAAGTCCCTGCTTTGTTTCTCAAAGACACCAAACAGAAACAAAAATTTTGAGATAGAACAAGTGTTTTTTTATTGTTTTGTAAGCTTACTGGTACAAATGAGTTTTGATGTGGAATCTCTTTTCACCAAAGTTCCAGTAAACAAATGTTTCTAAGTCGGCAAAAAGCTGCTTCTGAAGGAGAACTACTTACCGGAAAACATGATAGTTTTGTTGAGAAATTGCTTAGATGGAAACTATTTTTTACCGTGAGCAGCTTTACTTACAAATAGATAGCGTAGCTATGGGAAGTCCTGGACGTCTACTCTATTTCTACGAAAACGTAATTTCGAAAAAAACACTCGTGACTTTCCTGCGCTCGTTCTATTTCGTTTCATCCGATACAACATTGTTTGACGTTTAAATATTCTAAGCATACTCTAATTAGAGTAGACTTAGAACATTTAAACGGACAAAACGACGGATCGAAGTAGAATCGGAGTTGGAAAGTCTAGAGTTTATTTCGAAATTACGTTTTCGTAGAAATAGAGTAGACGTCCCGTGGTAGGTAACAGTGATAACTAACATTTGGACAGAGTCTAGGGAAAAAATGCTAACTTTCAATCAGCAGCAGTTTATATGTGGATAAGACACATGGACAATGTTTTCTGCATCTTAAACCAAAACAGACGAAAAACTTGTTTTTGGAGCATCTCAACTTCTCAACTTGATTTGTGATCAATATTGATAGATGTCAGCATTAGGTTAACATTTTATTTCGAGGTAGATTGATCTCTACCGTTCTTGGACGTGAGAGTGACAGTTAAATCTGATGGTTGGTTGTCTCACTCTGTCTATAGAAAACTCACGCACACTGACCGGTATTTGCACGCTACGTCACATCACCACCACCTTTGTCAATTACAGTCGGTGTAGAAATCTTTTTTGGATAGAACGAACACCCTCTATGACGGATAATTTGAGGACATTGTTAAATGAGTATTCTATTAAAACTGTGTAGTGTGTATACCTGTATATTCCCTTAGGGGGCGTCCATAAATTACGTGAGATGATTTAGGGGGGGAGGGGGTCGAGTCAAATCTCATGTAATCTCACGTTAGGGGGAGGGAGGGTCTCGACAAATATCACGTAATTTTTGTTCTGATTGAAACAAAAAAAGATTATACTGTTTTGTTCCATTCAATCCAAATTGTATGTACATGCTCAAGATTAATCTTGAGCGTCATCGTATCAATACGATTAAGATTATTCACTATTTCGAAGGAGCAGATGATTTTACAGAAAATCATATGGACATGTTGGTGCCAATAGTCTCTCTTGAGACCGCTCATAATTCTCCAGTACCTGGGTAACCGAGCTTTGCTCTGTTTAAATAGTAAATATACTTAGATACGTACAGATAAAAGAAACCAAGAAATAGATTTTCTTAAAAAAAAGAAAACATGAAAAAAATTAGAAGCCGTCTGGATTCGAACCCGGAGCTATTAATTCGTGACCGCTATGACCGCCCGCCTTCCCATCTGAGCTATTACGCTGTCGCGTCACGCGGCGAAATTTACCTTCGCAATCTAATGTCTAATGTGACAGTTTTTCATTGTCTAAAAACGCGCATAATATGCGTTTATAAAAAATGAAACCTAGTTAGATTGATTTATCGTCCCCGAAACCCCCTGCATACATGATTTCATCAAAATCGTTCGAGCCGTTTCTATATATATATACATATTTATATAGGTACAAGAATTGCTCGTTTAAAGGTATAAGATGGACTGAATTAGAGTAGGTATTCTTTTCTTTTTATCATAGTAGATTGTCAAATTACTAGTCTAAACTAGTCGTAAATAAAAGCACGAAGCAAATTGTTTTTTTTCTTTCTACAATAACAACCCAACGCGTTTACGTAAGAAACCCACATTCTGAAAAATCTCACGTGAGATTGGGGGATGGGGGAGGGGGTTGAACAAAATCTCACGACATCTCACCAACGGGGGAGGGGGGGGCAGAAAATTTAAAAAAACACCTCACGTAATTTATGGACGCCCCCTTATCCAAGATGACGAGACATATTTCAGGATGCCGAAAGACGTCATTCATTTCAGACTCTAGGTGTGTATGAGGTAGATTGCAGCTGTTCTTATAGGTATCGGTCAAACAAAGCATACAATTGCTGAAAGAATCAATGAATAGGTACATGGCCGCTGTAAAAAAAATCTAGACTAGACCAGTTCTCTCCACCGAACGTCATTAGTATGCAAGAATAGTTTGGGAAGCCTCAAAAATAAAAATAAAAATATTGTAATCTTATCCGGTTTTCCGTTATTGGCATCGTGCATCGTCGTCCTGTCATAAATAAATCTATGCATCGCAGAATGAGTTTAGAGAAAGCTGTTGATACGATCAGTTTGTGTATCATGGTAGTAACTCTGCGATTTTTGAAGACCAAATGAGGGTAGATCGAGATCACCTCATTTCATAATGAGACTACCCGCAATTGTTTCAGTCTTCGGTTGTGACGATGCCGAGACGTCAAAATAATTAAAAAAATATTTAGATCGTGACTAGGTCCTATTTAATGTTAACATAGAACAATCAAGCTTTCGTTTCTATTTTGCAAACTTACTTTCAACTTAATTCCAACTTCAATATTAGAGACTTTAACAACTATAAATGAATTCTGTATAAAATATTTCTAATCATGAATACCCATTTCAGTCTTATGACTTAATCAACTTGACTTGACCGAAATCTTCAAAACAAAAGTAGAATTAAATGATTAATAGAAACACTAAACTCAGATAGGTACTATCAAAACGTAAGTTTCAGATGATTTGAAGTTGCTTCTTGTGATACACGAGTAAATCGCTTCAAATATCCTCAATATCTGTTTATGCTAACGTATCGACATCAACGACGTGGGGTAATGTAACATAATATTCATCGTGGGACAGTTTTGATATTGCAAAACTATCACAGTTTTTTGTCAAATCTTTGTAATTCGTCTGGGTTATTTATACTCAATTCTTGTAAAGTTTTTTTATAATTTGTGGCGTTAGAGCTCCGTTTATCGGTATAATTTATTCTTCAGAATTAGGTAACATGATGTTCCTGGGAACGACTTGGCATTGTGTTGTTGTGGCCAAGCGTGTTGTCTATCATCAGACGCATGTCTTACTCGTCCCGTTACTCCATAGTAAATGTAAAAATATTGCTGCTATTTACTTTAATTCATTGTGAAATGAAATTTATTTGGTTCAGAAACACAATTACTTTAAAAAACAGGTTAATATCTACATAATGTTCATAAAGGAATTTAGACAAATGTTCGCCGGTACCCGCAATAAGGCAACTTGTATTGTATTTTAATTGTTTGTACCTAATAAGTAAATTTGTACATAACAAATTATAAATAAACAAAAAAATAATTATTTCAGGTACCTGAGTCAATTTCCGATAACTTATTTTGCAATTCAATGAAACCTGATGTGCCTGAACGATGGTTCACCGATGAATGAAGCGCCACGACAATTGACATTTCCTTAAATGAGTGACGCCACTTACATAAAAATTACGTAAATTCATTACTTGTAACGTCATGTCTTGTTTATAATGAACAATTTAAACACACTATGTCATAAACAATTATTACTCTAACCGACTATCGTATTTATTTGTGAAGTCAGCAAAAGTAAGTGAATCGACATTTAGGAAACAAAAATGGATGTCGTTTAATTTAAATATTTATGTGGGTTTTTTGGACGTGTTTATTTCAACCGACACCACTGCTTTTTCCAGTGTTTGTCAAAACAATTGAAATCCATAACATCCTATAACAAGCACATAGGATAAACACCTCAACTCCATCATATAGTTGAAAGGTAAGCAAGGAAAAAAGAGTGTAGCGACTGGACACACACGCAACAGGAGTAAGCAAAAACACATTAAGTGTATTCACTGGTATTTCCTGTGACGAAGAAAAACAATTTAAGGAACCTATGCTATTCGAAACAGAAAAGGAAAAACACATGAAACAACAATCTGACCATTCAGTCGGTACTTCAAGCGGAAATGAACCCAAATTTCTGTAATTTCATGTCACTTCATTTGGCGTCCGAACAAAATCAGCCTAAAAAAGCTATTACTTGAAGCGACATCAAAGTGGTCAGATCGCTACAAATCCAAGCCCAAACGACGCAGAAAAAATCGCTGATTTCAAATATGTATATAACTCATTTTCGACCAACGTGTCGCTTCAAGTGTTTCTCCTTTCCACCGTCGATATGTAAATTTAAGACCACTTTGGGGCTCTTAGGCAACATAAGCCTTGTCGAGGCCCGGTGGGACAATCATCGTCAATGCAGGACGCTGATTTAGGATGGCGGCGGAAGAGTTGCTAATAAACCAACGGCGGCATCCATGGGCTTAGTCAGCTAGCCTACTGCATGCTCACACGTCTCGAACCAACGTCGTGAGTTAATTTTGGGTTCAATTTTTAAATATGAATAGGAAAACAAAACATTGTCCCCAAGTGCCCGGCGGCTACGGGGGGGAGGCCGATGACAGTAGGCTAGAACCCACTGTGGCTAGGGGCGAGGTGAATCTCCGGGCGGGATCGATAAACTGTCAGACGACTTACGCAATTCAAACGGACGCCGATAGCATTTCTACTTTACCAGCTGAGGATGTTGTGCGGGAGGCAAGCGCCAATAACCTAGCACCCGCCACAGCTGGAATACGCACGCGCAAGAAATGGAATGATGAAATGAATACTTTTATTATGCGCACATATCTACAAATAACTAGACTAGAAAGCGACACAAAAGCTTATTTAGCTGAATTGCATCATAAGTTTACTGAAAATTTTCCGGACATGCAGGCAAGTAGACAACGTATAGGAGACCAACGTCGAGCAATAGTTCAAAATAAACTACTTTCATCCGCTAAAATAGATGAAATTAGAAAAGAAGTAGAAGCCCTATTGAACAATACACATACCCTGAACGAACAACACATGACACAAACACTCACACAACAAACTAATGGTCAACGGATGAGGTGGTCAAACGATTTGAATGAGTTTATAATTCGCACTTATTATAAAATAACTCAATTAGACACCAACAAGACAGCGTATAGACAACCGCTTCATCAGGCTTTCATCACTTTTTACCCTCAACTTTCTCATATATCGGAGCAGAGATTAGCGGACCAACGACGAGTTATAATCAACAACAAATTAATCACAGAGGAAAGATTACAACAAATTAAGGACGAAGTTTATTTAGAATTAGACAGGGCTCAGAATTCACAAAATAGGATTAATCAAAACTCACTGATCACAACCTTTACTAACGTAAACGAAAGTGAAGGTAGCGACGATGACTGTCCACTCATACACTTAATTTCGCATACACGTCTTGACGAACCAACAACACACATTGAATCTCAACCAACAGCGACACAAGGAACACAAAACAATTCATCAGTACGATACATCACACAGGAACTTCAAATAAAAATAGAAGAAACTTACATCAAGATATTCGATAAATTTAAAACTACTGAGCCGATTGCACGGCCCGCAATACCAAAACAAAAGTCGTCCAAAAGATTTGCATCTATAGTAAACCACATAAATAATACAGTGTTACCCAAATACGTTCCGTCTGAATCAGATTTTGCAACTGTTCAAACTGCCTTTTACTGTGGTGCATTTACAGCAGTCTTACACAATGGCGGAAAAATTCAAGAACTGCCAAATATTAGTAATCGTGAGACCCGAAGCTCAAATATCGGTGATCGGATCCCTAGGTGGCAAAAACGACTAGAAAACCGCATCCAAGATTTAAGAACCAAGATTGGTAGACTCACAGAATTTATCAATGGTAATACCAGTACACGACTGAAAAATAAAATAGACCAGATCATAGATAAATATAAAATTCATTCCCAATATGAAAATGAAAATACCGAACTAATCCATTTCTTAGATACGTTGAAGCAAAAATTAAGCGCCCTAGCAAACCGAATCCGCAGATATAAGCTAACAAGTAAAAGAAAGTCACAAAACAAGATGTTTTCTAACAATGAAAAACTATTCTATAGACAACTTAATAACAAACTATCCGAAAACAGTATACCTGAAACTCCAGACCCGCAGCAGCTACAAAGGTACTGGTCAGACATTTGGTCTGAACCAAAAGAGCATATTAATGGAGATTGGATCAAACAATACAGGAACACATCAGAAAAAATACCGTTAATGGAGTTTAACAACATAAATATTAATACTCTTCAAAAAATAATAGCGAAGACCCATAGCTGGAAAGCACCTGGATCGGATAATATTCATAATTTCTGGTACAAAAAATTTACACACCTGCATTCTATGTTGCTCAACCACATAAATACTTTTATTAAGACACCTGAAACAATGCCTCAGTATATAACAATCGGTACAAGTTATATGCTCCCGAAAGATAAATCAGACCTAAAAAATCCTGCCAAATATAGACCCATAACCTGTCTCCAGAACGTATATAAAATAATTACTGCCTGTATCGGCGATCTTATATACAATCACACAGACAATTACAGTATTTTAGCCGAACAACAAAAAGGGTGCAGGCGTAATAGTCAAGGGTGTAAAGAACAGCTAACGATCGATGCCATAATATCTAAACAGGCTGTAGCAAAAAAAAGAAATATCTACACCATGTTTATTGATTACAAAAAGGCGTTTGACTCAGTTCCGCATAGCTGGCTTATTTACATCTTAGAGCACTATAACATTCATCCCACATTAGTAAGTTTTTTCAAAAATACCATGAAAAATTGGAAAACAGCATTAAAGTTAAGAATAGGTGACTTATCATTAGAAACGGAATTAATTCAAATCAGGAGAGGTATCTTCCAAGGTGACTCTTTTAGTCCGCTGTGGTTCTGTCTTGCACTAAACCCACTCTCAAATCTGCTGAACAATAGTAGAAAAGGATATAAAATCACGAATGGCAGTATGCAATACACTCTATCACACCTATTGTATATGGATGATATCAAACTCTACGGTACCAACCTCAATGAAATTAACCACCTTGCTGAAATTACACAGATGTTTTCTTCTGACATACACATGGAGTTTGGTATCGATAAATGCAAAATATTGTCTGTTAACAGAGGCAAAATAGAACAAAACACATTCTTATTAAAAAATGATGAACAAATTGACCCTGTCGATGTACACTCGGGTTACAAGTATTTAGGTTTCCAACAAACACGACAGATCCATCAAGGACAAACTAAATCAACTCTTCAACATAAATTTAAAACGAGACTTAACCAAATCCTTGACACGCATCTTAGCGCAAAAAATACAATTAAAGCCATCAATACATATGCAATACCGATCCTGACATATTCCTTTGGAATAATACGATGGTCACAAACTAATTTAAAACTGTTTCAACGGGCTATCAATACTACTATGACTAAATACAGAAAACATCACCCAAGAGCATGTTACGAACGGCAGACACTACCAAGATCCGAAGGCGGAAGGGGTATAATAGATATCGTTAATTTACACAACTCGCAGATCACTACACTACGTAACTTTTTCCAAACACACCAGTCACCACTACACAAAGCAATTGTAACGTCAGACTGTAAATACACACCTCTTAACCTATGCGATCCTGATATTCAGAAAAACGAACAAATCACCACTGCAACACATAAAACTAGTGCCTGGCTACAAAAATCACTGCATGGAAGACATCGCCGAGACTTGATACACCCAAATGTCGATAAAGTGTCATCGAACGCGTGGCTCAAGTTTGGCGAGCTATTCCCGGAAACGGAAGGGTTTATGACGGCCATCCAGGACCAAATCATAGACACCCGTAATTATCGCAAGTATATAATTAAAGATCCCACCATGCAGTCAGATCTGTGCCGTCACTGCCATAGTAGCCCGGAAACAATACAGCACATTACCGGAGCCTGTAGATCTATTGCACAAACCGATTATAAGCACCGCCATGATCAAGTTGCAGCAATAATCCATCAAAATCTGGCTTTTAAATGTAACTTAATAAAACAAAAAACAGCATATTACAAGTATACTCCTGAAACAGTACTTGATTCTAGCACATTCAAGCTCTACTGGGACCGAACAATAATTACAGACAAAACCATTCACTGCAACAGACCGGATGTAACACTACATGACAAAGTAAACAAAACTGTATATTTGATAGATATTGCAATACCAAACACTCATAATCTGGCAAAAACACACACAGAAAAATTGACTAAATACACTGACCTCGCAATAGAACTAAAAAACCAGTGGAGCGTAGATACCGTCAAAACAATACCAATAATTTTATCATCAACAGGTGTTATACCTTGCACACTACACACTTCACTAAAAACACTTGATATGCATCCTTACACATTTGTACAACTTCAGAAAGCTGTAGTTTTAAATACTTGCCGCATTGTTCGCAAATTTTTGTCGCAAAATCAATAACAACCGTATTTGACACTTTTCGTTTGGCCGTTAGGCCCGCGAAATGTGGAATAACCTCGTTTCACGAGAGAATATTGAAAATTCCCATTAAAATAATAATAATAATAAGCCTTTATTTATTCCATGATTCATTTTTACAATTCAAATGATTTAAATGATGTTAGTGTTGTTATATGATTTAACTTATTTTATGTTAGTTGTGTTAAGTATCATGGATCCCTCTTTGGGTGAAGGCCTCCTCTAATTTCAACCATTCCTCTCTGTCTTTTCCTATCTTTTCCCAATGTCTGCCTGCTACTTGTGTTATGTCATCTACCCATCGCTTGTAAGGTCTTCCAACATTTCTTTTGCCATCTGGTCCTAGCCAAGTAGTAGTTCTTTTTGTCCATCTATTATCAGACATCCGAGCAACATGGCCAGCCCATTTCCACTTTTGATTGAGTATGTGTGTGAGAGCATCAGTTATATTAGTTTTTTCCCTAATTTTTAAGTGTCTTATTTTATCTTGTTTTTTTATTCTTAACATACTTCTCTCCATTGCTCGTTGAGTGGTTCTAATTTTGTCTTTAATTTTGTTGGTGAATACCCATGTTTGTGCACCATATGACAAGCTAGGCAGTATGCAAGTATCATGCACAACTTTTTTCATAGTCAGATTAAAATCTCCTTTAAAAATCTCTTTCAAGGACCAGTATTTCTTCCAAGTAATGTTCGCCCTTCTTGTTACTTCTTCTTCATTATTATTTTTAGAGAATGATACCAGCTTTCCCAAATATATATAGTTCTCCACATACTCAAATGTTTTGCCCTTTATTTTAATTATTCTTTTAAAACTGTTGCTCATCAATTTTGTTTTGTTGGTATTCATTTCTAGCCCTACTTTAGAGCTTTGTTCTTTTAACGTGGTCAGCATGTATTTCATGTCTTTAGGAGTTTCAGCAAAGATCACAATGTCGTCAGCGAATCTTAAGTGGCTCAAATAGCGGCCATTTATTGTTATTCCTTTTTTATTCCAGTTTAGTTTCTGAAAAACATATTCTAGCACAGCTATGAAGAGTTTGGGTGATAAAGGATCGCCTTGTCTGACTCCTCTTTCGATTTTGATATTGTCACCTCTTGATTCAAGTTTTACTCTACTGACACTATATTTGTAAATATTTTTAATGACTTTTATGTACTTATAGTCTACTTCTGCTGATTCTAATGCATTCCATATAGAGTTGTGGCTGATGGTATCAAAGGCCTTGGTATAATCTACAAATGCGATATATAGAGGTCTGTTATACTCCTTGTACTTCTCTAGTATTTGTTCCAGAGTGTGTATATGGTCTGTGGTGCTAAAACCCGAGCGAAAGCCTGCTTGTTCTACTGGTTGTGACATTTCAATTTTTGGTGTTATTCTTTTAAGTATGATCGATGTGAAAAGTTTGTACATACTGGCTAGCAAGCTGATTGGTCTATAGTTGCTTATGTCCAAAGGGTTCCCCTTCTTATATATTAGGATGATGTCAGAGTTATACCACTGTTTTGGTATACTTTCTGTTTCAAGAATCATGTTGAAGAGACTCGTAAGATGATGAAGAAGAATAGGTGATCCTAATTTGAGTACTTCATTACTTATTCCATCAGGACCTGGGCTTTTTTCGTTTTTCATACATTTTATATGATCATATACTTCTCTGTCCTCTATTTTTATTGGGTTGGTGGAAATTATATGTTCACTGTTAATTTGTTCTTCATTGTCGTTGTCTTTCTTTTTATAAAGATCTCTGTAAAATGACGTTGCTGTATCTAATACATCTTTCCTCGTTTTTGTTTCCTTTGATTTGTGGTCTAGACAATGTATCCAAGTTTTAGATAACTTTAGGTCTTTTAGTCCTCGTTTTACACTTCTAAATTTCTTTAAATTGTGAGTTAAGATTTTCTTTCTGTGTTGGTTGTAGTCCTTTTTAATTGATTTACTTACATCTTTAAATAGTTTACTCAGTTCATTTCTCATTTGCCTGTTTTTATTTTTCATTTTAATCAGATCAGTTCGTTTTTGTATCAATTCACGGGTGTTTTCACTAAATAAGCTCTTTTTTTTTAAATTTCCTTGATCCCTCTTCAGGCTCTCTTTAATAGTTTTTTCTAGCATATTATAATAGTTTTGGACATTATCTGTCGGAACTTGATTTTCATTAATATGTGAGTTAAGCTGATCTAAGTACAATTTGACTTCATCTTCGGACGTAAGAGTTCTTGGGACAGTTTGAAAGTTACTTCTGCTTTTTTTCATGGTTGCCAAACGTACTGTTACTCTGACCAATCTGTGGTCCGAAGGAAACTGTACATTGTTTAAGACTTCTACATTGTTTATCAGATCCGGTTTATTCGAGAGTATGAAGTCAATTTCGTTCTTAGTTTTAGAATCGGGGGATAACCAAGTCCATTTGCGATTTTCTTTTTTCTTAAAAAAGGTATTCATAATTGAAAGTCTGTATTCTAATGCATGTTCTATTAGACGTTCGCCTCTTTCATTTCTTGTACCATAACCATATTTTCCCATGATCAGATTTTCATTTGTTTTTGGCTGTCCAATTTTTGCATTAAAGTCGCCTATCACAAAGCTCATTCCATCTGTAAGATTATGTGCTTTCCTTAAGTCACTGTAAAAAGTCTCTAATTCATCTTCTGTCGAGTTTTCTGTTGGTGCATATGTTTGGATGATTGAGATGTTATGGACATTGAACTTGAGCTGTAGCACGGCAACTCTCTCAGAAATTGCAGTGAAATTTGTTATGTTTTGTTTTAAGGTTTTTTTAATTAAGAAGCCTACTCCGTGCAGGCCTTTGGTTTGGCCGATATAACAGAAAATGCAGTCATGAAATTCCTCAATCTGACACCCCAATCTTTTGACTTCGGATAGTCCTAATATGTCGAATTTGATATTTTTAAGAGCATTAGACAACTCCAAAAACCTTTCTTCTGAGGCTAAGGATCTAACATTATATGTGCATATTTTTATTATTTCATTTGATTTTGATGATTTGTTCATCTTGGGTATATTGGGTATATTGTTGGTTTTCATTGGAGGGTTTTGGTCATACTTCTCCACGGTGACCAACCGGGTTGGAGAAGGGTGTGTGTTTAATGTGTTTGCTGTTTTGCTTGTTGTGTTTGTCTTCCGGTTGGATCTGCGCTTTAGTTGCTATTGTTTATTCATATCTGAGAGCGAGATCGATCTGCCACGATGTATGTACTTCATTGCGTTAGTCTTGTTTATTTTGATTGGGGTAGTTATAGCTTGATCTTCCTTCTCCTCTATTCCTGAGTTAGGCGATTTCGATGGGGACCATTTTCTCTTATCTGTTAGTTTTACATTTTCTTTCACTATTAGTTTGTCGTAGCGGATGTAAGCCTGGTTTCCCTTTTTAATTTCTTGTTGTTGTTGCGTTTTTAACATTTGTCTCTTGTTCAAAATTTCTTTGGGGAAATCTTCAGTTATGTATATATTGGTAGGGAGCAGCTTTTGGTTTTTAAGCAATTCAAATTTCCGCCATTCCAGTGTGACTGATACCAAGATAGGTCTCTTTTTTTTACCATCTTTTTTACCTAGCCTCCGAGCGCTACTTATTTCCCACTTGTCCCAAGTATCGATGTTTCCTTTTTCACTAATTATGTTGAAGGTTTGTAGGACAGAGTTCAAAGTATCAAAGGGGCTGTTTTCAGTTTCTTCAATACCGTGTAGTATGATATTGTTCTTTCTGATGTTTCTCTCTGTTGTTGAGATTCTTTGTTTTAGATCTTCAACTTCTTTTTTCAACTTTTGGTTTTCTTCCGTTAGTGATTTTAGTTTTGTATCTATAAGGGTTGATATATTTTTAGTGACATTTTCAGTTATGGTGATTGTTTGTCTGTGGAATTGTTCCTCCATTTTAGTTAGTATTAGTTGTAATTTCAGGTCCATTGTGCTTGAATTTCCCCTTAAATAGGGTTAGCTTAATTCCAATGGCAACACTTTTCTTTAGTTGGTAACACTTTAACTCTGATTTATTTCTTGTGTGGTGTCACTAGTACTTCTGTCAATTGTCGGAAGTGGTGATGTGGTTGTCAGTGTCACCCAAGTGTCACACGAGAAATGTCTTGTCACTTAGAGGTTATGTGGTGTTTTATGTCTAGTTGTAGATATGGACTTAAACACACTTTTTACGTATAAATGCACTGTGTATGCCGCAATTCAGTTATAATTTGTGATTCTGGATGTTTGAATTATAGTCCTCTACACTTTTAACTAGTAATTGTAAGGATTTTGCACTTTTTTGGAATAAAATTGTCAGACACTGTAAGTAACGCTCTTCACTTGACAGACGCCGAACCGGAAGGATTAGAATAGAAGGAATATGGTTAGTACTAACTAACTATCATTTGACAGGGCCCTTTCCGCTCTTGCCCTCTCAAATGGGCCATTGTGCGTGGCTCATACTTCCCTTCTACTCCAACCATCCCGGGCTATCCCAGGAGGCAAGCAACCTATTCAGGTTGTTGAAGGCCTCTGGGACTGCTAAACGGTAAATACTATTTACCGTGTCTATTTGAGGAAAAACACTACTAAAATATCAATTGCACTAAAAAGCTGTGATCATTACTTATTATAACACAATATTTTTGTAACCCGACTGAAAGAAGGGTTATGTTTTTCGCGCGTATCTTGTATGTTTGTAAATTTCCTTATTCCCACATATCTTCCAAACGGCTGGATGGATTTTAAAAATTAAGGTATTGTTAAGCTCGTTTCAATCTCCCAAGTGTCCTTAGATAGTATATTGTATTATATGTTTTTTATGTGTTGATTTTTTTGCAGTCGGGTTTTTTAATTAATGTTATTATCATTACTTCCAGATGAGAAACCGTACACGTGTGCAGAATGTGGCCAGAGATTCATCACAGCGAGCAAACTGGGACGGCACACGAAGCGGATACACCTGGCAGTGAGGCACCAGTGTAGAATATGCTTTAAAGTATTTAGCAGGTACGTTTATACAATCTGTAATCCTAATAGGTTCAGAATAGATGACTAAATTAAACCGGCCGGCGAATTCCGTATACATATAGGTAGCACAGTTCCCACAGAAAGGCTCACATCCAAAAAGTTTTATTAAAATTTTGGACTTACCTTATGATTTTAACGACGGCGTCGATAACGCGTTTTATTTTACTAGTGATGCCATCTAGTTTGCCTGGGACGGACTAATTGAGCAAGAAACGGTACATAATCAAGTTTGTTGTATAGGAGCCCCCTTAAATATTTATTTTATTTTTAGTATTTGTTGTTATAGCGGCAATAGAAATACATCATCTGTGAAAATTTCAACTGTCTAGCAATCACCGTTCTTGATATACAGGCCGGTGACTGACGGACGGACAACTAAGTCTCAGTAATAGGGTCCTGTTTATAGCCTTCGGGTACGGAACCCTAAAACGCTCTGTCAGGCCATACAGCGTGGGAATGCCACCAGTCTGAAAGGGCACTTTTGGTTGGTGATTTGACGAACTTGGAAACTAAATTATTGGACTTCAAATCCATTCTTGTGCTAGTAGTATTCAAATTGTATGTTTTAACTAGTGGCCCGTTCCGGCTTCGCTCGGATAATAACCTAGACACCAACTGCAGCGCCATCTGCCGGGCTGATTTGTAAATCTAAACCATCGAAGGCCCTACCCAAACGCATACAGAAAAAATCATTTAAATCGGTTCAGCCGTTTAGGAGGAGTTCAATAACAACGAAAAGTGGCATTGATTTTTATATATATAGTAGATGAAACATTTAACATGTAATATTAATATGTTGATTTTTTTTTCTGTAGACATTTGACATAAATGTACTTATGTAAAATATATATTTAATGTTGATTATAAAATCTAACAAAAAACTAAGGATATATGTAGTTTGTCAGGTAGCCAGCATAAAAAAAAAATACGATATAGTGACGTCTCAACTCCTTAAGTTTGACATTAATCTATATCATTGACGATTTTTAGGGTTCCGTAAAACGTAAAAACGGAACCCTTATAGATTCGTCATGTCTGTCTGTCTGTCTGTCTGTCTGTCTGTCTGTCTGTCTGTCTGTCCGTCCGTATGTCACAGCCACTTTTTGCCGAAACTATGAGAACTACACTGTTGAAACTTGGTAAGTAGATGTATTCTGTGAACCGCATTAAGATATTTACAAAAGTTTTTTAAAATAACAAAAATTAGGGGTGCTCCCCATACTGAGAACTGAAGCTCAAAAATTTTTTTTTCTTCAAACCTACACGTGTAGGGTGTTTATCGATAGGTCTTCAAAAATGATGTTGAGGTTTCTAATATAATTTTTGTCTACACTGAATAACTTGCGCGAGAGACGCTTCCAAAGTGGTAAAATGTGTCCCCCCCCCCCCCCCCTCTAACTTCTAAAGTAAGAGAATGAAAAAACTAAAAAAAATATATGATGTACATTACCATGAAAACTACCAACGAAAATTAGTTTGAACTCGATCTGATGAGTAGTTTTTTTTTAGTACGTCATAAATACACTATTATTAAAACTTCGATCAAAGTTACAACGAACTACAAGAACTATGTGTACTATGTATATTATGTTACTTGCTGGAACGGAACCCTTCATGGGCGAGTCCAACTCGCACTTGGCTACTTTATTTTAGTCGTTCATAGTGCAGTTTCTCAAGACCGTACCGCAGTTCCTCAAGACCTTACCACAGTGCCTCAAGACCGTACCGCATACAAAATAACACAGATGAAACCACTAAATAGTTCTTACATTAAGAAATGCTTGATAATTTAAACTTATAAATTAATTTATGATCTGATGTTCTATTTGGTATTTGATATCCTTCTATTTGTTTTAGATTCGAATTGCTCGTGAAACATTTTGACGGCAAACACCCAGATGATAAATTAGAAGGAGAACCATACGGTAAGTTTAACATTTAAAATAGAATCTTATATATGTTACAGCCAAAGTAATAAATCTGGATATTATATATACTGTCTAGCCATTATATATAATATCTACTCAATTTAGATAAAGTGATAATTGACACAAAATTAATCACATTAACTAGCTATTTTATATAATATCTTCGAAGACTTGGATAATGTAATAAAACAATTATAAATATTCGTTTATGAATAAATTTGTATTTCAATTTGCCTTAAGCATGCCTCAATTAACATTATTATAAAGTAATTAACCTAACCGGTCTAACTTGGACTCTGGGTTCCAAAATCGTTTTCCTCCTTCGACTTCGAAAATCGTTTTCCTCCCTTCAATACTTAACAAATTACCCACCCAGAGACCAACTCAGACCGGTTAGGTTGAAATTAGTCACAAAACCGACACAGAGCACCCCGACTCCACCTAGTCTTGTGGCTACTACCCCTAGAGTGTTTATAAAAAATGCGGGAGCCAGAAGCTCAAGGGAGGTCCTGAATGTTGCTTCGCCACACTCAGCCTTCGTTTCGCTTTTCTCAACTCTTCAAGCTTCTGGCTCCCGCATTTTTTATAAACACTCTAGGGGTAGTAGCCACAAGACTAGGTGGAGTCGGGGTGCTCTGTGTCGGTTTTGTGACTAATTTCAACCTAACCGGTCTGAGTTGGTCTCTGGGTGGGTAATTTGTTAAGTATTGAAGGGAGGAAAACGATTTTCTAAGTCGGCTAGACCGTATTATTACTTTAGCTAACTTTGACACGCTATTATGAATAATGTCCAGATAAAGTAATTAATTAATTACATTGTCTAGTGAATTTGGCTTTTATATATAATGACCAGTCATTATGTATAATAACTATTTAATCACTATGACTGTAACATATATAAAATTCTCGTGTCACAGTGTTTGTTTCCTTACTCCTCCGAAACGGCTTTACTGATTTTAACCAAATTTTATATGCATATTCTGTAGGTATGAGAATCGGCTACTAGCTATTTTTCATACCCCTAAGTGACAAGGGTTGTTCACTAAGGCAAAACAACGTTTGCGGGGTCAGCTAGTAAGATATAATATAACAGAAATTCATTCCAATAATAACATTTTTAGGGTTCCGTAAAACGTAAAAACGGAACCCTTATAGATTCGTCATGTCTGTCTGTCTGTCCGTCCGTATGTCACAGCCACTTTTTGCCGAAACTATGAGAACTACACTGTTGAAACTTGGTAAGTAGATGTATTCTGTGAACCGCATAAAGATTTTTACAAAAGTTTTTAAAAAAAACAAAAATTAGGGTTGCCCCCCATACTGAGAACTGAAGCTCAAAAATTTTTTTTTCATCCAACCTACACGTGTGGGGTGTCTATCGATAGGTCTTAAAAAATGATGTTGAGGTTTCTAATATAATTTTTGTCTACACTGAATAACTTGCGCGAGAGACGCTTCCAAAGTGGTAAAATGTGTGTCCCCCCCCCTCTAACTTCTAAAGTAAGAGAATGAAAAAACTAAAAAAAATATATGATGTTCATTACCATGAAAACTACCAACGAAAATTAGTTTGAACTCGATCTGATGAGTAGTTTTTTTTTAGTACGTCATAAATACACTATTATTGAAACTTCGATCAAAGTTACAACGAACTACAAGAACTATGTGTACTATGTATATTATGTTACTTGCTGGAACGGAACCCTTCATGGGCGAGTCCAACTCGCACTTGGCTACTTTTTTTACAATATTATCCCAACTTTACCATCAATTACTAAGAACAAATAAAATGAAACCAACCAAGTGCGAGTGGAACTCTCGCACGAAGGATTCCGTACCATTAGCAAATAAACGGCGATAATCTCTTTGGCCTTATTCCGAATTCCGTATAGACATAATTATGTATTATTATTAAAATAATTATGTAGACTATTACAGTTTCCACAGGCAGGCTTTCAGCCAAAAGGTTTTACTAAGATTTTGATTTTACCTTATGATTCTAACGACGACGTCGATAGCGCGATTTATTTTACTAGTAGCCCCATCCAGTTTGCTTGGGACGAACTATTCGAGCAAGAAACTGTAGAAAATCAAGTTTGTTGTATGGGAGCCCGCGTGAAATATTTGTTTTATATTATTTTTAGTATTTATTGTTATAGCGGCAATAGAAATACATCATCTGTGAAAATTTCAACTGTCTAACAGTCTAGCTATCACCGCTCTTGAGATACAGACGAGCGGACAGCTAAGTCTTAGTAATCCCGTTTTTACCCTTTGGGAACCCTAAAAAACAAAAGCAAGTTTTGCATTTTAATCTGTTCTTAAAACTTCCGAAAATTTGAGTCGATTTAACTATATATTTACTCACAGGCACAATTATTAATCGCCCTATAGTTTTCGCCACCTCGATCTTTTCGACAAAATCCGTTTTCATGGGATTATTCTTAAAGACCCTTTATGTTTTCGATATCTTCTTTATTTCTTATTGCCTAATGATAACTTTCAAGCGTTGGTACTGCCATAAAATTGGTTGTGGTCCGTTTGGACTGAATGTTATATTGTACTAAAACCGTAATTAAGAAATCTCAAAATGACCTTTTCCCATAATGACTGAATTTCAAAATGTCTTTGATGTGTAATATCCAATAATCATAATGTCTGACGGGACATGTACAATCAGGCGCAACTTCAGTACTGCATGCTAGATTATTTTATAATCTTTAGTGGATAGACCAGAAAACTATCATTGTTTCATCAAAGTACCAACACCAAAAATGTCCTGCTGTTCTGTTCTCAACATATTTTCCTCCAATTAGCGTCGCAGTATCTTCTCATTCGCCATATTTCTCATCTAAGATATCTGGGTGACGAGTACAGTGCAGTGCTAGTTAATGATTTTGACTCTTTATGTTCCAATATATGCGTGTCACTGTGCTGTTATGTGGCCGGCATGTTGCTTACCATCAGGCACATGTCCTGCCGTCTGGTCAGTCTGTTTTCATCAGCTTTCATCCAGCTCATCATGTTTATGTTAAATATAAGAATATAAATTGTTTTTTTGCTTAAAACTATAATATTATTTCATTTTAAGCTTTTAAAATAAAATGTTACTAACTGTACTTCAATTTGACAGTTTTATTTCTGGCATTCTAGAATATGTACATTTTGAAATTCAGTCATTATGGGAAAAGGTAATTTTGAGATTTGTTCATTACGGTTTTAGTACAATATAACATTCAGTCCAAACGGGCCGCGGCCATAAAATTTTCTTTTAAAATTAACGATTTCTACAAACTAGGAGAAATAGTACAGGTGGGCAGTTAATTGTGCTTGTGAGTGTATTTCGAGAAGACTCGTTTATTTTAAGTAGTCAAAAACTCAGGGATGAATTAGTGAGGGAATGTGATATATATACCAACTAGCTTGTTAGGGGCTGTCCATTAATCACGTGAGGTTCAAAAGGGGGGCGGAGGGGATCGGCAAAAATCACGAAATATTACAAGGGGGGGGGGGGTATAGTAAGATATCACGTGTATTTATTTTTTCGTCAAACGTGTGATTTTTAAATCGAAAATCGATGTGTAGTGTAACCTTGACTCCCCGTTAAGGTAACGAACGAAGTCCTCGCGCGCCTAGAATAGGATTAGATTATACTTTATACCGGTATTTAAAAAAAATGTTATTAAAAAAATTAAGATTTTTTGTAGGTACTAAAAATACACGTGATTTTGGTGGGGGGAGGGGGGGTTTGTTTTAAACCTCACCACGTATCACCAAGGGGGAGGGAGGGGTTAAAAAATGTAAAAAAAAAAATTGGCAGTCATAGGAACTGCCGATAGAAGTGAAAACTTGCTGTTGCCCTGGTACTGGTACCTAGGGGCAAACGCAACTCTTTTATATTTCAGTTGTCCTGGTATCTGGAGATAAACTGGGCTGTTGGAGGTAGGTAATCGATACTCTTTACTGTTTCTGTTGCCCTGGTACCTACCTGGCCGTTTTTACCGAGTTTACCCGAAGATTTCATATCCGATTCGATCCATTATCATATCCAAGCGTGACGATTGATGAATCCATTTCAAAGCCCACGAACATTCTGTCTATAGCGCGCCTAAAGAAGTTTTCACTTCAAAAACATCACGTGATTAATGGACAGCCCCTTAGTGTTGAGTATTTTATACGAGTCCAGGCTATTTCTGATATACAGCCACATTCGACTTAGTATAAGTGGTTTATCTTTTCTTTATCTCTTTAAATAAAGGGTAACGAGGCGAGCAGGACATGTGCCTGATGGTAAGCAACATGCCTGCCACATAACAGTACAGTGACACACAGCTCTCGGGACATGAAGAGTCCAAATCATTACCTAGGACTGCACTGCGCTCGTCACCCAGAGATCTAAGATGTTATATCTCTAAGCTTTGTAATTTCTCTGGAAACATTGCCCTTCAAACCGGAACACAGCAATGTTTGCACATTACTGCTTGGCGGTAGAATAACTGCCAGAGGTGTGGTACTTCCCCAAGAGGACTCTGCCAAGAGTCCTACCACTACAAGAACTAACTGAATATATCTTTTTTCAGATTACAACGTAATTCTACCATATTTAAAAGAGTTAGAGGATCAATTCAAACTGGAATCCGACAAGAAGCCAAAGGTTGAGGACCCCTGGGGTGTACCGGATGGTAACCCCTCAGGGGGTCCGGGTGGTGACCCCTCAGGGGGTCCGGGTGGTGACCCCTCCGGGGTTGCGACCGCGACCGACGTGGCTAAGGATGAAGACTTATTTGTTCCCAAAAAGGAAGACAAAGTAAGTAAATTTAAATACTAAGAGCACAGATTTTAGTCGAGTAGTTCTCGTTATATTGTCGTAATAAAAAGTGTTAAATGCATCGATATAAACCACTAGCTGAACCGTGCGCGCGTTGCTACGCCATCTATCGAAAATTGGTCGTACCAATTCAAATTTTAAACAAATTCGGTTACCTTAGGTTCTAATGACGCAACCTTTTTAAGATAGACACATGCTGTCACGCAACGGAAGCTCTCAAAAAGCGAGATTTTTTCCCGATTTTGTTACATTTTTAGGGTTCCGTAAAACATAATAAAGTGGCCAAGTGCGAGTTGGACTCGCCCATGAAGGGTTCCGTTGCAGCAAGTAACATAATATACATACATAGTACACATAGTTTTTTTAGTTCGTTGTAACTTTGATCGAAGAGAGAGACGTACTTCTTAGCATTCCATGGATTTACCGTGCGGGTGCCGGGTCCATCGTGTGGCACAGAGAGAAATCTCGAATAGACCCCAAGACTTGTGACTCGGGCGTAGGTTTAAAAGGGGCCCCTTATGTTGACGTACGTCAACACTCACCTTCACTACTCATATTTCTCTCCCTGCCCAGCCAAATCCGATATGATCCTACTAGTGCAGCTTTAGATACTCGTTCTAGTATAGAACTTACTGCACTTCTGGACAATCCAAGGTCTTTAAGCAGGTTATAGAGAGATTTTGCTGGTATACCCCTCTCTCTCCTACTTCTACAGCGTATAAATTAACTACATAGCCATTTTTTGTTAATAATAATGTATTTATGACGTACTAAAAAAAACTACTCGTCAGATCGAGTTCAAACCAATAGTTTTATTCCAGACTTGTGTAGATAGATAGATAGAAAACTCTTTATTGTGGCACAAAAATAATAACATTACAAAGAAAAACTTATGATTTAGCACCACAAGTGGCGGCCTTATTGCTGAGAGCAATCTCTTCCAGGCAACCAGCACAAGTAAAATAGCCTACATACAAATACAGGCAGGGGGAGTAACATTAATTTAAATAATACTACTAAATATATATTACTAAAATAAAATAATAAATATTCACCTTAAAATATGCTACTATAATATTTAAAAGTAACTTAAATACAATAACAAATAAAATAAAAAATACCAAGAGGAGTGTGAAATATTAAAGAACAGTGATTCAAAGACAGAAACACGAAACAATTACAACTAGTTTAACATTAAAACAACATAACAGTGCTACAACTTACAATTTATGTATGTATTTACCAATCATTTGCCAGAGATAATTCACCAATTCGTTATTCCATACCATTATCAATCCACGTACCAAAGTTCATCCAAATCCTTTCAGTATCTTTGGCGTGATGGAGTAAAAAACATACTACACCAAACTTTCGAGTTTTTAAATTTACCAGTATATAGGATACGATTTAGATTTACAATTTCAACAATGAAACGGTGTACCTTTTCCAGCAGAGAAGTGAAATCAGTCTCCATCGAAAACCCACCCAAGACAAATCTCTCTCCTCAATAGGATCTCTCCTACCTCCCGATCCCGATCCTTTGGCCCTAAATGTGGTTAGATGTTCTTTTCTTTGAGTAGTCTTTGTTGTAGCGATAGGGCTCTTTGCAGAGTCCCCCTGTATTTTTAACCGACTTTAAAAAAACAGTAGGTTTCTTAATTCGACCGTATTTTTTTTTTTTGAAGTGAAAACTTCTTTTGGCGCACCACAAACTGATTTTTCGTAGGCTGTGAATTGAACTCTAGCGTCACGCTCGGGAATGATAAGAAATCTTCGGGTAAACTCGGGACCATTGCCATTGGTCATCTAGAAATGTGTCGGCCAATGGGAAATGCTCAAAGGGCGTGGCCTAGCCATCATAGCGTGGGCATCTAGAAATGCGTGAGCCAATGGGAAATGCTGACGCATTTCTAGATGGCCATGCCAAGATGGCGAGGCCACGCCCTCCGGTTTCACCCGCGTAGTTTCCAAGTAAGCTATCAAATTCTGAGTTATAAGTTTTCACTTCTATGGCCAGTTCCTGTGACTGCCAATTTTTTTCCCCAACGCTCCGCCAATAGGAGAGACGACAAAAAAAATTGGCAGTCATAGGAACTGCCGATAGAAGTGAAGACTTATAACTCAGAATTTGATAGCTTACTTTGGAAACTACGCGGGTGAAACCGGAGGGCGTGACCATGAAATGCGTTAGTATTTCTAGATGGCCATGGTCCCGAGTTTACCCGAAGATTTCTTATCATTCCCGATCGTGACGCTAGAATTAAATTCACAGCCCAAGAAAAATCTGTCTGTGGCGCGCCAAAAGAAGCGTTCACTTCAAAAAACTAGTTAATCCATCAGGTAGGTTAGTAAAAAATATTGTACACGTATTGTTTCTTACGTTTCACAAACAAAAAATGACGAAGATACAGTGATTAAAAGGTTCTAGTGACGTCATGTTTTACGAAACGAGTGACGTCACAGCCCTTTTTAGGGTTCCGTAAAACGTAAAAACGGAACCCTTATAGATTCGTCATGTCTGTCTGTCTGTCTGTCTGTCTGTCTGTCTGTCTGTCTGTCCGTCCGTATGTCACAGCCACTTTTTGCCGAAACTATGAGAACCACAGTGTGGAAACTTGGTGAGTAGATGTATTCTGTGAACCGCATTAAGATTTTTACAAAAGAAATTAAAAAAAATAAAAATTAGGGTTGCCCCTCATACTGAGAACTGAAACTCAAAAAAAATTTTTTCATCCCACCAGCTCGGAAAGAGTACTTTTGCTCCTCGATATCAGGGCGCAAAAGTCGTTTTTACCCTCTAGAGGTTAAAGTAAATTTGAATTTAGAACATCGTGTGTACTGAGGTTTTGAATTCAAAACATAATTTAACCTATTTATTTCTACCTCCTTGGTGCCGAATTCATCATACATTTATTTTTAATTTGTTAAAAACTCATACTCGGAACCTCTATGGTGTACTTTTTTTTAAATGGTTTGCGCGCAAATTTCTTTTCACGTATGGAGGATAGAGGTAAAGAATGTTATTTCAACTGGCAAAACATTTTGAAATGCTATGAATGAATCAATTGTAATCGAATTGAAGTATGCCGAGTTGCCGAGTTAAATAATTAAATATTATTGACTACTAAAATAGTAACTAATAGATAATTTCAACTACTTGTACAGTACAAAATAATGTAGTAAATTTAACATCAAATAAATAATTACTATTTTGAGAAAACATGTAGGTACAATATATTTTGAAGTCAAAACTTCTTTTGGCGCGCCAAAGACAGATTTTTCGTGGGCTGTCAATTTAATTCTAGCGTCACGCTCGGGAATGATAAGAAATCTTCGGGTAAACTCGTGACCATAGCCAATGGCCATCTAGAAATGCCTCAGCCTTTCCCATTGGCCATTTAAAAATGTGTCAGCATTTCTAGATGGTCATGCTCATAGCCACGCCCTCTGGTTTCACACGCGTAGTTTCCAAAGTAAAAATCAAATTCTGAGTTATAAGTTACCACTTCTATCGGCAGTGCCTATGACTGCCAATATTTTTCTTTCATGAATTCTGATTAGTACGTTTATTAATTTCCTTTAAAATGTACCTTGATGCAAATTTAGCGCTACTATAATTTAATGCATTTGGGCGGACACTTTTTCATGTACACATGAAACTCCTAACCTCAATCGGTCAACTCTCCATATTTTCACGTCATATTGTTATTGTTAAAACCATGGCTAAATAAACTTAAGTTTAAAACTTATAAAATTGAATACAAGTGAAAAACCGAAATACCATAATAATAAGTGATTCTAGCGACCATGAAGTTTATTTAACGCCAACAGAATCGACTGAAACTGAAAATGCGCAAAGCGTTTAGTAATTTCCTCGCTAGGGGGGGATGAAAAATTACGTGTTACACTCGAGTGCAAAGATTTTTCACCTTGTGCCCTTTTGATTCCCTTGCTACGCTCAGGATTCTAATTTTTGAATCCCTCGCTACGCTCGTGATTCAACTTTAGAATCCTTCGCTTGCTCGGTCATCAAAATTGAGCACGCGGTTAAAAAGCCACTTTGCACTCTTGTATAACAAATAACTATTTCATCTATCCTACACGTGTGGGATGTCTATCGATAGGTCTTCAAAAATGATGATGAAGTTTCTAAAATAGTTTTTGTCTACACTGAATAGTTTGCGCGAGAGACACTTCCAAAGTGGTAAAATGTGTGTCCCCCCCCCCTCTAACTTCTAAAGTAACATAATGAAAAATCTAAAAAAAATATATGATGTACATTACCATGAAAACTACCAACGAAAATTAGTTTGAACTCGATCTGATGAGTAGTTTTTTTTTAGTACGTCATAAATACACTATTATTAAAACTTCGATCAAAGTTACAACGAACTACAAGAACTATGTGTACTATGTATATTATGTTACTTGCTGCAACGGAACCCTTCATGGGCGAGTCCAACTCGCACTTGGCTACTTTATTTTTTAAGTAGCCCCTCCACAGACTCCGGGGTCCGTGACCTTTGACATTTCAATTCCTTTTTTGACGTGATAACGTCTTATAATTCGAAGAAGCCGGCTGCACGCCCACAAAACATGACGTCATGTACCGTTACCGTCGGTCGTTACCTCGCCGCATGTTTGTTACAGTTGTATTAATTATTTCGACCAGTAGTTCAAGCGGGGATGTAGCTCAGTGGTAGAGCGTTCGCTTTGCATGTGAAATGCCCCGGGTTCGATCCCCGGCATCTAAAACCTTTTTTGCATTGTTTTGATTGAAAATGACTAAATTCTACTGATTACTTTTTACTTACAAATCTATTAAACAAATGAAGTTAAAATATTCTTTTGAAAAATGCTACCATTCCATCAGTATTTTCTTAAGACGTTGTCACGTTCTATCGTCAGTAAACCGACTTTACAGACAAACCTTTTTTTTTTTAAAGTAGCCCCTCCAAAGACTCCGGGGTCCGTGACCTTTGTCATTTCAATTCTTTTTTTTGTCACATATTTCTTAGATTAGGAGAAGAAGAGAAAGATAGGGTCGGAGTTGGGAATATTTCAAACCTAATTCTAGTGCTCGTCTGTAGAGCCGATCACTACCGGTTGGGATTCCGCTAGTAATCGACTCGACATCGTCATATGCCTAAGCCGCCTCCTCCGGAGTCTGATGATGATCTATAACTTTGTCCATTTTTTATGAAACAAAAAATAAAGTGGCCAAGTGCGAGTTGGACTCGCCCATGAAGGGTTCCGTTGCAGCAAGTAACATAAGATACATAGTACACATAGTTCTTGCAGTTCGTTGTAACTTTGGTCGAAGTTTCAATAATAGTGTATTTATGACGTACTAAAAAAAAACTACTCATCAGATCGAGTTCAAACTAATTTTCGTTGGTAGTTTACATGGTAATGTACATCATATATTTTTTTTAGATTTTTCATTCTCTTACTTTAGAAGTTAGAGGGGGGGGGGACACACATTTTACCACTTTGGAAGTGTCTCTTGCGCAAATTATTCAGTGTAGACGAAAATGATTTTAGAAACCTCAACATCATTTTTGAAGACCTATCGATAGACACACCACAAGTGTAGGTTTGATGAAAAAAAATTTTTTGAGTTTCAGTTCTCAGTATGGGGGCAACCCTAATTTTTCTTTTTTTAAATTGTTTTTGTTCAAATCTTAATGCGGTTCACAGAATACATCTACTTACCAAGTTTCAATAGTGTAGTTCTCATAGTTTCGGCAAAAAGTGGCTGTGACATACGGACGGACAGACAGACAGACAGACAGACATGACGAATCTATAAGGGTTCCGTTTTTACGTTTTACGGAACCCTAAAAATACGTGTCCCTTATTTTTCCACAATCTACCTATTTCCACATAATAATCCACAATTTACTTTTTACACAATAACTAGTTAGAATGGTATATTTTCGTTAGAGTTCTCGACACCGACATAAGTTATAGAAGTTAATATGTAGCTATATAGGTGACGTATAATGCAAAATTAGTGCTGTGCAATACTAAGATTGAAATTTGTTATATTTTCAGTTTTATCGACAGCCCCTATGACTGCTAATTGTTTTATTTAATTTGCAGGTTACCCTACCCTTAAACATCGAGTTTTACGACGAAACTAAAGCTGTTGAAGTTCCATTAACCGCCGACGCGAATGACGTTAAAGTCGACTTCGAGGTCAAGACGATCAAGGTAGAGGTGGACGACAAAGACGACCGCGATCGTGGCTTGGAAGACGATCACGGCTTTCAAGACGATCCGGCCGATGATGTTAAGAATGAGTAAGTATTGTGTTTTTGTTGGATAAATCTATACCACAGTCTATTAAATCATACAGTCGTTCGACGAAGCCGTCTAGACGGGACAATCGTGCGGGGTGGGACGCGGGAAGCGCGCTCCTGCATTGCCTACATTACATTGTTCGTAATGCAAGAGCGCGGCCGTATGTTTTAACTAGCTGAACGCGCGCGAGCTACGCCATCTATCGAAAATTGGTCGTACCAATTCAAATTTTGAACAAATTCGGTTACTTTAGGTTCTAATGACGCACCTTTTAAAATATGGCATATGCTGTCACGCAACGAAAGCTCTCAATAAGCAATATTTTTCCCGTTTTTGTTACATTTTTAGGGTTCCGTAAAACGTAAAAACGGAACCCTTATAGATTCGTCATGTCTGTCTGTCTGTCTGTCTGTCTGTCTGTCTGTCCGTCCGTATGTCACAGCCACTTTTTGCCGAAACTATGAGAACTACACTGTTGAAACTTGGTAAGTAGATGTATTCTGTAAACCGCATTAAGATTTTTAAAAAATTAAAAAAAAAAAAAAAAAATTAGGGGTGCCCCCCATACTGAGAACTGAAGCTCAAAAATTTTTTTTTCATCAAACCTACACGTGTGGGGTGTCTATCGATAGGTCTTAAAAAATGATGTTGAGGTTTCTAAAATAATTTTTGTCTACACTGAATAACTTGCGCGAGAGACGCTTCCAAAGTGGTAAAATGTGTGTCCCCCCCCCTCTAACTTCTAAAGTAAGAGAATGAAAAAACCAAAAAATATATATGATGTACATTACCATAAAAACTACCAACGAAAATTAGTTTGAACTCGATCTGATGAGTAGTTTTTTTTTAGTACGTCATAAATACACTATTATTAAAACTTCGATCAAAGTAACAACGAACTACAAGAACTATGTGTACTATGTATATTATGTTACTTGCTGGAACGGAACCCTTCATGGGCGAGTCCAACTCGCACTTGGCTACTTTATTCATTCATGCTCGGCTCCTGTTGATAGTAGCGTAATGTTAAATAGCCTATAGCCTTCCTCGATAAATGGACTATCCTGCAAAGAAAGAACCTTTCAATTCGGACCAGTAGTTCCAGAGATCCTTGCGTTCAAACAAACAAACAAACAAACTCTTCAGCTTTATAATATTAGTATAGATTTTACTTTGGTGCCACGTTTTTAAAATTGCAACAACCCTACACGTGTCTAGACATTATCTGCGTGTCTCCTGTTTCTGCGTAGATCAAAGGCGATGAACAATTAGTAGTATTTATTTATACTGTAGTAATACTAGCGGTCCATTCCGGTTTCGCTCAGATGTTGTCAAGTAAAGACCATTAATCGAAATAAAAAAATGGCAGTCATAGGAATTGCCGATAGAAGTGAAAACTCAGAATTTGATAGCTTACCTTGGAAACTACACGGGTGTAACCGGAGGGCGTGGCCTCGCCATCTTGGTATGGCCATCTAGAAATGCGTCAGCATTTCCCATTGGCTGACGTATTTCTAGATGGCCAATAGCCATGGTCCCGAGTTTACCCGAAGCTTTCTTATCATACCCGAACGTGATGAATGAATTCAATTCACAGCCCACGAAAAATCTGTCTAGGCGCGCCTAAAGAAGTTTTCACTTCAAAAACTATCGTATCTTTCAAGTAGAATCAAACTGTACACGGTGTGCAAATTTGATTAAAATCGGATAAGTAGTTTAGGAGTCCATGAGTGGACAACGTGATCAAATACTTCGAATCGATTTATCGTCATTATCGAATACCGAGTCGTATGGTTACATCACTAGTTACTCGTACGTCGCGATGACGAGTAACTAGTGATGTAACCATAAGTCAAAACAGTACTTTTATTTTTGACAACCTTAATATGGGATGATGACTGGATCAAAAATATAACAAACTGATTTAACAAAACATAAAATAGTGTGTCCCATATTTTTTCATAAATTTCTAATGTTACTATTTTATGTTTTGTCAGATTATTAAAAATCGATTTAGAGACGATTCACACGGCGCGGCTGCCAACCGCGCCCGCGCGCGGCCGCGGCAGATTTCCATATAAAATTGAATTCAATTCACACGACGCGGTTTACGGCCGCGGCGGCTGCGGCAGCTGCGCGGCGCCCGCGTGGCTGCGCGCGATTCTTGCGCAGTAGCTTTCCGGAGCAGAAACCGCGAAAACCTGCGGTCTCGTGAGAATTGAAACAAAACCGTCGCGCGGCGCGGCGCCGCACCCGCGCGCGGGCGCGGTTGGCAGCCGCGCCGTGTGAACCGGGCCTTAGATATAGTTATACAAACTTCCGGTGTGACGTCATGTCTTCGTAAAACTGGTATATAGATATGACGTCACTCGAAACTTCTAAGCACTGTATCTTCGTCATTTTTTGTTTGTGAATAAAAATAAATAAAGTGGCCAAGTGCGAGTTGGACTCGCCCATGAAGGGTTCCGTTGCAGCAAGTAACCTAATATACATAGTACACATAGTTTTTTTAGTTCGTTGTAACTTTGATCGAAGTTTTAATGATAATGTATTTATGACGTACTAAAAAAAAACTACTCATCAGATCGAGTTCAAACCAATTTTGGTTGGTAGTTTGCATGGTAATGTACATCATATATTTTTTTCGTTTTTAGGGTTCCGTAAAACGTAAAAACGGAACCCTTATAGATTCGTCATGTCTGTCTGTCTGTCTGTCTGTCTGTCTGTCTGTCTGTCCGTCCGTATGTCACAGCCACTTTTTGCCGAAACTATGAGAACTACACTGTTGAAACTTGGTAAGTAGATGTATTCTGTGAACCGCATTAAGATTTCAACAGAAAAATTTAAAAAAAAGAAAAATTAGGGTTGCCCCCCATACTGAGAACTGCAACTCAAAATATTTTTTTCATCAAACTTACACGTGTGGGTTGTCTATCGATAGGTCTTCAAAAATGATGTTGAGGTTTCTAAACTCATTTTCGTCTACACTGAATAATTTGCGCGAGAGACACTTCCAAAGTGGTAAAATGTGTGTGTCCCCCCCCCCCCTCTAACTTCTAAAGTAAGAGAATGAAAAATCTAAAAAAAATATATGATGTACATTACCATATAAACTACCAACGAAAATTAGTTTGAACTCGATCTGATGAGTAGTTTTTTTTTTAGTACGTCATAAATACACTATTATTGAAACTTCGATCAAAGTTACAACAAACTACAAGAACTATGTGTACTATGTATATAATGTTACTTGCTGCAACGGAACCCTTCATGGGCGAGTCCAACTCGCACTTGGCTACTATTTAATCTAACTGACGGTCTAATTAGTTTTTTATTTTAGTCACCTATTTTGCCTGTTCATGAAATCTCATCTAATTATCATTTGACAAATAAATGTTTTTTTTTTCAGAGATCCAGGGTCAGATGAAGAATACATTCCCTCGCAGACCTGGGTCCGTCCCCACTCTCCCATAGTGAGGAAGCGGCGACGGAAAAACCTCCCCATTAAATGTAAAATTTGCAATAAGAGGGTAGACGGGAGTAAGATGGAGGAACATTTGAAGACTCATGAGGGTAGGTTGAATGGATTATTTTTAATAAATTGAAAAGTACTTTAACCCGCTTTTAGAGTATTTTCTGTCGGGGAAAACGATATAAGTGGGCGTCTCTGACATGCTAATGTTATTATGTATATCTGCCGGGGTGATATGTGAATCTAAACCATTCAGGGCACAAACGAAAACAAATAAATTAAAAAAATTGGCAGTCATAGGAACTGCCGATAGAAGTGAAAACTTTTAACTCAGAATTTGATAGCTTACTTTGGAAACTACACGTGTGTAACCGGAGGGCGTGGCCTGGGCTTCATGGCATGGCCATCTCGAAATGCGTCAGCATTTCCTATTGGCTGATGCATTTCTAGATGGCCATGGCATGATGCCGAGGCCACGCCCTTTCAGCATTTCCCATTGTCTGACGCATTTCTAAATAACCAATAGCCATGATCCCGAGTTTACCCGAAGATTTCTTATCATATCCGAGCGTTACGCTTGAATCCAATTCGCAGCCCACGAAATATCTGTCTAGGCGCGCCTAAAGAAGTTTTCACTTCAAAAATTGGTTGTCTGTGTAATCGGTTGGTTTACGGACTATAGTTTAACGTGACAACGTCATAACAAAACATTCATAGATGCGGCGCAAGCGTACCACGAGCGTAACGGGACATAACGGGTTACTTTTTCGTGCATGCAGAGCTCACTTTGGAAACTACGCGGGTGAAACCGGAGGGCGTGGCCATGGTCCCAAGTTCACCCGAAAATGTCTTATCATTCCCGAGCGTGACGCTAGAATTCATTTCACACCCCACAAAGAATCTGTCTGAGGTGCGCCAAAAGAAGTTTTCACTTCAAAAAAATCAAAAATATAACGCAAGTTAAAGTTACTTTTAAAAGTTAACCATTTTAAAACTTAACCATTTTAAAACTTAAACGAGTATTGTACTGTTTTTGACGCTGGGCCCCCTGTGTTGAGTTGTGGGCCCCGAGCACAGAATAAATAATATTAGTACAAGTACAGAACACTCACTTAGCGAAAACAATTATATAAATAGCGACTCTTGCTGGGACACAACAAAGTTCAATTCAGCTCGCATTAGCGCTCAATACCTGTCGCGATTTTCAACTAAACATTTGCGCTCTCTTCTAACGCGTAACTCTGTCCCTGTCTGGCGTGGAGGGTTGTCGACATATTTATCTAATAACAATATGCGCGGGAAACGTGTTGCGCGAGCGCTCAGCCGTGCGTCCGACAACCGACTGGCACTTGTTCCCTGGGAGGCACGGTCTAGCTGTAGGCTAAAACCGCGCGACCTTGATCGAGTGATGCACTGCCCCGAGTCCCAGCCGTGGGAACATTTAGTGGGGTGCTTAAAGTATATTTATACTAACGGTTGTGTCAACTTTGTAGATTCAAAAGAAGACGTCAAACCGAAAACGGAACCGGATACCGCTAAAGAAAAACCGGATAAATCTGAAGATTTATCTGAACCCGATTTCGGCAACGAGTAAGTATAGATTAATTATTTATTTATTAGTAAAAAGAATTCACAAGTCAAGTAACTTTTCTTTTAGCGCGGTTCAAATCATTACCTAGCACTGCACTGCGCTCGTCACCCAGAGATCTAAGTTGTTATATCTCTAAGCCCTGTAATTGCTCTGGAAACATTGCCCTTCAGACCGGAACACAGTAATGTTTGCACATTACTGCTTGGCGGTAGAATATTTGGCAAAGGTGTGGTCCTTCCCCAGGCGGACTCTTATCCCGGGAAAATAACGAGAACGGGAATTACTTGGGTAACACCGCGGGGCGCGGCTATTTAAATGTATATTTTTGTTTGTCGCAGCGATCATGGTTCAGACGAAGAGTACTTCCCCTCGGAGACCTGGGTCCGGTCGCCGTCGCCACTTCCCGAACCGCCGGAGCAGTCGAAAGGGCGCGGCAAGACCACCTGCGAGATATGCCACAAGCAGCTGTGCTCGAAGACATACCTGGCTGTGCATATGCGGACTCATACCGGTATTTTTTTAAATTTATTTGTTATTTTCATAAATAATGTTATGATTGTACCATAAATATGTATATTTCCATATGGTTGTAGTAATTTTTTTGTAATTAATAAGGATTGTTGAGATATTTTTGGATTTAAAACTCTCATCAACACTTGCGCTTAAATAACGTATAATATCTAGACCAAATTTTACTGAGATTATTATGCCCTGATCTGGTCATCATCATCATCATCAACAGCCCACTAAACGTTCCCACTGCTGGGACTCGGGGCCTTCTCTCGCAAGGAGAGAGTTAAGGCCATAATCCACCACGCTGGCCCAGTGCGGGTTGGCGAATGACACATGACTTCGAAAGATTCTTGGTACATGTCGGTTTCCTCACGATGTTTTCCTTCACCGTTTTAAGTTAGCGGCATTACGCACTTGACTTCGAAAAGACAGTGGTGCGTGTGGGGTTTGAACCCGGGGTCTCCGGATCGGCAGCCGCCGTTCTCCCGACTAGACCACCATAACTTATTATGATACTAACTGATCTGGTCATTGATCCACAACTGTAAAACGACCTGCGAGATATGCAACAAGCAGCTGTGCTTCAAGACATACCTGGCTGTGCATATGCGGACTAATACCGGTATTTTTTTAATTTATTTGTTATTTTCATAAAATATTGTTATAATTGTACCACAAATATGTCTATTTCAGTAAGTTAACAGATATTTGTCTAAAATTAATAATGATTGCTTAGAAATTTATGGATTTAAAACGGTCAATGGCCGGTCGCTTTCACTATTATCAGATACGGTGTTGTAAAACAACCTGTGACATTTGCAACAAGCATCTGTATTCCAAGTCCTAACTCGCTGTGCATATGCGGACTCATACCGGTATTTCTAATATTTATTTTTATTTTGGTAAAATATTGTTATGATTATACCGTAATAGTACATTATGATATAAGTGCGGTAAGTTGATAATTACAGCCGAGGCTTTATTGCTAGCTCGAGCCGAAGGCGAGAGCTATAATTAGCAGAGGCTGTAATTATCAAAGCGCACGTATGTCATACGACGTTTTATAACATATTTGCGAGGAAATAAACAAAACCCGGACGACATTTTCAAATAAAAACAATACAGCGAAAGAAAACGCGCGGAATAATATTTACTAGATCACAGATCATAGCACAGAGTAAGTAATCACTATGGATCACAGATTAGCAATGCGCGCGCATCGGCGCCTTTTTTTTTTAAGCAACGGCACAGAACCAGCCGGTATGCCAGTAATAATAAAGTAAATTAATATATTTGTGTTTTGTTACAGAAAAATTAAAGTAATTTGTGGTCTAAATTACTTAAATTAACGAATTTAATAATTCTTTATTATATTTTACCTCTCAAAGTTAATTTTATTCATAAAATGTTGACCACACTTTTCTGACATAAAGACTCTTTACTAAGATTTAAAAAGGTACCGTTCGTTTTAGACGGAGCATATCTCTCTACCTAGTCTGTGGACGGAGCATTTTGAAACCGTGCGTTTTACATTACACTTTACAGCACTAGTGCGTAATAAGATACATTACGATACAGAAATTGGTCCAATAAGAGACCCTTTACGAGCAAATATGTTATAAATATGTATATTTCAATATGGTTATAGTAATTTTTCTGTAATGAATGAGGATTGTTGAGATATTTTTGGATTTAAAACCAAATTTTACTGTGATTCTTATGCCCTGGTCTGGTCATTGATCAGCAACTGTAAAACTACCTGCGTGATATGCAACAAGCCGTTGTGTTCCAAATCATAACGGTATTTTTAGGGTTCCGTAAAACGTAAAAACGGAACCCTTATAGATTCGTCATGTCTGTCTGTCTGTCTGTCTGTCTGTCTGTCCGTCCGTATGTCACAGCCACTTTTTGCCGAAACTATGAGAACTACACTGTTGAAACTTGGTAAGTAGATGTATTCTGTGAACCGCATTAAGATTTTTACAAAAGTTTTTTTAAAAAACAAAAATTAGGGGTGCCCCCCATACTGAGAACTGAAGCTCAAAAATTTTTTTTTCATCAAACCTACACGTGTGCGGTGTCTATGGATAGGTCTTAAAAAATGATGTTGAGGTTTCTAATATTATTTTTGTCTACACTGAATAACTTGCGCGAGAGACGCTTCCAAAGTGGTAAAATGTGTGTCCCCCCCCCCCTCTAACTTCTAAAGTAAGAGAATGAAAAAACTAAAAAAAATATATGATGTACATTACCATGAAAACTACCAACGAAAATTAGTTTGAACTCGATCTGATGAGTAGTTTTTTTTTAGTACGTCATAAATACACTATTATGAAAACTTCGATCAAAGTTACAACGAACTACAAGAACTATGTGTACTATGTATATTATGTTACTTGCTGGAACGGAACCCTTCATGGGCGAGTCCAACTCGCACTTGGCTACTTTATTTTATATTTATTTCTGGTTCCATAAAATATTGTTAGAATGGCACCATGCATATGTCTATTTTCATAAGTTCACAGATATTTTTCGTTAATTAATAATTATTGCTGAGATATTTTTGAATTTAAAACGTCCATAATACCTCGCGCTTAACCATCCGCCCATATAAACCGCCGGAACAACAAATACCAGACAGTAAGACTTCCTGTGACATTTGCGACAAGCAGCTCTGTTCTAAGACCTATCTGGCTGTGCATAATATGAGGACGCATACCGTTATTTTTGACGTGATAACGTCTTATAATTCGATGAAGCCGGCACGCCCGCAAAACATGACGTCATGTACCGTTACCGCCGTTACCTCGCCGCATGACGTCGTCAGTACCATTCCATCAGTATTTTCTTAAGACGTTGTCACGTTCAACTATCGTCAGTAAACTGACTTTACAGACAACCATTTTTTTATGTTTATATCTAGTTCTATAAAATGGCACCGACTACAAAAAGATGAGTGGGTAGCGCCTTCGAACAATTATATTTATTTATTTTTCGCTTTTAAGTGCCTATTTGTGATTTTGAAGTCAGTTTTTTAAACATATAGTTTATGTATTGAAAAAAAAAACTTTATTCTGAAAAAAAAACATTTTGTCCTATTTTTCAGGTGAAAAGCCATTCTCGTGTTACATCTGCGGTCGCGGTTTCATAACGGCGAGCAAGATGCACAGACACGTGCTCACACACGACGAGTCCTGGGAAGGTAATTATACAATAACTCTTTATTAAAACCCAAGGTACAAGAGAAAAACAACTGTGTGGGTGGTGCCTTCTTTGCGGCGAGTCGAATGACGTCATTGATATTTTCAGGGTGGTGGTTTAAATTTTTAAAAATTGTCGTCAACTTCTCCGGCAAAAATCATGCTGCGGATGGCGTGTCCACCGCCTTTGAAAGTCGTTATTACGTTACTATGACTCTCCGTATAAACAAGTTTGATTGTTCGAAATGTGTTTAGTAATAGTACATTATGATATAAGTGCGGTAAGTTGATAATTACAGCCGAGGCTTTATTGCTAGCTCGAGCTGAAGGCGAGAGCTATAATTAGCAGAGGCTGTAATTATCACAGCGCACGTATGTCATACGACGTTTTATAACATATTTGCGAGGAAATAAACAAAACTCTGACGACATTTTCAAATAAAAACAATACAGCGAAAAAAACGCGCGAAATAATATTTACTTGATCCTGTGATCAAGTAAATATTATTCCGCGCGATATCAGAGCACAGAGTAAGTAGGTAATCACTATGGATCACAGATTAGCAATGCGCGCGCATCGGCGCCTTTTTTTTTTAAGCAACGGCACAGAACCAGCCGGTATGCCATTAATAATAAAGTAAATTAATATTTTTGTGTTTTGTTACAGAAAAATTAAAGTAATTTATGGTCTAAATTAATTAAATTAACGAATTTAATAATTCTTTATTATATTTTACCTCTCAAAGTTAATTTTATTCATTAAATATCCACACTTTTCTGACATAAAAACTCTTTACTAAGATTTAAAAAGGTACCGTTCGTTTTAGACGGAGCATATCTCTCTACCTAGTCTGTGGACGGAGCATTTTGAAACCGTGCGTTTTACATTACACATTACAGCACTAGTGCGTAATAAGATACATTACAATACAGAAATTGGTCCAATAAGAGACCCTTTACGAGCAAATATGTTATAAAATTAATATAAAAATTGTGGTCGACTTGTCCGACAAAAATCATGCAGCGTATGGAGTGTCTGTCACCCCGAAAATGTCCATATGACGTCATTCAAAAACGTACCAGCGCCTAATTTTCGCATTAGAAAGTTTGTCGGACTCGTCACAAAGAAGGCGGATACCGTCTTTGTTTCAAATCTTTTCAAGTATGTGTCAATTTTGTTAATTGTACTGGAGTCTATAATATGTGTACTGAAATAATGATAATGTTCGCAGGTAAAGATAGAATCAAACCGGAAGACGAGACGAAAGTGAAAGTCGAAACGGACGCGGAAGGAAACGAGATCGAAGTGAAACCGGACAAGTTAGTAATTACAGTGAATACACCCTAGTAGACTACAGGCCCGTGAACTAAATTTACGTAGTAAATGAACCACCAGGAGACCTATGTAGGATGATAGAGGGGTATAAAGTAATAAGATTCAGCACTATGCCGTCACTTGTAAGCTGTCCAACTGGGTACAGTCGCAGAGGGGGGTTGCAACCCTCGATCATTTCTGCTTGTCGCATGATTTTTGTACGGCGTTGCAGAATAATAGATTAGAAGAGGTATTGACACTATAACAATTATAAATTTTAAGATTTTAATTATTAGTTTGTCAGAAAAATTCGTGATTTTCCGACGATATACAGATTCAATTTGGGCATTTGATTAAGTACGGCATTGGTTTCATACAGTTTCAATACCTCTTCTAATCCATTATTTCACAACGCCGTACAAAAACCATGCGACAAGCAGAAATGATCTAGGGTTGCAACCCCCCCTCTTCGACTGCACTCAGTTGGACAGCTTACAAGTGACGGCATAGTGGTGAATCTTAATACTTTACACCCTTCTATCATCCTACATAGGTCTCCTGGTGGTTCATTTACTACGTAAATTTTGTTCACGGGCCTGTAGTCTATAGTAATAACAATACACATTAGTTTTTTTTAGTACGTCATAAATACACTATTATTGAAACTTCGATCAAAGTTACAACGAACTACAAGAACTATGTGTACTATGTATATTATGTTACTTGGTGCAACGGAACCCTTCATGGGCGAGTCCAACTCGCACTTGGCCACTTTATTAGTTTTAATTTTGATAGTTAGTATTCCTTTTCAATATAGTATACATTATTGCACTAGTCAAGCCCTTTTATTTGATTATTGAGAGAGTTGTAAAAAAATCTGTAACCCGCCATTTTGTAGCGGCGGCCATCTTGGACCGATTTTCATTACTCGATAAAACGATATCAAATTCCGTTCATCATTCGGGAGCTACGGTGCTACACATGATACATTCCTCAACATGGATATCAAATGAAAGGGCTTGACAAGTAGAATACTGTATCCTATGGCAAAATTCACATGGATGGTCGATACCATCTCAAAGTCAAAGTTCTTTATTCATAAATGTACAATTTACACGTAAATTTTAAAAAACAAAAAAATAACATACAAAGAGTATACATTTTTAAAGTTTAAATTTAACATTTTATTGTACGATAATAATAAGTATCGTACAAATAAGTGTCAACCATTAAAATATAATGTATGTATTTATTACAATTGTAATGAACAATGTAATTTTTTTACAATTTTATTGTGAGTTTACCATCACTCTTTAAAAAATCGCTGTAACTATAAAAAGTTTGATCGATAAGCCAGCTTTTTAATCGGTTCTTGAAGCTGCCCAAACTCGGGGTTGATTTAACTATTTCAGGAAGAGTGTTATAAACTTCCGGTCCCATAATGTGAGTCAGCTTTTCCGTTCTTGTGAGGGAGTGTGGTATACTGTCCAGCTTGTCAGCGTTGCGTATATTGCAAGAATGTCTCTCTCCTCGCGTGTTGTATGAGTCTAAGTTATTTCTGACATACACAGCCACTTGGTAGATCAAGATTGCAGGCAAAAATTAAAAAATGTTAACTGTTGTTATTGTTATATATTTCCAGGGTATCCTTAGAAAATTCGAAAACGAAACTGTTGCTATCAAAGAAAAAGAAAACGTTCTTCGAGAAGAAAGGGAAGGAGTGCAAAAAATGGACGCACGTTTGCGAATTCTGCAATCAGAAGTGAGTATGCTTTGTTTCGAATTTTTAAAGTGAAAATTTAATATCATAGCCTTAAATTTTTTCGTCCATCTATTGCATGTCGCGTGACGTCGGCCGCGGAGTAGGGGTAAAGTGAAAGGCGCTCGACAGAGCAGCTGAGGCCAATATGGCAGCATTATGCCTTAAGTTACTTATCTTAATACTTAAATCGAATATTTCTCAAAAAAAAAGTAAGTAAGTCTATGTTGTATCGGAGAACAATTGAAACTCGAAATTAATTAATTCAAGCACATTTATTGTTGACACGACTGACCACCACCATTGCACGACACAGAAGGGGAGTGGTGCCTGTTCGGATACATGACAACTCTCCCCCACATAAAATAAAAAGAAATAGAACTTAAATAACTATAGACTACAGGCCCGTGAACAAAATTTACGGGTCAAATGAACCAGCAGGAGACCTATGTAGGATGATAGACGGGTACAAAATAATAAGATTCAGCACTATGCCGTCACTTGTAAGCTGTCCAACTGAGTGCAGGTGAGAATTCAAAAGTGCAAGTAGAGTGGGTACATTTTGGTCATGTGTTTCTGTACGGCATTTTTACCATCCAATAGATCCATGAAAAGTAATGAGAAAACGCGTAGTGCCGTACAAAAATAGTGGTTCACGAAGTCGGAAACATTATTGATAATCCGGAAATTTTGAGGGAAAATTTGGTCATTTGATACAGTACGGCATCGATTCCATACAGTTGCAATACCTCTTCTAACCCATTATTCCGCAACGCCGTACAAAAATAATGGTCCAAGAGGAAATGATCGGGGGTTCAACTTCCTCTTTTCAGTGATCCGGAGGGGTGATTTGAAAAAGTACGGCATCGGTTCCAAATGATTATCTAGCACTCAAACGAACAATTAAAAATAATGCCGTCTAAAAAATACTGTTCATTTGAATGTTTATCGATTATTACCTTAATTTCATCGTATACTTCATTTATAAAGGTGGTAGGTCATTTGATACTGTACGGCACTTTATTTTTCTACATGACATTGCTAAAAACTATTGTTGTATAATAATGCCGTACAAAAGAAAGTGTTCTAAAAAAAGTTACAGAGGAATACAAAACATGCAAGTTTTCATTTATTTGAATAACCATAGATTAATTAACTATAGCAAAGTTCAACATATTATCATTGTTTTAAATAGTATTCAAGTAAATAAATTTGAAAAAAATAATGCCGTACATTTTAACCCTTAATCAAACAAAATATGTACCACTTAGTCAGAAACTTGGAAACTCAGAAACTATGTACTTTAGGGCAAAAATTATTGAGCTAACTATTATAGAAAATAAAATTTTACACTTTTTGTGCCGAGAAAACTTTTTTGTGAAACGTACCGTTTGCGATTTATGACCCATTTAAAATACCGATTTTTCTATCACGGCCGATAACTCTTGAAATATTTGATTAATCAATAAAACGCATTGAACTATTCTTAAAGATCAGTTTATTTTCTACAATTTTAGTAAAGCGCTTTTTTTTGTAATGTCCAAACGTTTTGATTTACAAGACGTTCAAAATCTGTTATTCCGCCAAAAATATTATAAATCGTATTAAAATAAACAATAGTTTTGTTTGTGGTGGGTTATTAGACGATGAAAACTTTGATAAAGAATAAGTAAATAAATAGATCAGGTTTTTCTTGCAGATGAGGTGTATGTTAGCTATGGCAATATAGTGATGCGTTCAACATTAAACTTCTTATAACTCAAAAAGCACAGACTTTAAAAAAAACAATTTTGGCAAAAGTTGTATTGAATAAACTGGTCTTTAAACATGGATTGATGCGTCTTATTTATCTAAATATCTCAAGAGTTATCGGCATATCGGCGATAGAAAACCCGGTTTACTAAATGAGCCGTAAACGGTAGGTACTTTTAACAAATAAGTTTTGGGCAACAAAAGGTGTAAAATTATATTTTCTACAATAATGACTTCAATATTTTTTGCCCTAAAGTACATAGTGCCCGAGACAACGTTTTTTCAAGATGACGCTTAAAGATTCATCTGAATCTGTCAACATTTCGTGATTTTATGCTCAGTAAGTGATCATACACCTTATAGAAAATAAATTTGGATCGAAAATTTAAAAGTTAAATTCTATTTTTACGGGCCTTTAATATGAACTTTCAGATTTGTACGGCATTAACTTTACTTAGACATATATTAAATTCAAATAAATTATCAGAATGCCGTTAAAAATCGTACCAACTATCACCCTAAAGTACATTTCGTCATATGCAAGGTTCTAGAAGTTTATTGCCATTTACTGACTATTGGACTAACAAAAATGTACGGCACGTATAAAATTTGTATCTATGCACAAAATACTTTCGGAATAAATTAATTTTACGTTGTGTCAAATCACCCCTCCGGATCACTGAAAAAAGGAAGTTGAACCCCAGATCATTTCCTCTTGGACCATTATTTTTGTACGGCGTTGCGGAATAATGGGTTAGAAGAGGTATTGCCGCTGTTATATATATACAATCTGGCGCTCGACACCGCTACATATCCAAACATGTGGAAAATTTCTCGCGTCACTCCCATACCTAAGGATGGACCCAGGTCTGAGGTGGAAAATTATAGACCGATAGCTGTTCTCTCGGCTCCCGGCAAAGTTTTTGAATCTATATTAAATCGGTATATTACGCGACAGGTTCAGACGCAACTCAGTCACTGTCAGCACGGTTTTAGGGCTGGAAAGTCTACGGCCACAAATCAGATAGTGTTTGTTGACTACGCGGTCGCAGAACTGGATCGAAGGAAACAAGTAGACGTAGCGTACTTCGACTTTAAAAAAGCGTTCGACCGCGTAGAAAATAGTATTCTCCTAAAGAAGTGTGCGGCCGTGGGCTTCACGCCTAGACTGTTGCAGTTATTTGAAAACTATTTCACCAACCGTGTGCAGTATGTTCAGCTGTCAGGGTTTCGATCTGTTCCGTACCTAACTTCGTCTGGTGTGAGTCAGGGCAGTACGCTCGGGCCCACCCAGTTTATCATTATGGTAAACGACTTGCCGGAAGTCGTGAGGTCAGCTGAATGCCTGATGTTTGCCGACGACCTTAAGTTGTACTTGGGTGTGGGGTCGGTGGCCGATTGCGAGACGCTACAGAAAGATATCGATAGTGTGTTGAGATGGGGAGACGACAATATCTTGGCTTTAAACAAATCCAAGTGTAAAGTAATGTCCTATTCCCGATTGTCGCATCCGGTTCACTACGATTATTGCATGTCGGGCGTCGGCTTGGAGCGCGTCACGGAAATTCGTGATCTAGGAGTGCTCATGGATCAAGAATTGACCTTTAATAAGCACATTGATAAAACCTGCAGCAAAGCATTTCAGTCGCTGGGTTTTGTTATGAGGCAGACTAATAGATTTAGTGACAGGGGTGCCATTGTAGCACTATTTTATGCGTTTGTACGTAGTAAGCTTGAGTATAATTCTATAGTCTGGGATCCACACGAGAAAAGCTATAGTCTTATGCTGGAGAGAGTACAGCGTAAATTTGCACGCTATCTGTATAAAAAACTTTACGGTTATTATCCTTTCTTGTACCCGTCTCTGTTCGTGACCGGTATGGTGGGCCTTGATACTCTGCAGCTCAGGAGGAGATGTGCACTGCTAATGCATTACTATCTGCTATTGAACGGGCAAATCGACAACCCTGTTGCGTTGGCTCAGTGCTCGCTGGCGGTCCCGACCCGCCCGCGGCCGGCGCGCGCCTGCGCCGTGCGGCCGCTGTTCCAGGCTGCGCGCGCGCGCACCGACACGGCGATGTATGCGCCTACAGCACGGGCTCTCCATCTGCTTAACGCTCTGCTTGCTCAAAATCCAACATTGGATATATTTTATGATAAATTTAATTCCGTATTATGTGTTTGCATTGTTTTTTGTAGTGAGTAAGGTAGTATTGTCAATATTTTGTGTTAGTTGTAAAATTTATATTTGTATTAAGTATGTTATGTTTTTTAAGTTGGCTGCATGTGCGTTTTGGCGTTGCTGTAAGCGCATGCTAGCAATTAAAATAGAAAATAAATAAATAAATAAATAAATAAATTGCAACTGTATGGAATCGATGCCGTACTGTATCAAATGACCAAATTTTCCCTCAAAATTTCCGGATTATCAATAATGTTTCCGACTTCGTGAACCACTATTTTTGTACGGCACTACGCGTTTTCTCATTACTTTTCATGGATCTATTGGATGGTAAGAATGCCGTACAGAAACAAATGACCAAAATGTACCCACTCTACTTGCACTTTTGAATTCTCACCTGCACTCAGTTGGACAGCTTACAAGTGACGGCATAGTGCTGAATCTTATTAGTTTGTACCCGTCTATCATCCTACATAGGTCTCCTGCTGGTTCATTTGACCCGTAAATTTTGTTCACGGGCCTGTAGTCTACTAACTTATATAATATAACTTAATTGTTTATAGTGAACAATCTTAACTTAATAACTTAATTATTCTTCCAGGCTATTACTACAGCTTAACATTTGGTTTATATGTCTTTTCCATTTACAGCCACCTACATCAATTACATAAGTTGTATTAGGAATGGACTCTTCCACAATTATTCCCTGGATCCACTTACTGGATGCCTTGCGATAGTCTCTTACCATGACCTTTTCACCAACCTTAAAATCTACTTGTCTTTGGCCATTCATACTCCTCGCTTGCCTTTCCAACATATCATATGATTTTTCAGCTACAGGCGGGGGCCTAAACAAGGAAAATCTATTCCTAAGTTCTCTCCCGAACAAAAGTTTTGCTGGAGATACCTACCCCTGTGACGTTATGTGGCATACTCCTATAATCTGAGAGAAACAAGTTTATAGCGGCTGTTAATGAGTATCCACTGTCCTTGATTTTTTTTACATGTGATTTAAATGTTTCAACAAACCGCTCTGCAACTCCATTTGTTGCCGGATGGTATGGTGGTGAAAAAGTATGTTTTACATTGATATTACAGCAAAATGTTGCAAATTCTGCACTTGTGAAAGTGGGGCCATTGTCAGTTACTAAATGTAGTGGATAACCAAAACGCGAAAATAATCCTCTTAAAACCTCAAGTGTACGGACAGCACTAATATTTGGCATTTCAAACACCTCTGGCCATTTCGAATAACTGTCAATGACCACTAAATACATTTTATTACAAAACGGGCCCAGGAAATCAGCATGCAGCCTGTACCATGCTGAGGGAGGCATTGGCCACGATTTCAGTTGCCCTTTTTGTGGGTTCTTATGGTTTTTCAAACATATTACACAATTTTTTGTTAAGTTTTCAATGTCTACATCAATATTTGGCCACCAAAAAAATGAACGAGCCAATTGTTTCATTCTTACTATTCCAAAATGACTTTTATGCAGCTCTGCTAATACTGATTCACATAATTCAGTTGGTACCACTATTCTATAACCCCAAAATAAACATTCTTTATCTAAGCTGAGTTCATTTTTTTTATAATAATATGGTAGTACATTTTTGTCTAATACCTTTTTTTCTGGCCAACCATCTACCATATATCTAATCACCTTAGACAATACCACATCTTTTTTTGTTTGCTTCTGAATTATTTTCCAATCTAAGTTATGATTATCCGATGTGTTAATATGGTTTATAATACTAAAATTTCCATCTCGACAGATTGGGTGCATTTCTAGTTTCTCAATATTACAATTTGTACTTGAACGTGTTAAAAAGTCTGCAGGATTAATACTAGTTTTAATGTGCCTTATCTTATAGTTGAAAGCCGATAGAAATATAGCATAATGTTGTAACCGCTTAGCAGCCATCTTAGGGATACCTTTGTTGGGTCCAAAAATTCTTACTAAAGCTGCGTTATCAGTTTCCAACTCGAAGGTAAGGCCATAGGTATAATTATAAAATTTTGTTACCCCAAACACTATGGCCATAGCCTCTTTGTCAATAGTAGAATATTTTTGTTCTGTGCTATTTAATTTCTTACTGGCAAATGCTATAGGCCGAACAGTGCCATCCAGGTCCCTATTTGACAAAGTACATCCCAAAGAGAAATGTGAGGCATCACATGATAAAATCAAGGGCAGCTTGGGATCATAATGTCTTAAGTTTTCAATTGAAGATAGCTTTTCCTTTATTAAAAGAAAAGAATTGTCACATTCCTTTGTCCAGCAGAACTTGTTTGCCTGTGTACATTCATACAAAGGTGCTAGGGTGCGGGCCATGTTTTTGAGGAAACGGGAATAATAGGTAACCTTTCCAAGAAATGATTTTAATGTGGTGAGATTTTTTGGTGCTTCACATTTTAACAATGGTTTAATATTATTTTTATTTACACTAATATCGTCTTTGGTTATTGTGAAACCAAAGACATCAATACTTGTTTGGAAAAACTTACATTTTGCCAACTTGAGTTTGAACTCGCACTCCTGCAACTTAGTTAAAACCTTAGATATTGTGGCCAAAGTGTCTTTAATAGTTTCTCCACAGATATAAATATTATCAATAAATACAACAGTGTTTGGAATATGAGCGAGCTTACTATTCATCAAACGTTGAAATGAACCTGGTCCAGTGCTTACACCATATGGTAAATATTGGTACTTATAGGTGCCAAACTCTGTTACAATAGTGGTTAGTTCTTGTGAGTCTTTAAGGGGGCTTGTAAGTAAGCTTCTTTTAGGTCGAGTTCACAGAAGTAGTGTCCAGCTTTCAATGAATCTAATATCTCCTCTAAGTGAGGCAAAGGAAAATGATCTATTTCCAGATGTGGGTTAAGTGTCACCTTGTAGTCACCACAGAGCCTTACAGATCCATCAGGTTTTAAGATAGGTACTACTGGAGTTCCCCATTGACTATACTCAACTGGTATTATTCTGCCATTTTTTAACAATCGTGTTATTTCAAATTTTACCTTATCTTTCAGGGCAAATGGCACCCGACGTACAGGATGACACCTAGGTTTAGCATCTGGTTTTAATTTTAGCTTGATAGTTTCACCTTTGAAGTTACCCCAGCCTGGACTAAATACCTCTGCAAACTTTTCCTTTATGTAGTGCTCTGCTTCTGAAACAGATGTTTGGTATTTTATATTATCGCAATTGACATAATTAGTGCTAAAGAAACTTGGTGGCCACATTTTAAACTCATATAGCCAATCACGGCCCAATATACGTGGTGTTTGCTGTGAACCAACATAAATATTACATTTTCTTGTAAGCCCTTTATATTTCACAATGATATTACTTAATATACCAACTGGTCTGGAAATGGTCTGATCAAAATTTTTAAATTTTACATTACAAGGTGTAATTTGTTTATTTTTGAAGTATAGATTTTTGTCGCACAAAGAAATCACCGTAACATCTGACCCTGTGTCAAGCTGAAAGTCTAAATATTGCCCTTCTACATCTAACGTAATCATATGTGGAGGTATTTTACTCACATTTACCGAATACATTTGAAATTCATCACAAAGTTGGTCAAGATTATTTTCATCCTCTTCAGCATTTTCTTCTCCGTTTTCACTTGGCTCTTTCTCTTCCACATCTACCATATAGGTGCTGTTTGCATTGTTTTTCTTTAAACAAACTTTAAAAATATGACCTTGAACACCACATTCAGAACAATACTTTTTTATTAGTGAACACTGTGATTTTACATGGTTTGCAGCTCCACAACAATAGCATCTGGTTTCCTTTGTAATTATAGCTCCTTTTCCATTCCGATATTTATTTTTGGTGACAGTGTTAGCTTTTGTCCTTTTGTATGAACCTTGTTGATAGAAGAACATATCTGAAGTATCACTTTTACTCTCTGTCTGAAGTAGTGCCAATTCTACTGTTTTAGCTATTCGTATGGTTTCTTCTAAACTCTTATCAGCATTATTCGTATGGTTTCTTCTAAACTCTTATCAGCATTTTCTTTAAGGAGCTCAAATCTTATTAACCTTGAATGTACCCCGTCTATAAATTTTTCTTTGATTTGGTCATCCAAATCTTTAAAACCGCATTTTGCACCTAATTTTCTGAGTTGTAGTGCATAGTCATCAATTGATTCAGTAGGTAACTGATTTCTGTTGCGAAAATTCACTCTCTCTAAAGCTGTTGGTTGTTTTTCTGTAAATTTATTACGTAGTTTTTGGCACAACTCAGTGTATGTTAACTTCATTGGGGTGTCCGGTGAACATAGACAGTTCAGAACTTCTAGGACTTTAGGCGAGATTTTAGTCAACAGTAACGGCACTTTTTTTTCTTCCTCTACTTCATTTAACAGAAATACGCACTCTAATTGTTGTACAAAACACTCCCAATTATCTCCTTCAAAAGGTTGTAAATTATAATTCGCCATTTTCTTGGGTTTTCCTTTATGTTTCTTACAGAACTCACTGAGTAGTTTTCGTAACTTGTCAACTGTTTCGTACTCTTCGTAATCTATTTTTAAACTTCTCAATGTATGTTGTAACTGCTGCTTACTTAGGGTATAGATCCAAGCCCTTTTTGCTAGGTTAAATTCTTTGTTTTCGTTCACAATATCAATGGCGTCAGTCGCTTTACTATGCGTATGCGCCACCGACTCCTGAGTGTCGCTACTGTCGCTCCAATTTTCTGATTCGGATACACTCGATTCATTTGACATCGGGGACTAGCATGAAGTACGTCCCGTAAAAATGGCGGCCGTCAGGAATGCCGTTGCAATACTCACGAACTTCACGATGACGCGTGCTGACTGGCCTGTATTTTATTGATTTGTGAATGATTAACACAAACACTAAGTAGTTTTTCTTTTATCTTCGCACGCTGCCGAATTTCTCGTCGCCAATTTTTTTTTTTTTTTTTTTTTTTTAACTTTTATAGGCTTACACTTGACCGCCATCTCACCTGATGTGAAGCGACGATGCGGTCTACGATGGAGCGTGTTTACCTAGAAGAAACCGATTCACTCTCGATTTGAAGACACAAAGATTATAGTCAACAGGGAAAACCCACTCAGGCAACGCATTCCACAGCCTAGACGTTCTTATCACAAAAGTAGAGTCAAATCTCTTCGTTCGCGTCTTTGGAACATCAACCATGAAACGATGTCGTTTTTTCGAGCTACGAGCATTCCGATAGAAAAAAGGGCAAGGTGGTATTAGATCATGTAAATCAGTCGCACACTCTCCGAAGTGTATTCGATAAAAAACCGAAAGGCTAGCGACTTTTCGGCGATGTTCAAGACTTTGTAGTCTTTTTCGCACAAGAGTGTCGTTGCCTATGAGCCTTTTGGCACGTCTCTCGATCGATTCCAAGGCCTCCAGCTGATACTTAGCCGAACCATCCCAAAGATGCGAACAGTACTCCATACAAGAACGAATTTGAGCCTTATATAACGTGAGCAACTGCTCAGACTTGAAGTACCTTCGCACCTTTGAGAGGACACCTAGCTTTTTGGCTGCTAATTTGGCCTTGGACTCGATATACGAACCAAAGTTCAGCGTAGATGTCAATGTAACGCCCAAAAGCTCAAGACGGTCAGAAATCGGAACGGATACACCTCTAAAGGTTGGAGTCAGTTGAAAAAGACTCCTTTTTGCGGAGAACAGACACGCCTGCGTCTTACTCTCGTTGAACTTGACCAGATTGGCATCGCCCCATGTAGACACCGCCTCAAGGGTCAAGCTCAAACGCTCGATCAGACTCTCTCTTAGTACCTGAGTTTGCTGCCCACTGGCTCTCGCACTAGATATGTAACTCTCTACAACGGTGCTATCATCTGCGTACCCAAAGATACCGGGCTTCAACAGATCGTTGATATGTAGCAGGAAAAGCGTCGCAGAGAGTACCGACCCTTGAGGGACTCCGGCATTGATAGCCATTTGATCCGACGAGCAGCCATCAATGACGACTCGTATGGATCGATCCCTCAAAAAGTCCGATATCCACGCAATAAACCCAGGACGCAAACCATAACCAGAAAGCTTGCTTATAAGGCCATCATGCCAAACCCTGTCAAAAGCCTTCGAAATATCCAGGGAGACTGCAAGTGCTTCCCCGTGTTTCTCGATAGCTTCACTCCAGATGTGAGTGACGTACGCTAGAATATCCCCGGTGGACCGGTTTCGGCGAAACCCGTATTGCCGGTCACTGAGGAGGTCGTTTGATTCTAGGTACGTCAGGAGCCTGTGGTTTAAGACACGTTCCATAGTCTTGCAGAGTATGGACGTGACTGAGATGGGCCTGTAGTTGGCAGGGTCAGCACGACTACCTTTTTTGGGCACTGGTTGCACATTGGCAAGCTTCCAAGACTTCGGTACTAAACCAGTTTCGAGAGAGAGTCTAAATAGACGCGTCAGTATCGGGGACAACTCAGGCGCACATGCCTTCAACACTAGGGCAGGAATACCATCTGGGCCACTGGCTTTATTCACGTCCAGATTTCGTAGCACTTTGCGAACCTCAATTTGGCGAATGTGTACCTCTGACATGAGAGTCGGACAGCCAGGTGGAGTAGGAGGTGTCGCGCTACCAGCATCTAGACGAGAAGATTCCGCAAACTGAGATGCAAACAAGTTTGCTTTCTCCATTGCGGTGTGAGCCAGTGTCCCATCAGGTTTTAGCATTGGAGGTAGTGAGGGGCGGCAGAAGTTCGCTTCGACCGATTTAGCTAGGGACCAAAACGCTTTGCTACCCGCAGGGTACGAAGCTAGTTTGTTCCCTATTCGACTAATGTGGTCAAAACGAGCCCTCTGAAGAACCTTTTTGCTTGCCTTAGCAGCCTTGTTGAACGCTTTCTTCTTCTGGTGTATGTCCCTTGCCTTACGCTGTCGAGCATCAACCCAGGCTAGGTAGGCCTCATGTTTAAATGCTTCAGCACTTTTACATTGAGAACCAAACCAAGGGCGAGCTTTGCTGGATAATGGGACGTCGGAGTATGGAATGAAATATTCCATAGCCGTTCGTATTACATTAGTCACAGCATCCGCGCAGACTGAGGGATCACCAGAAGTAAAGCACAACGACTGCCATGGGTAAGATGCAAAGAAAGAGCGCATCTCATCCCAGTCCGCTGACTTGTATCGCCACATCCGCCGGTTGCCTCTGGGGCTGGGATCAGGCGGATGGTAGACGGATACTGACTTCACCAGACAGTGGTCGGAGCTGCCTAATGGCGAAGATACCGCCACGGAATAACGGTCTGGATCTGTTGTCAGCAGAAGGTCTAAGCAATAAGGTGTATGCGACTCAACGTCGGGTACTCTTGTTGCCTCTTGGACCAGCTGGGTTAGGTCTAACGATAAAGCTAGCTTTCTCGTTTCCTGCCCAGCGTGGTCAGTGTCCCGGTATGGGAACAGCCATTCCTTATGATGGCCGTTAAAATCCCCCAGTAACACTAATTGGGCCGAAGGGTATTTCTGTTGAGCCGCGTCCGCCGCTTCACTTAAATATTCTGTGAGCCTAGTCGTCTCCTGGTCTCCGCTGTGCGACCGATACACACATGCATAGACAATTTTGTCTATACCTGTGTCTACTAGTACCCAAATAACAGAAAACCTAGTGTCCTCAAGGTTACGGAGACGCCGACAGCAGATGTCGTCACGGGCGTACAGGCACACACCAGCACGAGGCCGGAATTTGTGCTCCAGGGTATAACCTGGGTATGTTAGGTACGCCACGTCCGACGGACAACCTATCTGCGTCTCCGTTAGGAACAAAAGTGACGGCTGATCAGTCTCGAGATGGTGATGGACTGCCGTGAGATTGGAGTGCAATCCTCTGATATTAGTGAGGTGCACTTTAATGGTCAAGGAGTGCAGCCGCTTTAACACTTTATTTCCTTTTGTAACTTTTTTCATATTTTTGTATGGTGTGAGAGAAGATCGGTGGGAAAACGGAAGTAGATCGAGGCAGCATAACACCTACCAATGGTCACAACACACAACACAAACACATGTATGGAAAACTAGTCTGGAGACTGCGGGGACGCCCGAGCCCCCCCGGAGATGTCTATCTGGCCTTGACATCCGGTCGCCAACCGGCAGGATAGCGCATCCCGGGATTTTTCGCTAGATGGCGGGGCAGCCTTTCATGAGTGGCTAGCTCACTACTTGGGCCCCCAACTATCTGCGGTCGGTCGCGGCAACCGTGCCTCGGATCCCGCTACCCTCCAAGACTAGCCTTCCCATGTAATGTATCAGTGTGTGACAATCTGGTCTCGTTGTTATGCTGCAGCTGTTCTGACCCGTTTTCCCTTAATTGTTGTATCGGAGAACAATTGAAACTCGAAATTAATTAATTCAAGCACATTTATTGTTGACACGACTGACCACCACCATTGCACGACACAGAAGGGGAGTGGTGCCTGTTCGGATACATGACAGTCTACTTTTACCGTGGTTTCATAAAACCACACAATCATTTTTAGGGTTCCGTAAAACGTAAAAACGGAACCCTTATAGATTCGTCATGTCTGTCTGTCTGTCTGTCCGTATGTCACAGCCACTTTTTGCCGAAACTATGAGAACTACACTGTTGAAACTTGGTAAGTAGATGGATTCTGTGAACCGCATTAAGATTTGAACAAAAAAATTAAAAAAAAAGAAAAATTAGGGTTGCCCGCCATACTGAGAACTGAAACTCAAAAAAATTTTTTTCATCATACCTACACGTGTGGGGTGTCTATCGATAGGTCTTCAAAAATGATGTTAAGGTTTCTAAAATCATTTTCGTATACACTGAATAGTTTGGGCGAGACACACTTCCAAAGTGGTAAAATGTGTCCCCCCCCCCCCCCCCCCCTCTAACTTCTAAAGTAAGAGAATGAAAAATCTAAAAAAAATATATGTTGTACATTACCATGTAAACTACCAACGAAAATTGGTTTGAACTCGATCTGATGAGTAGTTTTTTTTAGTATGTCATAAATACAATATTATTAAAACTTCGATCAAAGTTACAACGAACTGCAAGAACTATGTGTACTATGTATATTATGTTACTTGCTGCAACGGAACCCTTCATGGGCGAGTCCAACTCGCACTTGGCCACTTTATTTTTAGTATGTCATAAATACAATATTATTAAAACTTCGATCAAAGTTACAACGAACTGCAAGAACTATGTGTACTATGTATATTATGTTACTTTCTGCAACGGAACCCTTCATGGGCGAGTCCAACTCGCACTTGGCCACTTTATTTAAACTATTATTCACTATTCCTTCGGTAATGGGTATCAAATAAAATGGCTTGAGAAGTAAAATGTCATAGAAATTACAAATCCGAGATACTCAGGGGTAATTCAATTTTTTTAATTTTGTTCTTGTTATTTTCAATCCTGTCACTGCCATAGACATATTAAACTCGTCGGTTTCTGTCCCGAGTTTTTGTATAATATTTTGTTTATTTTTTTAAATCGTTTCAGTAGTTCCTGAAATTAGCGCGCTCAAACAAAAAAAAACTCTTCAGCTTTATAACTAACCGCTCCCATTTCCAGGTTCCTCCACCTGGAGACTCTTCAGGTGCACAAGAAGAGTCACAAGGACACGGACAGCATGATATGCTACTACTGCCTCGAGCCGCACGCCGACGCGGAGTCGCTGAGGGCGCACGAAGCGACGCACGTCGGGCCCAAGCCTTATCTGTGCACCTACTGCGGACATCAGTACACCAACCGAGGACCTATGGTATGTTTTTTTGACTTGATAACGTCTTATAATTCGATGAAGCCGGCTGCACGCCCGCAAAACATGACGTCATGTAACGTTACCGCCATAGATTAGATAATATTTACCGCCGTTACCACGCCTTATTACTTTTCGCACCATCTAGTGAGTGAAATGTGTATTACGTTCAAGGAGTCTGTCCATGTTTTAGAAAAGCGACGATATGAAGTTAAGAACTTGTGCTAGTACAACGATGTACCCAGAGATGGCGCTTTGAACAGCTTTTCAAAAAGCTTCAGAATGTTTTACCTAGATGGCGCTTAACACAAATTCCATCAGTATTTTCTTAGACGTTGTCACGTTCAACTATCGTCAGTAAACCGACTTTACAGACAACCATTTTTTTTTTAACCAGTGTTCTTCACCCCTATTATATCTTACTAGCGGCCTGTTCGGGCTTCGTTCGAAAATCTATACTAATATACAAGTACAAGCTTTGCTTAGTTTGGGGTCAGATGGTGTGTGAATTGTCCACCAATATTTATTTGATTTTAATGTTATAAAGCTGAATAGTTTGTTTGAACGCAAGGATCTCGGACACTACTGGTCCGACTTGAAAGATTATTTCTCTGTTGGATAGTCCATTTATCGAGGAAGGCTATAGGCTATTTAACATTACGCTACTATCAACAGGAGCGGAGCGTGGATGAAAAATATAACAAAAACGGTTTTTTTTGACGTGACAACGTCTTATAATTCGATGAAGCCGGCTGCACGCCCGCAAAACATGACGTCATGTGCCGTTAACGCCGTTACCTCGCCGCATGACGTCATGCGTCGTTACCTCGCTCTAAGGCGTAGTTGAAGTTGTCACGTTCAACTATCGTCAGTAAACCGACTTTACAGACAACCATTTTTTAATTTATTCCTAAGAGATAGACATATACTATGACAGACTTTTAGACCTTTTGAAGGGGTACAATACTGCAGTACATTATTTCTGATTATGATCTATTATGATCTTGCTCATAGGGTCCAGCCAGCGAATGCAGTGTAAGCGCAAAATGTGTCTATTTATGACATTACAGTAGAAACCTTTAAAATTATCCGTGTTTCTCTACTATTTTATGAACTTACTAGCTGAACCGTGCACGCGCTGCTACGCCATCTATCCAAAATTGGTCGTACCAATACAAATCTTGAACAAATTTAGTTACCTGAAGTTCTAATGACGCAACCTTTAAAAGATAGACACACATGCTGTCACGCAACGAAAGCTCTCAACAAGCAATATTTTTCCCATTTTTGCGTAATGTTAAATAGCCTATAGCCTTCCTCGATAAATGAACTATCCAACAGAGAAAGAATCTTTAAACTCGGATCAGTAGTTCCTGAAATCCTAGCGTTCAAACAAACAAACTCTTCAGCATTATAATATTAGTATAGATTATACATATAAACATTCCTCTTGAATTACGCTATCTATTAAAAAACCCGCATCAAAATCTGTTTGGTGTTTTAAAGATCTAAGTGTATACAGGGTTATTGGTAATCAGCCTACATCCTTTTAAGGGGATGTTAGGTACATTCAATACGTCAACTTTTGTTCTACAGTTTAAAAAAAAATGTTTTTTATTTCTTTTACAAAATAAATAAAAAGTGCATATCTCTTCAACATCGGACTGGGACAATTGTCACAGTAAAACCGTTTTAAGCCGTTTTGACCCTTATTTTGTTCAAGCGAAGGTTGCTATTCCCATAACTGTTCCATCCCATGCAGATTTTTTTTTTTGTGTCTAAAGATCGCACTGTGACAATTGTCCCAGTAAGACCGTTGCTGCTTTTGAACCTTATTTTGTTCAAGCGAAGGTTGATATTCTCATAACTGTTTTATAGACATAAGACCTATTGAAGCTAGCTTCAAAACGAGACCGAGAACTGCATTCACTCCGAACATTTTTGTAATAATATCGACAGTGCGACCGCGAGCGTTTTGGCGCCATGACGCGTCCGGTGTGTTAGTGAAATAGTGAGTGTTGTGGGTGCAATAAATTGGGATTTTCTCTGTTTTCCGGTTATATATCGGTAAGTGTTTTTGTTTTTAAACATTTAAGGAGAATATAAGAAGCTTTTTTCATATTCATAATAGTACAATGTGTTTTAGATTTTTGACACCAAAGATCGGATGAAGCCATATGGCTTACGAAAATGGCGGCCATTTTTTCAATTCTCGTTCCTCACATTTTGCCTAATTGAGTATAGATTATTCTAATTATCGGTTCTACTAGTATTTTTATAAGATTTCTGAATATATTTTCTATCGATTGGTGTTTATATATAAAGCCTAGATACCTAAATGGTACCACACGAAATTTTTGAAAAAACCGGTCCGAACCGGCATGCAATTTCTGTTCTGTTAGGTATTTTCAAAGTCGAAAATATCAAAATATAAGTATGAAAGCATATACTTTTTAGTTTCGATTTATAAGGGGTAGATATAGTTGTTTATAAAAAAGATAACCACCAATACATAAAACAATTTATTTTCTATACAAACACCCACTTTTTCAAAAGTATAACTTTTTTCGACTTCAGGTACGAAGAAAAATCTGTGTAAAAAAAAATGTGTGCGCTTAAAACCGCACGGCAGAAGTGAAAACTAAAATAAGAAATACTTAACTATATAAAGACTACTAAATAATTTTAATTTTAAACTTTTACGGCTGAATGATTAGTATCCATGGCCAAGAATAAATAAAAAAATAATAATTACGCGGGTCGAAAATGCCGTTTGAATCGCAAGTTTTTAGTATAACGTAGTGATTACTTACTCTGTGGTTTTTAGTGTTTGCTATATATTTAGTTATGTCATATTTATGTATTTCGCTAAAAATGCATAAATATGTTGTGTTATAGTGTATTTGTGTAAGCACCTTCTTATGAAAATGGGTATCATTTTGTGTGTTTACGTAGTGTAAGTGCTGTGATAAAATATTACAACCATAACTTTTTTGCAATGGACGTGAAATGCAAATTAAACATTTCGTGACAGGTTCAATTGATGTGGTAAGTACCTAGAAGTTAATGTCGTGATAAAAAAGTTTAAAAATTCGCCAGTTTCAGCGAGAAAGTCGCTAAGGTGTCAGTCAACACTGGTAGTGAGCAGCGAGAGAGAGTAAGAGTATGTATTGTCCCATGTCCTCCTCTAACAATTATCTTTCTTGGTCTGGCACGTTTGTTGACCACATTATCTTTCTCGCTCTAGCATCCCGAGTTTACCCGAAATTTCTTATCATATCCGAGCGTGATGATCACGTGATCATGAGTCCATTTCACAGCCCACGAAAATTCTGTCTATAACGCGCCTAAAGAAGTTTTCACTTCAATAAAATAAAAATAAAATGGAGAACAATTATACATCGTTTTGTAGCTTATTTCAATAGCTTTATGATAAAGTAACTCATAGCAGCCTAGATAGAACTAATCGATCACTAGGTATAAAATAATGCGCAAGGACGCACGCCGAGCGCACACGTAAAGTCTCGCCGATTTTTCGTGTTTTCGAAAAATGCCGGTAGCGGGGGGACCCCTCCGCCTGTAAAAGGCTTAAAGGCCGATTTTAAAGGGATATGCACGGTCTAAAAATATCGAACTCTTCGTACCAATTCGTAACGAGAGCGCGTACCCTCTTTAACGTGCAAAAAATGATGTACCGAAGTGAATAAACACTAAAAAGTCGCTTAACAGTACAAAAAATGGCAACAAATACAATTTTTTTTTGGATTATTATATTATTAAGTTTTAACGAAAGTTGTAGAACAAAAGTTGTTTGTTTAAATATACAGAACATGCCCTTAAACGGATGCAGGCTGATTACCAGTAACCCTGTATATGGACGGACAGACGCGGGAAGTGACTTTGTTTTACACTATGATGATGTATTATTTCGATTCAGGTATATCATCGGAAGAGGTGCCCGGGGGCGCAAGAGAAAGGGAAGGCTGAGGGCAAGCAGAACATATGCGAATTCTGTCACAAGGGATATAGCTCACATTCCAAACTACAGGTATTTATATTTTGAAACAGTTTAGTTTGTTTTATTAAAATTTTATTTAAGACAGAACTCAAAAATTCGATTTTCTATTTATTGTTCACTAATTTTTGTTTAAAAACCTGTTGGAGTGATTTAAAAATTCTTGCATCATTGGTATACATAACACATAAGTGTCCTGTGACTAACTGTTACTCATTTATAAGAATGAAGAACAGCAAAGGCTCTAAGATACTGCCTTGTGGTACTCCCAGGAGTAGGTGTTTTAAATCAGTTTTATTTTGATCAATGTTTTCCTTATAAAAATTAATCACTATAGTTTGACATGTGTCTTTTAAATATGGTTCAAGTAGTGACAAGGATTTGCCTCTAATCCCAACTACTTCTAACTTTGTCAGAAGAGTTTTGTGCATAACGCTATCGAATGCCATTGACAAGTCTAGAAAGAGAGCGATACCAGTACTTTTGGAACGTAGTTCCTTACGGTAAGCTTGGAGGAAATGTTAGGGTTAAACTGTAAGAAAAATGTACAACGAAAGTGATGCGTAAGAACTTCCCAGTGACCTACAGTGTTGCCAACTTTAGTTTCATGTGATCGTACCATATCGTACAGAAAATTTTGTGCTCAATTAAAAAAGTGGTTAGCAAAAGAATGCAAAGCATTATACATTTATGAAAGTATAATGTATGTGAGAAAAAATCGTACTCGACTGAAGAAAATGTCTGATTTGAATCCAAAAGCACATCATAAACATAAAATTGTATTTCCTAAATGCAGACTACACAAGACCATTAACTCTTTCAAATGTAATGGTATTCGCTTCTATAATTTAATCCCTACACAAGTGGAAGGTCTTAATGAAACTAGGTTTAAAACTGAAATAAAAAACTACCTAATGAGCAAAGCATATTACACTGTAGATGCTTTTGTAAAGGACAGCAATGTTTGGAAAAGGAATATGTCAAAATTAGAACTATTGAGTAAGGTAAAATGATACTAAACATTAATGTAAATTTGTTTATGTACTGTATGTATTCATTACTTGGATAATTTGATTTTTCAATGACAAAGCATTTTTACAGCTGCACCTAAATGACAAGGCCCCTTTACAGCTGATTATTTTTTATTTGACATTGTTCTTTGGTATTATTTTATCATGTACACAGATTATTTATGTATAATTTTTTGTAAGTGACGTTACCAAGTTGTTCCGTATAATCGGGCAACATTATATCGGCCATCGAAAATATAGCGGATCTATGTTGACAGCCGGCTGTCAAGTGACGTTGTCTCGTTTCGCCGGTACGTTCGAGCCACTCCTTGTTTTTTTTTTCTAACCTGGTTTGCTTTTCTGGATAAAAGTGTTATAGTGCTACGGGAATAGACTATTGGCGTGAACTGTGTTAATTACTACTGGATTAGTGCTGGAATATTATTTGTGAAGTGGCTACTGGATTGGCCCTTTTCTACAACGCCGGACCGTTGCTTCTGCTGGAACGGGAATTCGGGAGGTCGCCTCGATATCGCCTGGTTTGGTTCTTCCCACATTCCCATTTGATCCCTACCTACATTCCTGTCGTATCAAACTGGGCTTTGGACGACGCCGGGAACCCTACGTAAGTGATTTCTTTTCGGTACCTTGTTTGCAATTAGGGGGTAAATATTAAAATCGGTATAAAAGCTTAATAATAATGTTCTAGACTTGCTATGGGCCCCAAGTCGGTAATTTCTGGATAAAATACTATACACAAGTGTTCTCTTGAATTAATGGTTCGAATAAATAAATTGAAAAATTGACATTGAATGTTTTTATAAATTGGATGATTTCTTTGAACAAAATGTCATTTCGTTTGCATTCGTATGATAAGGCGTGCCATGAATGCTAACAACATCTCGTTTTGTTATATTTTGCAGTATTATAGCACTTAAATGATTATTATATATTCCTGATGTAAATTTTGCATGTCGTCATGGCCGTTAATGGAAGAACATTATTTGAATTGTAATTAAGTACATAAACCTACTTGTTAACTGGCATATAAATGATATTGACATAAATAGTAAAATTAAATTATTTTTTTGACGTGATAACGTCGTATAATTCGATGAAACCGGCTGCACGCCCGCAAAACATGACGTCATGTAATGTTACCGCCATAGAATAGATAATATTTACCACCGTTACCTCGCCTTATTACTTTTCGCACCATCTAGTGAGTGAAATGTGTATTACGTTCAAGGAGTCTGTCCATGTTTTAGAAAAGCGACGATATGAAGTTAAGAACTTGTGCTAGTACAATGATGTACCCAGAGATGGCGCTTTGAACAGCTTTTCAAAAAGCTTCAGAATGTTTTACCTAGATGGCGCTTAACACAATCAGTATTTTCTTAAGACGTTGTCACGTTCAATTATCGTCAGTAAACCGACTTTACAGACAACCATTTTTTTGCTAATTGTGTTGCTTCTATAATATCCGAAGAAACTTCATTCCTACCTGGTATCCCATAACACCACGTCTTGTTTTATTATTTAATTCGTCTCAAATTTGCTTAAGCATTTTGAAAATAGCCAATGTTGTATTTTTCCCTACGGAACCCGCATTGATTGCTATTTAATATGTTGTTCAGGCACAGAATAAATATTAGTACAGAAGCCTCACTTACCGAAAACAATTATACAAATAGCGACTCTTGCTGGGACACAACAAAGTTCAATTCAGCTCGTAATACCTGTCGCGATTTTCAAATAAACATTTGCGCTCTTTCTAGCGCGTAACTGTGTCCCTGTCTAGCGCGGAGGGTTGTCGACATATCTAATAACAATATGCGCGGGAAACGAGTTGCGCGAGCGCTCAGCCGTGCGTCCGACAACCGACCGGCACTTGTTCCCTGGGAGGGACGGTCTAGCTGTAGGCTAAAACCGTGCGACCTTGAGCGAGTGATGATGCACTGGTTCAGGTCTAAGAATGAAACCATCCTGTTATGAAATACTTTCTCGATTTTTTTATAAATTAGGTTGGCTACGGGTATGGCTATTTTATTGTATTACGATATTTTTAATCGTTAATTTTCATGGTAGAAACATACATAAACAACAGTACCTGGGTGACCGAGCTTTGCTCGGTTTTCATACTAAATATACTTAGATACCTACAGATAAAAGACTCCAAGAAATAGATTTTCTTAACAAAAAGAATTGAAAAAATAAGAGAACCCGTCTGGATTCGAACCCGGAGCTACAAATTCGTGGCCGCTATGAGCACCCGACTTCCCGTCTGAGCTAATTATGCTGTCGCGTCATGCGGCGAAATTTACTTTCGCATTCTAATGTATAATGTGACAATTTTCTCATTGTCTAAAAACGCGCATAATATGCGTATTTTAAAAATGAATCCTAGTTAGATCGATTTATCGTCCCCGAAACCCCCTGCATACATAATTTCATGAAAATCCGTCGAGCCGTTTCCGAGATTCAAATTCTATATATACACATATTTATATACAAGAATTGCTCGTTTAAAGGTATAAGATAACATGGCTGTTTTGTGTTGTAGAGTTTATATGTGTCTAATTTATAAATTTTACAAAGTAAATACAACAAAACTGTGTTTAATTTGTTTTACTTTGTATGTACTTTAAAATGGATAGGGTATTGAACACGTCTCTGGGGTAGCAAATTAGGAAAAAGCAGGTCTTTCGGATCATATAAATGTAACACAAATTGATAAAAAAATATTGCTTTAGTTTATTAATGGTATTAAGAATAAAATTGGCAACACTAGTCATTTCTTTCTTACGGTTTCAGTATCACATTTTTTTTTAGTTTGGTAGTGCACTCCCTATCTCCTCCAAGCCTGCCGTAAGGAACTTCGTTTCAAAAAACTTTGACATTGACTTAACCCTTAGATATTCGTTCACAGCGCCACCTCGCCTCGCACTCGGTGTCGCAGTATACGCTCCGGTTCGAGTGTCCAGTCTGTGCGCACATGTTCCACACTAGGTACCACACGCGGATGCACCTGCGCTCGCACATCAAGGAGGGGCTGTGAGTATGGCTGCCACTTTGACTTGTACTTAAATATGACTTGACTATGGCTTAAACTTAGACTTGGTTTTGACTATGGTTTAGCTAAAACTTTGACTCTGACTTTGATTTGACTTAAGCTGTGACTTAGACTTATACTCTGATTAAGAGTTTGGTCCGGTTTTGACTTTGGCTATGGCTTAGACTTAAATAAAAATAGCTTGACTTAGACTTAGGATTTAGTCTGATTTTGACTATGGCTTAGACTTTGACTTACAATTCAATAAAAATGGCTTGACTTAGACTCTGACTTTGATTTGACTTTAGCTATGGTTTAGACTTACACTCTGGCTTATACTGATCCGTTTTTTACTTTGCCTACATGTTAGACGATCTGATTAAGAATCTGACAAGAGTTTGAGTTTTTTAAACGTTATGTGATTTAATGAAATATGTGTAAAAACCACGTTAGTTTTAATACCATATATCTTAATTTGAAACTGATTTTCGATTCGACAGCATCTTGGAAGAGAACCGGAACGCAGTCCTAGCGATGGTGCTTCAGAACGCTCGCAAGATACCGAAGACCCCCGAGGTGTGCGCTCCCACCACGACCCTGCCCGATGCCACCGGGGATGAAAGGTGAGACATCTTCGAATTTATACACTTTGTGTGTGTCATTTTGCGATGTAATAGAATGAAAAAAATTGGCAGTCATAGGAACTGCCGATAGAAGTGAAAAACTTATAACTCAGAATTTGATAGCTTACTTTGGAAACTACACGGGTGTACCGGAAGGTGTGGCCTGGTCATCATGGGATGACCATCTAGCAATGCACTAGCATTTCCCATTGGCTGACGCATTTCTAGATGGCCATGCCATGATGGGCAGGCCACGCCCTTTTAGCGTTTCCCATTGGATGACGCATTTCTAGATAGCAAATGGCTATGGTCCCGAGTTTAACCGAAGTTTTCGTATCATATCCGAGCGTGACGATAGAATTCATTTCACAGCCCACGAAAAATCTGTCTAGGCGCGCCAAAAGAAGTTTTCACTTCAGAAATATTGTACACCTATTCCCTTTTTAACCCCTGACCAAAAACAAGGGATGTTATCATCGATTTAAATCAAAAAATGTGCCCTAAGCACCTTGAAATTGTAAAACAAACTGTGTCTCTCTGTGTAGCGTGAGTGGTTTACAACTACCAATCTACTTGACCCGTAGAATCGCTAGCGGCGAGGTATGTTGCGGTTCTACATGTTTTGGTTGTTGACAACGAATAGGTATCCACCGCTTCCTACAACCGACTGATACGGAAAGAGTGAGCTCACTTTTCCAAACGATAACATAATTCCGTGAGTCAGAAGTTTGGGAGCCCACATCCATTGATTTATATCGATGGGTGTTATAAGTTTGACGTCGATGTCTGTGTGTTTGTGTGTCTGTCTGTGGTACCGTAGAGCTCAAACGGATGGACCGATTTCGATGCGGTTATTTTATTTGAAGGTTAATTTCCATGCGACGGTGCTTAGCTATGTTTGGTTAATATCGATTCAAGATGGCCGCCTCCACACAATGGTGGAAAAAACATTTCTTCACAACTACCTCAATATGGGTATCAAATGAAAAGGCTTGACTGGTATAATATTAAACACTATGACAAATTTCAAATCCAAGATGGCCGCTACCACAAAATGGCGAATCACATTACTTTTCACTACTCCCTCAATATGGGTATTGTATCGTACTCCGCAATATCGGTATCAAATGAAAGAGCTTGACTAGTATAATACTATACATTATGACAAATTTCCAATCCAAGGTGGCCGCCACCACAAAATAGCCAAATACATTATTCTATTCACTACCACCTCAATATGGATATCAAATGAAAGAGCTTGACTAGTAGAATGTCGTACAGATTACAAATCCGAGGTAAACGGGGGTAAATCAAAATTTCAAATCTATATATATAAAAATCAATGCCACTTTTCGTTGTTAATGAACTCCTCCTAAACGGCTGGGCCGATTTGAATGATTTTTTTTGTACACGTTTAGGTAGGGCCCTGGATGGTTTAGATTCACAAATCAGCCCGGCAGATGGCGCTTTAGTTGGTATCTAGGTTATTATTCGAGCGAAGCCGGCACGGGCCGCTAGTATTAAATAAATATTGGTGGACAATTCGCACACGATACCATCTGACCCCAAACTAAGCAAAACTTGTACTATGGCGGCCAGATAGCTGATATAATACTTATATAGTTTTAGCATAAACAATTCTCTAAATGTTCCCATTGCTGGGACATTCTGGGACTCGGGGCATTCTCTCGCAAGGAGATAGTCAAGGCCATAATCCACCACGCTGGTCAAGTGCGGCTTGGTGGATGACACATGACTTCGAAAGATTCTAGGTACATGTCGTTTCCTCACGATGTTTTCCTTCACCGTTTTAAGGTAGTGGCACTTCGGAAAGACAGTGGTGCGCGTGGTTTTTGAACCTAGGGCAAGGTAAGGCCCCGAGCAGTGCACCCTCACTCGCTCAAGGTCGCGCGGTTTTAGCCTACCGCTAGACCGTTCCTTCCAGGAAACAAGTGACAGTCGGTTGTCGGACGCACGGCTGAGCGCTCGCGCAAAACGTTTCCCGCGCATATTGTTATTAGATATGTCGTAACCCTCCGCGCTAGACAGGGACAGAGTTACGCGTTAGAAAGAGCGCAAATGTTTATTTGAAAATCGCGACAGGTATTGCGAGCTGAATTTAACTTTGTCGTGTCCCAGCAAGAGTCGCTATTTATATAATTGTTTTTGGTAAGTGTGGCTTCTGTACTAATATTTATTCTGTGCCCCGAGTCCCTGCGGTCGGAACTTTTAGCGAGCTGTTTGTGTTTGTTTTTTTCATAGAAAAGTAAATTATTATGTCACCTATTGTAAGTTATAAGGAACTGTTTTGTTTTTTTTTAACTTCTATAGGTTTACACTTGACCGCCATCTCGCCTGATGTTAAGCGACGATGCGGTCTACGATGGAGCGTGTTATCGATAAAACCGATTCACTCTCGATTTGAAGACACAAAGATTGTAAAGATCGGGGAAAACCCACTCAGGCAACGTATTCCACAGCTTAGACGTTCTTATCACAAAAGTAGAGTCGAATCTCTTCGTTCGTGTCTTTGGAACATCAACCATGAAACGATGTCGCTTGTTCGAGCATTCCGATAGAAAAAAGGACAAGGTGGTATCAGATCATGCAAATCAGTCGCACACTCTCCGAAGTGTATCCGATAAAAAACCGATAGGCTAGCAATTTTTCGGCGATGTTCAATACTTTGAAGTCTTTTTCGCACAAGAGTGTCGTTGCCTACTGTCCCCTAATTCCCTATGTTTTTAATCCCAGGTCGCGTATCTGCAACATTTGCGGTCAGATCTTCCAGCACTTCTACTACCTGGAGGAGCACCTGAAGACGCACGGCTCGAAGCTGGCGCTCGAGGACTTCGACGAGGAGGAGGAGAAGAAACACACGTGCCAGGTGGGTAGGCTGAGACTGCGCTTAGACTTGGACTTGACTTTAGACTTAGACTTGACATGGGCCCTGACTAAGACTATACTGTCTAACTAACTAATCCAATATTATTCTGGACTTGATTAATATTATATTAAGACTTTACTAAGATCAGACTTGGACTTGACTATGAGATTAGATTAAGACTTTAAGACCCAAAATCGAAGAACAGGTCAAGTTTGGTGCAAAACGGGCATTGTACTTTTAAATCTAATTTTTACATGATATATACTCGATGATCAGTTTATTTTGGTTCCTAAAAAAAAACACAAAATATGGTTTCGTTGTTGAGTAATGATTTTTTTTGTGTGACGTCGCGACGCTGGCGGCGTCGCTCGGACTCACGGGTTAAGATTAGACTTGGACTGGAGTAAGATTAGATTTAGTCTTGACTAAGATTAGACAGGTGGAGCGACGATCTGCGAAAGGTCGGCGGTCGAAAGTGGACACGCAAAGCAGAAGACCGCACCTTGTCGCTTTCATTAGGAGAGGCCTACGTCTAGCAGTCGACGAATAGTAAATAGGCTGATGATGATGATTAGATTTTGACATGCCTAAAATTAGACCAAGAGTTAAAAAAGATATGACTTAAACTTCATTACTTGACTTGGACTTTATCGATATTAGATAAGTCTAATCTTGTCCACCAAGACCAAATCTAAGATTAGACTTCGACTTAACTAAGTTTAGACTTGTATTTGCCTAAGATTAGATTTTGTACTTGAGAGAGATTAGACTTGGACATGACTAAATAAATATTCTTAATCTCATAGAAAGATATTCTGACCAATTGATAATCTCCTCCTTACTACAAATCGGTTAAAATCCAGTTTGAATTTGTACCTATTTGAAATATTGTATTTGTATGTTACAAACATAAATACAAAGTTTTTTTTTTAATGTTTTAGTTTAAAATCACTAACACTTCGTTATCTCCTATCCAGGTTTGCTCAAAATCATTCAAGCTACCGTACTACCTCAAGCTGCACAGCTATACGCACACTAAAGAGAAACCCTACATTTGCCAGCAGTGCGGCAAAGGGTTCATCACGAAGGGTAAGCTCAAAAGGCATCTGGAAACGCACCAGGGACTGAAGAAGTACCAGTGTCATATATGCTACAAATTTTTCACTAGACCTAGTTATCTGAGGATCCATGTGAGAACTATACACGGTACCCAAGACTATAATTTTAGGGATTATGGTGTCGGGGTACCTATAGGGACTTTGAGTCAGCAGTAAGGGTTGGAAAACTTTCGGGTCTTAATTTTATTATCATATAGTAATTTGTTATTAAAAGCCGGGTCACACAGAGGCGATCCGATAGCGATAGCGATCCGATAGCGAGACGATATTTTTTGTAATGTTCGAATTTGTATGCAACCTGACACACAGCAAGCGGGCGCGATCCCATACTCGGTATCGGATCGCTATCGCTATCGGATCGCTATAGCTACCGGATCGCCTCTGTGTGACCCGGCCTTAAATAGTTTCTAAATTGGCATTTTGGATACAATATTTTGAGTTTCAAAACAATTCAGTACAGATGACTTTGAGTCGGCAGTAAGTACTTTTGAGTCATGGTTTAGGAAAAGTTTTGAGTATTTTTTTTTAAAGTAAAGAGTGACGAGACGAGCAGGACATGTGCGTGATGGTAAGCAACATGCCTGCCACATAACAGCACAGTGACACGCAGCTATTGGAACATGAAAGAGTCCAAATCATTACCTAGCAGCACTGCACTGCGCCCGTCACCCAGAGATCTAAGATGTTTTATCTCGTAAGCCCTGTAATTTCTCTGGAAACATTGCCCTTCGAACCGGAACACAGTAATGTTTGCACATTACTGCTTGGCGGTAGAATAACTGGCAAAGGTGTGGTACTTCCCCAGATGGACTCTGCCAAAAGTCCTACCACTACTAAAATTAATTTTAAAAGTTTGTAAATTGGTGAATTGTATCCAATTTTTTTAAATTGTAAATTAATTCCAGTATATAGAAGACTTTGACTTTGAGTCGACAGTAACTTTTTGAGTCGTAATAGTAAAAAAAATTGTGTCAGAATTTTTGTATTATAAATTTAGAAAAGTTTCAATATTAAGCAATTTAGGAATAATATTCAAAATTTTAAATCAATAGTAATGTAAGATGTGACTTTGAGTCAAAAGTAATCTTTTGAGTCGTGGTTTTGAAAATTTTTGGGTACGATTTGCAAAATAAATTATTAAATTCCTAATCGACCAATTGGATACAATATTGAGAATATCAAAGTAGTAGTAATTAAAAAAAAACTGAGTTGATAACCTTTTGAATACCTCTTATTTTATGAAAAACGGGTAAGGCTAACAATTTATTTATTATTTTATTTATTCATAACTTACAATAAATGTGAAAAAAAACAATCAGCACTTTTAAACCTCGCAGAGGTTCGTCCTAGTGCTAACATTCACGAAAAACATATAAATACAATTTTAATCACAAATACCAAAAATATAACTCATAAATACAATATGTAAATCAACAGACTATTATTTATCAGCTGACTATTATTTAAAAAAAAATCTTTTTGTTTTTATTTAAAAATTAAGACTAACAAATTGTCTTGCCAGACATATTGCATGCCTCTCGCAGAGGCCAGTTTGTATGGGGCAACTTTTAAAATGTTTTGTATTATCTTATCTTACCTACAAACAGCAATAAAGATTTTTGTATTTGTATTTGTATAACATACATTTGATATGATATTTAAACAAACTTTACAGACGACCAATTTATGCTTGCAAAATTCGCTCTGCTGTCGCTATATTAGCATAACAAAGCATTTTCACAAACCAAAATACAGCTGATGAAGTTTTCACTTTAAAAATCGAAATCTATCCTAAATCGGTTCAAGCCTCTTCGACTGATCGGTGAATGTACTAAAAAAAAATTCGATGAATTGAAATCCGAAAAAAAAAAACTTTTTTTGTAAGTTGTTTAAGGACGTATGTTACAGTTAATTGTAGATTTGATCTTCATAATATAGTATGCTATATAACCATCAAGTATACCATATAACTATATAGTACTAGCTGACCCCGCAAACGTTGTTTTGCCTTAGTGAACAACCCTTGTCACTTAGGGGGATGAAAAATAGCTAGTAGCCGATTCTCATACCTACAGAATATGCATATAAAATTTGGTTAAAATCAGTAAAGCCGTTTCGGAGGAGTAAGGAAACAAACACTGTGACACGAGAATTTTATATATAAGATGATATATAACCAGATAGTATAATAGAAGTAAATAAGCATATATTGAGCAGGGCAGAGCCTTTATTCGAATTGAAATGAAATTATTTACTAAGATATGTCGCAGCAACTTAATCAGCCGTTCAATGAACAGCCTAGCCTGTTTACTAAACAGCGCCGTTTAACTAGCTGCTTAATGATATTCAGCCGTATCGTTAGCTACAACATTTAATGAACTGACTGGCTAATGCTTAGGCCATTTGTAGCATATGTTACAAATAAAAAAGATTAAATGTCTGACATAAGAAATTCTTTATTTAATACTGGAAAATATAACTAGGTTTGGTTAGATTAGTCTATAAAAAAATCTGTCTAGGCGCGCCAAAAGAAGTTTTCACTTCAAAAAACCCATCAAAATTGTTTTTTAAAATGAACAGGATAACCAAGTAATTAAATGTCCACGACCCAATTTATTTTCCTAGCTGTATGATCGAATGGCTGAATATCTTTCATGAAGTTAAACGGCGCGGTTTAGTAAAGAGGCTAGGCTGTTAATTGAACGGCTAATTAATCTAGTTGGCTGCGGCAGATACTTTATGAGAAGTACTTAACCTAGAAAATAATAATTAAATGTAGATCTTTGGTGATTAATATTATTCCAATAATATAAATACACTGATATATTGAAATGTGTATGGTTATATATTATACTATATGGTTATATAGCACAATATATGGTTTTAATGGTAAACTATATTGTTATATAGCATACTATATTATTGTATAGTATGCTATACAAAAATAAATGTATTTATTTATCCGTTGGTCTTTTAGCGAATAGATCCAAGTTTTCCAACTTTTTTACATCACAAATTTAAAAAAAAAATAGGTGAATAATGTCGCCTTTTCTTGTTATATATATATGATGTCGGATAGACGGTCTGTTTGTACAATTGAAACGGAGCGTAGTAGTTAATGTTATATTGTGTAAATACTTTATTAGTTATACAAATTTCATTAATATGGTTACGAACAATAAAACCTATAGAATGTAAGATGGAGTCGAAAAAATGGCTGTCATAGGGACTGCCAATAGAAGTGAAAACTTATAACTCGGAATGTTTGCATTAAACAGCACGAATATTGCATAATACGTCATTGGTATATCTATAGTTTTTGACGTGATAACGTCTTATAATTCGATGAAGCCGGCTGCACGCCCGCAAAACATGACGTCATGTGCCGTTACCGCCGTTACCTCGCCGCATGACGTCATCAGTACCATTCCATCAGTATTTTCTTAAGACGTTGTCACGTTCAACTATCGTCAGTAAATCGACTTTACAGACAACCATTTTTTTATAGTATTGAGTTACGGGACGAGCAGGACATGTGCCTGATGGTAAGCAACATGCCTGCCACATAACAGCACAGTGACACGCAGTTAATGAAGAGACCATCGGGCATATGTCTTGATCGTCATATTTTTTTTTGTGGAACCATGTATTTATATACAGGGCTACTGGTAATCAGCATGCATCCATTTAAAGGCATGTTCTGTATATTTAAACAAAGAACTCTTGTTCCACAACTTTTGTCAAAATTCAATATACAAATAGCGAATATTTTGAAGTGAAAACTTCTTTAGGCGCGCCTAGGCACATTTTTCGTGGGGTGTAAATTGAATTCTACCGTGACGCTCGGGTATCATAAGAAATCTTCGGGTAAACTCGGGACCTTGGCGATTGGACATCTAGAAATGCGTCAGCCAATGGGAAATACTGAAAAGGCGTGGCCTCGCCATCATGGCATGGCCATCTAGAAATGCGTGAGTCAATGGGAAATGCTGACGCATTGCTAGATGGCCATGCTATGATGGCGAGGCCACGCCCTCCGGTTACACCCGTGTAGCTTCCAAGTAATTTCAAATTCTGAGTTATAAGTTTACACTTCTATCGGCAGTTCCTATGACTGCCAATTTTTTTTTTTTTTTTTTAGTTTTTGTTGTCCTCTCTAGCAGGGCTTAGCAATATTCGCGTCGGCGCTTCATGTATCGAGCGCTAAAGAGGGCTTTTTAGACAGGGCAAAGATACGCTTTTTATTTTGCATTGGAAAAATAAACGATTTTTTATTTTATTTTAGTACAAAGAAACTTTGACACATTTAATGTACTTAAAAGGATGCAGACTGATTCATTACCAATAAACCTGTATATACTATTCTATAGGTGTTATTGTTCGTAACATTGTAATTTGAGAATACGGTTAAGGTAGGAACGGGTAGTGTTACTGTGGTTTTTTTTTCATTATATTTTTTTAGTGTAAAAAATTAATTGTGTTAAATTTATGTTTTAATGAAATATAGATGAAATGGTCGGAAATTGAAAACGCTATGTATTGATATATTATTTTAAATACAGCATGTTCGTTTTAGGTCAAAATAAGATTATTTTTTCTTGCATTACCTACCGTTTTACCGCTTAGTACTACCTGGTAGAACTAGGAGCAATTTCAATGGTCCTACCAGTAAGTACCGACTATAAGCAATATTTAGTTAAATTTACATGAACGGTAGTACTAAGTAATGGGTCTGTATTCTCCTTGACCAGTAGCTGAAACACATATTCCAATATAATTTGAATCCGAGTCTCTAAAAGCAAGTCTACCGAAATAAATGGAGCTCTCAGGTTCTTTGCAATTATATGGTAATGGTGTTTCAAGTTATATTGGTGATTTGGTTATCACAGAAAATTAGTTCTTAGGTCTTAAATTTTTTGATAATTGTGTAATGATGGCACTCCACTTGGCGTAGCGTATTTGTGTATTTGGTGTATTTGTCGAAGTACAGACAAATGTTCGAGAATTATTTGTTTTCATAGTATACGTAGAATAATAATAAGTAATGAAGGAAATTTTACACACAACACCATCTATCCCAAAACTTGTACTATAGGCGCAAGAAAACTGATATAATACTTGTATAATAGTAAATACATACTTATTATATGGACATAGAAACGTGCAGACACAGAACAAATATGTCTGTAGTGTATTAATCTCTGTAAATCAAAGTGAGAATAAATCAAACAAAAGTGCCAATATTTGTGTGATGAACTTGTTCTGAGCCTGGTTGTGTCTATGTAATGAGTATCTATGTATTTATATTTGTATAAGTTGGATCAGCTATCTGGCTTCCATAGTACAAGCTTTGCTAGATCGTGTCGTGTGTGAAATATCCACCAATATTTATTAATTTTATTTGTGTCCGAAACCTTAAATAATTCGAAGTTTTTTTTATTGGTTCCGTCGTTCAAATTGTTTATCCGATATAATTTCACATCAGAAAATTGGACCTTGTGATGACATCACATAAAATCACAAATACGCTACACCACATGTAGTGCCGCCATGAAAATATCTCGATATGTTCTTGCCTTGTATAGAAATTAGTGAACAAAAATAGGTTTTTTTTAACATCTCTTGGAACTGTTATTAACTGGGATCAGTCTTGACTGTTATATCGTAAAAACCTTAACCTAGTTTGATGTGAATTTAGTCAATTTCATTCTTATTCGTTAAGTCGATAAGATTGAAAATCTCTTCAACATCTGTATCCGGGTCATGGCATGAGTTTGGCTCATGGCATGAGTTTGGCTCGAAAAACCCGATTGCTATAAAATAAGCATGAAAAAATGCACCCATCTAATACCGTCTAATGTGGACATCTCGCTACATTAATATGCCGGTAACGCCAAACCACAAGATTTTCAGAAAGTGGTAAACGCGGCTAAACACGTTTTCACTTTAAAAATCGCGAAATTTTTAACCTTAACGACATGAGGAGTTAATTCAATTCACATTTAACTAGAATTAATATATTTGACGGTAAAACGACAGACAAATAGAGAATGGACTGATCGTTCTATCCATGTGTAAATGTGTGTTCGTCAAACATGGCTAAGAAAATCCACGATTAAATCCCCTTTCAAACAAAAAAGGACGTAATCAAAATTGGTTCATCCATTCGGGAGCTACGGTGCCACACACATACAGTATCTCTCTCTCACACACACACATACACCCTTTCTCACACAAACATACACTCTTACACACACACACACACACCCTCTCTCACACACACATACACTCTCTCTCACACACACACACACGTACAGACACGTCCAATTTATAACACCCTTGCGTTTTTCGTCGGGGATTAAAAAACCCATTATCGCCATCTAGAACGTAGCTTGAAACTATTTTTGTATTTTTTTCTAAATATCAGCTGAAATTAGTTTCTTAAAAAAATTATTTACTTAATAAAACAAATCTTAGGTACGTACAATCGCACATAAAAAAAATACAACTGTACTAAGAAACTTCTTCTATTTTTAGTTGTCGGTTAAAAATTACTTATTTTTGGTCTCAGTCCAGTTTAGCTAAGGTTATGGTCACGTTACTGGTATTGGTAAATAAGGATTTTTCTAAGTAAATAATTGGTGTTATGTATTAAGTACTATTTTTAAAATAATATTGTTGATTTTGTAAAAAGATTACCAAATAAAAATTTGATTTTTATTATTTAATTTGTTTTATTTTTACTATTATTTTTGTTTATAGCACAATGACAAGACGAGCAGAACATGTGCGTGATAGTAAGTAACATGCCCATAACAGCACAGTGACACGTCACATTGGAACTTGAAGAGTCCAAATCATTACCTAGCACCGCACTGCGCTCGTCAGAGATACAAGGTGTTTTATTTCTTATCCCAGTAATTTCTCTGGAAACATTGGCCTTCACACCGGAACATAGTAATGATTGCCCACTACTGCTTGGCGGCAGAATATCTGCCAAACTTTCCCAGGCGGACTCTGCAAAGGGCTCTTTGCCTTACCACTACTATAATAAAAACCAAAAATAACAAAAAGTAGGTCCGACATTTTCGTGACGGACCCACCATACCACTAGCCCTACCCCTGGTGGTAGGGTGGGTCCGAAACCATACCACCATCATACCATCAAGTAATAGTATTGTGACACATTTTTAAAACAAAAGTTTTGTTTAGAATTATGATTATTTACAGCAAAGAAACTAAAAGAACAAACTGTAAAAATGTTCCTACGCAATTCGTCTAATTCATGACCAATGGTAATTTGTTTGTTGACTAACTGCATTTGTACGCCCATTATAAAATCGTCTTTAATAATTTGGTTTATTCGCCGTTTTTTAGGTATCTTTGTTTTATGAATCTTACTTATGTAATACATTCAGCAGTTTCTTGTTCAGTAATTTATTTATCTTTGAATGAAATGATTCTAATATGTTGGTTGTGCTAAATACTACAGGGGGAATGTATTTTCAACCAAAAAGTTTCGATGTAGTTTATAAACTTTTCCATTTGTTTCAAACTGTGACATTCCGATTTTATATAATGAAATCCTGGTAACACCTCATCAAGAGGTAGTAGTGGTACGGTGGTAGTGAGAGCTACTATTCTCCTTTCAGTTTTATTTTGCGTATTCTTCAGGGACTTCGCCTTTTTAGGGTTCCGTAAAACGTAAAAACGGAACCCTTAAAGATTCGTCATGTCTGTTTGCCTGTCCGTCTGTCCGTCCGTATGTCACAGCCACTTTTTTCCAAAACCATAAGGACTATACTGTTGAAACTTGGGAAGTAGATGTATTCTGTGAACCGCATTCAGATGATTTTTATACAAAAATATTAAAAGAAAACAATAAATTTTGGGGGTGCCCCTTATTTAGAACTGAAACTCAATTTTTTTTTCATCAAATCCATACGTATGTGGGGGTCTTTATGGATAGGTCTTCAAAAATGATGTTGAGGTTTCTAATATAATTTTTTTTCTATACTGAATATTTTGCGCGAGAGATACTTCCAAAGTGGTAAAATGTGTGCAACTTCTAAAATGACAAAATTAAAAGAAATATATGATGTAAGTACATTACCATGCAAACTTCCACCGAAAATTGGTTAAAATTTGATCCGGTAAGTAGTTTCTTTTTAGTACGTCATAAATACACTATAATTAAAACTTCGATCAAAGTTACAACGAACTACAAGAACTTAACGATGCAGCGGACGAACTGGCGCGGAGGGCATCAGCGGAACAGGTACAAGGTCCTGAACCGATTGTCCCACTCCCATTGTCACAGATTCGGAAATGGCTGCGTGAGAAATCACTGAAAGAACATAATAACAACTGGACCAACAGGACAGACTGCAGTCAGTCTAGGGCGGCACTGGGGGGCCGTAATGCACGGTACACCCGGCAGCTGCTGAGCCTGAATCGACAACAGTTGCGTCTGGTCACAGGCGCACTGACTGGTCACGGTTTGTACAATAAACACCTATTCACACTAGGTATTACCGACAGTCCTCTTTGCAGAGCTTGCCTCGAGGCTGAAGAAACGGCCGCTCACGTACTGATGGAGTGCACGGGAGTGGCGGTACATCGGGCGAAGTTTCTGGGCACACCGGGGACGCTCCGCGAAGCATGCGGCAACGTGAAGACGCTGCTGGGCTTCCTGCTGGAGCTGGGTTGGCAGGAGTGAAGCCTACTTCCCACACACGCAAAATAGGCGCATCGAGACGTCGAGTTGCGGAAAACAGCCCGCCTACGAATACGAATACTACAAGAACTTATCTATTTTGTTACTTGCTGCTACGGAAGCCTTCATGTGCGAGTCCGACTCGCACTTTAGCGCTTTATTCCAAATATTGCGCTTCTAAAGTCACACGCGTTAGGGAACACTTAAAATTGCGTTCATTGCCAACATCGGCCCATTTAATGTAAGTCAGTATAATAAATATAATGCAAGGAATATTGAACTTGAATAATTGTATAAGACTTACATTTTTGCAACAAATTGATAATTATTATTATCGGAAAATCGTTGCGGAAAAAATAACCATCTTAGATAAATCACAATATGAGTACTTTGTCACATCATTATGGTGGTATGGTTTCGGACCCACCCTACCACCAGGGGTAGGGCTAGTGGTATGGTGGGTCCGTCATGGACATTTTGTGGTGGCGGCCATCTTGTATTTGAAATGTCTCATAGTGTATAGGTATAAGTATTCTACTAGTCAAGCCCTTTCATTTGATACCCATATTGAGGGAGGTTGTGAACAAATATTTTTCATCCCACCAGCTCGGAAAGAGTACTTTTTCATCCCACCAGCTCGGAAAGAGTACTTTTGCTCCTCGATATCAGGGCGCAAAAGTCGTTTTTACCCTCTAGAGGTTAAAGTAAATTTGAATTTAGAACATCGGGTGTACTGAGGTTTTGAATTCAAAACATAATTTAACCTATTTATTTCTACCTCCTTGGTGCCGAATTCATCATACATTTATTTTTAATTTGTTAAAAACTCGTACTCGGAACCTCTTTGGTGTACTTTTTTTTAAATGCTTTGCGCGCAATTTTCTTTTCACGTATGGAGGATAGAGGTAAAGAATGTTATTTCAAATGGCAAAACATTTTGAAATGCTATGAATGAATCAATTGTATTCGAATTGAAGTATGCCGAGTTGCCGAGTTAAATAATTAAATATTATTGACTACTAAAATAGTAACTAATAGATAATTTCAACTACTTGTACAGTACAAAATAATGTAGTAAATTTAACATCAAATAAATAATTACTATTTTGTAGGTACAATATATTTTGAAGTCAAAACTTCTTTTGACGCGCCAAAGACAGATTTTTCGTGGGCTGTCAATTTAATTCTAGCGTCACGCTCGGGAATGATAAGAAATCTTCGGGTAAACTCGTGACCATAGCCAATGGCCATCTAAAAATGCCTCAGCCTATCTCATTGGCCATTTAAAAATGTGTCAGCATTTCTAGATGGCCATGCTCATAGCCACGCCCTCTGGTTTCACACGCGTAGTTTCCAAAGTAAAAATCAAATTCTGAGTTATAAGTTACCACTTCTATCGGCAGTGCCTATGACTGCCAATATTTTTCTTTCATGAATTCTGAATAGTACGTTTATTAATTTCCTTTAAAATGTACCTTGATGCAAATTTAGCGCTACTATAATTTAATGCATTTGGGCGGACACTTTTTCATGTACACATGAAACTCCTTACCTCAATCGGTCAACTCTCCATATTATCACGTCATATTGTTATTGTTAAAACCATGGCTAAATAAACTTAAGTTTAAAACTTATAAAATTGAATACAAGTGAAAAACCGAAATACCATAATAATAAGTGATTCTAGCGACCAAGAAGTTTATTTAACGCCAACAGAATCGACTGAAACTGACAATGCGCAAAGCGTTTAGTAATTTCCTCGCTAGGGGGGGATGAAAAATTACGTGTTACACTCGAGTGCAAAGATTTTTCACCTTGTGCCCTTTTGATTCCCTTGCTACGCTCAGGATTCTAATTTTTGAATCCCTCGCTACGCTCGTGATTCAACTTTAGAATCCTTCGCTTGCTCGGTCATCAAAATTGAGCACGCGGTTAAAAAGCCACTTTGCACTCTTGTATAACAAATAACTATTGCTCCTCGATATCAGGGCGCAAAAGTCGTTTTTACCCTCTAGAGGGTAAAGTAAATTTGAATTTAGAACATCGTGTGTACTGAGGTTTTGAATTTAAAACATAATTTAACCTATTTATTTCTACCTCCTTAGTGCCGAATTCATCATTCATTTATTTTTAATTTGTTAAAAACTCATTCTCGGAACCTCCTTGGTGTACTTTTTTTTAATGCTTTGCGCGCAATTTTCTTTTCACGTATGGAGGATAGAGGTAAAGAATGTTATTTCAAAATGGCAGAACATTTTAAAATGCTATGAATGAATCAATTGAAATCTAATTGAAGTAAGTATGCCGAGTTGCCGAAGTAATCATTAAATATTATTGACTACTAAAATAGAAAGTAATAGATAATTTCAACTACTTGTGCAGTACAAAATAATGTAGTAGGTAAATATAACATCAAATAAATAATTACTATTTTCAGAAAACATGTACTTAGGTACAATATATTTTGAAGTCAAAACTTCTTTTGGCGGGCCAAGGACAGATTTTTCGTGGGATGTCAATTGAATTCTAGCGTCACGCTCAGGAATGATAAGAAATCTTCGGGTAAACTCGGGACCATAGCCATTGGCCATCTAGAAATGCCTCAGCCTTTCCCATTGGCCATTTAAAAATGCGTCAGAATTTCTAGATGGCCAAGCTCATAGCCACGCCCTCCGGTTTCACACGCGTAGTTTCCAACGTAAGCAATCAAACTCTGAGTTATAAGTTACCACTTCTATCGGCAGTGCCTATGACTGTCAATTTTTTTTTCATGAATTCTGTATAGTACGTTTTTTTATTTCCTTGAAAATGATGCAAATTTAGCACTACTATAATTTAATGCATTTGGGCGGACACTTTTCATGTACACATATGAAACTCCTTACCTCAATCGGTCAACTCTCCGTATTTTCACGTCGTATTGTTATTGTTTAAACCATGGCTAAATAAAGTGAAAGTTTAAAACTTAGGTTAAAAACAGTAAAATTGAATACAAGTGAAAAACCGAAATACCATAATAATAAGTGATTTTAGCGACCAAGAAGTTTATTTGACGCCAACAGATTTGACTGAAACTGAAAATGCACAAAGCGTTTAGTCATTTCCTCGCTAAGGTAAGGGATGAAAAATTACGTGTTACACTCGAGTGCAAAGATTTTTCACCTTGTGCCCTTTTGATTCCCTTGCTACGCTCAGGATTCTAATTTTTGAATCCCTCGCTACGCTCGTGATTCAACTTTAGAATCCTTCGCTTGCTCGGTCATCAAAATTGAGCACGCGGTTAAAAAGCCACTTTGCACTCTTGTACAACAAATAACTATTGTCCGCCATTTTGTGGAGGCGGCCTTCTTGAATCGATAATAAGCAAATATAGCAACCACGAAGAACAAACCTTCAAATTAAAAAAACCGCATCAGTCCATCCGTTTGAGCTCTACGGGTGCCACTGAGAGACATCGACGTCAAACTTATAACACACCCCCTCGTTTTGGTCAGGAGTTAAAAAGAGCCGTGGTGAATAGTAGTTGGAACGTGCGATTCATAATCGAGGGTCGCAAGTTTGACTCCTCTCTGCACTTCTGAGTTTTTCTCTGAACGAAATGAAACCAAGCGCGGTCCGAAGGGGGGGGGGTATCAGGGGACATGAAAAATCGTATAAGTTACATTAAAATGGGCCGCTACTAGTAGTCTTTTTTACTCAATTTATTCTATTTCTACTCGTGACCCCCCCCCCCCCCAAATCGGAGGTTCTGTTGGTGACCCCTCCAAAATTCGACGCTGCGACCGCGCCTGGAGGAAACCCCAAGAATCTTTTGAATCTTAGATTTTTAGTTATTTAATTCCACTTTCTAATAGAAAAGACGGTAAAAACAGATCTATACCCTGTTGATCGGCGATTATACAAATTTCGCCTTCGATACGACTTGTCAGAATCAGATTCATTTATTGCAAATACTGTGTACAAAGGTGATGTTACAAATAAGGAATATGGAAACAACAGTTCTTCCCTTTGTAAAAATAAGGCCTGATTAGCATGAGGTTACGAAATAATCAGAATGATTTACACAAATCATACATTTTATCAATCAACTACCTGATCCGTGCGCGCGTTGATACGCCATCTATCGAAAATTGGTCGTACCAATTCAAATTTTGAACAAATTCGATTATCTGAGTAGACTACAGGCCCATGAACAAAATTTACGTAGTAAATGAACCACCAGGAGACCTATGTAGGATGATAGAAGGGTATAAAGTAATAAGACTTAGCACTATGCCGTCACTTGTAAGCTGTCCAACTGGGTACAGTCGAAGAGGGGGGGTTGCACCCTCGATCATTTCTCCTTGTCGCAAGAATAATAGATTAGAAGAGGTATTGAAACTACAAAAATCATAAATTTTAAATTTTGTAATTATTAGGCGTTCGTTAAAAATTCGTGATTTTCCGACGATTTACAGATAAAATTTCGGCATTTAATTATGTACGGCATTAGTTCCAATACCTCTTCTTATTCATTATTTCGCAATGCCGTACAAAAATCATGCGACAAAGAGAAATGATCGAGGTTTGCAACCCCCCCTCTTCGACTGTACTCAGTTGGACAGCTTACAAGTGACGGCATAGTGCTCAAGCTTATTACTTTAACTTTATACCCTTCTATCCTACATAGGTCTCCTGGTGGTTCATTAACTAGGTAAATTTTGTTTACGGGTCTGTAATCTAATTGTGATAGTTCACAACTTCATACAAGCTTTGCTTAGTTTAGGGTCAGATGGTGTTGTGTGTGAATTGTCCACCAATATTTATTTATTATTTATTTAACTCTCCAGCGGGGGCGCAGGACGAGGTAAAATACCGCGCTTGTGATCAGCGAACATCCGTGTGACGTGCACTACTTTCCACGAATAACCGGACAAAACGAGATAGAGTTATACAAACTTCAAAGGACAGAGCAGGATGCAAAGAAAGACATCAATGGGTTGCCATTGTGCTGAACTGAGTAATAAAATTGTGCTACACAGCTTTGACAGTACCTAAAGGCCATTTTTAAACAACTAAAAAAAAAAAGGAGGTTGTACTTGTGATATACAGATATGTGGGTATTTATAAATTGTTATGCTTACCTACTTATGGTACAAATAAATCAGTCTCGAGCCAACTGCAATGGTGCTTTATTCACTTACTTACAGTGGCGCAGTTTATTAGGTTTTGTGTTGAAATTATTAGTGATGCCGTTCGGAAAGTTAAACGAGTTCGATATCTACGGTCGCGGGAACTGGGGCGCGTATGTGCGGCTCGTGGAACAGTTCATTCTGCTAAATGAGATCAATAAAGAACTACGAGTCGCCACGTTGGTGACGCATGTCGGGCCGGCCACGTACGACCTGATGTGCGACCTCTGCTCGCCTAACCACCCGGAGGACAAACGGTTCGAGGAGCTGGTGGAGTTGGTTCGGGAGCACCTCGAACCAAAGCGATCGGAAATAGCCGAACGTCACCTATTTCGACAACGGCGGCAGGCGGATAATGAAAATGTCGGCACGTTCCTACAAGCCCTCAAACACCTCGCGACACACTGCAACTTTGCAGCAACGCTGCAGGAGAACTTGAGGGATCAGTTCGTGTCGGGCTTACGCAGCGAGGAGATGCGGTCACGCCTGTTCGCCGAACCTACGCTAGATTACAAAAAAGCAGTGGAGCTGGCGCTAGCGCTGGAGGCGGCCGAGCGGCACGCGGAGACCGCGGCCGCGGGCGGCGCCGGCCGCGGGGCGCCGGGCTCGGCGGGCTCCCCGGGACTCGGGCAGAGCGGAGACGGCTTGCATCAGGTGACGGCGGCGGCGGCCGAGGCCGCGGGCCGCGCCCTGCGGCGCGCTCCGGCTTGCTGGCGCTGTGGAAAGGGTAACCACGCGCCACACAGGTGTCGGTTTAAGTTTTATTCGTGTAATAAGTGCGGTGAAAAGGGACATTTGGCCCTCAAGTGTTCAAAAACGTGTAAAACCCCAAACCTTAGAGCGTCGAAAGTACAAAACTTTATCGAGCAAAGCGGCAGCGAAAGCGATGGTAGCGATGGACTATTTCATTTTTCGATGACAGCGGCAAACCGAAAAGACGATCCTTATTACTTAGAACTTAGGGTTGAAAATAGAAATGTTTTATTTGAGGTAGACACCGGTAGTAAGATTTCCGCCGTGTCCAAACGGTTTTATGACGATTGTTTGTCCCACCTACCTATAATCAAAGATAATGCAAGGTTTCGATCGTACTCTGGCGGTGAAATTGTGCCTCTCGGTCGCGTGGACGTGATGGTGGCGCGGGAGAACGAGACAACAACTTTACCGCTGTTTGTAATCGCAAACGGCGCTAAACCATTAATGGGACGCCTATGGATACGTAAATTAAATTTGAAATCAATAAATCTTCTTAACATTAACGACAAGTGCGACTCTGTAGTTGCAAAATTACAGTCGGAATTTCCTGAGGTATTCAAAGATGGGCTGGGAACATTTAAATCGGAAATAAAACTGTACCTCAAAGACACAGAGCCAGTATTTTGTAAAGCTCGCCCTATACCCTTAGCGATGCGAATACCGGTAGAACGCGAAATAAAGCGTTTAGAATCAGAGTCGGTAATTGTCAAGGTAGAACGGTCAGACTACGGTACACCGATAGTAGCGGTCATTAAGCGGGACGGTTCGATTCGTATATGTGGCGATTATAAGATAACAGTGAATCCTAAACTTAAGGACGTACACTACCCGTTGCCGCGCATCGAACAGTTATTTGCATCGCTAAGTGGGGGGGAGCAATACACGAAAATTGATTTGAAAAATGCATACCTACAATTATTGTTACACGAAGAGTCTCAACCCCTCACGGCCATAACCACGCATCTCGGCGTATTTATGTATCGTAGGGCACCTTTTGGTCTAAAGTGTTTACCGGAAATTTTTCAGAAATTAATCGAGGAGACTCTTTGCGGTATAGATAATGTGGTATGTTTCATAGATGATATATGCGTTACGGGACCTAGTAAATCGATCCATATGAAAAACTTAAGGGCTGTTCTATCTAAACTGCAAGAGGCTGGTTTGCGTGTAAAAATGGACAAATGCGATTTTTTCAAAAACGAAGTTTGCTATTTAGGTTATAAAATTAATCGACACGGTTTACATACCGACGAGAATAAAGTGGCAGCAATCGCGGGTTTACCCGCGCCTGAAAACGTATCACAACTGCGGGCCGCACTCGGGTTAGTGAACTACTACGCGAGATTTTTGAAAAATATTAGTACAACACTGCAGCCACTTTATGCTCTGTTGGCCAAGGGAGCGCGGTGGCAGTGGACGGAGGCGTGTCAAAAAGCGTTCGATGACATCAAAGAACAATTGGTGCGGGGGCCAGCCCTAGCTCACTATGACCCACGGCTACCTTTAATTTTGGCCGTAGACAGCTCTCAATACGGTTTAGGGGCTGTGTTGTCCCACGCGTACCCCGACGGCACCGAGCGCATGGTGTGCTGCGCCTCGCGCACGCTCAACGCAGCCGAGCAGAAGTACAGTCAGATCGATAAGGAAGCGTTGGCCATCGTATACGGAGTCACGAGACATCATCAATACGTATTCGGTCGCAAATTTATGCTGCGTAGTGACCACAAGCCGCTCACGTACATCTTCGGACCCAAACACGGAATTCCTCAGACGGCAGCCAGCCGCCTTCAGAGATACGCGGTACGACTCGCCGCTTACGACTTCGAAATATCATTTATACCGACGGATAAAAACTGTAATGCCGATGGACTATCGCGCCTGCCTCTAGCCACGAGCAACGGTAAGTGTAAAGAAGGCGAAGAGGAGGCGGCGTACATACACTACGTAGAGGAGACGTTCCCTCTGAGTCACAGGGACGTCGCAAAAGAAACTTTAAAGGACGCCACGCTGAGTAAAATATATGGGTACATCATCAGCGGGTGGCCGACGGACACGGAGGTAGAAAACGAAAAGCCATTCTTTACCCGAAAGGAGATGTTACAGGTCGACCACGGTTGTGTAGTGTGGGGTTTATAGGATTGTTATTCCGAGGAGTTTGCGCAAACGCATTCTTGAAGACATTCACGAAGGTCACGTGGGCGTGGTGCGCATGAAACAGATCGCCAGAAATTACGTCTGGTGGCCCACGGTGGAGGACGACATCCTGGAGCGCTCGCGCACGTGCAGCGCCTGCCGCCGCCCGCGCCCTACGCCTGGCCGCAGGAGCCGTGGGCCCGCCTGCACGCAGACTTCCTTCATTACAACGGCAAATATTTTATGGTAGTCGTAGATGCGCACACGAAGTGGATCGAGGTGACCGCGATGACTTCAGGAACGTCGGCGGAGCTGGTGATCGGGGAATTTCGAGAAATGTTTGCTAGATTTGGAGTACCTAAACAACTGGTGACCGATGGAGGGCCACCGTTTACATCCACGAGGCTAGAAGAGTGCCTCGCGAAGCATTGTATTCTGCATATTGTGACGGCGCCCTACCACCCGGCCAGCAACGGTGCAGCCGAGAACGCCGTCAAAACGATCAAAAAAGTAATGAAGAAAGCTACGGCCGACGGGGAACAGATATCTACCGCCCTCACAAAATTTTTATTGCAGTATCGAAACAGTGCGCATAGCAGCACGCAGAAGGAACCGGCGGTCGCTATGTTCGGGCGTCGCCTGCGCACCCGGCTCGACCGGCTGCGCGCGCCGAGCGCGGCGCAGTGCGCGGCCGCGGCGCAGCGCGCGCAAATCGCGAACGCGGGAGGCACGCCGCGGAGCTTCGATGTGGGAGATGCCGTGCTGGTGAGAAATTTTTCCAAGAACGAGCCGAAATGGGGTGAAGGAACGGTGACTGAACGTACGGGTTCGGTCACGTACAAAGTGGCCACCGAGAAAATGAAGACGAACACCAGGCACGCCGATCAGATGATGCTAAACAGATCCAAACGGTATTCGTGGGCGCCGGGACCCGCGGCCGCTGATCGCCCGACTGACGTCTCATCGTCGGAAAATCCACGATCACCGAGCTCAGCGACCCACGCTCACGAAAGGACGCAAACTCTGGCCGTGTCGAGCTCGCCGCCGTCGCCGGCCCGCGCCACCCAGCCAGCACCCGACCCGCCGCGCGGCGCGCCTGAGCCGGCGCTGCCGATGCTGCCGCGCGATAATAATGAAAGCGCTCGTACGCCTAAACGCCCGACACTCCGTCCGCGCACAGCGGTTCCCGACTATAAACAGTATTTCTGATTTCTTGTGAAATGAACTAATAAGTACTTACCTAGTACTCAAATAGTCTAAAAACCAGCCTCTTTCATTTATAAGAGTAATTTAGTTATATTGTGTGATGAATTCAAATGTTTGCACTGTGTCTGGGTGTTTCTATGTATTATAAGTATGTATTTAAAATTATATAAGTATTATATCAGCTATCTGGCCGCCTTAGTACAAGCTTTGCTTAGTTTGGGGTCAGGTGGTGTTGTGTGTGATGTCCACCAATATTTATTATTATTATTATTATTAGTTATAGATACTATGTATTTGTGTGCACTTTGCTTTCATCTATTTTTTTTTAAAGTCATCTCACATAACTACCATCACGCGCAGAAAAGTGCATAGCTACTTAGGTATTAAGTAAATTCTATGTTTCAGATAAGTTAAATGTATAAATAAATGTATCACGTAAAATTGTCCAACAATTACTATGTTGGTCATCCATAAAATAAATATGCGCCTTTACAACCACAAAGTATACAATCTATACATTTACCTGCTAACATAATGTCTTGCATTGCTAAGGTTAACGATAAGGATGTAAACAACAACAGATAGTTCAAGTATCACAGTAAAACAGGAGTGACCTTTGCATAGTGCCTACCGTTAGAGATAAGGACGTACCCAAGGAATGATTCGTACACAAATATTAAATCCCATATGTTTGTAATTCTCAAGACTTTGTATGTCATCAAATATGTTTTGCATTTTTTTTTGTTTTTGTTTTTTAGGGTTCCGTAAAACGTAAAAACGGAACCCTTATAGATTCGTCATGTCTGTCTGTCTGTCTGTCTGTCTGTCTGTCTGTCTGTCCGTATGTCACAGCCACTTTTTGCCGAAACTATGAGAACTACACAGTTGAAACTTGGTAAGTAGATGTATTCTGTAAACCGCATTAAGATTTCAACAGCAAAATTAAAAAAAAAGAAATATTAGGGTTGCCCCCCATACTGAGAACCGAAACTCAATATTTTTATTTTTCATCAAACCTACACGTGTGGGGTGTCTATCGATAGGTCTTCAAAAATGATGTTGAGGTTTCTAAAATCATTTTCGTCTACACTGAATAATTTGCGCGAGAGACACACCCAAAGTCGTAAAATGTGTGTCCCCCCCCCCCCCTCTAACTTCTAAAGTAGGAGATTGAAAAATCTAAAAAAAATATATGATGTATATTACCATGTAAACTACCAACGAAAATTAGTTTGAACTCGATCTGATGAGTAGTTTTTTTTTAGTACGTCATAAATACACTATTATTGAAACTTCGATCAAAGTTACAACGAACTACAAGAACTATGTGTACTATGTATATAATGTTACTTGCTGCAACGGAACCCTTCATGGGCGAGTCCAACTCGCACTTGACCACTTTATTATTTTTTCTCAACTTTAGAATTTTGTTATTTATTGTTTTGTTTGATTTTATTTGCTACTTAGATATAAGGGGGGAAGTGTGATATACAGATATGTGGGTATTTATAAATTGTTATGCTTACCTACTTATGGTACAAATAAATCAGTCTCGAGCCAACTGCAATGGTGTTTTATTCACTTACTTACAGTACTTATGTTTTTAGGGTTCCGTACCCAAAGGGTAATAAAAATGGTTGTCTGTAAAGTCGGTTTACTGACGATAGTTGAACGTAACAACGTCTTAAGAAAATACTGATGGAATGGTAGCATTTTTCAAAAGAAAATTTTCGCGGTTGAAATTTCGTTTCCTTTTAATGCGGTCATAGTATTTGTGTTAAGCGCCATCTAGGTAAAACATTCTGAAGCTTTTTGAAAAGCTGTTCAAAGCGCCATCTCTGGGTACATCATTGTACTAGCACAAGTTCTTAACTTCATATCGTCGCTTTTCTAAAACATGGACAGACTCCTTGAACGTAATACACATTTCACTCACTAGATGATGCGAAAAGTAATAAAAATACTGATGGAATGGTACTGACTGAGGTAACGGCGGTAACGGCACATGACGTCATGTTTTGCGGGCGTGCAGCTGGCTTCATCGAATTATAAGACGTTATCACGTCAAAAACGGTACCCTATTACTGAGACTTGGTTGTCCGTCCGTTCGTCCGTCTGTCACCAGGCTGTACCTACCTATCTCAAGAACGGTGATAGCTAGACAGTTGAAATTTTCACAAATAAATGATGTATTTCTCGGGGTCCGACCGTAACAGTCATCGTGTTAACACAACAATAGTACTTTGCTTAAAAATATTTTTCAACAAAGTAGCCAAGTGCGAGTTGGACTCGCCCATGAAGGGTTCCGTTCCAGCAAGTAACATAATATACATAGTACACATAGTTCTTGTAGTTCGTTGTAACTTTGATCGAAGTTTTAATAATAGTGTATTTATGACGTACTAAAAAAAAACTACTTATCAGATCGAGTTCAAACTAATTTTCGTTGGTAGTTTACATGGTAATGTACATCATATATTTTTTTTAGTTTTTTCATTCTCTTACTTTAGAAGTTAGAGGGGGGGGACACACATTTCACCACTTTGGAAGCGTCTCTCGTGCAAGTTATTCAGTGTAGACAAAAATTATATTAGAAACCTCAACATCATTTTTTAAGACCTATCGATAGACATCCCACACGTGTAGGTTTGATGAAAAAAAAATTTTTGAGCTTCAGTTCTCAGTATGGGGGGCACCCCTAATTTTTGATTTTTTTAAAAACTTTTGTAAAAATCTTAATGCGGTTTACAGAATACATCTACTTACCAAGTTTCAACAGTGTAGTTCTCATAGTTTCGGCAAAAAGTGGCTGTGACATACGGACGGACAGACAGACAGACAGACAGACAGACAGACAGACAGACAGACATGACGAATCTATAAGGGTTCCGTTTTTACGTTTTACGGAACCCTAAAAAGTGGTAAATAGTTACGATTCGTGCTTGAAATTTATATCTGAAAAAACTACAAGAAGTGTCCCATTGATTAACAGTTATAACACTGAAATCGGAATATAAACACCGGAGATATAAGCAAGTATATTTCAAATTATTTAACCGCCGCCTTATTTCGTTCACCGACCGATAGCCAGCCGCAGCGGCCGCTGCGCGTGAATCACCTCGCTCGCTGTGCGCTCGCTGTGCGCTCGCTGTGCGGTAGCGCAGCACTTGCGGTTCGCAGTGTAGTATCGCAGCAACTCGATATATTATTTTTTTTTTTTTTTTTGGTGCACACTTTTGAAAATTTAAATTGGTACATACCATGTCATTAAAACGTACCCCACCGAGCACCTCTGGAACTGCGCAGCCTGTGAAAACTCCAATTAATTTCGTACAACGGGATATTGGATCCATGTTGTCGTCACAAAGCAGTGGTGATAGATCTACTAAACGGAAATTTGACGGGCAGATGATAGTGCCGTTAATTCTGTTGTGTCTGAGATACGCATACAGTTTACAAAATTTGCTGAGGCCCAAGATAAAAAATTTCAAAACCTTAAATCGGCGGTGGATTCACTAACCCTGGAGCTTACTAAAACTATGGAGGATATAAACGGTCGCACCGATGAATTTGCCTCAGAACTTTCTATTCTAAGGAGTGAACGAGATAACGATAAAAAACACATTACAATGTTGGAAGATCGGCTTGAAACATTCGAACGCAGGGCTCGCAATTCGTGCGTGGAGATGAGAAACATCCCTAAAGATATAAATACGGAAGGAAAAAGCGATCTTATCAATATTCTTAAAAAATTAGGAACAACAATCAATACAGAAATTAATATAAGTGATGGCAAAGACATATACCGAATTCCAACCAAAAAAGAAGTATGTCCTACAATTATAGTTGATTTTACCTCCATCGTTACGAAGGAAAGCATCATAAGTTCATGCAAAAAGTTCAATAAGCATAAGAGACGTGATGAAAAACTGAACAGTAGTCATCTTAAGCTTCATGGTCCTGTAAAACCCGTTTACGTATCAGAATGTCTCACCTCTAAAACGAAGCATCTTTTCCGCTTAGCACGAGATTTCGCAAATGCTCAGAAATACCAATATTGCTGGACTTCAAATGGGATTGTATATCTGCGTCAATGCGACAACAAGCCTTACATCCGAATTAATTGTAAAGAAGACCTGGAATCACTTCCAATCTCCATGTGACTAGGACTATCGTTAATCATCTTATCAGCGGCCGTACCGTGTTTGTTTTCTTATGTCTATATTGTAAAGACCGAGTTGTTCTTGTATTGTCATATGTATCCTCATTAGTACAGTAACTTTAAACATTACCGTAGGCGTTAAATCCGGTAGATCTGATTTTTTGCAGACTTGTTTATGATGTTGGCCTAATGATTGTCCCAAGTTTGTGACCTCGAGCGACGAACGCAACTTTGTCAAAAATCGAAAAAACCGCGAAAAAATCGTTTATTTTTCAAATTTTGGCGATTATAACCCTAAACGACTAGTTTTTGAAAAAACTTTCTTACAGCGTTTATAAAGTAGATTAAATTTGCTACAATATGATACTAGAATTGTCTCTGTACTCCCAATAGTTTCTGAGAATAAGTCTTTCAAAGTTTATAATTTTTTTTGTACTTCGCAATTTTTAGTAATATTTTAACTCCTACTTGACCACTTTGTGGCACAGTTACGGCGGTTTTTAACCTCCGACCAAAAAAACAGGTGTTATAAATTTGACGTCGAAGTCTGTCTGTCTATCAGACAGACACACATACAGGTCTGTCTCTATGTGTATCTGCCTGTGTGTGTATCAGTCTATGGCACCGTAAAGCTCAAACGGATGGGCCGATTTCGATGCGGTTTTTTTAATTTGAAGATACATTTTTGTGTTGATGTTTTGAGCTATTTTTGGTTAATATCGATTCAAGATGGCCGCCTCCACCAAATGGCAGACCAAATATTTCATCACAATCTACTTCAATATGGGTATTAAATGAAAGGGCTTGACTAGTAGAGTACTAAACAGTATAACAAATTTCAAATCACAAAATGGCGAACTCCATAATTTTTTTTTCACTAATGCCTTAATATGGGTGTCAAATGAAAGAGCTTGACTAGTAGACTACTATACACTATGAACAATTTATATTTACACCATATTTATACCATATCAAGGTAGTTGTGAAAAAAGAAACGTATTTCGTCATTTTGTGGCTGCGGCCATCATAGATTTGAAATTTGTCATAGTGCATAGTAGTCTACTAGTCAAGCCCTTTCATTTGATACCCATAGTAAGGCATTAGTGAAAAAAAAAATGGAGTTCGCCATTTTGTGATTTGAAATTTGTTATACTGTTTAGTACTCTACTAGTCAAGCCCTTTCATTTGATACCCATATTGACCTAAATTGTGATGAAATATTTAGTCTGCCATTTGGTGGAGGCGGCCATCTTGAATCGATATTAACCAAAAATAGCTCAAAACATTAACACAAAAATGTATCTTCAAATAAAAAACACCGCATCGAAATCGGCCCATCTGTTTGAGCTCTACGGTGCCATAGACAGATACACACACAGGCAGATACACATAGAGACAGACCTGTATGTGTGTCTGTCTGATAGACAGACAGACTTCGACGTCAAATTTATAACACCTCTTTTTTTGGTCGGGGGTTAAAAACCGCCGTAACTGTGCCACAAAGTGGTCAAGTAGAAGTTAAAATATTGCTAAAAAGTGCGAAGTAAGAAAAAAAATATAAACTTTGAAAGACTTATTCTCAGACACTATTGAGTGTACAGAGACAATTTTAGTATCATATTGTAGCAAAGGAGACGGCTCATTTCTGCCCCAAGTCGTTTCAAGTTTAGGTACTTAATTAGCCCCGGAGACCTAAACAAGTTATTTAATTAAAATAACATATAATTAAATAATTCAAACTCTACATTCAACACTAACCTGCCAAGCGGGGATTGCAAATTGGTGATTAAAAAGTACCTTATTGACTATGTTTAAGTAATTTTGTATTTAGGTACTGTAGTTCCATAAAACAAAACTAGATGGCGTTGTACGGCGTTAAAACACGCTTGCGAAGTTTTTGTGAATTTAAATAAGACTGGTAAGGTTTAGTTCGTGTTTTGTCTTCGGGTCAGTAGTCAGTACCCAATAAATAAGTACCTACTACGTTGAACACTCCTTTCATTTGTACGTATGTGTACAGACTGTTTTTCTCTTTTTTTGTTCAGGTGAAGTTTACGTACAGTATAAATTCGTTCGAAAGTCACACAACACGTGGAATTTCTTTATTTTTCCAAAGGTTTCGTAATTTTTTTAAGGTTTGGCCGAATCTCCGGTCCTTCTCTGCGTTGAGTCGACATTATTTTGAGCACAGTAAGTCGCAAAGTCTGGGGGCACGGCAGTGCCCCCGCCAAGTCGAGCGCGAAGCAAACACTGCCGTACCATCGTTTACTGGAACCATTTCGCCGCATTTTCAGGCCCCTATTTGAGAACCTCTAGATAAGACTAGAACGCTGAAATTTTAGTCATCTAGTAAGCTATAATCGCGTACTTAAAATCCAAAATTTCAAGTCTGTACGTCATTTAGTTCCGAAGTTAAGCGAAAGCAAAGTTTCGCATTTACGACACTCATTCACTCACTCATGATCATCAAAATAGAACTAGTACTTCCCATAAACTCAGAGAGCTGAAATTTGGTACAGACTTAGGGTTTAATGACCACATAAAGGGAAAACTATAAAAACTAGGAACATCGAAAATCTGGGGTACCTTGTGGTATACCTGGTTATTTGAAAACACGCCTTTACAAAAAATATTCAACTTTGTTTGCCTCTTCATTTGATGTCAAAAATCGAAGGTCTGACGTATCTGATGAAGAACCCTCAGCTTGTCCCAGCTGTATAAGAGATATAGTAATGCCCCTTTCTACTATTGGTACACAAAAAAATCGACTGTCATTGCAAAAATCCAGCATAGTGGGACACATCTTCTAATTTAATCTAGCCTATTGCTTCCCACTACTGGGCGAATGTTGCTAATATACAAGAATCAGAACCGGAAAAAAAGAATATGTGTCAAATAATACATCTAATATAATAAATCGATAAGTCCACGTTTCTACAAAAAGAAGTGAAATCCCACCAAAAACATTCTGTAAAAAACTAGCCAAGTCTCGATGAAGCTGCATATTTATCTCTAAAAAGTAATGAAATCTAGACAAAGCTGTGCCAAGTCTAAGGTACCTTACTGCGATTTCTTTATTAATATAGTTAATGTTTTGTGACTTGGCCGTTGAACATTCTTATACGTTAGTCCGTTAGTGGATAAAAGTAAATTTTGTTTACACGTTATGTTGTATCTGTTGTAACTACTTATGTTTGTACTTGTTAAGCGAGATAATACCCTATACTGGTATTGGTAATTGGACGCTAGTGTCTCATATTAGGCTGTTGTTAATCAACAACAACACATGCATGCATTCAACAGCAACACCTGCGTTCAGCATCGAATACTGACTTCTGCTCAATTTTTTTTGGGAGCGTCAAATCGCCCACCTATCTAACATAAAATAGACGTACAGACGGACTTCTATCAATGAATAGAAGTCCGTCTGGACTGGAAATATTTTTTTAAACTTTTTGTTTCCGGCTCGCCTACACAAAAGTATTATTGAAATTCTTTATTGTTCACACCATATACATACAATTCAATTTAGAGAAAATAGTAAGACAAAAACAATTGACTGGTTATTGAATCAACGTTTTACAATTCTCCATTTTCCATCATCAATGGTGGTGGTTCTGGCGACAGATTGGTGCAATGGTGTCATGGAGCACCTGGTTTTGTACCCTTGTATACACTTCAACGGCCAATTCACACAACATTAAGTATTATAATAAAGAAATTGCAGTAAGGTACCTTAGACTTGGCACAGCTTTGTCTAGATTTCATTACTTTTTAGAGATAAATATGCAGCTTCATCGAGACTTGGCTAGTTTTTTACAGAATGTTTTTGGTGGGATAATGAATTTACTACCTTCTTTTAGTAGTAAGTACATAATTACGTTCTTGATTACCTACTTGCGGCGTTATTTTTTTTCAATGTTTTAGTTGATATCTTTTAAACCCCGCTATGCAGGATAAAAACATAAATGGTTCCTCAATATATATTAAAAATCCTATACAATGATCCAATTTTGGTCAAGTCTCTTGCACTTTAGCTGTGGGGCAAATGCCCATGGAAAATGGGCCGTCTCCTTTAGTCTACTTTATAAACACCATAAGAGAGTTTTTACAAAAACTAGTCGTTTAGGGTTATAATCGCCAAAATTTGAAAAATAAACGATTTTTTCGCGGTTTTTTCGATTTTTGACAAAGTTGCGTTCGTCGCTCGAGGTCACAAACTTGGGATAATCATTAGGCCAACATCATAAACAAGTCTGCAAAAAATCAGATCTACCGGATTTAACGCATCCTACTCCATACATTCAGGCGACAAAGTTACTGGACTACATATGCCTTTGATAGCCACAAATTTAGTACCATCCTTTCCTACTCCTAAACTATATTCCAAAAACATCGTCGTCCTATGTCTGTCCTTCCTGACTTACACTGTCTCTCAAACATACATCAAACAGCCCTTTAAGTTGAATAAGTTTGTTTTAAATATTCTTTTTAAAGGTTGTAGTGTTTGGTACAGTTTTTGTAAACGGGTCCTGCTGTCATGTAATTTCGCTGTCCTTAAAACAAATAATGGATAGGTTTATGCATGATGTTGAAAGAAATCTGGATGGTCACAGCGTATCTTCGGCTCACTTGTGTGAACCTGAGGATTGCTCTAAACTCCTATAGTACAGTAATAGTGAAACTCGTCTTAACATTGTATCTCAAAATATACGTAGTATTGGTCGCAATATTGATGGCTTGTTTACATTAATAACTAGGATAGCAGTCGATATACATGTAATTGTACTGTCGGAGTGTTGGCTATCACATAACCCTGTCCTACCACAGATGGTAGGTTATAAAACCATATTTACAAATAACCACTACAATCAGAACGATGGCCTCGTCTTGTACATTAGAGGTGATGTTGTATCAAGTCGGGAACCGGATTTCGAAGAGGGAAACTGTTTGGTGACTGTTATTAACAATACTACTGCAATCATAGCTCTATACAGACCCCCAGCTTTCAGAAAAGTTGATAAATTTATGGTGTCTTTGGACAGAGTTCTAATATCCGTTGCGTCATACTTAAATATCATCGTAGTCGGCGATATTAATATTAACATTATCACACATACCGAAAACGATGACTCTTCTTGTTACCTAAACTTGATGGCTTCCTATGGGTTGCTTCCGGCTCACACTATGCCGACTCGACTGAACAGCTGTCTCGATCACGCATTCATTAAATCCAAATGTAAAGCTTCAACTTTGGTTATCAGAAATAGCTTGACTGACCATTACACAATTTTAGTGTCTCTCAACCTTAAACATTGCCTAGTAATTTCCCGTGGTACTGCTGTTCGGAAACTTAACTACTCTAAAATAAATGAAGAGATTAGTACATTTGATTTTCGGCCTATATATCAAATGGATGATTGTAACATAGCAACTGACTTTCTTATCAATACAATCTCAAATATTATTAAAAATACCAGTAATTACACCCCGTCCCGAAACAAAACGCCTATCAAACCATGGATAACTCCTGGTCTTATCAGATGCATGAGACACAGGGACAAAATGCACAATAAACTAATTTTTTTTCCTGAAAATGAAATGTTAAAACGTTCATATCGTAGATACAGAATTTTTTTGAACGGCTTACTTAAGAAACTCAAACACCAGTATGAACGTGATCAATTTGATAAAGCTAGGAGCCCAAAAGAACTATGGAACGTGATCAAATCTATTATTGGCTCGCAGTCGGACCTGGGCCAGCCACGAGAGCTTCTCTTGATTGGTTCATCGCCTTTAGATTCAGCGAACAAACTCAATGATTATTTTGTGAACGTGGGAGAATCCCTAGCAAAAAATATTTTACACAGTTTTTCTTATCCTAATTTACAAAAATGTAAGTCGCATTCGCAGGAACAATCCTTTTGTTTGTCAACAACGGACGTATCGGAGGTGTTATCTGTCATTGATTCTTTTAAGGAAAAATTGACTGTGGGTCACGACGGCATATCTATGAAAGTAATAAAAGGTAGTAAATTTAAACTAGCAGGCCCGATTACGCACATCTGTAATTTGTCAATTAGCACTGGCTTATTTCCAGCTGCTTTCAAGAAATCAATTATTACGCCTATACATAAACATGGCGCTAAGAATATCATAAGCAATTATAAACCTATTTCTATTCTACCCTCCATGTCCAAAATTTTAGAACGCATTATGAACAACCGATTAACCTCATACTTAGAAAATTTTAACTTGTTATCTGAAAATCAGTTCGGATTCCGAAGGAATCGCTCCACGGCGGATGCAGTTACTAACTTGACAAATCATATTGTTACGGGACTGGACGCTGGTGATAAATGTATTGTTATATTTTTAGATCTTGCGAAGGCATTTGATACCGTATCGGTGCCTTTGTTGCTTGAGAAATTGGAGGATATGGGTGTCAGAGACCTTCAACTGCAGCTTTTTAAGGACTATCTCGGTAATCGTACCCAATGTGTAAGACTCAATTCTCATTCAAGCGACGCGAAACCGATTACTTTTGGCGTTCCTCAAGGAAGCATAGTAGGCCCTACCCTTTTCTTGGGTTATATTAATGAATTACGCAATATTAAACTAGAAAATGGAAAAATTGTTGCTTTTGCAGACGATACTGCTCTGGTTTTTCATGGCAAGGCCTGGGATAGCGTGTTTTATTGGGCTCAAATTGGACTCACTAAGGTTTCCATATCTCTGCAGCAAGCGTTGCTTACTGTTAATACCTTAAAAACCAAATATATGACATTTTCAATGAAAAAAAAGTCCCAACCAGGAGAACGTTTTGTCATTAGATACCATCAGTGTTCTCTCAACCAATCGACTGGCATCGGTTCCGGGGGGGTCTGTGACTGTCCATTTATTGAACGAGTAGACACGATAAAGTATCTTGGAGTTAGGTTGGACAATACGCTAACTTTTCGGCCGCACGTAGATAACCTAACAGGCAGAGTTCGAAAGCTAATGGCTATTTTCAAAAGTATTCGTAATTCTGCCAATGATAAAATTTTGAAAACGCTTTATTATGCATTATGCCAATCGCTTTTAGGATACTGTATAGATAGCTGGGGTGGCTGTGCAAGGACTCACATGAAACCTCTTGAAGTAGCACAGCGTGGAGTACTAAAGGTAATGAAATCATTGCCATTTAGATTTCCAACCAAAACGCTGTATAGTGAATGTAAAGTTTTAACGGTGCGCCAGCTGTTCATTTTGAGGCTTATTCTTAGGCAACATAGACTTTGCCCTCCAACAAATCTCGACCCCTCATTGCGCAAGCGTCGAATGGACAAAGTCTTCCAGATCTTACCACTCAAGACACAATTTAGCAATAGATTTCCTTGTTTTCTCGGTTGTCATCTCTATATTGAACTATCACTTACTACCAATTTGACAGATCTAAATTATTACGAACTAGCTGTTACCCGCGACTTCGTCCGCGCGAAATAAATACTAAGATAACTCAGGCAGAAGGTACCTATTTTTATACCCAGACACATTTACGGTTACTAAAAACATCTTATAATAAAACAATTTCATCAAAATCGGTTCAGTTGTTTAAGTGTGAAAGCGAAGAGACATTCGTCCCCCATTTCAACTCCAATTTCATCCCCATACAGTTCGAAATGACAAAATTGCTAGAACAAATATTCGTTTGCTTCGTGTCAAGTGTCTATATGTTACAGAGTTTCATATTTTATCTTCAACGGTTGAGAATTTCTATATTGGCATTTATCCCCCATTTCAATCCTAATTTCACCCCCGTACAGTTCGAAATTACAAAATTGCTAGAACAAACATTCGTTTGCATCGTGTCAAGTGTCTATATACAGAGTTTCATATTTTATCTTCAACGGTTGGGAATTTCCATATTGACATTCATCCCCCATTTCAACCCCAATTTCACCCCCGTACAGTTCGAAATTACAAAATTGCTAGAACAAACATTCGTTTGCTTGGTCTCAAGTGTCTATTTCCAGAGATTCATGGTTTTATTTTCAACGGTTGGGAACTTTCATATTGACATTCATCCCCCATTTCAACCCCAATTTCACCCCCTTACAGTTCGAAATTACAAAATTGATAGAACAAACATTTCACTGCTTCGTTTCAAGTGTCTAAATACAAAATTTGATAACTTTGAAAATCACGAATTTTCATACAACCGTTCATCCCTTGTTTCACCCTCTTAATGGTTGTAAACCCCGTCTTAGCGAGCGCCTACGTGTTAAAGGGACCTCCATGCAAAATTTCAGATTCCTAGCATTTGTAGTTTCTGAGATTCCTTGATGAGTGACCTTTCGCTTTTATATTTATAGATTAAAACAATCACTAACGAGCTTGTTAGGGTCCCTTGACTACCACGAGACAGAAAAACTCTTAACCATATTCAGCTAGGTATTACCTCGATCCTTTTCCTTACCTAAACCGGAGGGGGTTTACTGTTTTAATCTAAGTTTTAAACTTTAACTTTATTTAGCCATGGTTTTAACAATAACAATATGACGTGAAAATATGGAGAGTTGACCGATTGAGGTAAGGAGTTTCATATCTGCTCATGAAACTCCTTACACTGGCGATAGAAGTGGTAACTTATAACTCAGAATTTGATTGCTTACTTTGCAAACTACGCGTGTGAAACCGGAGGGCGTGGCTATGAGCATGGCCATCTAGAGATGCTGACGCATTTTTAAATGGTCAATGAGAAAGGCTGAGGCATTTCTAGATGGCCAATGGCTATGGTCCCGAGTTTACCCGAAGATTTCTTATCATTCCCGAGCGTGACGCTAGAATTCAATTGACATCCCACGAAAAATCTGTTTTTGGCACGCCAAAAGAAGTTTTGACTTCAAAATATATTGCACCTACCTACATGTTTTCTCAAAATAGTAATTATTTATTTGATGTTATATTTACTACATTATTTTGTACGGCACAAGTAGATGGAATTATCTATTAGTTACTATTTTAGTAGTCAATAATATTTAATTATTTAACTCGGCAACTCAGCATACTTCAATTCGATTACAATTTATTCATTCATAGCATTTTAAAATGTTCTGCCATTTGAAATAACATTCTTTATCTCTATCCTCCATACGTGAAAAGAAAATTGCGCGCAAAGCATTTAAAAAAAAGTACAAAAAAGAAGTTCCGAGTATGAGTTTTTAACAAATTACATTTAATAAATAAATGTATGATGAATTCGGCACCAAGGAGGTAGAAATAAATAGGTTAAATTATGTTTTGAATTCAAAACCTCAGTACACACGATGTTCTAAATTCAAATTTACTTTACCCTCTAGAGGGTAAAAACGACTTTTGCGCCCTGATATCGAGGAGCAAAAGTACTCTTTCCGAGCTGGTGGGATGAAAATAACTATTATTCACAAAATTAGCCTAACCCTTGTAATTATAATTTTATGTTGTTTCAAAATTAACTTGTGGTATGAGGGTAGTTTCAAATTTGTTACATTTATAATGTTTCACATACTGACTAAAGTTACTATTATACGCTACTGCAATTTACTTACACATGTGACTGATTAAATTGAGCAATATCGTAAAACAGTTACCTATATCACAGGTAATATACCTAGCATAGGTAACTGGGTGTCCGTTTCATAAATAGCAAATAGTTCATACATGTTCGTGTTGCTGTAACATCTAATTATATTGTAATGTAAATATGTAACTTTTGTGTTCTGTCAATAAAAATATTGAATTGAATTCTATTGCCGCTATAACAACAAATACTAAAAAAAAAAAGAATATTTAAGGGGGGCTCATATATCCTGGTATATGAGTATGGCTCATATAAATATATAATAAGTAATTAAGATAAAACATCTTAAAACTCTGGGTGACAAGCGCAGTGCAGTGCTAGGTTTGGACTCGTGTTCCAATAGCTGCTTATCACTGTTCTGTTATGTGGCAGGCAAGTTTCTTACCATCAGCCACATGTCCTGCTCGTCTCGTCTCACTCTATCCTAGGAAAAAGACGTGTTTTTTGAAGTGAAAACTTCTTTCGCGCACCACATTCAGATTTTCCGTGGGCTGTGAACTCAAGCGTCACGTTCGTAAATGAAAGTAATCTTCGAGTAAACTCAGATGATCCAGATGGCCATGGTCACGTTCCCTCCGGATCCACCCGCGTAGTTTCCAAAGAGAGCTATGAAAATCTGAGTTATTAGTTAAGGTACAAGTTCGCGGCGCGAACCGCTACCTTTATGTTTTCAGTTTTATCGGCAGTCAATGCTATGACGGCTATGACTGCCATTTTTTTTTCTCGATTCAGAGTATGTAGGTATGCCGTGATTAATGAACGATCACGAATTAAAATGTAACAACCACGTTAATTTTCATACTAAGAAAACTAAAATTGTACTTTAAAATAATTTAATCATCAAAACAACAATTACCAAAAAAAACAACAAATTACATAAACCCACACATCAACACATCTTCGACCCCAACGTACAAAGGCAACAAAGCAGTTTCTTCAGTAAATTCAAACAATCATTGCAAATACACCCAGCGAGATCAAACAACTCGCTTAAGATTTCCGACAATCTAGTATCGGTCCTGATGAAAAACAGCCTCAGTATTTCCTTAAAATACTCAGTCAGCAGACAGCAACAAGCACAACAATTCGCTCTGGCGCTGGCGTTAAGCTGAGCAACTGAACATACCGGTTTCGTCCGCCTTCCTTTGTATGGCTTCCGTTTCGGCCTGGGTCTTTCATCGCACAGAAGACCTTGCATGAAGCAGCTGCTAGCGGTTGTATTTTGGGATCCTTTAGCGTCTACATCGGGGGAACAGCCGCAAGGGGCACTCCATACGCAGCTGTTTTCCGAGTTGGATTTCTTGCCACGACACATTTTGACTTGGAGACGACTTCTCAGACGACTGGGTCAGTTTCAATGTATTTGACGACAGCCTGCTTCGTTATTTCGTTGCGGAGTCACCAGTCGTCGAAGACTTCAAGAGTAAACTGATCAAATCATGAAGCAAAGCAGACTAGATAGATAGTTTTAGCAATTAATTGGGAAATTTCTCCCTTTTTTGCCTCTGTTGGGCTGGGATGCTCCTGCCAACTATGCTGGGGTTTCTGGGTTGGATGTTTTCGCGAATTTCAAGTTAAAGCGGTCGTCCTTTCGAGGCTTCGTCGCGATAGGCTTTATGGGAAAAAAGAAACAAAATTAGTTAATTTCATTAATAGTTACAATTACTTTTAGTTAGGAGGTAGGTCCTAATTCTCCATCGGGATCTCTTACGGGTAAAAGATGTGGTGGCTTATGTTCATAGGGCTGGTAGAACATTTTAGGTAGGTATTTAAGACTAGCTGAAAACTTGTCACACAGGTCTCCTATAATATCCCAACACGGAGGTGCAGACCTGGCTGGTGAGTAGCGTGGCAAAATGATAAACTTAAATATGTAAGACGGGATTCAAACCTTACCACGGACCTTTTTAAACATGCTATGACACTGTAAAAAATTGCCAGTCATAGGAACTGCCGATAGAAGTGAAAACTTATAACTCTGAATTTGATAGCTCAATTTGGAAACTACGCAGTTGTACCGGAATGGTTGGTATGGCCATCATGGCATGGCCATCTAGAAATGCGTCAGCATTTCCCATTGGCTCACGCATTTCTAGATGGCCATGCCATGATGGCCGGGCCACGCCCTTTCAGCATTTCCCATTGGCTGACGCATTTCTAGATGCCCAATCGCTAAGGTCCCGAGTTTACTCGAAGATTATGTACCTAGAATCTTTCGAAGTCATGTGTCATCCGCCAACCCGCACTGGGCCAGCGTGGTGGATTATGGCCTTAACTCTCTCCTTGCGAGAGAAGGCCCCGAGTCCCAGCAGGGAACATTTAGTGGGCTGTTGATGTTGATGTTGTTGAAATGGACCTCCGTGTTGGGATATTATATTATATGTCGGTTTCCTCACGATGTTTTCCTTCACCGTTTTAAGTTAGCGGCATTACGCATATGACTTCGAAAAGACAGTGGTGCGTGTGGGGTTTGAACCCGGGGTCTCCGGATCGGCAGCCGCCGTTCTCCCGACTAGACCATCGTAACTTCCCGACTAGACCACCGTAACTTTCAATTTGAACTCCACATGACTCCACGAAAAATGTGTCTAGGCGCGTCTAAAGAAGTTTTCACTTCAAAAACTTTGTATCTCTGGGTGATGAGCGCAATGCAGTGTACTTTGTAGTGATTTGTACTCTATATACTCAATAGCTGCGTGATAGTGTGCTGTTAAAAGCAGGCTCGTTACTTACCATCAGGGCACATGTTTTTACATGATCATCAGGATGGTACGAAAACGGGCAGCCTGAAGTTAGATAATCAAGATTTTAGTAAACACTGTGACTAACTTGACGTTAATTAGTACTTCTTGCGTTGAAAATATAATCTACTTTATGGTTGAAGTTAGACTTTATAACATGAGGAATAAAAGAAATAGTAGGCATAAACTTTTTTTTTTTTAAATAAAGAGTGACAAGACGAACAGGTCATTTGCCTGATGGTAAGCAACATGCCTGCCACATAACAGCACAGTGACACGCAGCTATTGGAACATGAATAGTTCAAATCATTACCTAGCACTGCACTGCGCTCGTCACCCAGAGATCTAAGATGTTATATCTCAAAACCCTGTAATTTCACTGGAAACATTGCCCTTCAAACCGGAACACAGTAATGTTTGCACATTACTGCTTGGCGGTAGAATAACTGGCAAAGGTGTGGTACTTCCCAAGGCGGACTCTGCTAAGAGTCCTACCACTACTAAACTTCGTTCAGGCGTACATAAGTACACTCACGCTTTTTTTATAGTTTACTAGCAGCGCCCCGCGGTGTTACCCGCGAAGTTCCCGTTCCCGTTGTTCCCGTTGTTTTTTCGGGATAAAAAATTGCCTATGTGTTCTTCCAGACTATAATCAATCTGTATTCCAAATTTCAGCCCGATCCGTTGATACGTTAGGACGTGATTGAGCAACAAACATCCAAACATCCATACAGTGACATTTATAATATTAGTAGGATGAAATGGGTTTACGGTTTGCTCACATCTGATGAAGTCCAACGTAATTTTCGGCCGCATTCGAAGGGGTTTTTCTAAGGTTTTCTAATGCACTCTCCAGAGCTTCTCGTTTTGCATATGGAGAATACCAAACCCTACGATACAGACACACCAAAAATTAATCAAATTAAAATAACCTCGTAATTTTTCAAATTGTTTTGATATGTCATAGTGTAAGTATATCACGTTGAATGTCCGATTTCAATAGGGTACCGGACTGGATCAAAAATACGCCATCCTAATTAGTCCGTCAGCTAGATCATGGAAAAATCATAGATGAAGAATTTTTTTTGCTACGCAAAAAGATCAACAAAGCGAGTGAGCGAGAAATCATTTTCAAGTGGAAATCGCTCGAGAGAAGAAGAGAAAGTGAATGAAGTAACGTCATTACAATATTTTAGTATACCCGAACGTAACAGTCTGATTTCGTCGCGGTGAAAATCGTGTATTTTTTAATTAATCCTTGGATTGCAGACGATTTTATTAAATTATTTATATTATGGCATGTTCTGTGCGTGAATGTGATACAAGACGATATTATAATCCGAATCATTACACTAGTCACCAACACATGTAAATATGATTTTTTATCAGGTCTCCGAGCAGCCTTTGTGTGTCTTTTACATTTGACGTCTTTGGGAAAAATATTGGACACGTATTTTTTGTTTTTTCATTATATTAATAAAGTGGTCAAGTGCGAGTTGGACTCGCCCATGAAGGGTTCCGTTGCAGCAAGTAACATTATATACATAGTACACAAATACACAATAATAGTGTATTTATGACGTACTAAAAAAACTACTCATCAGATCGAGTTAGGCCGCTAGTAAGAAATAATAGGGGTGAAGAACACTGGTTAAAAAAAAACAATTCTAATTAGCCCATCAGCTAGATCATAACGTATTTTTAGGGTTCCGAAAAACGGAACCCTTATAGATTCGTCATGTCTGTCTGTCTGTCCGTCCGTATGTCACAGCCACTTTTTGCCGAAACTATGAGAACTACACTGTCGAAACTTGGTAAGTAGATGTATTCTGTGAACCGCATTAAGATTTCAACAGAAAAAATTATAAATAAAATAAAGTGGCCAAGTGCGAGTTGGACTCGCCCATGAAGGGTTCCGTTGCAGCAAGTAACATAATATAGATAGTAGGTACACATAGTTCTTGTAGTTCGTTGTAACTTTGATCGAAGTTTTAATAATAGTGTATTTATGACGTACTAAAAAAAAACTACTCATCAGATCGAGTTCAAACTAATTTTCGTTGGTAGTTTACATGGTAATGTACATCATATATTTTTTTTAGATTTTTCATTCTCTTACTTTAGAAGTTAGAGGGGGGGGGACACACATTTTACCACTTTGGAAGTGTCTCTCGCGCAAATTATTCAGTGTAGACGAAAATGATTTTAGAAACCTCAACATCATTTTTGAAGACCTATCGATAGACACCCCACACGTGTAGGTTTGATGAAAAAAAAAATTTTGAGTTTCAGTTCTCAGTATGGGGGGCATCCCTAATTTTTGTTTTTTTAATTTTTTTTTGTTCAAATCTTAATGCGGTTCACAGAATACATCTACTTACCAAGTTTCAACAGTGTAGTTTTCATAGTTTCGGCAAAAAGTGGCTGTGACATACGGACGGACAGACAGACAGACAGACAGACAGACAGACAGACAGACAGACAGACAGACAGACAGACATGACGAATCTATAAGGGTTCCGTTTTTACGTTTTACGGAACCCTAAAAAGAAAAATTAGGGTTGCCCCCCATACTGAGAACTGAAACTCAACATTTTTTTTTCATCAAACCTACACGTGTGGGGTGTCTATCGATAGGTCTTCAAAAATGATGTTAAGGTTTCTAACATATTTTTTGTCTACACTGAATAATTTGCGCGAGAGACACTTCCAAAGTGGTAAAATGTGTGTGTCCCCCCCTCTAACTTCTAAAGTAAGAGAATGAAAAATCTAAAAAAAATATATGATGTACATTACCATGTAAACTACCAACGAAAATTAGTTTGAACTCGATCTGATGAGTAGTTTTTTTTTAGTACGTCATAAATACACTATTATTGAAACTTCAATCAAAGTTACAACGAACTACAAGAACTATGTGTACTATGTATATAATGTTACTTGCTGCAACGGAACCCTTCATGGGCGAGTCCAACTCGCACTTGGCCACTTTATTTGTTTGTGAAAGAAAAGAAAAAATACGTGTACAATATTTTTTGGCAATCTAACGAACGGACTACTTAGTTTTTTTGAGGATTGTACCCTATTGTTTTGAGAATCTGCTATTTCGAGAATCTGATATTTCGAGAATCTGATATTATGCGAATGAGCCTAGTATTCTACTAAACCGCCATTTCATTTGAAACTCTATTGTGTTAAAATTATCTGACTACATAATAAAATATTTGCAGTCATAGGAACAGCCGACAGAAATGAAAACTTATAACTCAGAACTTGAAAGCTTACCTTGGAAACTACGCGGGTGGAAACGGAGAGCGAGGCCATGACCATGGCCATCTAGACAGATAGCCAATGGGAAATGCTAACGCATTTCTAGATGACCAATGGCCATAGTCCCGAGTTCACCGGAAAATTTCGTATCATTCCCGAGTGTGACGCTAGAATTCAAAAATCTGTAGTGCGCCAAAACAAGTTTTATAAAAATTATCTATCACCGTGCAGGAACACGCCAGGTGTTCAGGGGCTCGACACCACTAATAGTGGTGCCCTAACCGAACTAACCCTAGCCATAGGTTTTTCCAGCATGGCTCGGGTCAGAGTCGCAGAACCACTTTTTCACACAACCTTGTTACTGCCGGCGCCCTTGAGTACCTCGCCGGAAGACGGACTGTTTAGGCACCGGAAAAAAAATTGGTTGCCTGTAAAGTCGGTATACGGGCGAAAGTTTTACGTGACAACGACTTTGAGTGGTTAGCCCGCCTAAGAGCGAGAGAGACAGACATAAAAAGTGAAAGGCACGCGTCCCTCTCACTCGCTCTCATTGTGAGCGCATAACGTGAGCGGAGCGTAACGCAGTTTCTTGAAGTGTCACCCGGCAAACCAATTTATAAGACGTTGTCACGTCAAAAGCAGCACATTACCGCCTCGGGAGGGTCTAACCCTAGATACCCCATCTAGGGGCGGGCCGGGCGGCCCTAATGCCCAATCTACATGACGCTAGTATTTCAAGCTTGAATAGCAAGCTAGTACTTCTAGCTTCGTGTTGAAAAAGCTAGCGTAGCGTAGCGTTCTAGCTTTAAAAAAATTGACAGTCATAGGAACTGCCGATAGAAGTGAGAACTTATAACTCAGAATTTGATAGCTTACTTTGGAAACTACACGTGCGTAACCGGAGGGCGTGGCCTGGGCATCATAGAATGGCCATCTAGAAATGCGTCAGCATTTCCTATTGGCTGATGCATTTCTAGATAGCCATGGTATGATGCCGAGGCCACGCCCTTTCAGCATTTGCCATTGGCTGACGCATTTCTAAGTGGCCAATAGCCATGGTCCCGAGTTTACCCGAAGATTTCTTATCAAATCCGAGCGTGATGCCAGAATCCAATTCACAGTTCACGAAATATCTGTCTAGGCGCGCCTAAAAAAGTGTTCATAAATGCCAGACAGCCCAGGTCCTTCAAATGGAGATGGGGTGCGATCTCGTGTGGCTCGCACCCGTGTCTGCTTCCTTCTCCGCGGAGGAGCGAGAGAACATATCTCCCTCTCTCGCTCTTCGGTCTCCCTCCGTGACACGACGGTCTCGCAAAAGGAGAACAGCACCTCGCACGACCTCTCACTGTCGAGCTTCTTAACCACGATGGTCAGCAGTGAGAGGTCCACCCCCAGAGGTCAGTGAGAGGTGACCGCGGCTGGAGATAGTCATAGTTTCTCCTTCCCCTGTCGCGTACTTTCCCTTTGCCGTGTACAGTAAGAAGCAGCAATGCCTCGTAACGGTTTGTTAAGCTAAAGGCCGGGTCACACAGAGGCGATCCGATAGCGATAGCGATAGCGATCCGAGACGGGATTTATTGTAATGTTCGAATTTGTATGCAACCTGACACACAGCAAGCGGGCGCGATCCCATACTCGGTATCGGATCGCTATCGCTATCGGATCGCTATCGCTATCGGATCGCCTTTGTGTGACCCGGCTTTAAGTCTCTTTCCAAACCAGTGTTCAACACGACACACGCGTCCTCCAATCAAGCACGGGTTTAATCGGTGCATTCGCGAACATTCGCATTCGCGAACTCGAGCACCATGTCTCTTATTGAACACGTATTTAGAATTTACAAGAACAGTTCGCGTTACAAAACCGTGCACGATAGGAGGAGGCGTGCCTCGTATTGAACACGGGCTTGGGAACGACAATTAGCTTAACAAACCCGTGCGCGTTTCGAGGCAATGCTGCCTCCTATTATACACGGTAAAGGAAACACGCTTCACGATCGCGATAGCCCTAAGTGCAGTTGACATTGTTAGTTTCTATTTTTAGCCAACTACGAGTACCATATCTTCTATCTATTCTATATATATAAAAGCGAAAGGTTACTCATCAAAGAATCTCAAAAACTACAAATGCTACGAATCTGAAATTTTGCATGAAGGTCCCTCTTAGCACGTAGGCGCTCGCTAAGACGGGGTTTTGCGAAATTCAACCCCTAAGAGGGTGAAACAAGGGATGGTTGTATGAAAATTCGTGATTTTCAAAGTTATCAAATTTTGTATTTAGACACTTGACACAATGCAATGAAATGTTTGTTGTATCAATTTTGTAATTTCGAACTGTACGGGAGTAAAATCAGGGTTAAAATGGGGAATGAATGTCAATATGGAAGTTCGCAACGGTTGAAGATAAAACCATGAAACTCTGTATATAGACACTTGACACGAAGCAAATGAATGTTTGTTCTAGCAATTTTGTAATTTCGAACTGTTACGGGGGTGTAATTGGGGTTGAAATTATGGATTAATGACAGCATGGAAGATCCCAACCGTTGAAAATAAAACCATGAAACTCTGTATATAGGCACTTGATACGAAGCAAATAAATGTCTGTTGTAGCAATTTTGTAATTTCGAACTGTACGGGGATGAAATTGGAGTTGAAATGGGGGATGAATATCAATATGGAACTTCCTACTCATTAAAGATAAAACTCTTTATATAGGCACTTGGCACGAAGCCAATAAATGTTTGTTCTAGCACATTTGTAATTTCGAACTGTATGGGGATGAAATTGGTGTTGAAATGGGGGACGGATGTCTCTTACGCTTTCACACCTAAACAACTGAACCGATTTTGATGAAATTGTATGAAAGTATTTTATTAAAAGCTGTTTTTAGTTTTTAGTAACCGTAAATGTGTCTGGGTATAAAAATAAGTACTGCCTGAGTTACCTTAGTATTTTATTTCGCGCGGACAAAGTCGCGGGTAACAGCTAGTATCTTAATAAAAAGAGAAATACATTCATAATCAGTTCAAAACTGTCCTCTACAACCTAAACCTCTCCCTAGATAGGCCAATCCCGAGGTTACTAATACCGACCGTAGTGGGTATTAGTAACCTCGGGACGGAGCCTTGAACGGAAACGGAACTGTACTGAACTTTGTTTAGTAGGTAGTGGTAGGACTCTTAGCAGAGTCCGCCTGGGGGAGTACCACACCTTTGCCAGTTATTCTACCGCCAAGCAGTAATGTGGAAACATTACTGTGTTCCGGTTTGAAGGGCAATGTTTCCAGAGAAATTACAGGGCTTAGAGACATAATATCTTAGATCTCTGGGTGACGAGCGCAGAGCAGTGCTAGGTAATGATTTGGACTATCATGTTCCAATAGCTGCATGTTACTGTGCTGTTATGTGGCAGGCATGTTGCGTCACTCAGCCCAATTCTCAGTTTTACGTTTCCAGCTGCTATCAGCTGCCTTTCGTAAATCTTCAATCCTACTGGTATCAGGACGTCCCACACTAAGTTTACCGATTCGCGGTTTCCACTCCAGAACCCGTCTACCCCAACGGTTATCGGTTCTGCGACAGATACCAGTCAATTGCCACTTCAGTTTGCTAATACGATGACCTATGTCGGTGACCATAGTTCTTTGACGGATTATCTCATTACGAAAGCAATCCATCAGAGAAACCCTGAGCATAACTCTTTCCATAGCTTGCTGAAAGAGTTTGAACTAAGGACCGCTTTCATTGTCAGGGTCCACGCTTCAGTCCGCGTACTATGTCATGAGAGGTATAATGCACTGATTGCTTAACTGAGTTGGGACTACATAATATAAATAACATAGTAAATTTTAAAAATCCTAAAATAATAATAACTAATATTATAAATGTCAATGTTTGGATGTTTGTTTCTCAATCACGTCGTAACGTATGAGAGCTGAAATTTGGAACACAGCTATATTTTAGTCCGGAAGAACACATAGGCTACTTTTTATCCCGGCAAAATAACGGGAACGAGAAATACGCGTGTAAAACAGCGGGCCACTGCTAGTATTACAAATGTCAAAGTTTCGATGGTTCTTGATTGAGCAACTTGAGCAATTGATATACTATGTGCCAAATAACATAAGAATAAGGTTCATTATCTGACCTACTCTAGAATATCGCAAAATATTACTTGTATCGCTAATTCTATCGTTTACAAACTATGCCTAATGGTATCGCTAGAATTTCGTGGTGCGAGGCGGCATCACAATTAATTAATTTTGTGATATCGTTGTGAAGGTCAGGGAATGAACCCTATTCTCGCGTAATTTGGCACATAGTATAGCGTCAGAACTTTCGGGTTGAAATTTGGAATATAGTTACAGTGGAATAACAGTACATATATAGTTACAGTGGAAGTTCCCGAGAAACTAACGGGGAAGGGATCTACACGGGCAAAACCGCGGGACGCAACGAGTACATAAGTAATAGATATTTAACGAATGTTGTATCGACTTACTCGTAGTTTAAAACAGCTAATGTTCTTAAAATTTCCAATGCTCCTCAATTCGGCTGGGGCATATGAAATGCATTCTCAGATTTCCACAGAAATTTTACTACACCATGTGTTTCCAGTTTTGACAAATTATGTCAAATAAAACTACAAATCTTCTATACGTATTTTATCATGCCAGTGTAAGAAGTTTAAATAAGGCTGCAGTTGGTGAATGTCGTTTATGTTTCGGCTACGTTACCGGGCGAAGATTCGTATCGTGTTGGCGCGAGAAAAACTTCGTGTTCGGGCTTAGGCGATGTTCTTGTCTAGGTACATTAAGGCGGGCGAAGACATTTACTACATCGTCTTCGCCCGAATACTACACGATGCACCCGGCCACATTCATCGCGCTAACACGAATATTCGCCGTAGCCCGCTAATGTAGCCGAGGCATTAGAGAATACAGCCATTTCGTTGCGTATCTTCTCTTAGGCCAAGAACTCACGGGGCGCTGAAAATCAGCGGCGCCCGCCACGGTTGCGGGCTCGTAGCTTCTGTAGAATGCAGATATATATTGAAGTGAAAACTTCTTTAGGCGCGCCTAGACAGATTTTTGTGGGCTGTGAATTGAATTCTACCGTCACACTCGGGTATGATAAGAAATCTTTGGGTAAACTCGGGACCATGCCCATTGGCCATCTAGAAATGCGTCAGTCAATGGGAAATGCTGACGCATTTCTAGATGGCCATGCCATGATGGCTAGGCCACGCCCTCCGGTTAAACCCGTGTAGTTTCCAAGGTAAGCTATCAAATTCTAAGTTATAAGTTTTCACTTCTATGCTTCTATCGGCAGTTCTTATGACTGCCAATTTTTTTTTTATTAGTGTGGAGTCAGTTGGTGTTCTGTGGGATTTGTCCGCCAATATTTATTCATTTATTATTATGTGAAAATTTAAAGCACAGCTCACGACGCGTTTTATGACCGCGCGGTCGCCCGCAGACTCGGCGGGTGGCGCCCGCGTACTCCGCTGTCGTTTGACGTCGGTTAGACCTCAAGTAATCGTTAACCGCCCGTCGCCCGCTACGTACGCGGGCAATAATCTCCACCGCAGCGGCTGCGAAACCGCGGAAATCAGCGGTTCAGCGAAAATCAGAGTGAGTTTTGAAAAAAAAAATGGTTGTCTGTAAAGTCGGTTTACTGACGATAGTTGAACGTGACAACGTCTTAAGAAAATACTGATGGAATTTGTGTTAAGCGCCATCTAGGTAAAACGTTCTGAAGCTTTTTGAAAAGCTGTTCAAAGCGCTATCTCTGGGTACATCATTGTACTAGCACAAGTTCTTAACTTCATGTCGTCGCTTTTCTAAAACATGGAAAGACTCGAAATTCGATCGTACCAATTCAAATTTTGAACAAAATCGGTTACTTTAGGTTCTAATGACGCAACCTTTAAAATATGACATTTATGCTGTCACGCAACGAAAGCTCTCAAAAAGCAATATTTTTTCCGTTTTTGTTACATTTTTCATTCCTGCTCGGCTCCTGTTGATAGTAGCGTAATGTTAAATAGCCTATAGCCTTCCTCGATAAATGGACTATCCTACAAAGAAAGAATCGTTCAATTCAGACCAGTAGTTCCAGAGATCCTTGCGTACAAACAAACAAACAAACTCTTTAGCTTTATAATATTAGTATAGATAAGACGTTAACCGTTCCGACACCGCGGCGGTCGCGGGTGAAAATCGCTCCACGAGTTCTTTGCCTTAGATAATGCTCAAACAAATTATACAGCCACCATACGTAACTATTTTCTGATCTGATACATATATCAAACAAATTAAAGAGATAGAGCCATTTTCTTTAGGATATTCTTTTGCATTTTGTAACGACACAGAAACAACCTACTAGATGTTCCCAGTGCTGGGAATCGGGGCCTTCACTCGCAAGGAGAGAGGCAAAACCTAATATTATAAACGCAAGTTTATAAGAATGTATGGATGTACGTTTGTTACACTTTCACGCAAACACTACTGAAGGGATTCGGATGAAATTTTGTACATAGATAGATAATGGTCTGGAATAGAGGCGAACTTCTTAGCATTCCATGGATTCACCGAGCGGGTGGCGGGTCCATCGTTTGGCAGAGAGAGAAATCCCGAGTAGACCCCAAGACTTGTGACATAGGCTGTTTTTGAAGTGAAAACTTTTTTAGGCGCGCCTAGACAGATTTTTCGTGGGGTGTAAATTCGATTCTACCGTCATGCTCGGGTATGATAAGAAATCTTCGGGTAAACTCGGGACTTTGGCGATTGGGCATCTAGAAATGCGTCAGCCAATGGGAAATGCTAAAAGGGCGTGGCCTCGCCATCATGGCACGGACGCATTTCCAGATGGCCATGCCATGATGGCGAGGTCACGCCCTTCGGTTACACCCATGTAGTTTCCAAGGTAAGCTATCAAATTCTGAGTTATAAGTTTTCACTTCTATCGGCAGTTCCTATGACTGCCAATTTATATCTGTTTTTTTATCACGAACTACGTGGATGAAACGGCAGTCGCTGCTGGTAGATATTATATAAATACAACTCCTTAAAAACTCGAGCCGTTTTCAAGATGCAGATAGACCATAAACATATTATAACTTCGCCAAGCGTGGCGCCACAGAATACACAATATAAAATTTTAGCGATATCTATTTATATAAAAACTAGCGGCCCGTTCCGGCTTCGCTCGGACATAACCTAGACATTGTCTGCAGCGCCATCTGCCTATTGCCTATGTATTTTTAACGCCACATTATAAAAAAATAAAAACAAAAAAAAATTGACCAGAAATTAAAAAAAAAGGTTTGGGGTGAACAACCCCTAACACTTAGAGTATGAAAAATAGCTAGTAGCCGATTCTCAGATCTACTGAATATGCATATAAAATTTGGTAAAAATCAGTAAAGCCGTTTCGGAGGAGTAAGGAAACAAACACTGTGACACGAGAATTTTATATATAAGATCAATGCCACTTTTCGTTGTTATTGAACTCCTCCTAAACGGCTGGACCGATCTGAATGATTTTTTTTGTATACGTTTGGGTAGGGCCCTAGAAGGTTTAGATTAACAAATCAGCCCGGCAGATGGCGCTGTAGTTGATATCTAGGTTATTATTCGAGCGAAGCCGGAGCGGGCCGCTAGTTTCTCAATAAAGTGAAGCATCTGATGACTTGTAATCTTATTTTATGCTATTTTAATTGCATTACTAGCAGCCCCCCGCGGTTTTATCTGCGTAGTTCCCCTTCCCGTTAATTTCTTGGGATAAAAAGTAGGCGTGTTCTTCCAGACTTGTAAAACTCAAATTTCTGTGTTCATTTTAAACAAATTAAAAATAACCAGGACGTCTACTCTCTTTCTACGAAAACGTAATTTCAAAAAAAAATTGGCGCAGTCATAGGAACTGCCGAAAGAAGTGAAAACTTATCAATTCAGAATTTGATAGCTTACTTTGGAAACCACACGTGTGTAACCGGAGGGTGTGGCCTGGCCATCATGGCATGACCATCTAGAAATGCGTCAGCATTTCCCATTGGCTGACGCATTTATGGCCAATGGCTATGATCCCGAGTTTACCCGACGATTGCTTATCATACCCGAGCGTGACGCTAGAATTCAATTCACAGCCCACGAAAAATCTGTCTAGGCGCACCAAAAGAAGTTTTCACTCGTTCTATTTGGTTTCGTCCGATAGAACATTGTGTTAGACTACGTCATTTAAACGGACAAAACGACGGATCGAAGTAGAAGCGTAGTTGAAAAGTCGCGAGTTTATTGCGAAATTACGTTTTCGTAGAAAGAGAGAAGACGTCCAGATCCTTTCAAACGTTATGTGATTGAGTAACAAACATCTAAATATTAACATTTCTAATATTAATAGTATTTTCTTGCAGGGTTGCTAGCTAAGAAATGAAACAAGATCTCCATAATAATCTTCGAAATAGCATATATTTAAAAAAATCACGTTACAAAACCATAACATAACGTACTTTAAGCTATAACTTATCTCTAAGAATTGCTATAATAATATTTAATAATCATAAAAATATCCATTGAATTTGTGACAGGGTAAAGTTGAGAACTGTTAAACTTTTTTTATGTAGCAATAAAAAAATATGTGTAACCTCCACAGAAAAGGTAAATCTAATAAAGTATTAAAATAAATATTTAGGATTTGGACTGTTACAATATGTTTTAAATTAAAAAAAAAAAAATTATTACGCCATTATTTTTTTAGCCAGAGAGCATGCAAAATCTATGTAACTAAAAAAGTAAAGAAATGTCAGAAGGGTTAACATTTCACTGTCATTTTAAAAATTGATTCTCAAATCTCAAATTACGAAAACGAAATGTATTGTTTTACATCAAAATATGATAACATAGGCATGCTCCATATAAAAATATACGGAACACTTCATTTGTCCTTTTTAAAAGTTTGTTGTTTCAGTAAATTTTAAATATTTCATCATATACAAACAGAATTTCCTTGCGATTTAGTCAGTTTTTTTCACTTTGTATTCGAAAGGAATACCATTTTGCTATAATACGTTTGAAAATACAATTCTGATTGATGTTAAAAATGTATGACATTCAAAATTATGTCAAAAATATATGATAATACCAAAAACTCACTATTATGTCAAACATTTAAGTCACTAAAAATGTATTTCTGTGATTTAATATTGAAATGTTGTCATTTCAGATTGTTTAAATTTAACAGTTCTCATGAAAAAATAAGGAAAAAAATTAATAAAAACAAAATTTTCAATTAAAACTAATAATAAATTTATTCATAAAAAATACATAAGATTGCGAAGTTCATTGCCAAAGTCATAATTTTATAAAATACGGGGAGTATTTCAATCGTTATTTTAGTGCGCCTAGAATCCGATTATTAGATTTTAAGCCCCGTCGGCTACGTTTGCCGCTCAAAATAACCAATTTTTCATCAAAATTTCATAGAGAATTTGTTAATTTTTCATTAAAAAAAAATGTCAATTTCACAAAAAGAATTCGTCAAAATATGTCAAAGTAATTTGAGTATTTTTCTCTGACCACCGGGGTTAGAAATGTAACAACAATTCATAGCTCTTGACAATATTTTATGACATATAATTTTGACATAACACATTTTTAAGACAAATTATTTTGAGCAGTACACGTATTGAAAGAAATCAACTTGTCATTTTAAAAACGCTAGACTTAACTAGGTAATGTCAAATTGATATACGGCGGTCCGGAATAGCAAATATAAAAACATTTAAATTACAAAATGGACCCCGTATTGACGAAAATTTAGGATATTGTTCATTTGGCTTGACATTTTAGAACATTTTTTTGAATAAAAAAAATTAACCTTAATTCTAAAAATAATATGTCAACAAACATGGCAAAACAACTAATTTGTTCAGTTTTTTTAAGTGAGATATAACATTTTCACTATAGATATATACACAAACCGAGTGAAATAACTTTAAATGTTCATTTAATCATATCATTTCATAAGACTTATAACTTAATCGTGCTAATGTATTTATTATGTCATTTCAAATAAAAAAAAACCGTAATTTAAATAAGTGATCCAATAAAATTGACATAACAACGATCAAGCCAAATAAACAAAATTTTAAGTCCAAAAAGTAAAAAAAAAATGAAATAAGTTAAACATTCTACGTAGGCTAGCCAATCTTACATTTACATAGGTGCTAACATATATTATATTTTGTTTTTATATTTTAATAATAGCTAATTTTCGGGTTACACAAAAATATCTTTTTTTATGTCAGAAATATTGACAACATCAGAATTATTATTGCCGTTCTTTAAAACAAAATAAAAATATCAATATTATAGTTAAATAAATAGTAATAAATGTTGAAGCATTAGTTGGAGCTCAACTATCTGCTAATGCAGAAGATATAAAAACATGTATGATTTTTTTTACCAAGTTTTTTTTTTATAAAAGATATTTTCGTGTAACCAAACGATAAACTATTTTAATTAATAGTAATTCAAGCACGAGTGGCATCAGGGCTCCTCCACACTGGCCCCAGAGTAAAGCATTACATGCCAGTTTTAATAAGTAAAGAATGCACCAAAGTATTGCTAAGTACGATTTTTGAACGAAAAAACTTGTACTTGCACGGTATTACACGAATTTTGAAGAAAAAAAAAACATGAGTATTTTTAATTCAATTCCAAATCACCATAGTTCGAAAGTTGTACTAAAAAAAAAATTTTTTTTTATCTCAAAAGCTGCCTAATTTTTTTCGGCCAAATCGTACTTAACACTCAGAAGAAAAACTAAAATTACGTAAAGTAATAAAAAAAACATATGTTTCGACATGAAGTCTCGGTTGGCAAGTCACAAGTCAAAAATACCAATCGCGTAAGTCAAAATAAATAATAATAAAATTAAAATATTGAATTTGCTGAATTATAAAAAAAATCTATCGATAGCATAAAAAAATGCTTTCTTCAGCTCGAGAACTTTCTCATCGCTACACAGATTAAGCATACAAGGCTCGTTCCACACATCAATGTAAACAAAATTTATGAAAAAAAAACCACCCATATGTCAAAATCCAACATTCCACAATTTCTTTTGTTGTTGTTATTTTATTTTAGCCTGGATGAGATCGCTCTTAGCGAACGCTGCGTTGATATTTTGTGTTAAGTTAATCGTATATTAAAAAAATACTGTCTGGGAGAAAACGCTTTTAGCTATAAGGCAGCCATTTGTGGCATTACATCATTAACCATTTTTTTGTAAATCCTATGTCATGTCCATATTATCTGGCGATTGAAAGTATTGTCAAATGTATAATTATTGTCTAGTTGACATTTGAGTATGGGAGAGATATTTTTTTGTGTGATTTTTCAACATAAACATCACCCACATTGATGAGCTTCCCTTTCAGCTAGACAAACCTGTTTCTGTGCAACCTTATATTGCTCATGAAGTGAGCATTTTTATATATGCGCCACCTATTATCAAAAAGAGCAAGTTATAATTTTTTTTATGACAGTAATGGATATAAAATTTCTATAAGAGGGAAATAGCATAACACTACAGCCTGTGCACCAAACTTAAAAAAACGCCAATAGGTGGGTATTATTCATTACTTACCGAAAAACGGACTTTTCTGTTATTTCTCTTATTTCCTCGACCAAAAATTTATTTTTGGGGCAAAAGTGTACTCTCGTGATAGAAAAGTCCATTTTTATTGCCAAAGTAACAGCAGCGCTATTTTGAGCGGCGCAGCAGCCGCCATCTTGTTTTTAAGCCATTTTGTTTAAAAAAAGTCAATACAACATGAAAAAACTTTTTTTTTGTCATTTTGTTTAATTTAATTAAACCGGCATAACACCAATTGTCGTAACAATATCAAATACATCCAGTAACGTGCAATTTTAAATACAATTTATTAGGTACATACATAAAAAAATAAAAATTAATCGAAAAATAAAAATCAAAATGGCGGCCGCGTCTTTCACACAGCGTGATTTAATTACCACACGATTATGTACACCCCACGCAAACTACACACCGTATAAGCTGACACGTGTACCGTTACGTTCCACGTCCGTTTACGTAAAATTACGTTGTACATCCGTTACGTAGTTCCGGATCTTTTTTTTTTCTTAACATTTAATAATAAAAAAACAATTACATGTATTCTGAAAGCGAGATGGCAGTGGGGAGTTGTGGGTTTTACCTGAAAACAAAAAAAAAACAATACTTGAAATACAATAGGTAATTTAAATTTTAAATATTCTCCATAACATTAATCTATGTTATTCATGCATGAAGTAAATACTTGTCCCCCTCCCCATTTTTTAGGAAAATTGCGCAGACGGGAGGAAATATAAAAATTCCCATCCTTATATATTTTACTAGCTGAACGCGCGCGCGTTGCTACGCCATCTATCGAAAATTGGTCGTACCAATTCAAATTTTGTTCAAATTCGGTTACTTTAGGTTCTAATGACGCAACCTTTAACATAATTATGACAAATGCTGTCACGCAACGAAAGCTATCTAAAAGCAATATATTTTCCCCGTTTTTGTTACATTTTTCATATATGCTCGGCTCCTGTTGATAGTAGCGTAATGTTAAATACCCTTCCTCGATAAATGGACTATCCTACAAAGAAAGAATCTTTCAATTCGGACCAGTAGTTCCAGAGATCCTTGCGTTCAAACAAACAAACAAACAAACTCTTCAGCTTTATAATATTAGTATAGATTTTAATTATGCATAAACACCTTATCACGTAAATATTTTTTGACCCACATGCACATATTTACTATTTTTGCATTAAAATTTTGTCGAACTGTGTGATTTTAATTTTTAAATTAAAATCGCTTGTTACTTTTTCCAAAGATAATTATTTGGGTGACTACAGTCGCCTTGGACGTTGAGTGGTCAAAATAATATTAGTTAGTTTGATAGTTTAGTAGTGCAAGGGCTTTTTGCAGAGTCCGCCTGGGGAAGTACCACAGTTATTCTGCCGCCAAACAGTAGTGCGCAAACATTACTATGTTCCGGTTTGAAGGGCAATGTTTCCAGAGAAATTACTGGGATTATCATCAGGTACATATTCTGCTCGTCTCTCTATACCATAAAAAAAATGGTTGTCTGTAAAGTCGGGTTACTGACGTTAGTTGAACGTGACAACTTCAACTACGCCTTAGAGCGAGGTAACGCCGCATGACGTCATGCGGCGCGGTAACGGCGCATGACGTCATGCGGCGAGGTAACGGCGGTAACGGCGCATGACGTCATGCGGCGAGGTAACGGCGGTAACGGCGCATGACGTCATGTTTTTTCGTGCGTACAGCCGGCTTCATCGAATTATAAGACGTTGTCACGTCAAAAAATTTTGTAGCTTGTTACATTTATCAGAGAAAGTCAACTATTTGGGCGCCTACAGTCGCCTTGCACGTTTGAATGGTCAAAAATAAACGTGTACTGACATCTAGGCAGGCTGCGGCGTGCTGGACTTGTCCTTCTTCTTCTCCTTCTTCTTCTTGAGGAACGAGGGCGTCCTCAGGCCCTTCTTCTTCTTCTTGTCCTTCTTGGGAGAGTCCTCCGTCGACACCTCCTTCGATGGGGAGCCCTGGGGAACAACGCGAAAAATAAATTCGAGTAAAATTTTTATATAATTCCAATTCCATTATTCTCACAAATTTTACACGATTTAAAAACAAAATTAAAAGCTTTGTGTTACCCCTGACCAAGTTGGATTTTAAATTTGTCATAGTGTGTAAGTGTTCTAATAGTTTCTCCCTTTCATTTAATACCCATAGTGTGTAATTTGGCATTTTGTGGTGGCAGCCATCTTAGATTTGACATATTTGTCGTAGTGTATTATACTAGTCAAATACACCCATAATAAGGGCCAGGGAGGTTGTGAAAAAATATGTCATCCGTCATTTTATGGCAGCGGCCATCTTGAATCGATTATCATCAACCATAGCTAAGAACACTCCCGATTAATTTCCCTTTGAAACAAATAAAGTAGATTCATTTGTTCGGGAGGCTACGATCCCACAGACATACACAGACACGTCAAACTTATGCCGTCGTTTTTGCCTCGACGGTTAAAAATAAAAGTTATATAAGTTTTACATTTCTATTTCTTTGTCTGCGTAACTGTGTATATTTTTTATGTGTGGCATTTAAATCCGACTCATATTATGAACGCGAAAGTTCGTAAGAATGTATGTTTGTGACTCTTTCACGCAAAAATTACTGAAGGGATTTGGATGAAATTTGATACATAAATAGATAATAGTCTGGAATAACACATAGGCTACTTTTTATCCCGTTATCCCGAGAAAATAACGGAATCGAGAACTAAGTGGATGAAACCTCGGACCGCTGTTAGTGGGTAATGATCATGGATAGAGTCAATATAGAGTATCTATGTTTTATATGTAGTATGTTTTGAGTCAGAGTGTTTGTAATCGATGTCGAGTCGATTACTAGCGGAATCCCAACCGGACGGTCTACCGCCGAACGAAAAATGTCATAGCTTTGATGTTTCTCTCTCTTTTCTTTTCGCTTGAAATGATAGAGACAGCATTAGCAAAGCGATAGCCGATTTAGTTAAAGTTAGAGTTAGCGTTAGAAGCGCGGTAGTGATCGGGGTCAACAGACGAACACTAGAATTAGGTTTAAAATGTTCCCAACTCCCCCCTATTTTCCTCTTCTTCTCCTAATCCAAGACATAATATATGTAAAAAAAAAAAAGAATTGAAATGACAAAGATCACGGACCCCGGGGTGATAAGAAGAGTGGTTAATAAAAAAAAATATATAAAAAAATGGTTGTCTGTAAAGTCGGTTTACTGACGATAGCTGAACGTGACAACGTCTTAAGAAAATACTGATTGTGTTAAGCGCCATCTAGGTAAAACATTCTGAAGCTTTTTGAAAAGCTGTTCAAAGCGCCATCTCTGGGTACACCATTGTACTAGCACAAGTTCTTAACTTCATATCGTCGCTTTTCTAAAACATGGACAGACTCCTTGAACGTAATACACATTTCACTCACTAGATGGTGCGAAAAGTAATAAGGCGAGGTAACGGCGGTAAGTTATTATCTAATCTATGGCGGTAACGTTACATGACGTCATGTTTTGCGGGCGTGCAGCCGGCTCCATCGAATTATAAGACGTTATCACGTCAAAAAGTGTTTGTAGTGGGTCGTACCTCTTTACTGCTGTGCGAGAAAGTGCTCTGATGCGCGTCGGAATGATCACCATTCACGGTGTGCTCGCCTGCAAATACAAGACACATATTAATTATCACACTCTTTGTCATCTTCCTCTTTTGGACTAGAAAAGAAAACCGTAATACCTAAAATTTATAACTTTTTTGAACTCATATTGAGAACATTAAATATGACTTAATTGCAACCACATTCAAAATCATTGAATCTTTATTATATCACCTCCTTATTAAAAAATAAAATATATTTATTTTTAAAATGTTGACCATTTTCATGTATCCCTTCATAGAATCGATTTGAAAATAAAATGTATGTTCAGTAAAATTATTATTATTTTTTAACCGACTTTAAAAAAAAAGTAGGTTTCTCAATTCGACCGTATATTTTTTTTTTTTTTTTTTATGTTTACAAGATAAAAAAAACAGAAAGAATCGGCCAAAAAATGCTAACAAGCAAACACAATTTAATTGACTGATTTTTTTATATTACAGTTGCAGCACGAAAAAGCTTTTTTATCAACTTTACTTGTCAGATAACAACGCCAAATACCATTTTATTGATTTTTCTGATGTTGTAATAATTTCCTTTAAACTCAGCGCCAACTGTCAAAATGGCCAATGATTGGCGTTATTGTCGTAGTCTACATTAATAAGGGAAAATCATTGTATAAAAATATAGTAGTTCAACTATTTCGCCACAGGGCGACTGTAGTGGCCCAGAGTCAAAACTTGACAACTATCAATCTGACATAAAAAATATATAAAATGTATATTTATGTCAATTTGACAAATTTTCTGTTAAGTAGCAAAAGTTAATAACACAAAAGCACTTACTTCTAGTAATGACTAGGAAGCGTTTCTCCCGAAACCACCCGACGGCTTGACATGCGAGTGCAGAAAAAGCGGTGTTGCCATTCACAAACAATAAATAAGCCAAGCCGTGTTGTATTGCCATTGCCAAAAAATATTTTAGATTTAACATAAACCAAGTTTCGTACCAAAAAAAGATCATGCAGCGTTTTGAGAATGTCGTGCGTGTTCTCATGAAATTCTCAAAATTATGCACAATAAATGATTTTACGAAACAAAATGTTTTTTTGAAATATAAATACACACATCATAGGAAAAGATTGTGATTAGCGAACGAATTAGCTTGGATCGGTTTATCATTCCATCAAATTGTTACCCCAGAGTTGACATTTTATTTCAACACAATATGGCTCGAGTAACAAAAAAAGGCATTTTTAGAAAGCAAAAACATTTATGCCAAAAGTGGTTCTCAATGAGGCATATTCAGTCAGAACGCACACATATCTGTCAAAGATACTCGTAGTATTTAATTTAGTCAAAGGCCCGTAGCTCTTATAACTTTGGCGCCTTCGTTTCATTTTGCGAAAGAAATTCAACAGAAATGAAACTTGGGACTCCAATGTGACTCGTCATACAAATCCCATAAGAAAAACTGTTGAAGTGAAAACTTCTTTAGGCGCGCCTAGACAGATATTTCGTGGGCTGTGAATTGGATTCTAGCATCAAGCTCGGGTGTATGATAAGAAATTTTCGGGTAAACTCGGGACCATGGCTATTGGCCATCTAGAAATGCGTCAGCCAATGGGAAATGCTGAAAGGGCGTGGCCTCGCCATCATGGCATGGTCATCTAGAAATGCGTGAGCCAATGGGAAATGCTGACGCATTTCTAGATGGTGATGCCATAATGGCGAGGCCACGCCCTCCGGTTACACCCTCCCTCCCTCCCTCCCTGTCTGTCTGTCTGTCTGTCTGTCTGTCCGTCCGTATGTCACAGCCACTTTTTGCCGAAACTATGAGAACTACACTGTCGAAACTTGGTAAGTAGATGTATTCTGTGAACCGCATTAAGATTTCAACAGAAAAAATTATAAATAAAATAAAGTGGCCAAGTGCGAGTTGGACTCGCCCATGAAGGGTTCCGTTGCAGCAAGTAACATAATATAGATAGTAGGTACACATAGTTCTTGTAGTTCGTTGTAACTTTGATCGAAGTTTTAATAATAGTGTATTTATGACGTACTAAAAAAAAACTACTCATCAGATCGAGTTCAAACTAATTTTCGTTGGTAGTTTACATGGTAATGTACATCATATATTTTTTTTAGATTTTTCATTCTCTTACTTTAGAAGTTAGAGGGGGGGGACACACATTTTACCACTTTGGAAGTGTCTCACGCGCAAATTATTCAGTGTAGACGAAAATGATTTTAGAAACCTCAACATCATTTTTGAAGACCTATCGATAGACACCCCACACGTGTAGGTTTGATGAAAAAAAAAATTTTGAGTTTCAGTTCTCAGTATGGGGGGCATCCCTAATTTTTGTTTTTTTAATTTTTTTTTGTTCAAATCTTAATGCGGTTCACAGAATACATCTACTTACCAAGTTTCAACAGTGTAGTTTTCATAGTTTCGGCAAAAAGTGGCTGTGACATACGGACGGACAGACAGACAGACAGACAGACAGACAGACAGACAGACAGACAGACAGACAGACATGACGAATCTATAAGGGTTCCGTTTTTACGTTTTACGGAACCCTAAAAAGAAAAATTAGGGTTGCCCCCCATACTGAGAACTGAAACTCAACATTTTTTTTTCATCAAACCTACACGTGTGGGGTGTCTATCGATAGGTCTTCAAAAATGATGTTAAGGTTTCTAACATATTTTTTGTCTACACTGAATAATTTGCGCGAGAGACACTTCCAAAGTGGTAAAATGTGTGTGTCCCCCCCTCTAACTTCTAAAGTAAGAGAATGAAAAATCTAAAAAAAATATATGATGTACATTACCATGTAAACTACCAACGAAAATTAGTTTGAACTCGATCTGATGAGTAGTTTTTTTTTAGTACGTCATAAATACACTATTATTGAAACTTCAATCAAAGTTACAACGAACTACAAGAACTATGTGTACTATGTATATAATGTTACTTGCTGCAACGGAACCCTTCATGGGCGAGTCCAACTCGCACTTGGCCACTTTATTTGTTTGTGAAAGAAAAGAAAAAATACGTGTACAATATTTTTTGGCAATCTAACGAACGGACTACTTAGTTTTTTTGAGGATTGTACCCTATTGTTTTGAGAATCTGCTATTTCGAGAATCTGATATTTCGAGAATCTGATATTATGCGAATGAGCCTAGTATTCTACTAAACCGCCATTTCATTTGAAACTCTATTGTGTTAAAATTATCTGACTACATAATAAAATATTTGCAGTCATAGGAACAGCCGACAGAAATGAAAACTTATAACTCAGAACTTGAAAGCTTACCTTGGAAACTACGCGGGTGGAAACGGAGAGCGAGGCCATGACCATGGCCATCTAGACAGATAGCCAATGGGAAATGCTAACGCATTTCTAGATGACCAATGGCCATAGTCCCGAGTTCACCGGAAAATTTCGTATCATTCCCGAGTGTGACGCTAGAATTCAAAAATCTGTAGTGCGCCAAAACAAGTTTTATAAAAATTATCTATCACCGTGCAGGAACACGCCAGGTGTTCAGGGGCTCGACACCACTAATAGTGGTGCCCTAACCGAACTAACCCTAGCCATAGGTTTTTCCAGCATGGCTCGGGTCAGAGTCGCAGAACCACTTTTTCACACAACCTTGTTACTGCCGGCGCCCTTGAGTACCTCGCCGGAAGACGGACTGTTTAGGCACCGGAAAAAAAATTGGTTGCCTGTAAAGTCGGTATACGGGCGAAAGTTTTACGTGACAACGACTTTGAGTGGTTAGCCCGCCTAAGAGCGAGAGAGACAGACATAAAAAGTGAAAGGCACGCGTCCCTCTCACTCGCTCTCATTGTGAGCGCATAACGTGAGCGGAGCGTAACGCAGTTTCTTGAAGTGTCACCCGGCAAACCAATTTATAAGACGTTGTCACGTCAAAAGCAGCACATTACCGCCTCGGGAGGGTCTAACCCTAGATACCCCATCTAGGGGCGGGCCGGGCGGCCCTAATGCCCAATCTACATGACGCTAGTATTTCAAGCTTGAATAGCAAGCTAGTACTTCTAGCTTCGTGTTGAAAAAGCTAGCGTAGCGTAGCGTTCTAGCTTTAAAAAAATTGACAGTCATAGGAACTGCCGATAGAAGTGAGAACTTATAACTCAGAATTTGATAGCTTACTTTGGAAACTACACGTGCGTAACCGGAGGGCGTGGCCTGGGCATCATAGAATGGCCATCTAGAAATGCGTCAGCATTTCCTATTGGCTGATGCATTTCTAGATAGCCATGGTATGATGCCGAGGCCACGCCCTTTCAGCATTTGCCATTGGCTGACGCATTTCTAAGTGGCCAATAGCCATGGTCCCGAGTTTACCCGAAGATTTCTTATCAAATCCGAGCGTGATGCCAGAATCCAATTCACAGTTCACGAAATATCTGTCTAGGCGCGCCTAAAAAAGTGTTCATAAATGCCAGACAGCCCAGGTCCTTCAAATGGAGATGGGGTGCGATCTCGTGTGGCTCGCACCCGTGTCTGCTTCCTTCTCCGCGGAGGAGCGAGAGAACATATCTCCCTCTCTCGCTCTTCGGTCTCCCTCCGTGACACGACGGTCTCGCAAAAGGAGAACAGCACCTCGCACGACCTCTCACTGTCGAGCTTCTTAACCACGATGGTCAGCAGTGAGAGGTCCACCCCCAGAGGTCAGTGAGAGGTGACCGCGGCTGGAGATAGTCATAGTTTCTCCTTCCCCTGTCGCGTACTTTCCCTTTGCCGTGTACAGTAAGAAGCAGCAATGCCTCGTAACGGTTTGTTAAGCTAAAGGCCGGGTCACACAGAGGCGATCCGATAGCGATAGCGATAGCGATCCGAGACGGGATTTATTGTAATGTTCGAATTTGTATGCAACCTGACACACAGCAAGCGGGCGCGATCCCATACTCGGTATCGGATCGCTATCGCTATCGGATCGCTATCGCTATCGGATCGCCTCTGTGTGACCCGGCTTTAAGTCTCTTTCCAAACCAGTGTTCAACACGACACACGCGTCCTCCAATCAAGCACGGGTTTAATCGGTGCATTCGCGAACATTCGCATTCGCGAACTCGAGCACCATGTCTCTTATTGAACACGTATTTAGAATTTACAAGAACAGTTCGCGTTACAAAACCGTGCACGATAGGAGGAGGCGTGCCTCGTATTGAACACGGGCTTGGGAACGACAATTAGCTTAACAAACCCGTGCGCGTTTCGAGGCAATGCTGCCTCCTATTATACACGGTAAAGGAAACACGCTTCACGATCGCGATAGCCCTAAGTGCAGTTGACATTGTTAGTTTCTATTTTTAGCCAACTACGAGTACCATATCTTCTATCTATTCTATATATATAAAAGCGAAAGGTTACTCATCAAAGAATCTCAAAAACTACAAATGCTACGAATCTGAAATTTTGCATGAAGGTCCCTCTTAGCACGTAGGCGCTCGCTAAGACGGGGTTTTGCGAAATTCAACCCCTAAGAGGGTGAAACAAGGGATGGTTGTATGAAAATTCGTGATTTTCAAAGTTATCAAATTTTGTATTTAGACACTTGACACAATGCAATGAAATGTTTGTTGTATCAATTTTGTAATTTCGAACTGTACGGGAGTAAAATCAGGGTTAAAATGGGGAATGAATGTCAATATGGAAGTTCGCAACGGTTGAAGATAAAACCATGAAACTCTGTATATAGACACTTGACACGAAGCAAATGAATGTTTGTTCTAGCAATTTTGTAATTTCGAACTGTTACGGGGGTGTAATTGGGGTTGAAATTATGGATTAATGACAGCATGGAAGATCCCAACCGTTGAAAATAAAACCATGAAACTCTGTATATAGGCACTTGATACGAAGCAAATAAATGTCTGTTGTAGCAATTTTGTAATTTCGAACTGTACGGGGATGAAATTGGAGTTGAAATGGGGGATGAATATCAATATGGAACTTCCTACTCATTAAAGATAAAACTCTTTATATAGGCACTTGGCACGAAGCCAATAAATGTTTGTTCTAGCACATTTGTAATTTCGAACTGTATGGGGATGAAATTGGTGTTGAAATGGGGGACGGATGTCTCTTACGCTTTCACACCTAAACAACTGAACCGATTTTGATGAAATTGTATGAAAGTATTTTATTAAAAGCTGTTTTTAGTTTTTAGTAACCGTAAATGTGTCTGGGTATAAAAATAAGTACTGCCTGAGTTACCTTAGTATTTTATTTCGCGCGGACAAAGTCGCGGGTAACAGCTAGTATCTTAATAAAAAGAGAAATACATTCATAATCAGTTCAAAACTGTCCTCTACAACCTAAACCTCTCCCTAGATAGGCCAATCCCGAGGTTACTAATACCGACCGTAGTGGGTATTAGTAACCTCGGGACGGAGCCTTGAACGGAAACGGAACTGTACTGAACTTTGTTTAGTAGGTAGTGGTAGGACTCTTAGCAGAGTCCGCCTGGGGGAGTACCACACCTTTGCCAGTTATTCTACCGCCAAGCAGTAATGTGGAAACATTACTGTGTTCCGGTTTGAAGGGCAATGTTTCCAGAGAAATTACAGGGCTTAGAGACATAATATCTTAGATCTCTGGGTGACGAGCGCAGAGCAGTGCTAGGTAATGATTTGGACTATCATGTTCCAATAGCTGCATGTTACTGTGCTGTTATGTGGCAGGCATGTTGCGTCACTCAGCCCAATTCTCAGTTTTACGTTTCCAGCTGCTATCAGCTGCCTTTCGTAAATCTTCAATCCTACTGGTATCAGGACGTCCCACACTAAGTTTACCGATTCGCGGTTTCCACTCCAGAACCCGTCTACCCCAACGGTTATCGGTTCTGCGACAGATACCAGTCAATTGCCACTTCAGTTTGCTAATACGATGACCTATGTCGGTGACCATAGTTCTTTGACGGATTATCTCATTACGAAAGCAATCCATCAGAGAAACCCTGAGCATAACTCTTTCCATAGCTTGCTGAAAGAGTTTGAACTAAGGACCGCTTTCATTGTCAGGGTCCACGCTTCAGTCCGCGTACTATGTCATGAGAGGTATAATGCACTGATTGCTTAACTGAGTTGGGACTACATAATATAAATAACATAGTAAATTTTAAAAATCCTAAAATAATAATAACTAATATTATAAATGTCAATGTTTGGATGTTTGTTTCTCAATCACGTCGTAACGTATGAGAGCTGAAATTTGGAACACAGCTATATTTTAGTCCGGAAGAACACATAGGCTACTTTTTATCCCGGCAAAATAACGGGAACGAGAAATACGCGTGTAAAACAGCGGGCCACTGCTAGTATTACAAATGTCAAAGTTTCGATGGCTCTTGATTGAGCAACTTGAGCAATTGATATACTATGTGCCAAATAACATAAGAATAAGGTTCATTATCTGACCTACTCTAGAATATCGCAAAATATTACTTGTATCGCTAATTCTATCGTTTACAAACTATGCCTAATGGTATCGCTAGAATTTCGTGGTGCGAGGCGGCATCACAATTAATTAATTTTGTGATATCGTGGTGAAGGTCAGGGAATGAACCCTATTCTCGCGTAATTTGGCACATAGTATAGCGTCAGAACTTTCGGGTTGAAATTTGGAATATAGTTACAGTGGAATAACAGTACATATATAGTTACAGTGGAAGTTCCCGAGTAACTAACGGGGAAGGGATCTACACGGGCAAAACCGCGGGACGCAACGAGTACATAAGTAATAGATATTTAACGAATGTTGTATCGACTTACTCGTAGTTTAAAACAGCTAATGTTCTTAAAATTTCCAATGCTCCTCAATTCGGCTGGGGCATATGAAATGCATTCTCAGATTTCCACAGAAATTTTACTACACCATGTGTTTCCAGTTTTGACAAATTATGTCAAATAAAACTACAAATCTTCTATACGTATTTTATCATGCCAGTGTAAGAAGTTTAAATAAGGCTGCAGTTGGTGAATGTCGTTTATGTTTCGGCTACGTTACCGGGCGAAGATTCGTATCGTGTTGGCGCGACAAAAACTATCGTGTTCGGGCATAGGCGACGTTCTTGTCTAGGTACATTAAGGCGGGCGAAGACATTTACTACATCGTCTTCGCCCGAATACTACACGATGCACCCGGCCACATTCATCGCGCTAACACGAATATTCGCCGTAGCCCGCTAATGTAGCCGAGGCATTAGAGAATACAGCCATTTCGTTGCGTATCTTCTCTTAGGCCAAGAACTCACGGGGCGCTGAAAATCAGCGGCGCCCGCCACGGTTGCGGGCTCGTAGCTTCTGTAGAATGCAGATATATATTGAAGTGAAAACTTCTTTAGGCGCGCCTAGACAGATTTTTGTGGGCTGTGAATTGAATTCTACCGTCACACTCGGGTATGATAAGAAATCTTTGGGTAAACTCGGGACCATGCCCATTGGCCATCTAGAAATGCGTCAGTCAATGGGAAATGCTGACGCATTTCTAGATGGCCATGCCATGATGGCTAGGCCACGCCCTCCGGTTAAACCCGTGTAGTTTCCAAGGTAAGCTATCAAATTCTAAGTTATAAGTTTTCACTTCTATGCTTCTATCGGCAGTTCTTATGACTGCCAATTTTTTTTTTATTAGTGTGGAGTCAGTTGGTGTTCTGTGGGATTTGTCCGCCAATATTTATTCATTTATTATTATGTGAAAATTTAAAGCACAGCTCACGACGCGTTTTATGACCGCGCGGTCGCCCGCAGACTCGGCGGGTGGCGCCCGCGTACTCCGCTGTCGTTTGACGTCGGTTAGACCTCAAGTAATCGTTAACCGCCCGTCGCCCGCTACGTACGCGGGCAATAATCTCCACCGCAGCGGCTGCGAAACCGCGGAAATCAGCGGTTCAGCGAAAATCAGAGTGAGTTTTGAAAAAAAAAATGGTTGTCTGTAAAGTCGGTTTACTGACGATAGTTGAACGTGACAACGTCTTAAGAAAATACTGATGGAATTTGTGTTAAGCGCCATCTAGGTAAAACGTTCTGAAGCTTTTTGAAAAGCTGTTCAAAGCGCTATCTCTGGGTACATCATTGTACTAGCACAAGTTCTTAACTTCATGTCGTCGCTTTTCTAAAACATGGAAAGACTCGAAATTCGATCGTACCAATTCAAATTTTGAACAAAATCGGTTACTTTAGGTTCTAATGACGCAACCTTTAAAATATGACATTTATGCTGTCACGCAACGAAAGCTCTCAAAAAGCAATATTTTTTCCGTTTTTGTTACATTTTTCATTCCTGCTCGGCTCCTGTTGATAGTAGCGTAATGTTAAATAGCCTATAGCCTTCCTCGATAAATGGACTATCCTACAAAGAAAGAATCGTTCAATTCAGACCAGTAGTTCCAGAGATCCTTGCGTACAAACAAACAAACAAACTCTTTAGCTTTATAATATTAGTATAGATAAGACGTTAACCGTTCCGACACCGCGGCGGTCGCGGGTGAAAATCGCTCCACGAGTTCTTTGCCTTAGATAATGCTCAAACAAATTATACAGCCACCATACGTAACTATTTTCTGATCTGATACATATATCAAACAAATTAAAGAGATAGAGCCATTTTCTTTAGGATATTCTTTTGCATTTTGTAACGACACAGAAACAACCTACTAGATGTTCCCAGTGCTGGGAATCGGGGCCTTCACTCGCAAGGAGAGAGGCAAAACCTAATATTATAAACGCAAGTTTATAAGAATGTATGGATGTACGTTTGTTACACTTTCACGCAAACACTACTGAAGGGATTCGGATGAAATTTTGTACATAGATAGATAATGGTCTGGAATAGAGGCGAACTTCTTAGCATTCCATGGATTCACCGAGCGGGTGGCGGGTCCATCGTTTGGCAGAGAGAGAAATTCCGAGTAGACCCCAAGACTTGTGACATAGGCTGTTTTTGAAGTGAAAACTTTTTTAGGCGCGCCTAGACAGATTTTTCGTGGGGTGTAAATTCGATTCTACCGTCATGCTCGGGTATGATAAGAAATCTTCGGGTAAACTCGGGACTTTGGCGATTGGGCATCTAGAAATGCGTCAGCCAATGGGAAATGCTAAAAGGGCGTGGCCTCGCCATCATGGCACGGACGCATTTCCAGATGGCCATGCCATGATGGCGAGGTCACGCCCTTCGGTTACACCCATGTAGTTTCCAAGGTAAGCTATCAAATTCTGAGTTATAAGTTTTCACTTCTATCGGCAGTTCCTATGACTGCCAATTTATATCTGTTTTTTTATCACGAACTACGTGGATGAAACGGCAGTCGCTGCTGGTAGATATTATATAAATACAACTCCTTAAAAACTCGAGCCGTTTTCAAGATGCAGATAGACCATAAACATATTATAACTTCGCCAAGCGTGGCGCCACAGAATACACAATATAAAATTTTAGCGATATCTATTTATATAAAAACTAGCGGCCCGTTCCGGCTTCGCTCGGACATAACCTAGACATTGTCTGCAGCGCCATCTGCCTATTGCCTATGTATTTTTAACGCCACATTATAAAAAAATAAAAACAAAAAAAAATTGACCAGAAATTAAAAAAAAAGGTTTGGGGTGAACAACCCCTAACACTTAGAGTATGAAAAATAGCTAGTAGCCGATTCTCAGATCTACTGAATATGCATATAAAATTTGGTAAAAATCAGTAAAGCCGTTTCGGAGGAGTAAGGAAACAAACACTGTGACACGAGAATTTTATATATAAGATCAATGCCACTTTTCGTTGTTATTGAACTCCTCCTAAACGGCTGGACCGATCTGAATGATTTTTTTTGTATACGTTTGGGTAGGGCCCTAGAAGGTTTAGATTAACAAATCAGCCCGGCAGATGGCGCTGTAGTTGATATCTAGGTTATTATTCGAGCGAAGCCGGAGCGGGCCGCTAGTTTCTCAATAAAGTGAAGCATCTGATGACTTGTAATCTTATTTTTATGCTATTTTAATTGCATTACTAGCAGCCCCCCGCGGTTTTATCTGCGTAGTTCCCCTTCCCGTTAATTTCTTGGGATAAAAAGTAGGCGTGTTCTTCCAGACTTGTAAAACTCAAATTTCTGTGTTCATTTTAAACAAATTAAAAATAACCAGGACGTCTACTCTCTTTCTACGAAAACGTAATTTCAAAAAAAAATTGGCGCAGTCATAGGAACTGCCGAAAGAAGTGAAAACTTATCAATTCAGAATTTGATAGCTTACTTTGGAAACCACACGTGTGTAACCGGAGGGTGTGGCCTGGCCATCATGGCATGACCATCTAGAAATGCGTCAGCATTTCCCATTGGCTGACGCATTTATGGCCAATGGCTATGATCCCGAGTTTACCCGACGATTGCTTATCATACCCGAGCGTGACGCTAGAATTCAATTCACAGCCCACGAAAAATCTGTCTAGGCGCACCAAAAGAAGTTTTCACTCGTTCTATTTGGTTTCGTCCGATAGAACATTGTGTTAGACTACGTCATTTAAACGGACAAAACGACGGATCGAAGTAGAAGCGTAGTTGAAAAGTCGCGAGTTTATTGCGAAATTACGTTTTCGTAGAAAGAGAGAAGACGTCCAGATCCTTTCAAACGTTATGTGATTGAGTAACAAACATCTAAATATTAACATTTCTAATATTAATAGTATTTTCTTGCAGGGTTGCTAGCTAAGAAATGAAACAAGATCTCCATAATAATCTTCGAAATAGCATATATTTAAAAAAATCACGTTACAAAACCATAACATAACGTACTTTAAGCTATAACTTATCTCTAAGAATTGCTATAATAATATTTAATAATCATAAAAATATCCATTGAATTTGTGACAGGGTAAAGTTGAGAACTGTTAAACTTTTTTTATGTAGCAATAAAAAAATATGTGTAACCTCCACAGAAAAGGTAAATCTAATAAAGTATTAAAATAAATATTTAGGATTTGGACTGTTACAATATGTTTTAAATTAAAAAAAAAAAAATTATTACGCCATTATTTTTTTAGCCAGAGAGCATGCAAAATCTATGTAACTAAAAAAGTAAAGAAATGTCAGAAGGGTTAACATTTCACTGTCATTTTAAAAATTGATTCTCAAATCTCAAATTACGAAAACGAAATGTATTGTTTTACATCAAAATATGATAACATAGGCATGCTCCATATAAAAATATACGGAACACTTCATTTGTCCTTTTTAAAAGTTTGTTGTTTCAGTAAATTTTAAATATTTCATCATATACAAACAGAATTTCCTTGCGATTTAGTCAGTTTTTTTCACTTTGTATTCGAAAGGAATACCATTTTGCTATAATACGTTTGAAAATACAATTCTGATTGATGTTAAAAATGTATGACATTCAAAATTATGTCAAAAATATATGATAATACCAAAAACTCACTATTATGTCAAACATTTAAGTCACTAAAAATGTATTTCTGTGATTTAATATTGAAATGTTGTCATTTCAGATTGTTTAAATTTAACAGTTCTCATGAAAAAATAAGGAAAAAAATTAATAAAAACAAAATTTTCAATTAAAACTAATAATAAATTTATTCATAAAAAATACATAAGATTGCGAAGTTCATTGCCAAAGTCATAATTTTATAAAATACGGGGAGTATTTCAATCGTTATTTTAGTGCGCCTAGAATCCGATTATTAGATTTTAAGCCCCGTCGGCTACGTTTGCCGCTCAAAATAACCAATTTTTCATCAAAATTTCATAGAGAATTTGTTAATTTTTCATTAAAAAAAAATGTCAATTTCACAAAAAGAATTCGTCAAAATATGTCAAAGTAATTTGAGTATTTTTCTCTGACCACCGGGGTTAGAAATGTAACAACAATTCATAGCTCTTGACAATATTTTATGACATATAATTTTGACATAACACATTTTTAAGACAAATTATTTTGAGCAGTACACGTATTGAAAGAAATCAACTTGTCATTTTAAAAACGCTAGACTTAACTAGGTAATGTCAAATTGATATACGGCGGTCCGGAATAGCAAATATAAAAACATTTAAATTACAAAATGGACCCCGTATTGACGAAAATTTAGGATATTGTTCATTTGGCTTGACATTTTAGAACATTTTTTTGAATAAAAAAAATTAACCTTAATTCTAAAAATAATATGTCAACAAACATGGCAAAACAACTAATTTGTTCAGTTTTTTTAAGTGAGATATAACATTTTCACTATAGATATATACACAAACCGAGTGAAATAACTTTAAATGTTCATTTAATCATATCATTTCATAAGACTTATAACTTAATCGTGCTAATGTATTTATTATGTCATTTCAAATAAAAAAAAACCGTAATTTAAATAAGTGATCCAATAAAATTGACATAACAACGATCAAGCCAAATAAACAAAATTTTAAGTCCAAAAAGTAAAAAAAAAATGAAATAAGTTAAACATTCTACGTAGGCTAGCCAATCTTACATTTACATAGGTGCTAACATATATTATATTTTGTTTTTATATTTTAATAATAGCTAATTTTCGGGTTACACAAAAATATCTTTTTTTATGTCAGAAATATTGACAACATCAGAATTATTATTGCCGTTCTTTAAAACAAAATAAAAATATCAATATTATAGTTAAATAAATAGTAATAAATGTTGAAGCATTAGTTGGAGCTCAACTATCTGCTAATGCAGAAGATATAAAAACATGTATGATTTTTTTTACCAAGTTTTTTTTTTATAAAAGATATTTTCGTGTAACCAAACGATAAACTATTTTAATTAATAGTAATTCAAGCACGAGTGGCATCAGGGCTCCTCCACACTGGCCCCAGAGTAAAGCATTACATGCCAGTTTTAATAAGTAAAGAATGCACCAAAGTATTGCTAAGTACGATTTTTGAACGAAAAAACTTGTACTTGCACGGTATTACACGAATTTTGAAGAAAAAAAAAACATGAGTATTTTTAATTCAATTCCAAATCACCATAGTTCGAAAGTTGTACTAAAAAAAAAATTTTTTTTTATCTCAAAAGCTGCCTAATTTTTTTCGGCCAAATCGTACTTAACACTCAGAAGAAAAACTAAAATTACGTAAAGTAATAAAAAAAACATATGTTTCGACATGAAGTCTCGGTTGGCAAGTCACAAGTCAAAAATACCAATCGCGTAAGTCAAAATAAATAATAATAAAATTAAAATATTGAATTTGCTGAATTATAAAAAAAATCTATCGATAGCATAAAAAAATGCTTTCTTCAGCTCGAGAACTTTCTCATCGCTACACAGATTAAGCATACAAGGCTCGTTCCACACATCAATGTAAACAAAATTTATGAAAAAAAAACCACCCATATGTCAAAATCCAACATTCCACAATTTCTTTTGTTGTTGTTATTTTATTTTAGCCTGGATGAGATCGCTCTTAGCGAACGCTGCGTTGATATTTTGTGTTAAGTTAATCGTATATTAAAAAAATACTGTCTGGGAGAAAACGCTTTTAGCTATAAGGCAGCCATTTGTGGCATTACATCATTAACCATTTTTTTGTAAATCCTATGTCATGTCCATATTATCTGGCGATTGAAAGTATTGTCAAATGTATAATTATTGTCTAGTTGACATTTGAGTATGGGAGAGATATTTTTTTGTGTGATTTTTCAACATAAACATCACCCACATTGATGAGCTTCCCTTTCAGCTAGACAAACCTGTTTCTGTGCAACCTTATATTGCTCATGAAGTGAGCATTTTTATATATGCGCCACCTATTATCAAAAAGAGCAAGTTATAATTTTTTTTATGACAGTAATGGATATAAAATTTCTATAAGAGGGAAATAGCATAACACTACAGCCTGTGCACCAAACTTAAAAAAACGCCAATAGGTGGGTATTATTCATTACTTACCGAAAAACGGACTTTTCTGTTATTTCTCTTATTTCCTCGACCAAAAATTTATTTTTGGGGCAAAAGTGTACTCTCGTGATAGAAAAGTCCATTTTTATTGCCAAAGTAACAGCAGCGCTATTTTGAGCGGCGCAGCAGCCGCCATCTTGTTTTTAAGCCATTTTGTTTAAAAAAAGTCAATACAACATGAAAAAACTTTTTTTTTGTCATTTTGTTTAATTTAATTAAACCGGCATAACACCAATTGTCGTAACAATATCAAATACATCCAGTAACGTGCAATTTTAAATACAATTTATTAGGTACATACATAAAAAAATAAAAATTAATCGAAAAATAAAAATCAAAATGGCGGCCGCGTCTTTCACACAGCGTGATTTAATTACCACACGATTATGTACACCCCACGCAAACTACACACCGTATAAGCTGACACGTGTACCGTTACGTTCCACGTCCGTTTACGTAAAATTACGTTGTACATCCGTTACGTAGTTCCGGATCTTTTTTTTTTCTTAACATTTAATAATAAAAAAACAATTACATGTATTCTGAAAGCGAGATGGCAGTGGGGAGTTGTGGGTTTTACCTGAAAACAAAAAAAAAACAATACTTGAAATACAATAGGTAATTTAAATTTTAAATATTCTCCATAACATTAATCTATGTTATTCATGCATGAAGTAAATACTTGTCCCCCTCCCCATTTTTTAGGAAAATTGCGCAGACGGGAGGAAATATAAAAATTCCCATCCTTATATATTTTACTAGCTGAACGCGCGCGCGTTGCTACGCCATCTATCGAAAATTGGTCGTACCAATTCAAATTTTGTTCAAATTCGGTTACTTTAGGTTCTAATGACGCAACCTTTAACATAATTATGACAAATGCTGTCACGCAACGAAAGCTATCTAAAAGCAATATATTTTCCCCGTTTTTGTTACATTTTTCATATATGCTCGGCTCCTGTTGATAGTAGCGTAATGTTAAATACCCTTCCTCGATAAATGGACTATCCTACAAAGAAAGAATCTTTCAATTCGGACCAGTAGTTCCAGAGATCCTTGCGTTCAAACAAACAAACAAACAAACTCTTCAGCTTTATAATATTAGTATAGATTTTAATTATGCATAAACACCTTATCACGTAAATATTTTTTGACCCACATGCACATATTTACTATTTTTGCATTAAAATTTTGTCGAACTGTGTGATTTTAATTTTTAAATTAAAATCGCTTGTTACTTTTTCCAAAGATAATTATTTGGGTGACTACAGTCGCCTTGGACGTTGAGTGGTCAAAATAATATTAGTTAGTTTGATAGTTTAGTAGTGCAAGGGCTTTTTGCAGAGTCCGCCTGGGGAAGTACCACAGTTATTCTGCCGCCAAACAGTAGTGCGCAAACATTACTATGTTCCGGTTTGAAGGGCAATGTTTCCAGAGAAATTACTGGGATTATCATCAGGTACATATTCTGCTCGTCTCTCTATACCATAAAAAAATGGTTGTCTGTAAAGTCGGGTTACTGACGTTAGTTGAACGTGACAACTTCAACTACGCCTTAGAGCGAGGTAACGCCGCATGACGTCATGCGGCGCGGTAACGGCGCATGACGTCATGCGGCGAGGTAACGGCGGTAACGGCGCATGACGTCATGCGGCGAGGTAACGGCGGTAACGGCGCATGACGTCATGTTTTTTCGTGCGTACAGCCGGCTTCATCGAATTATAAGACGTTGTCACGTCAAAAAATTTTGTAGCTTGTTACATTTATCAGAGAAAGTCAACTATTTGGGCGCCTACAGTCGCCTTGCACGTTTGAATGGTCAAAAATAAACGTGTACTGACATCTAGGCAGGCTGCGGCGTGCTGGACTTGTCCTTCTTCTTCTCCTTCTTCTTCTTGAGGAACGAGGGCGTCCTCAGGCCCTTCTTCTTCTTCTTGTCCTTCTTGGGAGAGTCCTCCGTCGACACCTCCTTCGATGGGGAGCCCTGGGGAACAACGCGAAAAATAAATTCGAGTAAAATTTTTATATAATTCCAATTCCATTATTCTCACAAATTTTACACGATTTAAAAACAAAATTAAAAGCTTTGTGTTACCCCTGACCAAGTTGGATTTTAAATTTGTCATAGTGTGTAAGTGTTCTAATAGTTTCTCCCTTTCATTTAATACCCATAGTGTGTAATTTGGCATTTTGTGGTGGCAGCCATCTTAGATTTGACATATTTGTCGTAGTGTATTATACTAGTCAAATACACCCATAATAAGGGCCAGGGAGGTTGTGAAAAAATATGTCATCCGTCATTTTATGGCAGCGGCCATCTTGAATCGATTATCATCAACCATAGCTAAGAACACTCCCGATTAATTTCCCTTTGAAACAAATAAAGTAGATTCATTTGTTCGGGAGGCTACGATCCCACAGACATACACAGACACGTCAAACTTATGCCGTCGTTTTTGCCTCGACGGTTAAAAATAAAAGTTATATAAGTTTTACATTTCTATTTCTTTGTCTGCGTAACTGTGTATATTTTTTATGTGTGGCATTTAAATCCGACTCATATTATGAACGCGAAAGTTCGTAAGAATGTATGTTTGTGACTCTTTCACGCAAAAATTACTGAAGGGATTTGGATGAAATTTGATACATAAATAGATAATAGTCTGGAATAACACATAGGCTACTTTTTATCCCGTTATCCCGAGAAAATAACGGAATCGAGAACTAAGTGGATGAAACCTCGGACCGCTGTTAGTGGGTAATGATCATGGATAGAGTCAATATAGAGTATCTATGTTTTATATGTAGTATGTTTTGAGTCAGAGTGTTTGTAATCGATGTCGAGTCGATTACTAGCGGAATCCCAACCGGACGGTCTACCGCCGAACGAAAAATGTCATAGCTTTGATGTTTCTCTCTCTTTTCTTTTCGCTTGAAATGATAGAGACAGCATTAGCAAAGCGATAGCCGATTTAGTTAAAGTTAGAGTTAGCGTTAGAAGCGCGGTAGTGATCGGGGTCAACAGACGAACACTAGAATTAGGTTTAAAATGTTCCCAACTCCCCCCTATTTTCCTCTTCTTCTCCTAATCCAAGACATAATATATGTAAAAAAAAAAAAGAATTGAAATGACAAAGATCACGGACCCCGGGGTGATAAGAAGAGTGGTTAATAAAAAAAAATATATAAAAAAATGGTTGTCTGTAAAGTCGGTTTACTGACGATAGCTGAACGTGACAACGTCTTAAGAAAATACTGATTGTGTTAAGCGCCATCTAGGTAAAACATTCTGAAGCTTTTTGAAAAGCTGTTCAAAGCGCCATCTCTGGGTACACCATTGTACTAGCACAAGTTCTTAACTTCATATCGTCGCTTTTCTAAAACATGGACAGACTCCTTGAACGTAATACACATTTCACTCACTAGATGGTGCGAAAAGTAATAAGGCGAGGTAACGGCGGTAAGTTATTATCTAATCTATGGCGGTAACGTTACATGACGTCATGTTTTGCGGGCGTGCAGCCGGCTCCATCGAATTATAAGACGTTATCACGTCAAAAAGTGTTTGTAGTGGGTCGTACCTCTTTACTGCTGTGCGAGAAAGTGCTCTGATGCGCGTCGGAATGATCACCATTCACGGTGTGCTCGCCTGCAAATACAAGACACATATTAATTATCACACTCTTTGTCATCTTCCTCTTTTGGACTAGAAAAGAAAACCGTAATACCTAAAATTTATAACTTTTTTGAACTCATATTGAGAACATTAAATGACTTAATTGCAACCGCATTCAAAATCATTGAATCTTTAATCACCTCCTTATTAAAAAAATTAAATATATATTTTTTTTAATTTTGACCATTTTCATGTATCCCTTCATAGAATCGATTTGAAAAGAAAATGTATGTTCAATTATTATTATTTTTTATGATTACATGACACAAGATAAAAAAAAACAGAAAGAATCGGCCAAAAAATGCTAACAAGCAAACACAATTTAATTGACAGTTTTTTTTTATATTACAGTTGAAGCACGAAAAAGCCTTTTTATCAACTTTACTTGTCAGATAACAACGCCAAATACCATTTTATTGATTTTTCTGATGTTGTAATAATTTCCTTTAAACTCAGCGCCAACTGTCAAAATGGCCAATGATTGGCGTTATTGTCGTAGTCTACATTAATAAGGGAAAATCATTGTATAAAAATATAGTAGTTCAACTATTTCGCCACAGGGCGACTGTAGTGGCCCAGAGTCAAAACTTGACAACTATCAATCTGACATAAAAAATATATAAAATGTATATTTATGTCAATTTGACAAATTTTCTGTTAATTAGCAAAAGTTAATAACACAAAAGCACTTACTTCTAGTAATGACTAGGAAGCGTTTCTCCCGAAACCACCCGACGGCTTGCCATGCGAGTGCAGAAAAAGCGGTGTTGCCATTCACAAACAATAAATAAGCCAAGCCGTGTTGTATTGCCATTGCCAAAAAATATTTTAGATTTAACATAAACCAAGTTTCGTACCAAAAAAAGATCATGCAGCGTTTTGAGAATGTCGTGCGTGTTCTCATGAAATTCTCAAAATTATGCACAATAAATGATTTTACGAAACAAAATGTTTTTTTGAAATATAAATACACACATCATAGGAAAAGATTGTGATTAGCGAACGAATTAGCTTGGATCGGTTTATCATTCCATCAAATTGTTACCCCAGAGTTGACATTTTATTTCAACACAATATGGCTCGAGTAACAAAAAAAGGCATTTTTAGAAAGCAAAAACATTTATGCCAAAAGTGGTTCTCAATGAGGCATATTCAGTCAGAACGCACACATATCTGTCAAAGATACTCGTAGTATTTAATTTAGTCAAAGGCCCGTAGCTCTTATAACTTTGGCGCCTTCGTTTCATTTTGCGAAAGAAATTCAACAGAAATGAAACTTGGGACTCCAATGTGACTCGTCATACAAATCCCATAAGAAAAACTGTTGAAGTGAAAACTTCTTTAGGCGCGCCTAGACAGATATTTCGTGGGCTGTGAATTGGATTCTAGCATCAAGCTCGGGTGTATGATAAGAAATTTTCGGGTAAACTCGGGACCATGGCTATTGGCCATCTAGAAATGCGTCAGCCAATGGGAAATGCTGAAAGGGCGTGGCCTCGCCATCATGGCATGGTCATCTAGAAATGCGTGAGCCAATGGGAAATGCTGACGCATTTCTAGATGGTGATGCCATAATGGCGAGGCCACGCCCTCCGGTTACACCCGCGTAGTTTACAAGGTAAGCTATCAAATTCTGAGTTATAAGTTTTCACTTCTATCGGCAGTTCATTTGACTGCCAATTTTTTTCTCTTTGACAGATATATTTTCGTACTAAAAACGCCTCCTTGCGCCAAAGGTGGCGTTAATGTTTCATCTTGTTACATAAATTAGACAAGCATGCTTCAATGACAATAATTTGACATATTTTATCGCTCATTGATATTCAAAATTCTTAAAACACCTCACAAACCAACTTCTTAAGTTTCGAGTTCCAAGTCCATAACCAGTATAACATGATCCCCAAGACACAAAATTAATAAATAGTAATTAATCGCAATCGTAGACTAAATTATACAAGTTTACATTCATTATTGATCTTCGAATACTACGAAAAACTCGAAACTTAAAAGTCTCATGCTGAGTGAAAAATGACAAAAGCAGAAAACACAATTTAAATTTAAAACATAGACGAGAATGAAACAAGCAGAATATTCAATATGGAACACTTTAATGGGGGAGCATTGATACATGCGTTTACACACAAACATCAGTACATTTTTAATTAACGGACTACCCACACACCAAACAGGATGTCTAAGGGCCACAACAGTCGCTAAAACCATCGATCTCGATAACGCGATCCAACGCAGGCAGTCGCAAAATCACGATGCAGCATCGATACAATCGCAAAAAAAAGCGCGATTTCGATGCCGCAATCGAACTCATGCAATCGCGATTCGTGATCCAGCATAGCATTATCGTCGATTCTAAAAATAGCTAGTTTGCTGTGGCCCTTACGCCTAACTTAAAATTATATTGAAAGCATAGCAGTAGTGTTGTTTAGGACCTGACTTGAAAAATAATTTATAAGACTACTTGACTCTTTTTGAATTGAGCATTCAAGAGTCCCATTTTATATGTGGCCAGACACTGAAACCGTGTCTCGTTCTTTCTCGCTCTCACTCAGTTTACTTAGTACGAGTATTGTGACATAAAATATGAAGTAAAATATTTTTTGATGTTGAGCCGCTTATACATCTACAAATGTATCACTTGTAATCGGTCCTACTCAACACTACATATCAGTTATAGTTAGGCCGCTCGTTTAATGCCACGTTTAAATGTTTTGAAGAATACAACGGTATTTTTACTGTGGTTAGATGTTGCAGTGACCCCTGATATGTCGATGCAGTTTCATGCACCATTTTTCCAAATAGACTGACAAATTCAGGCAGTTGACACACATTAAAGAGTAGTTGGGCATGCCTATGTATATCGAATTACCCTCTTTTTTAGGGTTCCGTAAAACGTAAAAACGGAACCCTTATAGATTCGTCATGTCTGTCTGTCTGTCTGTCTGTCTGTCTGTCTGTCCGTCCGTATGTCACAGCCACTTTTTGCCGAAACTATGAGAACTACACTGTTGAAACTTGGTAAGTAGATGTATTCTGTGAACCGCATTAAGATTTTTACAAAAGTTTTTTAAAAAAACAAAAATTAGGGGTGCCCTCCATACTGAGAACTGAAGCTGAAACATTTTTTTTTCATCAAACATACACGTGTGGGGTGTCTATCGATAGGTCTTCCAAAATGATGTTGAGGTTTCTAATATCATTTTTGTCTACACTGAATATCTTGCGCGAGAGACGCTTCCAAAGTGGTAAAATGTGTGTCCCCCCCCCCCTCTAACTTCTAAAGTAAGAGAATGAAAAAACAAAAAAAAATATATGATGTACATTACCATGAAAACTACCAACGAAAATTAGTTTGAACTCGATCTGATGAGTAGTTTTTTTTTAGTACGTCATAAATACACTATTATTAAAACTTCGATCAAAGTAAGGTTGTAACCTTACAACGAACTACAAGAACTATGTGTACTATGTATATTATGTTACTTGCTGGAACGGAACCCTTCATGGGCGAGTCCAACTCGCACTTGGCTACTTTATTAGTCTTTTGGCACAATTATTATTGGTAATTGAACTTAAACGTAAATCTCAACAAATCACAGCTTTATCATTTGGCATACGGCAAAAATACGCTTTGAAATTGTAGACCAAATAACAAAAGCATTGATATGCACCCGAGTAAAACTACCAGCAGTAATAGTCTCAAAACTCATCAGAACAGGTAGTGTAATGTTTACTCTTGATTAAAAACCTTTGTGTCAACTACCCGCATTTCTCAATTCACCCATGTTGCGTTAAACTGCGTGCCATCGAAATATATGATACTTACTCCACCACACAACCACGGTCAATATTCCATAATAATTAATGATATCAAGGTGTGCTATTTAAACGTGGTATTAAATTTTAAATAACGCGTATTTACAAATCAAATAAAACACACAAAATCACCAACCAAATTTAACAAACTTAAAATTATACACACAAAACACCACAAAACATAAAATAAGCGTGCTAGAAATGAAAATGTTAAAAAAAATATTATATATTCTTAAAATATGACTATACCCGTAGCTCTATAACTTTGTTATGTGTATTTGTTCACTTACCGTCATGAAAAACAATAAACCGTTTTAGAAATAGAAAAAAGATCCAAACTTAGCCCTATATGGTGTCAGTGGGTTTCAGTACATTACAACCATCAGCTATTCAGTTAATTCATTTTATGTAAACACATAGCTGCCCGGACAGACTTCGTTCTGCCAAAATTAAATAAATGGTACATTTTTCCAACTTAATCTAATCCGAGTTGAACAAATCTCGACGCTTTTTGAGACGGGGTTAATTAGGGTAGGGTATTAAAACTTTTAAAATTTCTATCTTACAAAGTACTAATTCGCGTCGTGTCCAAGTCGCTAGGATCGAAACTTTCAGACATTCTGAATTTCGATATAATTTTGTAAAAGAGGGTATCTTCGAAAGGAGGCCACGTGCGGTACAGTCTCTGCTTTGTGTTCACTTTGTAAATGTACCGCATCTTGGTACTGTCCAGATCGTGGAACGATTCACATGTTCTATAGAAGTCAGAGTTTGTGGGTGAAGTAAAAACTTGCATTTCCGGAGAGTTCTGTGAACTAAACTTCTCGGTATCTTCTATTTTAAGCGTTGCATCTTCCAGATTTTGAGTAGTTACTTCTAGTGGATTTTGTGTTGATAAAGTTTGTGGTACTGAATTGTTATCTTGTACATAATCTGAATTATCAGCGAATTCTTTAATGTTTGAAGGACTATTTAAAGTGATTCCACTATGAATATAATCAACATGTTCTTTGAATTCATCATTGTTTTTGGATACTTCGGTTTGAATCAACACCGATCTTCGATACGTATCACTTTTATCATTTTCGCAACTGTCTTCAAGATTCACTACGTAAAAACTAGGTACGGCTTCATCTATCCCTTTCACTTTCCTCCAAACTCTCTCAGTAACGCTATCGGTAAACGATCTGTCAATTGTAGTCGTAACGTTGTCGTCAAATGATATCCAGTATTTCAGTCCTCCGCTGTTTTCTGTTTGTGACATAGAAATAACGGAAGCGCGATTTCTAAAAGAAGATCCTATAAATGCGTTTTCTTTTTCAAACAGAACTGTCGTATTTTGACTTACGAAACTACTATTCGCGCTCCTTATAGGAGACTCGGTGCAGGATTCGAAAACTTTGAATCCTTTTTCGGGCGACGATGACGTATAGACGAAAGCTATATTCATTTCATCTTCGTGTTTTGTGAAAGTTTCATTTAAACTTTGGTCGACATTAAACGCATCCGTATTTGTTTTTATAACTGTTTCTTCTTCACAAGACAGATTGCCTTCATCGTGTGTCTCATTCTGAACTTTATCAGAATGCTGGAGAAAAGTTTCGTTCAAAACGTAGGTTTGAGTACTAGACGAATCGACATTATCGTCTTCATAACAAATGTCATCGAAAAATTTGCAAATTATTTCTTCAGCTATTTCGATGCTGTTGTCTGACAATTCTTTGAAATCTTCACAATCTATAGATGAATCATCATCTACATTTTTTTCGGTATTGCTATGATCTACTACGATACCCGGTGTTACCTGTGGATTAGCCGTTTCTGTATTATTATTCAGGTCCCTTTCATTAAATTCAGAAACGTTGAAAAGACTAAAATTGTCTACTGAATGGTTAATTGAAACCATTTCGGGTTCTTCACTGTTTTCAGTTGAATCATCGTGCTGATTAGCTTTAGAGATATCATTTTCAAATGTGTTAAACGTTGTATCTGTATCAGATAATGATCGATGATTGTCAGTTTCACTGCAATTATTGTAATCGCCAGGTTGAATTTCAGAATTATTTGTATCATACCCGAGGTTTTTTTCTAAGCCTGAATCTGTGTGAGCGATATTATTTCTTTCAAGGTAGTCAGGTTGTACACCGTTTTCATCAATACTTGATGACAAATTTAGATCAATATTGTTACTTAATTCGTCATCGGCGTCGACACAGGATTTAGTAACAATAGGTCTATACTCCAATTTCATATTGAGTTCCAAGTCACAATCACTTTGGTCTCTCAAATCGTAACTAGCTTTATCCACATCAATGTTTTCTGTTTGAACGTCTGCATCAGTGGTCATCCAAATACATTGAGCCGTGTAAAGTACATCTTCTGGATCTACAACAGTGACAACTTTTTTCGTGTTTTTTTTCTTATGTCTATTTTTAGATATGTATTGAACTCGATCGAAAATGTAATAAACAAGACTTTCCACGACTTTGAAAGATTCAGTAATACTATTATCACTTACTTCGGTAAGAACGGATTCGTTTAATTGTAGCTGGGATTCAAAATCCTGTACAAGCTTGGTAATTGAGAAATTAGTATCAGAATTTTCATCTGATGAACTTACATTTTCTAGGCTATTCGCCTTTTCCACCTTAAAGATGTCCTGTTCTTTATCACTCCGCACACAAGATACTGTTCTTTTGTCACATCTCTCGACCATATGTAAGTTAGTTTCATCAATTATTTTGTCATTGTCATCAGACGGGTGGTTTTTAAAATTATCTTTCGTATTTCCTGCATTGCCTTTATTAACTGATTCATTTTTTAATGACGTATTGTTATGTATTACAGTCTTATTATCCATATCAATCAAACAATGTTTATTGATACTTTCATATTCAATTCTACCCAGCAAACAAATTAGTAGCTCAGAAACTGCTTCATATTTTTCAAACTCATCAGTTGAATCTAGCGTCAGTAGTTCATTTGAAGAACTCGCTACGCTGTACTCAACAGAACTCTTTCTATGGCCATCTGGTAGTCTTGTTTCATCATCTGCAGAGTGTTTTGTTTCTTGTAAATGTTCTTCAGAATATTTACTAACTTTATTTTGGGAATCAATTATTGTTAATACTTCATTTACGCGAGTTTTCGGATTAGATTGCTCATGCTTATTATACGCTTCGCTTTCGGGTAGTTTTATATCTATATCTGGTTGTTTTTGTACTGCATCTTGTATTTCTGTTTCTACAGATGTAATAGCGGCGTCAAGAACGTCTTCAATAGCTGGTTCGATAATATTTTGCACATCTGAATCACGTTTACTGACTTCAACCGACAAAATGCTAGAATTGTCACCGTAGGAACTTTTAGATTCCTCCAATATGGGTTCCAGAGTTGTCTTACAGATGTCTCTCGGTTTAAGAGGCGATTTATTTGGACTGGTCTCGTTTTGTTTCACATAATCGTCACAGTAAAAATCAATAGGCACAGAATAGTCTCTGATGTCTTTTTCGACTAGATCTTTCACTGGACTTACATAAGCATCTTCGAAATCCTCCGTAAAACTATGGTACTCCCCTTCAGTTTCCACAAGATCTTCTTCTACCGGAACTTCTTCTACTTTAGCACATTGGGCTCTATACATTTCATTGTCACGTTCATATTTTTCTTTCCCTGGGTCTATTTGGTCCCTGGTATATTCTACTCTGTTTGCTTCACCGTTATCGTTGAATTTTATTTCTTTCTGAACGTGGTCTTTAGTACCATAGTTTTCAATTTTCGGCCCGGATTTTTCAATAACAGTCTGATTTTCGGACACAAAACTATTTTCTAACTCCCCCAAATAATTATCTTCCGTAAATTCTTGACTTTCAACAAACTCTGGCGGTTTATCTGCTTTACGATTCTCGACTGTAAACACAGGAACTATTGTTTCCTTCACTTTGAGAGGTTCTCTTTCTTCGATACATTTCTGTGGAATATTGTCCATAGAGAAATAAACCGACGTTTGTATCTTGATTCTTCGTTCTTTTTCTTCCTTTGTCAGTTCCCAAGCATAGGAATTGTTAGTGGCGCCGCAGGACCGGCACTTAGGTAAGTGGTAATGAGTAGGTTCGGGGTCTTTTATATATGCGTTCACAAAACCACCGTGAGACCTTGTCCTATACAGTCTATGGGGATCGCAACTACTAACTCTTTGCCTTGGCAAGGACCGTGTCCGCCAAACGAAGTCACCCCTAACCTTCCCGTCCCATTCAATCGAGGGTATGGAATACAAACTCGACCTACTACTAACCAACGGCTCTGCATTATCATTGAGCCTAGAATGGAGACTGACTTTACACTTCGGATGGAAAGCTTTGGCTTCATCATTTTTGTTTGGACTTTCATATATTTTGACGATATTATCAAAGTTAGCGCTGCGGGTATAGTCGTGGGAGGATCGCTTGTTAGATGACAGTGCTTCGGTGAGAGGGTTAGCGTCCTTCGTACCTGTAAGCAGGGAAAGCGTGCAAACATGACAGCGTGTTAGTGGTAGCAAAATGGGGAAAGGAAGCAGTGCAAATATGTACATTGTACACCCAAAACCGGATCTATCACATGTTTTTTTGCAATTTTCTGTGGTAAAAGGTAACTGTTCCACATCCAGGCAGCCACCTCTTAACATGGCACATTATTTGACCTATACAATTCATTTCTGCAGGTTCAACGTGTACCAAACATTATCTTAAGACTCTATAGGAGCCACAAACCTATCAAACTTTTGAGCACGTCAAATCGATATAGAAAATATCGAAAGATGTGATGTCAGATTCAAATAAACATAATTAAGGTTAAGCTAAGTCAATGCGGCGGTAAATCTTTTCAAATAGGTAGGGGGGAGCAGTGAAGGTTCAAAAACATAGTATTATTGAACCTATTGCCAATGATCATGTCCGTTATTAAACACATATTTACAAAAATAACGATATTCTGTTCTCTTCTATTCCGAGCATGAGAAAAAGAGAAAACAGTGATAAAAAGAAGATACAGAATAAGGGCTTTGTAAAAAAAAGAAAATAGTTTCTTAACAATCAATAGATTGCGATACATTGTTTTTTGTAATTTCGAAATAAAATTGTTGATTTCAAATTACGTAACAGAGACATTAGTTTTAATATACACATTTTATCCGCCATAAACATTATTTCTTTCAAAGTCCTCACGTGAAGTTTATTATAGTTGAAGTTTAAAAGATAATAGAGAAATTAAAACAAAATAATAAGTGGTCAAAAAAAGAATTAGATATAATATATGAGCGAAAGAAATCAGAGGAAATTTTACATGGATCCAATCATACATTAATCGGAGAATCTATCGAAACATCTCACCTCAAGCAAGATTAGAGTTTTTATCTATTTAAATATGACAGAGCTTACAACTTCACACAACATAAACATAGCCTTATTATAGTATGGCACATAAATTCAGAGGCCCGTACATGAGACGAACATGAAATAAACCCCCAAACATATCTATGACTGTACGAAAACACGGTATGATAGACAGACACGATAAAACACATACACATTAACAAAAGAACCACGAATACAATCACAACGCACACATACACATCTGACATAAAATAACCAATTGACATTAAGTCATCTGACACAAAACAGCCCATCTGACATGATACAACCATTCAGACAAAACCAGTTGACATTCAGAAAACCAACATTTGTAGTTTCGTTATTTAACTGAACTTTTACGCACTGTGCAAAAAGTCGTCTTGAATAGCCTTCGTGAATGACAGCGAAACCGACCAAACTAATCACCCCACCCCCACACATCCCCCCCCCCCCTTTTTACTATTTGCACAAGGACGGACAATTGTCACTGCGACATTTGAAAAGCACTAAACACTTTAAAAGTACGAAAAACACACCGAATTAACTACTTCCCTTAACAATAATAATATACACGGACAAAACAGAGACGGGGACAATTTCCACCGCGACATTTAAAAACCCCACTCCCCTGAGACACGTAAAACACACCGAATCAACTACTTCCCTTAACTAAAATCGTGTATATTACACGACAAAATAAGGACGGACAATTTCCACCGCGACATTTGAAAAGCCCCCCGCTAGTAACCGAAAACACACACCGAACCGACTACCCACATTTCCGACAAAAAATATTTCACTCTACCCTCATCTCTCACCTCTGACCGACTGCGCTACGGCCGTATGCTGAGCCCTAACGACGACCGTGGCCGGTGGCTGCGGTGACGTCACACCTGACGTCATACCGGACATGCTCGACGTCACGGTGGACGCGGCCGAGTCGAGGAACACCTCGTCGTCCGATAGCAGGTTCGGATCTTTGCAAGTCAGTGTTTGGAGTTTAGAAAATAGGAAAGCTGCTTTCTTGTTTTAGTACCGACACCGCAGGACGTTTACAATACCACAGACATTTAAAAGATTTAACATTTAATGTCAACTACATCCGTTATTAATATAGAGCACTCACTCTCACACAAAGACACACAACAACACATATATATGCATCTCTCTCTCTCTCTCTCTCACTTCCCATATTTTTTGCGTAACGATTTAAAAGTAACTTCAAAAATGTTCATGTACATCATCACTCTTCATCCAATCATCTATACTAATACTAATATTATAAAGCTGAAGAGTTTGTTTGTTTGAACGCAAGGATCTCTGGAACTACTGGTCCGAATTGAACGATTCTGTATTGGTTAATACCAAACTGTCTTCAGTTACTCTTCAATCCAACCATTCTTTCCTCCCACACAACAAAACAGAGCAGCCTCTATATATCCGTCTCTCTCTCGCTCCCCGCACCCTAAGACTAATAAGGATTAAAAAAAGAAAATTAGCAGTCCTATGAACTGCCGATAGAAATAAAAACTTATAACTCCGAATTTGATAGCTTACTTTGGAAACTACGCCGGTGAAACCGGAGAGCTTGGCCATGAGCATTGCCATCGAGAAATGCGTCAGCAAATGTGAAATGCTCACGCATTTCTAGATGAGTCCCGAGTTTACCCGAGGATTTCTTATCGTACCCGAGCGTGACGCTAGAATTGTATTCACAGCCCACGCAAAATCTGTCTATGGTGCCCAAACAAAGTTGTCACTTTAAAACCAAAATGTCTTCAGTCACTCTTCAATCCAATCACTCTCCCCTCCCACACAACTAACCACAGCAGCCAATACATCCGTCTCTCTCTCTCTCACTCCCCCGCACCGTAATCGTGTCGTCTCACCTCTCCCCGGCACGCGGTGGTGCGCGCGCGCCGTAATGACCGCCGCTTTGCCGACCGACGGTAGGAACACATCGTCATCCGAGAACGGCGTCGGATCGCGGGTCGCTTTACGTGCGGAAAGGATAGATACATGCGTGTTAGAGGGAGAAAGGAAACGTTGGGCGAATGCGAATGAAAAAATAAAAGTTTCGTGCCACGATTTTTAAAAATTTTGAAACTGGTTGAACTATTAAACGATTTTTAACGGATTAAAAAAAAATGTTTTTTTTTGTATGTATGTTACGCGATGGATCTGCCAATTGTAGATACCGAACCAAAAAGAAGTGGTCCAATATTTTTTTTTTTCGAATTCATCCTATTGTTTATTGTTGGATACTATTCAGAAAGTGTGACTTCGTTTCGAGATTCGTTCGAGATTCGTTTAAACAAAACGTTCAAAACCGGCTAAACTGTTTTCGAAAGCAAGCAATTTATTTTTATTCTTATTACCGATATGTAGGTACATTATTACCGTCATTCGCCCATCGTTCGAAACAGAATATTAGTAGAAGCAAAGATTATAAACATAAATAAATATGTACACAAATAAAAAGAAAATAGTAAAAGAAAGAAAGAACACATAAAAGTAAATTAAGAAATATATATATAATATACAGAGTTAGTAAGTGCCGGAAAGCGAACAGACAGCGTAACTAGGAGGGGGGCCAAAAGGGGCTACATCCATTTGAAACATCTTTTGCCCCCGACTATAAGAGGGCATAGATGTAGAGTATTTATTTCGGCTCGATGGCTGCCCCCATCATGTAAATTGCCCCCATCATGTAAATTGCCCCCATCATGTAAATTGCCCCCATCATGTAAATTGCCCCCATTATGTAAAATGCCCATATGTCCTGAGGGGGTTTGGTTCATGGTGACTTCCTCCTAGGTCTCACCACAATTAATTAGTGTTATGGACGATGTTGGTCCCTCCCCCCATTGACTTCCTCCCCAGGCTGCGGTGCCTTGTTATTACAAAAAAACTAAATTAATTAGTGTTTTGTTGGGATTGGGTCGCCCCAATGACTTTTTCCTACGTCCCTACCTTATTATTAATAAAAAGAATAGTGTTCTGGGGAGGGCGGTTAGGCCCTCCCATCCCCCAGTGACTTCCTTCTAATGCCTTGTTTTTACTATAAAACAAGTTTTTGAAATAAGAAGTCTTCCAGACCCTTATTATTAAAAAAAAGCCGCCAATCGTGGTGGAATAAATTAAATAAATATTTTTTGTGTCACGTTAAAGAATTTTCTGTTTCAGTCTAAAGGCCTGTTTTCATTTTGATTAGTACGAGTGCGAGTGAGTAGTGCAGGTGTTGAGCGATTAGTAGCAAACACGTGTGGACACCGATTGATTATAGCGAGTACATAGTAATCAGTCGCGATTACTCACTCGCACTCGCACTTGCACGAATCAAAATGCAAAACGGCCTTAAAATTAATGTCGGAGATAGTTTTTAGTCCCCTCCCTAGGTCCCTGCCCTGTTAGTATATATTTATAAACAACACTCACCTTTCGTTCGGTCGGCGTGAGCGCGCTCGGAGTTCAAGAAATCGGTCGTATCAACTATAAACGAACAACTAAACTGTAGGCATGCACGGGAGGACAACTCGAACAAGGTATACGCAAGTCATCTGTGACGCAAATTTGGAACAACGAAATCTTTTATACGAACTAGTGGTCGAAATCTATTATTACTAAAATATTAATCTTTTCTGAATTTAACAACATACCTACTTTATTTGAGACATTGTAACCATTGAAAATAACACACAAAGTATGGATCCAACTCGAATAATAGAATGGTTAATTGCAATATTTTTTTTATGGCAAATTACTATGCAGCCATTTTTTTTAAGTTTTTTACAATAACTATAAAAACACAAACATTATAAAAAACTTTTTTTTTTAATTATTTTGTTTATTATATTACTAGAACGGGTAGCGAAGTTAGAGCAGTGTTCAATATTTGTCATCACAGATACCTTGTGAAAGAAAAAATCTTAGCACCACACAAGTCCGTACAATACATTTTCACGACAATACATTTAGTGACGAAACGAGCAAGCCATGTGCCTGATGGTAAGCAATACGCCTGCCCATAACAGCACAGTATCACACAGTTATCTGAACATGAACAGTCCAAATCACTCGTTGAACATTACTGATTTTTTGTCTTCTTAAAAATGTGAGTAGTTTCTTAAAATCATACGCGAAAATTTATTGTACAGACTTTTTTTTTTAGATTTAGGGTACAATTCGTTTTTCGTATATATATATATTTTTCAATTTGAAAATAAACTATCCAACTCCACAGAACGTTTATATATAAAAGCTTTCATTCTAAATAAAATAAAAAACAATTATTTTATACTATGATACACCATTCACGAAAACATGAAAAATATAAACAAATCGGCCAGTGTGCACATACCACATATGTATATTCGAATCAAAAAAAAAAAACAGTGACATTCTGGGAGTCTACAAAGTCAAAATTCGTTATTCATAAATGTACAATTTACACGTCAATTTTAAAAACAAAAAAAAACGAGCATACAAATAGTATACATTTTAGAGTTTAAATTGAACATTATATTGTACGATATAAAGTATTGTACAAATACGTACAAGTCTACCGCCTAACTAAAACTGTCTTAGCTTTGATACTTCTCTCTCTTTTCTTTTCGCTAGAAATTATAGAGACAGCAATAACAATAGCCAAAGCCGGTATAGGAAGGCGTGAGTGCAAAAACGAAAACACAACATAATATGTACATACTTATATCCAGAAGTAACAGTGTCGCGCGTTCAATTGTTTTTGTTTTTACGTCTAAAAATAACCTCTCCAACGCGCCTAAGGAAGTCTATACGAAAAACAAATTATACCCAAATTCTTTATCAAAAAAAAACTTATAATTAAAAACTAAACCAAAATGCACAAATACCATCATTCTTTGTTTCGCTACTATCTAAAATTCCGAAAAAAAATTTATTAAATCCAAAATTCAACCTCGGTATGCAAGTACCATGCGCAAATCAGGCAAAGAAACATTTCACATACAGTTTTCAAAAAAATATAACGTTTCTTGACAGTTGGGGAAATCTCACAATACCTTTATAGAATCGTAAAATAAACATTTGATCATAGGATAATCTTGAGCAAAGTTGATGTGCATGCGCCAAAGAAGGTTTCTGAATTGGTACGACCTATTTTCGACAGATGGCGTAGCAACGCGCGCAGGGTACAGCTAGTTATTTTTATATTATTTAACGCACCAAAAAATATATTTGTATTTTTAAAAAATACTACAAGTTATTAATTTATTATTTTAATGTTTACTACAGTTTCGTTTCAAGCTTACAAGTTACATTCTCGGATCTTTATCAAAAGTCAAAACACGTCTTTTATTTTTTGAAAACTGTATTTAACCAGTTTCAAATAAATGTAATTTTTGAAAAACATTCATTAATCAATATCAAGTAAAAAAACAAGAAACTGAGCTGAAAAAGACGCCTACAGATAACAGCGCAATGACACGAACATGAGTAGTACACATCACTGTGCAATAATGCACCATACTCGTCACCCAGATATTTATATATTCACCTTTCTCGTTTCGGTACGATAACATTAGGTACTAACCTAATGTTACCGTACGTAGGGTACTGCGCCCTTTGAGCTAGTCCAAAGCGCGGCCGTACAAACCAAATTACATTTGTACTTTAAAAAAAAATTTCACCATGTATAGCAGTAATGTGCAAACATATTAAGATTTTACAAATTACTGGGTAATAAGATAAACCATCTCTGGGCGACGAGCGCAGTCATCTACCATAGATTCTTTAAAAGAAAGTGTCATAAATATGAGATATTAAAAGAAAGTATTTACCATCGCTGAGAACCACCTCCGGTTGGCTGCGTACGGGAGCCTGTGTGGTCTCAATTCTTAGCACGCGATGCTCTGAAATTATACAGATTTCATTATTATTAGACTAGTGACTCACGGATATGCTCATCTATACTAATATTACAAAGCTGCAGAATTTGTTTCTTTGTTTGAACGCAAGGATCTCGGGAACTACTGGTCCTATTAATCCTATCAATTACTAGCTGAACCGTGCGCGCGTGACTACGCCATCTATCGAAAATTGGTCGTACCAATTCAAATTTTGAACAAATTCGGTTACCTTAGGTTGTAATGACGCAACCTTTAAAAGACAGACACATGCTGTCACGCAACGAAAGCTCTCAAAAAGCAATATTTTTCCCGTTTTTGTTACATTTTTCATTCAATGTCCGCTCCTGTAGATAGTAGCGTAATGTCAAATAGCCTATACCCGTCCTCTATAAATTGACTATCCAACAGAGAAAGAATCTTTCAATCCGGACCAGTAGTACCCGAGATCCTTGCATTCAAACAAACACACTCTTCAGCTATATAATATTAGTATAGATTCTGAGTCAAACGCTAGCCTATATCGATGGTATCCGCAGGGAGATCGATCGCAGATCGCAGGAAGAGATATACGTACCGTCTCGCGATTCCTCCTCGGTCTCAGTGGCGGACACGGGCGATGTGATCTGAGCCCCGCTGATGGCCTCCGACTCGGAGAGATCTGTGTCGTCTGTAACACAAACACATAAACACTATTAGATATCATACTAATATGCAGCCCATTAAATGTTCCCACTGCTGCAACTTGGGGCCTTCTCTCGCAGTCAGGGCCATAATCCACGGGCGGGTCGGTGGATGAGACATGACCTCGAAAGGTTACCTTAGGCGATAAATCGATGATCTCTAACTAGGTTTCATTTATATAAAAGGTCATTTATCGTCAGTTCTCGAGAGCGTGAAAGCGAGAGATAAAGAGCCTCGATCTGGGTGTTGGTCACGCCAAGGGTGTTGAGTTTAAATAGACACTCAAAGCTGTAGATAACTCCTCGTATATTAAGGTTGTGTCCCCGATGACTACTTCAAATTAAATTTTGTCGATTTAATTCCTGCCTCCCACAGTCCTCCACAATTTGGCGAATGTGGGGGAATAAACAGAAGGAAGGTGTAAACTTAGCCGTAGTGGTAGGGCTTTTTGCAGAGTCCACCTGAGGAAGTTCCATCAGCTTTGCCATTTATTCTGCTACCAAAAGAAATGCGCAAACATTACTGTGTTCCAATTTGAAGGGCAATGTTTCCAGAAAAATTACTGGTCTAGATAAAACACCTTATATCTCCGGGTGACGAGCACAGTGCGGTGCTAGGTAATGATTTAGACTCTTCATGTCCCAATAGCTGCATGTCACTGTGCTGTTATGTGTTGCTTACCACCAGGCACGTGTCCTGCTCGTCTTGTCACTCTATATTAGGTAGAGTAGGTTTAAACTCACAATCGCCGCGGCCCTTCCTCTCGACCGCGCGGCGGTACGCCTCAATCTCGTTGTCCGTCACGTGGTCGAACGGGTTCCGAGCGTACGGCGCGCTGTACACGGTCGCGTTGTGCTGGTAGCCGCGCTGAATGATGCCCTTGGAAGCGGCGCCCATCAGAACCTGTCGACGACATTCAAGTCTTAACTTAACATCTCGCATGGAATCAGTATCTCACTGAGTGGGTTGAGTGGGTAATGTTCGAGTAAGGAGAGGATGTTTCACTAAAGGTTTGTATGACAGAATGAGTAGTTGAGAGAAGTGAGCATGAGAGTGAGCGACTAAGTGGAAGCGAGAAGAGGCGTATGAGAGAAAGAGTGGGTAAATGAAGTGATGTGTGAGTGAGTGGGTGAGAACGAAAGGCGTGTGAGAAACAGAGCGGCTGTCTAAGTGCATAGCTCTGCATCTCGCGCTAGTTGTATCAGTGTGTACACATATACGTATATACATGGATGGGTGAGAGAGTGGGTGTGAGCGACTGACTGGAAATCAGAAAGAGAGTGTGAGAGAGACTGAGTGAGAAGAGTTGTATGAAAGAAAGAGTGGATGAATGGAGTGGTGTGTGAATGGGGGTGGGTGAAAGAATAGGTGTGAGCGAATAGGTCAATTGAAGGGAGAAGAGGTGTATGAAAGAAATATTAAGTGAATGGAGAGGTATGTGAGTGGGTGAAGACATTAGGTGTATGAGAAAGTGAGTGAGGGCGTGCGCCGAACAGAATGGCCGTGCCAGTAAAGGTATCTCAAGTACTCACGACGTGGTCGCCGGTGTGCGTGTTGACCGCGTCCTCGGCCAGCTTGCTCGCCTCGTCCCACGACACGCCCTCGAGGATGTGCGACTGCGGGCCGGCGCTGATCTTGTCCGCTCGACGGTTGTCCTTGATCTGGTCATTGCCGTTGTACGTATTAGAGAATATAGATAGATAGATATATAAACTCTTTATTGCACTTAAATAACAAAGAAAAATACAGAAAAAAATCCTACAGTAGAAATTTGAAAAATAATACACAAAAACGTTATTTATATGAAACAAAATCCTACTAATATTGTAAACTAACAGCGCTCGGCAGGTTTTACCCGCGTAGTTCCCATTATTTCCCTGATAATTATTAAAGGTGATATTTCAAATTATTCTGTGTTCCAAATTTCGTGATTGAGCAACAAACATCTATAACAAAATTTCGCATCTATAGTAAGTATTAATAGGATCGTATTTTTATAAACTTTTTAGTAAGGTATTACTAAACTTTATAGAGCAACGGTGCCGCAAGGGACCAAATTTCAAAGTTTCTATTTCACTAAAGCAAACTAAATGCTGTAAATATCAAAATTGAGTCCATTATAATCAACAAATTTTCGCAAACCCTCAGTTAATTTGCTAAATTAAATTAAACCTTAACATATTCGAAATAAAACTGATTTTTGTTTACAAGTCTGGATCAATCTATAAAAACAAAAGAAAAATCCATACCTGCTGCTGGAGTTTCTTGAATTCCTTAGGATTGGTGTTCTTAGGCACAAACTGGAGTGTGTCGATTTTCACCGGTGTGCTCGAGTGTGCTGGCGATCCATCTTGCACCCACTTCCGTACGAGATAAGAACCAAAATACAACGACAGCGGTGATCGGTTTCCGAATTATTTGGTTCCAAAGTTCACGTGTTTAGTTCCAAAATTCACGTGTTTAGTGCCAGTATTCGAATATTTAGTTCCAATATTCGAGCGTTTGGTTCCAACGTTTGCGAGATTGATTCCAATTCCCGCCAAAACCACCGAGTTTGTAAAGAAAAGAGAAAAAAGTCGAATTAGTATAAATGTTGCCAGACGCCGGGAAATCTGCCGATTCCTCGGGGTAAGTTAGTAAGGAAAGGTGAGTGGCATAGTGCATAGAAGACGAGGTGAGAAAAAAAAGAAAAGTAAACAAAAATACGCTTCGTCCTGGTTCATCGAGCATGTACAGTTTTTTTTTTTCAAACAGCAAAAAAATTACAATCGCCTTTCTCCATGCAAAGCTTTCCATTTTTTTTGTAATCATTTTAAGTATCGAATTTGCTAATTTCAAATCGATTTGAAAATCATTTTAAGACAATCATGCAACAGTTTCATAAACTAAACAGTTTAAAAAATAAACATGGAATTTTGGATCTTAAATGGGAAGAAATAAAGGTTGTGCAGGGAGACAGGATTTAAAATGTGGCAACATTTTATACCATATTTTTTATTATTTCTCTACACTGTACAAACTCGATGTTTTTTTATAAGTATATTTTAGAAGAATAAAATTATTATTTGATTATTTATCAAATAATTTTATTCTTTTATAGTAACCAGGGTATTTTTTTGAAATGCTTTTGACATGTTTTTTTTTCTCTCAATTATAATAGTTTAGTTAAAGCGTTCGTTATTTAAGCGACTGAAAATAATTATAATGTTAGGGATGACCTAAATAATAATAATCGAATATAGATATATACCAGTTATATACCCTAAATAATAATAAATAGTGGTGGGCGTTAAATTGACGAACAATACATCCAAACGGATAATCCTTTGTTCCGGTTTGAAGGGCAATGTTACCAGAGTAATAACCGGACAAAGAAATAAATCACCTTATTCGGGTTACGAGCGTAGTGCAGAGCTAAGCTGTGATTCAGACTATTCATGTTCAAATATCTGCGAAGCACTGTGCTGTTATGAGCAAGCCTGGTGCTTACCATCAGTGAAATGTCTTGCTCGTGTCATCACTCGTTGCGTCGACTACCCACCACTATTTGGATATATAAAACAAAATAAAAAAAAACCGGCAAAGTGCGAGTGGGACTCTCGCACGAAGGGTTACCGTACCGTATCATTAGCAAATAAACGGCGAAACCTCTTTGGAATCTATCTGGAATTCCTTATACATCGCAATTTCCGCAGGCAGGCAAAGTTTTTTAAATTTTGATTACTTGCCTCATGATTCTGACGATGAATTCGATATCGTGTTTTATTTTTACTAGTGGTGCCATCTAGTTTACTTGAGACGGACTAATCGAGCAAGAAACGGTAAAAAATCAAGTTTGTTGTATGGGAGCACCCCTTAAATATTATTTTTATTTTATTTTTAGTATTTGTTGTTATAGCGGCAATAGAAATACATCATCTGTGAAAATGTCAACTGTCTAGCTATCACCGTTCTTGAGATACAGCCTGGTGACAGACGGACGGACAGCCAAGTCACAGTAATAGGGTTCCGTTTTTACCCTTTGGGTACGGAACCCTAATAAAAAAATAACCTCACATACCGAATTTCCTTTACTATATACATAACCTTTTTACTAAGGGTCCTACAGCAGATGCTCTCAGATATTCTTTACTGTCTACCGAACTATATTAAACTATATTTTGTATTGTATTGTATTTAAAGACTTCAACACCAAAACTAAGATATTCTCCCCCCACCCGCCGATTAAAATAGAAATAAAAGAGAAAGAATGTTAAAAAGAAAGAGAGAGAAAATATATTCCATTTAGAAATTACCTCTTCGTTGTTAGCGTCCACCCACTGCAAAACATTATTATATTAGTGACACACGGAAACACAACAAAAAAAAACAAAAATCGGCAATTATTAGTTGACACAAACACAATATATACCTATATATTTTATCTACACTAGATTACGAAAAAAATATGTTTTTCAGTCGCACCTAAAACAAATTATGAAAAATCTACGAAATTTCAACAAAAAATTATAGTGAAATGTCTTTTTTCTTCAATATGTTCCGTAATAAGGGTCAGATTTTATATCGCTAAGAATAAGCTCTTAAATATAGGACCAACCCAGAGAATGGACTGTATACCTGAAATGGCGGACAAGTGCAAAAAATGATCGTTTAAAAAAAACCCTTAAACTTCAAGGCAGTCTATTCACGCATATTTTTATATATGTGTTATAAGTGCGAAAGAGATAATGAAAATTAAGTAAAGTGTGATTTTTTGTAAATTTTTCATAATTTGTTTTTTTTTTGTATTTTAAAATTATTGTATCTCACAAGTAATCGTAAAATCCGTCAAAAGCATTTCAAATTGTGAGAGAAGCGTAATCAATAACTGTTAGATTTTTTTAATATATTTTATTGAATAAAAACATTGTTCTTCAAGCACAGTATAGAAAAGCAACTTTCAAAGTCCCAAAATGAGATTAAAAACTTCTTAGTCCTTTAAAAAAAACACAATGGTATATAAATGCCGGTGGGAATGAAAAATAGCCTCTGAAATATTTTTTTAGAATTAAATAAACAAAAAAGGATACATTCCGCCTGATGGTAAGCGGTTTCAGTAAATTCTGGCTTCACATAATACATTCTTTTAGTTACTATTATTTTTAATCTTTGGTTTTTTGAAATTTGCATGTGTCCGAATACTAAAAAGTTTTAAAAACATATTGGGACTTATCCTAAATAATCGTAAATATTTTTATTATTAGCGAGAAGCGATTACAATCTAAATATACATAAAATAATCATTTTTTTTATATTAATATCTGAATATAATATCTATGCCTACATTTAATTATAATCATGAATCTTGACATTTTACGTCTTTAGCTTATTATTATTTTCGATGATTTGGCTAAAAGCGAAAACACAGCTTCATATGTCCTTAAATTGAAACAAAGAAATGAGTAGTAGTGTTGCTAACTTAGCTACTTAACAGCTAGATCTAGCATTTATTACCTCAAAAAACAGCAAAAAAATTGCAATTAATTTTTATTATGAGTTTTTATTTTCAGTGTCTGTATATAGAGACATATCAATGTAGTTTTTAGTATTTGGTAGAAGCGAACTGCCATAAGATACTTTTATGAATAAAAAGCTTTTCCGTTTTTTGGCTAGTCTTTAGGATAACAGGGCGATCTAGCAAACTTTTTGCAATAGATTCAGCTACAAAATCGAAGTTACAGTTGGCAACACTGACTTGACAAAACTTCACAAAAAAATAGTCTTAACAAATTAATGTTTTTTTTTTATTAGAACTTCAAATAAAACAAAGTTTAGTGTGGACCTTGAGCGAAAAAAATAAATTAAATTGAGAGTTCAATCTTATTTTTTATTAATTTTAATTATTATCAAGATAAACTATTAAAGATGTGGGTAACAATCGTTATTCAACTATTAATCATTATAAAATGGATTACGCAGTAATGGTGCAATAAGTCGAAAGGACATAATATTATTACAAAAAAAAAACTGTTTTAAATTGAATTGAAGTGTTGTTAGAAATGGCGACGATGTATTTTAACGCCAATCTAAGAAGACATCAGAATCATTATGAAAGAATACATTTTGTTTGCAAGGAATTCATTTCAATTTCAAAGAACTCATTTCATTTGTAAAAAAAAATGCATTTTTAAAGAATTTATTTCATTATCAAAGAATTGATTTTATCATAAAAAAAAAGAATTAATTCCATTTTCAAAGAATTAATTTACTTTATCAAATAATTATGGAACTATTATTTACGGTATCGCCTTAAATGGCAATATGTTGTAAAGATCATTCATATTTGTCAGTATGCTAATTATATTTAGTTTTATTCCTTTAATTATTTTAAGTCCCTTTCAAGTTAGTCCACCCTACCTGCGTAATGTACTAGCAACAATTATTCAAAATATACGAAGAGAAAAAAAATATTTAATAAAACTATGAAAAAAAATATACCACTAACTCACTAACCCATACCCAATAGAAAAAAAAAGTATTGTAAATGGAATGTGACAGTAAAAACATAATATTTAAAAAATAAATCTTCAAAAAATTAAAAATACCCAACCAAAAACAGTTGAGTAAAAATAGTTGTAGAAAAAAAAATTGTGATTACTTTTTTTGTGTACAACCCTACTTTCTAGGATAGAATATAATTTGACGGTTACAATTTAAATTTACACTCCGTTCACCTACAAATGGCGTAAAATGTAAACAAATATGGCGTCGAACTGTCAATCTATGACGCCGAAAGGGTCTGACTCTTAACTCAATAATTTTGACTTTTATAGTATTTTTTTCATATTTACTAATTTTGACATCTTTAGTAATTTTGACATATTAAGTCAATTTGACATATTTAGTAATTTTGACATATTATTTAGCAATTTTTACATCTTTAGCAAATTTGACATCTATACAAATTTAGACATCTTTGTTAATTTTAAGATTTATAGTACGTAGTTTATACGTACTCATTACGTATACGAGTCGTGATCGCCATTTTTTATTTACCTTTTACGCTAGATTACGGCGAATGGATTTTAATTTATCAAAATACAGGGTTAAATTATTGTTTCGGCAAGTATTGTAAACCTTAAGCCTTACGTAATAAGAACGAACCTACGCCTTTTAGAATTTCTGCGGACCATTACATCAATGCCGCTAAATACTATAGAATAGAAAACATACCATTATTATGCTATTTTTATTTTAATAATTATTATTTAAAATGTATTTAATAAATGTGCGATTATATTGTGAACTGGTATTATTAGGCAATAAAATAATCTATCCTCTTTACGTTACTTGGCGTAAAATGAATAAACATGGCCGACTTTGACGTCTCAAATTCAGTTTATTTGTTGGACACAAAGTTACAAGGCTAGCGAAAATCTTTATAAAAATAAGGAGCCCACTAAATGTTCCCACTGCTGGGACTCGGGGTCTTCTCTCGCAAGGAGAGTGTCAAGGTCATAATTCACCACGTCAGCTAAGTGCGGGTTGGTGGATAACACATGAACTAGGAAGATTCTAGGTGCATGTCGGTTTTCTCACAACCTTTTCTTTGACCTTTTTAAGTTACGCACATAACTTGAAAGCCAGTGGTGCGCATGGGATTCGAACTAGACTAGACCAGCCGTAGCTTTGGTAAGCAAGCAACAACTTTCTGTCATAATACACTTAAATTTTTTTAAATAGTTTATTCATGATGTTGCCATATTTCATGATTGCATTTAAATCCGCCATTGTAGTACCCATTCTACGTCAAACAACAATGAATAGATTGTAGTACATGCTATCATTTCTATAGTATTTTCAGCATCTACTATAACTAGCTTTCTACTTCCAGAACTCTTCATTCTCAATCAATACCACCATTACATAGCTTGTGACAAAATAAATACAGTTTTCAAACTACGCTCTTTCTGTGGAGAACTTATTAATGCGGCGCGACATATGCGCAAATGTTATCCACAGTAGTTATAATAGCGTCTCTCACATCATCCATTTGTCCCGTTTCCTTAACCCGCACACCTCAAAATCTCCCGAGTCCTTCACATACCCAATCTCTCCCCTACATCCACCGACTCCCTAACCCCCAATAAGAGTGCGCCTAAAGCCAGGAAAAAATCAGATTTCACCCGCGCGACGCGTTTCTTAATGTGATGTACATAAAGTCGAGAATAGCATGACACAGTTTGGAGGAAAAATCAATATTTAATCAGGAGTCCATTTTTGACCAAGTTTTATTTAATTACTCAATAACTAAACATAAATTTAAAAAAGTGTTCGGTTACTTTACTAGAACGTACAAATAGGAATTTTATTACCAAAAAATAATGTGGGGTCATCGCTGATAATTTCGAGTACTCGAATTAAAACGGTTTTTTTCGGAGTCATTTTTATTTTTTTATTGTAAAAAACTCTGATCTATTTTTAAAATTCTATTCGGTTATTGTGCTTCTTCTTGATTGTACCCACACGTCAATTATTTTTTTTTTGTTATAGTTTTTAGTTTCTTAAATTCAGTGAACGGCGTCGAAAATGTCCTTTTTTCGTTTTCTGGCTTTAGGCGCCCCCATAACTCCATCTCCATACCCAATATCTCAGTATATATAAGATATATTGCAATCAAAGGTGACTCATAACTGACTTCCCATTTCTCCCATCTTTTTAACCCAATTTCTCCCGAGTCCGTTACACACCCTACCTCTCCCGACTCCCTAATGCCCGAGCGACACTAGGCTAGTTTCTCAAGCTAGGATAGCTGGCTAGTTAGTTAGTAAGCTAACAATCTATAAATAAATAAATATTGGTGAACGATTCACACACAAACTGACCCCAAACTAAGCAAAGCTTGTACTATGGCGGCCAAATAGCTGAAATCTATACTAATATTATAAAGCTGAAGAGTTTGTTTGTTTGTATGTTTGTTTGTTTGAACGCAAGGATCTCTGGAACTACTGATCCGAATTGAAAGATTCTTTCTTTGTAGGGTAGGTTATTTATCGAGGAAGGCTATAGGGTATATAACATTACGCTACTATCAACAGAAGCCGAGCATGAATGAAAAATGTAACAAAAACGGGGAAAAAATATTGCTTTTAGAGAGCTTTCGTTGCGTGACAGCATTTGTCATATGTTAAAGGTTGCGTCATTAGAACCTAAAGTAACCGAATTTGAACAAAATTTGAATTGGTACGACCAATTTTCGATAGATGGCGTAGCAACGCGCGCGCGTTCAGCTAGTAATACTTATATAGTTGTAAATACATACTTATTATACATATAAAAACCCAGACACAGTGCAAACATTTGAATTCATCACACAAATATTTGCACTGGGTGGGAAACGAAGCCACGACCCTCGGCTTCGCAGGCAGAGCTACTACCCACTAAGCCACGAGGCCAGCCAATCTACACTACACGAAGCTAGAAGTACTAGCTAGCCAGCTTGCTATCCTAGATTGAAAAACTTTTTTTTTTTTTAACATTTATAGGTTTACACTTGACCACCATCTCGCCTGATGTTAAGCGACGATGCGGTCTAAGATGGAGCGTGCTTACCTAGAAGAAACCGATTCACTCTCGATTTGAAGACACCAAGATTATAACCATCGGGAAAAACCCACTCAGGCAACTCATTCCACAGTCGAGACGTTCTTATCACAAAAGTAGAGTCAAACCTCTTTGTTCGTGTCTTTGGAACATCAACCATGAAACGATGCCGCTTCTTCGAGTTACGAGAAGTCCGATAGAAAAAAGGGCTAGGTGGTATTAGATCATGCAGATCAGATGCACACTCTCCGAAGTGTATCCGATAATAAACCGATAAGCTAGGAAAACTACCCTCGTGTCGCTCAGGCATTAGACTAACCCCCAATATCTCCCTCTTCACACCCCCCGGCCTCCTACTCCGCCTCGACCCTGAGATACTCTACCTTGGTGATCTTCTTGGGGTCGCTGGTGCCCGTCTCCAAGACTTCAACCTTCTGGTAGACGTTGGGCGAGTTCAGCCAGCGAGTGCGCTCGCCGGTCTTGCCCTGGCCCTTCTTCCACAACCTGGTGACAACGAGTTCACATTTATTTATCTATACTAATATTATAAAGCTGAAGAGTTTGTTTGCACGCTGGGATCTCGGGAACTACTGGTCCGAATTGAAAGATTCTTTCTCTGTTGGATAGTCAATTTATCGAGGAAGGCTATAGGCTATTTAACATTACGCTTCTATCAGCAGGAGCGGAGCATGAATTAAAAATGTCACAAAAACGGGAAAATATTGCCTTTTGAGAGTTTTCATTGCGTGACAGCATGTGTCTATCTTTTTAAAGGTTGCGTCATTAGAACCTTATTTGAATAAATTTTCGATAGATGGCGTAGCAACGCGCGCACGGTTCAGCTAGTCTATAGTAATAGTATAGAGGTAAATAATATTTTTTTGGTGATTTTTTTTGCTATTTTATATCGAGTCGATTACTAGCAGAGTCCCAACCGGTAGTGCTTGGCTTAACAAACGAAATTGGACTACAATTGCACTAAAATTAGGTTGAAAATGCTCTAAGCTAACCTATTTCTTCTCTGCTTGTAATCCACGATATACTTATGTTAACAAAAAGTGAAACCAAATGACAAAGGTCACTAACCTCGGAGTCTGTGGAGTGGCTAAATAAAAATAAAAAATTTTGGGTTTGTGAGGTCAGAGGTAATCTCTGGTGCTAAAGAACCAATACTGTTTTTTTTTAATGATATAGTGACGAGCATGACATGTTCCTGATGGTAAACAACATGCCTGCCCATAACACCACAATGTCACATGGCTATTGCAACAGGTAGAATCCAACTAACTACCTAGATTTAAGATGTTTCCGGTCTATGCCCTGTAATTTCACTCGAAACATTATCTTTCAAACCGGAATACAAATGATGTTTTGGCATGATACTGCTTGGTAGAATAACTAAGGTCTATACAAGGAGTCGCACCAACACAAACTATATAATATAGAATGTACGTACCCTTGCTTGTAGAGCTCTTCTTCTTCCAGAAGATACCCGAGCGAGGACACGGCCGGGGGCACTTCCACGTCGTTCTTCGGACGCGGCACGTCGTTCTGTGGACAGACAGACATAGTTAGTTAGTTTGGTTCTCCCATTGTGCGTGGCTCATTCTTCACTTCTGCTCCAACCATCCCAGGCTATCCCAGAAGGCAAGCAACATATTCAGGTTGACAGACAGTCATTTCACATTTCAAAATTTGATTATACATACAAGTCTGTCTACCCGCATTGGTCAACATGGTGGATGATAGCCTAGGCTTTCTCCACATGGTCTTTTCTATACATAATTTTATTCTCCCCATCTATAATATATCCCCAACATTTGTTATGCCTTCCCTATTCTCAAATATTGCATTCCTATGGTTGCCTGTTGCCTGGTAGAGATTGCTTTTAGTAATCGCCATTTGCCACGACTTAAAGCTCTCGTCACACAGAGGTGGGAATTGTGGGGAAAGCGATAACGGTTTGGGACGGGATTTTTGAAGTGAAAACTTCTTTAGGCGCGCCTAGACAGATTTTTCGTGGGCTGTGAAATGAATTCATTCGTCACGCTCGGGTATGATAAGAAAGCTTCGGGTAAACTCGGGACGTATTATTGGCCATCTAGAAATACGTCAGCCAATGGAAAATGATGAAAGGGCGTGGCCTCACCATCTTGGCATGGCCATCTAGAAACGCACCAGCCAATGGGAAATGCTGACGCATTTCTAGATGGCCATGCCAAGATGGCGAGGCCACGCCCGGGTTACACCCGTGTAGTTTCCAAGCTATCAAATTCTGAGTTATTAGTTTTCTCTTTTATCGGCAGTTTCTATGACTGCCAATTTTTTTTGTAATATTCGATTTTGTATGCAACTTGACACATAACAAGCGTGCGCGATCGAGCCGGCATACAAATTCAAATATTACAAAAAAATACCGTCCCAGATCGCGATCGCTTTCCCGCAATTCTCGCCTGTGTGACGAGAGCTTAAGTTTAACTACGCCAATAAAGTCATACGCTGACTTTGGTCATGACAGACTATGACGTGTGACCGCTTTGTTTACACTGTGGTCCTAGGAGTAACAACTTAGATCGCTGTTTTTTTTTTTTAAATAAAGAGTGACGAGACGAGCTGGACATTTGCCTGATGGTAAGCAACATGCCTGCCACATAACAGCACAGTGACACGCAGCTATTGGAACATGAAGAGTCCAAATCATTACCTAGCACTGCACTGCGCTCGTCACCCAGAGATCTAAGTTGTTATATCTCTAAGCCCTGTAATTTCACTGGAAACATTGCCCTTCAAACCGGAACACAGTAATGTTTGCACATTACTGCTTGGCGGTAGAATAACTGGCAAAGGTGTGGTACTTCCCCAGGCGGACTCTGCTAAGAGTCCTACCACTACAAAAACCTTATATTATTGTTAGGACCATACGCTGACCTTGGCGGCATCATACCGCTTTTCTAGGGTCACGAGGTGACCTCGGCCCCATTGTAACGTGTTGCTAGGGTCACTGACCTTGAAGTCACATGGCTTGAGGTAGTATGGTCTAGTATGAGAGTGTTTCTCGTGTTTCTTTATACGAATAAAGACTCTCTCAACAGGTATTTATTGGTAAAGTCTTACACAGAACCAACTTATACGTAATGTTCGCGGGTTACAGCGCGTTGGCATACGCCGAGGCGTGCGTTGACGCGCTCTTAGTTTAAATACCGCGCGTGGAGACAGCCGCGAGGTAGGGATGTGCTGCGGTTTGCTACATCCTCCCCGTCTAGTTCATGGGAGAGCCCTCGCTCATGGACTAGCTCCCTAAGTTTCGCTACAAGTCTACCTCGTTTTGGTGTAACTGGCCTAGGAGTGGATCGATTTCAAAAGCTTTATTCTTTGACTAGCTGTTGCCCGCGACTTCGTCCGCGCGAAATACTAAGGTAACTCAGGCAGTACCTATTTTTATACCCAACCAGACTCATTTACGGTTACTAAAAACAGCTTATAATAAAACAATTTCATCAAAATCGGTTCAGTTGTTTAGGTGTGAAAGCGTAAGAGGCATTCGTCCCCCATTTCAACTCCAATTTCATCCCCATACAGTTCGAAATTACAAAATTGCTACAACAAACATTTATTGTCTTCGTGCCAAGTGCCTATATACAGAGTTTCATTGTTTTATCTTTAACGATTGGGAACTTCCATATTGACATTCATCGCCCATTTCAATCCCAATTTCAACCCCGTACAGTTCAAAATTACAAAATTGATGGAACAAACATTTAATTGCTTCGTGTCAAGTGTCTAGGATACAAAATTTTATAACTTTGAAAATGACGAATTTTCATACAACCGTTCATCCCTTGTTTCACCCCCTTAAATATGAATATTGGTGGACAATTCACACACAACACCATCTGACCCCAAACTAAGCAAAGCTTGTGTGATGGCGGCCAGATAGCTGATACAATACTTATATAGTTTTAAATACATACTTATTATACATAGAAACACCCAGACACAGTGCAAACATTTGAATTCATCATACAAATATTTGCACTGGGTGGGAATCGAACCCACGACCCTCGGCTTCGCAGGCAGAATTACTACCAACTAAGCCACGAGGCCCTTAGGGGTTGTATTTCGCAAACCCCCGTCTTAGCAAGTGCCTACGTGCTAAAAGAGACCTCCATGCAAAATTTCAGGTTCCTAGCATTTGTAGTTTCTGAGATTCCTTGATGAGTGACCTTTCGCTTTTATATATATAGATATCTCCCTCTGGTCTTCTAGCGGTAAAGTCGCGACCACAGGACGGTGGTAAGGGCCCACTGACCTTGACGAGCGGGTGCCGGTAGATGTACCCGGTGCGGAAGCCGGCGTTGTCCAGCATCCGCATCAGAGCCTCGAACTCCTCGCCGCCCACGCGCCACTTGGTCGCGTCCGCGGGCGCCTTGTTGCTCGCCTCGTACATCTGGAAATTAAAAAAAATAACAAAATATTATTATTTTTAGTAGTCACTACATGTTGCCATTTTGAAATTAACGTTATTTTTAGGGTTCCGTAAAACGTAAAAACGGAACCCTTATAGATTCGTCATGTCTGTCTGTCTGTCTGTCTGTCTGTCTGTCCGTCCGTATGTCACAGCCACTTTTTGCCGAAACTATGAGAACTACACTGTTGAAACTTGGTAAGTAGATGTATTCTGTGAACCGCATTAAGATTTTACAAAAGTTTTTTAAAAAAACAAAAATTAGGGTTGCCCCCCATACTGAGAACTGAAGCTCAAAAATTTTTTTTTCATCAAACCTACACGTGTGGGGTGTCTATCGATAGGTCTTAAAAAATGATGTTGAGGTTTCTAATATAATTTTTGTCTACACTGAAGAACTTGCGCGAGAGACGCTTCCAAAGTGGTAAAATGTGTGTCCCCCCCCTCTAACTTCTAAAGTAAGAGAATTAAAAAACTAAAAAAAATATATGATGTATGTATATGATAACCATGAAAACTACCAACGAAAATTAGTTTGAACTCGATCTGATGAGTAGTTTTTTTTTAGTACGTCATAAATACACTATTATTAAAACTTCGATCAAAGTTACAACGAACTACAAAAACTATGTGTATGTTACTTGCTGGAACGGAACCCTTCATGGGCGAGTCCAACTCGCACTTGGCTACTTTATTTAATTAGTCCAAGAACCAGGACGTCTACACTCTTTCTACGAAACGTAATTTCGTAATGAACTCACGACTTTCCTTCTCCGATTCTACTTCGATCCATCGTTTTGTACATTTAAATCTTCTAAGCCTACTAGTCTATTTTGAGTAAGCTTAAAACATTTAAACGTCAAACAATGTTCTATCTGACGAAACGAAGTAGAACCGGAGTAGGAAAGTCGCGAGTTTTTTTTTTCGAAATATACGTTTTCGTAGAAAGAGAGCAGACGTCCTGGTCAACCAACCAGCTGTAATATACTGAACCATCCGCAATTTACTAGACCATTTCTTTCCAAGTTAAATTCTTAATGAATTACACCGGTTTTGGGGGTTGATATGTGAGACTTTTCGTCACAATGGCGGTCTACCCACTAAAACCCTGGGGTGTTTGATCCTATAAAATGCTGGAGAACACTTTAACACTACACCAGAGCCCCGTCAGCGATGATCTCCTGGTCTCCTCGGGTATCAGCGAGAGGTGTTCTATTACGAGTCCTCTCCTCTCACCTCCACGGGCTCCAGCTCCTGCGTCACCTATACTATAAAGACACTTCGACCACCTCCATATAAGACAATTCCTGCGACACCTATAAAGACATTTCAACCAGCTCCATATAGGACTGTTCCTGCGTCACGTTAAAAGCCACTTCTCCCAGCTCCATATAAGACAGTTCCTGGGTCACCTATAAAGACACTTCTCCCAGCTCCCTCCCTAGTTCCCTCGTCCCCCATGAAGCTAGAGGCTCCAGTCCCCACCTGTCTCCGTGTCTCCTCGGGTATCAGCGAGAGGTGGTCGAGCGGCACGCTGGCCAGGCGCAGCTGCACGTCGGCCGCGGCGGTGAGCAGCCGCGCGCGGTGGAACGCCTCCTCGAGCGTGGCGCCGCAGCAGAGCGCGCCCGCGTTCGACAGGAGCAGCACCTTCGAGTGGAGACCCAGAGGAGCTACAACCGACAACTCCACTTACCTGGCTAGAGGTAGAGCGAAGCCAAAGCGTCAATATAAGACAGTTCCCAGTGTCCTAAAGAGACTTCGACCAGCTCCATATAGGACAGTTCCCAAGTCACCTATTAAGCGACTTCGACCAGCTCCATATAGGACAGTTCCCAAGTCACCTATTAAGCGACTTCGACCAGCTCCATATAGGACAGTTCCCAAGTCACCTATTAAGCGACTTCGACCAGCTCCATATAGGACAGTTCCCAAGTCACCTATAAAGCGACTTCGACCAGCTCCATATAGGACAGTTCCCAAGTCACCTATTAAGCGACTTCGACCAGCTCCATATAGGACAGTTCCCAAGTCACCTATTAAGCGACTTCCACCAGCTTCATATAGGACAGTTCCCAAGTCACTCATTAAGCGACTTCGACCAGCTCCATACAAGACAGTTCTGCAATTCTTCAATCACCCATAGAGACACTTCAACCACCTCCATATAAAACAGTTCTGCAGTTCCTCAGTCACCTATAAAGACACTTCAACCACCCCCATATAGGACAGTTCCAGCATCACCTATAAAGACACTTCAACCAGCTCCATACAAGATAGTTCCTGCGTCACCTATTAGGACACTTCGACCAGTTTCATATTAGACAGTTCCTGCATCACCTTTAAAGACACTTCAACCAGCTCCAAACAACACAGCTCCAGCGTCACCTATAAAGACACTGCTCCCAGCTCCACAGCCCTCTAGTTCCGTCGTCCCCCATGAAGCCAGAGGCCCCAGTCCCCACCTGTCTCCGTGTCTCCTCGGGTATCATCGAGAGGTGTTCGAGCGGCACGCTGGCCAGCCGCAGCTGCACGTCGGCCGCGGCGGTGAGCAGCCGCGCGCGGTGGAACGCCTCCTCGAGCGTGGCGCCGCAGCAGAGCGCGCCCGCGTTCGACAGGATCAGCACCTTCGAGTGCGGGCCCAGAGCGCGGACCAGCTTGTCCTTCTCCTCGTTGTCGAGGATGCCTGGAAAGGACACGCGCATACAACATTTAGTGACTTGTTATAGCGGTTATTATTGAATAGACAAGATTCCTCATCTTATACCTTTAAACAAGCAATTCTTTTATATATATATAGAATCTGAATCTAGGAAACGGCTCGAACGATTTTGATAAAATTATGTATGCAGGGGGTTTCGGGCACAATTTTTAGACAGTGAAAAACTGTCACATGGGACATTAGAACGCGAAGGTAAATTTCGCCGCGTGACGCGACAGCATAAAGCTCAAACGGGAAGTCGGGCGGTCACGAATTAGTAGCTCCGGGTTCGAATCCAGACGGCTTCTCTTTAAGTTTTCTTTTTTTTTTTAAGAAAGTCAATTACTTGGAATCTGTAAGTATTTAAGTATTTTTAACATTTAAACCGAGCAAAGCTCAGTCACCCTGGAACTTAACTTAAATTACAATGAGAACTAGTGGCGTCCGCATGGGCAATAGCAAATGTTACTTTTACTTTTGCCACGTCTTCAATAGAAGATGTGGGAAAAATAAGCAACATTTTCGGTAGGTATGCTGCTTAAGTAGGGAAACGTTTTCAACATAATTCTGGTGCTAGAGTCCAATTTTGTTTGTCAAGTCGAGGACAACCGGTTCAACATCATCATTTCCTATTTTCCAAATCGGTCAGGCTGAGAGAATCCACCACAAGTTGCAATTCTGTCCCTGTACTCTCGGATAGTCTCCGTTGGTGCAGCCAACGCTTACCACACGAACCGCCCGATTGTATCGTCTGTGTAGTGAGCGTATTCGGGGCACGCTCTCGTGCAGCTATATGTTTCCCTTGGTTTTGATGTCAATTAACAACTCGTATGTCCCTAAGCTTCAAGGGCGGTAAAGATGCGCGACTCTTGACATGTAACCCTGGTTTGTGCAACCCTCCTTCTTTATCCTTTTAAGTATGCACGACCCCAGGCCTGATTCGTAACCCTGGATTGTCAGGGTCTCTCTTTGAGTATGCACGACCCGATGCCTGACTCGTAAACCTAGTAAAGCAGGGTCTCTCTTCGAGTATGCATGATTTCATACCTGACTCGTAACCCTGGTTTGTCAGGGTCTCTTTCTTTCTCCTTTTAAGTATGCACAAACCCATGCCTAACTCGTAACCCTGGTTTGTCAGGGTCTCTTTCTTTCTCCTTTTAAGTATGCACAAACCCATGCCTAACTCGTAACCCTGGTATGTCAGTCCTCTTTCTCTCGTAGCCCTGGTTCATCAGGGTCTTCGTTCTTTCCCCCGTGCCACTCACCCCTCGGCAGCTGGTGGATGCTGTACTCGCCGAGCGCGGCCGCCTCCTGGCTGAGCGGCAGTAGACCGTGCTGCATGCACGACACCGCGAGAGCGGACGAGGAGCGCACGTGCAGCACGCAGCGGATGTCCGGCCGGGCGGCGTGCACGGCCGCGTGCAGAGAGAAACCTGCGGACACCAAGAGACACGATGAATCAAGGAACAATTTGTAAAAAAAAATTGGCAATCATAGGGACTGCCGATAAAAGAGAAAACTTATAACTTAGAATTTGGTAGCTCACTTTGGAAACTACGCGACTGAAACTAGTCTGGAATAAATCTTCAAAGCATTGTCGTCAAAATAAGTCTTCTAACGATAGCCATCTAGACTAGATGTATCGCCAAAGACATTACCCGTATACAGGGAAAAACTTGCGGGGATCGAAAAGTATGAGGACTACCTCTCACCTTCAACATTGACAAGGAAGTTGGTGGTGCCCTGGTCTAGCACGATCACCTGCTTATCGAACGTTGCCCAGCGACGTAGCCATCACCTCATGGGAGATCAGACCACGAAATCTCCAGCACATTATTTTATGGTACGTTCTCTACAACCTCTCACCTTCAACATTGACAGGGAAGTTGATGGTGCCATGGTCTTGCACAATCACCTGCTTATCAACCTTGCCCAGCGAGGAAGCCATCACCTCGTGGGAGATCAGACCACGAGGAGTCATTACGTCATTAAAAAACACATCATGGTCTATCTATGGTTTTAAATCATTTGATATGTTGAGGAAATCGTGAGGAAACCGACATGTACCTAGAATCCTTTGAAGTCATGTGTCATCCACCAACCTGCACTGGGCCAGCATGGTGGATTATGGCCTTGACTCTCTTCTTGTGAGAGAAGGCTTCGAGTCCCAGCAGTGGGTTGCTTATAATGCTATTTAAGGTAAGTTCTCCATGACCCCGACAGGGAAATTGGTGGTTCCTTGATCTTGCACGATGCCCTACATGTCAACCTTCACCAGCAAAGAATCCGTCACCTCGTGGGAAACCAGACCACAAGGAATCATCAGCACATTACAAAATACATCATAGTCTATTTATGCTATGTTCTCTACGACCTCTCACCTTCAACGTTGACAGGGAAGTTGGTGGTGCCTTGGTCTTGCACGATGCCCTGCATGTCGACCTTCACAAGCGAGGAGGCGGTCACCTCGTGCGGCAGCAGACCCCGAGGAGTGGTGAGCACCTGTTCCACTGCGGTGTTCAGGCGGGCAGTAATCTGGCCGTTCACGCAAGCTGAAACACATTTATTTACAAGTTGTTATTGTAACAGGAACAAAAATTTTAAAAAAATATTCTGGGCCATTTTGTAAATTTGCCCATATTTTTATAGTTTTCTACAAGCCTTTTCATTAAACCTCTTAGGTAGCATGTGTCCACCGGTGGACCGCCACGTTCCTGTTAATTTAAATCTTAACTCCTGTTGATTGAGTCTATAAATTTGCTCAATGGGCCTTCTTCTCAAATTCAAAAACAGTTTAATAGTATATTAGAAGGAACTGAAAAAATAATGTCACTTTCCATTTTATGGTGGCGGCCATCTTGGATTTGAAATTAATTCATAATGAATAGTATTCCTGTCAATCATAATGGAGGGAGTTGCGAAAAAATTGGCAGTCATAGGAACTGCCGATAGAAGTGAAAACTTGCTGTTGCCCTGGTACTGGTACCTAGGGGCAAACGCAACTCTTTTATATTTCTGTTGTCCTGGTATCTGGAGATAAACGCTGGGCTGTTGGATAGGTTGGTTGGTAGGTAATCGAAACTCTTTACTGTTTCTGTTGCCCTGGTACCTACCTGGCCGTTTTTACCGAGTTTACCCGAAGATTTCATATCCGATCCAATCCGATCCATTATCATATCCAAGCGTGACGATTGATGAATCCATTTCACAGCCCACGAAAATTCTGTCTATAGCGCGCCTAAAGAAGTTTTCACTTCAAAAAATAGTAAGCTGCGTATGCTGAAGTAAGCTGGACCAACTGAACTATTACGCAAGAAAGAAGAGTACGGTAAAATGGTGTCTCACTCTGTGTCCAGCCGAACAGGTCGACGAGGCGATAGACGGCGGCCAGCTTGCAGCGGAGAATCTTCTCCCCCTTCTCGTAGCCCACGCCCTCGATGCCGCGGATGTCGTTGATGGGAAGCACGCAGGAAGGACCCTGGAACCGTTCAACCAAAGGTTTTTATAACATACTCGTACATTTTGGAACTTTTCAGTACCTACTTTACGCTTATTTAAAATCAAAGTTCATGAATGTACAATTTACACGACAATTATTCTACCGCCAAGCAGCAATGTGCAAACATTACTGAGTTCCGGTTCGATGGGCAATGTTTCCAACGAAATTACAGAGCTTAGAGATATAATATCTTAGATCTCTGGGTGACGAGCGCAGTGCAGTGAAATGTAATGCAATAGGTAATGATTTGGAATTTCATGTTCCTAATAGATGCGTGTCACTGTCCTGTTATGTGGCAGGCATGTTGGTCACCATCAGACACATGGCCTGCTCGTCTCATCACTCTTTAATAAAAAAATAATTATAAAAAATAAAAGTAAGAGCATACAAACAGTATACAGGGTTACTGGTCATCAGTCTGCATCCTTATAACGGGATGTTAAGTACATTGAATACGTCCACTTTTGTTCTACTGTTTATTAAAAAACTTTTTTTTTTTTCGATTATATAAGACTAGCTGATCCGTGCGCGCGTTGCTACGCCATCTATGGAAAATTGGCCGTACCAATTCAAATCTACAACAAATTTGGTTACTTCAGATTCCAATGACGCAACCTTTTAAAAGAAAGACACATCCTGTCACGCAATGAAAGCTCTCAAAAAGCAATATTTTTTCCCGTTTTTGTTACATTTTTCATTCATGCTCCTGTTGATAGTAGCGTAACGTTAAATAGCCTATAGCCTTCCTCAATAAATGGACTACCCAACAAAGAAAGAATCTTTAAATTCAGACCAGTAGTTCCCGAGATCCTTGCGTTCAAACAAACAAACAAACAAACAAACATACAAACAAACTCTTCAGATTTATAATATTAGTATAGATAAAACTTATAAAAAAAGTGTTTTTGTCTGGTCTAAAAGCATCGAACTCTTCGTAACGATTCGTAACAAGAGCGCGCGCTCACTTTAACACTCGATAAATGATGTGTCGAAGTGAATAAACACTAAACAGCTGCTAAAGAGTGCTAGAGAGAACAACAAACACTTTTTTTTTGTTATATAATATGTATAGTTTCAACAAAAGTTGTAGAACAAAAGTTGTTCGATTAAATATACAGAACATGCCGTTAAATGGATGCAGGCTGATTACAAGTAACCCTGTAAACTTTCGAAGAGTAAAACTATTTAAAAATTCACGAAAATCATCAGACCCTCTAGGTAAGTCGTTTGCGTTAGTCATTTTTCCCCTCCGTCGTTTGCGTAACGCTAAGGTAGTTAGAGAAACCATCCGATCCATAGCGAACCTTCCGAAACATGCTATCTTTCGTTTGCGCAATGCTAATAATGTAGATAAAGAAACAAACCGACTCTTAGAAAACCATTCGAAGCTTGACTGCAGTAAATTTCAGTTTCAGTCAAAAGTTTACCCTGTGTGAAACTAATGGGACCCACCTTTCGGACCTGAAGAACATACATTTAATAAAGTGGCCAAGTGCGAGTTGGACTCGCCCATGAAGGGTTCCGTTGCATGAAGCAAGTAACATAATATACATAGTACATATCATAGTTCTTGTAGTTCGTTGTAACTTTGATCGAAGTTTCAATAATAGTGTATTTACGTACTAAAAAAAACTACTCATCAGATCGAGTTCAAACTAATTTTCGTTGGTAGTTTACATGGTAATGTACATCATATATTTTTTTTAGATTTTTCATTTTCTTACTTTAGAAGTTAGAGGGGGGGGGACACACATTTTACCACTTTGGAAGTGTGTCTCGCGCAAACTATTCAGTGTATACGTAAATGATTTCAGAAACCTCAACATAATTTTGAAAGACCTATCAATAGACACCCCACACGAGTATGTTTGATGAAAAAAAAATTTTTGAGTCTCAGTTCTCAGTATGGGGGGCAACCCTAATTTTTCTTTTTTTTAATTTTTTCTGTTCAAATCTTAATGCGGTTCACAGAATACATCTACTTACCAAGTTTCAACAGTGTAGTTCTCATAGTTTCGGCAAAAAGTGGCTGTGACATACGGACGGACAGACAGACAGACAGACAGACAGACAGACAGACAGACATGACGAATCTATAAGGGTTCCGTTTTTACGTTTTACGGAACCCTAATAAAAACAATTTATCGTGAGTTAGAAAATCATTCGACACTGTTCTACAGCACCCTGTGTAAGTTCCTCAGGAGGAAGATCTCACCCTGAATGCTCCACTATGCGGCCACCCCTCTTATACGCGTCTCTTCCATGAATATACATTTAAACACCCACTCCACTGTCCTACAACTGTTGAAATTCATCACGCACAGGATCACACCCTGAGTGTTCCACAATGCAGCCTCCTGCCACCATCTCCCTGATGCGCTCTATCAACGAGCCGTCTCTCCCATGTATCTACTGATCCAACACCCACTGCACTATCCCACATCGCCCTGTCAAAGTTCATCAGGAACAGGATCTCTCCCTGAGTGATCCACAATGCAGCCTCTCACCGACCATCACCCTGATGCGTTGCATCAGCGACGCATCTTCTCCAAGGACACAATTCCAACACCCACTCCACTGTCTGTGTGGAGTGGCTGTGGCAGTTCATCAGGAACAGGATCTCACCCTGAATGCTCCACTATGCAGCCTCCCGCTGACCATCTTCCTGATCAGCGACGCGTCTCCTCCATGGATCTACTGTTCCAACACCCGTTCCATAGTCCTATAACTATAGAGTGTGGATGATAGCCAAAACCAGTAGGTCTACCGCCTAACGCTCTTGCTTTCGGCCATGCTTTGATTTGTGACGTCATCGGCCAATTTGGTACCGCCGATGAAAGCCGAACATTACAAATGCTTTCCGTTCTAAGGAAAGCATTTGTTGTTAGATGAATGAACGAAACTCCATACATTTGCTCTGAAATAGCGACCGCCTAATGTTTTATCCTGCTTTCAAGCCTTGAACTAATGCTTTCAAGTTCTGTCATGAAGACATTACCAAATTTGATGTTGCTTTGGAAATCTAGTAGTGTAATTCTCTAATATTTTCGTTAGATACTGCCTTGTAAAGATCAAAAATAGCACGGTAAACATGTACTATTGCGGGGATACCAATAACATAACAAGATTCGTCTTAGAAATAGTGATTTTACTAAAAATAAGTGTGTCACTGAATTTTACAATTTTACTATGGGGAAGACCACTTTCGAGGGCGTAATTCCCTCTTGCATCTTTCCTGAAAGACGAGACATCAAACCTGAGATAAAGGTAACAAGCAACTTATAAATAACTAGAAACCCTTTTTGTTTTGATAGTAAGTAATACCTAGCTTTATTTATTATCATTTGTGATTTAATACTTACATTCACTAATTGTTACAGAAACTGGCTGCATTAAATACCTACCTAGTATTCAAAGAAGTCTAAGAATGATTTTCCTATACTTACCTAGCTACCTCATTGATGTGAGTACAGTGATATTGCAAGGTTGACAGATGCCCATATAAAAGAAAAAATATTCCAGAAACGGAATGTTCCTCTTGTTTGATGGTAAGCAAAAAAAAAATCTTTGAACATGTTGGGTCCCTCGTGTTCACCTTAACTGGTAGTTTGGAATGAGTACCAAGGAAAATGTGATGAAATCTTAAAAGAAGGGTAAGTCATTATTTTAAACATTCAGAACTGCTTGAGATCAATATTATTGCATTATCAACAAACAGCAGTACATTAAGGCACTAATATTATGAAGCTATTGAATATAAAATAGCAGAATTTGGTTCAAAATAGGTAATAACTAGCAAGTATTAAATACCATAAATATATATACCTACATAGGTAATTTATGAACCAGTCTCCTAATATTGCAAATGTGAAAGATTGTTCTTTGGAATGTCTGAATGGGTCAGATTGAAGTAAATATAATATGTACTTTTCACAACAGCAAAATAATTGGATGGAACTGTGCGTATATAGCCATGGGGTGCTGCTATTCATGTGATGAAATGTTAATATCTTATATCAATATAATTAGATTTTGTTTTTGTTTTAGGAGTCAAGACTGCTGGCTGCTCCCGTAGCTTACAAGAAAACAAGTTGTCTCACAAGCAAGACATTGGGTCATCAAACCCATTCAACTGTTAGAAAATGATTGATAATAAATACACCCTATATACAATATAATACATTTCTTTAGTGTTATGATTCCATAATCTGCCTGAGGAAATAGAAAACCTTTGTCTAAATCATTCTACAACCAAAGAGCAAACATCATGTTCAGTTTGAACAGCTAGTAGGATAGTATGGCTGCTGGTGTCTTAGTTGGTAGCACAGACTAAGTAGAGAGGTACGTTGGTAGTAAGTCTGCCATGCGAAGCCGTGGGTTCTAGGTTCTATCCTCACACAGTACAAATATTTGTACTGTGGTTGGGTGTTCTCTATGTATAATAAGTATGCATTTTTTAAATACATACTTATATATTAGTATTATATAATATGATTATGTCAGCTATCTGGCACCCATAACACAAGCTTTGCTAAGTTTGAGGCTAGATGGTGTTGTTTGTGAAATGTTCACCACCAATATTAACGACTAATAGAAAATCTTCCTGTTCAATAGTTGTATGGTTCCTTGCCATCAGGCATTATCTCATCTCTCTTCTACTCCATATATATCTACACAGATTAAACTAATCTGTGTATATTCATAAATCATTACATTGGTGTACTACAATAAAATTCTCATTTAGGATACAGAAAATTTATTAAAACAATAATATTTGTTATTCTTGTTGGTGCATCTGATATAAATGATAGATGGTGTTGTGTGTGAAATGTCCACCACCAATATTAATAACTGTAATAGAAAACCTTGTTACATCTCAATCTAAAGGTGTCGACGGTTAAGTATGGTTAGGACTTTTTGGAGAGACGGCTAGGACAAAACCACTTCTGAGTGAAGTATAGTGCTAGGCAGTTATTTAGACTCTTCCTGTTCAATAGTTGTATGGTTGCTTACCACCAGGCATTATCTCACTCTTCTCCATGAATGTACACAGATAAATCAATCTGTGTAGATTCATGGATCATTAAGAAATCATAACATTGGTATTCTACAGTAAAATTCTCATTAAGGATACAAAAAAATAATTAAAACACAATATTGATTATTATTGTTGTTGATGCAACAGATAAATTTAATTTTCAGTACTTTGACAATCACATTTAACATATTTGTTTTAATAAAGCAGTGACATCACTTCAGGAATGTGTTCTGAGAGTCGAGATGGTTTCAGAGAAGCCTAGTATATCGGCCACCACAAACCATAACGCATAACAATAGATATATCTGAAACAAAGAACTTTTATTTTTAACATGTAACTTATTGATCTAGTGGTAACACTTTGCCAAGTCTGTGTCCCAGTTTGAAAGGCAATGTTTCCAGAAAAATTACAGGGCTTAGAGATATAACAACTTAGACATCTGGGTGATGAGCGCAGTGCTAGGTAATGATTTGGACTCTTATGTTCCAATAGCTGCGTGTCCCTGTGATGTTATGTGGCAGGCAGGTTGCTTACCATCAAGCACATAAAAGTCTGCCTGGGGAAGTCAACACCTTTGCCTGTTATTCTACCGCCACGCAGTAATGTGCAAACAGAATCAGGACTACTTCATTACTTACAAGTTTATTATGTATCACTTTGGGAGGGGAAGTTCGCACAGAAATCACAGGGCCTAGAGATAATCATCTAATATCTCTGGGTGACAAGTGCAGTGCAGTGTTAGGTAATGATTTGGACTCTAGTTCCAATAGGTTTGTGACACTGTGCTGTTATGGGCAGGTGTGTTGCTTACCAAGGGGAACATCTACCTATCACTTCTAAAGACACCAGTTCAGAGCCGCAGAGACTGGAAAAATTATGACTAACTTACGTATACATCACCACTAAGAATAATACTCAGAGATTTAAGCGGGGTTCGAAGCCACAACCTCACGAAATGTGAAAACAAGCTTAACAACGATTGACACTATTAAAATTTACCTATTATCAATACATACCTCATAAAATACAGTGTACAAATACTTGTTTTTGTCATCGCCGAAGTCGTTTTTATAGGGAGTCGCTAGCTAGATTCCTGAAGCAAGAGTGAGCGGACTGCATGACTGACATGAGTGCATGACAATGATGAAAGTAAATATCACAATAACAAATAATATATTAGATATTTATATCATGTTATAATTGTTTATCATAAATCTAAATTGTAAATGTTTACCTCAGATGGAGGTTATGAAAAGTATACTTTTTTTTTAATTTATTCTTGGCCATGGATACTAGTCTTTCAGCCGTGAAAAGTATACACAAAAACAATGTTGCCAGCCAAATATATCTAAACAATGCTAGGCTTACGTGGGTATTTTTTTACTACAATTAACTTTGGCGAAGAATAGGTAACTTGTGACACTTTCTTGCAATGAAAACTTCTGTTTTAAAATGTTTTCACTGAATTTGAAAAGAAAAACGACGATTTTCTATCAATTACGGATATTTGAAATTTATGTAGATTTTTAGAAATAAACCCTAGGAAGAAATTTAAAAATACGGTGGGAACACTTAGAGTAATTGTCAAATATTGCGTTCCGTTTTTTGTTTTTTTCCTATCTTCGGTTCATCGTAATGCTAATAATGCACTTCTATATTGACTTAAATAAATGGAAATAAAACAGATTTATAGCAAATCTAGTAATTCGAAGTATCAACCGATGCTTTTTGACGTTTTAACTGTTGAATAAACTCATAAAATATTTTCGCTTTGTCTAGTTTGACGAAACCGATTACGTGGTCTCGAAACGTAATAACGAATGCCTTACTTCAATTGTTTTTAATCTGTGAAGACACGATAGATTTTTGAAAACCACATTAGTTAGGCGATCGCTGTTAAATGAAAGCATTACATTACAAATGCAATGAAGACATCTCACGCTTTCCGAAAGCTTTAGAGTTAGGCGGTAGACCTACAGGACCTCACCTTGAGTGCTCCACCGTTTCTGTGAAAGTTCGCCAGGAATAGAATCTTACCCTGAGAGCTCCACTATGCAGCCTCCCGCCGACCATCTCCCTGATGCGCTGCAGCAGCGGCGCGTCTCCTCCCTCATGGATCTGCTGGTCCAGAACCCGCTCCAGCTCCTCACGGAACAGCTTGGATGACATCAGCGCCTCCACGCGCTTGCGACGCTCCATTTCGCGGACATCCTGGAAGGACAAAACGGTGTAATCAGTACTAGTCCAAAAAATATTAATTGTTAACATAGATTTTACCAAAATGTATTTTGACGTGATAACGTCTTATAATTCGATGAAGCCGGCTGCACGCCCACAAAACATGACGTCATGTAGCGTTACCGTCGGTCGTTACCTCGCCGCATGTTTGTTACAGTTGTATTAATTATTTCGACCAGTAGTTCAAGCGGGGATGTAGCTCAGTGGTAGAGCGTTCGCTTTGCATGTGAAATGCCCCGGGTTCGATCCCCGGCATCTAAAAGCTTTTTTGCATTGTTTTGATTGAAAATGACTAAATTCTACTGATTACTTTTTACATACAAATCTATTAAACAAATGAAATTAAAATTTTCTTTTGAAAAATGCTACCATTCCATCAGTCTTTTCTTAAGACGTTGTCACGTTCTATCGTCAATAAACCGACTTTACAGACAAACATTTTTTATTCAATTCTAAATTACACGTAATATGAACGTATTTATACAGTAGATTTCATATAATTGAGAAAGTAAAACATATAGTTGAAAGGAAAACACCTGACAATACAAAAAAATTAAAAACAAACAGTGTCCCGCGGTTTTACCCGCGTAGTTCCCGTTCTCGTCGTTCCCGGTTTTTATTTTCGGGATAAAAAGTAGCCTATGTGTTTTTAGACCCTAACCTATCTATGTTCCAATTTTCAGCCCGATCCCTTCATTAGTTTTTACGTGAACGAGTAACAAACATCCATCCATCCATACTTACAAACTTTCGCCTTTATAACATTAGTAGGAATAATTAAATGTAGACAGAAAATATCTTAAAAGCATTCTGTATAATACATGTTTACAGGACAACACGTGCGTTTGGCTTCGCAGAAACAGAGACCGCGGCGGGAATGCGGTCTCAGATTACGGTGCGCCGTTCTTGCTGCCTTCACGGCTTTGCGTGGTCGCCAACGTGTGACGACTAACGTGGTGCATGGGAAGAGGAGTGAAGGTATATCAGCGCGCTGTCATCTGCAGCCGGATGATGGTTGGCGACGGGGCTGAACATTTCGCCCGTCGCGGGGGGACCAAGGGTGTTCTGACGTTAGGGCTTAATAATTTATCCCTGAGGCGGTCACCGCCACGTACCTAGGATTCTGATGGCCTAACGACGGGGCGTTATCCCTTGTGGCGGGCCCGGGAACGGGCATGACGCAACGGGATTCGTGGAAGAATGCAGGATCGTCCCTACGATTTAGCTATATTCGGAAAAGGAACCACTTATGAGTGCCGCCAGCAGCGGGGTAAGGCCCAAGCTACCGGTGGTTATGGCTGCAGAGAGATAAACCTCCTGACGATGCGCGCTGTGTCGAGGATCGAGGATGATCGCCTTCTGTATCTGACCCTCAATCCAACCATCTAGCGAAAGTATCTTAAGATGTTAGTAGACTTTTCGCTTGCAAGGCCGTTTGCCGACACAACGACACAACTATTACTATGATCGTCGAATCAACATCCCATATGGCGGTAACCTCATGAGCCAAGACAAGGTACTTGCTAAGCTTGTCCTTCTCGGCTTTCACGAGGTTCTCGTCATGTGGTTTAAGTCAGTAGGAGCAACGTGGTGCCGAGTGATGTGGGTTTAGTAGTGGTAGGACTCTTGGCGGAGTCCGCCTGGGGAAGGACCACACCTTTGCCAGTTATTCTACCGCCAAGCAGTAATGTGCAAACATTACTGTGTTCCGATTTGAAGGGCAATATCTCCAGAGAAATTACAGGGCTTAGAGATGTAACAACTTAGATCTCTGGGTAACGAGCACAGTGCAGTGCTAGGTAATGATTTGGACTCTTCATGTGCCAATAGCTGCGTATCACTCTGGTGTTATGTGGCAGGCATGTTGCTTACCATCAGCCACATGTCCTGCTCGTCTCGACACTCTGTACTAAGTATAAAAAAAAATTAAAAAACCCGACCGTCGCCTTTAGACAGAAGGGTATCGACAAATGCATTTTTTCCTCCGCGTAAAAAAAGGCCGGAAGGTGTACTCACAGCGTCGATGTCTGCTGGACGCTGCTTCAATCTTTCCTCCTCTTCTTCGGTGAGGGTGGCGGTGCCGTTCGGCAGTATCTCGGTGTCTGTGTCGGCCATCGCGGCTGCCTCTCGCTCGCTCTGTTCTGGAAAGAGAGAGAGGGGCGAGGTTAATACGATTTGAGGACATCGAAACTCATTTATAATTTATAATTTTTATCTGAAAAACTAAACAGCTGACGTCAATTTAAAAACTAAGCTCCCACAGTCCAATAATTCTAAAGGCACTAACAATAAAACCGGCCAAGTGCCAGTGGGACTCCCGCACGAAGGGTTCCGTACCATTAGCAAATAAACGTCGAAAACCTCTTTGGCTTTATCCGGAATTTCTGATACATCGCAAATTCCGTAGACAGGCAAAAGTTTCTTAAAAAATTTGATTTTTGCCACATGATTCTGACGAAGAATTCGATATAGCGTTTTATTATTACTAGTGGCGCCATCTAGTTTGCTTGAGACGGACTAATCGAGCAAGAAACAGTAAAAATCAAGTTTGTTGTATGGGAGCCCCCTTTAAATATTATTTTTATTTTATTTTTAGTATTTGTTGTTATAGCGGCAATAAAAATACATCATCTGTGAAAATTTCAACTGTCTAGCTATTCTTGAGATACAGCCTGGTGACAGAAGGACGGACGAACAGCGAAGTCTCAGTAATAGGGTTCCGTTTTTACCCTTTGGGTACGGAACCCTAATAAACTAGACTAATTTCATAGATGAATGTATTTTTAGGGTTCCGTAAAACGTAAAAACGGAACCCTTATAGATTCGTCATGTCTGTCTGTCTGTCTGTCTGTCTGTCTGTCTGTCTGTCTGTCTGTCCGTCCGTATGTCACAGCCACTTTTTGCCGAAACTATGAGAACTACACTGTTGAAACTTGGTAAGTAGATGTATTCTGTGAACCGCATTAAGATTTGAACAAAAAAAAATTTAAAAAAAGAATAAACTGGCCAAGTGCGAGTTGGACTCGCCCATGAAGGGTTCCGTTGCAGCAAGTAACATTATATACATAGTACACATAGTTCTTGTAGTTCGTTGTAACTTTGATCGAAGTTCCAATAATAGTGTATTTATGACGTACTAAAAAAAACTACTCATCAGATCAAGTTCAAACTAATTTTCGTTGGTAGTTTACATGGTAATGTACATCATATATTTTTTTTAGATTTTTTATTCTCTTACTTTAGAAGTTAGAGGGGGGGGGACACACATTTTACCACTTTGGAAGTGTCTCTCGCGCAAAGTATTCAGTGTAGACGAAAATTATTTTAGAAACCTTACCATTATTTTTGAAGACCTATCGATAGACACCCCACACGTGTAGGTTTGATGAAAAAAAATATTTTGAGTTTCAGTTCTCAGTATGGAGGGCAACCCTAATTTTTCTTTTTTTTAATTTTTTCTGTTCAAATCTTTATGCGGTTCACAGAATACATCTACTTACAAAGTTCAACAGTGTAGTTCTCATAGTTTCGGCATAAAGTGGCTGTGACATACGGACGGACAGACAGACAGACAGACAGACAGACAGACAGACATGACGAATCTATAAGGGTTCCGTTTTTACGTTTTACGGAACCCTAAAAATTAGGGTTGCCTCCCATACTGAGAACTGAAACTCAAAATTTTTTTTTTCATCAAACGTACACGTGTGGGGTGTCTATCGATAGGTCTTCAGAAATGATGTTGAGGTTTCTTAAATCATTTTCGTCTACACTGAATAATTTGCGCGAGAGACACTTCCAAAGTGGTAAAATGTGTGTCCCCCCCCCCTCTAACTTCTAAAGTAAGAGAATGATAAATTAAAAAAAAATATATGATGTACATTACCATGTAAACTACCAACGAAAATTAGTTTGAACTTGATCTGATGAGTAGTTTTTTTTTAGGACGTCATAAATACACTATTATTGAAACTTCGATCAAAGTTACAACGAACTACAAGAACTATGTGTACTATGTATATAATGTTACTTGCTGCAACGGAACCCTTCATGGGCGAGTCCAACTCGCACTTGGCCACTTTATTTTGTATTAATATTCCTAAAACTGATCCACCGATTTGGATAAAAAAATATTTGGGACCATTCGGGAAGTCCTTGGTACCCACCCTTTTCGAACTCGAAAAGAATTAGCAATACGGGTGATCTCGGATCATCTAGATTGAAGCCATGGCCACGCCCTCCGGTTTCACCCGCATAGGTTCCAAAGTGAGCTATCAAATTCTGAGTTATTAATTTTCACTTCTATCGGCAGTCCCCTTGTCTGCCAATTTTGTTTACACTCTGAAAACTCCCAATAACGAAGAATGACGATATACATTGCAAATTTTAATTATACATCTCTGAACAAACACAAATCTCAGACGATATGCCCTGAGAACCGAGATAGTAATCAGCACACGGGCTCAGAAACCTATCAGACAATTGTTTTAATGCCGGTCTGTGGTTACGAAAATGTGTTGTGGATTCACAAAGAAACATTTTGCAAGACGGTCGCAGACTATGAAAGAACAGATTCAAATGGTAAATATTTAAATTCTGATAGCAGCGATCCGCGGTTTCAACCGCTTGTTTCCCGTGCCAGTTAATTTTTTATGACGTGACAACGTCTGATGAATAGATGAACGCTGGCTGCATGCACAAAAAAGGATGACTCATTGTCCCGTTGCGCTCATTGTCCCGTTACAATGTTTTGTTATGACGTTGTCACATTAAACTATCGTTCATAAACCAACCGACTTTACAGACAACCATTATTTTATAGTATAGAGTGACGAGACTAGCAGGAGATATGCCCGATGGTAAGCAACATGCCGCCCATATACCTAACAGCACAGTGGCATGCAGCTATTGGAACATGAAGAGTCCAAATAATTACCTAGTACTGCACTGCGCTCGTCATCCAGAGATATAAGATGTTTTATCTCTATGCCCTGTAATTTCACTGGAAACAAAATATTTGCGGGATAAAAGTAACGTGTAGAATTATGCGGGTACGACATGTTTCTAGTTTTTTTTCTAGGTTATGTGTCATCCACCAACCCGCACAAGGCCAGCGTGGTCGATTAAGGCCTTGACTCTTGGCCTTGCGAGAGAAAACCCCGCGTCAGAGCATCATCACTCGCTCAAGGTCGCGCGGTTTTAGCCTACAGCTAGACCGTTCCTCCCAGGGAACACGTGCCAGTCGGTTGTCGGACGCACGGCTGAGCGCTCGGGTAACACGTTTCGCGCGCATATTGTTATTAGATATGTCGACAACCGTCCGCGCCAGACAGCGACAGAGTTACGCGTTAGAAAGAGCGCAAATGTTTAGTTGAAAATCGCGACAGGTATTGAGCGCTAATGCGAGCCGAATTGAACTTTGTTGTGTCCCAGCAAGAGTCACTATTTATATAATTGTTTTCGCTAAGTGAGTGTTCTGTACTTGTACTAATATTTATTCTGTGCCCGCGTCTCAGCAGTCGGAACATTTAGCAGGCTGTTTATTATACTGAGTTAGGTCTCTCGCTGTCCCTAATCCGTGCGAACTCACCTGATATTGCGCAAATTCTCGTGATACGTCAGTTACCATAGGTAATTACGTTTATTCAACTTTCGCATTTGTCAATGAACTTTCGACCTTGTGCTCCTTGCGATACGTAAAATGTGAACTGTAGGTTACATTTCTCTTTTTTTGTTTTGTATTATATTACTAGCAGCGCCCCTCGGTTTCACTCGCTTAGTTTCCGATCCCTTTAAAACCTTTTTCAAATTGAAAATCCTGTCCTTTATCAGGCTATATGTGTACATTTCATTTAAATCGGTTCAGTAGTTGACGTGAGCGCGTAACAGACAGTCAGTAAAAAACCGAGGTTTTTCGCATTCATAATTTCAATCATCATCATCATCAACAGCCCACTAAATGTTCCCACTGCTGGGACTCGGGGCCTTCTCTCGCAAGGAGAGAGTTAAGGCCATAATCCACCACGCTGACCCAGTGCGGGTTGGCGGATGACACATGACTTCGAAAGATTCTAGGTACATGTCGGTTTCCTCACGATGTTTTCCTTCACCGTTTTAAGTTAGCGGCATTACGCACATGACTTCGAAAAGACAGTGGTGCGTGTGGGGTTTGAACCCGGGGTCTCCGGATCGGCAGCCGCCTTTCTCCCGACTAGACCACCGTAACTTAATTTCAATGCGTAACAAAAACGAGGCCTCACATCATAACGACAACTGTAGTCAAACGCTAGCCCAATTTATCACACAAAAAAAAACGATTAAACATCAAAATAACAAGTTCGAAACGTGGGCGATATTCGTTATGATCCATAATTACAGGCTTCGGTGAGACGAGACGCGTTCGTGAGGGGAATACTGTTAGGTGGAGCCTCCATCTAAAGCCTCGCTAGAAAGCTATGTAACAAGATGAATCAGTTGTAGGTTGTCAAGTGGTCGAAATTTTACCATAAAGTAATAGTAACTCAATTCGACCACAGACTTTTAACAATAAATAAAGCCGTTCATAAGCGTGTGTGTGTCAAAGGGATGGTAGTGTAAAATATAAATTATCGAAGTATAGTGTCGCAAATTTCAACCCGATCAGGACGTCTACTCTAATTCAACGAAAACGTAATTTCGAAATAAACTCGCGATTTTCCTACTCCGGTTCCATTTCGATCCGTCGTTTCGTCCGTTTAAATGTTCTAAGCCTACTCTAATTAGAGTAATCTTAGAACATTTAAACGTCAAACAATGTTCGATCGGACGAAACGAAGTACTCGTAGAACCGGGACGTCTACTATATTTCTACGGAAACGTAATTTCGAAAAAGAACTCGCGACTTTCCTGCTCTCGTTCTACTTCGTTTCGTCCGATACAACATTGTTTGACGTTTAAATGTTCTAAGCATACTCTAATTTGAGTAGGCTTAGAACATTTAAACGGACAAAACGACGGATCGAAGTAGAATCGAAGTTGGAAAGTCGCGAGTTTATTTCGAAATTACGTTTTCGTAGAAAGAGAGTAGACGTTCAGACGTGAATGGCAACCAATTAGTAACCTTATGATATTGGTGTACGCATATTTTTAAAGTGAAAACTTCTTTAGGCGCGCCTAGACAGATTTTTCGTGGGCTGTGAAATGAATTCTAGCTTCTCGCTCGCATATGATGAGAAATCTTCGGGTAAACTGGGGACCATAGATAGCCATTGGCTATCTAGAAATGCGTCAGCCAATGGCAAATGCTGAACGGGCGTGGCCTCGGCATCATGCCATAGCCATCTAGAAACGCATCAGCCAATGGGAAATGCTGGTGCATTTCTAGATGACCATGCCAAGATGCCGAAGCCACGCCCTCCGGTTACACCCGTGTAGTTTCCAAAGTAAGCTATCAAATTCTGAGTTATAAGTTTTCACTTCTATCGGCAGTTCCTATGACTGGCTATTTATTTTCCCTGTTCCACGACCCAGATAAGGAAGTTAGTTCCCTGTTCCATCGGCTATCGCTACAGAAGTCGTAAATAATAATCTAACAGGAGAAACAATAGGTCCGTAGGTCGGGCCCGCGGTGAAGGGTCGTCGACCCGCCGCGGGCTCCATCAGTCACGGCCGAGGCGATCGACGCGACGGCGCGAGAGCAACCGGAGGTCATGACTACTATCAGAGTACCTACTGGTTTTTTTTTTTTTTTTTTTTTGTATATTAAAGAGTGACGAGACGAGCAGGTCATGTGCCTGATGGTAAGCAACATGCCTGCCACATAACAGCACAGTGACACCCAGCTATTGGAACATGAAGAGTCCAAATCATTACCTAGCATTGCACTGCGCTCGTCACCCAGAGATCTAAGTTGTTATATCTCTAAGCCCTGTAATTTCTCTGGAAACATTTCCCTTCAAACCGGAACACAGTAATGTTTGCACATTACTGCTTGGCGGTAGAATAATTGGCAAAGGTGTGGTACTTCCCCAGGCGGACTCTGCTAAGAGTCCTACCTTGGGAAGTACTGTAAAGTACTGTTGCAGAGTACTTACCTACCTAAGATCAGTTGGTGGTTGTAGTGGTAGGACTCTTGGCTGAGTCCGGCTGGGAAAGTCCACACCTTTGCCAGATATTCTACCGGAGTAATGTGCAAACATTACTGTGTTCCGGTTCGAAGGGCAATGTTTCCAGTGAAGTTACAGGTCTTAGAGATATAACATCTTAGATCTCTGGGTGACGAGCGCAGGGCAGTGTTAGGTAATGGTTTGGACTCTTCATGTTCCAATAGCTGCGTGTCACTGTGCTGTTATGTGGCAGGCATGTTGCTTACCATCAGGTACATGTCCTGCTCGTCTCGTCACTCTTTATTAAAAAAAAGTCAAAATCATTTATTTTCTCCAAAAAACATAAACATACTTAAAAGAAAATTCAGGCATACCAACAACCAAATTCGATCGGAAGCAATCACTAAGCCATCCAGGTAACGAAAGTAAATTTTAGTTGATATGTACCGAATAGGCTAAATATGGAACTAGCAGCGTTAGGTGACGATGACGCGAAATCGACGATTTCTCTTCACCCCAAAAAGTGCTCCTAAATAAATATTAATTTTAATAATCCGTCGAGTACAAACGATCTCCGACCTACTCCGGATTACACGCACCTTGACGAGATGTAGGGCGTGCGGGGCTTCCTAACGACATCACACTGCGGTCACGGACAATATCCATAGCTACGTCATCGATCATAAGCAGCCCACTAAACGTTCCCACTGCTGGGACTCGAGGTCTTCTCTCGCATACAGAGAAGGCCCCCCAGTTGCGAGAGAGTTTAGGGCATAATCCACCACGCCGCGCCGGCCAAGTGCGGTGGATGCCATATGACCTCGAAAGATTCTAGATAGGTACATGTCGGCATCCTCACGATGTTTTCCTTCATCGTTATTAAGTTACCGGCATTACGGACATGACTTCAGTGGTGCGCGTGGGATTTGAACCCGGGGGCTCGTTCCCACGACTAGACCAGCCGTAACTTATTTCGTAATTTTTAGATGTTTCAATATTTTAACGTATTATCTTCTTAATATATATAAATCTCCTGTCACGATGTTTGTCCGCGATGGATTCCTCAACTACTAAACCGATTTTAAATTAAATTAGCACGCCGTGAGCAGTCTGGTCCAACTTGAGAGATAGGATAGTTTTTATTTCGATTAATAGCCTTTAGATGACAATATCCGAGCGTAGCCGGAATGGGCCGCTAGTGTATTATACTATTTTGGGACATCTTCCAAATGAACCTATGAACCCCCACCTCAATTTGGACCACTACTGGTTTGAGAGTGAGTGGGAAGATAACTGATCACCAAATTCAATCCGACCCATCCCGATATGATTGAGCAACAAACATCCATACATCAAAACTTTCCCATTTATATTATTACGAGCGGTGGCTCGATGACCGCGAGTAATATTTCTTAATTTGTCAGTCCTTTAAACAAATTACTCTGACCTATATCATGCCCGCCGCTGATCATTGAGACAGACACCCGGACAGACGTGGTAATACTACTTATGATAATTTGACCTATGTTAGGAAAGAAGTTACGGCTGATCTAGTCGGGAGAACGGCGCCTGCCGATCCGGAGACCCCGGGTTCAAACCCCACACGCACCACTGTCTTTTCGAAGTCATGTGCGTAACTAAAAACATCGTAAGGAAACCGACATGTATCTAGAATCTTTCGAAGTCATGTGTCATCCACCAACCCGCACTGGGCCAGCGTGGTGGATTATGGCCTTAACTCTCTCCTTGCGAGAGAAGGCCCAGAGTCCCAGCAGTGGGGACATTTAGTGGGCTGATGATGAGGAAAGAAGTTATAAAGTAATACTCGCAGTGCACTGCGGTTTTACTCGCGTGATTTCGTTTCTGTATTGTTTCCGCGCTAAAAAGTAGCTTTTGTATTATTATCCCTATAATTTAATTATGTATTATAAATGCATTATTCCTATAATTTAATTATGTTCCCAACTTTAACCCGATCCGTTCAGACGTGATTGAGCAACAAACATCCATACACTGACATTTATAATACCTACTAGCTGGTCCGAGCGCGCGTTGCTACGCCATCTATCTAAAATTGGTCGTACCCAATTCAAATTTTGAACAAATTCGGTTACCTTAGGTTCTAATGACGCCACCTTTAAAAGATGGACACATGCTGTCACGCAACAAAAGCTCTCTAAAAGCAATATTTTTTTCCCGTTTTTGTTACATTTTTCATTCCTGCTCGGCTCGTGTTGATAGTAGCGTAATGTTAAATAGCCTATAGCCTTCCTCGATAAATGTGGACTATCCAACAGAGCAATAATCGTTCAATTCGGACCAGTAGTTCCCGAGATCCTTGCGTTCAAACAAATAAACTCTTATAGATTAGTAGGATAAGCCGTTTTATTTCTAAGACCTGCGCGTCTACCGCCTAACGAAAAACGCTTTGACGCTTTCACATTGCCGTCTCTTTCATTTCAAGCGAGAAGAAAAGAGACAGCAATATCAAAGCGTCAAAGCGTTTTTCGTTAGGCGGTAGACCCCCTGTCATTTTTAAAACATCTGAGCTAAGTTGGAAGTATAACGCAGTGCAGAGAATAAGCTCGAGAGGCAGGGTATTGCACCACGTGCGTAACACGACAAACTGGTCGAGTGCATACGGAGGTTTGGAAAGTTGGTAAGTCAAATACGAGCTAAGTACTCTCCCTTTTATGAGTATTTACCTTAAACAGTCAAAGTGAATTGTGTAATGGACCCGCTGCTGGGTTACGCATATTGGATGTGTATGTAAGTTAATAGTAGTGGTAGGACTCTTAGCAAAGTCCGCCTGGGGAAGTATCACAGCTTTGCCAGTTATTCTACCGCAAAGCAGTAATGTCCAAATATTACTGTGTTCCGGTTTGAAGGGCAATGTTTCCAGAGTAATTACAGGGCTTCGAGATATAATATCTTAGACTAGCTGTGCCCCGCGGTTTCACCAGCGTCTATTTGAGGAAAATCCATACTAAAATATCCATTGCTGGCCACTTCATTACGTTTTACGGAACCCTAAAAATACGTAAATAAGCAACAATGCATTGTTGTAGAACAAATTTGATTACTTCAAATGTAGACACGCGCCGTCACAGACTTCAACTACCAAAGAGAATTTAAATTCACGGAACTAAAGCTCTCGAAGAGAAATATTTTTCCCCGTTTTCTTTACATTCTTCACTCATACTCCGTACCTATTGATAGTAGCGTAATGTTATATACCCTATAGCCTTCCTCGATAAATGGAGTATCCAACAAAAAAAGAATCTTTCCTATCGGTCCAGTAGTTTCCGAGATCCTAGCGTTCAAACAAACAAACATACAAACAAACTCTTCAGCTTTATAATATTAGTATAGATATCTGGGTGATGAGCGCAGTGCAGAGGTGCAGGTAATGATTTGGACTCTTCATGGTCCAATAGCTGCGTGTCACTGTCCTGTTATGTGGCAGGCATGTTGCTTACCATCAGGCATATGTCCTGCTCGTCTCGTCACTCTATACTATGAAAAAAAAAATTGGCAGCCTTTGGAACTGTCGATAGAAGTGAAAACTTTAAACTCAGAATTTGATAGCTTACCTTGGAAACTACACGGGTGTAACCGGAGGGCGTGGCCTCGCCATCATGGCATGGCCATCTAGAAATGCGTCAGCATTTCCCATTGGCTCACGCATTTCTAGTTGGCCATGCCATGATGGCGAGGCCACGCCGTTTCAGCATTGCCCATTGGCTGACGCATTTCTAGATGCCCAAACGCCAAGGTCCCGAGTTTACCCGAAGATTTCTTATCATACCCGAGCGTAGCGGTAGAAACCAATTTACACCCCACGCAAAAATTTGTCTAGGCGCGCCTAAAGAAGTTTTCACTTCAAAAAGAAGACCCCGAGTTCCAGCAGTGGGAATATTTAGTAGGCTCCTTATAAGTTTTAGGCAGTAGTATTATTATGGCGTAATAGTTGCGGCAGGTCGTTTCCATGTGTCTCGAGACATGTGTCAAACGGCGTCATGTCGTGCTGCGGTTATATTCGGACCGCGTTGTTCTATTTCCGTAGGAGAATGTTGCATTAATATAACATGTTTTTGTATGCGTTTTTCGTAAACAGTCGCGATTGTACTGTAAATTTCCGCGACGGAAATTCGATGTACCATAAATATGTATATTTTATTATCGCATAGAGTGTCGAGGCGAGCCGGTCATGTGCCTGATGGTGAGCAATATGCCTGCCACATCACATCACAATGACACGCAGCTATAGGACCATGAAGAGTCCAAATCATTACCTAGCACTGCACTGCGCTCATCACCCAGAGATCTAAGATATTATATCTCTAAGCCCTGTAATCTCTATGGAAACATTGCCCTTCAAACCGGAACACAGCAATGTTTGCACATTACTGCTTGGCGGTAGAATAACTGGCAAAGGTGTGGTACTTCCCCAGGCGGACTCTGCCAAGAGTCCTACCACTCCTTAACAATTTTATTTATATCCAACTATACAAGAATTGTAAGGTACGGTGGTCTAGTCGGGAGAACGGCGGCTGCCGATCCGGAGACCCCGGGTTCAAACCCCACACGCACCACTGTCTTTTCGAAGTCATGTGCGTAATGCCGCTAACTTAAAACGGTGAAGGAAAACATCGTGAGGAAACCGACATGTACCTAGAATCTTTCGAAGTGTCATGTGTCATCCGCCAACCCGCACTGGGCCAGCGTGGATTATGGCCTTAACTCTCTCCTTGCGAGAGAAAGCCCCGAGTCCCAGCAGTGGGAACGTTTAGTGGGCTGTTGATGATGATACAAGAATTATACCAGCTATCTGGCTCCCATAGTAGGTACAAGATTTGCTATAGTTTGGTGTTAGATGGTGTTGTGTGTTTTGTTGTCCACCAATATTTCTTTACCCTACTAATACTATAGACTAGCTGAGCCGGCGAACGTCGTTACTTTTCATCACATATTTGGGAATGGGAACTATGCGGGCAAAACCGCGGGCCGCAGCCAGTTTTACATAATAACAAAACATTAATTACTTCTTGGTGGTTAAAAATAGTTCTCATTTCTTCATGATCCCTGCTAATCTCCCGAAACCCGGCACTCAACAGACAATCCTAATAAAGACCAGACGTGACGAAAGAAGTGCAGCGGTAGGGTGAAACCATACTTATTGGAACAGTAGACATGCGTCCGTACAGGGAAGAACTGCGTACGACTGGTCTGGCTGCGGATAAGTGCGAAAAACATCCCGTGGCTCTGTTATCACTTTGCACTTGAAAGGTACACCCCAGGGGTATATTAAACTTTAAAGTGATTTTTTAGACACTGTTAATGTTTTGGCAAGGGCAAATATTAAGGGTTCGTATCACCGATACGATAATAAATATTTCAACAAATTTGGAAAATTCACACACAACACCATCTGACCCCAAATTGTAATGTAATGACTAGTATAGCATATCGATGGCGTAGCGACAGCGGAACGGAAAGTGCGCATTCGAAGCGTTTCGGATGGATAGCAGTTTATCAGTAGCTATGCAGGTGACATAATATTATTGTGAAACATAAGTGATAATAACTACTAAAACTCTAAGTTATAAGTTTTCAGTTCTATCGTCAGTTCCTATGGCTTCCCATGTTTTTAACAATGTAGTGACAAGACGAGCATCACGCCATTCCATCCGCACAAGTACGGTCTAACCCGCAATGGTTCCCCATATTATTTCACGCGAGCGACCTGTCAAAACAGCCCGTCTCGCCGAGGAATGCGGATCCATAGAATACTCGGCCACTTAACGGCTCAGATAGAGATGAATGGACGGATTGATGTTAGATTCTTTTTAGGGTTCCGTAAAACGTAAAAACGGAACCCTTATAGATTCGTCATGTCTGTCTGTCTGTCTGTCTGCTTAACGGCTCAGATAGAGATGAATGGACAAATTGATGTTTTTAACCAAGATTTTTTTGACAAAGGTGGAACCTAATTATGAGGTAAGTTTCCAATGCGGGGTTGTTTGTGTTTAATACAAGAGGTTGACGCTATTTCCTATGGAGTTACTAATTGGTTGAGGTTACTCATTACTCGAAGTTACTGTTTACTTGAAGCTGTTCTGACGGGTTCCAAGAGGAGATATGACGATATGAACTGTTTCAACTTACAATGATAGGAAAAGTAAGGCTGTTCGCTAAGTCCTGGTTTCGAAACATAGGTACGAGAACGGTCTTTAGCATATCGGTAACGCTATATATATAGTCACCCATAAGATATTCCCCTACCAAAACAAGGCATAACACGGCTAAAGAAGCCTTCGCTTAAAAAACAAACAAACAAAAAAAAACACATAAGCAAACTTCCCGTCCGCATAAGTATGGTCTGACCCGCAATGGTTCCCTATGTTGTTTCACGCGAGCGACCTGTCAAAACAGCCCGTCTCGCCGAGGAATGCGGATCCATAGAATACTCGGCCACTTAACGGCTCAGATAGAGATGAATGGACGGATCCGACGGATTGATGTTCGATTCTTTTCTTTTTTTTCAGTTATGGCGCGACACAATATATGTTTATTTAGCCAGTCTGCCCACGCCGAGGACGTACCGTTTGAGGTGCCATTGTACTAGTCGTCGTACGAAATCTAATACTCGAATGCTTTCAGGATACACGTACCAGAACGTACCTGCTCTTTGTACGTATGACAGACAGCCTTGTGCGAAAAATACTTCCCAAAGTCTTAAACATCGCCGCAAAATTGCTAGCTTGTCGGTTTTTTTATCGGATCCATATCGGAGAGTACACAACTGATCTGCATGACCTAATACCACCTTTCCCTAATATTCTATTGGACTGCTCGTAGCTCGAAAAAGCGACATCGTTTCATGGTTGAGATTCCAAAGACTCCAATCAAGATTGTTGACTCTACATTTGTGATATGAACATCTAATCTGTGGAATGCGTTGCCTGAGTGGGTTATTCTCGATTGTTAGTCTTAGTGTCTTCAAATCGAGATGGAATCGGTTTCTTCTAGGTAAGCACGCTGTATTATAGACTGCTTTGTCGCTTAACATCAGGCGAGATAGTGGGCACAGAAAGTGGGCTACTTTATGTATCATTATTATTATGCTAGTACAGCGAGACGAACTTCTTAGCATTCCATGGATTCACCGTGCGGGTGCCGGGTCCATCGTGTGGCAGAGAGAGAAATCTCGAGTAGACCCCAAGACTTGTGACTCGGGCGTAGGTTTAAAAGGGGCCCCTGTTGGTAACGTACGTCAACACTCACCTTCACTACTCGTATTCCTCTCCCTGCCCAGCCAAATCCGATATGATCCTACTAGTGCAGCTTTAGATACTCGTTCTAGTATAGAACTTACTGCACTTCTGGACAATCCAAGGTCTTTCTTTAAGCAGGTTATAGAGAGATTTTGCAGGTATACCTCTCGCTCCTACTTCTACAGCGTATAAATTAGCTACATAGCCATTTTTTGTTAATAAATAGTTGATAAATAGTTAATTTCCCTCGTATTTCATAGACTTAATAAGAAAAACTTAGTTTTTGCTTTCAAATGATAATGTAGTAATTGTGAATTCTTAATTGAGTTGCCGTGTTAAATGAAGCACAATAAAACCGCTAGTTAACGCAATGAATGGGCAAACATTAATATCTGTCTGTATTTGAGCTAAGCAACTAAAAACCTTTACTAACTATATAGTTGAAGAGGTTTTTTTTTGTTTGAACGCGTTAATCTCAGGAACTCCTGGACCGATTTCAAAAATTTTTTCACCGTTGGTTATGTACGTTATCCCTGAATGCTATACGCTATATATTATGTACCACGGACGAAGCCGGGACGGACCGCTAGTGTTTTTATAAAGGTGTATAAAAAAGTCGGACGTAGTCTCCGGCCACATTTGCACGTTATCAAGTTGTCACTGATAGGCTGACACGCACAAATATACACAAGTTTGCGCGTGGAATGGACCCACTGATGTGTGTATGTGTGCGTGTCAGCCTCTATGGATGGCCTCTATGGCCGACTCTATGGACACAGTTTTTGTTTTAGCGAGACTACGTCCATTAGGTCATAATTATGTTTTTAAAGATATATATTTTTTTAAAGAATCATACTTATGTTTTTAAAAAGGGATTCCCATAATTAGTTTCATAACAAGCCCTACTATTATTGTGGAGCGCGCCGAAACGCGACCGAAATAGACAACGGTCGGCGGTGGAATGCGCTTCCGCTCGTTCCAAATTTAAAATTTTCACCAATTTTATTTGTTTCTTTTTTTTATTTCGTTTGTAAACGGGCAACGGGCGCCTGCGCACGACGTATCGCGAGGATTCAGATTAATGTAGCTAACAGAGTCATAAGTTTTAACACTATTCGGTCTGATTTAGTTTTTTAGGGTTCCGTAAAATGTAAAAACGGAACCCTTATAGATTCGTCATGTCTGTCTGTCTGTCTGTCTGTCTGTCCGTCCGTATGTCACAGACACTTTTTGCCGAAACTATGAGAACTACACTGTTGAAGCTTGGTAAGTAGATGTATTCTGTGAACCGCATTAAGATTTTTACAAAAGTTTTTTAAAGAAACAAAAATTAGGGGTGCCCCCCATACTGAGAACTGAAATCTCAAATTTTTTTTTTCATCAAACCTACACGTGTGGGGTGTCTATCAATAGGTCTTCAAAAATGATGTTGAGGTTTCTAATATAATTTTTGTCTACACTGAATAATTTGCGCGAGAGACGCTTCCAAAGTGGTAAAATGTGTGTCCCCCCCCCTCTAACTTCTAAAGTAAGAGAATGAAAAAACTAAAAAAAATATATGATGTACATCACCATGAAAACTACCAACGAAAATTAGTTTGAACTCGACCTGATGAGTAGTTTTTTTTTAGTACGTCATAAATACACTATTATTAAAACTTCGATCAAAGTTACTACGAACTACAAGAACTATGTGTACTATGTATATTACGTTACTTGCTGCAACGGAACCCTTCATGGGAGAGTCCAACTCGCACTTTGCTACTTTATTTTTATCTGTTAAACCAACCAATCAACCAACTTCAATAATCCTACTAATATCCTATTCATATTATAAATGTCAATGTTTGGACGTTTGTTGCTCAATCACGTCGCGGCATAGGAACGGATCGGGCCGAAATTTGGAACATAGTTATATTATATTCTGGAAGAACACACATGCTACTTTTATACTAGGAATGTAAGCAATCTACATCAGAAGATTGGTAAAGTGAACCAAACGATATTTACATAACCGTTAAGGTGCGCTTATACGGGCGACTAAAATTGCTCAATTCCAGTCAATACTCGTCAACTATGACGTCACGACTACATCAAGCAATTTACGGCAACGGCAACAAGCATCAATACTGCGCAATACAATATTGAGCGATATCGCGCAACTTCATCAACTAGGCAATACTGTCCTACACGAGCATTTCAATATTCGCTCGCTATGGACGACATCGTTCTTGCTGCGGCGGCTTGTAGCGCCCGACCCGACCTCTCGCTCTCCCCGCGGAAGCAAGACGGCAAGCCGCAAAACAAACAAGTGCGAATGAGATATATACAAAAATTGCTAGGAATTTCCAAGCCCATTGGATATTCGTCAATTCGTATCGGCGACATTGAGCAATATGAAATATCTGGAGCAATTAGAAGCAATATCGCCGAAATAATTGCCGCAATTTATTGAAATTGCGTTTAATTGCTCCAGATCGGTCCATTCGTGTCGCCGAGCAATTATTGCCCTCGTGTAAGCGCACCTTTAAAACATTTAATATAACCATAATAACAGCAATAATCAATTAGTCAGACAAAGACATAAATAAATAAATATAAATAAATATTGGTGGACAATTCACACACAACACCATCTGACCCCAAACTAAGCAAAGCTTGTGTGATGGCGGCCAGATAGCTGATATAATACTTATATAGTTTTTTAAATACATACTTGTTATACATAGAAACACCCAGACACAGTGCAAACATTGGAATTCATCACACAAATATTTGCACTGGGTGGGGATCGAACCCACGACCCTCGGCTTCGCAGGCAGAGCTACTACCCACTAAGCCACAAGGCCAGTCAAAGCAACATGCACATGAAAGCAAGCACTGTATGTCCGCCGTGGCCGCAGTCTGGAGTAAAAGTCCTCTCCGCTGCCAGGCGTCACCACCTCAATCAAGCCCGTTTTAGTCGAACGATGTTGCCACTCCTTGCACCTTTTTTGCGTTTGAAACGGGGTTGCCAACAGGAAAATAAGCTAGTTTCCCATAAAACTTGAAACTCCAAAAGTAAAAAAAAAAAATGGTTGTCTGTAAAGTCGGTTTACTGACGATAGTTGAACGTGACAACGTCTTAAGAAAATACTGATTGTGTTAAGCGCCATCTACGTAAAACATTCTGAAGCTTTTTGAAAAGCTGTTCAAAGCGCCATCTCTGGGTACATCATTGTACTAGCCTACTAGCACAAGTTCTTAACTTCATATCGTCGCTTTTCTAAAACATGGACAAACTCCTTGAACGTAATACACATTTCACTCACTAGATGGTGCGAAAAGTAATAAGGCGAGGTAACGGTGGTAAATATTATCTATTCTATGGCGGTAACGTTACATGACGTCATGTTTTGCGGCCGGCTTCATCGAATTATAAGACGTTATCACGTCAAAAAAACAAAACACAGTGTTCTGTACGTCTGTAATTATCTCTCTGTCTGTCGGCGTATTCTCAAAGTGTTGTTACTTTAACCGTACGTACTCTTTTCGGTTTTGTGGTTAGCACATTGCTCGGGTCTTATAGCATCGTTTATTGATTTTTGGTATCGTATCGAGTTGTAACGGTGGATAGATTGATGGATAGTTTAATAAGTTAGAAATATTTAGGTTAGTAGGGCCCTGTGCCTTCTGCCTTGGCCCAAAGTTTGGTAGCCAGTGGAGGCCTCTTGATGCAAACTGTCATAGGTCCTTTACCTCTTGATTAACGATCTTGTAAAACTAATTCCATTCATGCTTTACACTAGTTACCAATTTGTTTTATTTTCTGTTGACGCGAATTTTGTGATTGAGAAATGTTCACTTAGGATTTGGTTGGTCAAATCTACCCTCAAAAATTCGGAAGGTATTTTTTTATCATATGATGAGTCATAAGTAACACCTGGGGAAGTACCACATCTATGCCAGTTAAATCTATCGCCAAGCAGTATTGTGAAAACATCACAGCTTTCCGGTTTGAAGAGCAGTGAAATTACAGGCCATAGAGATCTTATGTCTCTAGATGACGACGCAGTGCAGCGCTAGGTAATGGTTTGGACTCTTCATGTTCCAATAGCTGCATGTCACTGTGCTGTTATGTGCCAGACATGTCGCTTACCATCAGGCACAGGACCTGCTCGTCTCGTCGTTCTATAAAAAACTGTTATAAGTCCCTTATTATAAAGATATGGCTTTAATATTAATAGTACACGCTTTGCTTAGTTAGAGGCCACCAAACAGTATTCTGTGCGGAATGTCTTGTCCGCAAATACTTGCGGGCAAGTATTTATTAAAATACATCAGTAGATGATGTCACGGCTGTGGTTTTACGTAAGTTTCTGAGGAGGGTCGGAAGAGGGTCGCCTGGCCCTCGCTTTTTTCAAGAAATGGGAGAACAAGTGCAAAACTAATTATTATTAAAAAGATAATTTAAATTTTGTACACATATTCCGATCGCGATTTGCATAGATAAGAATTAAATTAAGTGGTATGAGTTTTGGTTTGATTGTTTTGTATAATCCTAGTTCTTTTTTTTCATTGATTATCCTACTAATTTCATAAATGTAAATTTTTGCATGTTTGGATGTTTGTTGCTAACTCACGTCGTAACATCTGAACGGATAGGGTCGCAATCTGGATCACAGTTAGACTATAGTCTGGAAGAACACATATGCTACTTTTTATCCCGGAAAATTAACAAAATCGGGAACCATGCTGGTAAAATTATAAACTTCAACTTCAATATTTTTGACGAGACAACGTGTAATAAATCGATGAATGCCAGTTGCATGCACGAAAAAGTGTCCCGTTATGTCCCGTTACGGTCATTTTACGCTTGCGCCGCATCTATCAATGTTTTGTTATGACGTTGTCACGTTAAACTATCGTCCGTGAACCAACCGACTTTACAGACAAACAATTTTTTGACGTGATAACGTCTTATAATTCGATGAAGCCGGCTGCACGCCCGCAAAACTGTAACGTTCCGTCGTTACCGTTGTTCGTCTTCCGTGCCATGCGGACGAAGCTGAGCGCTGAGGGCGCCACCCGCCGAGTCGAGCGGTATCACTACTAGCGCTATCAGCGTACTGATTTCGCTTTTTTTTGACGTGATAACGTCTTATAATTCGATGAAGCCGGCTGCACGCCCGCAAAACATGACGTAATGTAACGTTACCGACGGTAACGACCGACGGTCGTTACCTTGTTACAGTTGTATTAATTATTTCGACCAGTAGTTCAAGCGAGGATGTAGCTCAGTGGTAGAGCGTTCGCTTTGCATGTGAAATGCCCCGGGTTCGATCCCCGGCATCTAAAAGCTTTTTACGCTTGTGTAGTAAAGTGAATTTTTCCCATCTACAGTGTAAAAACGGATGAATCTGTTCGAAATCGACCTTCACGACTGATAAACTCGTACCGTGAGATATGTTATAAATTTAATAATACTATTTTAAAGAAAACCGCACACATCCGTCAACCATTTATCACGTTTTCGATAATAGAGTTATCTGTTTGCATAACAAGATTCGCATATAAAAATGAATTTACGGTAAATTACGAACGTAAACATGTTGAAATGAAAATAGACTGGCCTCGCGGCTTAGTGGGTAGTAATAGTAACTCTGCTTGCGAAGCCGAGGGTTCGATTCCCACCTAGTGCAAATATTTGTGTGATGAATTCAAATATTTGTACGGTGTCTGATACTGAAATGGACTCTGACCGCTGCGTGTCACTGTGCAGTTATGGGCAGCCGTGTTGCTTACCATCAGGCACATGTCACGCTCGTCTCGTCACTCTATAGTTCTATACCATAAAAAAAAACACATGTACCCATAATACCGCGTTCAAAAGCTCGTTCCGTTTACGACCACTACCGTGCGGGCGGTCGATTCTGAAACGGGTCACTCGAGTGAACTAGACGTCGCGTCGAGCTCGCCGCCGACTCTACGCATTCGTGGATCAGTCAATATTTGTTAACGCCATACGCTGAACAAAATAATTATTTTACTCAGTAATAATCTATTTTCTTCAAAAAAACAAAACCGACTTCAACTTAAAGTTAAATTCAGACACTGGACCAAATGTCATAAGAATCTATCACTTTAATAGTACATTATGATATAAGTGCGGTAAGTTGATAATTACAGCCGAGGCTTTATTGCTAGCTCGAGCCGAAGGCGAGAGCTATAATTAGCAGAGGCTGTAATTATCAAGCGCACGTATGTCATACGACGTTTTATAACATATTTGCGAGGAAATAAACAAAACTCTGACGACATTTTCAAATAAAAACAATACAGCGAAAAAAAACGCGCGGAATAATATTTACTTGATCACAGATCACAGCACAGAGTAAGTTATCACTATGGATCACAGATTAGCAATGCGCGCGCATCGGCGCCTTTTTTTTTTAAGCAACGGCGCAGAACCAGCCGGTATGCCATTAATAATAAAGTAAATTAATATTTTTGTGTTTTGTTACAGAAAAAATTAAGTAATTTATGGTCTAAATTAATTAAATTAACGAATTTAATAATTCTTTATTATATTTTACCTCTCAAAGTTAATTTTATTCATAAAATGTTGACCACACTTTTTGACATAAAAACTCTTTACTAAGATTTAAAAAGGTACCGTTCGTTTTAGACGGAGCATATCTCTCTACCTAGTCTGTGGACGGAGCATTTTGAAACCGTGCGTTTTACATTACACATTACAGCACTAGTGCGTAATAAGATACATTACGATACAGAAATTGGTCCAATAAGAGACCCTTTACGAGCAAATATGTTATAAAAAATATTACTGTTTAAATACATTGAATCAAATTTTAGTTTATTGTTCACTAGAAGCGCCCCGCGGTGTTACCCGCGAAGTTCCCGTTCCCGTTGTTTTTCCGGGATAAAAATTGGTTGCCTGTAAAGTCGGTATACGGGCGAAAGTTTTACGTGACAACGACTTTGAGTGGTAAAATAATTTTAATGTGAATATTCATTCGTAGTCTGTCACATTATCACTACACAATCGTTTTACAATTAACTGGCAACGTGTAAACTTGTATGCAGGCGCCTAAGCGAATCGGCGACTCGGGCATGGTTAGCCCGCCTAAGAGCGAGAGAGACAGACATAAAAAGTGAAAGGCACGCGTCCCTCTCACTCGCTCTCATTGTGAGCGCATAACGTGAGCGGAGCGTAACGCAGTTTCTTGAAGTGTCACCCGGCAAACCAATGTATAAGACGTTGTCACGTCAAAAAGTAGCCTATGTGTTCTTCCAGACTATAATCTATGTGTTCCAAATTTCAGCCCGATCCGTTCATACGTTAGGACGTGATTGCGCAACAAACATCCAAACATCCATACATTCACATTTATAATAATAGTAGGATATTTTTAAAACCGCTACACCGATTTCGATTAAATTTATATGGGACCACCTCTAAACTATGATCTACCAAACAAAAAAAAGAACCATAAAATTTTATTCACAATTGACGGCGTTATCGCGTATCATACATACAACAAAAGAACATACATCCGAATTGATAACCTCCTTTTTGGAAGTCGGTTAAGAACAGACTTCAATTTTAAACTAACTAAAATAAATCAGAATACAATTTAACTACGTTGGATATAATCGGACGGTGTTATATTTTACAGATAAAAAGAAGATGTAACGGCTCAATTCTACATATTATATCAGAACAAATTTAGACAAATCGAAAATTGAAACATGAACAAAAAACTAAAATTTGCTTCCATGTATTTATTTAGACGATGTGATAGTGTATGTGATGTGTAATGTTTAGTGATAGATCCTTATGAAATTCGGTAGTGTCTGAAATTAATTTTAAATTGAAGTCAAATTTTGTTTTCGTGGAGAAAATAAGTTATTTATTAGTAGCAGTGTAACGTGACTGCTTGACAACACAAATGATTACTACCAAACACAGTCGAGCTCATCGTCGAGATGGCATTCCCAGAATCCACGCGCAGGGTCGTAAAGCCAGACCTACTAAACACGTATCGTGCGGTGTTGACGAACGGGCGAGCTTTCCCGGAATATGGGTCGATACGGGGTCGTCGCTCCGACGTGTCGGTTGTGACGTAGTAGTAAGGTGGGCCTTGATGATCGTTAGCGTGATACCCCTAAAAATACAAGGGCTACTTTTTATCCCGGGAAAATAAAGGAAACGAGAACTACGCGGGTAAAATCGAGTGCTGCTAGTTTATAACATCAATAGGATGTTGACAACGTCTAATAAATCAATGAATGCCGGCCGGTACGAAAAAGTGTCCCGTTACGCTCATCTTGCACTTGCGCCGCACCTATCCATGTTTCGTTGACATTGTCACGTTAAACTATCGTCCGTAAACCAACCGAATTTACAGACAAACAAATTTTTTGACGTGAGAACGTCTAATAAATCGCGATTTATTCACGAAAAAGTGTCCCGTTATGACGATGAGCGTAACGGGACACGTATAGTGGCGGTGTTGACGAACGGGCGAGCTTTCCCAGTATATATGGGTCGATACAGGGTCGTCGCTCCGACGTGTCGGTTGTGACGTAGTAGTAAGGTGGGCCTTGATGATGATTAGGGTGGCATCTACAACACCATCCAGAGACAACGAAATTAGGTAGGTACTTTTTTTTAGGGTTCCGTAAAACGGAACCCTTATAGATTTGTCATGCCTGTCTATCTGCCCGTCCGTATGTTACGGCCACTTTTTCCGAAACTACAAGAACTATACTGTTGAAACTTGGTAAGTACTATTTTTGTACATCGTACTTCCGCGGTAACGAGATGACGTGTCCTAAACCACGAGCGATGGAACAAGCCTCTGTGTAGTCACTGTTGAGGTGTTGAGATCACCGCATTCCCGAGTTCCCCGACCTCTGGCCCCGCAACGAAGCTCTCAGCTCGCTAATTGTCATAATCATGTCTACTACATACTAGCTCGGGCATGGGAAGTGTGTGCGCTATGAGGGTGCGACTCGGCGTGATTCACTGTTCGGTTGGACATCTATACTAATATTATAAAGATGAAGAGTTTGTTTGTTTCAACGCAAGGATCTCTGGAACTACTGGTCCGAATTTAAAGATTCTTTCTTTGTAGGATAGTCCATTTATCGAGGAAGGCTATAGGGTATTTAACATTACGCTACTATCAACAGGAGCCGAGCATGAATGAAAAATAAAGTAGCCAAGTGCGAGTTGGACTCGCCCATGAAGGGTTCCGTACCATCAAGTAACATAATATACATAGTACACATAGTTCTTGTAGTTCGTTGTAACTTTGATCGAAGTTTTAATATTAGTGTATTTATGACGTACTAAAAAAAAACTACTCATCAGATCGAGTTCAAACTAATTTTCGTTGGTAGTTTTTATGGTAATGTACATCATATATTTTTTTTAGTTTTTTCATTCTCTTACTTTAGAAGTTAGAGGGGGGGGGGGGACACACATTTTACCACTTTGGAAGCGTCTCTCGCGCAAGTTATTCAGTGTAGACAAAAATTATATTAGAAACCTCAACATCATTTTTTAAGACCTATCGATAGACACCCCACACGTGTAGGATTGATGAAAAAAAAATTTTTGAGCTTCAGTTCTCAGTATGGGGGGCAACCCTAATTTTTGTTTTTTTTTAAAACTTTTTTAAAAATCTTAATGCGGTTCACAGAATACATCTACTTACCAAGTTTCAACAGTGTAGTTTTCATAGTTTCGGCAAAAAGTGGCTGTGACATACGGACGGACAGACAGACAGACAGACAGACAGACAGACAGACAGACAGACAGACATGACGGATCTATAAGGGTTCCGTTTTTACGTTTTACGGAACCCTAAAAATGTAACAAAAACGGGAAAAAATATTTAATTTTGAGAGCTTTCGTTGCGTGACAGCATGTGTCTATCTTTTAAAGGTTGCGTCATTAGCATCTAAGGTAACCAAATTTGTTCTAGATTTGAATTGGTACGACCAATTTCAGATAGATGGCGTAGCAACACCCGCACGGTTCAGCTAGTCTTACTAATGTAAATCATCGATATAAACCATCAGATGTGCCCTGAGCACCTTAAAATTGGTAATAAACTGCGGCTGTGTGTGTGTAGCGTAAGTGGTTTACACACCACTAATCTACTTGACCCCTAGAATTGCTAGCGGCGAGGTATGCTGTGGTTCTACTTATTTTGGTTGTTGACAACGAATAGCGATAGGTATAAACGTCCACTGCTCACCGCTTCCTACAATCGACTAAAACGGAAAGAGTGAGCTCAGTCTTCTGAACGATAACATAATTCCGTGCACCTGAAGTTTGGGAGGGCACATCCATTGATTTATATCGATGTTACAGAATCGATTTTGGCTTGATGCGATTATCGCGATCAGATGTCTGCTTGAAGATTAAGGCTGTACCTTGACCAAAATATGGCTTTATGCTTTCACTTACAGATTTTAGAATAAACCTTTATGTAATATGGAGAGCGAGAAGATTAAACATTATATGCCGTAAAAAAACTGCCATTTTGGAGCCAAGATTTTACAGAAATTAATTGTATTTTTTACAATGACTTCATAGAGTGGCATACTGAACATTTTTTGGCATTTTAATGGCCAGCAAAAACTCGTTCACTCCCTCCCGCGCACTGAGCGCTATGAACTGAGTCGCATGTCGAATGGCCCTAATAATGCATTTTTAGGCGCAATGCGGTTGTGCCATTTTGTCGCACCTTTGGCCAGGTCCTTACATATAAGTCTATGATTTTTGAATAATTGGTATTTCTTTTGGATAAAGAGTAGGATAGCTTTGTAGAAAAACACATCTTCTTGCTTCGAACATCTCCCCGCCCATCTCAGCTTTAGTGTAGTCCGGGCCTAAGACCCAAAATCGAAGCATTATTTTAATTTTGAGCTAGACGAGAGTGCGCGGGCGCAGGGTTCAACGGCCGCGATGACTCACCGACGCCCTTCGCTCGTGGCGTCGTGTCGAGTGGGCGTCTCACCGCGTTCCGGTTCGGGGTTCGATGCTTGCGAAAACGTTGGCCAATTTTATTATCTATACTAATATTACGAAGCTGAAGAGTTTGTTTTAGCGTACTAATCTCAGGAACGGCTGGACCGATTAAAAAAAAATCTTTAACCGTTGTATATATACGTGATTCCTTAATAGACTACAGGCCCGTGAACAAAATTTACGGGTCAAATGCACCACCAGGAGACCTATGTAGGATGATAGAAGGGTTTAAAGTAATAAGATTCAGCACTATGCCGTCACTTGTAAGCTGTCCAACCGTCGCACCGTTTAAGTTGAATCAAGGGGGTCGCAACCCTCGGTCATTTCTCCTTGTCGCATGATTTTTGTACGGCATTGCGAAATAATGGATTAGAAGAAGTATTGATTTTTAGGGTTCCGTAAAACGTAAAAACGGAACCCTTATAGATTCGTCATGTCTGTCTGTCTGTCTGTCTGTCCGTCCGTATGTCACAGCCACTTTTTGCCGAAACTATGAGAACTACACTGTTGAAACTTGGTAAGTAGATGTATACTGTGAACCGCATTAGGATTTGAATAAAAAAAAAAAAAAAAAAAATTAGGGTTGCCCCCCCATACTGAGAACTGAAACTCAAAAATTTTTTTTTCATCAAACCTACACGTGTAGGGTGTCTATCGATAGATCTTCAAAAATGATGTTGAGGTTTCTAAAATCATTTTCATCTACACTGAATAATTTGCGCGAGACACACTTCCAAAGTGGTAAAATGTGTGTCCCCCCCCCCTCTAACTTCTAAAGTAAGAAAACGAAAAATCTAAAAAAAATGATGTATATTACCATGTAAACTACCAACGAAAATTAGTTTGAACTCGATCTGATGAGTAGTTTTTTTTTAGTACGTCATAAATACACTATTATTGAAACTTCGATCAAAGTTACAATGAACTGCAAGAACTATGTGTACTATGTATATTATGTTACTTGCTGCAACGGAACCCTTCATGGGCGAGTCCAACTCGCACTTGGCCACTTTATTTATAAAATGTGTGGACGGCGAAGGTCATTTCATTTCCTAAAACGGATCCCGACCCAAACGCGGTCCCAGCGTCTAATTTTGGAGGGGGTCACCAGTACAGAGCCTCAGATTTTGGAGGGGTCACGAGTAGAAATACAATAAACTGAGTAAAAAAGACTACTAGGAGCGCCCTATTTTAATGTAACGTATTCGATTGGGGGAGGGGGGGGTCACGTCCCCTGTGACACCCCCACCACCTTCGGACCGCGCATGCTCCGAGCAAAACTAATTGGCGACACCTGCTCTACACTATAAAGAAAAAAAATGGTTGTCTGTAAAGTCGGGTTACTGACGTTAGTTGAACGTGACAACTTCAACTACGCCTTAGAGCGAGGTAACGCCGGCGGCGAGGTAATGGCGTTAACGGCACATGACGTCATGTTTTGCGGGCGAGCAGCCGGCTTCATCGAATTATAAGACGTTGTCACGTCAATACACTTCGGAGTGTGTAGCCGATCTGCAAGATAATACCAACTGCCCTGCACACATAATAAAATCTAGAGAATAATTTCGGGAGTGTGTAGCTGATTTGCATGACGAAGTGTGTCTGTCTAATATCTCCTTGGACATATGAAAAAAAATCTACTCAACAAACGAACAGACAAACCAAACGTTTCACAACATCAGTATCACGATGATAAGTACTTTTACGAGGCAAAATAGGAAACCGTTAGACGTCTTGTGAAGCATGAAATGAGATTTTCTAAAGATTTTTAAACGATGATTTTATGATGCGTGTTAGAAAAGTCCAGGTTACGATGAGTTTTAAATAAATATCTAGTCAATAGTTGCTTAGTAACAGTGTTTAAGTTATTTTTTAAACGACTTTTAGTTTTTTTCAATAGTAGTGATGAAACGAGCAGGACATGTGCCTGATGGTAAGCAGCATCACCATCATCTCACCATCTGCAGCCTGCAGACGTCCACTGCTGTACATAGGCTTCCCCCAATGATTCCCACAATGACCGGTCTCGTGCCGCCTCCATCCACCGACTTCCCGCGACCGAGACAATATCATCGGTCCATCGTGTGGGGGGGCCGTCCTACACTGCGTCTGGCGTTTCGTGGTCGCCATTCGAGAACCTTTACTCCCCAACGGTTATCGGTTCTGCGAGCTATATGGGCTGCCGAGACAATATCATCGGTCCATCGTGTGGGGGGCCGTCCTACACTGCGTCTGGCGTTTCGTGGTCGCCATTCGAGAACCTTTACTCCCCAACGGTTATCGGTTCTGCGAGCTATATGGGCTGCCGAGACAATATCATCGGTCCATCGTGTGGGGGGCCGTCCTACACTGCGTCTGGCGTTTCGTGGTCGCCATTCGAGAACCTTTACTCCCCAACGGTTATCGGTTCTGCGAGCTATATGGGCTGCCGAGACAATATCATCGGTCCATCGTGTGGGGGGCCGTCCTACACTGCGTCTGGCGTTTCGTGGTCGCCATTCGAGAACCTTTACTCCCCAACGGTTATCGGTTCTGCGAGCTATATGGCCTGCCCATTGCCATTTGCCCAAGCAACATGCATGCCAATAACAGCACAGTATCACGCAGCTATTGTAACATGAAAAATCGAAATTCAACTTAGCACAGCACTGCGCTTATCACCCAGAGATAAAAGATCAATTTTCTCTGTGTCTCCTAATTTCACTGGAAACATTCCCCTTCAAATCGAAACACAGTGATGTTTTCACATTACTATTTGGCGGTAGCCAGTTATTGCAAAGGTGTGGTACTTCCCCAGGCAGAGTCTACAAAGAGTCCTACCACTACAAATAGTATCATATACACTTTGTAAGATTACCAGAAAGAGATCGCTTTTAGCGATAGGGTCGTATTTTGTACCCATAATGTTTTGTCGTTTTATGTGTAACTTATTGTCAACTTTATGATGCCAATAAAGGATTTTCTATTGTATTTTGAAGACTAAAGAGGCAAGCTCGATGCTAGAAGAGATCACTAGAATAAAAAAATGTAATTTAAAAACTCAAAAACCCGACTGCGTAAAAAGTGAACCAAACTACGTACTCGCATACTAAAAAAAACTGAAAAGAATAAAACAAGCATTTAGATTTCTGGTGGTCTAGAATTCTATAATATGTTATTGTATTAATACTATTGAAATATATACAATATTTTCTAATAAAAGAACATTACAAATGAAGAGTCGGGATCCATTATTATTCGACATACAATGTAATTGTTCAATGGATCCCGACTGTTCAGTTGTAATGTTCTTTTATTAGAAAATATTGTATATATTTCAATAGTATTAATACAATAACATATTATAGAATTCTAGACCACCAGAAATCTAAATGCTTGTTTTATTCTTTTCAGTTTTTTTTAGTATGCGAGTACGTAGTTTGGTTCACTTTTTACGCAGTCGGGTTTTTGAGTTTTTAAATTACATTTTTTTATTTTATACTTTTTAGTTATGAACAATGTTGTGAATGTTAATATGCTCAACATAATAATTTGCATATTTTGGTTGTTGACCAAATATCTTCGTTTCTACTGATATAATATGTAGGATTTTCTACTGCATGTAATTCATATTTATAGTTTTGTGTTAGTATAGGTTTTCGATTGACGTTGAGTACCTACTAAATCGTTTGAAGTTGGAGATGGGCGACCGAGGCGGAGCAATCCGAGAGCGGTTCCATGTTCCCACTATCAGCGGCTGAGTTGAAACCCCATGGAGGTTTATTAGGAGATAGGGGCACCATATCCACACATGATATAGAGTGCAACATAACCCGGCTGTGTCTCCCGCGCTTCTACCGCCTAACGAAAAACGCTTTGACATGCTGTCTCTTTTCTTCTCGCTTGAAATGAAAGAGACGGCAATGTCAAAGCGTCAAAGCGTTTTTCGTTAGGCGGTAGAACCCCGGGCGGGGCAGTAAATACATTTCCTGCACGTACGAAAAAAAGGTAGTCCAATATACCTACCAGCATAGATCGTAGAACCCAAGATGGGCCCCATCCCAAACTTCACGGCGCACGCAATCATGTCAACGTTGGGAAGAGTGAGCTCACTCTTTCCGTTCTAGTCGGTTGCAGTACGCGGTGGACGCTGGACGTTTTTACCTATCATTATTCGGTGTCAACAACCAAAATAAGTAGAACCACAGCAAATTTCGCCGCTAGCGATTATAGGGGTCAAGTAGATTGGTTGTTTGTAAACCACTTACGTTACAAACAGAGACGCAGTTTATTACCAATTTCAAGGTGCTCAGGGCACATCTATTGATTTATATCGATGCCTACTAGATACATTAGTATATAATGTCCATCCACATTCACACGTACAGTTAGTTATACGAAGTTTTCTGCTACCTAAAAACCTATAAATGTGAGAATGGTTGTTACTCAACTTTAAATCGATATACATCCTAAACGGTCAGTCAAATCGAAAAACATTGAGAGAAAGCTAAACATTATTTTTAAATACCTATTCAACGATACTCCTCTTGACATATTTTGGTGATTTTCATTTTTTTTATTTGGACAATATGGCGTCCTGAATCCGCCATATTGGACTTACACTAATGTCTATCTTTAGTGTCACTCGCCAGATTAAGAGGAATCGATTGACGCGTGAATCATAAAAATCGGCCCAGGCGTTTGGTCTGTATAGTGCTTCAAAGGAACATACATACATACATAGACTGTTAAACACATTACCACTCCTTTGCGTCGCGCAGTCGGGTAAAAACAAACCACCCGCTAATCCCTTACTAAAATTGCATAAATGCAAAAGTTTGGATCTTTGGCCCTCAATCACGTCGTATTACTTTTATAGAACTACCAAAACATTGTTTCAACAAAAACCGTGTGAATATAAAAGATATTTATTACGTCTTAAATAAAGTTTTATATCGTAACATAAATCCATAAAACTAAGTCAATTTCAAAAGTTAACAGAAAATGAACCATAAAATTTGGAACATGCTATCTATATCAGTTTGAAACGTCTGTTATCTTTTTATAGACCTAAATTACTTACAACACAAAATTGAACTTCTCACAACATGTTAATAGACAGCGCAAAACCGACCTTAACATTTTTCGTTTATGTCTAAATTCGTGTGACTAACGACATCGTCATGATTCCTATCGAAAATAGACTGCAACATTATAGACTTACAGTTAAACTTAGCTTAGACACGACTATTTTTATTATTCCAAGCAAAACTAAACCTTACGGCCGTCGCTGTTAAGATTGAAACGAGCTCGAAGGACGAAGTCCGCACCGCATAGTAACTCCACGTTGGGCGCCACAAGTCCTGGCCCGACCGATCGATACCGGATTACTGAACGCACGCACGTCGGTATTTGTGAGTAGATGAACTTTTTTGCCGCGCCTTGTTCTCTTTAATTAGGAAACCTGTTTACAACGTTTCTTGAGGAAAAAATGAGCCGTACTACAACATAATTAGACACATTTTACCATGAGCATTAATCATGTTTTACCTGAGTATAATCTTGACAATGGGAAAGAGTTGGTAGGGAAATTGGATTTTGGAACCCGTCAGAGGGTTTCGTTGAAAATAACACGTTATTGTTCAGTTTCACGTATTTACTGATTGAAAACGTGTCGACAAAGCGAACATTGCCTCTCGAAATGGTAGAAAAGTAAATGTAATTTATTTTTTCTTTGAAGAAAGTGTGTATTGATATTGATACCCAAAGGTTGAGTAGGTCTACTCACATCGTATAGTTTGACCACTTTCTGATCGCGGATGTCAATATTTGAACGAATAATTTATTTTGAGCGAAAGCATGTTTTTGAAGTGAAAACTTCTTTAGGCGCGCCTAGACAGATATTTCGTGGGCTTTGAATTGGATTCTAGCATCACGCTCGGGTATGATAAGAAATCTTCGGGTAAACTCGGGACCATGGCTATTGGCCACTTAGAGGTGCGTCAGCCAATGGCAAATGCTGAAAGGGCGTGGCCTCGGCATCTTGCCCTGGCCATCTAGAAATGCATCAGCCAATAGGAAATGTTGACGCATTTCTAGATGGCCATGCCATGATGCCCAGGCCACGCCCTCACGTGTACACACGTGTAGTTTCTAAAGTAAGCTATCAAATTCTGAGTTATAAGTTTTCACTTCTATCAGCAGTTCCTATTACTGCCAATTTTTTTTAGTCTTAGTGTCCTATTGACGAGAACGTTCGATTCCACAATCATCACATCGTAGGATCGAATCCCGCGTGCACCACTTGAGAATGTTTCCAAGTACGTACATGTTTCTCATCACCACTGGATTGTGGAAACAGAAATCTTTCAAGGGATATATATTTCCAGGACATGAGTTTATCACTAACGCGCACTTTCTTAGCTTTCTATAATGGGTCATTCCATCGTTTCGGGTGTTACATTCGTACAACAAAAGTATATTTTTTTTGTACTTAGCAATAATATTTTAACAAAAAAAGTGTTTTAATCTATGCGTTTTTAGTTGTTTTATCTAAATTGTAAAATGATTATAGTTTAGCACATCGAAACATGGCTTTTTAAGTCGAAAAGTGTGCGTTTCGGGTGTTACACAATTGTTCTCTATGTTCTGAGTATTTTTACATTTGTTAAAAAATCTACGAATTTTCTTAGGGAACTATTCCTAAAACTTTCAGGCCTGCAAAAGTATAATATTTACTAACCATATATGACATAATCATTTTCACAAACAACGTTTTACTATTATTTTTTTATATTATTATTTGTTTCGGGTGTTACCGCGTTTCGTTTCGGGTGTTACGAGTACGAAAATTAATATTTTATGGGGTGTTTTTTAAGCTTCTAGGTACTACAAATTAAAAAAAAATACAATTAGAGATAATTACAATGAATTCTTAGTTATCAAAACTTAAAAAGTTTCTTAAAAAGAGACGAGGGACAAATAAACGTAACTACTAAAAGTCTTCTGTAATATAACTGCTAAATCACAAACTTCTTTAAAAAAATGTAGTAATAATCCAAAAAAATAAAATAAAATCTTTTTATACATTTCTACTCATACATATAATATACTCTGTTTCAGTACGTTATAATTTGTAATGATTTCTTTCAAATTTCATCAAATTTAATGTAAAAAGAAGATATTCATTTTTTCACCTTGAGTAGCGTTTCTCATGGAATGACCCTAATATGGTATTCACAGTTAGTAGTGGTAAGACTCTTTGCAGAGTCCAACTGGAGAAGTACCACACCTTTGCCAGTTATTCTGCTTCTAAGCAGTAATGTGAAAACATCCCTGTGTTCCGGTTTGAAGGGCAATGTTTCCAGTGAAACTACAGGCATTGATATAAAACATCTTAAGAGTGCGCCTAAAGCCAGGAAAAAATCAGATTTCACCCGCGCGACGCGTTTCTTAATGTGATGTACATAAAGTCGAGAATAGCATGACACAGTTTGGAGGAAAAATCAATATTTAATCAGGAGTCCATTTTTGACCAAGTTTTATTTAATTACTCAATAACTAAACATAAATTTAAAAAAGTGTTCGGTTACTTTACTAGAACGTACAAATATAAATTTTATTACCAAAAAATAATGTGGGGTCATCGCTGATAATTTCGAGTACTCGAATTAAAACGGGTTTTTTCGGTGTCATTTTTATTTTATTATTGTAAAAAACTCTGATCTATTTTTAAAATTCAATTCGGTTATTGTGCTTCTTCTTGATTGTACCCACAAGTCAATATTTTATTTGTCATAGTTTTTAGTTTCTTGACTTCAGTGAGCGGCGTCGAAAATGTCCTTTTTTCGTTTTCTGTCTTTAGGCGCCCCCTTAAAGTGAAAACTTCTTTTGGCTCACCACATATGTACAGATTTTCCGTGGGCTGTGAATTGAACGCAAGCGTCACGTTCGTAAATGAAAGAAATCTTCAGTTAAACTCGGATGATCTCGAATATCTAGATGGCCATGGCCATGGCTACGCCCTCCGGTTTCACTCTCGTAGTTTCCAAAGTGAGCTATCAAAGTCTAAGTTTCCACTTCTATCAGCAGTTCCAGGCAATTTTTTTTTTTAATTTTAAATTTAATTATTTTGTAAAAGTAATGAGTTTGATGGCGATTCCGTCATTTACCGTATGGAGGAGTCATTTACTTCCCTAGAGGGTAATGTCATTCAGACATTACCCTCTAAGGACCCGACGTTTAAGACATCACCAAGACGGGTACTGCGCATAATCCTGACCTACTTTCCTTTGTCCGCATCCGTGCAAGGCCAGACAAAGGCTTTGTTTTCCCTGACAGGGATGGAAGGGATGATTTTAGGGGAAAACTTTTGACTTTTGGGACATTTCGTTTGAAGTAAAAATAATGAAGTGGCCAAGTGCGAGTTGGCAGCAAGTAACATAATATACATAGTACGCATAGATCTTGTAGTTCGTTGTAACTTTGATAGAAGTTTTAATAATAGTGTATTTATGACGTACTAAAAAAAAACTACTCATCAGATCGAGTTCAAAGCAATTTTCGTTGGTAGTTTGCATGGTAATGTAGATCATACATTTTTAGTTTTTTCATTCTCTGACTTTAGAAGTTAGAGGGGGGGGGGGGACACACATTTTACCACTTTGGAAGTGTCTCTCGCGCAAATTATTCAGTGTAGACAAAAATTATATTAGAAACCTCAACATCATTTTTGAAGACCTATCGATAGACACGTGTAGGTTTAATGAAAAAAAAATTTTTGGATTTCTGTTCTCAGTATGAAGGGCAACCCAATTTTTTCTTTTGTAATATTTTTGACGTGATAACGTCTTATAATTCGATGAAGCCGGCTGCACGCCCACAAAACATGACGTCATGTACCGTTACCGTCGGTCGTTACCTCGCCGCATGTTTGTTACAGTTGTATTAATTATTTCGACCAGTAGTTCAAGCGGGGATGTAGCTCAGTGGTAGAGCGTTCGCTTTGCATGTGAAATGCCCCGGGTTCGATCCCCGGCATCTAAAAGCTTTTTTGCATTGTTTTGATTGAAAATGACTAAATTCTACTGATTACTTTTTACATACAAATCTATTAAACAAATGAAATTAAAATTTTCTTTTCAAAAATGCTACCATTCCATCAGTATTTTCTTAAGACGTTGTCACGTTCTATCGTCAGTAAACCGACTTTACAGACAAACATATTTTTTTTCCAATTTTAATGCGGTTCACAGAATACATCTACTTACCAAGTTTCAACAGTGTAGTTCTCATAGTTTCGGCAAAAAGTGGCTGTGACATACGGACGGACGGACAGACATACAGACAGACAGACATGACGAATCTATAAGGGTTCCGTTTTTACGTCTTACGGAACCCTAAAAACATGAAACACACTACCGTGTATTCGACCGACACATAATATTATACGCATAAATACTCTTTTGTTTATTATTAAAGTCTGTGGTCAAACTGAGAGTCCTACTAATATTATAAATGTCAATGTTTGGATGTTTGTTGCTAAATCACGTCGCAATTAGTCTGAACGGATCTGGTTGAAATTTGAAACACAGACTACAGTCTGGAAGAACACATTTTACTATTTACGCTAATTTTTATTCTGAAAATAAAGAGGCCAAGTGCGAGTTGGACTCGCCCATGAAGGGTTCCGTTGCAGCAAGTAACATAATATACATATATTATGTTACTTTATGTATGTGTACTATGTAGTACACGTAGTTCTTGTAGTTCGTTGTAACTTTGATCGAAGTTTTAGTAATAGTGTATTTATGACGTACTAAAAAAAAACTACTCATCAGATCGAGTTCAAACTAATTTTCGTTGGTAGTTTTCATGGTAATGTACATCATATATTTTTTTTAGATTTTTCATTTTCTTACTTTAGAAGTTAGAGGGGGGGGGACACACATTTCACCACTTTGGAAGCGTCTCTCGCGCAAATTATACAGTGTAGACAAAAATTATATTGGAAACCTCAACATTATTTTTGAAGACCTATCGATAGACACCCCACACGTGTAGGTTTGATGAAAAAAACATTTTTGAGTTTCAGTTCTCAGTATGGGGGGCACCCCTAATTTTTGTTTTTTTTTAAACATTTGTAAAAATCTTAATGCGGTTCACAGAATACATCTACTTACCAAGTTTCAACAGTGTAGTTCTCATAGTGACGGCAAAAAGTGGCTGTGACATACGGACGGACAGACAGACAGACAGACAGACAGACATGACGAATCTATAAGGGTTCCGTTTTTACGTTTTACGGAACCCTAAAAAACGGGTACTACGTCAGTGAAATCGAGTGCTGATAGCAGGTTAATATTGCTTTATGATCAAACTAGCTGTTACCCGCGACTTCGTCCGCGCCCAATAAATTCTAAGGTAACTCAGGCAGTACCTATTCAAGTCAAGTGTCTAGATACAAAATTTGATAACTTTGAAAATTACGAATTTCCATACAACCGTTCATACCTTGTTTCACCTTCATAGGGGTTGAATTTCGCAAAACCCCGTCTTAATGGGCGCCTACGTGCTAAAAGGGACCTTCATGCAACATTAGGGTTTGTAGTTTCTGAGATTCCTTGATGAGTGACCTTTCACTTTTATATTATATAGATTTCGACTCGGCGACTCCTAGTAAGGAGTTAATATGTGACTTAATACTTCGAATCAGTAACTCATACATTACCAAATTAGGTGACAGATATGATATAACCGTTGGCGCCTGTCCCTGCATTAATTATCGCATAACAAATAACACATGCCATTACTCACTGTGGCCTGATTAGCGTTAAATACGTTTTTAGATGAAGCATAAGCAGTTCGCTAAATGTTCCCAGAGTTGGGACTCGGGGCCTTCTTTCATTAGGAGATCAAGGCCGTAATCCACCACGATAGCCCAGTGCGGGTTTTAAATGAAACAAAAATTAACCGGACAAAACGAAGGATCGAAGTAAACCGATACATTGTTTGACGTTTAAATGTTCTAAGCATACTCTAATTAAGGCCGATTTACATCAGACGAGCGAATGCTCATTCTATCCCCACTGTATCAAATTCATTTGGTGTAAACAAACGTAGAACATTCTTTCGTTGTTTTGTTTGCATTCGCAAAGATTCTATGGAATATATTATAAATTATAATATGGAAAACGGAGTTTATTAGGAGATTATTATAGGAGTTGGAAAGTCGCGAGTTTATTTCGAAATTACGTTTTCGTAGAAAGAGAGTAGACGCCCTGTTTACGATTGTTACAAAGGAACCGTGCGGAAAACCCTGATGTTCTATTTACTTATACTTTATCTAAGGTTAAAATTCACTTCAAAATGCACTGTTAGTGTACGCGAATTCTGGATTTCGATTCGATATCTTATATATAAAATTCTCGTGTCACAGTGTTTGTTTCCTTACTCCTCCAAAACGGCTTTACTGATGTTAACCAAATTTTATATGCATATTCTGTAGGTATGAGAATCGGCTACTAGCTATTTTTCATACCCCTAAGTGACAAGGGTTGTTCACTAAGGCAAAACAACGTTTGCGGGGTCAGCTAGTATATTATATATATATTTAGAACACTGTAAGTAGAGTAAGTAAAGTTCTATACAACGAAGATATTATGTTTTCTTGCGTGAGTCGCTCCAAAGCCTTGACCTAAATTAGACGAGGGATGGTTCCCTTCCGAAATAAAGGTTCTACTGTTCAAAGGAAAGAAAAAAATATACGGTGTCATGGGTCACCAGGTCGAAACTAAGTTCCTTCAGATAATATAGAAGAAACACAAATTTACAAAAATTGGCAGTCATAGGAACTGCCGATAGAAGTGAAAGCTTATAACTCAGAATTTGATGGCTTACCTTGGAAACTACGCGGGTGTAACCGGAGGGTGTGGCCTCACCATCATGGCATGGCCATCTAGAAATGCGTCAGCATTTCCCATTGGCTCACGCATTTCTAGATGGCCATGCCATGATGTCGAGGCCACGCCCTTTCAGCATTTCCTATTGGCTGACGCATTTCTAGATGCCCAATCGCCAAGGTCCCGAGTTTACCCGAAGATTTCTTATCATACCCGAGCGTGACGCTAGAACTCAATTTACACCCCACGAAAAATCTGTCTAGGCGCGCCTAAAGAAGTTTTCACTTCAATAAAACCGGCCAAGTGCGAGTGGGACTCCCGCACGAAAGGTTCCGTACCATTAGCAAATACCTTTAACGGCCTTATCCAGAACTCCTTATACATCGCAATTTCCGCAGACAGGCAAAAGTTTCTTTAAAATTTTGATTTTTGCCTCATGATTCTGACGATGAATTCTATATCGCGTTTTATTTTTATTAGTGGCGCCATAATCCAACCAAACTAGTTGCTTGAGACGGACTAATCGAGCAAGAAACGGTAAAAATCAAGTTTGTTGTATGGGATAAATATTATTTTTATTTTATTTTTAGTATTTGTTGTTATAGCGGCAATAGAAATACATCATCTGTGAAAATTTCAACTGTCTAGCAATCACCGTCCTTGAGATACAGCTCGGTGATAGACGGACGGACAGCTAAGTCTCAGTAATAGGGTCCCGTTTTTACCCTTTGGGTACGGAACCCTAAAAAAAATTACGATAAGTCGATAGTGTCGCCCTCACCCTCGTGACCAGATAAATCGGCCGTTGTAATGTCCATATCGACACGTTCGTTTTGTAGGCCACACATGTGCCTCGAGACGGACGCGCCGTATAATACGATTGCATTTGTAATGACACACTGTGTGATCGGTGTTGTTTATAACACAAATACTGACATATCTAATGAACAAACATACTCGATGAAGTAATCATTCGTACTAATATTATAAATATCAACGTTTGTTGCTCAATCACGCCGTTTGAAAGGATCGAGTTGAAATTTGGAACACAGAATATGCTGGAATTTGGAAAATAGTCAGATTATAGTCTGAAAGCACACATAGGTAACTTTTTATCCCGTGAAAATAACGGGAACAACACGGGGCGCTGCTACTAATATTATAAATGCGAAAGTTTGTTGCTCAATCACGTCGCCTGCACGGATCGGATTGTAATTTGGAACACAGATTTATAAGTCTTGATTATAATATTTTAACACGGGAAAACAAACTGGAAATAGAAATAAAATATTACGAGTTAGGTATTTCTCAAATTCCAAATCCGGTCCAAATCAAAAAAAGACATCAATATATTATATATTATCGTGTCTAGTCCTCGATAACCTTTTAAACTCCTGACCAAAACCAGGGGTGTTTATAAGTTTGACGTTGATGTTTGTCTGTCTGTGGCACCATAGAGCTCAAACGGATGGACCGATTTCGATGCAGTTTACTTTATTTGAAGGTTAGTTTTCGTGCGGTAGTTCTTAGCTACGCTTGGTTAATTTTAATTCAAGATGGCCGCCTCCACAAAATGACAAATATTTATTCACAACCTCCCTCAATATATATGGGTATCAAATGAAAGGGCTTGACTAATAGATAATAGAATACTATGACAAATTAAATCAAAATGTTTGATATTGTTCTTGCCTATGTGTTTTTAAAAATCGCCTAACTTCAAGGATTTACATAAAACATACGGAGGTGCACAAACGTTGCGCTAGCGCATCCCAATCTAAATAAACCTTGGGCATGATTGGTCGTAATGATGTGAATCATTCATAATGATGTGAATCATTCAGTCGGTCTGTAGTCGGTGCGAGTTCGCGATACGATGCGACATAATATGATATTTTTGGCGGTGACTTGTTGCTATTCTTTCGTATGCACTGGCCGTTGAAACTCTTGATACGTTTATAAGCATAATCAAACAAGAAGTTGATGATTATTTTTGAAGTGAAAACTTCTGTGGGCGCGCCACAGACAGATTTTTCGTGAGCTGTGAATTGAATCCTAGCGTCACGCTCGGGAATGATAAGCAATCTTCGGGGTCAACTCGGGACCATGGACATTGGCCATCATGACCACGCCCTCCGGTTTCACCCGCGTAATTTCCAAAGTAAGCTATCAAATTCTGAGTTAAAAGTTTTCACTTCTATCGGCAGTTCCTATGACTGCCAATTTTTTTTCTTGTTCGACTAGTCCGCCCCAAGCAAACTAGATGGCGCCTCTAGAAGCCTAAACCGCGCTATCGAATTCGTCGTTAGAATCATTTAACGTAAAATCAAAATTTTCATATACCATTTGGATGACAGCCTGTATGCGGAAACTTCGATATTCTATTTAAACAGAATTCGGAAAAAAGTCACAGATGTTTTCGCCGTTTATTTGTTAATGGTACGGAACCCTTCGTGCGGGATTCCCACTATACTTGGTCGGTTTTTGTTTTTAAGTTTATTAGTGAATGTTACACCTGTAAACGCGCACGTTTTGACAACCACACAACGACGAGAATACAGGCCCGGGGGCCGTTCGGCAGCTTCCGCTCCCGGCTCGTGCCCAATTGGCGCGTCCTGCGGAACGCTCGTTCCGGAACTTATCACCTGCGCAAGCGCACCGACATTTATTATACGACTACAGACAGACAAACGGAAAATACTTAAGTGTGATATACAGCGAAAAACACAGAGCCAAAAATCTACGATACATCAGATCTTACTGATAAACGCGAAAGTTTGAATGTATGGATGGATGTTTGTTACTCGTTCACGTAAAAACTACAAAACGATACGGCTGAAATTTGGAACATAGGTAGATTATAGTCTGGAAGAACACATAGGCTACTTTTTATCCCAGAAAAATAACAGGATCTAGAACTATGGGGGTAAAACAGCGGGGCGATGCTAGTCTTAACATAAAAACCTCTATATTCACATACATGTAGAGCTTACTTTAGAGAATACTTTAAGGAAAAAGTTACGTCAATCGATCACCGTTATATATCGAGATTATGAAGTCACAAGGTGACGCTATTCATATTAATGAGATGAATTAATATTTATACATTGGTATCCTACTAATATTATAAATGTCAATGTATGGATGTTTGTTGCTCAATCACGTCCTAACGTATGAACGGATCGGGCTGAAATTTGAAACACAGATAGATTATAGTCTGGAAGAACACATAGGCTTATTTTTATCCCGGAAAACAACGAGAACGGGAACTACGCGGGTAACACCGCGGGGCGCTGCTAGTATATTAATAAATATGTCAAAGTTTTTAATGTTTTTTTGCTCAATTACGTTGGAACGTTTGGGCAGATCGGGTCAGAGTTTGGAAAATAGTTACGATTATAATCTGGAATACTACATACATGGCTACTTTTTGTCCCGGGAAAATGACGGGAACTGAAACTGTACGAGGTATCTAGATTCCAGATGGATGAAAAAAAAATATTGGCAGTCCTAGGGACTGCCGATAGAAGTGAAAACTAATAACTCAGAATTTGATAGTTCACTTTGGAAACTACGCGGGTGAAACTGGAGGGCGTGGCCTGGCGATCATGGCATGGCCATCTAGAAATGCGTCAGCATATTCCATTGGCTCACGCATTTCTAGATTGTCATGCCATGATGGCCAGGCCACGCCCTTTCAGCATTTCCCATTGACTGACGCATTTCTAGATGACCAATGGGCATGGTCCCGAGTCTACCCGAAGATTTCTTATCACACCCGAGCGTGACGCTTAGAATTCATTCATTCACACCCCACGAAAAATCTGTCTAGGCGCGCCAAAAGAAGTTTTCACTTCAAAAAATATACTGAAATACACCAAGATTATTAGATGCTAGGTAAATGTAAAGCGTGAGTAATATTACCTTGATTCTCTCGCGCCGACATAATAGACTCATTATCCGGCGAGTGATCATTGAATTACCATGCTAATTTATTAGTCGACAAGCGTTACTTTTGTTAATCGCTTTGAAAAACATATTATTCTGTTTTTGTGTTACGATGAGAGTACTGTAGGTGGGAAGAAACTTCTAGAAACCTGGATCGGGTGGAAATGTAGAACCCAGTTAGATTACAATCTGGAATAACAAGTAAGGTACTTTTCATCGCGGGAAAATAACAGAAATTTATACTAATAAATATTATAAAGCTGAAGAGATAGTTTGTATGTTTGAACGCAAGTATCTCGGGAACTACTGGTCCGAGTTGAAAGATTATTTCTTTGTTGGATAGTCCATTTTTCGAGGAAGGCTATAGGCTATTTAAAATTACGCTACTATCAACATGAGCGGAGCATGAATGAAAAATATAGCAAAAACGGGACAAAATATTGCTTTTTGAGAGCTAACGTTGCGTGACAGCATGTGTCTATCTTTTAAAAGGTTGCGTCATTAAAATCTTAAGTAACCGAATTTGTTCAAAATTTGAATTGGTACGACCAATTTTCGATAGATGGCGTAGCAACGGGCGCACGGTGCAGCTAGTGTATAATAAGTATGTATTTACAACTATATAATTATCTGGTCAGCTTTACTTTGGGGTCAGATGGTGTTGTGTGTGAATAAAATTGTCCACCAACAGAGTATAAGATCCCAGAGCTCCCAGACGTCACCTATTTTCTGATGAATGAAATGTGGACGATTGAGTAGAGGTAGAGGTAGAGAGGTAGAGTAGCGGTCGAGCGATCAGTCTCTCGCCCCGCGTCATCTTCTTATATACTAGTTCTGACACGTACAAACGTGCCCCCCACACTTGCTTAGACGGCCAATTTTGAGATATGGCGTAATGAAGGTACATACAAACATTACTTACTTCACGTATTTTCTAATAAGTGATTTTCACGTATGTTGTAGGCAATATCCTTAAAAACAAGGTCCCTATACTCCCAGACACTTTCCGTCGGCCGTTTTGCTTAACAACTTCAAAATAATAATTCAACTACACTTAAATTCTCATGCTCCATTTGTAAATATGTTCGTCAGACAACTATTTTAAAGCTTTTTCCAATAAGACAGACCAATCTAAGGGACCAATCATTCCCTAAACTCAATTTTAAGTCAATATTTCCTAATAAATGTCTCACTCAGTCTCCCGCTCTTACCCATAGGACATAGTTAAGTTTAGGGGATGATTGCCCCCTTAGATTGGTCTATCTTATTGTAAAAAGCAACAAAATAGTTGTCTGACGAACATATTTACAAATGGAGCATGAGAATTTAAGTGAAGTTGAATTATTATTTTGAAGTTGTTAAGCAAAACGGCCGACGGAAAGTGTCTGGGAGTATAGGGACCTTGTTTTTAAGGATATTGCCTACAACATACGTGAAAATCACTTATTAGAAAATACGTGAAGTAAGTAATGTTTGTATGTACCTTCATTACCCCATATCTCAAAATTGGCCGTCTAAGCAAGTTAGCGAGTAAGCATGTGTTCTTAGTACTTACTAACTACTCAATCGTCCACATTTCATTCATCAGAAAATAGGTGACGTCTGGGAGCTCTGGGATCTCGGACTATAATATTTAGTACCTGGGTGACCGAGCTTTGCTCGGTTTAAATACTAAATATACTTAGATACCTACAGATAAAAGACTCCAAGAAATAGATTTTCTCAAAAAAAAAACATGAAAAAAAAGAGAAGCCGTCTGGATTCGAACCCGGAGCTACTAATTCGTGACCGCTATGACCGCCCGACTTCCCATCTGAGCTATTACGCCGTCGCGTCACGCGGCGAAATTTATTTTCGCATTCTTATGTCTAATGTGTCAGTTTCTCATTGTCTAAAAACGCGCTTGATATGCGTTTTTACAAAATTAAACCTAGTTAGATCGATTTATCGTCCCCGAAACCCCCTGCATACATAATTTCATCAAAATCGTTCGAGCCGTTTCCGAGATTCAGATTCTATATATATAATATACATATTTATATACAAGAATTGCTCGTTTAAAGGTATAAAAGATTTATTTGTAACGGAAGTTTGACTTCTGTACATTGCCTGATCTGCCATTAAGGGTCGTTACGCGAGCATCCCTTCACCGTGGGAGGGGGTCGGCAACCCCCTTAATGCATTACTTATATTCGTACTTTTCGCAGTAAAAACAAATAGCTTCCAGCGATTCAAGGGTGTTGTTAGACGAGTAATGCTAGGGCTGCCAACGCGTTAAAAATACCTAAAATATGCTTCAGAAATATGTACCTAAGTTAGGGTATGCGCTAACCGAAAGTCCGATTAGTAGACAGACAGTCAGAAAAACTTTTTTAAGTACACGAGAAAAATTATAAAGGATAAACACACATAGCCTCCATTGTCACTACAGTCTTTTCGAAGTCATGTGCGTAATGACCCCGCAACGTAAAAACGGTGAAGAAAAACATCGCCAGGAAACTGAAATCTATCTACCATTATTAGTAGTGCTAGGGCTCTTGGCAGGGTCCGCCTGGGGTAGTATCACAGCTTTGCCAGTTATTCTACCGCCAAGCAGTAATGTGCAAACATTACTGTGTTCGGGCTTGAAGGGCAATGCTCGTCTCATCACTCTATAATAAAAAACAAGTGGTCATATGTCACCCGAACTGGGCCAGCGTGATCGATTATGGCCTTGAAGAGTCAAGGCCGAAGAAGAGTCAAGGAGAGAGCTTCTTGCGAGAGAAGGCCTCCAGTCCTAGCAGTGGGAACATTTAGTGGGATACTTATGACAATAAAATAAATAGTTTAGGCGTGAAAACGTAGCAGACAGGATTATTGACGCATTTACCTCTATAAAATTAGTACGTCCGAATATGGTACGGACAGTAATTGGACAGCCCTAGCATCAAGTCTCGGAATCCCGGAATATATTTAAGGGTTTATAGGGGTGACTCGTTTGACGTCATGAATAAGTATGACTGGAGAGAATGAAGAGAGGGAGGGAGGTCTCTTTACTATTTTATGGAGAGAAAACATGGTGTAAGTAGTGAAGGTTAAACTTTTAACACCTCTTTATTTGTACTTTCCCGTCTTTCTATTTTAATTGAAGTGAAAACTTCTTTAGGCGCGCCTAGACAGATTTTTCGTGGGCTGTGAATTGAATTCATCCGTCACGCTCGGGTATGATAAGAAAGCTTCGGGTTAACTCGGGACCATGCCCATTGGCCATCTAGAAATACGTCAGCCAATGGGAAATGCTGAAAGGGTGTGGACAGGCCATCATGGCATGGCCATCTAAAAACGCATCAGCCAATAGGAAATGCTGACGCACGAGGCCACGCCCTCCGGTTACACCCGTGTAGTTTCCAAGGTAAGCTGTCAAATTCTGAGTTATAAGTTTTCACTTCTATCGACAGTTCCTATGACTGCCAATATTTTTATTTTTGTTGTGGTAGAACTCTTTGCAGAATCCGCCTGGTGAAGTAATCTTAGCCAGTTATTCCGCCAAGCAGTAAGTAATATGCAAACATCACTGTGTTCCGGTTTGAAGGGCAATGTTTCCAGAGAGATTACCGGCAAAGAAATAAATCATCGTATATCCTTAGGCAACAAGTGCAGTGCTAGATAATGATTTGGACTTCATGTTTCGATAGCTGCGTTACAGTGTGCTGTTATGGGAATCCATCAGAGACATGTCTTTCATTATTGGCTATGAAAAAAAAAAAGAGAATTCATCTTTGGGCGCGTTCGCCAGGTATGTATATCGAATGACCCAAAAATACTTTATAGACGAGCTTCGCGTACAGACGCGTTCAACGGATCTTTAGGGCCCTAGCACACGGCGTATTTTAAACGCGCAGACGACGCACGTTTCATGTACGCGCGTATACTGCGCCGTAAATGCCGATATTTGCGTTTGTATAGATTCAAAAGCGCGTAAAACGCGATACATAAGCGCGCGAGAACCGCGTTGGAAACTGGTTTAAAGCGCGTACAAGGGACAGAAGATCATCATCATTATTGTACAACTGACGAGGATTATTTGATCAAAACGCGGAAGCTACAAGCGGCTACAGCGCGTCTGTATCGCTGTGTCTGTCGCGGTTCACGATCGCTCTATGTGCTTAGGTTACAAGGTTGCGTTCGAATCTCGTTTGAAACGCGTAATGGGAGCGTCATCTGCCCGTCGTCAGCGCGTTTAAAACAGGCCCTGTGCTAGGGGCCTTAAGCGTTCGCATGGTGCGTAACTATAGCCAAGAGTACTAAGGTCGTCACTAATAGCCTAGACGTGCCCCGTCCTAGACGAAAACAATAAAATTCACCGATTAGGGGCATCGATCCCGCCGCCGCGGCGTCGCTTCTGTACGCGTGGCTTTGTAGCCATAGACGGGACCATTGAGCCAACTCCAGACAATTACGCTTCAAACACATACATAGTATAGAATACAATTACCTACTTGTTTCTTCGAATGAAATCTACAATATTTAATAATAAGTCGTGTTAGCCGGGTCAGTTAGTTACTTGGAAATTTGTTTAATTCTTTAATCACCAATAGTTTTCTTCAATTAGAAATATATCAACTAATCTATCTAATACTTTTGAACGACCAATTTTACTATTGTAAATTAATTTGAATCTCGGAAACGGCTCCAACGATGTCCATGAAACTTAGTACGCAGGAAGTTTCGGGGGCAATAAATCAATCTAGCTCATTTTTGAGAAAACGAGAAGCTCATTTATCTGTGTTTAAACCGAGCATAACTCGTTCATCGAGGTACTTCCATACATTGACTCTGCAGAGAATTGATGAAAGATGTTTGTTTCATAACCTTAGCCACCACAGATGTGAACCAACTCCCGCAAGCAGCCCCCTTTCACGAGTTCTTTTGACGCATGAGCCACCCAACGCTCACCTCAGCCATATTCGAGGGAAAAGGTCGTTTAACTTATAAAGAAAATCATGAAGTTTTAGATTTAGGTACTTACAGTAGTAAGTCGTGACAGGCTTCACAGGAAGCTTCTTGTAGAACTCATGCACGACCCTGCAACAAAGAAATATATCGTCATTTCAAATGAAAAGAAAAATAAAGTGGCCAAGTGCGAGTGGGACTCTCCCGCACGAAGGGTTCCGTACCATTAGCAAATAAACGGCGAAAACCTCTTTGTACTTGAATTCCGCTTGCATGGCAGTTTCCACAGACAGGCTGTCATCCAAAAAGTTCTACTAAAATTTTGATTTTACCTTACGATTTGAATGCGTGTTTTAGTGTTTTAGTAGCACTAGTTTGCTTAAAACGGACTAATCGAGCAAGAAACGGTAAAACAATCAAGTTTGTTATATACATATAAGCTCCCGTTAAATGTTAACTTTATTTTATTTTTAGTATTTGTTGTTATAGCGGCAATAGAAATACATCATCTGTGAAAATTTCAACTGTCTAGCTATCACCGTTCTTGAGGTACAGCCTGGCGACAGACGGACGGACGGATGGACGGACAGCCAAGTCTCAGTAATAGGGTTCCGTTTTTACCCTTTGGGTACGGAACCCTAATAAAACATACAACCAAATTGATAACCTCCTTTTTGAGGTCAAAAGGACAATTCTTTCCATTCATTCGTCAATACAGCGAACAACAACATGGCAACTCCGGTAATGGGCCACTGTAAATAGCACCAAGGTCGGGGTGCGCCTCGGCGGTATTAGATCATCTGTAATGGAGCACTTGATCCGATTTCACACAGTAGTAGGTGTGCGTACAATGTACGAATGTACCATATTGTAGTGGCAACACTCTTTGGAGAGTACGTCTGGGGAAGTAAAAAGATGTGGTCATTTTTAACCCCCGACCAAAAAGTTGTTAGGGGTATTATAAGTTTGACGTCGATGTCTGTCTCTGACATGTAGCTCTCAAATGTTTTAGTAGTGGTAGGACTCTTGGCAGAGTCCGCCTGGGGAAGTACCACACCTTTGCCAGTTATTCTACCGCCAAGCAGTAATGTGCAAACATTAATCAAGGCCAATGTTTCCAGAGAAATTACAGGGCTTAGAGATATAATACCTTAGATAGTTGGGTGATGAGCGCAGTGCGGTGGTAGGTAATGATTTGGACTCTTCATTTTCCAAGCTTCCAAGTTGCTTGCAGGCTTGTTGCTTACCATCAGGCACATGTCATGCTCGTCTCGTCACGTATCTTAATATATATAGATCTCCTGTCACGATATTTGTCCGCGATGGATTCCTAAACTACTTAACCGATTTTAAATTAAATTGGCACACCGCGAGCAGTCTGGTCCAACTTGAGAGATAGGATAGTTTTATTTCTATTAATAGTCTTTAAATGACAATATCCGAGCGCAGCCGGAATGGGCCGCTAGTTTACTATAAAAAAATAAAAATAAAACTTCTGAGGAAGTAAAAAGCTGTGGATCTTTCGATGTCTGCCTGTGACACGTAGCTCTCAAACGGTCAAATGGTAAGTATATCTTTGAAGCAGTCGTCATCCCAATTGAGAGTGGATCCCGCACACCACCCAATTGGGTCGCGAAACTTGTGAAACTTCTAAACGTTGTTTCTTCGTCATTTTTAGGGTTCCGTAAAACGTAAAAACGGAACCCTTATAGATTCGTCATGTCTGTCTGTCTGTCTGTCTGTCTGTCCGTCCGTATGTCACAGCCACTTTTTGCCGAAACTATGAGAACTACACTGTTGAAACTTGGTAATTAGATGTACTGTGTGAACCGCATTAAGATTTCAACAGAAAAATTTAAAAAAAAGTAAAATTAGGGTTGCTCCCCATACTGAGAACTGAAACTCAAAATTTTTTTTTTCATCAAACCTACACGTGTGGGGTTTCTATCGATAGGTCTTTAATAAAGTGGTCAAGTGCGAGTTGGACTCGCCCATGAAGGGTTCCGTTGCAGCAGGTAACATAATATACATAGTACACATAGTTCTTGTGGTTCGTTGTAACTTTAATCGAAGTTTTAATAATAGTGTATTTATGACGTACTAAAAAAAAACTACTCATCAGATCGAGTTCAAACTAATTTTCGTTGGTAGTTTTTATGGTAATTTACATCATATATTTTTTTTAGATTTTTCATTCTCTGACTTTAGAAGTTAGAGGGGGGGGGACACACATTTTATCACTTTGGAAGTGTCTCTCGCGCAAATTATTCAGTGTAGACAAAAACTATATTAGAAACCTCAACATAATTTTTGAAGACCTATCGACAGACACCCCACACGTGTAGGATTGATGAAAAAAATTTTTTTTAGTTTCAGTTCTCAGTATGGGGGGCAACCCTAATTTTTATATTTTTTATTTTTTTTTGTAAAAATCTTAATGCAGTTTACAGAATACATCTACATACCAAGTTTCAACAGTGTAGTTCTCATAGTTTCGGCAAAAAGTGGCTGACATACGGACGGACAGACAGACAGACAAACAGACAGACAGACAGACATGACGAATCTATAAGGGTTCCGTTTTTACGTTTTACGGAACCCTAAAAACATGCGCCATATTTTTCCATAATATACCTGACGAACTAATTAGAATGCTATATATTTGACCCTATCGTCATCCCGCGCTTCTACCGCCTAACTAAATCGGCTATCGCTTTGCTAACGCTGTCTCTATCATTTCAAGCGAAAAGAAAAGAGAGAGAAACATCAAAGCTATGACATTTTTCGTTCGGCGGTAGACCCCCCGATCGTAATGAACTTCCAACTCCAATCACACGGTTACATCAGCGATGTAACCGCTGCAGCCGCGCGCGCCGGGGTCATCCACTCAGCCCGTCAACTGGAGCGGAACGGCCGCACAAAAGCCCGCATTGTGATCAGCCGTTTACCATTTATACGTTCGGCCGTGCGTGGACCGCGGATGATGGCAAATTAGCGGATAACATCATCATCAACACACTCTAAGAGTCTAGACCATAGGTACCCCTCTCCCAAGATACGCCACTCAGTTCTATCCTATTTTCGAAAACTTCTTTTGGCGCCACCACAGACAGATTTTTCGCGGGCTGTGAATTGAATTCTAGCGTCACGCTCGGGAATGATCAAATAATTTTCGGGTGAATTTGGGACCACGGCCATTGCCCATCTAGAAATGCATCAGCATTTCCCACTGAACATCTAGAAATGCATCAGTATTTCCCATGGGCTATCTAGCTAGATAGCAGCAGCATTTCTAGATGGCCTCGCTCATGGCCACGCCCTCCGGTTTCACCCGCGTAGTTTCCAAAGTAAGATCAAATTCTGAGTTATAAGTTTTCACTTCTATCAGCAGTGCCTATGACTGTCAATTTTTTTCGTGACGCACATCGTAAAAACACGCATAACTTTTCTCTTTTTCCCTAACGCTAGAAGAAGTATTACTTCAAAAACTAAATCTTCTTTATCCACGGGGTCAAAGATTAACATAGGAACCGTCTCGTCAGTTCACTGCCCTCAACGATGAAAGAATAAAGAGATTCGTTTGCCCCGTAGGTTATCAACACTCTTTGAGCGAGTTTGGTTAGTTACCACCGTTCCAACCAGGGTTGGCACGATTAAATCATTTTGATTTAAATCATGATTTAAATCACGATTTAAATCAAATGATTTTTTCAATAAAAATCAATGATTTAATCAAAAATGTTTAATTTCACTTTCTTTCACAGAAATCAACATAAAAAAACAGATTTAGAAATTATAATTAAGTTAAGACTAGGGTCGTTTAAATCTGATAATGTTCCCAAATCCCATCTCTTTGGCGAGGCATTTTATTTATAATAAATTGGTTACGCACGCACCAGAGCACAGCAATAACAAAAGTAAACTAAGCTGAAGGAATGAAGTAAGATCGTAATTGCAAGCGAAATATACAAAACACTGCACGGGGATGTCCCTTTTGCTTGACATTGACATGTCAGAGGGCGCGTTCCGTTTAGCGCAGAAATATAGTTAAATTGAATAATAAAATGAAAAAATCAAAAAAATCGTGATTAATTAAGATTTTTTCAAAAAATCGTGCTTTATTCGATTTTTTAAAAAAAACATGATTTTTTCCAACCCTGGTTCCAACCCGATTTTGTACGTTAGAAGTTCTAACTTAGAACATCTGTTATACTTAATAAGCTGAAGTTTTATTGTTTGAACGCTAGGATCTCGGGAACTACTGGTCCGAATTGAAGGAAGGCTATATGCTATATTATACACAACATTACGCTATAATATAAGAAACACATATTTGTCGCAGTTTATACTAGCTTAATCAGAAGCAATTTAATCAAGAGCCTAGCCTCTTTACTGAACAGCCGTTTAACTAGCTTCCGGAGCACAGTTAGATAGTCTGGATTAGCACATGTACTACTTTTCATACCGAGAAAATAACGAGAAACTGAATTAAGCGAAAAAAAAAGCAAAAAGTTAGTGTTTTTCAAAATACAGAGAAAATCTATACTAATATTATAAAGCTGAAGGAAGAGTTTGTTTGTTTGTTTGAACGCAAGGATTTCGGGAACTACTGGTCCGAATTGAAAGATTCTTTCTTTGTTGGATAGTCCATTTATCGAGGAAGGCTATAGGCTATTTAACATTACGCTACTATTAACAAAGCGGAGTATGAATGAAAAATGTAACAAAAACGGGGAAAAATAATTGCTTTTTGAGAGCTTTCATTGCGTGACAGGATGTGTCTATATTTTAAAAGGTTGCGTCATTGGAATCTGAGGTAACCAAATTTGTTCTAGATTTGAATTGGTACGGCCAATTTTCCATAGATGGCGTAGCAACGCGCGCACGGATCAGCTAGTTAAAAATAAAATAGCAATTGATGACTAACACAGTGACATAACTATAATACGGTATTTGACTAAATTTGTAAAACCGTTTAAATGATTTTTGATTACACAATATACCATACTACATGAATATTTCCGCAAGATTCACTGTTTTACCATTAAAAATAAATGTTTAAAGTAAAAAGTTCAAAAACCCCGCCAAAAACGCTGTTTCTGGTCACGTGACGCGCGTGACGTCACGTGCCAGTAAACAAATCAGTGTTCTCAAAGAAACCGTTTGCTGTAGATTGAATATTTACTGGCAGGTGACGTCACGCGCGTCACGTGACTAGAAACAGCGTTTACGTCGCAGATTATAATTCAGTATTTGTCAAATTTTCATTGGCGTATTATACAAAAGATACACACTATATATTCCAAAATAGAGTGAAATATGTTTATTTAATGTGTTATCTGATAGGATGATCATAAATTATGCTATATTTTAAACATTGTCAAACACCGTATTGTTACACATTTATTATCATGGCATTTATTTATTTATTTATAGATAATGATGTGTTTCTACATCTACAAAGCTCGCAGCTACAATATACTATTGTGTTGTGCCATCAAACACTTTTATCAATTCTTATTATTATTAACGTACGCTATAGCACGTTGCTACGTGCTCTTTTATTTTAAGCATGTGGTACAAGAATCATTTATGAAGTGAACATTTCTTTTGTCGCGCCTAGACAGATTTTTCGTGGGCTGTGAATTGAATTCTAGCGTCAGGCTCGGGTATGATAAGAAATCTTCGGGTAAACTCGGGACCACAGCCATTGGCCATCTAGAAGTGCGTCAGTCAATGGAAAATGCTGACGCATTTCTAGATGGCCATGATGACCAGGCCACACCCTCCGGTTACACCCGTGTAGTTTCCAAAGTAAGCTATCAAATTCTGAGTTATACGTTTTCACTTCTATCGGCAGTTCCTATGACTGTCAATTTTTTTTTTGTATTGTTTAAAAGTTAAATTAACAGGCCAGGGTGGCGACTTTTTTGGACTTTGTATGAAATTTCGCTCCTATTGATAGTAGCGTGATGCTATAATAGCATATAGTCTTCCTCGATAACTGAACTATTCTAACAGAAAAATAATCTTTCAATTCGGACCAGTAGTTCTCAAGATCCCAGCGTTCAAACAAACTCTTCAGCTTTATAATATTGCTATAGATTTGAGGTGAAAAACTTCTTAAGGTGCGTCCCCCAGCAAAACGACTTTTTTGTCCAGTTTTCAGAGCTATCTACTCATTAGCCAAAACAAATATCAACTCGTAAAAAATACATTAAATTTCTACAACTTCTTGGCTTCAAAATAGTACTTAGTTTTATTTTTTTTGTTAATGAACTTATTGTTTAAATAATCGCCTCACAACGAAACCATGAAAAAATTAAATAATTGTAGTTATCATGCATCTCCTCGAAAAACCTCCATTATTTTGATTTTGTACTTACACAAACGGATAGACAATTTCATTGTGAACATTTTGGTAGAAATATTTTTTTCAAAAGACCAAAATCTGATTTTATAAAGAGTTTATTCTAAAATTTGAGCGTAAAACAGCGACAAATCCTACTGTTTCTCTCTTGCTCTTTCTTGCGGTGTGCGATAAGGTAAGAAATACTCAAGGTCATTTGCTCAGGGTACGCCCTTAATCGCGTTGAGAACTCCTTGGCAGAGGAAAATCTTTCGAATTCGCGTCACTAACACTATTACGACACCGACATCCGATCCAGACCATATATATCTGTGTACAAAATTTCATCAAAATCTCCTCAGTAGTTTTTGCGTGAAAGAGTAGCAAACATACATCCATACATTCTAACGAAGTTTTGCGTTTATAATATTAGTACACGATAAAAAATAAATTGGCAATCGTAGGAACTGCCGATATTAAGTGAAAACTTATAACTCACAATTTGATAGCTTACTTTGGAAACTATGCGGGTGAAACCGGCGAGCGTATCAGCGTGGCCATGGCCCCGAGTTTACCCGAAGATTTCTTATCGTTCCCGAGCGTGACACTAGATTGCAAACCACGGCTCTCGAAAAATCTGTCTGTGGCGCGCCAAAAGAACTTTTCGCTTCAAAACAACCGAACGAAACCGGGACGGACGGCTAGTGTTCCATAAGAACGTGAAAAAAAGCAATTGTAATCCTATATTTAACCCTTTGCCTTCTCAATCAAGATACGGCAATTGATTCACACTCGTACTGTCAACGGACCAATTTGGGCTCAATCTCAATTGGACGATCACTTTCGTCATGAACGGTTACGACCCAGGGTTAACTGCGTCGAAATAACACTTTTAACTAGAACCTTTGCGAAGCCATGATATACTGTTTGGTAACCACTAGCAGCGTATCGCGGTTTTACCCGCGTAGTTCCCGTTCGAATTTTGGCGGAATAAAAAATAGCCTAAGATGTGTCCTTCCAGTCTATTATCTAACTGTATTCCAGATTTCGGCCCGCGCTTCTACCGGCTATCGCTTTGCTAATGATGTCTCTATCATTTCAAGCGAAAAGAAAAGAGAGAAACATCAAAGCTATGACATTTTTCGTTCGGCGGTAGACCCCCGATCAGTTCCGACGTTACGACATGATGGAGCAACGAACATACAAATATCCAAACATTGATATTTTTATTATAATATCAGTAGGATTGAAAATCGATAAAGAAATATGTAGATCATCAAACTTCTGGAGTAGGAGGTGGTGACGTCACGTCTTCGTAAAAAATGTACAATAAAGTGACGTCACTCGAAACTCTACACAAGCTCTGATCTTCGTCATATCGAAAAATGGTTGTCTGTAAAGTCGGGTTACTGACGTTAGTTGAACGTGACAACTTCAACTACGCCTTAGAGCGAGGTAACGCCGGCGGCGAGGTAACGGCGTTAACGGCACATGACGTCATGTTTTGCGGGCGTGCAGCCGGCTTCATCGAATTATAAGACGTTGTCACGTCAAAAACACGAGTACAATATTTTTGAAGTGAACAACTTCTGTTAGTGCACCCCACTACTTTACATAGAGTTTTCGTGGGCACATTGAGCTCAAGCTTCACGCTCGTAAATTAAAGAAATGTTCGAGTGAACTCGGACCATTTCTTATTTAGACGACAACGTTTTGATGATTTATTCCAGACTAGCAACGCCCTCTGGTTTCACCCGCGTTTTTCCCAAAGTGAGCTATCAAATTTTGAGTTATTAGTTTTCATTTCACTTCCATCGGCAGTTTTGGCACTGACAATTTTTTTAATAATCTAACTTATGGACTAATTAGTTTTTTGCAGTCATCATGCATACTAGTGCAAACGACGCCAACTTGAGTCACAGCTCTTTAGCCGTGTTTAGCATTCAGTCCGGGGATCTATTTAGGTTCCCTAAACCGAGCTACGTGTCTGAAGGACAATGGGGTTCGACGACCTACAGCGGTGCGCGTACGCACCTCTATAGGCTTCACACGGATTAGTAGGTGTGCAGAGATGCAACTAATTGAATAGAAAACTTCTTTTGGCGCAGCACAGACAGATTTTTCGTGGGCTGTTAATTGAACTCTAGCGTCACGCTCGGGAATGATAAGAAATTTTCGGGTGAACTCGGGACGGTGACTCGGGTGGCGAATTTCCAGCACGCCCTCCGGTTTCACCGCGTAGTTTCCAAAGTGAGCTATCAAATTCTGAGTTTTCACTTCTATCGGCAGTTCCTATGACTGCCAATTTTTTTTAACTACTGTCGTACATTACAATAAATTACCTTAATTTATTTTGCGCTTTTGAGTGCCTATTTGTGGTTTTGAAGTTGGTTTTATAAACGTAGTATTTTTATTTTTTTACCTATTTATCTCTCTTATCTGATATTTTAAAAATTCCACTTTGAGACATAAGGCTAATTATATTGTGATTTGTTTGTATATTACCAATATACCCACCCATTCGTCTAGTATAGTATATCCGGTATTTGTCTCTCTGTCGTTTGGCTACTCCGTGCTCCGCCTGTCGAAAGTGGCGCCATTGTTTCGACCTCCATATTTAATTCACGGTCGAAACCCGATACCGGTCCTGATTCGGGAGATAGCTTCGCCGTGCAGGCATCTGTGGTCGACTATCTGTGCATAGCAGTTTTACACTAAATCTATACTAATATTATAAAGCTGAAGAGTTTGTTTGAACGCAAGGATCTCGGGAACTACTGGTTCGAATTGAAAGATTCTTTCTCTGTTAGATAGTCTATTTATCGAGGAAGGCTATAATACATTACGCTACTATCAACAGGAGCGGAGCATGAATGAAAAATTTAACAAAAACGTGAAAAAATATTGCTTATTTTAGGGTTCCGTAAAACGTAAAAACGGAACCGATCATTCGAGATTCGTCATGTCTGTCTGTCTGTCCGTCCGTATGTCACAGCCACTTTTTGCCGAAACTATGAGAACTACACTGTTGAAACTTGGTAAGTAGAATTCTGTGTATTCTGTGAACCGCATTAAGATTTTGACAAAAAATCGTTGCGTCATTAGAACCTAAGGTAACCGAATCAGTTCAAAATTTGAATTGGTTGGTCTTACCAATTCAAATTTTGAACTGATCACTTTCGATAGATGGCGTAGCAACGCGCGCACGGTTCAGCAAGTGAATAATATAGGATGCCTGTTGCTCAATCAAGTCGTAAGGTCTGAACGGATCCGGCTGAAATTTGGAACGGAGATTATAGTCTGAAAGAAATAGAATGGGCTACTTTTTAACATGGAAAAATAACGGGAACGGCAGCTACGCGGGTAAAACTGCGGGGCGCTCCTAGTTGCTCCTAGTTTTATATGTCTGTAAATATTGGTGGAGACATTTCACACACAACACCATCTAGCCTCAAATAAGCAAAGCTTGTATATAGTACTATGGGAGTCAAATAGCTGATTTAATACTCAGTACCTGGGTGACCGAGCTTAGCTCGGTTTAAACACTGAGTATACTTAGATACAGATAAAGGGCTACCTGTAAAAGATTTTGACGTGACAACGTCTTATAATTCGATGAAGCCGGCTGCACGCCCGCAAAACATGACGTCATGTGCCGTTAACGCCGTTACCTCACCGCCGGCGTTACCTCGCTCTAAGGCGTAGTTGAAGTTGTCACGTTCAACTATCGTCAGTAAACCGACTTTACAGACAACCATTTTTTTTTTTAATGGTTGTCAGTAAAGTCGGTTGGTTTACGGACGATAGTTTAACGTGACAAACGTCGTAACAAAACATTGATAGATGCGGCGCAAGCGTACAATGAGCGTCATGGGACAATGTGCGTAACGGGACATAACGGGACACTTTTTCGTGCATGCAGCCAGCATTCATCGATTTATTAGACGTTGTCACGTCAAAAACAAAAGGTACTTGAAAACAAACAGGAGCAGTCTAGATTCGAAACCGGATCTATTATTTCGTGCCCTTCTATACTAATATTATAAAGATGAAGAGTTTGTTTGTTTGTTTGTATGTTTGTTTGAACGCAAGGATCTCTGGAACTACTGGTCCGAATTGAACGATTCTTTGTAGGATAGTCCATTTATCGAGGAAGGCTATAGGCTATTTAACATTACGCTACTATCAACAGGAGCCGAGCATGAATGAAAAATGTAACAAAAACGGGAAAACATATTTCTTTTTGAGAGCTTTCGTTGGGTGACAGCATATGTCATATGTTAAAGGTTGCGTCATTAGAACCTAAAGTAACCGAATTTGTTCAAAATTTGAATTGGTAGGACCAATTTTCGATAAGATGGCGTAGCAACGCGCGCGCGTTCAGCTAGTTCAAAATAAAACTATCAACTAAACCAAGAGAGCAGTCAAAACGAATGATCGCAATCAGACTTGTCGTTCCACCATGACACGAGTATCCTGCACTCCTGATGACGTAACACGCGAGCCCAACGCAATCCTCGCCGGAGGAAGTCGGTAACCGGCTTAATGGCGATGACGCAAACACTGAATTCGAGAACTATAACTGGCTTGCTGCATTGTCCGCCAAATGGGAGACTGGCGGTCTTTAAAGACGACGACAAAATTGTATTATTAAACTACTAGCCACCCCGCCCCGGCTTCGCACCGGTGCAATGCTGATACTAAATATTGATCAATGTCATAATTGTGTTATGTTATACATCCCACCAAAAACATTCTGTAAAAAATAATAATGTAAAAACTCAAAAACCCGACTGCGTAAAAAGTGAACCAAACTACGTTCTCGCATACTAAAAAAAACTGAAAAGAATAAAACAAGCATTTAGATTTCTGGTGGTCTAGAATTCTATAATATGTTATTGTATTAATACTATTGAAATATATACAATATTTTCTAATAAAAGAACATTACAACTGAACAGTCGGGATCCATTATTATTCGACATACAATGTAATTGTTCAATGGATCCCGACTGTTCAGTTGTAATGTTCTTTTATTAGAAAATATTGTATATATTTCAATAGTATTAATACAATAACATATTATAGAATTCTAGACCACCAGAAATCTAAATGCTTGTTTTATTCTTTTCAGTTTTTTTTAGTATGCGAGAACGTAGTTTGGTTCACTTTTTACGCAGTCGGGTTTTTGAGTTTTTAAATTATTATTTTTTTTAATACTTTTTAGTTATGAACAATGTTGTGAATGTTAATATGCTCAACATAATAATATGCATCTTTTTTTTTGTTGACCAAATGTCTTCGTTTCTACTGATATAATATGTAGGATTTTCTACTGCATGTAATTCATATTTATAGTTTTGTGTTAGTATAGGTTTTCGATTGACGTTGAGTACCTACTAAATCGTTTGAAGTTGGAGATGGACGACCGAGGCGGAGCAATCCGAGAGCGGTTCCGTGGTCCCACTATCAGCGGCAGAGTTGAAACCCCATAGAGATTTATTAGTAGATAGGGGCACCATATCCATACATGATATAAAGTGCAACATAACCTGGCTGTGTCTCCCGGGCGGGGCAGTAGGGTATGCGTAAATACATTTCCTGCACGTACGAAAAAAAGGTAGTCCAATATACCTACTAGCATAGATCGTAGAACGCAAGATGCCAAACCTATCCCAAACTTCACGGCGCACGCAATCATGTCAACGTTGGGAAGAGCGAGCTCACTCTTTCCGTTCTAGTCGGTTGCAGGACGCAGTGGACGCCGGACGTTTTTACCTATCATTATTCGGTGTCAACAACCAAAATAAGTAGAACCACAGCAAATCTCGCCGCTAGCGATTATAGTGGTCAAGTAGATTGGTTGTTTGTAAACCACTTACGATACATACAGAGACGCAGTTTATTACCAATTTCAAGGTGCTCAGGGCACATCTATTGATTTATATCGATGCCTACTAGATACATTAGTATATAATGTCCATCCACATTCACACGTACAGTTAGTTATACGAAGTTTTCTGCTACCTAAAAACCTATAAATGTGAGAATGGTTGTTACTCAACTTTAAATCGATATACATCCTAAACGGTCAGTCGAATCGAAAAACATTGAGAGAAAGCTAAACATTATTTTGAAATACCTATTCAACGATACCCCTCTTGACATATTTTGGTGATTTTCATTTTTTTTATTTGGACAATATGGCGTCCTGAAGCCGCCATATTGGACTTACACTAATGTCATGTCTTTAGTGTCACTCGCCAGATTAAGAGGAATCGATTGACGTGTGAATCATAAAAATCGGCCCAGGCGTTTGGTCTGTATAGTGCCTCAAAGGAACATACAAACATACATACATACATGCATACATACATAGACTGTTAAACACATTACCACTCCTTTGCGTCGCGCAGTCGGGTAAAAAACTAGCCAAGTCTCGATGAAGCTGCATATTTATCACTAAAAAGTAATGAAATCTAGACAAAGCCATGCCAAGTCTAAGGTTCCTTATGCGATTTCTTTATTATTATAGTTAATGTTGTGTGAATTGGCCGTTGAAGGGTACACAAGGGTACAAAACCAGGTGCTCCATGACACCATTGCACCAATCTGTCGCCAGTACCGCTACCATTGACGATGGAAAATGGCCACTTGGAAAACGTTGATTCAATAACCAGTCAATTGTTTTTGTCTTACTATTTTCCCTAAACTGTATGTATCCTATATGGTGTGAACAATAAAGAATTTCAATAATACTTATGTGTAGGCGAGCCGGAAACAAACAGTTTAAAAAAATATTTCCAGTCCAGAGGGACTTCTATTCATTGATAGAAGTCCATTTGTACGTCTATTTTATGTTAAAAAATAAAGTGGCCAAGTGCGAGTTGGACTCGCCCATGAAGGGTTCCGTTGCAGCAAGTAACATAATATACATGGTACACATAGTTCTTGTAGTTCGTTGTAGCTTTGATCGAAGTTTCAATAATAGTGTATTTATGACGTACTAAAAAAAAAGTACTCATCAGATCGAGTTCAAACTAATTTTCGTTGGTAGATTACATGGTAATGTACATCATTTATTTTTTTTAGATTTTTCATTCTCTTACTTTAGAAGTTAGAGGGGGGGGGACACACATTTTACAACTTTGGAAGTGTCTCTCGCGCAAATTATTCAGTGTAGACGAAAATGATTTTAGAAACCTCAACATCTTTTTTAAAGACCTATCGATAGACACCCCACATGTGTAGGCTTGATGAAAAAAATGTTTTAGAGTTTCAGTTCTCAGTATGGGGGGCAACCCTAATTTTTCTTTTTTTTTAATTTTTTTGTTTAAATCTTGATGCGGTTCACAGAATACATCTACTTACCAAGTTTCAACAGTGTAGTTCTCATAGTTTCGGCAAAAAGTGGCTGTGACATACGGACGGACAGACAGACAGACAGACAGACAGACAGACAGACAGACAGACATGACGAATCTATAAGGGTTCCGTTTTTACGTTTTACGGAACCCTAAAAAGGTTGCTGAACGCAGGTGTTGCTGTTGAATGCATGCATGTGTTGTTGTTGATTAACAACAGCCTAATATGAGACACTAGCGTCCAATTACCAATACCAGTATAGGGTATTATCTCGCTTAACAAACATAAGTAGTTACAACAGATACAACATAACGTGTAAACAAAATTGACTTGTATCCACTAACAGACTAACGTATAAAGAATGTTCAACGGCCAAGTCACACAACATTAACTATAATAATAAAGAAATCGCATAAGGAACCTTAGACTTGGCACGGCTTTGTCTAGATTTCATTACTTTTTAGTGATAAATATGCAGCTTCATCGAGACTTGGCTAGTTTTTTACAGAATGTTTTTGGTGGGATTTCACTTCTTTTTGTAGAAACGTGGACTTATTGATTTATTATATTAGATGTATTATTTGACACATATTCTTTTTTTCCGGTTCTGATTCTTGTACAGTAGAAACATTTCCCCAGTAGTAGTGGGAAGCAATAGGCTAGATTAGATTAGAAGATGTGTCCCACTATGCTGGATTTTTGCAATGACAGTCGATTTTTTTGTGTACCAATAGTAGAATGGGGCATTACTATATCTCTTATACAGCCGGAACAAGCTGAGGGTTCTTCATCAGATACTTCAGACCTTCGATTTTTGACATCAAATGAAGAGGCAAACAAAGTTGAAATGTTTTTGTAAAGGCGTGTTTTCAAATAACCAGGTATACCACCAGGTACCCCAGATTTTCGATATCCCTAGTTTTTATAGTTTTCCCTTTATGTGGTCATTAAACCCTAAGTCTGTACCAAATTTCAGCTCTCTGAGTTTATGGGAAGTACTAGTGCTATTTTGATGATCATGAGTGAGTGAATGAGTGTCGTAAATGCGAAACTTTGGTTTCGCTTAACTTCGGAACTGAATGATGTACAGACTTGAAATTTTAGATTTTAAGTACGTGATTATAGCTTACTAGATGACGAAAATTTCAGCGTTCTGGTCTTATCGAGATGTTCTCAAATTGAGGCCTGAAAATGCGGCGAAATGGTTCCAGTAAAGGATGGTACGGCAGTGTTTGCTTCGCGCTCGACTTGGCGGGGGCACTGCCGTGCCCCCAGATTCATTTTTAGGGTTCCGTAAAACGTAAAAACGGAACCTTTATAGATTCGTCATGTATGTCTGTCCGTCCGTATGTCACAGCGTCAGTGACATACACACAGACGGACAGATAGACAGACAGACAGACAGACAAGACGAATCTATAAGGTTCGATTTTAGCGTGGATCGTTTTTACGTTTTACGGAACCCTAAAAACGATGTGTACTATGTGTACGTTTCGGAGGAGTAAGGTAACTAACATTGTGACACGAGAATTTTATATATTAAACTATTGTAAAGGTACTTTCTACGATAAACGTAATTTGGAAATTAACTTAACGCGACTTTCCTGCTCCGGTTCTACTTCCGATCCGTCGTTTCGTGCGTTTAAATCTTCTAAGCCTATTCTTAAGGCCGATTTAAACTGAACGAACATAGAGCTGGAACAAGAGCATTCTTTCTCGATCTTTTAGTGTAAACGAAAGATCGTTTTCCATATTATATATTCCACAGAATCTTTGCGAACGCAAACAAAACAACGAAAGAATGCTCTACGTTTGTTTACACCAAATGAATTTGATACAGTGGGGATAGAATGAGCATTCGCTCGTCTGATGTAAATCGGCCTTTATTGGAGTAGGCTTAGAACATTTAAACGTCAAACAAGGTTCGATCGGACGAAACGAAGTGGAACCAACCGGAGTCGGAAAGTCGGAAGTTTATTTCGAAATTACGTGTTTCGTAGAAAAACAATAGACGTCCTGCCCTTCTGCCTCCTAACTAAATCGGCTAGGGCTTTGCTATTGCTGTCTCTATCGTTTCAAGCGAAAAGAAAAGAGAGAGAGCGATATCAAATCTAAGACAGTTTAAGTTAGGTAAACCCTCTGGCTGCCAATTGCTATAGAAATGCTCGTAGCTCGAAAAAGCGACATCGTTTCATGGTTGAATTTCCAAAGACACGAACGAAGATATTTGACTCTACTTTTGTGATAAGAACTGGAACACGTTGCCTTAGTGGGTTTTCCCCGATGGCTACAATCTCTGTGTCTTCAAATCGAGAGTGAATCGGTTTTTTTTTTCTAGGTAAACATATTCCATCGTAGACCGCATCGTCGCTTAACATCAGACGAAATGGCGGTCAAGTGTAAGCCTATAAAAGAAAAAAAAATGCCATCTTATTATCCGTCCGCCCTAGACGTGTAAAGTGAGCAGAAGGTCTAACGTAGTGATTGTGCGCGAACGTTAAATTCGAGAGCTCTAATTCGGTGACCTCAGTGCCTAGTTAACATTGCTGATGGCCTGATGTCATATCCACTGGCCGAAGGTCGCCACGAGAACGCGGGTGGGAGTCTAGACTAGCATGTAGTATGTAGGGTTTTACTAACACCCGTGTAGCAAGACAAAATGCACCTTTTTTAAGCCCCCGTCATAAAAACAACGGAGTGTTATAAGGGACTTGGGTGGTAATTAATCGAGAGGTTTCTTAGATATCAATACTAATATTAGAAAGCTGTGAAGTTTGATTGTTTGAACACGATAATCTCAGGAGCTACTGGGCCGATTTCAAAATTTCTTTCAATCGTTTTTAATAGTCATTTCTCATTTTAGTTTACACTTATGCCGTGTGGTCTTCACGCGCACATTTTTTTTATGTACATAGTATAGTATGACAAGGCGAACAGGACATGTGCCTATTGGTAAGCAACATGCCTGCCACATAACAGCACAGTGACACGCAGCTGTTGAAACACGAAAGAGTCCAAATCATTACCTAGCACCGCACAGCGCTCGTCATCCGGAGATATAAGATGTTTAAACTCTTAGCCAGTAAATACCACTTTACTGGACTGCAATCCCTACTCGGTACCTATAGACTACAGGCCCGTGAACAAAATGTACGGGTCAAATTAACCATCAGAAGACCTATGCAGGATGATAGAATCTATATATATAAAAGCGAAAGGTCACTCATCAAGGAATCTCAGAAACTATAAATGCTAGGAATCTGAAATTTTCCATGGAGGTTCCTTTTAGCACGTAGGCGCTCGCTAAGACGGGGTTTTGCGAAATTCAACCCCTAAGAGGGTGAAACAAGGGATGAACGGTTGTATGAAAATTCGTCTTTTTAAAGTTATCAAATTTTGTGTCTAGACACTTTACACGAAGCAATTAAATGTTTGTTCTATCAATTTTGTAATTTCAAACTGTACGGGGGTGAAATTGGGGTTGAAATGAGGGGTGAATGTTAATATGGAAGTTCCTAATCGTTGAAGATAAAACCATTGAACTCTGTATATAGGCACTTGACACGAAGCGAACAAATGTTTGTTTTGCAATTTTGTAATTTCAAACTGTACGGGGGTGAAATTGGGGTTGAAATGGGGGATGAATTTCAATATGGAAGTTCCCAACCGTTGCAGATAAAACCATGAAACTTTGTAAATAGACACTTGACACGAAGCAAACCAATGTTTGTTCTATAAATTTCATAATTTCGAACTGTACGGGGGTGAAATTGGGGTTGAAATGGGGGATGAATGTCAATATGGAAGTTTCCAACCGTTGAAGATAAAACCATGAAACTGTAAATAGACACTTGGCACGAAGCAAACCAATGTTTGTTCTATCAATTTCGTAATTTCGAACTGTACGAGGGTGAAATGGGGGATGAATGTCAATATGGAAGTTCCCAACCGTTGAAGATAAAACCATGAAACTCTGTATATAGGCACTTGACACGAAGCGAACGAATGTTTGTTCTAGCAATTTTGTAATTTAGAACTCTACGGGGGTGAAATTGGGGTTGAAATGGGGGATGAATGTCAATATGGAAGTTCCCAACTGTTGAAGATAAAACCATGAAACTCTGTATACATGCACTTGACACGAAGCAAACGAATGTTTGTTCTTGCAATTTTGTAATTTTGAACTGTATGGGGATGAAATTGGAGTTGAAATGGGGGCCGAATTTATCTTACGCTTTCATATCTAAACAACTGAACCGATTTTGATGAAATTGTATAAAATTGTTTTATTATAAGCTGTTTTAGTAACCGTAAATGTGTCTGGGTAGGTATACAAATAGGTACTGCCTGAGTTACCTTAGTATTTATATCGCGCGGACGAAGTCGCGGGTAACAGCTAGTGTGGTATAAAGTAGTAAGATTCACCACTATGCCGTCACTTGTAAGCTGTCCAACTGAGTGCAGTTGAAGACGGGGGGAAGCAACCCTCGATCATTTCTCCTTGTCGCATGGTTTTTGTACGGCATTGCGAAATGATGTATTAGAAGAGGTATTGAAACTAGAAACCATCATCCTACATAGGTCTCCTGGTGGTTCATTTGACCCGTACATTTTGTTCACGGGCCTGTAGTCTATAGGTACCGAGTAGGGATTGCAGTGCAAAGTGGTATTTACTGGGCCTGTAGTCTACTAGTAAAATGACACAGCCAATATCGTGCCTCATAGAAGGTACATTCGACATGATAAACCAACCAAAAATGCATTGTCCGTGCACTAAACAATTTCACAGAAGTATATAAGCATTCATTCGGATAACGCGACCGATAAGATTGCGAGACCGAAGGCGAGGAGTCCCGATATCGAGTCCCTTATCACCCCCCGATAGCGTATCAGTGTTCGCTCCACTTGAAGAATTACTCCGACGGCCGGCGAGGCGATTTGATAAAAAAAATTTAAATTGTATTTCTGTTTCGAGTTAGTCATAGTTTTTACAATAGGGTACAATCCTCAAAAATACTAAGTAGCCCGTTAGTTAGATTGCCAAAAAATATTGCACACCGTATTTTTTCTTTTGTTTCACAAACAAAAATGACGAAGATATAGCGCTTCGAAGTTTCGTGTGACGTCACTTGTGAGTACGATTTTTACTCACGAGTGACGTCGCGACCCCCCACCACACCCCGGACACTCGGCCTAAAATCTATACAGACGGTGCAGTTGACATACCTACACTCACACAACTACGCATATGTCGTTCGAACACATTTACGCATGTGTGCGTGTCATCTAGGGTTACTAAATTATTTTAGTAAGTTAAGTACACTTACCCAAAGAGAAAACTTTATTCTGACAATATATTAATTAATCACTCCACATATTTCGCGTATTTCATTATAGACTAGTCACAGAACATTAGATTAGCTATAACTACGTTCATAAGATGCATTAAAAGGCGTTATCACAGTTTACTATATCAGAGTATTATACACTGCACAAACTACTTATTAATTATTAACACATCATGTCAGCCACCAGTAAAGAGAAAGCACATGATTTTTCAACTCAAAACTCCAAATTAAATGTTGTAAATAAACAAACATTTCGAATTGTTATCAACTATGGCCGATAATGTTGCTAGTTCCGGATTTAATTTATTACTAATGCTTAAAAGAATATTACTTTTGTATGTTGATAAATAGTGATTTATTTATTCGCATTATAGTAAGGATCGCATAAAACTTTAAATATTGTGAATTTGCGCCGAATAAACAAAAATCGGTTTCGAGTAAATCGGTAAAAATCGGTAATGAGGATATTCGCAAAAGAACGAAAGTAGCCGACGTAGCTCAAAGAGTAGCTAAGCTGAAGTGGCAATGGGCAGGCCACATCGCTCGCAGAACTGACAACCGATGGGGAAGAAAGGTTCTCGAGTGGCGACCACGAACCGGAAGACGCAGTGTTGGACGGCCTCCCACTAGATGGACAGATGACCTCACGAAGGTCGCTGGAAACCGCTGGTTGCAGGTTGCGCAGGACCGTTCGTTGTGGAAATCTAGGGGGGAGGCCTATGTCCAGCAGTGGACGTCTTACGGCTGATGATGATGATGATGATGATGAAACAAAAATCGGTTTCAATTTTAAATTAAATTCAGAAACTTACTTGACCAAATTTCAACGACGCACAGAGGGGTATTTGAGACATCTAGCTGGCCAAAATTATTTATCGCTCTTAATCAATTAGAAATGGTTCAGTATCTCATAAAACCTTAAATACAAGTGTATAATTTTCAAATAGATCACTTTTATATTTTGCTGCTACCCATCGATGCTTCATTTCTGATTTCATGCGTGCAAAATTACGACTTATGTGAAATCAAATAATTTTCAACATATTCTAATTGGTCGTTAAAATTGAGATCATTTTGTGATCTCATTAGACCAAATATCTCCTTGCGAGTCATTAAAGTACTTCCAGATGGTCCTGAAATAATAAAAACTAAATTAAATCAAAATTTCATATTTTTTTTTACATTTTTAAGTACGATATCTAAAATCGCTCCAGATGACGGAGTAGGAATTAGTAGGAACCAATTTTTTCTTTTTTTAAAAGTAGAAAGTCTATATATTACGAATATATAAAAATTATAGCCGGGTAATGCCGGGCACTAAAACAAAAAGCCTCGTAAAACTAAATTTTCTTGAAAATATTAGGGAATTAAACAGGTATTTTTTCAAATGACGAAAAATAATATAATCCCGTCACAAAATTAAATATTTTAAATATGTAAAATAAGTCACTTACTAGCAGTTTCAGAATCCATAGCCAATTTTGGATTATTCACAACACAACATAAAATAAAAAATAGTTAAAATTGAGTTTTAAAGCACGAATATTGAAAATAAACAACCGCTTCGAGCAATGTCTCAATTTCAACTGACTATATCTTGTTAAATTTGGGGTGGGTAAAAAAAACAACAATAGGGTTGGGTCGCCCAACTACCTGGCTCTTCTAGGAATGCATTTTTTTTTACCTGAGCGTAATTCTGAGAAATGTAATTTTGGCCGGCTAGATCATGTAAATACTCCTATGTGCGACGATCATAAAAAACTTGAACAAAAATAAACGAAAGTAATTTTTAGTTTTGTTTTCATATTTCAAAACTATGATCTACCAAAAAAAAAAAGAAACATCATAGAAGACATGGCCCAAATCGTACCCTGACCTCGGCACAAAATAATTGTATCTAATCTCAAAAAAATCTAATAATTGTATGCAAATATATTTTAGGAAAAAAAATTACACCACTCCCATAACCCAAATTAGTGGCTAACATGTTTTTTTATCAGTGAAGTTTTGTAGGCGTTTTTTTAAAAGTTCACCAATACTGTTTGCAATCCGATGTAATCATCATCATCATAACATCTTAGCATATACCTCTCTTCAAGTACGCCTCATATCCCAGGCCTATGCTAGTGCTGTGCTTGTGCTAGTACTTGTCCAGATTTGACCCGCGATGTAAGCATACTGATAATTGAATATAAAGTCCAAAGTACATTACCAAAAATAAGCGTATTATCATGAATTATTTTACTTACACTCGTTAAATTTGAATTCAATTCCAAGGCCACCCATCGCGAATGAACCTAAGCATATTCGTGCATTGTTTGATATATATCTTTATGACTCAGCCGGTATATATTATTTTTATATCATTAACACCAAATTATACAATATATTTTGTTCCATAAAACGAGCTTTTGACACGAACTTCTACAAAACTTCTACAGGCAAAGAAACGCAGGTTAGCCACTCAAACGGATGATGATGATAGTTTAGAATATTATTACTAATAACTTAAAATCCGAGGTACATCAAAAAACCCAGGTGTGGCACCTGGGTTTTTTCAATGTGATTTGGGCTTATGTCCTTTGTTTCACAATAAATGGAGCTATCACGTAACAAACATATAAACGAATTGAGATCCGTCTCCTTTTTTGAAGTTGGTTAAAAATGAAACTAAATCGTAGTAGTACCGGTAGTACTAGAACCGGTAAAGTTTATAAGTCAATGTCAAAGCCGTTAATTACTGAATAAGAACCGGTAAAGTTTATAAGTCAATGTCAAAGCCGTTAATTACTGAATAAGTTTTAGTTTAAAAATATCGTTATTTTTTTTTGGAACTATCCATTCCAATAGTCAATGTACTCGTATTCTCTTACTGGTTTTAATGAACGGTTGTTGCGAAATCTTAAATAAGCATACTACTTACTAGATGAAATCCTATATATATTCATTGTTCACTATTGACCGACATAATATATACATGGACGCACATAAAAGTACAGATAGTCTAATATAGAACCTGTTTCTTTTTTTTGAGTCGGTTGAATGCTAAGAAATAATCACTTATCAATAAATCTGAATAGTAGCAATCTTAGTAAAAAAATCCACTAAATTGGCAACACTAGTGACTAGTGACTTCGTGAATTGCGAACTATACCTACTCCGCGCCATCACTCGTTACCATACGTTATTGGCGCCACTGACGTATTTCACAACGATTAACGAAAGCCGCAGCTTAAAAACAACGAGTTTAATAATTTCGTCACAGGACTTCAGTGTTGGCGCGTACTTCTAACCAGAATAGTTTATAATAAAGTAGCCAAGTGCGAGTTGGACTCGCCCATGAAGGGTTCCGTTCCAGCAAGTAACATAATATACATAGTACACATAGTTCTTGTAGTTCGTTGTAACTTTGATCGAAGTTTTAATAATAGTGTATTTATGACGTACTAAAAAAAAACTACTCATCAGATCGAGTTCAAACTAATTTTCGTTGGTAGTTTTCATGGTAATGTACATCACATATTTTTTTTAGTTTTTTCATTCTCTTACTTTAGAAGTTAGAGGGGGGGACACACATTTTACCACTTTGGAAGCGTCTCTTGCGCAAGTTATTCAGTGTAGACAAAAATTATATTAGAAACCTCAACATCATTTTTTAAGACCTATCGATAGACACCCCACACGTGTAGGTTTGATAAAAAAAAATTTTTTGAGCTTCAGTTCTTAGTATGGGGGGCACCCCTAATTTTTGTTTTTTAAAAAAACTTTTGTAAAAATCTTAATGCGGTTCACAGAATACATCTACTTACCAAGTTTCAACAGTGTAGTTCTCATAGTTTCGGCAAAAAGTGGCTGTGACATACGGACGGACAGACAGACAGACAGACAGACAGACAGACAGACATGACGAATCTATATGGGTTCCGTTTTTACGTTTTACGGAACCCTAAAAATGATTCAATCTTTGTAGAAATTCTTATGAAATCAAAAATCTCTTATTCTTGTTTCGTATAATAGACGAAAAATTTGGTACCATTTTGTTAAATAATACAGCATCATGGTCGTATTCTCATAGAAAATTATCGTCCGATATAACCCTTCGTTGAGTGATTCTCGCGTCCTTGCGGGGTAGAAAGCTTGAAACTGGCGGGGGGTGGGGAGTGTCCGTTCTATCTGTATTATCTATTCTATGCCCCCACTCTCGAAGTTTGATGGTCTATAAGTCTATATCTTTGACGATGTTTAATATTATGAAATAAAGTGGCCAAGTGCGAGTTGGAATCGCCCATGAAGGGTTCCGTTGCAGCAAGTAACATTATATACATAGTACACATAGTTCTTGTAGTTCGTTGTAACTTTGATCGAAGTTTCAATAATAGTGTATTTATGACGTACTAAAAAAAAACTACTCATCAGATCGAGTTCAAACTAATTTTCGTTGGTAGTTTACATGGTAATGTACATCATATATTTTTTTTAGATTTTTCATTCTCTTACTTTAGAAGTTAGAGGGGGGGGGACACACATTTTACCACTTTGGAAGTGTCTCTCGCGCAAATTATTCAGTGTAGACGAAAATGATTTTAGAAACCTCAACATCATTTTTGAAGACCTATCGATAGACACCCCACACGTGTAGGTTTGATGAAAAAAAAGTTTTTGAGTTTCAGTTCTCAGTATGGGGGGCAACCCTAATTTTTCTTTTTTTTAAATTTTTCTGTTCAAACCTTAATGCGGTTCACAGAATACATCTACTTACCAAGTTTCAACAGTGTAGTTCTCATAGTTTCGGCAAAAAGTGGCTGTGACATACGGACGGACAGACAGACAGACAGACAGACAGACAGACAGACAGACAGACAGACATGACGAAACTATAAGGGTTCCGTTTTTACGTTTTACGGAACCCTAAAAACCAAAAAATACGTGTCCAATATTTTTCCATGATCTGGCTGACGGACTAATTAGGATGGTGTATTTTTGACCCAGTCCGGTACAGTCCGCGAGGTATAAGCTGAGCTTTGCATTAGTGTGAGTGATCACCAAAAGTACAGTCAGACGCAGGACGCTGTGACCATGTTCTCTTAATAAGGTGTCAATTTTATATTCAATAAATCGTTGTTTATTATGCAGTATCAATTGTATCTTATATATAAAATTCTCGTGTCACAGTGTTTGTTTCCTTACTCCTCCGAAACGGCTTTACTGATTTTAACCAAATTTTATATGCATATTCTGTAGGTATGAGAATCGGCTACTAGCTATTTTTCATACCCCTAAGTGACAAGGGTTGTTCACTAAGGCAAAACAACGTTTGCGGGGTCAGCTAGTATTGGTATAAACGATAGGCCTGCCCTGAATACGGTATTCGGAAATTTTAAGTAAATAAGTTATACGTAGGTGACGGATCTCATGCTTTTCCATTAAAAATTTTCTGTTATTCTCTGTCCTTGACCATTTGAATCCTAAAAGAGATACTTCTTTTCGCAATGACCATATTGATCCTGGATAGTTAATGTCAGCTTGTTGTTTAAGAGTTTGTTGTCTGACTGTACTTTTGGTAATAGATGCGTATGCATGTGATCACTCACACTAATGCAATACCTCGCGGACTGTACCCTATTCTATGGGTTAGCCTAGTTTTCTTTTAACTAAACTCTAAATGTTCCGATAGCTGCGTGTCACGACAGTATAAAGAAATACTACCAGTAGTACATCGCCTTTGATCTTGGGAGAAACGTCTATAATGTCTAGACACGGGTAGGGTTGCGTTTAAAAACGTGGCACCAAAATAAAATTAAAACATACGGAAGACGTCAGCCCTGAGCCGCGCTCCTGCAATACTAACATTGTAATGTAGGCAAGGCGGGAGCGCGCTTCCCGCGTCTCACCCCGCACGATTGCCCCGTCTAGACGGCTTCGTCGAACGACTGTATGATTTAATACTGTGGTGACACTGTGCCGTTATGCGCAGGGATGTTGCTTACTATCAGGCACACATTCTGCTCTTTCCGTGACTCTATTAATAGAAGATGCTACGTTAAATGCTTGAACGATTACTCATGTCTAGACCTTTTTGCTTAGATATCGAGCCAAGTATGCATTGCGATGGCGAAATCGTTTGAACTATTTAATTTCTAACAGGGGCCATTCGTTTATCTTTTAACGATATACTAATTTTCAACTGTGCTGTTATTACTGTAGGTACCTTGCAGCCAAATTTTTGAATTACAAAAAGTGTCATCATTTCATAGTTGATGTTGCAAAGAACTCGAAAGAAGAGGTTTGACTCGTAAATTGTTTCAATACAAATACTTGTAGTGGTAGGACTCTTGGCAGAGTCCGCCTGGGGAAGTAACACACCTTTGCCAGTTATTCTACCGCCAAGCAGTAATGTGCAAACATTACTGTGTTCCGGTTTGAAGGGCAATGTTTCCAGAGAAATTACAGGTCTTAGGGATATGACATCTTAGATCTCTGGGTGACGAGCGCAGTGCAGTGGCTAGGTAATGATTTGGACTCTTCATGTTCCAATAGCTGCGTGTCACTGTGCTGTTATGTGGCAGGCATGTTGCTTACCATCAGGCAAATGTCCTGCTCGTCACATTTCATTAAAAAAATGTTTGTCTGTAAAGTCGGTTTACTGACGATAGAACGTGACAACGTCTTAAGAAAATACTGATGGAATGGTAGCAATTTTCAAAAGAAAATTTTAATTTCATTTGTTTAATAGATTTGTATGTAAAAAGTAATCAGTAGAATTTAGTCATTTTCTATCAAAACAATGCAAAAAAGCATTTAGATGCCGGGGATCGAACCCGGGGCATTTCACATGCAAAGCGAACGCTCTACCACTGAGCTACATACCCGCTTGAACTACTGGTCGAAATAATTAATACAACTGTAACAAACATCCGGCGAGGTAACGACCGACGGTAACGACCGAGCGGTAACGTTACATGACGTCATGTTTTGTGGGCGTGCAGCCGCCTTCATCGAATTATAAGACGTTATCACGTCAAAAAAAAAATTACGCTCATCGTTGTAAAATCGACGGTGGCGCCAAATAATCAACTATAATGAATGGTGGACGCAAGTTAATCGTGTCCTCGGCGCTGTAGCAAAAATTATTAACTAAATCCTATCAAATACAAGTTCTTAAAAACCTATAAATACAAGTTCTAAAGAATATCCTTGTAAAATCGATACTAGCGCCGTGTATCAACGGTTATGAGTGGTGGTACTAGTTTTTCTAAGCTGGGGTCGTCGACACTTATTGACATTAGCGAAGGCTGTGTGCATAAGTCAATGTCAAAGTATCTAAGTGATAATTACTCAACGTCTTTTAATAGGATAAATTAACGTTTTACAAAACGAGACTACCATATTGGGACTAGAATGTAGTTAAAAAATTTAAAGAACCATCTTAAAATTTCGCTCTAAGCGATTTAACAATCTTCTATCTATATATATAAAAGCGAAAGGTCACTCATCAAGGAATCTCAGAAACTACAAATGCTAGGAATCTGAAATCTTGCATGGAGGTCCCTTTTAGCACGTAGGCGCTCGCTAAGACGGGGTTTTGCGAAATTCAACCCCTAAGAGGGTGATATAAGGGATGAACGGTTGTATGAAAATTCGTCATTTTCAAAGTTATCAAATTTTGGTATACATATAAATATAAATATCTAGACACTTGACACAAAGCAATTAAATGTTTGTTCCATCCATTTTGTAATTATAACTGTACGGGGGTGAAATTGGGGTTGAAATGGGGGATGAATGTGAATATGGAAGTTCTCAACCGTTGAAGATAAAACCATGAAACTCTGTATATATATAGGGACTTGACACGAAGCAAATAACTGTAAATGTGTCTGGGTATAGAAATAGGTACTGCCTGAGTTACCTTAGTATTTATTTCGCGCGGACGAAGTCGCGGGTAATAGCTAGTAATATATATAAAACTGAAAAGTCACTCATCAAGGAATCTCAGAAACTATAAATGCTAGGAATCTCAAATTTTGCATGGAGGTCCCTTTTAGCACGTAGGCGCTCGCTAAGACGGGGTTATGTGAAATTCAACCCCTAAGAGGGTGAAACAAGGGATGAACGGTTGTATGAAAATTCGTCATTTTTAAAGTTATCAAATTTGGTATCTATACACTTGACACGAAGCAAACAAATGTTTGTTCTAGAAAATGTATAATTTCGATTGGGTTTGAAATTGGGGATGAATGTCAATATGGATGTTCCCAACCGTTGAAGATAAAACCATGAAACTTTGCCTATAGACACTTGACACGAAGCAAACAAATGTTTGTTCTAGCAATTTTGTAATTTCGAATTGTACGGGGATGAAATTGGGGTTGAAATGGGGGATGAATGTCAATATGGAAGTTCTCAACCGTTGAAGACAAAACCATGAAACTTTGTATATTATAGATACTTGACATGAAGCAAACGAATGTTTGTTCTAGCAATTTTGTAATTTCGAACTGTACGGGGATGAAATTAGAGTTGAAATGGGGGACGAATATCTCTTACGCTTTCAAACCTAAACAACTGAACCAATTTTGATGTAATTGTAGAAAATTGTTTTATTATAAGCTGTTTTTAGTAACCGTTAATGTGTCTGGGTATACAAATAGGTACTGCCTGAGTTACCTTAGTATTTATTTCGCGCGGACAAAGTCGCGGGTAACAGCTAGTTTTATATAATCTTAGCTGGCTTAGTGGATAGTACCGGCGATAGTAGCTTCGATTTCCACCCAGGGCAAAATATTTGCGTGATTAATACAACTTTTTGTTCTGTGTCTGGGTGTTTCTATGTTATAATAAGTGTGTATTTACAACTATAATAGCAGTTGTCTGGCTTACATAAGCTTTGTTTAGTTTGAGGTTAGATTTTGTTGTGTCAAAATTGTCCACCAAATTTATTGAAGCGATAACTTCTTTTGGCATACAGATTTTTCGTGAGTTGTGAATTGAATTTCGTCACGTTCGGGAATGATACGAAATCTTCGGATAAACTAGGAACCATGGCCATTCTAGGTATGCGTCAGCATTACTAGATGGCCATGCTCATAGCCACGCCCTCCGGTTTTACCGGCTTAGTTTCCAAAGGGACCCATCAAATTCTGAGTTATAAGTTTTCACTTCTATCGGCAGTTTATATAACTGACTTTTTTTTGGGTAATAATTCTACCCTTTTTTTACGTCAGAGGGGAAAACTAAATAAATATCAGATTCTTTCGTCCTCGTCGAAAGATTCCCGATTTTAAAACGAGTCCGCCGATTTCGGACAACCGGTCTGACGGGTCCGAGGTCCGGATTCGTGACGGGACGCACCAGCGCCCGTCGGTTACGCGTCTCCACAATCGCATTTCACTAGCGAGCAACACGGAGGGAGTAGGCATAGACAGCGTTTCCCTCCGTCAAAGTACAAGTCCGCGTGGACCATGGAGTTTGATAATATACTGTGGCGTGGAATACACTGAGGGCGGGGTCTAGATTTGTGAATGGTGCTTTGTTTTTCATGTGTTAGTGATTTGGCTGTTTGAGTATGATCGGCAATGGATCGGTACAGGTATGTTTTGTATGTAATAGTGCGGCTTTGCGCTAGTGTGCAACTTTCCCCTCCCGCAAGAAATGACAGAAATATTTAAACAATATTTTTAGCTAAGGCTACTTCCCTTCCGTGCTTGCGCGGAAGATCGAGTTGCTCGATGCATTTCACCTAACACTTGAAATTTAAGCTCCACATTGTTTGTAGTACCAACATTTTACCGCCGGTCGTCAATTATTGCGGTTTGGTATGCGTCGCGGCCACACGTATAGTTTTTTTGATGGACGTCGCCACAATAGTAAATCGCGTAACACTTGAATTATATTCCACACTGTTTGCTTAGTTCCAAAACTTGACCGCTGTTCAACACTTAGCGCAGTTTGGTATGTACTCGTATCTTGGCACAAACATGTTGTGTGTGTCGGACGCACGGCGCCACAATCGTATATTACAACACAACTGAACAATATTGTTTTCGAAAAGCGTAGTTCCAGGTTTTTACCAAAATACATATTACAGAGATCTAAGATGTTATATCCCTAAGCCCTGTAATTTCTCTGGAAACATTGGCCTTCATACCGGAACACAGTTATGTTTGCACATTACTGCTTGGCGGTAGAATAAGTGGCAAAGGTGTGGCACTTCCCCAGGCGGACTCTGCTAAGAGTCCTACCACTACTAAAAATATTGTTTTATGAGACGTAGTTCAAATATTTTACCACAAGTTGTATATTGAAGGAGTTTGGTATATAATTTGTGTTGAGCGTCGGGCGCAGACAAAGTATTCTGATGTCCGTTGACTGATTGATTTGAAAAATTGACGCGTCATCTATCTATGGTAATATTTACTGTAATTTGTACACTTCGCTGCAAAATTGCTAGCTTATCGGTTTTTTATCCGATACATTTCGGTGAGTGTGCGCGACTGATATAATATGACCGAGTTATAAGTTTCACTTCTATCGGCAGTTCCTATGACTGCCAATTTTTTTCTATCGGACTGCTCATCGTAGCTCGAAGAAGCGGCATCGTTTCATGGTTGATGTTCCAAAGACACGCACGCAGAGGTAAGCACGCTCTATCTTAGACCGCATCGTCGCTTAACATCAGGCGAGATGGTGGTCAAGTGTAAACCTATGAATGATGATAAAAAAAAAAAAAAAGAAGGTCGAAAAAGCAGCATCGTTTCACGGTCGTCTACCAAAGACAGTATAATCTATAATCACAGTATAAAGAAATACTACCAGTAGTTCATCGCCTTTGATCTTGGGAGAAACGCCGATAATGTCTAGATACGGGTAGGGTTGTCGCAATTTTAAAAACGTGGCACCAAAATAAAATTAAAACATACGGAAGACGTCAACCCTGAGCCGCGCCCCTGCAACACTAACATTGTAATGTAGGCAATGCAGGAGCGCACTTCCCGCGTCTCACCCCGCACGATTGCCCCGTCTAGACGGCTTCGTCGAACGACTGTATGATTTAATAGGCTGTGGTATAACAGTGAGTGTAAAACGTCAGTTCCAGCGACTGGGGCCAGTGGTCCAGATGTTACTCGCGCGGGGAAGCGATCCGTTCCACATTAGTCTATTTATAGCGACCGGAACACCGCTATGTGGGTAAGTGAAACACGCAAGGAACTGGGACGCGGTTTTTTTGGCTGTACCATATGTGTGCGAGGCGATAATCGACTAATATTAATGTGTTAAAATCCAATGCCATGTTTGTTTTCAGTCAACTCATCGGCGAGCCGACTGGTCTACTGTACAGGCCCGTGAACAAAATCATTTTTGTCGTCGGAAAAATTCAGCATTTCCCGCCGATATGCAGGGTAAATTTGGTCATTTGATTATGTACGGCATTGGTTCCATACAGTTTCAATACCTCTTCTAATCCATTATTCCGCAATGCCGTACAAAAATCATGCGACAAGGAGAAATGATCGAGGGTTGCAAGGGGAATATCTTCACTCGCACTCACGTTGGACAGCTTAGAAATGACGCCATATTGCTGAATCTTATTATTTTGTACTCTTCTATCATCTTACATAGGTCTCCTGGTGGTTCATATGACCCATACATTTTGTTCACGGGCCTGTAGTCTAGACCGATGTTCACGAAAGTTATGCATGTGTGTCAAATACACGGGATTTGACAAACACGCGTAAATACCTAACCTTTTGTTTATTGTTACAGTCTGTGGTCAAATTGAGAATAGATTAGTGACGAATTGTGCAATTCTAGTGCTGTATAATGTCTAACACTAAACATTTAAAATTTAAAGTTATGAATGAATGAAAATTCTGTATTATTCACACTTTAAAAAAATACAAGCAACGTAGGAAAACACTAAGACTAATGAAACAACTTGTGGCATTATCTTTGAAAGTTATCAAGTTTTCACTTAGCATTCGACTCTCGCCAGTTCCTAAGACTGACAATTTTGACGTGACAACGTCTTATAAATTGGTTGACGGGTGACATTTCAAGAAACTGCGTTACGCTCCGCTCACGTTATGCGCTCACAATGAGAGCGAGTGAGAGGGACGCGTGCCTTTCACTTTTTATGTCTATCTCTCTCGCTCTTAGGCGGGCTAACCATGCCCGAGTCGCCGATTCGCTTAGGCGCCTGCATACAAGTTTACATGTTGCCAGTTAATTGTAAAACGATTGTGTAGTGATAATGTGAAGGTAGTTTATTTTAGTAAAATTATTTTACTACTCAAAGTCGTTGTCACGTAAAACTTTCGCCCGTATACCGACTTTACAGGCAACCAATTTTTTTTTTACGTACAAAGATGTTTGAGATGATAAACTCGCGTTTGGTAATATTACTCGGAGGTTGCGCGGTAACTTTAGTACTGCAACGTGCATAAAAGTAAGCTGTTTTAACGGTTACGAACAAACTCAGACAAGTTTCGCAGACAGGTTCTAAGGCTTGCCGTACTGAAAGATATGCTATTCGTTTAGAGTCCGATAGTTCGATCTTACCTAAGGCTTTCTCCAATTCTTTTTCAGGTATCAGTTGTATGCTAATAAGCGTAAGTATGTTAGGTTTAGATGGGTCCTGGGCTTCCGCGCTAACCCAAGTCCGTTAGGTACCTAGTAGGGGCACTCACCACCAGCTACTATAGGTCAGTTAGAAAAAAAGATGCTATTAGAGATATCTCGCTCAATTATAGTACTTTTATCTCACGAAGCGACGCGAGCGTTACATGTGATTATGACGCTCATAAACACTCTGTGAATGTGTCCGTGACTGCGGACACTCACATTATAAAGTGACGACACGAACAGGACATGTGCAACGATGTTTTCTTACACCATTTATGAGTTAGCGGCGCTACAAACATGATTTCGAAAAGACAGTCGTGTGTGTGAGATTCGAATCAGGGGCTCCGGATCGTCAGTCGCCCTTCTCCCGACTAGATCAGCCGTAACTGTTTTAAAACTGTGTTATTCGTCAATACGCACTTGACCAGTCAGGTAAATTACATCATGACTCTAATCTTTGTGAAAGGTCTTGAGTACCAGCAATGATGTATAATATAACGTTTACCCCTTACGTATACTGGGGTTACAGTGCACTTACTATACCGAAAAAGAAACACACAAAGGACAGATAATAAAGAAAGCTAATTAGTCTAAAATACGCGACCTTATCGGTTCGTGTTTTTGTTTTGTGCCTAATCTTATCGGAAACTTACGTAAACGCAGATACGGTACCTATATCTTAAACCAAAAAAAATCTGATAAATATTTTTTTCACATAGGTTTTAATGAGGCCTTTTAAAGACGCAAATAGTCACTGGTAAAGATAGTTCTCAATTTCACAATGTGTGGCGGTAATATTGCATTTTGTAAAAAAAAACTAACAAAATGAATTTGAAAAACATTGGCGTCACTGTTTTTACCCGACTGCGCGACGCAAAGGAGTGGTAATGTGTTTAACAGTCTATGTATGTATGTATGTATGTATGTATGTATGTATGTATGTATGTATGTATGTATGTATACTGTATGTATGTATGTTTGTATGTTCCTTTGAGGCACTATACAGACCAAACGCCTGGTCCGATTTTTATGATTCACACGTCAATCGATTCCTCTTAATCTGGCGAGTGACACTAAAGACATGACATTAGTATAAGTCCAATATGGCGGCTTCAGGACGCCATACTGTCCAAATTAAAAAAATGAAAATCACTAAAATATGTCAAGAGGGGTATCGTTGAATAGGTATTTCAAAATAATGTTTAGCTTTCTCTCAATGTTTTTCGATTCGACTGACCGTTTAGGATGTATATCGATTTAAAGTTGAGTAACAACCATTCTCACATTTATAGGTTTTTAGGTAGCAGAAAACTTCGTATAACTAACTATACGTGTGAATGTGGATGGACATTATATACTAATGTATCTAGTAGGCATCGATATAAATTAATAGATGTGCCCTGAGCACCTTGAAATTGGTAATAAACTGGGTCTCTGTATGTATCGTAAGTGGTTTACAAACAACCAATCTACTTGACCCCTATAATCGCTAGCGGCGAGATTTGCTGTGGTTCTACTTATTTTGTTTGTTGACACCGAATAATGATAGGTAAAAACGTCCGGCGTCCACCGCGTCCTGCAACCGACTAGAACGGAAAGAGTGAGCTCACTCTTCCCAACGTTGACATGATTGCGTGCGCCGTGAAGTTTGGGATGGGGCCCATCTTGCGTTCTACGATCTATGCTAGTAGGTATATTGGACTACCTTTTTTTCGTACGTGCAGGAAATGTATTTACGCATACCCTACTGCCACGCCCGGGAGACACAGCCGCGTTATGTTGCACTCTATATCATGTATGGATATGGTGCCCCTATCTACTAATAAACCTCTATGGGGTTTCAACTCTGCCGCTGATAGTGGGAACACGGAACCGCTCTCGGATTGCTCCGCCTCGGTCGCCCATCTCCAACTTCAAACGATTTAGTAGGTACTCAACGTCAATCGAAAACCTATACTAACACAAAACTATAAATATGAATTACATGCAGTAGAAAATCCTACATATTATATCAGTAGAAACGAAGACATTTGGTCAACAACCAAAAGATGCATATTATTATGTTGAGCATATTAACATTCACAACATTGTTCATAACTAAAAAGTATTAAAAAAAATATATAATTTAAAAACTCAAAAACCCGACTGCGTAAAAAGTGAACCAAACTACGTTCTAGCATACTAAAAAAAAACTGAAAAGAATAAAACAAGCATTTAGATTTCTGGTGGTCTAGAATTTTATAATATGTTATTGTATTAATACTATTGAAATATATGCAATATTTTCTAACAAAAGAACATTACAACTGAACAGTCGGGATCCATTGAACAATTACATTGTATGTCGAATAATAATGGATCCCGACTTTTCAGTTGTAATGTTCTTTTATTAGAAAATATTGTATATATTTCAATAGTATTAATACAATAACATATTATAAAATTCTAGACCACCAGAAATCTAAATGCTTGTTTTATTCTTTTCAGTTTTTTTTAGTATGCTAGAACGTAGTTTGGTTCACTTTTTACGCAGTCGGGTTTTTGAGTTTTTAAATTATATATTTTTTTTATAGTAAAGAGTGACGGGACGAGCAGGTTATGAGCCTGATGGTGAGCAACACGCCTGCCTGCCTGTTATGGGTAGGCCAGGCCATGAGACGAGAAGGACATGTGCCTGATGTTGCCATCAGTCAACATCACTGATCATGATGTTGCCGTCACTCTATCTATAGCTCTATACAATAAAAAAAATTACCGCGACCTGGCACCAATTTTTGGGTAGGTTTTCATTTTGCCCCGCTACTCACTCAATCTTATACCTTTAAACGAGCAATTCTTGTACCTATATAAATATGTATATTATATATATATATATAGAATCTGAATCTCGGAAACGGCTCGACGGATTTGCATGAAATTATGTATGCAGGGGTTTTCGGGGACGATAAATCGATCTAACTAGGTTTTATTTAAAAAAAAACGCATATTATGCGCGTTTTTAGGCAATGAAAAACTGTCACATTAGACATTAGAATGTGAAGGTAAATTTCGCCGCGTGACGCGACAGCATAATTAGCTCAGACGGGAAGTCGGGCGCTTATAGCGGTCACGAATTAGTAGCTCCGGGTTCGAATCCAGACGGGTTCTCTTTTTTTTTCAATTCGTTTTTTTTTAAATGAAATCTATTTCTTGGAGTCTTTTATCTGTAGGTATCTAAGTATATTTAGTAGTTACCCCAACCGAGCAAAGCTCGGCCGCCCAGGTACTAGGAAACCTATGTTACAAGCTGACTGGCCTCGGGGCTTAGTGGGTGGGTAGTAGCCCTGCATGCAAAGCTGAGGGTCATGGGTTCGATTCCCACCCAGTGCAAATATTTGTGTGATGAACTCAAATGTTTGCACTGTGTCTGGGTGTTTCTATGTATAATAAGTATGTATTTAAAACTTTATAAGTATTATATCAGCTATCTGGCCGCCATCGTACAAGCTTAGTTTGGGGTCAGATCGTGTTGTGTGTGAATTGTTCACCAATATTTATTGTTTTTCAGCTTGCCTCAAATACCAACCAAAAATTTTGAGCCAACTCTCGGAATATTACAGCTCCATTGCCTGTTCTAAGAAACGGCGATAGATAACAGCGGTCCGGTTTCAAGGGTTATGATTTCATCGAAACTCCGCTCAGAAGGTAGACAATGCTATGTCTCTGTGTAGAGCACTTAGCCAGTTCTCGGTATTATTTTTATCGGTTATTATGTAGGTTTACACTTGACCGCCATCTCGCCTGATGTTAACCGATGATGCGGTGGATGATAAAACCGAAATAAGCTAAGATTTATTTATGAACATGGCAACAAGAATTCAGCTTTTCCATAAATGTTTATTATTAAAGTATAATAATTTAATTACACAAAAAAACATTTTTTTTCATTTTGTCTGCCTGTCTGTTGGTTTGAGTTGATCTCCGAAATGGCTGGACCGATTATGATGGGACTTTCACAACTAAATAGCTGCTGTTTTAAGACATAACTTAGGCTACTCTTACTTGTGGATAATAATTAGGGTTCCCTGAAGAAGAAAAAAAAATGGTTGTCTGTAAAGTGGGTTTACTGACGATAGTTGAACGTGACAACTTCAACTACGCCTTAGAGCGAGGTAACGCCGGCGGCGAGGTAACGGCGGTAACGTTACATGACGTCATGTTTTGCGGGCGTGCAGCCGGCTTCATCGAATTATAAGACGTTGTCACGTCAAAAAAAATCAACACTGTTTGGCCTTGTTACGTTTCTAGAAGACTAACAAACTCGGTAATTACTGTATATTCAGTAGTATTGTTTGCCCCAAACCCACGGCCACTCAACTTTTGTGTGTATCTATACTAATACTAGCTGACCCCGCAAACGTTGTTTTGCCATTTAAATAAAGGTATGAAAAATAGCTAGTAGCCGATTCTCAGACCTACTGAATACGCATATAAATTTTGGTTAAAATCAGTAAAGCCGTTTCGGAGGAGTAAGGAAACAAACACTGTAACACGAGAATTTTATATATAAGACTAGCTGACCCCGCAAACGTTGTTTTGCCATTTAAATAAAGGTATGAAAAATAGCTAGTAGCCGATTCTCAGACCTACTGAATATGCATATAAATTTTGGTTAAAATCAGTAAAGCCGTTTCGGAGGAGTAAGGAAACAAACACTGTGACACGAGAATTTTATATATAAGACTAGCTGACCCCGCAAACGTTGTTTTGCCTTAGTGAACAACCCTTGTCACTTAGAGGTATGAAAAATAGCTAGTAGCCGATTCTCATACCTACAGAATATGCATATAAAATTTGGTTTAAATCAGTAAAGCCATTTCGGAGGAGTAAGGAAACAAACACTGTGACACGAGAATTTTATATATAAGATTATAAAGTTCAATTACAAAAATCTTAATTGCTCTATGCAGGTAAGATAGGATAATACAAAACATTTTAAAAAGTTTTTTTTTTAATAAAGAGTGACGAGTCGAGCAGGACATGTGCCTGATGGTAAGCAACATGCCTGCCACATGACAGCACAGTGAAACGCAGCTATTGGAACATGAAGAGGCCAAATCATCACCTAGCACTGCACTGCGCTCGTCACCCATAGATCTAAGATGTTATATCTCTAAGCCCTGTAATTTCTCTGGAAACATTGCCCTTCAAACCGGAACACAGTAATGTTTGCACATTACTGCTTGGCGATAGAATAACTGGCAAAGGTGTAGTACTTCCCCAGGCGGACTCTGCTGCTAAGAGCCCTACGAACACTACTAAAGTTGACCCATTCAAACTGGCCTCTTCTTTTAGAAGCATGCAAAGTGTCTGGCAAACGATATGTTTTGCTGGACACAATAGTCAGCTGATTAAAGTCTTCTTCACTTCTTTAGTTCTTAGTTGAAGAGGTATTTTGTTTGAACGCGCTAATCTCAGGAACTAATAGAACTATTTAAAAAAAAAGGTTGTCTGTAAAGTCGGTTTACTGACGATACTTAAACGTGACAACGTCTTAAGAAATCAGTACGCTGATAGCGCGAGTAGTGATACCGCTCGACTCGGCGGGTGGCGCCCTCAGCGCTCAGCTTCGTCCGCATGGCACTGACGACGAACTAACGGTAACGTTACATGACGTCATGTTTTGCGGGCGTGCAGCCGACTTCACCGAATTATAAGACGTTATCACGTCAAAAAAAAATTGTTGTCTGTAAAGTCGGTTTACTGACGATAGTTGAACGTGACAACTTCAACTACGCCTTAGAGCGAGGTAACGCCGCATGACGTCATGCGGCGAGGTAACGGCGTTAACGGCACATGACGTCATGTTTTGTGGGCGTGCAGCCGGCTTCATCGAATTATAAGACGTTGTCACGTCAAAAACACCGTTAGACATGTACGTGATCCCTGAGTGCTATTAAGCCATATGTACCACGGGCTAACCCGGGGCGGACCGCTAGCTCATACTAAAACTCGACACTGTATGGCAGGGGTCGGCAACCTTCTGGGAGTTCATGGGCCACAACATGGTGAAAAAAATGGTTGTCTCTAAAGTCGGTTTACTGACGATAGTTGAACGCTTGAACGTGACAACTTCAACTACCCTTAGAGCAAGGTAACGCCGCATGACGTCATGCGGCGAGGTAACGGCGGTAACGGCGCATGACGTCATGTTTTTTCGTGCGTGCAGCCGGCTTCATCGAATTATAAGACGTTGTCACGTCAAAAAGTGGATAAAAGCGGGCCGCTCTTCTATTTTTGAAAACCGTCGCGGGCCTCAAGAAGGTGGGTCGCGGGCCGCGCGTTGCCGACCTCTGCTGTATGTATGGCATTGATATCATTCACTGACTACCGTACTCGTTAATTACTGGCCATTGTACGTTTTCAGTTTTGTTTGCCCCGAACTCACGCGGCCTGGTCATTAGGGCTAATTTGGAGTATTTGTTCGCGTAACGGATGTTCAAGTTTGCCCCAAATTATGCTTTGAACTAACAGCGACACGCGGCTTCGTCCACACAGTATCCGTTCCCGTTATTTTTGTGAGATAATTTAGTGTATGTGTATATGGAACGAAATTCTTTACGGCAGCTTCGGAGATAAGAGTATTTGTTGTGCGAGCGAGCTACAAAAATAATTGGCAGTCATAGGAACTGCCGATAGAAGTGAAAACTTATAACTCAGAATTTGATAGCTTACCTTGGAAACTACACGGGTGTAACCGGAGGGCGTGGCCTCGCTGGCCATCTAGAAATGCGTCAGCATTTCCCATTGGCTGAAGGACGCATTTCTAAACGGCCATGCCATGATGGCGAGGCCACGCCCTTTCAGCATTTCCCATTGGCTGACGCATTTCTAGATGCCCAATCGCCAAGGTCCCGAGTTTACCCGAAGATTTCTTATCATACCCGAGCGTGACGCTAGAATCCAATTTACACCCCACGAAAAATCTTTCTAGGCGCGCCTAAAGAAGTTTTCACTTCAAAAATGTAAGATTAATACCGTAAGAAAAATATGTAACGGAAGTGACGTGTAAAAACTGCCCGTGACCAGTGTTGCCAACTTTATTTTTCAGATGATCGTACCATAAATAATAAAATTAAGTCATTTTTGTTCTTGTAAATTGTGTTGTTTTCTACATTATCCGACGAAGGAATTTCGTTCCTACATTCATTTATGTTTCATACGGATCCCTTCAGTAGTATTTTTGCGTAAAGCAGTAACAAACATTCCTACACACTCACAAACTATCGGGATGTGGCGTTAAACAACGCTTTTTGGATAGATGAAACCTTGTAAGTTTGCGTCACCGATATACGCAAGATCAGTATGAGTTAGCTATCTATACAGATAGCTGTTTAGAGCCAAATTCCTGAGTTATAAGTTTTCACTCGTACCGGCAGTTCCTATGACTGATCATTTTGTTGTCCTGTACATCGCCTCGCTCTCGCTACGCCTCCAAACCGGCCCCGAAACCGGTCCTGGCTGCAATCAAGCTTAGCCGCGGTGACGTAACGGTACGATGGCATTATGATACCCTGGTACCGCTCCTTGAGCCTAAGCAAGCCCAATCCTCTGATTCGAGTCGTGTAAATCTGTCTATAGTGCGTTTCATCAAATAGTTCCTGTGGCGTCATATTGGTAGCACTAGTCGTCAAAAGTGTCAAAAAAAAAAACACGCTGAGCCGTTACTACAGATTTTCATAAGTTTAATTGAGATTTCAGCCAACTACCAACATGACGCCAGAGGAACTATTTGATGAAACACACTTTAGAGACGAATTTTACTATTTATATCATAACTAGTGATCACCAAAAATTCAATATCCGAATGTCGATGTTTTTTTTTACTTTTATAGGTTTACACTTGCCCGTCATCACGCTGTTATGATTCATGATGTTAAGCGACGATGCGGTCTACGATGGAGCGTGACCTCGGATTTTACCTAGAAAAAAAACCGATTCACACTCGATTTGAAGACACAAGGATTGTAACCACCGGGGAAAACCCACTCAGGCAACGTATTCCACAGCCTAGACGTTCTTTTCACAAAAGTAGACCATCCAACCATGAAACCCTTTTTTCTATCGGACTGTATTTATCGTAGCTCGAAAAAGCGACATCGTTTCATGGTTGATATTCCAAAGACACGAAAGAAAAGGTTTGAGCTGTGGAATGCGCTGCCCGTGTGGGTTTTCCCGATGGTTTCAACCTGGTTGTCTTCAAATCAAGAGTGAATCAAATTCTTCTAGGCAACCAACGCTCCATTGTAGACCGCATCTTCATTTAACATCAGGCGAGATGGCGGTCAAGTCTAAACTTATGAAAGTTAAAATAAAGTGGCCAAGTGCGAGTTGGACTCGCCCATGAAGGGTTCCGTTGCAGCAAGTAACATAATATACATATTACACATAATTCTTGTAGGTGGTTCGTTGTAACTTTGATCGAAGTTTCAATAATAGTGTATTTATGACGTACAAAAAAAAAACTACTCATCAGATCGAGTTCAAACTAATTTTCGTTGGTAGTTTATATGGTAATGTACATCATATATTTTTTTTAGATTTTTCATTCTCTTACTTTAGAAGTTAGAGGGGGGGGGACACACATTTTCTCACTTTGGAAGTGTCTCTCGCGCAAATTATTCAGTGTAGACGAAAATGATTTTAGAAACCTCAACATCATTTTTGAAGACCTATCGATAGAAACCCCACACGTGTACGTTTGATGAAAAAAAAAATTTTGAGTTTCAGTTCTCAGTATGGGGGGCAACCCTAATTATTCTTTTTTTTATTTATTTTTTATTCAAATCTTAATGCGGTTCACAGAATACATCTACTTACCGAGTTTCAACAGTGTAGTTCTCATAGTTTCGGCAAAAAGTGGCTGTGACATACGGACGGACAGACAGACAGACAGACAGACAGACAGACATGACGAATCTATAAGGGTTCCGTTTTTACGTTTTACGGAACCCTAAAAAGCCATCATTCTGCAATGCGTTCGCAATAAATCACTCGCCCATACTCGCCGAGACATACGGTGACTCTTAAAAACCCCACAACAGTACCAATAGTAGTCGATATCGAATCGATGGCCGAGAGCCAAATACTCGAATATTAACATTATACGGTTCCGAATCGTGTGTTTACTAAATAATGGTGCGAGATTATGAAATGCGTTATTTCGGGAATTATTCGTAAGTTGCAATTCGGAACAAATGCGTGGCCTTTAAACTTTAGATGCATCAGTTATAGCCGCGCAGTTACTAGTTTTCCGCTATAGAAAGTAGCCTATGTGGTTTAATCTGCGCTCTGTTTTTTTTTATTTTATAGCATATAGTGACGAGACGAGCAGGTCATGTGCCTGATGGTAAGCAACATGCCTGCCACATAACAGCACAGTAACACGCAGCTATTGGAACATGATAGTCCAAATCATTACCTAGCACTGCACTGCGCTCGTCACCCAGAGATCTAAGATATTATGTCTCTAAGCCCTGTAATTTCTCTGGAATCATTGCCCTTCAAACCGGAACACAGTAATGTTGGCACATTACTGCTTAGCGGTAGAATATTTGGCAAAGAGTTTACATTTACTACGTATAGAGTCAGAACAAACGCTTTCCACCGAAAGCACGGATCTGATCGCTCTTTCCTTGTCGCTCTTGTCGCGGCACATCACTTTGTTTCCATAGCTAACATACGCCTCATCTACTTACGATTGACACAAAGGGAAAAACCCTGATCTACTTACTTCTTCTTTATCTAAAGCGTTCCCAATATCAACCCAATCCATTCAGCTGTTCCGACGTAATCTAACACCAAACATCAAAACTTTTTAATTTACAAAATTAGTAGAGGATAACATAGCCCCCATCCCAATTTGAGTCACTTAAACTTTTGACGTGACAACGTCTTATAATTCGATGAAGCCGGCTGCACGCACGAAAAAACATGACGTCATGCGCCGTTACCGCCGTTACCTCGCCGCATGACGTCATGCGGCGTTACCTCGCTCTAAGGCGTAGTTGAAGTTGTCACGTTCAACTATCTTGTCAGTAAACCGACTTTACAGACAACCATTTTTTTGATTGAGCTTAGTGCATCTCAACCACAAAAGTTTGGGGGTTTGTTGCTCAATAACTTGTTCAAAACTGAAAGGATCGGGCTGAAACATAAAACTCCGTAGATTAGAATATAGGTAAATATTTCGGGAAAATGCAGAGTTCCTCAAAGAATTTCAAGCGCCACTTTTAAGTTCTACAGCGATAAATTAAGATGATGACTGGATCGAAACTATGTCATACTCATTCTTGTTAGTGCGTCAGACGTGAAAGTGACGTCACTAGAAACTCCAAAGCCACTGTATCTTCGAATTTTTTTTGTAAAACTAAATAATAAATACACGTGTACAATATATTTTTTAACTGACATGACGGATAAAATAGTACGTTTTAGTCATCATGGCGATTGCGGTCAAGGGCGGATCCAGGAGGGTCATGACCCTTCTTCGGCCGAATCCAGTACCATAGCAATAAATGCGGCCAAGTGCGAGTCGGACTCGCCCATGAAGGGTTCCGTAGCAGCAAGTAACATAGTAAATAAATTCTTGTAGTTCGGTGTAATTTTGATCGATGTTTCAATAATAGTGTATTTATGACGTACTAAAAAAAACTACTCATCAGATCGAGTTCAAACCAATTTTCGTAACGTAGTACATCATATATTATATATTTTTTAATTTTATCATTCTCTTATTTTAGAAGTTAGAGGGGGAGGACACACATTTTACCACTTAGGAAGTTTCTCGTGCCCAAATTATTGAGTGTAGACGAAAACGATATTAGAAACCTCAACATCAATTTTTAAGACCTATCGACACGTGTCGTATGATGAAAAAAAAATTTGAGTTTCAGTTCTAAGTATGGGCTGTGGTATGGGGGGAGAACCCCCAATTTTTATTTTGTTATTTTTTTTGATAAACTCTTTTTCCAGTTCACAGAATACATGAACTTACCAAGGTTCAACAGTGTAGTTCTCATAGTTTCGGCAAAAAGTGGCTGTGCCATATGGACGGAGAGACAGACAGACAGACATGACGAATCTATAAGGGTTCCGTTTTTACGTTTTACGGAACCCTAAAAATTACGCACGCACTTGTTGCACGGTTTTGTCCCCCGTGGTGCCAAAGCTGGATCCGCTATAATTTTTTTTTTTTTTTAATAAAGGATGACGAGACGATCAGGACATGTGCCTGATGGTAAGCAACATGGCTGCCACATAACAGCACAGTGACACGCAGCTATTGGAACATGAAGAGTCCAAATCATTACCTAGCACTGCACTGCGCTCGTCACCCAGAGATCTAAGTTGTTATATCTCTAAGCCCTGTAATTTCTGTGGAAACAATGCCCTTCAAACCGGAACACAGTAATGTTTGCACATTACTGCTTGGCGGTAAAATTGATTGCGGGTAGAGATACGAGATACGACATAGCCATAACTAGTTTGTCAAACGCTAGACACCCATTTACGAGCAATTTCCAATACAGCCCCCGATTTCGTGTCAACATTAGAATGAATCAAGCCACTTTTCCTTTCAATCATCTCATCTAGATCCCAAATAGATCGGGGTGCGCGCGCGCAATGACGTCACCGCTGGCGCGGCGCCAACGCGGCGTCGACGGCGGTTCAGATCGGTTCGAGGATTCGTAGGAATTAGAAGCACGCGATGTTGGAGACGAGATGATACGTCACAAGTCTGAGGGTCTATCCACCTGACTGCTTTAGCTTTGATATTTTGTAGTGGTAGTACTCTTTGCAGAGTCTGACTGGGGAAGTACTACACCTTTGCCAGTAGTAATGTGCAGTAGTGTAACAGTATAGTAGTAATGTGTTCCGGTTTGAAGGGCAATGTTTCCAGTGAAATTACAGGGCCTTAGAGATTTTAACATCTTAGATCTCTGGTGACGAGCGCAGTGCAGTGCTAGGTCATTACCTAGCTCATTTGGACTCTTCATGTTCCAATAGCTGCGTGTCACTGTACTGTTATGTGGCAGGCATGTTGCTTAGCATCAGGCAAATGTACTGCTCGTCTCGTCACACTTTATTTAAAAAAAAAATGTTTGTCTGTAAAGTCTGTTTACTGACGATAGAACGTGACAACGTCTTAAGAAAATACTGATGGAATGGTAGCATTTTTCAAAAGAAAATTTTAATTTCATTTGTTTAATAGATTTGTATGTAAAAAGTAATCATTTGAATTCATCACAGAAATATTTGCACTGGGTGGGATTCAAACCAACAACCCTCGGCTTCGCAGGCAGAGCTACTACTCACTAAGCCACGAGGCCAGTCACCTACCAGTCAACTATCGGGACAACGATCGTCGAGACGAATCAACATCCCACATGGCGGTAACCATTATGAGTCATGAGGCAAGTCAAGGCTTTTTAGGGTTCCGTAAAACGTAATAAAATGGCCAAGTGCGATTTGGACTCGCCCATGAAGGGTTCCGTTGCAGCAAGTAACATAATATACATAGTACACATACTGCATTGTAACTTTGATCGAAGTTTTAATAATAGTGTATTTATGAAGTATAAATTCATCAGATCGAGTTCAAACCAATTTTCGTTAGTAGTTTGCATGGTAATTTACTCTGTTGGATAGTCTTTTTATCAAGGAAAGCTATTTAACATTACTCTACTATCAACAGGAGCGGAGCATGAATGAAAAATGTAACAAAAACGGGAAATAATATTGCTTTTTGAGAGCTTTCGTTGTGTGACAGCATGTGACTATCTTTTAAAGATTGCATCATTAGAATCTAAGGTAAGCAAATTTGTTCAAAATATAGACTGATACGATCAATTTTCGATAGATGGCGTAGCAACGCGCGCACGGATCAGCTAGTAGATAATATGAATCTTCAACACAAAAAATACTAATATGTTTTTTTAACCCTTTATTTGGCAAGAAAAAATAAACATTTTGTATTGAAACAAATACTGAAATAGGAATGTGTAGAGCTTAAATATGCCCAGAAAAAAAGTAAAAAAAATCTAGGATTTTCAGTTTTCCTGAAAAACCATGTATGCTACTACATACATTGCCAAGTGGGTAGAGAAAGACGTATTCATTTGAATGTATGTTGGGACATACCTTACCAAAGCCAGTAAGAATAAAAACCATAAATAGGTATTGTAAATTTAATTAAAAACAAACGTAAACCAAACTTCTTTATAAAAATGAGTTGATGGACATACATTATGAAAGTAAACAAGCGGGTATAATGGCTCTGCAACACTGTGATTGGGAGTAAATGCTGGAAGTAAACCCAGAAACTCTACTCATTTTTGAAAATGATAAATTAGTTGACAATTTCTGGGGTTACTTACGGTAACGAAACATAACCGGACTTGGCATTTGCTGCAAATGACAGTAGTGAGCTTAGAGCATAACCTGCACCGACCCTGAGATGTCATGGTCATGAAATGACCCACATTGTCGAATCGCGAGGACTCGACGGGAACTGGCTGTATCGCTTTTTGTGGTCGTTTTTTGATATCGAGCGGGTCAGTCACAGCACGTCTATTCTTTTTGAGTCCTTCATAGATTTCGTACCTAAAAGCCTTCAAGGGCATAGCCTTCTTTTTTATTTTAGTACAGTCATTTCTATAAGATAGCCATGCATTGTTGATGCATATATCAAGCAGCTGGGCAAATATGCCGATATACCAACGTCGTGTCTTGAAAGGAGTTCTGTATAGCGAGATGAGCATATCCGCCAAATCTACACCACCCATATGTTTGTTATACTCTTTGACCACTTGCGGACAATTGACATCAACTTTTTGTTTGGCCACTTTGCAGTAGCGTTTGATTTTCTCTACCGGTTCTGTACCTACGTAAGTACTGACCAACGTTACGACTTTGTTGTCGTGCCAACGCACAACTGCCAGCCGATTTTTTTCACAAACTGCTTGGTCATAAGCTCCTCGAGGCGTTTTCTTCATTTCTTTTTCCGTACGTAAAACTAAATCTGCTCCTCTCAGTCTATTTTTTCTGATAGTGCCCAAACCAAAAATGCCGTAGTTTTCTCTTAGGATGTAGAAGAGTTCTGGGCATAAAAAAAAATTGTCGCAGAATACAAAAGCTGGTATTTTTTTTATACTTTTGCACAAAGCAATTACTATTTGAGCTCCAAAGCCTAGTGATAATTCTTCTGCAGTGAAATTATGGAACCTGAAAGTGTCCTCTCCTCCGTATAGGATAAAATCGTAGATCATACCTGATACTCCAGCTCTGACATAATTTTTGAAACCCCATTTATTGGGCTTGTCTTTCATGTACTGGCGTCTCTTGCCTGCCTTAGTTCCTTTGTAAGGTATCATCATTTCGTCGATGCTGAACTTGGTCTCTACTTCTTGTGCTAAACAATTTTCTCTTATTTTTTCAACTATGGGCCTAATTTTGTGATATCTGTCACTATTATCAGTGCTATTGTCGACGAAATGAAGGTATCTTCGAATTTTTTGGTACCTTTTTATGGGCATTATATCTGCAACTAAACTGAATCTATATTGCAGACTCCAATAGTCTGTATATGAAGGCATGGACACAATTCCCATGACGATGTGAATAGCCAGAAAATCTCGAAGTTCGTTTTCAACTAATTCAATCGATCGTCCGGTTTTTTCCACTGAATACGCATTTGTTTGTTCTACAATGTCAGTTATAACGTCTGGGGAAAAAAACTTGTAAAAATAGTCCAAGGGAATAGTAGGTGTCTGAAAATCGATTTCTGGTACATCTTCCACAGTTACGTTGTGTCGAAAAACAGCAGCCCTTTTCCATTTATAGCACAGAACAAACTTTTTAATTCTCCGTGAGCGTTTAGCAACAGGAACCGTCGGTCTTTTCGATCGTGTTTTTCTAGTTAGTCGATTTGGCAATGTAGAGGATGTAGTGGGGGTGCTAGGTATGGACACTGAAGGTTGTGCAGGCGAAGCTTGTGCAGAAGCGAATTGGGATACAGAGTTTAGAGTAGCAGGAGTGGCAGGAGTTGCAGGCGTCGCAGGGGTTCCAGGCAGTGTTGGAATTTCGCTTATTATCGGAATAGTGCTGCAATCGGGCTCAAGCGATGGACTCGGGTATACTTCTTGGAATACAGGCGTAAGACGAACATTCTCATCGGTTGAGGTTTCATCATCGACATCTAATAGATTCATTCTTTCTAAAGAACTTGCAATAGATGGGGCTGGGGAAGATGAGTCAGAATGCGAAACTTGAGCGCCAAATAATTCATCATCGACGTCAGATGCATTACCATCATCAGAGAGTGCATTTTCAGTAGGGATCAAAGCTAAAATTCTACCACCACGTGTTAGCAGCGCATGCTGTAAAGAAAAAAAAGCTTGCATACACCAAAGCTCAAGCCCAAGCAAACAAAAACCCATAAATCGCAAAAAAAAATATCACAAATAGAAATCAAATAAATTGGCAATGTATACTGTGACATACAGTTTCGTTATGCAATGATTCATTACTAAGTTGGCAATGTATGCTGTGACATACAGCTTCGTTATGCAGTAATTCATTACAAAGTTGGCAATGTATGTTACGGCATACAAAGTTTAAAATCAAATAAAACAAAAACATCCACAAATATTGACAAAATTATAACAATGAACACTTCACTATAATGTCACGATCAAATTATTAGTGTTTTATTAGAAATTTACGAGGAAAAAGTAATAATAAGCAAATAAAATACCTTAGTGAGCACAGCCGGCTTCTTTCGGGCAGACATTTCGAAAAAAGTGACAGCAACAGTGTTGCTAACACTCAAAAACATTTTTTTTCATAAAGTGTGACTAGTTTATGAGAACAAATATTAATACTTATATTGAAATTATAATGTTTCCTTAACGCTTTATTTTTTTTAAAGAATGTATGGCACAGCATACAATACCAAATTAAGGGTTAACGAAGGGTTTTCCCTTCGTTAAGAAATATATTTGACTGAGACAGCTTCAAAGCTAATGTTTATGAAGTACATATATATATATATATATATACACACTTTTGGTGTCAATTTATTTAATTTAATTTGTTTCAAAGCTTTTGTTCATTTAACATACTTAATATGCCATATTGGGATTCAAATAATTAAATTTTTTGTTTATTTTTGAACATTTCAATTTTTATTTCATTTTTGTGATATTTTATGAAACACAAACAACGAAAAGTTTGAATGAATGTTTTGCCTAAAATAAAAAATCTCTATCCTACCACTACTTCTGACCCTACCTACGCCTCCGACTCCGGTTCCGACTCCGACTCCGATAAATCAAATTTAAAAACTCCGACTCTGACTTTGGTTCCGATAAGATCACCTCCGTTACATCCCTGCTCTGGATGACAGAGCGCAGTGCAGTGCTAGGTAATGATTTGGACTCTTCATGTTCAAACAGCTGCATGTTGCTTAGTTTATCTATCTATCTAGCCTGTTATAGGGATTTTGCCCGGCTACTCATCACTCTATGCGTCCTTGTTGAGGTACCATAATAGAGCTATGAGAAGTTTTCACCTTCCCTCAAATACCTACTCTAGCTAATGCTAAATCTAAATGCTACTAACTCTCAGAAAAATAGAACAATGCTAGATGCACAGAGTAGACAATGTTACTAAAAATTTCTATTCCATATTGACAGTGAAATAAAAAAGTCTATAAATAAATGTACACAAAAAACTCTCTATTGTATTATTCTAAAAAGTCGGATGAGTAATGCTCAAATGTACTTTTACGTCTGCAGTTTTTTGCCACTAATGTCGAAGACATGTTTTCGTGAACTATCTGTTCGTCACGGTCTTAATGTATTTGACAGACTTCAAAAAACTATGAGATCATCAATGCTTTTTTTATGTTTGACAGATTTTGATGATACTTTTCTATATTATAATATTTACAGAATGACCGAGACATGACAGTGATTCGGAAGAGATTGCCCATTAGTGACAGGATCTCCCTTTTCTCGCACAATGGCTCAACTATGAGGAAAAAGGACCCGTTAAGGCCCTGTCAAACTAAGTTCATTTAATTTCATTGTATGGTAAGTAACATGTCACATAGCTATGTGAACATGAAGAGCCCATTTCACTGTCTAACACTCCACTTATATTTTTATCTCTAAATTATCTGCAATCTGAAAACATTGCTCTTCAAACTGGAACACTGCAATGTTCGCACAAATTACTAACTTGTGGCAGTACTGACAAACTCTACAAAGAGTCCTACCATCGTGAAAAAAATTTAAAATATTTCTAGTCATAGCACAGTTATCGTAAATGGTAATTAATGTTAGTTTTTATCTCCTGACCAATTAACCTACATGTTTAAGTTGTTAACAAAGCCATATCTATTATGTTCTATTATCATTACTAGAAGACTATTACATTATATTGTGGCAAGATTTACTTTCATAAATATGTAACTAGTAGTGCCCCCCGGTTTCACTCGCTTTGTACGATAAGATAAGAGAACTATTTATTAAAATCCTATACAAAAAAGTTGCACATGATCCCATTATTTTACCGAGATAAAAAGTAGCCTATATTTTACTTTTTTTTTTAATAAAGAGTGACAAGATGACGGTATGACAGTGAAGACATGTGCCTGATGGTAAGCAACATGCCTGCCTCATAACAGCACAGTGACACGCAGCTATTGAAACATGAAGAGTCCAAATCATTACCTAGCACCGCACTGCGCTCGTCACCCAGAGATCTAAGTTGTTATATCTCTAAGCCCTGTAATTTATCTGGAAACATTGCCCTTCAAACCGTAACAGTAATGTTTGCACATTACTGCTTTGCGGTAGAATAACTGGCAAAGGTGTGGTACTTCCCCAGGCGGACTCTGCTAAGAGTCCTACCACTTCAAAACTACTTCTAATACCTTCAAGAATATGTACTGTGGAAACTTTCATGGTGATCAACTAAATAGTGTTTGTGTGAAAGCACAACAAATAAACTTACTTTCGCATTTATAACATTAACAGCATTATGCATTTTAAATTATGCCATGTGCTCTTTCAAGTATTGTCATACTAAATAATATAAAATTTGATTATAGCCTCAGGGCTGATTGCAAATGGATAAAAAAAAAAATGCTCTTTCAAGAACAAACTGGATAAATGGATCATCATCATCAACAACAGCCCACTAAACGTTCCCACTGCTGGGACTCGGGGCCTTCTCTCGCAAGGAGAGAGTTAAGGCCATAATCCACCACGCTGGCCCAGTGCAGGTTGGTGGATGACACATGACTTTGAAAGATTCTAGGTACCTACATGTCGGTTTCCTCACAATGTTTTCCTTCACCGTTTTAAGTTAGCGGCATTATGCACATGACTTCGAAAAGACAGTGGTGCGTGTGGGGTTTGAACCCGGGGTCTCCGGATCGGCAGTTGCCGTTTTCCCGACTAGACCAGCCATAACTTATAAATGGATAGCGAATGACAATATAATTTTAACAGACAATTACCTACAATTTGTTATTTCAACACTAGAGAATATAGGCAAATCAGCGAATGCTGCTCGCCTATTATTCAATAAATTAATTAATTTAAATGAACTGGAACCAGTTCTAATTCTAATTCAGGGTGGGGGTGATTGGCCTGCACTGACGTCCCGCTAGGGGTGTATTGTGCACTTCCCCCCTGCCAGCCTACCCAAACCAACCGAGCTCCTTAAAGTAGCGGAGGACGGCCTTGGGTCGCTGGCATAACAGTTCCAGTCCCGTTTCGTCAGATGTAATGCGTTCACGTAATTGATTTGGATTTCCTTCAAGTAGTCCCGATCTTGATCTAATACTTTCTGTGGCTTCACAGCGCAAGAGCACATGTTCCACAGTTTCATTCTCCTGCAAACAGCCCCTGCATAGGGGGCTGTCTGTAGATCCTATTTTGTGCAGATGATAGTTCAACTCACAGTGACCTGTGATTAAACCTATCATCAGACGAAGATCAGATCTTGTCAGATCTAGCAGTTTATTTGTTATTTTTCTTTCTATGAGCGGGAACACAGTTCTTGTGTGTTTGCATTTAGTAGATTTATCCCATAGTTTTTGCTGTTCTTTTTCTATGTGTAGACATAGCAGATTCCGTGTTTCTGAAGCAGTTGGCTTCCATAGCACTGCTATGTCTGCCCTAATATGCTTCTTTGCACCTTCTTTGGCAAGCGTGTCCGCTTTTTTATTTCCACGGCAAACGCCGTGGCTTTTTGTCCACTCAACTGTGACAGTATGAGTGAGTGCGAGCCGCTGTAGCATAGAGTGGCACTCCGCAATCTCTCTTGACTTGGTTGTGGGTTTTCGTAATGCATAAATGGTGGCTGCACTGTCCGTTATGAACTTAAGTTCCAGTGAGTTCCCAATTTGTTTACTGTGTATTTCTTTTTTAAGGACTGATTTAGCTGCTAACAGGAGGCCCACAGCTTCCGCTTGCAGTACTGTTGTGGTTTTATTTAGGGCTAGCGATTCTACCAGGTCTAGCTCTGGTGAGTGGTACCCACACCCAACTCCCATGCTATTTTTAGCACCATCTGTGAAAATGTAGCATGCAGTAGTGCTTTTATCAGCAGTGTCTGTTTGGGAATGGTCCTCTGTAACCAACCCATAATTCTTCCCATCTAAATATGTGCTGGCTATCCGGTCTGTGCCATGACATACTTCTGGGATAATTATCTTTGCACGATCTAGGATCTTACAGTGGGTTGTGGGAATCCCTGACCCTTTCCATTGATCTGTCGATTTAATTCTTAGCGCTGCTGCCATCGCTTCTTGTTGTATGTAGAGATGTAGTGGTGGTAGGCCAAGTATTATGTCCAGCGCTTCGGATGGTGTAGATTTTACACAACCGCTGATTAATGAACATGCTAAACGTTGCATCTTTTGCAGTTTAGAGATTGTGGTTACTAAATTAGTTCTGGGCCACCACACTACGCAGCCGTAGGTGAGTGCTGGTCGAACTATTACTGTGTACATCCATCGACACAGTTTTGGTTTAAGTCCCCAGTCTCTACCTACGACCCCAGTGCACTGCCATAATATATTTGTAGCCTTTGTGGTTACGTGATCCAGTTGTTTTCCCCACAGTAGCTTACTGTCCAACCAGATACCAAGGTACTTTACTTCCTTACTAAACGTCAATTGCGTTCCAAATAAGGTGGGGGGTTTTAACTTTGGTATTTTGGTTTTGCGCGTGAATAATACCATCTCTGTTTTGTTTGGATTAGCGGAGAGTTCCCGATTACCACAAAACTTTTCGAGTATTTTGAGTGCCTTTTGCATTTTTTCACATAAAGTCGATTCGCAGAGTCCTGAGACCATGATTGCTAAATCGTCTGCGTATGCGACGGTAGTTATACCTTCTTTGTTTAGAAGCCCTATCAGCTCATCTGCTACAATTACCCATAGAAGAGGAGATACTACTCCTCCCTGCGGGCATCCCCTCGTGAGTACGCAGCGAGACTCTTTCGAGGATTCTATGTTGGCTGCTCTACTTGACAGCATTTTAGTGATCCATCCATTCACTCTATCGTCGACATTATGTCGCCTTAGTCCTTCCTCTATACTCGGAAAGGTCGTTTTGTCGAAAGCTCCTTCAATATCAATGAAGGTTGCCAAACATGACTGTTTGTTTTCTATTGCGCTTTCAATTTTGTGAACTACCTGATGTAGAGCGCTTTCGGTCGATTTGCCCGATTGGTAGGCGTGTTGGTTTTCGTGAACTGGATTGTGCCTTAGCGGTCCATTACGAATGTACTTGTCACATAGTCTTTCCAGCGTTTTTAGGAAGAAGGAGCTAAGGCTAATGGGCCTAAATGACTTTGGGTTTGTGTAGTCTGATTTGCCTGGTTTAGGTAAGAATACTACTTTCACTTCCCTCCATGATTTAGGGATATACTTCCATGCGAGACAGCTCTTATATAAGGCTGTGAGGTGTGTTTTTATTTTACCCATGCTCCACTGTAGAAGAGCCGGAAAGATTTCATCAGGTCCTGCAGCCTTGAAAGGTAGGAATGTGCTAATCGCCCAGGTCAACGCCTCATCAGTGACTATAGATGATGCAAAGTCCCAGTCCTCCCTACTAGGTTTCTGGTGTGTTTGGCTTTCCCACCCTCCTTCCGACGCTAGTCGACAGTCTGGAAAGTGGGTTTGTAGAAGTAGTTCAAATTGTTCCTGTTCGGATTTGGTGAACGATCCGTCAGGTTTCTTTAACGTTCCCAGTTTGGTTTGAGAATTGTTTGATAGCAATTTTCTTAGCCTAGCAGTCTCACTCTCCGATTGAATTGAGCTGCTGTATTTGCGCCACATGTTTTTCTTACTTTTGATTATTTCTATTTTCAACATGTGTCGAGATTTTTTATATTCCTGCCAGTCCAGGTCTTGGTTGGTGTTTCTAGCTCTATTGAAACAGTGTCTTGCTTTTTTTCTCAGTTTGCCGAGTTCTTTGTTCCACCATCTATCTTTTTTGTTCAAAGTATTGGTGTTTTCGGTCCTTAGAGGACATGAAAATGTATAACTTTCCATTAAAGATTTGGTTAGAAAGTCTACCGTTTCTTCTATTTTGCTTGGTGTAAGCTCTTTTTCATCGGTTGCCTCGGTATTTTCAAGCATGATTTTTTCGAGTGCTTCTGAGAAAAGACATTTGTCAGTCTTTTTCGGATTTCTGTAAGTCCGTGGCTTACGTTTACTTATCTTCAGGCTGAACCTTATCCTTTGATGGTCTGAGCCGGAATACTCATCCGTCGCTACACGCCAATCGCTGATTAATTCGGCAATTCCACATGTTGCTGCCGTGATATCTATAATGGTTTTGGCCCACGATGTGACAAACGTCGGCTCCGCTCCTTTATTTAAAATGTTTAGGTTGTGTCTGAGAGCAAAGTCTAACACGTCCTTGCCTCTCTCGTTTGTGTCAGGGCAGCCCCACACAGTACAGTGAGCGTTTGCATCACAGCCGATGACACATTCTATTTTGTTGGTATCGCAGAACTGCATTAGTTCTTCTAGTTCAGTTGGTGGTGCAGTTAGTTCTCCATCGAAGTATGCTGAAGCCAGGAAGATGGACCCGAGTCCACCTTGTAGGCCCGTGTCTAGTCTTACTACCGTTAGGTCATCAGTACACAAGTGTGTTACTAACGACGCTTTTAGATGTTTGGGTACATATATAAAGGTACGCGATTTGTTTAGAATTGGAGCCGCAAATACGTTGCCCTTAAAGGCTGTAAACCCGCTCACCTTGCCGTGGTAAAGGTATGGTTCCTGGACCAGTGCTATCGTGTTAGGTTGTTCCTCCAGCGTTCTTCGCAGGGTGTTGGAGCCTGTGATGCTGTGTTGGACGTTAGTTTGTATAATATCTATTGAGACTGTGCTCTCATTTCCTAGCGATTCTGAATCCCTATTTGTGTTGTAGTTATGATTGTTGGTTTTATCTTTATTATTGTTTGCATTCTTTAGAGCCATTTTTAAAACAAAAAGTGTCTGCTCCTAAACTGTTCTAGTTGTCTAGGGAGTGGACTGAGTCGGCGCTCTCCCGCTCCGTGTCCATGAGTGACAGGGGCGAGAAGATTGTCAGGCCCATAATATCGCCTGTGATATCCTCCTCGCCCTCATCACTCACTTCCAGAAGACGGTCGACTTCCTCCCTAGTCCAGTCCTTATCTTCAAGGGGTACCGCTTCCGCACTGGTTACAGCCGCAGAGGAAGTGCCTTCGCCGCTTTTTGCGGCGCTGGCGACCCTCCCAGCCTCTGCCTTTGGTCTCGCTGGTACCCCTATCTTATTGTCTTTGACTTTAACGTACACCGAACCAGTAGTGTAGTGCAGGCGGTTGTTCGTCTTTTTTAAGTTTTCCACCTCTACTGCCGGAATACCCATAACTAGAATGTGATTGAAGGTCTGGCCTTTCTGTCGTACTATATGTTTGAAGACCGGCCAGCCTTCTATGTTGTAGGATTTGTTCAACTCCGAAAGAAATTCTCTCAAGATAAACGGCCATCTCTCGAGGTCATCCCTTTCTTCGTTGAAATCCGGTACGTAAATGATCCCTGTGTGGTACCTGGGCAACTCACTTTCGGGTATCACTTGGAACCCCCCGGAACCCTCCCACAAAGGCAACCCTCCCACAACTGGAACCAGTTGCCTAAGGATGTTTTTTCACCAAAATCAATAAAACTCTTTCAAGAACAAACTTGGCTTGGTAAACTTTTTTTTTTTAAATAAAGAGTGACTAGACGAACGTGTCATGTGCCTGATGGTAAGCAAAATGCCTGCCACATAACACACAGTGACACGCAGCTATTGGAACATGAAGAGTCCAAATCATTAACTAGCACTGCACTGCGCTCATCACCCAGAGATCTAAGATGTTATATCTCTAAGCCCTGTAATTTCTCTGGATTAAATCCTACGTAGCGCAGAATGGTAAAATTTACATACTATCCTCAAACAAGTCTTTAAAATATTTTGGTGTCCTCGTGATCTTATTAGCCTCTGTAAAAGCCAATGGCAAACCAATAAGATTTGTAATACAATAAAATAGGCAGGTGGTGCTTGCAGGGTCAGAATGACCACGGTCTTGAAAATCTAATGAGCTAACCACTGAACTATCACACCAATCCAAGCTTAGACCTAATGTCTGGTCTTAAGACATAAAAACTGATATTAAAAGAAGATGTAGCACAAAAGAATGATTTAATCGGTAAACTCAAATCAATGCCACACAATCTCCATCAATTGCTACACTGAAATCTTTATAAAAACCATCAAATCCATTGAATTCGATCAAATCAATCTCTATCAGATACTAAAAGTGCTACCACAGTCTGCAGCATAGTACTACAATAGCTTGTAAGTAACCCGGCCGAATTGAATACAACAAACAAATATTGCAGTCGTAAGAACACTTGATAGTTCTGCATTTGGTAGGGTTATACGCTTCCGTGCCCGCCCGAGGCATCGGTGATGTCATAGCCGTAGGTACTTTAGAGCTGATATAATTGATTAGAGGCACACCCAGTTGCGTTCAAACTGCTACAAATATCAAGGAAATGTACATTTTTATGAGATTTTATTATGTATTGTCGGTAAAGGGAAATACAGGTGATAAATTCTTCGTTAGTGGGCGGCATCGATAAATTACGTACAGATTTTTTTTCAGAAACCTATAATTTTAGACATAATCTTACAAGCTATAGCCGGGAAATTGTATCAGCAAAAAAACGACCCCATTATTCGAACCAAACTCATGACACACCCTAATATAATCCCGCAAAAAATACATTTCACACGATAAATATGCCGTTCTCATTGGAAATGTAAACAATTACAATGGAAAGAAAGCTGAATACGAGCATTACTTACCGGCTGTTGGCTCCGAGACGCCGCAAAGACGATTATTATAATCACTCCGCACAATCACTGCACTTGTATGGAATAGCTATATTGTAACACACACTAAGCACTAAAACAAAGTAACATGATATAAAAAACATGCACAGATGGTTCCTTGTTATTAATCAAAGCACTAGCACCACATACATAACGCGAAAACGCGGATTTTACTTTATTTCGTTCGTAAAAAAGAAAATCTCCAACACGCCACCGGGCTAAATCGATGTCGGCGTAAGTTTCCACTTTTCGCCGTACCACAGTGGCGCTGCTGTTGACAAAAAAGATGCCTCTAGATGGCGTTGGCGGCGGCATGAAAGTTGCCAGAAAACAGCTCAAATATCCCAAACAGTAACGGTTGGTTGAATTTAAAATGAAACGTAGACGAATTATCATCATCATCAGCTTACGCCATTGAGCTGTTGGATCCTCCTATTTTTAAGTTCATTAGATTAGATCGGGATTCTGATAGCATTTTGCTAAAATTTACAGATTCATGACATTCTCTTATGCTCATTAAATATCTCTGACAAATGTAAATATGAACGGTAGCGCAATCAACAACAACTATTTTGACATATTGTTTGTACTCTCAGAACTCCCCATCATAGTTTAGTACGTTGTAATAGTCCGCAGTAGTGGCAATGGAAAGAACTTTATTACTTATACATAATTATCTTAATTGTAACAATCTCACGCAAAATATCCCTACGAATAGGAATTAAAATAACGATTTCTATTCATAATTAAGCTTTGCCTTAGTCTAAACAGCTAGTAAGGTATGAGTGTAGGGTGTAGGGTAGTGCAGTTAACATTTACATTGTAATTAAGTTCAATAATAAAGCCCATGCTGTAAAAAAAATTGCCAGTCATAGGAACTGCCAATAGAAGTGAAAACTTAAAACTCAGAATTTGATATCTTACCTTAGAAACTACACGGGTGTAACCGGAGGGCGTGGCCTCGCCATCTTGGCATGGCCATCTAGAAATGCGTCAGAATTTCCCATAGGCTGATGCATTTCTAGATGGCCATGCCATGATGGCCTGTCCACACCCTTTCAGCATTTCCCATTGACTGACATATTTCTAGATGGCCAATAGCCATGGTCCCTAGTTTACCCGAAGCTTTCTTATCATACCCGAGCGTGACGAATGAATTCAATTCACAGCCCACGAAAAATCTGTCTAGGCGTGCCTAAAGAAGTTTTCACTTCAAAAATAGGCAGTAACACTGTTATTTTCCTCCAAATTAATGGAATTCGTAAGAAATGGCAGCTTTTATTCAGCCTAATTTCCAATACACGCAGAAACACAGTTTGAAAATTTGTAAGCATTTGGGCTAAATGGGACACCAAAAGCGTTTTGTTTTTGTGGCATTCATGACATAACTAAGACATAATTTTTAGAAGTACAACTAATAAATATACATATTCATCACATTTTTTTAGAATAACAAGATTTCAAGTGTGGTCTAAGTTTGCTTCTCCAGTAACGAAACTGCGTGAGTGCAATAACGAAACGTATTTCCAAAATGTTCCGAATCATTATTTATGATTCTTACAGATTATGGTTTTTAAAAAGTGTGATTACAGTAAAAGAATCGCTAGAGTTCAAGGTTACTTTCTTTCTCTTACAGATTTTGGTTTTTAAAAAGTGTGATTACAGTAAAAGAATCGCTAGAGTTCAAGGTTATTTTAATATACCAGCAGTTGTACGATCAGCAAGACACAAAAGTTAATTCAATATAACAGTTTTACAAATAAATAAAGTGGCCGAGTGCGAGTTGGACTCGCCCATGAAGGGTTCCGTTGCAGCAAGTAACTTAATATACATAGTACACAAACGTAGATTTTATAGTTTGTTGTAACTTTGATCGAAGTTGTAATAATAATGTATTTGTCGGAATCGAGTCGCAATCGAGTTACAATCGAGTCGTGTCCGGGACGCAAACGCCACCTGTCGGCGTTCGATGAGTCAACATTCCCCCGGCCGAGCCGAGCGCACGGAACTTCTTGTGCGGCGGTCGGCCAGAGCGGTTGAGCTTGAACCATCGCGCGTTTCTACGATACGTACTTTGTTAAACTGCCTGTGATACCTACTTTGTTACCTGTACTTCATCTACTACCTTCACTGTACTACCTGTAAATCATATTGTGTTTTGCGGGTTTTCATCCATCACTAGGTACCCATCGACTACGCCCACAGCAGAAGGATGCGACTAATGATGATGATGGCGAGACTATGTCCGCCGACATAGATAGAAAGATAGAAAACTCTTTATTGTGGCACAAAAATAATAACATTACAAAGAAAAACTTATGATACAGCACCACAAGTGGCGGCCTTATTGCTGAAAGCAATCTCTTCCAGGCAACCAGCACAAGGAAAATAGCCTACATACAAATACAGGCAGGGGGAGTAACATTAATTTAAATAATACTACTAAATATATATTACTAAAAATAAAATAATAAATATTCACTTTAAAATATGCTACTATAATATTTATTTTAAAACTAACTTAAATACAATAACAAATAAAATAAAAAATACCAAGAGGAGTGTGAAATATTAAAGAACAGTGATTCAAAGACAGAAACACGAAACAATTACAACTAGTTTAAAATTAAAACAACATAACAGTGCTACAACTTACAATTTGCTAGTATCAACAGTCTTGCATTGTGAAAAATAAAAATCTTTTACTCTGACCTTAAAAATGCTTAAGAGCGGGCCTAGTGCCAGGAAAAAATCAAATTTCACCCGCGCGTCGCCCTTCCCCTCTCCAATACGCCGCGTCGCCGCGAGTAAGATAGAAGCTACGATTACTCAAGGTCATCGCTCCCCAAAATCCAGTATATGAAAACATTCAGATTAATCATAGATGTTTTTAAAAAAATACATCAATTTGTTTTTTATTGTCTATATACACACAATAAACCATTTATTGAAAAACAGTCGAATGAAAGAAATGAAAACTAAATATGACTGAATCACAAGATTTAGTCATTTATTTATTTAATATGTAGTCGTGTTTTATAATTAAATAAATGCGTGTTTTACGATATTATATATAAAAAGGGCATCAGTCTATTGCTAATTTTAAACCAACAATTTTATAAACAAGAAAGATCACATTGTTTGTAAGGAAAAACCTTCCTACTATACCTTCAAAACTACTGGACTTATTTCTTTCTTCATTATATTACTACCTTATTCTTAATTACCGTAGCATCATTAGCCCTTCACGTGCTTTACGCAAAGCAATCAAAGCATAGTTGCGTAAGCAAAGCTCTCTATTGGACGGATTGTGACATGTATAGGTACGTTTTAACACGTTATAGTGTTGGTACTAGCCTGTTCGGAATTTCAATTACGCAAATAAATTTATACGGAATTTCAATTACAATAGAAATAAAGGAGACTGCTCATTTTTGCCCCACGTCGTTTCAAGTTTAGGTACTTAATTAGCCCCGGAGACCTAAAAAAGTTATTTAAGTAAATTAACATTTAATTAAATAATGCAAACTGTACATTCAAAACTAACGTGCCAAGCGGGGATTGCAAATTGGTGTGATTTAAAAGTACTCTAATGACTGTACCTAAAGCCAGCCATGTTTTTTCTCTTTTTTTCTTCTGTTGACGTTTACGTAAAGTGAACGTGCTTGTGTCATTTTGCCCGGATTGCGACATTCTAGTTTTGGCGCCAACGTGAAAAAAACATGTCGCCTCATTGTATTATTTTCTTTAACTTGTGTATTTTCGAGTGGCAATGTGCAATATAATTATTAGGTGGGTTATTTCAAATTACTATTTCATGTTCGTGAACGTACTTCTTTGACGGTTTTTAGTAAAACTTGAAAATATTGAAATACGTAATATGGGAAAACACAAAAGGCGTGCGACGCCAAAATAAAAAAAATGTGAACAAAATTGACACAACATCCGATTCGTTCGAAACTCGACTCCAACAAGAATGTAAAATATGCTCGATTCGTTCGAAACTCACACATCGCGTTTTTTTTTTCAACGTTTTAGTTGATATCTTTTAAGCCCCGCTATGCAGAATAAAAACATTAACAGTTCCTCAATATAATTATATTTAAAATCCTATACAATGATCCAATTTTGGTCGAGTCTCCTGCACTTTTGCTGTGGGGCAAATGCCCATGGAAAATGGGCCGTCTCTTTTCATTTGGCCTGAAAAAATAAAAAATACGAATGGTACTCCGCCATTTCTGTGTCGCGATCGTCCGACGCCATTTTGCCCCACGACAAAGAAAATTTTTTTTTAAACCGAAAAATGTGAATACGGTTTGTATTTTATTGTAATCTACTAAAAAAACTATGCAATGCAAATAATAGGCAAACGTGGTAAAGTTAATATTATTTATAACATATTTGCTCGTAAAGGGTCTCTCATTGAACCAATTTCTGTATCGTAATGTATCTTATTACGTACTTGTGCGGTAATGTAATGTAAAACGCACGGTTTCAAAATGCTCCGTCTAAAACGAACGGTACCTTTTTAAATCTTAGTAAAGAGTTTTTATGTCAGAAAAGTTGTAAACATTTTAGGTATAAAACTAACTAAGTATAAGAAATAAAATATAATGAGAAATATTTAATTTATCAATTTAATTAATTTTGACTATAACTCACAACAATTTATTTATAACAAAACACAAAAATGTTCAATTACTTTATTACTAATGTCTTAATGTCATACTAGCTGGATCAGTGCCCTTGCTTTAAAAAAGCGCTGATGCGCGCGCATTGTTAATCGGTGAACAAGAAATATGCCAGCCAATGGGAAATGCTGAAAGGGCTATCCTCTGCTAATTATAGCTCTCGCCTACGGCTCGAGCTAGCAATATCGCCTCGGCTGTAATTATCAACTTAGCGCACTTATATCATAATGTACTATTATAACATATTTGCTCGTAAAGGGTCTCTTATTGGACCAATTTCTGTATCGTAATGTATCTTATTACGCACTAGTGCTGTAATGTGTAATGTAAAACGCACGGTTTCAAAATGCTCCGTCCACAGACTAGGTAGAGAGATATGCTCCGTCTAAAACGAACGGTACCTTTTTAAATCTCAGTAAAGAGTTTTTATGTCAGAAAAGTGTGGTCAACATTTTATGAATAAAATTAACTTAGAGAGGTAAAATATAATAAAGAATTATTAAATTCGTTAATTTAATTAATTTAGACCATAAATTACTTTAATTTTTCTGTAACAAAACACAAAAATATTAATTTACTTTATTACTACTGGCATACCGGCTGGTTCTGTGCTGTTGCTTAAAAAAAAAGGCGCCGATGCGCGCGCATTGCTAATCTGATATCCATAGTGATTACATACTCTGTGCCGAGATCTGTGATCAAGTAAATATTATTCCGCGCGTTTTTTTTCGCTGTATTGTTTTTATTTGAAAATGTCGTCAGAGTTTTGTTTATTTCCTCGCAAATATGTTATAAAACGTCGTATGACATACGTGCGCTTTGATAATTACAGCCTCTGCTAATTATAGCTCTCGCCTTTGGCTCGAGCTAGCAATAAAGCCTCGGCTATAATTATCAACTTACCGCACTTATATCATAATGTACTATTGTGTGTTGTGTTCTTTTATTAGTGCTGTGAAATCCAAAACTTTTTTACAACGGACGTAATATGTAAACTTTGCTTTTCGTGATAGGATTATTTAATGTAGTAAGTACCTAGAAGTTAATATAATAGTAAACTATATTTTAAGGGCTTTCTGGTGATATATACATATAGATATATAATAATACAAATAAATAATAATAAAACAAATGTATAATATAATATAATATTTGATAAACACTGTGAATATATAATAAGAATATGTGATAATGATCTAGCCGGCACGTACGGACTGTTCCACGAGTTTTCTTCAAACGCGTGCAGGGTTAACCAAAAACATATATATCAAGACACATGCTGGAAAGTTTACCATGAAATATATATTCTCCTTTCTCCCTATTTTAATAGATCTAATGCTCAGCAGACGTGCCACGATGGATCGTCTGCTGATAAACATATTCATCAAGTTTGCATTTCTTTAATCTGAAAAGTTTATGTTAAAAAAATACTTAAAACATTATTTTCCGCAGACCTCAATTCATAAATATTTTCTGATCGTTTGTTTCAATTGTCACTAAAACTTAAAACTATTAATTTATTCATCATACAAAATTTATTATGTACACAATGACTTGTTTGGGTTTTTGCATGTACTACCACATTGCTCTTTTATTAAATTGAATTTTTAAAATTTATTAAATTTATTAAAAACAATGTTGGTAAACTTATCTTTTTAACAATAATAGATACCTACCTACTTTTTTACCTATTATTGTACATACTACGAACCTATTCCAAAACAAAATTTGACTTACCTAACTAAAACATACATTAAGTACCTGACTAAAATTCCAAAATGTTTACGTTTAGTTCTCTTTTTTCGCAGAAAACTTATTATCCTTTCATCCCATTTTTTTAATTCACGCACGCATTTGCCTGACAGAGCGTCCGTAAACAACCTTCCACATCGAGCGTTGCCCGACAACTGACCAGGACCCAAAGGTCTATTTAATATCTAACCTGGTACGCATAAAGTCGAGAATAGCATGACACAGTTTAGAGTGGAAATTAATTTGAATTCGGGAGTCAGTTTTTGACCAAGTTTTATTTAATTACGCAAAAATTTAACATAAATTCAAAAAACTATTCGGTTACTTAAATAGAGCGTAAAATTAGACATTTTATTAGCGAAAAATAATGTGGGGTCATCGCTGATAATTTCGAGTACTCGAATTAAAATGGGTTTTTTCGGTGTCATTTTTATTTTTTTATTGTATAAAAATCTGATCTATTTTTAAAATTCTATCCGGTCATTGTGCTTCTCCTTGGTTGTACCCACACGTCAATATTTTTATTGTTATAGTTTTATCTTTCTTAACGACGGTGAGTGGCGTCGAAAATGACCTTTTTTGCGTTTTCTGGCTTTAGGCGCGCTCTTAAGGACTGCGATTGTCTCACATGGGCCGGCAAAGAATTCCACAAACGGACAGCCTTAATAGTAAAAGAGTCGCCATAGAAGGATGTCTTGTGTGAGGGTGTGGTAAGGTTGAGAGCAACAGCAGCTCTCAGAGAGCGTGGACGTGAAGTTTCATAACAAAATGAGAAACATTCCTTAAGGTAAGATGGAAAGGTAGGGATGAACAATCTATACTTCTATACTAATATTATAAAGAGGAAAGATTTATATTTTTGTATTTTTGTATGTATGTAATAAACTCAAAAACTACTGAACCGATTTCAAAAATTCTTTTGCCAAAAGAAAGCTACATTATCATTGAGTAACATAGGCTATTTTTATTACAAGAAAAAAAGGGTGATCTTTGGAATTTTTTACTAAAACCAACGCAAGGTATAAAAAAACAGCCATAAAATGGCTTTCATCGCATACGCTGCGGAAAGTACCAATGATAGAACCAAACAATGTTGTACAATATTATAGAACGTATTAAAATCTACAAAAAACCTCGCGAGAGCCAATGTCTAACTACAGTAATTACGGCGCTACAACTGCTTTTTTACATTTTAAAAGAAGATAAAAATGCCGATCAACTTAAGACCATGCTATTCATACATTTGTTTTAATTATTATCAAAATAAATTATTTCTCAATCAAGACTGCTTTATTACCTATTGATTCCTTTTTGAATTATTAAAATCGGACATTCCATTCAAAATATATTACGAAATTAAAAATATCCATCCTAAACATTTGCAACGACGCGACGGCCGGCAGAATTATGAAGAGTGTACATACAGTACAGTGTTCATTCCAGTCAGAGTGATTTTATCTCAGAATACTTCTTTATCATGTACCACGTAGGTACATCGTTCCAAGACTACTCAAAATCAAAGAAATCACTTTGAGAAAAGCTTCAATTTCTCGGTGTCCGTTGAGGCTGCGAGAGTTGTTTGTGGTAATATTATTATTTTGTTTTCCCTCGGCATTATGGCACATTTTTGAAGACAATTTGTGTCAAGACATCAAACATACAGCCCAACAACGAGATCTGGATTATGATGTATATGTCGCAGCCGGATTGTATAGTTCGCCGTATTACATTACGGCTAGCCGTTTTGAAAAACGGGGCCGTTTTGTAATGCGGCGGTTCAACGATTAGCCGCATTGTCATTGCAATACGTTCTTCAATAAGGCGGTCCACGTTCAGCCGCATTGTATTACTGCTTATGTTGTAGGAAGACCATATTTAAAAAAATAACAACACAAAATCTAAATTAATTTCATTTATCTGAATAAATTGATCGATTATTTCGTACGATATTCCGTACTATTTTTTTTACAACATTTTACCTCTCACATAAAGTTTGAAAGCCCATAACTTGATATTGGTGACGGTACACCTAAGAAACATGGTGAACTTCCATAAACAAGGGTCTATTATCGAAACATGTTCCATCGTAGATAGCATCGTCGCTTAACATCAGGTGAGAGGGTGGTCAAGTGCGAACCTATTAGTTTTAAAACTACTTGCATGGCTCGCTCCACTCAGGACCTCCCTTGAGCTTCTGGCTCCCGCATTCTTTTAAATACACTCTAGGGGTAGTAGCGCCAAGACTAGGTAGAGTCGGGGTGCTCCGGGTCGGATCTGGGTCTCATGTAACCTACCCGGTCCGATTTAGTCTTAACAAGGTGGACGGTGGAAACGAAATAGTATCCAAGTAACACCCAAGGTGATAAGTGCCACCCTAATAATATTGTGTACGATTCCTCCAAACTCCAGAATCCACTGTCACTTTAGCAATTTAGGAACACACAGTATTCAACGCCATAGTTGTTGTTATATCAGGCAGCGCCATAAGTGTTAAGAATCGGAACTAAAAATTGTCAAAGAGGCGGTTAATCTCTCGCTTTATTAGGGGGCGTCCATAAATTACGTGAGGTCTTTTTTTAAATTTTCTGACCCTCCCTCGCCCTCTGGTGAGATGTCGTGAGATTTTATTCAACCCCCTCCCCCATCCCCCAAACTCACGTGAGATTTTTCAAGATGTAGGTCTGTTTCTTACGTAAACACGTTACATTGTTTTATTCTTTGTGTTCTATTTGAGTATTCATATATTTTTTTGTTTCTCGACCCACAAAATGGTTTTCAAAGTCTGAACATATGAAACAAATAAAAATACTCAATAATTAGTTTATTTTGATGCCTGAGATATAGGAGATATATCAATTAAGTAGTACATTGTTGTTTACAGACACATAAAATATGGTTTCGTTGTTGAGTAGGTAATGATTTTTTTGTGCGACGTCGCGACGCCGACGGCGTCGATTCAGCCCGAGGGGCGTTAGTATAACGATTATGTTTAAGATTAAATCTTAAGCATGTACAATCTGGATGAAATGGACCAAAATAGTATTTTTTTTTGTTTCAAAGAAAATAAATTGCGTGATATTTGCCGAGACCCCCCCTCTCTCCAATGTAAGATTAGATGAGATTTGACTCGACCCCCTCCCCCCCTTAAACACCTCACGTAATTTATGGACGCCCCCTTACATTACGGCTAGCCGTGTTAGCAATTTAGGAACACACAGTATTCAACGCCATGGTTGTTGTTATGTCAGGCAGCGCCATGAGTGTTAAGAATCGGAACTAAAAATTGTCAAAGAAGCGGCTAATCTCTCGCTTTATTACATTACGGCTAGCCGTGTTGAATAACGTATGGCGTTGAATACATTCCAGTGGTTTTTAAATCAGCTGTATTCAATCCGGCTGATCGTTAAACCGCCGTTTTACAAAACGGCCTTTAACCAACTAAGCCACCAGGCCAGGCAGTTTAATGTTTTTGAACTTTAAAGTTTTGGTTTTTAATTTTGATCTTTTGGAAAAATTTGGTCATGTACATTTCATTTAGCATACCTACTTAACAAAAAATTTGACCCCGTGCGAAGCCGGGACGGGCCGCTAGTACATTATATAGAAGTGACAAGGTGTGCATTTCTGCGGAGACGGATAGGGAGCCACTTGAGTTTAGCGCGAAATTGAGAAACGTGGTCGTATTTGCGCAAGCCAAATATGAACCTGATACAGAAATTTTGAAGACGCTCAAGCTATATTATTATATAGTAGACATTAGACATATTTATGACGTACTAAAAAAAACTACTCATCAGATCGAGTTCAAACCAATTTTAGTTGGTAGTTTGCATGGTAATGTAAATCATGTATTTTTTTAAAGTTTTTTCATTCTCTTATTTTAGAAGTTAGAGGGGGGGGGGGGACACATTTTACCACTTTGTAAGTGTCTCTCGCGCAAATTATTCAGTGTAGACAAAAACTATATTAGAAACCTCAACATCATTTTTGAAGACCTATCGATAGACATCCCACACGTGTAGGTTTGATGAAAAAAATATATTTGAGTTTCAGTTCTAAGTATGGGGGGTATCCTCAGTCATAGGAACTGCCGATAGAAGTGAAAACTTATAACTCAGAATTTCATAGCTTACTTTGGAAACAACGCAGGTGAAACCAGAGAGTGTGGCCATGAGCATGACCATCTAGAAATGCGTCAGTCAATAGGGAAAGCTCACACAATGGCCAATGGGAAATGCTGACGCATTTCTAGATGACCAATGGTTATGGTCCCGAGTTTACTCGAAGATTTCTTATAATTCCCGAGCGTGACGCTAGAATTCTATTCCTAGAATTTCACAAAAACCAAACAGTGGTGCCACACTAGTCTAAATTTAGAACTATCTTAGTTTTCTTAGAACTTTAGAATTAGAACTTTATTCGTATCTTGAAAACGCTGCATTCGCTGTATATTTTAGTGTATGAATCGGAACCGCGAAGAAAATGACACAAGTCGAGGGTGACTTGGAAAAAGAAAAAAAATGTGCTGCCAAGTTATGGCATTTTCCTCAAAGTATAAGGATTTATGTACTGTGAAGTGAAGATGACGCAATTTAACATTGTGACGAAAAACTGACAGTCGAATAAATAAAAAGACAGATTATTTTATTTTTATTTATACTTAATCATTTATTTTAGACTACAGCCCATAAAAATGCAAATTAGAAATTGGTTTAGTTATGTCAATATTAAATTAAAATCAAACCAAATTAAATATGCTAGCACAAAAATATACAAAACTTAATACACCACTAGCGGCTCGTTCCGGCTTCGCTCGGATTTCGTCATATAAGGACTATTAATCGAAAAAAAACTATCCTATTTCTCAAGTTGGACCAGACTGCTCACGGTGTGCCAATTTAATTTAAAATCGGTTAAGTAGTTTAGGAATCCATCGCGGACAAACATCGTGACAGGAGATTTATATATATTAAGAAGATCTTAATCTTAATATTGGTTTAGATCCAGAAAAAATATATTTAAAAAAATTGGTTGCCTGTAAAGTCGGTATACGGGCGAAAGTATTACGTGACAGAGACTTTGAGTGCTAAAATAATTTTACTAAAATAAACTACCTTCACATTATCACTACACAATCGTTTTACAATTAACTGGCAACGTGTAAACTTGTATGCAGGCGCCTAAGCGAATCAGCGACTCGGGCATGGTTAGCCCGCCTAAGAGCGAGAGAGACAGACATAAAAAGTGAAAGGCACGCGTCCCTCTCACTCGCTCTCATTGTGAGCGCATAACGTGAGCGGAGCGTAACGCAGTTTCTTGAAGTGTCACCCGGCAAACCAATTTATAAGACGTTGTCACGTCAAAAAAAAAATGTTTGTCTGTAAAGTCGGTTTACTGACGATAGAACGTGACAACGTCTTAAGAAAATACTGATGGAATGGTAGCATTTTTCAAAAGAAAATTTTAATTTCATTTGTTTAATAGATTTGTATGTTTTTTTTTTTTTTTTTTTTTTTTAACATTTATAGGTTTACACTTGACCACCATCTCGCCTGATGTTAAGCGACGATGCGGTCTAAGATGGAGCGTGCTTACCTAGAAGAAACCGATTCACTCTCGATTTGAAGACACCAAGATTATAACCATCGGGAAAAACCCACTCAGGCAACTCATTCCACAGTCGAGACGTTCTTATCACAAAAGTAGAGTCAAACCTCTTTGTTCGTGTCTTTGGAACATCAACCATGAAACGATGCCGCTTCTTCGAGTTACGAGAAGTCCGATAGAAAAAAGGGCTAGGTGGTATTAGATCATGCAGATCAGATGCACACTCTCCGAAGTGTATCCGATAATAAACCGATAAGCTAGCAATTTTCCGGCGATGTTCAAGAGTTTGCAGTCTTTTTCGCACAAGAGAATTATTGCCTATGAGCCTTTTAGCCCGCCTCTCGATCGATTCCAGAGCCTCAAGCTGATACTTAGCCGATCCATCCCAAAGGTGCGAACAGTATGTAAAAAGTAATCAGTAGAATTTAGTCAATTTCAATCAAAACAATGCAAAAAAGCTTTTAGATGCCGGGGATCGAACCCGGGGCATTTCACATGCAAAGCGAACGCTCTACCACTGAGCTACATCCCCGCTTGAACTACTGGTCGAAATAATTAATACAACTGTAACAAACATGCGGCGAGGTAACGACCGACGGTAACGACCGACGGTAACGACCGACGGTAACGTTACATGACGTCATGTTTTGTGGGCGTGCAGCCGGCTTCATCGAATTATAAGACGTTATCACGTCAAAAAAGGTTCACAATGAAACCTATACAACCATAATTCAAATGTTCATTAATGATTTTAACAATTTCCGTGATATTTTGTGTAGATATGATAAAAAAACAAATCCGGGAGTGGCAATAAATTTGTAAACACAATATATATGTATTTGAAAAAACGTGTATAGAGGGGTCAGTAATGCTAATGGTTATGTATAGTATTGTTAACAGTGTGCCGAGTTCAAACGGTTTTCGTTTCAAAAGAAATAAAAATGATAATAAATTATTATAATAGCTAATGATTTTTGTCTGGTTTGAAAGTTTGCACCAGTTTTAGGGAGTATTACCCGATTTTCTGTACAATTGGGGTAACCGTCATGAATCCCAGACCACCCTAAAAAAAACACACTTTCAAAAATGGCGTTGATCTAGGTTGTGTTGTTAGTTTATTTTTTGTTAAAAATTAAATTTTGATTAGAAACTGAGGTAAGTTTCAACCAAATATTTTATACTCAGTCTTTCCTAATATATTGATGATGTTTGTAATGTTAATTTATGTTATTATTTTACATTATTTAGCTAATTTGTCTCATTTTTGAAAAAGTTTGGTCAAAAAGATTTCGTGTGTGGTTCATATTTGATTAAATATTACAGTTAATAATGGGGAGGTCGCCTAGCCCGCGGCGGCGCGACGATAGAAGGCACGAGCGAAGAGACAGGGAGCGGGATAGAGACCGCGACAGGCGGAGACCCCGCACTCGGTCTCGTTCACGGTCCCTCGAACGCCGGCGTCGCTCCCCCGACAGACGACGCTCTCCGTCGCCGCGCCGACGCCGCTCGCGCTCCATCTCCCCCGGACCTTCCACCTCCTTCGTGAAACAAAGGAAAACCTTCAGCGAACGCCCCATTGTAACCCCAGCAGATTTAGAGGGAAAATCACCCGAAGAACAAGAAATGCTGAAAGTTATGGGCTTTTGCGGCTTCGACACGACCAAAGGTAAGAAAGTAGATGACAATGTAGAAGGTGAGGTCCACGTAGTATTAAAACGTAAATATAGACAGTATATGAATAGGAAAGGAGGTTTCAACAGGCCGCTGGACTTTGTTGCGTGATGCCGGAGTGACTTATCACAGTTCCAGCCTGCAGGGCTACATGTGGTGGAGTATTTACATGTGACAAGTGAAAATTTTGCTGTTTCATATGAATATGTCAGTATCATACGTATTGTGGATGTCTGTTCTGAAATCTGACTTCTAGATTTCTCCATAATATGGTTAGCAAAGAAAGTGTCTGTAAAGTTCCCAAAGTCTCTAGTTGATTGAATCGTCTTTCAAATACCTTTACAAACGCTTTGTCTATCTTTTCAAACTAAAATAAAACATCAACTCTAAATCTAACATCAATATGAATGGTTCCATGTCCAACCCAAAAATTCCATGAAAAATCGAACCATGACATGTCTAGTAATGCTTCAGCCAGATTTTCTCAGTTCTGTTTGACGTCATTGACATGTCAGTCACAGACAAAATCAACCATGATTTTACAAAAATGTAGATTATTGCGTTTGCAGCTAAAATTCTACATACGCAATATATTTGTCAACTTGAGAGACACAGCTTTTGTCTTGTTTTTCTGATGTATTCATATGAAAAAACAACCCAACTTCCATGAAATCTAGCTTATAAGTGTTATTTTCTTGTTCGCAGTTTCGATACAAGTTAAATGTGGTTGTGGTTGTAAAAAACTTAAAACATTGTGTTTTTTATACTCACTTTGGGAATTATTATCAATCAGGGATACGTAAAATCATTTTTGAAAATTAAAGTGAAAATTTCTTTGCAAAGTTAGTTACTACCACAATATCATATCTCTAATTCTTGCCACAAATCCTAGATAGGCAATATCATCAAAGATATATTTTATTTTTATATCTATTTGAATCAAAGTCATTTATTCTGTACCGATAGGATTTCAAACACTTTCCTGAAACTTACATCTTTAGAAAGGAATAACTTGGCAGATTAATTTTTCTCCTAGAGATCCAATCTAGATATTTTCACTGTCAGTGCAAATAAGTAGCGTACATCATCGTCTACCATACTGTTACTTACCATCAGGCGAATAGGTAGTCAAACCTGGATCTGTGTGTTCAAAAGTTTGTCAAATAAGTTGAAATCATATCTATGATGATATTTTTGACGTCTATTTCATCAATTTGTGGCAAGACGTAGTATGTAAGCTTATAGAGTAAGTCCGTTATACCGTCCCCGCGCGCGCCTCCGCCCGCGCGGGCCCCGAACCGCGCCGAGCGCACCAAGAAACTCCTAAAGTTGTTCTGGGACATACAATGCGGTTCTCGTGTCTTGAAGTGTGCTATATAACTTGAGATGGCAGTAGGCTGTATCGAGTACAGATTCTTTATCATTTTTGTTATCAATGCCATATGATTGAATTTTTTGAGCCAGCTTTATGATAAAAGGCATAATATAATATGTCAGATTATGTTACATATGTCAAATGATGATACTTATGTCAAGAGATGATACAATGTTACCATAAGTCAGGTGATGTCACATTATATCAAATTTCATAATAATATGTCAGTTGGCATGTTATGTTAAATGGCACATTAGTTATTAAAGTACAACACAAATGAAGCAGCCCCTTAAAATAGCTTCATCCAAATTAGTCAATGTTACTGAAGTGTAAGATTTATGTGATCAAATGCGATTAATATGACAGTAAATTAAAATACATATACGTATGTCAGATTAGTATTAAAAATTTAGAACTTCAAGATGAAATAGAGATCAGAAAACTAAGAACAAAAATTGATTCTCACAAACAAACAATAAACCAACATAAAAAAATATTAAAACACTGATGTCAGATTATCAGATTGATGTCAGTTAAAAAAAATAGACAATGATAATGAGAAGAGGAATTTTACTAAGATTCTGAAAACTAATTTAAAATGTTTTGTGATAAATAAAATGTTTCTTGTTTTTTTTTTAAAAATTCAAAATATCATGAAAATAGTTATGATGTCATTTGAAAATAAAATAAATGGCATTGCTTGAACATCGGACTAGCCATTTGTATATCATTTAACATCATGTTAGGCAGTTTAATCAGTCTCGCAGAGGGTAGCCTCTCTGGACAGTAGATATTTAATAATGCTATCCATAAATTTCTATTGAATTCGCATTGCATAAAGTAAAACCATTTTTGTTTTGATTTACAATGTATGTCTTACGTACAAATATTTCTAGAAACTTGGTAAAATTTTAAAGTTTTCTCTGCCAATGAGATGATTCTACCCCTCCATTCACCAAGCTTTCACCCTTAATGAATGTATGGGAACTTCCATCTCTATTGTATTTACAACGGTTATTATACAAAACCCGTCATTTCTGGTTTTTGACCCTCTTTCAATTGACACTGAACTTGAACCCTCTAGGAAGTAAATATAAAAGCCGTTGGTCCAGCTGGCCGTTTGTTATTTACATTTGGATCTTTTTTTGAGGCGATAACAAAATTTAATGGAAAATAATTATATATCTCATTCCACTATTTTTTTTTCACGTTTCATTTCATTTTTATTTCACAATGTATTATTTTTCAAATAAGGATAACACTATCTAATAAGGAAAATAAAAGCCATTTTCTTGGTTCTGCTAGGTGTCTCACTCATCTCTATTGATGTAAATGGACATTGACATACCTTGGCTAGCTCAATGGCAGTGACAGTGAAAAATGTATATTTTCAAGACACGAAACCTATTAATAAGACTGAATCTGACTGTATCTCGCGATGCGTGCCACACACTTACCTAGTAATAGTGTAAATAAAGATATATTTATTATACACATATACACAACCCCCATCTTACCCCTATCCTCCACAATCTACAATAGTTAAAGCCTTTTAGGTCAGAGTGTATTGTTTCTGTATGTATTTTTTTTTGTCATTGGCTATTTTGTCTGATTGATGCAATTGTATAAGATGTGTCATTACTGACATTTCTATAATGGCGTCGCCGGCCTAGCTTATTCGCTCGGGACATAACAGAAATGTTTCTATTATGCCATCTTTGTCCTTCTAATTAGTTTTGGTCATAGTACTCATAGAAACATCTTTGTTTCTAATCTGGCATTCAATGCCATTGTTGAAACGTTTCTGAAATGGCAATCTAAAATTCTACATTTTGCTTGTGGATGACAAGTGATGCAGTGAATAAGTTTCTAAAATGTCAATATAACATTGCCATTGTGTTGTCATATTAGTAACTTTAACACAGTCAAAGATCTAACCAGCGAATTTGGAGAAAAACATAATTGTATCATTCAGCTCGAAATTTAAATGACAAAAACAATGCTCTCTGCCTTAGAAGTCTCCATAGCCCATATACAATTTATATAAATGTTGCAATGTGATATTTTTTACGTTATTTAATGCACACACGTGTCGCGAGCTTGTTATATAGTCAATATGTATGAATGTATTGCCCAGAATTACTTGGGAGTTTGTCAATCCACCTGCACTTTTGAATGAATCTGAAGTCTATATTTGTATGTATCTTTGTATGTACAAAAGTGTGCGTATAAATTATACGCGCACATGAAATGTACTAACAATTTTGATATTTGATTATATCATGTGCTCAAACATTATGTATTTTGACTTATTTAAGATCTACATACCTGTCAAAAACAAGTAAAATTTTGTAAAGTTACTATTGACAAAACTCAATTTTTGTGGACATATTTTTGTCAGTAAAAATGTCACGTATGTAATTTCTGTCAACAGTAATTAATTAGTTTTGCCGAAATTTGCATTATATAATAACTAACATATTTCCACTTGATCAAATAACGAAAATGTATTTGAAACGAAATATTGAGCATATCAAAACTTCTGTATGTATATCCATTATGTGTTTTCCGATATTTGAGTTGGAGCTCCATTGTAATTTTGACATATCTATAAAACATGTCATATTTCTGGTAGCAACGAATTGTGGTTACTATTGACATAAGTAATGTAAAATGAGCTTTAGTAAAATATTAACGACCATCAGATGTTTGAAATCAAATTTATGTTGTATCAACTATCTATTTTGGTTAATTTTTGTTTTTACCTTTACATATTTATGTCAAACCCTACCATAATTGTTTGGCAATATGCACATTTCATCTGGTGGGAGAATGTCTGGATTTTTTAAACGGCTATCATTATCGGGTATCTTGGAATGTGGTTATATAAAACGACAGTACTGAGTAGTTTACCTTAATAAACAGTTTAAATATAGAAATGTCAAATTTGGTGTCATAATAAATTATGACTGTAAATTTAATATCTCGAGAAAAAAAGCTGTTTGCACTTTTCAGTCCAAATGGTATACTTATTTAAACTACAAAACTTTCAATTAAAATGTTATTACTATTGACAAAACTGGCATAATTTTAATTTAATTTATTGACATGCATCTGGTAGTAAACATGGCAACATATATGTCATTTATGTCACTAGTAATTAAAATATATGAACAATATTATGTCTAATTAATAATTATTGACACTGACATATGTCTATAAAATTTCTTTAATTTTTTTTAATTTAATTTTCTACCAATATTAACGTCGCCTTTGGTTCAATCAAGAACTAATCTGTCAAAATGACAGGTTCTTTTTGCGTTTTGAAAACTAGTTTGACAGAACAAAAATAAATATCTACGAACTGTATTCAAGATACCCAGAATATTGAATATAAATAAAGTATATATTGATTTTTAGAAACAATTGTAACTAATAATACGTTATTAGATTTTATTATTGTTTAAAATGTAATTACCATGTATTGAGGTTTTTATGTATTCATGAAAAAATATTTTCGTAACTATAAGTAGGTACCTCAAATTTATGTTTGAAAATCCATAAAATGCCATAAAAAACTTACTATGGCGTCTTTCGCTCTAAATCTTAGTAATTTAAGTTATATAAAAAACTCAGAACTAAAATCTGAGTAGATTCATTCCCATTTGTATATACCACGAATTTATTTAATGTTATATAAGTTTTTTTAATGTAAAAATCGACGAAATCTTCTTGTCTTTGAAAATAAATGTTGTAATAATGAAGTGTCCTTGGGAATTTGTATTTAAAAATTGGGAGGGAACTTGGATTGTAACTGAAAAACCAATAACACAATACAATTATGTAATTAAATATTGTGCTTTAAACATACATACTTTTGGCACGTCAAGTAGTTTAATTCAAAACGGGACATTTTATTATTGAATACTTTATGTGAGGTAATGACAATGATATTTGTACTGGACCTTAGGTAATCAGAATCCATGTACACATTTTAATTTGATACATTGTACCAAGGATAACTTTTTGTCTAAAACGAAATAAAACATTTGGAAAGTCAATTTTGATTATTTTTATTTGATTTGATGCATTTTTATTTTTAATCGTTTTGGTTGTATGTTCCAACTCCAATCCGTCAGGCATACATCTTTGAGTACTAGCAACCCATCGCAACTTGAAGGTTTATAATATTTGGCTAAATTTAGTTGACTGAATTCAGTGAAGTTTAACAGCATTCAGTAAGCTAACATACTTAATTCAGAAGTGAGGAGGATTGCTTGATTTTAAACATGCCTCTAAATTCAGTCTACTAACCTTGCTTCTGAATTCAGTCACTAAATTTAGATAGATAGATAGAAAACTCTTTATTGTGATGCAGACAAAATAATAAAATTACAGTGAAATACTTATGAACTAGCACCACAAGTGGCGGCGTTATTGCTGAGAGCAATCTCTTCCAGGCAACCATCCAAGCAGGCAATTTAGCCAAGTGTAATCATAGAATAGATAATACAGAGTGTAATGAGGGCTTTAACTAGTTAGATCATCATAGTTGTTCTTCCTTACCCCCATGGGGCCGGCTAGGTAGGTATGTAGGCAAGGTAGGGAGCCGGCTCCGAGGCGAAACTCTGCCGGGGTAGGGCTCTCAATTTCAAGGACTCGGGGAGGTGTTGAGGTCCATTCTTTGGGCCCGTAGGTCTACCGCCTAACGCTCTTGCTTTCGGCAATGCTTTGATTTGTGACGTCATCGGCCAATTTGGTACCGCCGATGAAAGCCGAACACTACAAATGCTTTCCGTTCTAAGGAAAGCATTAGTAGTCAAAAGAATGAACGAAACTCCATACATTTGCACTAAAATAGCGACCGCCTAATGTTGTAGCTGCTTTCAAGCAAAGCATTATCGGCTCTCAAGTCATGTCATGAAAGCATCGCCAATTTAGGTGTTGTTTTGGAATTCAAGTAGTGTAATTCTCAAATATTTTCGTTAGATACTGGTTTGTAAAGATCAAAAATAGCACGGTGAACATGTACTACTGCAGAAAAACCAATAACTTGCCAAGTTTCGTGTTAGAAATAGTGATTTTACTAAAAATAAGTAAATCTCAGAATTTTACACTTTGAGAGGGTATAATTAATTCCCTCTTGCATCTTTGAAGGACGAGACATCAAACCTGAGATAAAGGTAAGAAAGAACTTATGATGAACTAGAAACCCTTTTTGTTTGGATAATAATACCTAGCTTTAGTTATTATCATTTGTGATTTAATACTTACGTTCACAAATTGTTAAAGAGGCTGGCTAAGTTACTACCACTAAGTTATTATTTTAAACATTCTGAATTGCTTGAGATCAATATTATTGAGAGAGACTTGTTATCAGCAAACAGCAGGAGGTAGGTAGGTACATTAATATTTTTTTGATTGTAGGTATTGAATATAAAACACCATTAGACATAAATACAGAATTGAACAGCAGAATGTGGTTCAAAATTATAGTAATAAGTATACAATTCCATATTACAAACTACAAACCTATAATAAATATTGGTGGACAATTCACACACAACACCATCTGACCCCAAACTAAGCAAAGCTTGTGTGATGGCGGCCAGATAGCTGATATAATGCTTATATAGTTTTTAAATACATACTTATTATACATACAAACACCCAGACACAGTGCAAACATTTGAATTCATCACACAAATATTTGCACTGGGTGGGGATCGAACCCACAACCCTCGGCTTCACAGGCAGAGCTACTACCACCTAAGCCACGAGGCCAGTCTATTTAGTTAATTTATGAACCAGCCACCTCTTACAAATATTATATACCTAGTATGTGAAAGATTGTTTTGGCTCTTTGGAATGTCAGAAGGGATCAGATTGAAATAGTGTATTTATTATGTATTATACTTTTTATAACGGGAAAAGAATTGTAGTAATGCACGGGTAAAGCCACGGGGTGCTGTTAGTCATGTAATGATTTAATGTTAATATTTCATAGCAATATAATTAAATTTTGTTATTGTTTCAGGAGTCACAAGAAGATAAAATATTGACTACTGGCTGCTCCCATAGCTTACAAGAAAACAATGAGTTGTCTTACAAGGATACCCAATGTAACAAACAGCATTGAACTGTTAAAAAATGATTGAGAATAAATACACCCACATTTCTTTAGTTTCTGATTTCTTATTCTATAATCTGCATGGGGACATGAAAACCTTTGCCTAAATCATCCTATGACCAAAGAGCAAACATGACATTCAGTTTAAAAAGCTAGTAGAATGGTCTGTCTGGCCTAGTTGGTAGTAAGTCTGCTATGATATACCATGGGTTCGATCCCCATCCAGTGACAATATTTGTGTGACGAAAACAAATGTTTGTACTTTGGCTGGGTGTTTGCTATTTAAAATAAGTACCTATGTATTTAAGAATTTACTATATGTATTATATCAGCTATCTGGCTCCCGTAGTATGGTACAAGCTTTGATTAGTTTGGGGCTAGACGGTGTTGTGTGTGAAATGTCCACCACCAATATTATTAACTGTAATAGAAAACCTTTTTATATCTCAACCTCAAGGTGTACTCAGTTATGTATGGTTAGGACTCTTTGGGAGAGACGGCTGGGGCATAACCACTTTTGAGTGAAGTACAGTGCTAGGTAGCTATTTAGACTTCCTGTTCAATAGTTATATGATTGCTTACCACCAGGCATTATCTCATCTCACTCTTCTCCATGAATCTGCACAGATAAATCAATCTGTGTAGATTCATGTATCATTAAGAAATCATTACTGGTATTCTACAGTAAAACTCTCATTAAGGATACAAAAAATTAACAAAAACACAATATTGATTGTTATTGTTGTCGATGCAACAGATAAATTTACTTTCAGTATATTTTTACACTCCTCACACTCTTATAAATAACAGGTGCTTTGACAATCACACTTAAAACTTTGTTTTAATAATCAGCGACGTCGAAGGTGTTCTGGGAGTCGAGATGGTTTCAGAGAAGCTTGATATATCGGCCACCGCAAACCATAACGCATAACAATATATATATCTGAAACAAAGAACTTTTATTTTTAACATGTAACTTATTGATCTAGTGGTAACACTTTTCAAAGTCTGTGTTCCGGTTTGAAGGTCAATGTTTCCAGACAAATTACAGGGCTTAGAGATATTCAGGGCTTATAACAACTTAGATATCTGGGTGATGACCGCAGTGCAGTGCTAGGTAATGATTTGGACTCTTCATGTTCGTTTGAACTGTGCCACTTACCATCAGGCACATAAAAGTCTGCCTGGGGAAATCATTCAATTTTGGCTGTGATTCTACCGCCAAGCAGTAATGTGCAAACAGAATCAGGATCCTTCATTACATAAAAGTTTAATAAGTATCACTTTGGAGGATGAATTTTACACAGAAATCACATGGCCTAGAGATAATCACCTAATATCACTAGGTGACAAGTGCAGTGCAGTGTTAGGTAATGTTTTGGGCTTTAATTTCATTAGGTTTGTGACACTGTGCTGTTATGGGCAGGTGTGTTGCAAGAGGAACATCTACCTATCACTTCTAAAGACATGCCAGTACACTTGAGCCGCCGCCTCGACAAACATTCTATCTATACTAATATTATAAAACATGGGCAGCCCAATTTATGCTACTGCTAGGACTCTGGACAAATGATGAAACTTAATTTATGTATACATCAGCACTAAGAATAATACTCAAAGAGATGGAAGCGGGATTCGAACTCACACCCTCACGAAATGTGAAAACAAGACTAACAGCGATGGACACTATTAAAATTTACCTGTTATCATTACATACCTCATAAAATAGAGTACAAAGACTTGTTTTCGTCATCGCCGAAGTCTAGTTTTTATAGGGAATCGCTAGCTAGATTCCTAAAGCAACAGTGAGCGAACTGCATGACTTTAAAAACTAAATATCACAATAACAAATAATATGTTAGATATTTATGTTATGTTTCAATTGTTTATCATAAATTAAATCGTAAATGTTTACCTCAGATGGAGGTTATATATGCAAAGTAAAAATAAACAATAACAATGTTGCCAGCCAAATATATCCACAGCAAGCTAGGCTCACATAGGTATTTTTTTACTACAATTAACTTTGGCGAAGAATAAGTAACTTGTGATAATTTCTTTCGATGAAAACTTCTTTTTAAATAATGTTTTCACTGAATTTGAAAAGAAAAACGACGATATTCTATCAATTATGGATATTTGAGATTTATGTAGATTATTAGAAATAAAACCTAGAAAGAAATTAAAAAATACAGTGGGAACACTTAGCGTAATTGTCAAATATTGCGTTCCGTTTTTTGTGTTTTTCCTATCTTCGGTTAATCGTAGTGCTAATAATGCTCTTCCATATTGACCTAAATAAATAAAATAAAAAATATTTATAGCAAATCTAGTAATTTGAAATATGAACTGATGCTTTTTGACGTTTTAACTGTTGAACAAACTCATAAAATATTTTCGCATTGACTAGTTTGACGAAACCGATTACGTGTGTCGAAACGTAATAACGAATGCTTTACTTCAATTGTTTTTAATCTGTGATTACTTGAGCAAGTTTTTAAAGCATTAGTAGTTAGGCGATCGCTCCAAAATGAAAGCATTACATTACAAATGCAATGAAGACATCTCATGCTTTCCGAATGCTTTAGAGTTAGGCGGTAGACCTACCGGCTTGGCCCAGACATGGTAGCCGCGTGTTGGCTTGGTGGCACACTCTTCAACGCTGTTGTCGTATGGCCTCATCTTCGTCTTCGTCGCTTGCCGGTCCGGCTTGCAGAAGATCTCTCGGGAGGGCACGCCAGTTCCGTACGTCGGGGGACGCGTGTGGAGTGGTGCGATGTTGTTCAGGTGGGGGTGTGGTCCGTTGTCCGCGCGGTCGAACATAGTTCGCGTTAAAGGAGCCACGAACTCCCCCCACCGTTTGGACTCTCACGTCCCTAGCGAAGCGATGTATGCGCTGTCATCTGCGAACAGTGCTAGGACTACTCCCCTTTTCACTGGCAGGAGGTCGCCCTCCTCCGGGCACGGGATGTCGTCCGTGAACAGCGCGTAGAGTGGTGGAGAGATGCAACTCCCTTGCGGAACACTCGCCGTGATGTTCTCGACGGACACGTAGCACCGGCGCTGCGTATTTCCAATCTATACAAGGCCAGAACGCAAGGGTATGAAACTAATCACGTATAGATTGTAAATAAGTTTTTTTACTAAGATCTTCCAAACCATACAAGGCCAGTACGCAAATACTCGCGTATACTTTGTAGTAACGTAGAAGTATTATGCTGTTACAAAATATACAGCGCCAGTACGCATACGGACTAATCGTGTATGTTTTGGAACAAGCGCGCGAAGCTTTATTGTAGATGTTGGTTTCCCAGATCCGACTCGGAGCACCCCGACTCCACCTAGTCTTGTCGCTACTACCCCTAGAGTGTATATAAAAAATGCGGGAGCCAGAAACTTAAGGGAGGTCCTGAGTGGAGAAGCGACATTCAGGGCTGACCGCAGGGCTTCTGGCGGGAGCCCACCCAGAGTCAAATCTCAGCATCGGATCGACAACATAGACAATCAGTACGAAAAATTATTGTATGCATTGTAATAACTGATTTATAACAACATTACAATATAATATACTCGTACGCGAACAGTTTCCTATGGCTGCGTTCTGGCGTTGTATAGAATGGAAAGACGCAATGCGAGCATCCACATTACAAACTATACACCATCAGTACGCAAAACTCTTGTATGGTTTGTAATAACAGATTTTAATAGTACATTATGATATAAGTGCGGTAAGTTGATAATTACAGCCGAGGCTTTATTGCTAGCTCGAGCCGAAGGCGAGAGCTATAATTAGCAGAGGCTGTAATTATCAAAGCGCACGTATGTCATACGACGTTTTATAACATATTTGCGAGGATATAAACAAAACTCTGACGACATTTTCAAATAAAAACAATACAGCGAAAAAAAAAACGCGCGGAATAATATTTACTTGATCACAGATCACAGCACAGAGTAAGTAATCACTATGAATCACAGATTAGCAATGCGCGCGCATCGGCGCCTTTTTTTTTAAGCAACGGCACAGAACCAGCCTGTATGCCATTAATAATAAAGTAAATTAATATTTTTGTGTTTTGTTACAGAAAAATTAAAGTAATTTACGGTCTAAATTAATTAAATTAACGAATTAAATAATTCTTTATTATATCTTACCTCTCAAAGTTAATTTTATTCATAAAATGTTGACCACACTTTTCTGACATAAAAACTCTTTACTAAGATTTAAAAAGGTACCGTTCGTTTTAGACGGAGCATATCTCTCTACCTAGTCTGTGGACGGAGCATTTTGAAACCGTGCGTTTTACATTACACATTACAGCACTAGTGCGTAATAAGATACATTACGATACAGAAATTGGTCCAATAAGAGACCCTTTACGAGCAAATATGTTATAAAACAACATTACAATATATACTTTAGCAGTTTTCTATGGCTGCGTTCTGGCGTTGTATAGTTTGGAAATACGCACCGGCGCTCGGCGAGGAAGGACGTAATGACCTTTATAACATATTTGCTCGTAAAGGGTCTCTTATTGGACCAATTTCTGTATCGTAATGTATCTTATTACGCACTTGTGCTGTAATGTGTAATGTAAAACGCACGGTTTCAAAATGCTCCGTCCACAGACTAGGTAGAGAGATTTGCTCCGTCTAAAACGAACGGTACCTTTTTAAATCTTAGTAAAGAGTTTTTATGTCAAAAAAGTGTGGTCAACATTTTATGAATAAAATTAACTTTGAGAGGTCAAATATAATAAAGAATTATTTAATTCGTTAATTTAATTAATTTTGACCCTAAATTACTTTAATTTTTCTGTAACAAAACACAAAAATATTAATTTACTTTATTACTAATGGCATACTGGCTGGTTCTGTGCCGTTGCTTAAAAAAAAAGGCGCCGATGCGCGCGCATTGCTAATCTGTGATACTGTGATCCATAGTGATTACTTACTCTGTGCTGTGATCTGTGATCAAGTAAATATTATTCCGCGTCTTTTTTTCGCTGTAGGTAATGTTTTTATTTGAAAATGTCGTCAGAGTTTTGTTTATTTCCTCGCAAATATGTTATAAAACGTCGTATGACATACGTGCGCTTTGATAATTACCGCACTTATATCATAATGTACTATTATCAACGCTGGAGGAGTTGCTATAACCAATTACAGTGTGATCCAGTATTCAGTGTGACTCGTTATGAATGTTTCTTCAACCAGTCGTTGCGAATACACTGATCAAAGTGAAAGAGAGCTCTCTTCAAGCGCGCTAGTTGTCAAGGCCGATTTACATCAGACGAGCGAATACTCATTCTATCCCCACTGTATCAAATTCATTTGGTGTAAACAAACGTAGAACATTCTTTCGTTGTTTTGTTTGCGTTCGCAAAGATTCTATGGAATATTGTAATATGGAAAACGCTAAGAACGATCTTTCGTTTACACTAAAAGATCGAGAAAGAATGCTCTTGTTCCAGCTCTAACTCTATGTTCGTTCAGTTTAAATCGGCCTTCAGACGAAGATGGCGATAGCAGCACGTGATTTTAAAGCCAAATGAAAAATTAAATCTGACGCATGAGTCAAGTTTCTTACAATCAGGCACATGTCTTGCTCGTCTCATCACTCTATACAATAAAAATACAACGTTTTTGCTAATTTGGGCTATTTGGCATTACACACAGAAATCTAAATCATTTATTATTTAAATTTCGGTGGCTTTACAACTAGACAGAGGAGTGGACTAAGCAATACCCACAAAAATTACCACTGTAGAAAGAGACAAAGCGACTGTTCGGCCAATACCTGTCCCTTTCTACGTGACCAATCAGAATGCTAGAAAGAGACAACTACTGATCGCACATTCGCTTTATCATGCTCACATTCACTTTTTGCAGTGGTAGTAAGGACCTAAGGACTATGCAGAGCCTGCCTGGGGAAGTACCACACATTTGGCAGTTATTCTACCGCCAAGCAGTAATGTGAAGACATTACCATCAGGCACATGTCCTGTTCGTCTCGCATCTCTATACTATGAAAAAAGTTGAGAGGTGTCAAAGGACACCCGGATGGAACGAAGTTCTTGTCGATTTATTATTATAGTCGCATTTCGGTCGAATTTAGTCACTACTGATTTTAGTGTAGGGTATTAGCATCAGTAAGAATCATGGTACCTAGTCAGTCTGAATTTAGTACTCTAGGTAGCTAGGTCTTTCGAACCAATCACACTATCAGTTCATTACACGCAACGTAACGTACTACGTCTGAACTACGTAACGTGTAATCCCGGATTAATGGAGCAGTTTCGTGACTGATGCCTGAAGCTGAATATAGTAGGATGAAACCTATTGTAAATGTGACAAAAAAGAGAGAATGTGACAAAAGTGAATGAAAATCGTCAAATAACTGTATTTCGGGTTTATTTTGCGGTTCTGAATGATTACTTTACATAAATTCTCAGGAAAACAAAGAACAAAATTATCGTACCGGTAGTGACCTCCAGATTTTCTATGACACTAGAGTAGGATACAATTCACAGCTAAATTTAATTTTGAGTTCTGCGCCACCTATTGGTAATTATAGGAACTTTGAAGTGCAAGCCGATTCGGGCAGTGGTCGTAAATTAGTGTTGGTCTAGCCTCTAACCAAATACTCATAGGGTTAGTTGTGCAACGCCATCTATTTAAGCGGAAGAGTCAGTTTGTAGTGATAAATCGCCAATAGAATTTTTTTTTCGTTATTGTTTGTTTAAAATACTTAGATTTAAATTAAATGCGTTGATAAGAGGGATCCTTTATAAAAACTATTATTCTCAGGAAAAAAAGAAAAAAAAAAGAGTGTTCAGAGAAAAAAAGAACAAAAACAGTATAGCGGCAACTACCGGGATTCGAACCGGGGGCACCTATCTTCATAGGTGACCCCTTAAGCCCCTTACTTACTAATTGCGCCAATCGGTCATTGTTGACATGGGTGAAATTGATTATCGTATTCTAATTCTATCACGCCATAGGCACGAAACGTTACAACTTTTTCGTGAGATTTTTTTCCGTCTAGCTCCCTTTCATAACGCGCGATAAGGAACTTCGTTCCAAAAAATCAGATTTTTTTACGCCAGTATTTATATATATTTTATAATAAGTATAGTGACAAGACGAGCAAGGCATGTGTCCGATTGGTAAGCAACATGCCTGCCCATAACATCACAGTGACACAGTGACAGGCAGCTATAGGAATATGAAGAATCCAAATCATTACCTAGCACTGCACTGCGCTCGTCACCCAGAGATATAAGATATTGATATCGAACCTAAGTTAGTTAATTTTTTTTAAAAATAGGGATCACACAAATCTAAATCCAAATACTAAACCAAACACGAATCTAATTTAATTATCCAAAACAACTTTGCTACTTCAATTTCATGTAAAACTAAGACACTTAGTGTCTTAAAGAGAACCAGCACGTCCGAATCAGTCCGAATGCCACGCAGAGAATGACGTGAGCAATCGTTTTTATAGGGCCGTTATGGGGGTAGGCAGGTTTGGGGTAAACTAGATTCGGTAATAATATTTTATCTCTGTCCTGTAATTTCACTGGAAATATTGCCCTTCAAACCGGAACACAGTAATGTTAAGTAAATAGAGCAGTAATGTTTTCATTTCACATTACTGCTTGTATTATTTAGTATTTACTTTACAGCTGAATAGAAAACACTCTGTCCATTATCTATGTAGGTTTTACATAACAGGGGGGTAATAAATAAAATTAAACATAGTATGATTTTATCATATTTATTTTATACACATCTTATATCTAAACTTTAATTAAAATCTAACTAATAACTAACCTTATTTTGGTATTTACATCGGAAATATGCGAATCATAAAATGGTTTACACGTTCAAAAAGCACAAACTGGTATTAAGTAAAGGCATGTTTACATTTTTATTATTGCGAGTGCGAGTGAGAAGTACAACACGCTTCTAATCACTCCACACTATACACTCAGATAAGATAAGTGTTACTCACTTATCGAAAACAATTATATAAATAGCGACTCTTGTTGGGACACAACAAAGTTCAATTCAGCTCGCATTAGCGCTCAATATCTGTCGCGATTTTCAACTCTCTCTTCTAACGCGTAATTCTGTCCCTGTCTAGCGCGGAGGGTTTACGACATATCTAATAACAATATGCGCGGGAAACGTTTTGCGCGAGCGCTCAGCCGTGCGTCGGACAACCGACTGTCACTTGTTTTCTGGAAGGAACGGTCTAGCGGTAGGCTAAAACCGCGCGACCTTGAGCGAGTGAGGGTGCACTGCCCAAGTTACTATACACTCGCATTAATCAACCGGTGTCCACACGTGTTTGCTACTAATAACTAAATACCTGCACTAATCACTCGCACTAATCAAAATGCAAACAGGCCTTAAAATATACAAGACAATAGGTTTTAGCACTACCAGAGCACTGGACGACATTTTTGAAGTGAAAACATCTTTTGGCGCGCCACAGCCAGGTTTTTTTGGGCTGCGAATTGAATTATGGCGTCACGCTCGGGAATGATGAGAAATCTTCGGGTAAACTCGGGACCATGGCCACGCTCTCCGGTTTCACCCGCGTAGTTTCCAAAGTGAGCTATCAAATTCTGAGTTATATAAGTTATCACTTCTATCGGCAGTTTCTATGACTGCCATTTTTGAAGTGAAAACTTCTTTAGGCGCGCCTAGACAGATTTTTCGTGGGGTGTAAATTGATTTCTAGCTTCACGCTCGGGTATGATAAGAAATCTTCGGGTAAACTCGGGACCTTGGCGATTGGGCATCTAGAAATGCGTCAGCCAATGGGAAATGCTGAAAGGGCGTGGCCTCGACATCATCGCATGGCCATCTAGAAATGCGTCAGGATCTCCCATTGGCTCACGCATTTCTAGATGGCCATGCCATGATGGCGAGGCCACGCCCTCCGTTTACACCCGTGTAGTTTCCAAGGTAAGCTATCTAATTGTAAGTTATAAGTTTTCACTTCTATCGGCAGTTCCTATGACTGCCAATTTTTTTTTGTATCGAAGTTCCTTTGTTCCTTACGGTATTCTTGGAGGAGATACAGATTTAGCTGCGCGACCGAATTGAAACAATATAATATAATTACAATACCTCTTCTAATCTATTATTCCGCAACGCCGTACAAAAAATTGGCAGTCATAGGAACTGCCGATATAGGTGAAAACTTGTGACTCAATTGTTTTCACTTTTAATTGGACTGTCCAATTTATTTGTCACCTTATCAGAGGACAAATTATTTGTTAAACCATCGTAGCTCTATGTACATTCGCATAATTTCAACACCGCCAGCTAAATCGATGGTTGCGCCATCTAGTTTTATGTCAACGTAATTATACAGAATATTACAACTCTTTACTGTTTCTGTTGCCCTGGTACTGATACCTAGGGGCAAACGCAACTCTTTTATATTTCTGTTGTCCTGGTATCTGGAGATAAACGCTGGGCTGTTGGAGGTAGGTAATCGAAACTCTTTACTGTTTCAGTTACACTGGTACCTACCTGGCCGTTTTTACCGAGTTTACCCGAAGATTTCATATCCGATCCGATCCATTATCATATCCAAGCGTGACGATTGATTAATCCATTTCACAGCCCACGAAAATTCTGTCTATAGCGCGCCTAAAGAAGTTTTCACTTCAAAAATCATGCGACAAGGAGAAATGATCGAGGGTTGCAACTCCCCCCCCCCCCCCCCTCTTCAACTGCACTCAGTTGGACAGCTTTCAAGTGACGGCATAGTGCTCTGAATCTTATTACTTTATACCCTTCTATCACCCTACATAGGTCTCCCGTTGGTTCATTTGACGCATACATTTTGTTCACGGGCCTGTAGTCTATATGGCGCGAAATAAGTTTTACACTTAAAAAATGGCGGTCCTAAGAACTCCCGATAACTGTGATAAAAAAATGGTTGTCTGTAAAGTCGGTTTACTGACGATAGAACGTGACAACGTCTTAAGAAATCAGTACGCTGATAGCGCGAGTAGTGATACCGCTCGACTCGGCGGGTGGCGCCCTCAGCGCTCAGCTTCGTCCGCATGGCACGTAAGACGAACAAACGGTAACGGCGGAACGTTACAGTTTTGCGGGCGTGCAGCCGGCTTCATCGAATTATAAGACGTTATCACGTCAAAACTTATCTCAGAATTTGATAGCTCACTTTGGATACCACGCGGGTGAAACCGGTGAAACCGGGCGGAACCGTGGTCATGAGCATGGCTATCTAGAAATGCTGACACATCAACATCATAAACGTTTCAAACATAGTGTCGACAAACCTCTTAGATCCGATTCTTTGGAACGTGAACCATGAAACGATGTCGCTATTTCGAGCTACGAGCAGAGGCATCGAAAAAAAAAGTCAAGGTTGTATTAGATCTTGCTGATGATCAGTTGAACACTTTGCGAAATGTATCCGATAAAAAACTGATAAGCTAGCAATTTTGCGGCGATGTTCAAGACTTTGAAGTATTTTTCGCATAAGACTGTCGTTGCCTATGAGCCTTTTGGCGTCTCTCGATCGACGCTGTGAACGTCCTGGACGTCTACTCTGTTTCTACGAAAACGAAATTTCGAAAAAAAACTCGCGACTTTCCTCTCGTTCTACTTCGTTTCGTCCGATATAACATTGTTTGACGTTTAAATGTTCTAAGCATACTCTAATTAGAGTGGGCTTAGAACATTTAAACGGACAAAACGACGGATCGAAGTAGAATCCGAGTTGGAAAATCGCGAGTTTATTTCGAAATTACGTTTTCGTTGAATTAGAGTAGACGTCATGAATCCCATGTCGCATGGCCCTAAAAATGCAATTTTAGGACCAACGCGACTGTCCCATTTTGTAGCGCCTTTAGCCATGTCCTTATATATAAGTCTATGGAGCTTAAGTATTTTTCAAACAAGGGTAGCGTTTCCCATGAGTCTTTGTCTTGCGTGTTTACAAAGTATCGAAAGGTGGTGTTAGTGGTGTGCGAGGCGGTCATCGGAGGCCTAGGGCTCCTCGAGGCCTGCGCCGAGGACCGCGCCGCTGTACGCGAGGTCCCAGTAGTGTTCCACGTTGAATTTGCTGAAATAATCGCGCGCTTGCTTCTCCGTCGGCATCACCTGGGGAAGAGAAACAATGTCGCCATTTTAAAAACAATAACTAGCTGACACGGGTTGCTATGCCACCTGTCGGAAATTGGTTGTACTAACTCAGGTTTAGAACAAATTTGATTAGCGAAGGTTTATAATGACGCAACCTTAAGACATATATGCTGTCACGGGCTTCAGCGCACGTCAACGCACCCAACGAAAGCTCTCAATATATATTTTTTCCGAATGAACAAAAACCCACTTAAAATTAAATTCAGGTATTCCACCAAATCTTAAATGAAGCAATCACTATGTCATCGAGGTAAATTTTTGTTGTTTTTCGTTCATATTTCTAAAACCACTACACCGATTTGGATAATAAATATATGGGACCACCTCTGATCTATGATCTACCAAACAAAACAAGAACCATAGAAATTGATTCACAATTGGCGGCACAATCGCGTAACATAAATTGTGAGTCATAGGAACTGCCGATAGAAGTGAAAACTTATAACTCAGAATTTGATAGATCACTTTGGAAACTACACGGATGTAACCGGAGGGCGTGGCCTCGCCATCATGGCATGGCCACCTAGAAATGCGTCAGCATTTCCCATTGGCTCACGCATTTCTAGATGGCCATGCCATGATGGCGAGGCCACGCCCCTTCAGAATTTCCCATTGGCTGACGCATTTCTAGATGCCCAATCGCCAAGGTCCCGAGTTTAACCGCAGATTTCTTATCATACCCTAGCGTGACGGTAGAATTCAATTTACACCCCACGAAAACTTTGTACTGGCGCGTCTAAAGAAGTTTTCACTTCAAAAATATTTGCATTTTGAGAGCTTTCGTTGCGTGACAGCATGTGTCTATCTTTTAGAGGTTGCGTCATTAGAACTTAAGGTAACCGAATTTGTTCAAAATTTGAATTGGTACGACCAATTTTCGATAGATGACGTAAGCAACGTGCGCACGGATCAGCTAGAATATATATATATATTTACGATAGCTTATGTCCAAGCCAGTAAGTTACGTACCTTGAACTTGATCTCCCCGAAGGAGCGTTGCTTGACGACGCCCTCCCACACGAGGTGGCACGAGTTGGGCACGTCGTTGCCGTCGTTATCCTTCACCGTGTCGTCCTCCCACTTGATACGGTTCAGCATCAGTCTGGAACAAATACCTATTGTTGGATCAGGCTAGAACGAATATGGCACTCTGATGATTATATACATTTGATTGATTTTGGTTTTTTTGGTAGATTTTGGTATGTTCATTGGCAGATTTTGTTTGGTATTTGGTAGATTTTGTTAGGCTTTTTGGTAGATTTTGTTAGGCTTTTTGGTAGATTTTGGTAGGTTGATGATATCGACTTTATACCAATAAGAATGACACTAATAACGCTGATTTTACAGGTGCAGGTGTTTGACAGGGCGACGCTATACCTCCACTCCTTTTCATACTCTTCATTCGTCTAAAGCACGTACAGTCTCGAACGTAGGTGTCCCACAAGGTAACCCCACACCTCCCCCTCCTCTCCCCAGCCCCCGGCAGTCTGGCGGTCATCCCCGGCTCACCTCTTGAATTTAGTGGTTTTTGATAAATTTTGGTACGTTTTTTTGGTATGTTTCTCGGCTCACCTCTTGTATTTAACGCTCTGCTTGGGCCCGTCCTCCACGGCTCCCGTCATGTGGAGTTGGCTCCATACCTACTCTAATAACAATCCCTAATGACAATATCGATACGAATGATACTGAGACTGACCATATCTACTCCAGTAACAATATCGATACAAATTATACTAATATGTTTTGGTATCTCTATTGGTAGATTTTGGTTTGTTTCTTGGTAGCATTTGGTATGTTTTTTGGTAGCATTTAGTATGTTTTTTGTTAGATTTTAGTTTATTTTTGGTAGATTTTGATAAGGTTTTTTGGTAGATTTTGGTACGTTTTTTTGGTAGGTTTTGGTACGTGTTTTGGTAGGTTTTCAGTAGATTTTGCTAGAATTTTTTGTAGATTTTTCGTTAGTTTTTTGCTACGTTTTCGGCTCACCTCTTGTATTTGGCGCTCTGCTTGGGCCCGCCCTCCACGGCCACGACGCAGCAGCCGCGGTGCAGCACCACGGCGCCCGTCATGTGGAGTTGGTTCGCGTTCACCTCCACCTTGAACTTGGCCGACGCGCACTCGAACAGGTCGCGTACCCTGGAACATACATTTATTTATTTATTTATTACTATTAATACATTTTCTTAAAAAAAATAATCGGTTGTCTGTAAAGTTACTGACGATAGTTAACGTGACAACTTCAACTCCAAGCCTTAAATGGAACGCCTCAGAGCGAGGTAACGCCGCATGACGTCATGTTTTTTCGTGCGTGCAGCCGGCTTCATCGAATTATAAGACGTTGTCACGTCAAAAAGAATTGAAAAACAAAGAAAAGCCGTCTGGATTCAAACCCGGAGCTACTAATTCGTGACCGCTATGAGCGCCCGACTTCCCGTCTGAGCTAATTATGCTGTCGCGTCACGCGGCGCAATTTACCTTCGCACTCTAATGTCTAATGTGACAGTTTTTCATTGGCTAAAAACGCGCATAACATGCGTTTTTTTTAAATGAAACTTAGATCGATTTATCGTCCCCGAAATCCCCTGCATACGTAATTTCATGAAAATCGTTCCAGCCGTTTCCGAGTTTCAGATTCTATACATATATATATATATACAATAATTGCTCGTTTAAAGGTATAAGTACCTGGGTGCCCGAGCTTTGCTCGGTTTAAATACTAAATATACTTAGATACCTACAGATTAAAGACTCAGAGAAATGATTTTCTTTAAAAAAAACATGAAAAAAAGAGAAGCCGTCTGGATTCGAACCCGGAGCTACTAATTCGTGGCCGCTATGAACGCCCGACTTCCCGTCTGAGCTAATTATGCTGTCGCGTCACGCGGCGAAATTTACCTTCGCACACTAATGTCTAATGTGACAGTTTTTCATTGGCTAAAAACGCGCATAATATGCGTTTTTTTAAAAATGAAACTTAGATCGATTTATCGTCCACGAAATCCCCTGCATACGTAATTTCATAAAATCGTTCCAGCCGTTTCCGAGTTTCAGATTCTATACATATATGTATACAAGAATTGCTCGTTTAAAGGTATAAGATTTTCACCATCATCATCATATCCTCATATCCACATCCAAGGCCTCCCCCAAGGATCTCCACAAAGACCGGTCTTGCGCCGCCCGCATCCAACGATTCCCGGGACCTTCACCAGATCGTCGGTCCATCCTGTGGGAGGTCTGACAACGCCGCGTTTTCCGGTACGTGGTCGCCACTCAAGAACCTTTCCGCCCCAACGGCCGTCAGTTCTGCGAGCTATGTGCCCCGCCCATTGCCACTTAAGTTTGGCAACTCGGTGGAGCCATTCAAGTCAGAAAGCTCGTAACTAGTATATATCTACTACTTGTAAGACTTGGCTGGCACCGACTTCAAAAAGATGAGTGAGTACCGCTTATATAGTAATTACATTATCTTATTTTTCGCTTTTGAGTGCCTATTTGTGGTTTAATTTTTGTACAAAAAGAGTGTACAAAATCGGTTGTCTGTAAAGTTACTGAAGATAGTTGAACGTGACAACTTCAACTCCAAGCCTTAAATGGAACGCCTCAGAGCGAGGTAACGCCGCATGACGCCATGCGGCGAGGTAACGCCGCATGAGTCATGTTTTTTCGTGCGTGCAGCCGGCTTCATCGAATTATAAGACGTTGTCACGTCAAAAATTAAACCAATTGACGTGACAACGTCTTATAATTCGATGGAGCTAGCTGCACGCACGAAAAAACGTGACTCGTGCGGCGTTACCTCGCTCTGAGGCGTTCCATTTTAGGCTTGAAGTTGAAGTTGTCACGTTCAACTATCGTCAGTAAACCGACTTTACAGACAACCGATTTTTTTTAGTGCAAAACAAGTTTTCAACAATTTCGTGTTGACATAGAGTTTCATAACTTTTGTGAAATCTCCCAGTCCGTGTCCAATCCAGACAAAATTGCAAAGCATCAAAGCGTCAAAGCGTTTTTCGTTAGGCGGTAGACCCCCCGGTGTGCTATAGACTGTTTTATAATTACCACGGGCGGAGCCGGGACGGGCCGCTAGTATAACTATGAAACGTCAGTCTGAAACCGTCCTCATCATCATCATCATCATCAGCACACTAAATGTTCCCACTGCTGGGTCTCGGGGCCTTCTCTCGCAAGGAGAGAGTCAAGGCCATAATCCACCACGCTGGCCCAGTGCGGGTTGGTGGATGGCACATGACTTCGAAAGATTCTAGGTACATGTCGGTTTTCTCACGATGTTTTCCTTCACCGTTTTAAGTTAGCGGCATTACGCACGTGACTCCGAAATGACAGTGGTGAGTGTGGGGTTTGAACGCGGGGTCTTTTTTTTTTTTATAGCATAGAGTGACGAAACGAGCAGGTCAAGTGCCTGATGGTAAGCAACATGCCTGCCACATAACAGCACAGTAACACGCAGCTATTGGAACATGATAGTCCAAATCATTACCTAGCACTGCACTGCGCTCGTCACCCAGAGATCTAAGATATTCTAAGCCCTGTAATTTCTCTGGAATCATTGCCCTCAAACCGGAACACAGTAATGTTTGCACATTACTGCTTGGCGGTAGAATATTTGGCAAATTTGAATTTGAATTTTTGTCTCCGGATCGGCAGGCGCCGTTCTCCCGACTAGACCAGCCGTAACTGCCGTAACCAGCCGAAACCGGCCTAATAGGTTGGTATTGCTCACCTATATACAGAAACGTGTACGCCAATCGATGTGTCTTCCCTTATCTTCCGATCGACCTGTAAAATTAAACAGAATATTTTTTTTATTTACATATTAAACATTTCATTGACATTTTTACATCTGTACTAATAGGTATTATAAAGCTGAAGACTTTCTTTGTTTGAACGTGCTAATCTACAGCACTACTAACTACTAACGAAAGCTCTCAAAAGCAAAAAAAATACCCGTTTTTGTTACATTTTTCATTCATGCTCCGCTCCTGTTGATAGTAGCGTAATGTTAAATAGCCTATACATAACATTCCTCGATAAACGGACTATCCAACAGAGAAATAATCTTTCAATACGGTCCAGTAGTTCCCGAGATCCCTGCGTTCAAACAAACAAACATACTCTTCAGCTTTACAGTATTAGTATAGATATGGTATACGGTACACTTCATGCGCGAGTCCGACCCGCACTTGGCCGGTATTCTTACCTTCTCCCTCTTCTGCTCCTTAGTAAGCGCCCGCGCCTTGTTCGCTTCGAGATGAGTCTTCTGTCTCTTCGCGATTTGCTCGCGAACCTTCGCCTCTATGGCGGTCGGGTCTTGGACGGCTTCAGTGCCAAGCGCTCGCATCAGGTTGGATATCCTGGGATTAAGAGAAATAAAATCATTAAATTTTTCTGAAAAAATTAAACAACGAAATTCAATTCAAATATTTTTATTATAATACTTTTTTCCAAAAAAAAAACACAAAAACCGACTTCAATTTAAAATTAAATTCAACAATTTTACAAAATTTAATAGGAAGCAATCACTAAGTCATCGAGGTAACGAAAGTAAATTTTTGTTGTTTTTTGTTCATATGACCAAATTAATATAACCATTAGCAAATAAACGGCGAAAACCTCTTTGGCTTTATTCGAAATTTCTTTTCGCTCGCAATTTCCACAGACAGGCAAAAGTCTTATTAAAAACTAGCTGTTACCCGCGACTTCGTCCGCGCAAAATAAATACTAAGGTAACTCAGGCAGTACCTATGTATTTGTATACCCAGACACATTTACGGTTACTAAAAACAATTTTTTCCCATTTCAACCCCAATTTCACCCCCGTACAGTTCGAAATTACGAAATTGATAGAACAAACATTCGTTGGCTTCGTATCAAGTGTCTGTATACAGGGTTACATGTGTAGGGGCTAAGAGCACGTACTTATGTGGTAAGATTTAGTATATAAGCAGATGACAGCGGTAGAGCGATCAGTCTCTCGCCCCGCGTCACTTGTGTATAATTAACATCAATATAGTCAGCAGTTTATACAGTGACGTGGTTTCATTTCCTCTCCAGTACCAGTAACACCTACAGTGGTGACCCCGACGATTGATCAGTGAGTTGAAGAGAATATTCAGAAGATTTTTTTTTGGTGTTACTGCGTTAGTAAATTGTTTTTCAACAATGTTTCCACACACTGCACCAGTAAGTGGGCAAGTAGGTCAGCAGGGCATGAAAGACGAGCGAACGAATTCCGCTGATTGTGCTCTGGCCGCTATAGGTGTGTCAACTAGACTTCCGGATTTTTGGGTTGACATGCCGCGGTTATGGTTGGCCCAGTTTGAAGCAGTGATGGCATCGCAGAAACAAGGGGATGGAGGAAAGTTCAACCTGGTTATATCAAAATTGGGGAGAGACTCATTCCAGACGCCGGTGAACAACAAGTATACGGCGCTGAAGGACCGACTGCTGCAGGTCTATGAGGATAGTGCTGAGCGACAAGAACTTAGCAACAAGAACAAAGTTACAGAGAACACCACGTGCTACGACATCGCTGCTGTGTCCGGGAGTAACGAACAGGAGCTAGTCAAGCAGATGAGGAAGCTGGAGTTAGAAGTAGCTTCACTACGCAGTAAGGTTCAAGGCCAAGAACGCGGAAGAAGCAGAAGCCGCCAAAAATGGAGCGAAAATAGGACTGGTTCGCGGAAGAAAAGGGCACCAGGTGATCCAGAGTGGCTGTGCAGATTCCATTTCCGGTTCAAGAAAATTGCTATGCGATGTTAAACAGCCGATAATTGGAGCCGATTGTTCAAGGAATTTTAAGCTGACGGTAGAAAAATAGTACAAAGGATATAGAAAAATAGCAATTATTGCGTGTTTGGTATTTTCGATTACGAGATTGACCTTTGGGTTAACTGGCGTAGAGCAAATAAATATTGGTGTCAATAACAGCGGTAGTAGTAATAATGCTGAACAATCAGTTTTATTTAGAAACTTAGATAACATAACAAATTGGCTCGAAAAATGCAACCTGGCATAAAGAGCAGTTGCGTAGGTTATTTGAACGTTTACAGATATATTAAATGGAAGTTGAAATACTCGTAGGTAAATGTATGTTGAGAAAAGTAAAATAGATTTTTTATGTTACGAAGTCTCGGAAAATGGAATAAGTCCTTTGCCTGACAAAATCAAGGTTATTCAGGACTATGTTAAACCGGAGACAGTAGAGTAGTTACGCAGGTTTTTTGGGTATGTAAAATGTTTATAGAGCATACATACCAAACGCTGCAAGAGTATAGAGAATTTTTGATAGATATTGACAGACAATATGCAAGGAAAAGGGACAATATGGGCTATAGAGGCAATTAGAGCGTTGAAAAGTAAGGAAAGCTTACAAAATGCTGCCAAGTTATAGGACCCGGGTCCAGGGGCAAGGTTCTTATGACAGACGCGTCAGACATTAGTATAGGCGCGGTATTGCACAGAAGGAAAAGGGTCTTTGGAGAACCCTCGATTATTTTTGCAAAGAAGCCCACGGAATCCCAGGAAATGTACTGTGTATACGACAAGGAACTTCTGGCGATTTATTCGGGTATTGTATATTTTAAAGATTGGATTGCAAGTGATATGCGTCATGTAATAGGAAATATAAGTCAATAGTCAATAGTGCAAACTAGAACGCTGAGTCAGCAAAGCGGTTCGATGTCAATAGGCCAAGGTTAGCACGGAAGGAAAAATGTGCTAGCTAAACAAGTGGAAGAAACATGTGACGAGTTGATCGTAATTTTATAATGTAAACAATTTGTGATATAAGTATTTTTTTTTGGGTTGTTATCTTATGTTATTAGCTTATGTTTTTCTCCTTTTTTAAGAAAGGGGTGTATGTAGGGGCTAAGAACACGTACTTATGTGGTAAGATTTAGTATATAAGCAGATGACAGCGGTAGAGCGATCAGTCTCTCGCCCCGCGTCACTTGTGTATTAAGATCAATATAGTCAGCAGTTTATACAGTGACGTGGTTTCATTTCCTCTCCAATACCAGTAACACCAACACATGGTTTTATCTTCAACGGTTGGGAACTTCCATATATTTACATTCATCCCCCATTTCAACCCCAATTTCACCCTCGTACAGTTTGAAAAAACAAAATTACTAAAACAAACATTCGTTTGCTTCGTGTCAAGTGCCCTTATACAGAGTTTCATGGTTTTATCTTTAACGGTTGGGAACTTCCATATACAGGGTTATTGGTAATCAGCCTGCATCCGTTTAAGGGCATGTTCTGTATATTTAAACAAACAACTTTTGTTCTACAACTTTCGTTAAAAACTCAATAGACAACCCAAAAAAAAATAGTGTTTGTTGCCCTTTTTTGTACTGTTTAGCGACTTTTTAGTGTTTATTCACTTCGGCACATCATTTTTTGCGCGTTAAAGAGCGTACGCGCTCTTGTTACGAATTGTTACGAAGAGTTCGATGCTTTTAGACCGTGCAAATATTTTTTTATTTTTTTTTATAAAAGAAAAAAAAACTCTTTTTTTTTAAAACTGTAGAATAAAAGTTGACGTATTGAATGTACCTAACATCCCCTTAAAAGGATGCAGGCTGATTACCAATAACCCTGTATTGACATTCATCCCCCATTTCAACCCCAATTTCACCCTCGTACAGTTTGAAATAACAAAATTACTAAAACAAACATTCGTTTGCTTCGTGTCAAGTGCCCTTATACAGAGTTTCATGGTTTTATCTTTAACGGTTGGGAACTTTCATATTGACATTCATCCCCCATTTCAACCCCAATTTTACCCCCGTACAGTTCGAAATTACAAAATTTATAGAACAAACATTTAATTGCTTCGTGTCAAGTGTCTAGATACAAAATTTGATAACTTTCAATATCGCGAAGTTTCATACAACCGTTCATCCCTTGTTTCACCCTCTTAGGGGTTGGATTTCGCAAAACCCCGTCTTAGCGAGTGCCTACAGCCTAAAAGGAACCTCCATACAAAATTTCAGATTCCTAGCATTTGTAGTTTCTGAGATTCCTTGATGAGTGACCTTTCGCTTTTATATATATAGATATAGATTTTTAGCTCATCTGACAATGAATTCGATATCGCGTTCTATTTTTACTAGTGGCGCCATCTAGTTTATTTGGGACGGAGTAATCGAGCAAAAATCAAGTTTGTTGTATGGGAGCCCCCCCTACATAATGAGTTTATTTTATTTTTAGTATTTGTTGTTATAGCGGCAATAGAAATACATCATCTGTGAAAATTTCAACTATCTAGGTATCACCGTTCTTGAGACACAGCCTGGTGACAGACGGATGGACGGACTGACGGACAGCCAAGTCTCAGTAATAGGGTTCCGTTTTTACCTTTTGGGTATGGAACCCTAAAAACCACTGCACTGATTTTGATAAAATGTATAAGCCAAGCCATACCTGACTTAAGTTCCAGCGGTGCTTCTAAGCCAAGCCATACCTGAGTTTCGGTTCCGGAGGTGCTTCTAAGCCAAGCCATACCTGAGGTTCGGTTCCGGAGGTGCTTCTAAGCCAAGCCATACCTGAGTTTCGGTTCCGGAGGTGCTTCTAAGCCAAGCCATACCTGAGTTTCGGTTCCGGAGGTGCTTCTAAGCCAAGCCATACCTGAGTTTCGGTTCCGGAGGTGCTTCTAAGCCAAGCCATACCTGAGTTTCGGTTCCGGAGGTGCTTCTAAGCCAAGCCATACCTGAGTTTCGGTTCCGGAGGTGCTTCTAAGCCAAGCCATACCTGAGTTTCGGTTCCGGAGGTGCTTCTAAGCCAAGCCATACCTGAGGTTCGGTTCCGGAGGTGCTTCTAAGCCAAGCCATACCTGAGTTTCGGTTCCGGAGGTGCTTCTAAGCCAAGCCATACCTGAGTTTCGGTTCCGGAGGTGCTTCTAAGCCAAGCCATACCTGAGTTTCGGTTCCGGAGGTGCTTCTAAGCCAAGCCATACCTGAGTTTCGGTTCCGGAGGTGCTTCTAAGCCAAGCCATACCTGAGTTTCGGTTCCGGAGGTGCTTCTAAGCCAAGCCATACCTGAGTTTCGGTTCCGGAGGTGCTTCTAAGCCAAGCCATACCTGAGTTTCGGTTCCGGAGGTGCTTCTAAGCCAAGCCGCACCTTCTCTTGTTCCTCTTTCCAGGCTTCCCTTCTGCTTTGCCGACGGAGTTTCTTACGTTCCTTCTTCGTTAGAAACACCGGCATGTAGGTGGGTTTTAGCGGTTCCGCTGTGGACAAAAACGAACTATTTGCATATTCTCATAAAGCGTTAAATCAAAGTTGATAAAGATTATAAATGGGACTAAACGATTTGTCTAATTTACCCCAACGCGATTGTTTCCAATTTTGGTCACAAATATCTTTGCAAGTAAAGCAAATATCCATTATGTGGCTAACATTCTTACCGTAGCTAACTAAAAGAGCTGATATATTTGAAATGGCTGAACCGATTTTGATGAAACATAGCTAATAACGCCGACTCCCGACAAACTCAACTTTCAAACTTATTTCAAAACTAGCAGCGCCCCGCGGTGTTACCCGCGTAGTTCCAGTTCCCGTTATTTTCCCGGGATTGAAAGTAGCCTATCCTATACTAATACTATAAAGCTGAAGAGTTTGTTTGTTTGAACGCAAGCATCTCGGGAATTACTGGTCCGAAAAGATACTGATAAAAGATACTGGTAAAGCTTCTTTCTCTGTTGAATAGTCCATTTATCGAGGAAGGCTATGTATAGGCCATTTAATGACGCTACTATCAACAGGAGCGGAGGATGAATGAAAAATGTAACAAAAACGGGTAAAAATATTGCTTTTTGAGAGCTTTCGTTGCGTGACAGCATCTTTTAAGGTTGCGTCATTAGAACCTAAGGCAGTGCACCCTCACTCGCTCAAGGTCGCACGGTTTTAGCCTACCGCTAGACCGTTCCTTCCAGGAAACAAGTGACAGTCGGTTGTCGGACGCACGGCTGAGCGCTCGCGCAAAACGTTTCCCGCGCATATTGTTATTAGATATGTCGTAAACCCTCCGCGCTAGACAGGGACAGAGTTACGCGTTAGAAAGAGCGCAAATGTTTATTTGAAAATCGCGACAGGTATTGCGAGCTGAATTGAACTTTGTTGTGTCCCAGCAAGAGTCGCTATTTATATAATTGTTTATGGTAAGTGTGGCTTCTGTACTAATATTTATTCTGTGCCTAAGGTAACGGATTTTTTTCAAAATACGCAACGCGCGCACAGTTCAGCTAATGAGTTATATTATGTTTATCAGTAGTTTTTGCTTAATAGAGTAATAATTATCCATACACACATACAGACATACGCGTTTATAATATTAGCAGTATTAATCCTATACCTTGAAACGAGCAATTCTTGTATTTATGTATGTATAGAATTTGAATCTCAGAAACGGCTAGAACGATTTTCATAAAATTATGTACGCAGGGTGGCTTCGGGGACGATAAATCGATCTAGCTAGGCTTCATTTTTTTAAAACGTCATTTTATGCGCGTTTTTGGCAATGATAAACTGTTAGATCGACATAAGAATGCGGCGGTAAATTTCGCAGTGTCGCGCTACTGCATAATAGCTCAGGCGGAAAGTTGGGCGGACACGAAATGGTAGATCGGGGTTCGAATCCACGCAGCTCCACTTTTTTTTCAAGACCATTTTTTTCTTAAATAAATAGTGACGAGACGAGCTGGACATGTGCCTGATGGTAAGCAACATGCCTGCCACATAACAGCACAGTGACGCGCAGCTATTGGAACAAGAAGAGTCCAAATCATTACCTAGCACTGCATCGCGCTCGTCCCCCAGAGATCTAAGTTGCTATATCTCTAAGCCCCTGTAATTTCTCTGGAAACATTGCCCTTCAAACCGGAACACAGTAATGTTTCCACATTACTGCTTGGCGGTAGAATAACTGGCAAAGGTGTGGTACTTCCCCAGGCGGACTCTGCTAAGAGTCCTACCACTACAAAAAAACACTACATTTCTTGGTGCCTTTTATCTGTAGGTATCTAAGTATACTCAGTGTTTAAACCGAGCAAAGCTCAGTCATCAAGGTACTTCCTACTAATATTACCAAAAGCGAAAGTTTGTAAGTATGGTGGGATGGATGGACGGATGTTCGTTACTCTTTCACGTAAAATCTACTGCACGGATCGGGCTGAAACTTGGAACATAGATAGAATAGAATTAGCTGCCATAAAACGGGGTGTCCTCTCTAAGGTGCGAAGGTACTTTAAGTCTGAGCAGTTGCTCACGTTATACCAAGCACAGATTCGCTCCTGTATGGAGTACTGTTCGCACCTTTGGGTTGGGTCGGCTAAGTATCAGCTGGAAGCTCTGGAATCGATCGAGAGACGTGCCAAAAGGCTCATAGGCAATGACACCCTCGTGCGAAAAAGACTGCAAAGTCTTGAACATCGCCGTACAGTTGCTAGCTTATCGGTTTTTTATCGGATACACTTCGGAGAGTGTGCGACTGAATTGCGATCTAATACCACCTTGCCCTTTTTTCTATCGGAATGCTCGCAGCTCGAAAAAGCGACATCGTTTCATGGTTGATGTTCCAAAGACACGAACAAAGAGATTTGACTCTGCTTTTGTGAGAACGTCAAGACTGTGGAATACGTTGCCTGAGTGGGTATTTCCCGATAGTTACAATCTTTGTGTCTTCAAATGAGAGTGAATCGGTTTTTTCTAGGTAAACACGCTCCATCGTAGACCGCATCGTCGCTTAACATTAGGTACTATGTTCCGGTTTGAAGGGCAATGTTTCCAGAGAAATTACAGGGCTTAGAGATATAACAACTTAGATCTCTGGGTGACGAGCGCAGTCCAGTGCTAGGTAATGATTTGGGCTCTTCATGTTCCAATAGCTGCGTGTCACTGTGCTGTTATGTGGCAGGCATGTTGCTTACCATCAGGCACATGTCCAGCTCGTCTCGTCACTATTTATTTAAAAAAAAAAAAGGCGAGATGGCGGTCAAGTGTAAACCTATAAAAGTTAAAAAAAAAAAAGATAGATAGACTGGAAGAACACACAGTCTACTTTTTGAAGTGAAAACTTCTTTTGGCGCGCAACAGACAGATTTGTCGTGAGCTGTGAATTGAATTTGCGTCACGCTCGGGAATGATAAGAAATCTTTGGATAATCTCGGAACCATGGCCATTGTCCATCTAGAAATGCGTAAGCATTTCCCATTGGCCATGCTCATGGCCACGCCCTCCGGTTTCATCCGCGTATTTTCCAAAGCTATCAAATTCTGAGTTATAAGTTTTCACTTCTATCGGCTGTTCCTATGACTGTCAATTTATTTTATCGGGACGGGAACGGGAGCTACGCGGGTGAAATAGCGGGGCCCTGCTAGTATGTAATAATAATATATTATTAGTATCCAATTAAAACCACACTCATTGAGGAGGAAAATTCTGCGAAACGAGATCATTCAGCCATTAATGTATCATTATATAATTATAGCTATTAATACACTTTTACTATGTAAACAATTTACTCGCATAACAAATACATATATGACTACAAGATTTACATAACTATTATAAGGTTAATATAGTTGTAATCCGATCCGTTCACACGCAGTGGTAGGACCGCCAAGCAGTCATGTAGCAGCAGGGCGACTCAGTTGTGGAATGAGCTACCTGTGCACATCAGACTTTCCTCTTCACTAAACACTTTCAAATAAAGTAGCCAAGTGCGAGTTGGACTCGCCCATGAAGGGTTCCGTTCTAGCAAGTAACATAATATACATAGTACACAAACATAGTTCTTGTAGTTCGTTGTAACTTTGATCGAAGTTTTAATAATAGTGTATTTATGACGTACTAAAAAAAAACTACTCATCAGATCGAGTTCAAACTAATTTTCGTTGGTAGTTTTCATGGTAATGTACATCATATATTTTTTTTAGTTTTTTCATTCTCTTACTTTAGAAGTTAGAGGGGGGGGACACACATTTTACTACTTTGGAAGCGTCTCTCGCGCAAGTTATTCAGTGTAGACAAAAATTATCTTAGAAACCTCAACATCATTTTTTAAGACCTATCGATAGACACCCCACACGTGTAGGTTTGATGAAAAAAAAATTTTTGAGCTTCAGTTCTCAGTATGGGGGGCACCCCTAATTTTTGTTTTTTTTTTCAACTTTTGTAAAAATCTTAATGCGGTTCACAGAATACATCTACTTACCAAGTTTCAACAGTGTAGTTCTCATAGTTTCGGCAAAAAGTGGCTGTGACATACGGACGGACAGACAGACAGACAGACAGACAGACAGACAGACAGACAGACAGACATGACGAATCTATAAGGGTTCCGTTTCTACGTTTTACGGAACCCTAAAAAGATGTGAAACAATTCTATTTGTCGAAATTGTAGACTTGTTGTTGGTCGATGTCCTAATATTGCAATTACAGCTGTTTTTAGGGTTCCGTAAAACGTAAAAACGGAACCCTTATAGATTCGTCATGTCTGTCTGTCTGTCTGTCTGTCTGTCCGTCCGTATGTCACAGCCACTTTTTGCCGAAACTATGAGAACTACACTGTTGAAACTTGGTAGGTATATGTATTCTGTGAACCGCATTAAGATTTGAACAAAAAAATTAAAAAAAAAGAAAAATTAGGGTTGCCCCCCATACTGAGAACTGAAACTCAAAATATTTTTTTTCATCATACCTACACGTGTGGGGTGTCTATCGATAGGTCTTTAAAAATGATATTAAGGTTTCTAAAATCATTTTCGTCTACACTGAATAATTTGCGCAAGAGACACTTCCAAAGTCGTAAAATGTGTGTCCCCCCCCCTCTAACTTCTAAAGTAAGAGAATGAAAAATCTAAAAAAAATATATAATGTACATTACCATGTAAACTACCAACGAAAATTAGTTTGAATTCGATCTGATGAGTAGTTTTTTTTAGTACGTCATAAATACACTATTGTTGAAACTTCGATCAAAGTTAAAAGGAACTACAAGAACTATGTGTACTATGTATATTATGTTACTTGCTGCAACGGAACCCTTCATGGGCGAGTCCAACTCGCACTTGACCACTTTATTTTTTTATATCTTATATATAAAATTCTCGTGTCACAGTGTTTGTTTCCTTACTCCTCCGAAACGGCTTTACTGATTTTAACCAAATTTTATATGCATATTCTGTAGGTATGAGAATCGGCTACTAGCTATTTTTCATACCCCTAAGTGACAAGGGTTGTTCACTAAGGCAAAACAACGTTTGCGGGGTCAGCTAGTGTTTGTATATATGTATACATATATGTATTATTTGTGTATATGTATATTTTTATAATCGTATTTATTAGTCTATTATAATTCAACATTTAAGTACCTACCTACTAGTATTAGGTTGTTCTATGTTTATAACAAATTTGTTTTTCATCCCACCAGCTCGGAAAGAGTACTTTTGCTCCTCGATATCAGGGCGCCAAAGTCGTTTTTAACCTCTAGAGGTTAAAGTAAATTTGAATTTAGAACATCGTGTGTACTGAGGTTTTGAATTCAAAACATAATTTAACCTATTTATTTCTATCTCCTTGGTGCCGAATTCATCATACATTTATTTTTAATTTGTTAAAAACTCATACTCGGAACCTCTTTGGTGTACTTTTTTTTAAATGCTTTGCGCGCAATTTTCTTTTCACGTATGGAGGATAGAGGCAAAGAATGTTATTTCAAATGGCAAAACATTTTGAAATGCTATGAATTAATCAACTGTAATCGAATTGAAGTATGCCGAGTTGCCGAGTTAAATAATTAAATATTATTGACTAATAAAATAGTAACTAATAGATAATTTCAACTACTTGTGCAGTACAAAATAATGTAGTAAGTAAATATAACATCAAATAAATAATTACCTACTATTTTGAGAAAACATGTAGGTACAATATATTTTGAAGTATTTTGAAGTCAAAACTTCTTTTGGCGCGCCAAAGACAGATTTTTCGTGGGCTGTCAATTTAATTCTAGCGTCACGCTCGGGAATGATAAGAAATCTTCGGGTAAATTCGGGACCATAGCCAATGGCCATCTAGAAATGCCTCAGCCTTTCCCATTGGCCATTTAAAAATGTGTCTGCATTTCTAGATGGCCATGCTCATAGCCACGCCCTCCGGTTTCTCACGCGTAGTTTCCAAAGTAAAAATCAAATTCTGAGTTATAAGTTACCACTTCTATCGGCAGTGCCTATGACTGCCAATATTTTTCTTTCATGAATTCTGAATAGTACGTTTAGTAATTTCCTTTAAAATGTACCCTGATGCAAATTTAGCGCTACTATAATTTAATGCATTTGGGCGGACACTTTTTCATGTACACATGAAACTCCTTACCTCAATCGGTCAACTCTCCATATTTTCACGTCATATTATTATTGTTAAAACCATGGCTAAATAAACTTAAGTTTAAAACTTATAAAATTGAATACAAGTGAAAAACCGAAATACCATAATAATAAGTGATTCTAGCGACCAAGAAGTTTATTTAACGCCAACAGAATCGACTGAAACTGAAAATGCGCAAAGCGTTTAGTAATTTCCTCGCTAGGGGGGGATGAAAAATTACGTGTTACACTCGAGTGCAAAGATTTTTCACCTTGTGCCCTTTTGATTCCCTTGCTACGCTCAGGATTCTAATTTTTGAATCCCTCGCTACGCTCGTGATTCAACTTTAGAATCCTTCGCTTGCTCGGTCATCAAAATTGAGCACGCGGTTAAAAAACCACTTTGCACTCTTGTATAACAAATAACTATTTATTTACGTTATTTATTTATATTACTATTTATGAGTACTTATGTTTTTTTTTAGTACTTCTTATCTACGCACCCCATTTTCTGATTTGTCCACATGTTGTTTTCCATCCTAAGGTTGCCTGGAAGAGATCGCTTTCAGCGATAAGGCCGCCCACTGTCGCACTAATTTACTATGTTTTGTTTATGTTTGGTATGTATTTTTATTTTTGGTGTGTCAATAAAGAGTATCTATCTATCATGTGAAAACATTACTGTTTCCTGGTTTAAAGGGCAATGTCTCCGGTGCAATTACAGGGCATAGAGATAAAACATTTTATATATCTGGGTGACGAGCGCAGTGCTAGGTAATGATTTGGACTTGTCACTGTGCTGCAATTGGCAGGAATGTTGTTCACCATCAGGCACATGTCCTGCTCGTCTAATCACTATAGCTGTAGCTCTATACTATAAAAAATAAGTTTTCACTTCATAGAGAACAAGTGGTATTAGATCATGCAGTTCAGCTGCGCACTCTACGAAATGTATACGGTAACAACACGACAAACTTGTCACTTATAAATGACGTTAAGGCGAATAATATTTAAAAAAAAAATCATAATAATTTTGTCATACAAATCACATACATGAACAAACACAAGATAACCTTTTGCCGTCTTTTAACTCTTGCAGATCAAAACATCGCCAGCAAAGAAATATAATAATCAGTCCGGGTTATTCCGTAAGGTGCAGACCACATTCAACATTATTTCTTTTGTGTAAATCGTCTGTAAAATCAAACTAGCTAAATTAGAGTAAGCCGCTCTGAGACTAGGTGGAGTGACGATATACGAAAGCCTGCTGGCAGCGGTTGGACACGTAAGATCAAGACAAAAAATTGTCACTCATAGGAACTGCCGATAGAAGTGAAACTAACTTGGAAACTTGGAAACTACGCGGCTAAAACCGGAGGGCGACCATGAGCATGGCCAATGGGAATAGCTGACGGATTTCTAGATGGCCAATGGCCGTGGCCCCGATTTTATTAATATTTGTTATAATTCCCGAGCGTGACGCTAGAATTAAATTCACAGCCCACGAGAAATCTCTCTGTGATGCGCCAAAATAAGTTTTCAATTCAAAAAATGTAATTCGCCATTTTGTGGTGGCGGCCATGTCGAACCGATGTACATCAAACATAGCTAAGAAAAACTCCCGGCTAATTCACCTTCCGAACAAAACAAAAGAAGAATAGATTATACAAAATTTTCTTTATTCCGAATTCCGTATGCATAGACTATCGCAGTTTCCGCGGACAGGCTTTCACCCAAAAGCTGTACTAAAAGTTTGATTAATTTACGTTAAGGTTCTAACGACGAATTCGATAGCGCGTTTTAATCTTCCAGTGGCGCCGTCTAGTTTGCTTGAGACGGACTAATCGAGCAAGAAACGGTAAAAAATCAAGTTTGTAGTATGGGTAGTATACATAAATATGCTTAATTCTAATCTTATACCTTTAAACGAACAATTCTTGTACCTATATAAATATGTATATGTTACAGCCAAAGTAATAAATCTGGATATTATATATACTGTCTAGCCATTATATATAATATCTACTCAATTTAGATAAAGTGATAATTGACACAAAATTAATCACATTAACTAGCTATTTTATATAATATCTTCGAAGACTTGGATAATGTAATAAAACAAGTAGTTTTCGTTAAAACAATTCGTTTATGAATAAATTTGTATTTCAATTTGCCTTAAGCATGCCTCAATTAACATTATTATAAAGTAATTAACCTAACCGGTCTAACTTGGACTCTGGGTGGGCTCCCGCCAGAAGCTCAGGACCTCCCTTGAGCTTCTGGCTCCCGCATTTTTTATAAACACTCTAGGGGTAGTAGCCACAAGACTAGGTGGAGTCGGGGTGCTCTGTGTCAGTTTTGTGACTAATTTCAACCTAACCGGTTTGAGTTGGTCTCTGGGTGGGTAATTTGTTAAGTATTGAAGGGAGGAAAACGATTTTCGAAGTCGGCTAGACCGTATTATTACTTTAGCTAACTTTGACACGCTATTATGAATAATGTCCAGATAAAGTGATTAATTAATTACATTGTCTAGTGAATTTGGCTTTTATATATAATGACCAGTCATTATGTAAAATAACTATTTAATCACTATGACTGTAACATATATATATATAGAATCTGAATCTCGGAAACGGCTCGAACGATTTTCATGAAATTGTGTATGCAGGGGGTTTGGGGGACGATAAATCGATCTAACTAGGTTTCATTTTTAAAAAACGCATATTATGCGCGTTTTTAGACAACGAAAAACTATCACATTAGACATTAGAATGCGAAGGAAAATTTCGCCGCGTGACGCGACAGCATAATTGGCTCAGACGGGAAGTCGGGCGTTCGTGGCGGTCACGAATTAGTAGCTCCGGGTTCGAATCCAGACGGCTTCTCTTTTTTTTTAAAGTTTTTTTTTAAAGAATATCTAATTATTTTTAGTATTTAAACCGAGCAAAGCTCGGTGACCCAGGTACTAATATAATTAAATATGCATTTTATTATATTATTAGTATTTGTTGTTATAGCGGCAATAGAAATACATCATCTGTGAAAATTTCAACTGTCTAGCTATCACCGTTCTTGAGATACAGCCTGGTGACAGACGGACGGACGGACAGCCAAGTCTCAGTAATAGGGTTCCGTTTTTACCCTTTGGGTACGGAACCTTAAAAAAACACCAATTCAACCGAATTGATAACCTCCACCTTTTTTGAAGTCCATAAACAAAACATCCGAACCGTCGCATTTAGAATATTATTATGTATGCGCCTTTACGTCTTATCATCGACTCTTGGAAATACATATGCGTGTTATTGTATTATTTTTAGTATACTGACCACAGTATTCCAGTTAACGTGACATAACTAGAGCGAATTCAGTTGTACGTATATTACAATAATAATATTCAAATTCAACAACAAAATATTTTGGACTAACAAAATGTATACAGAAATGAATTAATACGATCCGTGTGTTATATTGTGTGTGGGAACTTGACGACGTTAAAAGCGTGAGTACATAATTCTGGTAGTAAACTTAAGTGTACGAAGTGTTTTGAGAACAAATGAAATAAAGTGGCCAAGTCCGAGTTGGACTCGCCCATAAAGGGTTCCGTTGCAGCAAGTAACATAATATACATAGTTCTTGTAGTTCGTTGTAACTTTGATCGAAGTTTTAATAATAGTGTATTTATGACGTACTAAAAAAAACTACTTATCAGATAGAGTTCAAACTAATTTTCGTTGGTAATTTGCATGGTAATGTACATCATACATTTTTAGGGTTCCGTAAAACGTAAAAACGGAACCCTTATAGATTCGTCATGTCTGTCTGTCTGTCCGTCCGTATGTCACAGACATTTTTTGCCGAAACTATGAGAACTACACTGTTGAAACTTGGTAAATAGTTGTATTCTGTGAACCGCATTAAGAATTAAACAGAAAAATTAAAAAAAAGAAGAAAAATTAGGGCTGTCTCCCATACTGAGAACAGAAACTCAAAATTTTTTTTTCCATCAAACCTACACGTGTGGGGTGTCTATCGACAGGTCTTCAAAAATGATGTTGAGGTTTCTAAAATCATTTTCGTCTACACTGAATAATTTACGCGAGAGACACTTCCAAAGTGGTAAAATGTGTCCCCCCCCCCCCTCTAACTTCTAAAGTAGGAGAATGAAAAATCTAAAAAAAATATATGATGTACATTACCATGTAAACTACCAACGAAAATTGGTTTGAACTCGATCTGATGAGTAGTTTTTTTAGTACGTCATAAATACACTATTATTGAAACTTCGATCAAAGTTACAACGAACTACAAGAACTATGTATACTATGTATGTTATGTTACTTGCTGCAACGGAACCCTTCATGGGCGAGTCCAACTCGCACTTGGCCACTTTATTTTTAGTTTTTTATTTCTCTTACTTTAGAAGTTAGAGGGGACACACACACACACATTTTACCACTTCTCGCGCACATTATTCAGTGTAGACAAAAATTATATTGGAAACCTCAACATCATTTTTGAAGACCTATCGATAGACAACCCAGGAGTAGGTTTGATGAATAAAAAAAATTGGAGTTTCAGTTCTCAGTATGGGGGGCAAACCTAATTTTTCTTTTTTAACAATTTTTTTGTTCAAATCTTAATGCGGTTCACAGAATACATCTACTTACCAAGTTTCAACAGTGTAGTTCCCATAGTTTCGGCAAAAAGTGGCTGTGACATACGGACGGACAGACAGACAGACATGACGAATCTATAAGGGTTCCGTTTTTACGTTTTACGGAACCCTAAAAACTATCACACCGATTTCGATAAAATGTATATGGGACCATTCGGGAAGCATATCTATCCGAACACAAAAATAAATTTTGAAATTGGTTCGGGCGTTCTCGAGAAATCAGGTAAAATAACATAAATAAAAAAAAAACATGGTGGTCGAATTGCTAACCACCTTTTTGGAAGTCGGTTAAACAATAATAATAATACATCATACTACAACCCAGTTGTTATGGCGGCTTTGAAAATAACATGCACAGAAACTACACGAGCAAAACCGGGACGCTGCTAGTTTAAAATATCAGTAGGATAGTTCATAGTTGCAGAAAATCTAGAAGGCGCACGTAAATGACATAAGTGTTATCGTGTATTATGATAGATTACAGATTATTATGACTGTCCGATTACATATGTCAGGGGTCGTGAAACTGGGCTGACTATCTAAAGTGCAAATTAGGGATGTTATGGATACGATATTTCGTATAGACACATGTGGACACGGTTTTGAAGTGAAAACTTCTTTTGACGCGCCACATAGAGATTTTCCGTGGGCTGTGAATTGAATTCTAGCGTCACGCTCGGGAATGATAAGACATTTTCGGGCGAACTAGGGACCATGTCCATTGGCCATCTAGAAATGCCTTAGCGTTTCCCATTGGCTATCGGCCCAGCCCTATCCCATCTGCCCTAAGTAGACATATCTCCGAACAATTTCGAGAGTGGTTCCACTTACGGCAATCGGCCCCGGAGCAACGAGCTCGTTGCACATGACTTTGGTTTTATCCAAATTCATCCGAAGGCCGATGCGTTGAGAAGCGTTAGCCAGGCTGTCCAGCATCCACTGCATATCCTCCAGCGACTCTGCCATAATGACGATGTCGTCAGCAAATCGTAGGTGAGAGATGTATTCGCCATTGATGTTTAGGCCATGTCCAACCCAATCCAGCGCCTTAAACATATCCTCCAGTGCGTTTGAGAACAATTTCGGGGAAATAACATCCCCTTGCCTCACGCCTCGATGCAGAGGAATATGTTTTGTCTGCTGATCTTGGATTTGGACCGCCATCGTAGCGGCGTTGTATAAACACCTCATCACCTCGATGTATCGCCAATCGACTTGGCATCGCTGTAAGGACTCCAGAACAGCCCAGGTTTCGACCGAGTCGAACGCCTTCTCATAGTCCACAAACGCTAAGCAAAGTGGCCGATTGTACTCCTTTATCTTTTGTACAATCTGCCGTACCGTGTGAATGTGGTCTATGGTGCTGTACCCACTTCGAAACCCGGCCTGCTCAGGAGGCTGAAACTCATCGAGTCTTCGGGCGAGACGATTCGTGATAACTCTCGAAAACAACTTATAGACATGGCTCAGAAGCGATATTGGTCGATAATTCTTCAAAAGGGGTTTATCTCCCTTTTTAAAGAATAGGATGACCACACTTCTGTGCCATGCCTGTGGAGTTCTCCCGGTAAAGAGGACGGCATTAAACAGTTCTAAGAGCTCTTTTATAAATGGAGCGCCACCAGCTTTTAAGAGCTCTGTTGTAATTCCGTCCTCGCCCGCGGCTTTTCTATTTTTAAGTTGCCCAAGAGCCATCGCGATCTCGTCCATACTTATTTCTGGCAGTTCTTCAGTGTAGTGGCGAGTCAAAGTAGCTCTTTTGTCCTCATTATGTGGGAGATGTGGAGCATGCGATGCATACAGCTGGCTGTAAAAGTCTTCCACTTCCGAGAGAATATCCGCTTTGGATGAAACGACTCTCCCCGTCGAGGTAGTTAACTTCGTCAGGTGGCTTTTACCCAAGGTCTTGACGAACACTTTTGACCCCCGATTTTGCTCAATTGATTTTTCAATCAAGAGCGTGTTAGCTAATCGGAGGTCACGTCGTACAAGCTTGGTAATTCTCTTGCTAAGAGCCCCTTGTTCCGACGAAGTTAACGTGGGATTCCGTCGTTCCTCCATGAGTTCTAAGGTCTCCCTGGAAAGCTTTGACTTTCTGCCTTTGCGCCGCATTTCACAAAACTTTGTATAATAATAATATTAGTAGATATAGATTAATTAATTACTTTGATAAAATTTCAAAGCAAGATTTCGAGTCAGAGGTTAAAAAGATAAACACTATTTAACACAAATATTTTGTTTGTTTCAGTATCCGAATAACACCACTACTGAATTCACTTATAGAAGAAAATGAAAACAAAAGAACATTGTTAAATGTCGAAGATAAAAATAAACCACTTTTTAAACTTGGCAGAAATAACAAAACAATTTTGTTAAATCTTGAAGAAGAAAGGGGGATACAGATAAATCATTGACAATGAAATAAGATAACAATAAAACCTTGGTATCATTCAATTGTTTAAGCAAATGTTCAACTTTGAAAAGATAATGCCAATTAACGTCACATAAGAGTAATAAGATTTGAACATTTACATTAAAGACAAAAGGATTTTTGTCAAAATGGAGCCAGTATTGGTACTGGTAATGGGGTTACTTAACATAATGGGACAGCTGAACAATTACGGAATAGATGTCAAAAAGAATCCTCATTTAAAAAACATTCGAGTCAGACGCGATGTCGAATCACAACTTTATGCATTGGATAATAACAACTATGAAAACGTTCGAGCTGAACCATATACCTTAAGAAACAAGGTTTACGAACTTCAGAAAGATAATAAATTTGAAACTTATTATAAGAGTGTCGAAAACATTGAAACCGAAAAGGAACCCAATGCTTTAGAAAATAAAGATATTGATACACCATCAGGTGATTCAGAACCAAAAGCTATCGAAGGGAATAATAACGAAAACTTACACGATAAGTCTCAACAATACAATAAAGCAAATCAAGGTGTCAATTTAGAAACTCCACTTAAAGGCACAGAAAATGAAGACAACATTAACTTATCTGAGTCAAAATCCAGCCACATTCGTATGAAGAAAGCAAATAGAAATCTGAGAAAGAGGCATGTTTCTAGAGAATATATAATTTCAGAATATAATAAAAATAAGGAAAAGCCAATGGATTATAATAATAATAATGAACTACACGCTGGCACTCAACAAGACAATAAAGTAAGAGATAGAAATTTGAGAAAGAGACATGTTTCTAAAGAACATTTGATATCAGTATTTAATAACAATAGGATGGAAAACTCAATAGAATATAACAATAATGGACTATACGCTAACTCTCATCAAGATAATAAAGCAAGAGATCTTTACTTAGAAACTCCACTTAAAGCCACTGAAGGTAAGAATTACAATAACTTAGATAATCCAGTACCAATTATTAATCAGAAAGCTCGTAGAAATTTAAGAAAAAGATCCATTCGTATATCATTATTTAGTAAAAATAAGGTTCCAAATTCAAATGAAAGTTTTAACGAAAAACTACACGCAAAATCTCAACTAGAGATTGGAGATGAAAACTACGAACCTCAACTTAAAGCCTCAGAAGATAAAGACTACAAAAATTTGAAGAAATCCGGTAGAAAAAACTTAGTAAAGAGATATGTGTCGTCAGAACAATTGAAATCAATATATGAGGACGTTACAAATGATGTAGAATACTCGGCTAATAACGTTGAAAATGAAATAGATTTGAATACAAATACATTTACCAGTTCAAAACCGTCAGTTATTGTAGTCGACAGCGGCTATTCTATCGTAAAAAACTACAATAATTTAGCAACAACTGCACCAAACTATGTGAACGCTAATCTTGGAAACCGTTATAACAGTAACCTAAATAGCGACGTTAATAGCGGTTTAAATAACGTTGTTAATAAGAGACGTTACGGTCCTAGTTCTTCTAAGTTCAATGTTGACCGATCTAATAATAGAAATAGCATATTTGATAATAGTTATGGCGCATCCAATAACGCTTTAGACTTATCTAATAACGAGTATGGTTTATCTGACAAAAACGTCGCCTCTTCTAATAAATATTATAAATTTACAAAAACTCCTTATGTCTCGCCGACCGTGCATAGTTCATCAAATGATAAAGAATCACCGAAATACTATACAATTACACGCAAAAAACAATCAAGCACACGCTTTATGAAGAAATTATACAACAATAATAACTATTATACAACACCTAATTACCGTTACGTACATATAAAACATGAAGGAGAAACGAATAAGGCGTATAGTGTAAATTCAAATTTTATCCCAACCCCGTCAATTTTAATCGGCGAATATCATTATAAAACCAGAAATAAGAGAAGTTATGGCAGCGGAATGAATACCCAAACTAGCTCTTATAGCAATGTAGATAGATCATACAACAATTTGAACGTGTACTACCCTGTTGCAAATTACTCGTCTAGATACAACCCAAATATTCCTCAAAATTATAATACAAATGTATATAACAATCAATATATACCGTATGGTAGTTACAGCGCAACTGATGGTTATAGCTCCAGGAATAGCGGTTACGCCGCAACGAGTAACATAACGAACGGTTACCCAATTTATAACCAGTTATACGGAGGACATAACGCAACGAATACGTTACGTAAACGCAGGAGGAGGAAACGAGTAAGGACTACCACTCCACCCTCAAGGGTATTTGGAGCCTCCATCATATCCACCAAAATAGGATGCCCCGACACAATGAAACGTATTAATGTTTTATCCAAATATTTATGTAAAAATGACGACGGAATACAAGACGTTACTGAAACCGATTATTATTATGATTATGAATAGAAATAACGTATTTAGTTTTCTCGTTAATTTTTTTTATGTAATTTACAACATATTATTAGGGTTCCGTAAAACGTAAAAACGGAACCCTTATAGATTCGTCATGTCTGTCTGTCTGTCTGTCTGTCTGTCTGTCCGTCCGTATGTCACAGCCACTTTTTGCCGAAACTATGAGAACTACACTGTTGAAACTTGGTAAGTAGATGTATTCTGTGAACCGCATTAAGATTTTAACAAAAGTTTTTTAAAAAATCAAAAATTAGGGGTGCCCCCCATACTGAGAACTGAAGCTCAAAAATTATTTTTTCATCAAACCTACACGTGTGGGGTGTCTATCGATAGGTCTTAAAAAATGATGTTGAGGTTTCTAATATAATTTTTGTCTACACTGAATAACTTGCGCGAGAGACGCTTCCAAAGTGGTAAAATGTGTGTCCCCCCCCCCTCTAACTTCTAAAGTAAGAGAATGAAAAAACTAAAAAAAATATATGATGTACATTACCATGAAAACTACCAACGAAAATTAGTTTGAACTCGATCTGATGAGTAGTTTTTTTTTAGTACGTCATAAATACACTATTATGAAAACTTCGATCAAAGTTACAACGAACTACAAGAACTATGAGTACTATGTATATTATGTTACTTGCTGGAACGGAACCCTTCATGGGCGAGTCCAACTCGCACTTGGCTACTTTATATTAATATAAGTTAGTTCCCAGTGTCCTAACTCTTCACCAAGTGAACCGATCATCACGAAAGTCTGCATTTCTGTGTAATTTCGTCTAACTTGAGTGATACGATAGTTTTTATCGCGTTTTTTTTTCTTTTGTTTCACAAACAAAAAAATGACGAAGATACAGTGTTTAGAAGTTTTGCGTGACGTCACTTCATTGTATGATTTGAAGTTTATCTTTGTCGATTATTATTAACAATTTGATAAAGAAAAAAAATACGTATCCTATATTTTTTTTATAATCTACCGGCGGACTTCGATTAGATCGATATATTTTTGATTCAGTCATCATCCCTATATCAGTTTATATGTATAAGTTTAGAAATTATGTCAAAAATGTTATTTTTACGGAATATAAAAACATGTACCAAAACTAATATTAAATTAAAATAAAACATTTATTTTGTAAGTAGATTAATACCTAATATTAATTTATTTTTATTTAAACACGTAAGAACCATGATGTGTACCTACATTTATATCACCGTAAATTTGTAAATACAGTTTATAATATTAAAAATAAATCTAACCTTATGTAGTCTATAATCTCCCGTGTTTTATTACACTACCATTTTACTTGGTCATATGCTTTATACATAGTTATGAATATTGTCTTGACGTGACACACACAGACAGACAGACATCGACGTCAAACTTATAACACCGCTCTTTTTGGTCGGGGGTTAAAAAATATAATGATTCTTGTGAAAATTATGATTATGTATATATTAGGGTTCCGTAAAACGTAAAAACGGAACCCTTATAGATTCGTCATGTCTGTCTGTCTGTCTGTCCGTCCGTATGTCACAGCCACTTTTTGCCGAAACTATTAGAACTACACTATTGAAACTTGGTAAGTAGATGTATTCTGTGAACCGCATTAAGATTTGAACAAAAAAAAATTTAAAAAAAAAAAAATTAGGTTTGCCCTCCATACTGAGAACTGAAACTCAAAAAAATTTTTTTCATCGTATCTACACGTGTGGTGTGTCTATCGATAGGTCTTTAATAAAGTGGTCAAGTGCGAGTTGGACTCGCCCATGAAGGGTTCCGTTGCAGCAAGTAACATAATATACATAGTACACATAGTTCTTGTAGTTCCTTGTAACTTTGATCGAAGTTTCAATAATAGTGTATTTATGACGTACTAAAAAAAAACTACTCATCAGATCGAGTTCAAACTAATTTTCGTTGGTAGTTTACATGGTAATGTACATCATATATTTTTTTTAGATTTTTCATTCTCTTACTTTAGAAGTTAGAGGGGGGGGGGACACACATTTTGCCACTTTGGAAGTGTGTCTCGCGCAAACTATTCAGTGTAGACGAAAATGATTTTAGAAACCTCAACATCATTTTTGAAGACCTATCGATAGACACACCACACGTGTAGATACGATGAAAAAAAATTTTTTGAGTTTCAGTTCTCAGTATGGGGGGCAACCCTAATTTTTCATTTTTTTTAATTTTTTTGTTCAAATCCTAATGCGGTTCACAGAATACATCTACTCACCAAGTTTCAACAATGTAGTTCTCATAGTTTCGGCAAAAAGTGGCTGTGACATACGGACGGACAGACAGACAGACAGACAGACAGACAGACAGACAGACAGACATGACGAATCTATAAGGGTTCCGTTTTTACGTTTTACGGAACCCTAAAAATGATATTGAGGTGTCTAAAATCATTTTTTGTTTACACTGAATAGTTTGCGCGAGACACACTTCCAAAGTGGTAAAATGTGTCCCCCCCCCCCCTCTAACTTCTAAAGTAAGATAATGAAAAATCTAAAAAATATATATGATGTACATTACCATGTAAACTACCAACGAAAAAAACCCTTCATGGGCGAGTCCAACTCGCACTTGGCCACTTTATTTTATTACACTACCATTACCATTTTACTTGGTCATATGCTTTATACATAGTTATGAATATTGTTTTGACGTGACACACACAGACAGACAGACATCGACGTCAAACTTATAACACCGCTCTTTTTGGTCGGGGGTTAAAAAATATAATGATTCTTGTGAAAATTATGATTATGTATGTATTTTTTGTTATAATTGCCATTGCCAAGCATTTAATTGTATTTTTACTGACATTTGGTATATTATGATTTGTTATATAATTTATTTGTACTTATTAATTATTGTATACATTAGTAATTCTCTGTGAAAGTTGATGTGTGCTTGCTGTATCAATAAATGAATAATAATATAATTATGTATAATCTCACGCCTATAAAATTATTGTATCGTTAATTATTGTAAACTGACTGTGTTTGTAATTTTTGGTAGACAGAAAATACAGGGTTACTGGTAAAACAGCCTGCATTCGTTTAAGGGCATGTTCTGTATATTTTAACAAACAAGTTTGTTCTACAACAAACAAACATGTATATTTGAAAATAGCTTTATCTTTTAGTGTAGATTTTATGATATAATAACTTGTTTAACTAATTAATTTTTAACTTCAATTTTAAATGTAAATATTTTAAATACCTATAACAATTTTTGTGTGTAAAATAGTATTTTTTCATAGCTTATATGTAAAACTTAAAATTGCACGCCCGAAATGGGTAAACTGTTGTTACTTTAATATGTTAAATACCATCTTACTCCTACAGTTAAGCAATAAAATGATACTGATTCTGATTCTACAAGTTTGTTACAACTCAATACACATGCGAAAAAAAAAATTGTGTTTGTTGTCCTCTCTAGCACTGTTTAGTGTTTATTTACATCACGCCATTTATCGAGCGTTACAGAGAGCGCGCGCTCTTGTTACCTAGAGCTCGACGCTTTTAGACCGGGCATTTACACTCTTTGAAGTGAAAACTCATTTTGGCGCGCCACAGATAGATTTTTCGCGGGCGAATTGGATTCTAGGATCACGCTCGGGGATGATAAGAAATCTTCAGGTAAACTCGGGACCATGGCAATTGACCATGGCCACGCCCTCCGGTTTCACCCGCGTAGTTTCCAAAGTGAGCTATCAAATTCTGAGTTTTAAGTTTTCACTTCTATCGGCAGTTCCTATGACTGCCATTTTTTTTAAATTATGCATGTAATATTTTTCTTAAACTCTAGAACATAAATTGGCGTATTAAATGTACTTAACATGCCCATAAAAGGATGCAGGCTGATTACCAATAACCCTGTATACTGTTAGATTATAATATGAACGAATTAAACAGTTAGAAATATAGTTTGGGTCGATATTGTACAATGTAAAGTAGTTAAGTTTATTGTTAACTGTATTCTTGTTTCATGTACCTAAATAAGTAAATAAATAAACAAATATACACTAAATTACAAGTTTTTACGAATCCCCAAAATAGCTGTTTCAAATTATAGATCAAACGTACTAGAGCAAGATCCCAGGGCCGCTAGACGTCACGTATTTTCTGACGAACGAAATGTGGACGATTGAGTAGAGTTAGTACGTACTAAGAACACATGCTTACCCTTAGCGAGCAAGCATGTGTTCTTAGTACTTACTAACTCGCCTCAATCGTCCACATTTCATTCATCAAAAAATAGGTGACGTCTGGGAGCTCTGGGGTCTCGGACTATACGAGTATGTTTGCAATTTTGAAGTGGTAACTGAAACTGGCAACATTTCTATTAAACTACTAGCTGTGCCCCGCGGTTTCACCCGCGTCTATTTGAGGAAAATCCATACTAAAATATCCATTGCTGGCCACTTTATTACGTTTTACGGAACCCTAAAAATACGTAAATAAGCAACAATGCATTGTTGTAGAACAAATTTGATTACTTCAAATGACACAAACTTCAAATGTAGACACGCGCCGTCACAGACTTCAACGACCAAAGAGAATTTAAATTCACAGAACTAAAGCTCTCGAAGAGAAATATTTTTCCCCGTTTTCTTTACATTCTTCACTCATACTCCGTACCTATTGATAGTAGCGTAATGTTATATACCCTATAGCCTTCCTCGATAAATGGAGTATCCAACAAAAAAAGAATCTTTCCTATCGGTCCAGTAGTTTCCGAGATCCTAGCGTTCAAACAAACAAACAAACTCTTTAGCTTTATAATATTAGTATAGACTTCCGATCCCATAATGATTGTGGTGCCAGGTGGCCCTCGTGTGATATATGCGATGTGTGCCAAATGTGTCAAAACAAACAAAGTCACTCACTCGGCGGGCACAACTACTGTGAGCTGTGCACACAAATTGTACATATAGTACAATTTGTGCAATCTGTGCTAAATGTGTCAAAACAAAAAAAACCCACTCGGCGGCCGCAACTGCTGAGGATGCTCCACCAGGTTGGTGATCGCGTCTTCGTTTAGTTTGGCGAGGTGTTGCACGCATCCGATCCCATAATGATTGTGGTGCCAGGTGGCCCTCGTGTGATATATGCGATGTGTGCCAAATGTGTCAAAACAAACAAAGTCACTCACTCGGCGGGCACAACTACTGTGAGCTGTGCACACAAATTGTACATATAGTACAATTTGTGCAATCTGTGCTAAATGTGTCAAAACAAAAAAAACCCACTCGGCGGCCGCAACTGCTGAGGATGCTCCACCAGGTTGGTGATCGCGTCTTCGTTTAGTTTGGCGAGGTGTTGCACGCATCATCGATGCGCGCTATCCTATTTTAGTATATCGCGATATCCATTTTTTACAAAATTTTTATCAGGCTATGTAAATTTTTTAACAATCATTTTATCGTAACTTTACCATCTCTATCCAAAAACTCACTGTACTAAAAAAAGTATGATCGAAATGAGCCATCATTTGAAGCTTCCGAAATTTCTGGACGATTTAACTATTTTAGGAAGACTGTTATAAGCTTCTGGTCCGAAATGTGATTGTCCTCGTGCGTGTGATATGTGCGATTTGTGCTAAATGTGTCAAAACACAAAAGTACTCACTCGGCGGCCGCAACTGCTGAGGATGCTCCACCAGGTTGGTGATCGCGTCTTCGTTGAGGTTGTCGAGTATATCGTCACCGCCGGTGTTGCACGCGTCGACGCGCTGTGTGTCCGAGCGCGAGTCGTCGCCGGCGCCGCCGCGGCGTCGCTTCGCCTCGCGTTCCTCGGCTGTCATTAATATTACACTGTCCCACCTGGCAATAAAATAATGGTTGTCTGTAAAGTCGGGTTACTGACGTTAGTTGAACGTGACAACTTCAACTACGCCTTAGAGCGAGGTAACGCCGGCGGCGAGGTAACGGCGTTAACGGCACATGACGTCATGTTTTGCGGGCGTGCAGCCGGCTTCATCGAATTATAAGACGTTGTCACGTCAAAAAACAATGTGTGTGCTTAAGAAACGCACGGCAGAAATGACAACTAAAATCAGAAATAACTATTAACTACTTTTTATAATCTACATATTTATATAAACGTTAATGTTTGTCTGTATGTCTTTTATAGAATCGTAAGCTATGCACTTGATCATTTGACGATCTTTAGCAAAGTTGTCGTACATGAACGTCAAAGTAGGTTTCTGAGTTGGTACGACCAATTTTCGGTAGATGACAGTACAGCTAGTTAAAAAAAAAATGGTTGTCTGTAAAGTCGGTTTACTGACGATAGTTGAACGTGACAACGTCTAGTATTTATGTTAAGCGCCATCTAGGTAAAACATTCTGAAGCTTTTTGAAAAGCTGTTCAAAGCGCCATCTCTGGGTACATCATTGTACTAGCACAAGTTCTTAACTTCATATCGTCGCTTTTCTAAAACATGGACAGACTCCTTGAACGTAAGTAATACACATTTCACTCACTAGATGGTGCGAAAAGCAATAAAGCGAGGTAACGGCGGTAAATATTATCTAATCTATGGCGGTAACGTTACATGACGTCATGTTTTGCGGGCGTGCAGCCGGCTTCATCGAATTATAAGACGTTATCACGTCAATAAAAACAAACATATAAATTGAATATAGAAAACAAAACGACACAACAGTAAATAACAGTTGACTCTATCTCTCTCTCGGGGGCTCTACCGCCTAACGAGAAACGCTTTGATGCTTTGGCATTGCCGTCTTTTTCATTTCAAGCGAGAAGAAATGAGACAGCAAAGTCAAAGCGTCAAAGCGTTTTTCGTTAGGCGGTAGAGCCCGGGTCCCGGGACACTCGGGTCCCGAGTTCACCCGATCAAGCCTTTCACTTCCGAACGTGACGATCAGCCTCATTCACAGCCTACGAAAAATTTGTGTGCGGTGCGCCATAGAAGTGTTCTCTTCCAAAATATGATCGGTGAATTGATCCTCCTTTTCTGAACTTGTTTAAAACTATTCCTTACCATTCTATGTCAGGTACGTTGTGCGAGTCAGGCGCGTCGGCTGATAGTAGCGCCAACTTCGTTGCGCTCGAAATACCAGTCTTTCGCGCTATTTGAGATATTTCATTCTGGAGTTTTTCTAGTTGAGCCTATAAATAAAGAACACAGTTAACATGTGTATTATGCGAGTGTCTGTGTGTGCGAGAAAGAGGGTGTGTATGTTAAATGTGTAAATTGTCGGCGCGTCATACCTATGTATGTATCGGCTATAAATCACGGAGTGTCAAGTGTGTATTACATAGGTGTTCCAAATATGTAACTGAATCGTGCTTCAGGTGTGTGTACATTATTACACGCGGCGAGTGTGTCATCTGCGCGCGCGCGGAGGCTCTGAGCCTCGAGGCGAGCTGCGCGACTTACCGGGCGAGTGGAGTCGTAGTAAAGTCTGCTAAATGTGTCAAGTGTGTTTAAATGTTTCAAATGTAAATTTATCAAATGTGTCACGTGTTCAATGTATCGATTGTGGTGTGTCAAGTGTGTTAAATGTGCCAAGTGAGGTAAATTTATCAAATGTGTCATGTGTCTTCAAATGTAAATTTGTCTAATGTGTCAAGTGTGTTAAATTGATCAAATGTGTCACATGTGTCAACTGTGCAAAATGTGTCAAATGTGCCAAGAGTGGGAAATTTGTCAAGTGTGCAAAATGTGTCAACTGTGCTAAATGTGTCAAATGTAAATGTGCCAAGTGTGGGAAATTTGTCAAGTGTGCAAAATGTGTCAAATGTGCTAAACGTGTCAGCTGTGCTAAATGTGTCAATCTCCGGTGTATATTGGTACCTTGACTCTGAGCCTCTCCGCGAGCTGCGTGAACTTGCCGGGCTCGTGGAAGCGCAGCGGCCGGCGCGCGCGCGCCGCGGGCCGGGCCGCCACGCGCGGGTCCTGCCAGGCCGCCTCGCCCTCCGGCGGCTGGCTGCTCTGCCCAGAGAGCTGAGCGCGGAACTCTTCCCGCCGCTTTGCACGTATGTTAGCCTGGTACAATGGGGATCGAGTAAATTTATTTTCCCGGAAAACTTTTTTTTTTTTTAATAAAAAGTGACGAGACGAGCAGGACATGTGCCTGATGGTAAGCAACATGCCTGTCATATAACAGCACAGTGTTTTTTTTTTAGTTTTTTCATTCTCTTATTTTAGAAGATAGAGGCACGCATTTTATCACTTTGGAAGTGTCTCTCGCGCAAATATTCAGTGTAGACAAAAACTATATTAGAAACCTCAACATCATTTTTGAAGACCTATCTATAGACATCACACACGTGTAGGTTTGATGAAAAAAAAAGGTGTGTGCTTAAGACCACACGGCAGAAGTGAAAACTTCATTAGCTGATTTTTGTATTAGGTAGGTATGTAGTATTAGTTGAATAAACGAGTAAAACAAGCCAGAAATTAGAGTAAATATTTATTGAAATTTTATTTATATACAAAGTAGCTGTTACCCGCGACTTAGTCCGGGCGAAATAAATACTAAGGTTACTCAGGCAGTACTTATTTGTATACCCAGAATGTATACACATTTATGGTTAGTAAAAAAAGTGACCATGTTCAAAAAGTTGTTGGCCGGGGCCGGCTTTTTAAAAGTTACTCCAACTTTGTATGCATTCACACGGTGCACCCCTATGATGCCCCTAACATTGTCCGCAAAAAGGTTGGTGAGTGTAATAGGATTTTTTTTACCGACTTTCTCCTGTTCCGTCGATTCCACATACACTACACATTCTCCACTACGATTTTCTGGGAATAGTCTCTTTCTCTTATAAAGGGGTTTTCTAAATAGTTTGTAAGAAACATTTTCACTTGGATTTGGCTTCAATAGTTTTCTTTTTCTGGTCTGTTCGACGGGGTCACCCCCGTCGCTAGCGACGCTCATATTTATTTATACTATTGACTATATACAAAACTAAATATTTACACGAAAAAAACGAAATATTTACACAGCAAAACTAATTAATTTGATTGTGAAAATTATAAAGCACCCGTCGTGTTTTCCCGCCCAAAGAAAAGTATTTTGGAGTTGGTAGCCGTGTTGCCACTATGATTTTGAGCTTGTCGTCAAATAGTTATGAAACAAAGTCGCCGGTTTTGATTGAATTATTAAGGGAATAACAGTCTGGAAGAATATATAAGCTTTTTCCTTCTCCAACCTTCTACACTACACTAGTATATTCCCCTTTGTCGGTAACACGTCGTCTAAATCCGCTAAAAGGTTTTAAAAATTCGCCAGTTTCAGCGACAAAGTCGCTAAAGTGTCAACACTGGTAACCGGTAGCGAGCAGCGAGAGAGAGAGAGAGTATCTATTGTCCCATGTCCTCCTCTAACAATTATCTTTCTCGGTCTGGCACGTTTGTTGACCACATTATCTTTCTCGCTCTAGCATCCCGAGCTTACCCGAAATTTCTTATCATATCCGAGCGTGATGATCACGTGATCATAAATCCATTTCTCAGCCCACTGTCCATACCGTGCCTAAAGAAGTTTTCACTTCAAAAAAATGTTGAGTTTCAGTTCTAAGTATGGGGGGCAACCGTAATTTTTCTTTTTGAAGTGAAAACTTCTTTAGGCGCGTTATAGACAGAATTTTCGTGGGCTGTGAAATGGACTCATGATCACGTGATCATCACGCTCGGATATGATAAGAAATTTCGGATAAACTCGGGATGCTAGAGCGAGAAAGATAATGTGGTCAACAAACGTGCCAGACCGAGAAAGATAATTGTTAGAGGAGGACATGGGACAATACATACTCTTACTCTCTCTCGCTGCTCACTACCAGTGTTGACTGACACCTTAGCGACTTTCTCGCTGAAAATGGCGAATTTTTAAACTTTTTTATCACGACATTAACTTCTAGATAGGTGGTACTTACCACATCAATTGAACCTGTCACGAAATGTTAAATTTGCATTTCACGTCCATTGCAAAAAAGTTATGGTTGTAATATTTTATCACAGCACTTACACTACGTAAACACACAAAATGATACCCATTTTCATAAGAAGGTGCTTACACAAATACACTATAACACAACATATTTATGCATTTTTAGCGAAATACATAAATATGACATAAATAAATAGCAATCACTAAACCTTTTGAGCCAAACGGCATTTTCGACCCGCGTAATTTTTTTTTTAAATTTATTCTTGGCCATGGATACTAATCATTCAGCCGTAAAAGTTTTAAATTAAAATTATTTAGTAGTCTCTATATTATAGTTAAGTATTTCTTATTTTAGTTTTCACTTCTGCCGTGCGGTTTTAAGCGCACACATTTTTTTTTAAATGTTTTTTTGTAAAAATCTTAATGCGGTTCACAGAATACATCTACTTACCAAGTTTCAATAGTGTAGTTCTCATAGTTTCGGCAAAAAGTGGCTGTGACATACGGACGGACAGACAGACATGACGAATATATAAGGGTTCCGTTTTTAACTTTTACGGAACCCTAAAAAGGTTTCACTTCAAAAACTTATACAACTCTTTCATTAAAACTACACATTTTACTCTTTGATTAAAACGTATGTTTGACTGGAAATTATGTTGAACAGAAATGAGAAAACGAAATTATTGTTTTTACTATCTCCTTCGCAACTTTTCAATATTTGCTCACCGTTTAAACCTTCCCTGAGCTACGACAAACATTTCAAAACCAAAATCGGCCAAATCGGCCCAGCCGTTGTCGAGTTTTAGCGGACCCACGAACAGCAATTCATTTTTATATAGATATCTATCCAAATACTAGTGGTATGATATCTTACCTTAAGCGTGGGCGCTACGTGCGTCAATTGAACCCTCTTCCCCGTGTTGTCCACGGTCCGGCCTTCCCTGTCCAGGATGAGAGGCGCCGGGCCCGCGCCAGAGCTCTGTAGGGCTCCACCTAACAACAAAAGAGAGAAAATACAAATCTGCCTGGAACTTGTGTCATGAAAGGCTCATAGGCTTTATAGACACTTGATTGATTTAATGACGTGAAAACTGACGCATTTTACACCGCGTGCCGAAACTAAATCAAAATAAATAATATCGTGAAGCCGACCAAATTGAAAATCAGTACTAATGATCTATGCGTCTTACGTTTTGTGGCTATTCAATTTAATCTGGTTCGCGATATTATCACTTTTGTTGAGTTTCTTCTGAGTGAGTTTCGGAACGCGACATTAGATCCTTCTATCATCCAACGTACACACGGACACTGTTTTGATAGATATGATTGAATTGTAACTTTGTGCAGCGGGAATAAAGTGCAAATTGACTTTTTGACGTTAGCAACACACAAATATTGCTTGGTCATAAGTGAGCGCTTCTAATTTAATATGAACTTTATTGAATAGCAATACAGTTCAAATTACTTTACATTTTAGTCAGAAAACGTTTGTAGGGGAAACAGAAAAGGGCTGTTTATAGGGGTTTCCCGGCAATTATTCGAATTTTTTTAGCAGTAAAAATCTTCATTGGACTTCAACGAACATTTCAAAAAACAAATTGGGCAAATTGGTCCAGGCATTGTTGAGTGATTGATGCGTTTACCAACACATTTTGCGATTCATTTTTATATATATAAAATTCTCGTGTCACAGTGTTTGTTTCCTTACTCCTCCGAAACGGCTTTACTGATTTTAACCAAATTTTATATGCGTATTCTGTAGGTATGAGAATCGGCTACTAGCTATTTTTCATATCCCTAAGTGACAAGGGTTGTTCACTAAGGCAAAACAACGTTTGCGGGGTCAGCTAGTTTTTATATAGATAACGATACTCCCGAACCTGTCCTAAACCTAAATTGTATCAAAAATGTGCTTGTAACTGGTAGAGTATATTAAGATTCGTCTCACTCACCGGCCAGTTTCCGCTGTATCCTCGCTTGAAGCTCGGCTATCTTCTGCTGCTTCTCCAACTCCTCGGCCGAGATGGGGACCGCCGCTGAAACGTGACCGAAATACATTAGAATTGCTTCCTAAAGGTACAAGTTCGCGCTGAGACCGCGACAGGCACTTCACACTATAGAATTGTATAGGTCGTCAGTTCGCACCGAGACCGCGTCAGGAGACCGAGACATACACGTGTCGCGGTCTCGGCGCGAACTGGCGACCATATAATTATATCTATACTAATATAAACTTAAAGCTGAAGAGTTTGTTTGATTGTTTGTTTGTTTGAACGCAAGGATCTCGGGAACTACTGGTCCGAATTGAAAGGTTCTTTCTCTGTTGGATAGTCCATTTATCGAGAAAGGCTATAGGTTATTTAACATTACGCTACTATCAACAGGAACGAAGCATGAATGAAAAATGTAACAAAAACGGGAAATAATTTTGCTTTTTGAGAGTTTTCGTTGCGTGACAGCATGTGTCATTCGTCAAAGGTTCGTGAAAGGTTGCGTCATTAGAACCTAAGGTAACCGAATTTGTTCAAAATTTGAATTGGTACGATGAATTTTAGATAGATGGCGTAGCAACGCGCGCGCGATTCAGCTAGTAATATTATAAAGCTGAAGAGTTTGTTTGTTTGAACGCTAGGATGTCGGGAACTACTGGTACGAATTGAAAGATTCTTTTTCTGTTGGATAGCCCATTTATCGAGGAAGGCTATAGGCAATATAACATTACGCTACTATCAACAGGAGCGGAGTATGAATGAAAAATGTAACAAAAACGGGAATTAATATTGCTTTTTGAGAGCTTTCGTTGCGTGACAGTACGTGTCTATCTTCTAGAAGTTTGCGTCATTAGAACCTAAGGTAACCAAATTTGTTCTGGATTTGAATTGGTACGACCAATTTTCAATAGATGGCGTAGCAACCCGCGCACGATTCAGCTAGTATAATTATATAGTGTCAAGTGCCTGTCGCGGTCTTAGCGCGAACTTTAGATTACTTCTGATTAGAGAACTTCTGATTACAATAAATAAATTTACTGATTTCTGATTTAAGGAGAAAGCACAAAAAAATTAGCCGTCATAGGAACTGCCGCTTTCATTCTCACTAATCAGCCAACAGGTAACTCACCCGGTTTAGAGAACAGATGCGGTTTGATGACACTGGGCGGCGGTATAGCCCCGCTCTGGTGTATCGCCGCTTTCATTCTCACTAATCAGCCAACAGGTAACTCACCCGGTTTAGAGAACAGATGCGGTTTGATGACACTGGGCGGCGGTATAGCCCCGCTCTGCTGTATCGCCGCTTTCATTCTCACTAATCAGCCAACAGGTAACTCACCCGGTTTAGAGAACAGATGCGGATTGATGACACTGGGCGGCGGTATAGCCCCGCTCTGCTGTATCGCCGCTTTCATTATCACTAATCAGCCAACAGGTAACTCACCCGGTTTAGAGAAGAGATGCGGTTTGATGACACTGGGCGGCGGTATGGCCCCGCTCTGCTGTATCGCCGCTTTCATTCTCACTAATCAGCCAACAGGTAACTCACCCGGTTTAGAGAACAGATGCGGTTTGATGACACTGGGCGGCGGTATAGCCCCGCTCTGCTGTATCGCCGCTTTCATTCTCACTAATCAGCCAACAGGTAACTCACCCGGTTTAGAGAAGAGATGCGGTTTGATGACACTGGGCGGCGGTATAGCTCCGCTCTGCTGTATCGCCGCTTTCATTCTCACTAATCAGCCAACAGGTAACTCACCCGGTTTAGAGAACAGATGCGGTTTGATGACACTGGGCGGCGGTATAGCCCCGCTCTGCTGTATCGCCGCTTTCATTCTCACTAATCAGCCAACAGGTAACTCACCCGGTTTAGAGAAGAGATGCGGTTTGATGACACTGGGCGGCGGTATAGCCCCGCTCTGCTGTATCGCCGCTTTCATTCTCACTAATCAGCCAACAGGTAACTCACCCGGTTTAGAGAACAGATGCGGTTTGATGACACTGGGCGGCGGTATAGCCCCGCTCTGCTGTATCGCCGCTTTCATTCTCACTAATCAGCCAACAGGTAACTCACCCGGTTTAGAGAACAGATGCGGATTGATGACACTGGGCGGCGGTATAGCCCCGCTCTGCTGTATCGCCGCTTTCATTCTCACTAATCAGCCAACAGGTAACTCACCCGGTTTAGAGAACAGATGCGGTTTGATGACACCGGGCGGCGGTATGGCCCCGCTCTGCTGTATCGCCGCTTTCATTCTCACTAATCAGCCAACAGGTAACTCACCCGGTTTAGAGAACAGATGCGGTTTGATGACACTGGGCGGCGGTATAGCCCCGCTCTGCTGTATCGCCGCTTTCATTCTCACTAATCAGCCAACAGGTAACTCACCCGGTTTAGAGAACAGATGCGGTTTGATGACACCGGGCGGCGGTATGGCCCCGCTCTGCTGTATCGCCGCTTTCATTCTCACTAATCAGCCAACAGGTAACTCACCCGGTTTAGAGAACAGATGCGGTTTGATGACACTGGGCGGCGGTATGGCCCCGCTCTGCTGTATCGCCGCTTTCATTCTCACTAATCAGCCAACAGGTAACTCACCCGGTTTAGAGAACAGATGCGGTTTGATGACACTGGGCGGCGGTATAGCCCCGCTCTGCTGTATCGCCGCTTTCATTCTCACTAATCAGCCAACAGGTAACTCACCCGGTTTAGAGAACAGATGCGGTTTGATGACACTGGGCGGCGGTATGGCCCCGCTCTGCTGTATCGCCGCTTTCATTCTCACTAATCAGCCAACAGGTAACTCACCCGGTTTAGAGAACAGATGCGGTTTGATGACACTGGGCGGCGGTATAGCCCCGCTCTGCTGTATCGCCGCTTTCAGAGGCTGCGCGGACGCCGCCGCGCGCGCCGCGCCAGATCCGGTCTCGCCTTTCAGCGCGAGCAGCGCTCTCTTTCGCTCCTCGATCTCTTTCTGAGCGTTGACCATCATTAGCTGGAACAAACGATGAGAAACCGAAGTTAGACACTCTGGACAACCGGCTGTAAAAAGCTCTAAGACATTTTGTAGCAAGGACATCTTCGATTAGCAATTTGCCATAGTGTATACCTGTATACTATTTTACTCGTCAAGCCCTTTTAATTGATGTCCCGAAATGGCAAATAGGCTACAATCCTCAAAAAAACTAATTAGTCCGTCAGTTAGATTGCTAAAAAATATTGTACACGTATTTTTTCTTTTGTTTCACAAACAAAAAATGACGAAGATACAGCGCTTCGAAGTTTCGTGTGACGTCACTTGTGAGTACGATTTTTACTCACGAGTGACGTCGCGACCCCCACTCTCGAAGTTTGATGTTCTATATCTTTGTCGATTATTAATATTTTGAAAAAACAAAAAATACGTGTCCTATATTTTTCCATGATCTAGCTGACGGACTAATTAGAATTGTGTACTTTTGACCCAGTCCGGTACCCTATTAATCATTTTTAGGGTTCCGTAAAACGTAAAAACGGAACCCTTATAGATTCGTCATGTCTGTCTGTCTGTCTGTCCGTCCGTATGTCACAGCCACTTTTTGCCGAAACTATGAGAACTACACTGTTGAAACTTGGTAAGTAGATGTATTCTGTGAACCACATTAAGATTTTTACAAAAGTTTAAAAAAAAAAAAAATTAGGGGTGCCCCCCATACTGAGAACTGAAGCTCAAAAATTTTATTTTCATCAAACCTACACGTGTGGGGTGTCTATCGATAGGTCTTCAAAAATGATGTTGAGGTTTCTAATATAATTTTTGTCTACACTGAATAACTTGCGCGAGAGACGCTTCCAAAGTGGTAAAATGTGTGTCCCCCCCCCTCTAACTTCTAAAGTAAGAGAATGAAAAAACTAAAACAAATATATGATGTACATTACCATGAAAACTACCAACGAAAATTAGTTTGAACTCGATCTGATGAGTAGTTTTTTTTTAGTACGTCATAAATACACTATTATTAAAACTTCGATCAAAGTTACAACGAACTACAAGAACTATGTGTACTATGTATATTATGTTACTTGCTGGAACGGAACCCTTCATGGGCGAGTCCAACTCGCACTTGGCTACTTTATTTTTCACTACTACCTCAATATGGGTGGGTTACAAATGAAAGTGCTTGCTTGACTAGTAGAATGTTGTACAGATTACAAATCCGAGGCAGTGGGTCATCATCATCATCAACAGCCCACTAAACGTTCCTACTGCTGGGACTCGGGGCCTTCTCTCGCAAGGAGATAGTTTAGGCGATAATCCACCACGCTGGCCCAGTGCGGGTTGGCGGATGACACATGACTTCGAAAGATTCTAGGTACATGTCAGTTTCCTCACGATGTTTTCCTTCACCGTTTTAAGTTAGCGGCATTACGCACATGACTTCGAAAAGACAGTGGTGGGGTGTGGGGTTTGAACCCGGGGTCTCCGGATCGGCAGGCGCCGTTCTCCCGACTAGAGCAGCCGTAACTTTAGTCCAGAGGCAGTGGGCAATCAAAATCTTTAATTTTGTTCTAGTTTCAGTATAATAAGCCTATGTGTTATTCCAGACTATGCTCTAACTGTGTTTTACATTTCAGCTCGATCTCGGTTCCAACATATTTGTGATCACAGTTTGGGAGCGCGCTGCTTTACTTGTAGCTCTGTACGAATTTATCCGCGTAGTTACCGTTCCAGATGTTTTTCCGCGTTAAATAATAGTATATGTTCTATTTTTGACGTGATAACGTCTTATAATTCGATGAAGCCGGCTGCACGCCCGCAAAACATGACGTCATGTGCCGTTACCGCCGTTACGTCGCCTTATTACTTTTAGCACCATCTAGTGAGTGAAATGTGTATTACGTTCAAGGAGTCTGTCCATGTTTTAGAAAAGCGACGAAATGAAGTTAAGAACTTGTGCTAGTATAATGATGTACCCAGAGATGGCGCTTTGAACAGCTTTTCAAAAAGCTTCAGAATGTTTTACCTAGATGGCGCTTAACACAAATACTAGTCAGTACCATTCCATCAGTATTTTCTTAAGACGTTGTCACGTTCAACTATCGTCAGTAAACTGACTTTACAGACAACATTTTTTTTTTTTAGTTTAACCTAGGTTGTCCCACTGCTGGGCAAAGGTCTCTCCCAATTCCCTCCACTTTATCCGGTCCTGAGCTACCATCGTCCAATCATTTTTAAACGCTCCGAGCTCGTCCTTCCATCGCGTTGGAGGACGACCCTGGGGTCAACTGGCCGATGGTGGACTATTAGAAATGAATAGTTATTTAGATTTATACTTTATATATATTTGTCACTATAACTATTTGTCAAGTCCCCTGTGACCTTACCCCCGTTTCTCCCGACTAGATCAGTATCTAGTCGGGAGATTGGAAGGCTTACCTTTATCCTATCAGCGCTGAGCACAGCAATCTTCGACCCGATGGACTCGGGGTCCGTGGTCGCTGGCAGAGGTAGCTCCATCCCGTTGGCTTTCTTCGACTCCTCTTTATCTCGCTTGTCATCTCGCCGCTCGTCTCTCTTTTCGTCCCGCCTCTCCTCGCGTTTCTCATCCTTGTCTTTTTCATCGTGACGTGATCTGAAATCATGAAATAATACATTGATTTTCTCCCATAAAATAAGAACCAACTTCAATTTAACATTAAAGTTGTGATTACTGTTTTAAATTACTATTTATTTGTATACGAGTAATAAACGGAAGATTCTTACAACATCAGTACAACATCAACATCATTATTCAGTACAACATCAACAATTTCAACATCAACATCGTATTTGATTTGACTGTATTTGAATACTCCACACCAACTCTGATCCATATCTTATACCTTTAAACGAGCAATTCTTGTACCTATATAAATATGTATATATAGAATCTGAATCTCGGAAACGGATCGACGGATTTTCATGAAATTATGTATGCAGGGGATTTCGGGGACGATAAATCGATCTAACTAGGTCTTATTAAAAAAAAACCGCATATTATGCGCGTTTTTAGACAATGAAAAACTGTCACATTAGACATTAGAATGTGAAGGTAAATTTTGCCGCGTGACGCGACAGCATAATTAGCTCAGACGGGAAGTCGGGCGCTCATAGCGGTCACGAATTAGTAGCTCCGGGTTCGAATCCAGACGGGTTCTCTTTTTTTTCAATTCGTTTTTTTTTAAGAAAATCTATTTCTTGTAGTCTTTTATATGTAGGTATCTAAGTATATTTAGTATTTAAACTGAGCAAAGCTCGGTCACCCAGGTACTATGTATAGAGCGAACAGCTATAAATGACACAAAGTCAGACACTGAGATTTCTGAGTAAAGGAATATTGCTATAAGCATATTTTCGATTTTTGATAATATTTCAAAAACGGCTACACCGATTTCGATAATTTATATGGAATAACCTGCTGAAAGACCTTGGCTTGTCCAGAAGTGCAGTAAGTTCTATACTAGATAGAACGAGTATCTAAAGCTGCACTAGTAGGAACATATCGGATTTGGCTGGGCAGGGAGAGAAATACGAGTAGTAAAGGTGAGTGTTGACGTACGTCACAATGGGGCCCCTTAAACCTACGCCCAAGCCACAAGTCTTGGGGTCTACTCGAGATTTCTCTCTCTGCCACACGATGGACCCGGCACCCGCTCGGTGAATCTGTGGAATGCTTAGAAGTTCGTCTCAAAGTACTAAACAAACAAAAAAAAAGTGTTTGTCTGTAAAGTCGGTTTACTGACGATAGAACGTGACAACGTCTTAAGAAAATACTGATGGAATGGTAGCATTTTTCAAAAGAAAATTTTAATTTCATTTGTTTAATAGATTTGTATGTAAAAAGTAATCAGTAGAATTTAGTCCTTTTCAATCAAAACAATGCAAAAAAGCTTTTAGATGCCGGGGATCGAACCCGGGGCATTTCACATGCAAAGCGAACGCTCTACCACTGAGCTACATCCCCGCTTGAACTACTGGTCGAAATAATTAATAGTCAAGTTTTACATTAAATAAAACTTGTATTATTGAGCAGAGACGATGCACAGCATCTATAGTGAGATTGCGCTGTTCTTCTTTCTGGCAACACACAGGAAATACGTCACACTTCTGGTAACTTTAGTCTATGAAAATGGCATGATGCTACCTGATTTCCGGTTCTGGTCACCTGAGCTCGAGCTAAGGCGATGTACCCTCATAGAAGTCTCTCACTCAACAGGAGGCCTGAAAGGGATGCTGTGCATCGTCTCTGCTCAATAATACAAGTTTTATTTAATGTAAAACTTGACTATTATATCGGCATGTGACGATGCACAGCATCTATAGTGAGAGATGTGTTTATTAGCTCCTGGTGACCACGACGACGCTATGTGTAGAAAAGAGTAAAAAATAAGTTAGGTTAGGTTATAATTCATTTTACAAACGTAATAAAATATTAATTTTGCATTAATAATTACTAATAATTGAAAATCATGTATTAGAAACCAGGAATTTCTCGAATCAAATGATTCGGTATTCACTCAGATGAAATAGTTAGGAGGCGCTACCGTTGAACTAAAACTTCCACGAGAAGCTTTCATATTGGCATCTGAATAAATTATCATTACCCAGTTACCGGAAAATTGACACGAAAAGGGAATTATTACCATCAGCTGTGTGTCTATCTTTCTCAATTCAAATTTTCTTATTTCACACAGGACAGACGTCTTTGACAGAATTGGGATGTTCCAAAAGTTTCCCAACCTGATTGAATATACATGTATCGGTGTCAGTCTTTGAACCAAAAAACTGGCCATGATGTTACGGCCTTACCCATCCCCATCCCAACATACAAGTCTTGGGTCTATTCGAGATTTCTCTCTCCGCCACACGACGGACCCGGCACCCGCACGGCGAATCCACGGAATGCTGAGAAGTTCGTCTCGTGTCTCTGTTTTGAAGATATTCTAAAAAGAGTAAGGTCATGCATTAAACAAATAGAGTCACATACGTGTGTTTGACCCGGTACCTGATGCTGAAAGATTATACAACTATGCATGCGATACTTCAAACAGAGTAATGATACACTATAGAGCATTGTATCACATGTGAACATGTCATATGGGTTCCAACTTAAGTTGTGTCGCAAAAGGCTTTTGTCAAGCTATCTAGGCTAGCTAAGAGTTTTTCCTTCTATCTATTAAGAAAATCTATTTCAAAACTTTTCCTCATAAAACATGTTTGTTTAGCAAATGAGCACCCAGATCAGTGTTGTGACTGGCTAAGCAATTGTGCTAGATACCTTCCCAACGAGTTTAGATCCGCGAGTTTATAATTATAGTTGAAATTAATAGCTGCTCACTACTCTATGCAAAGGTTATAAGCTGGTACATAAGTTTTAAGAGTTTAATTTCGCCATCTCGCTCTTAGGTAGGTTTCATTCTACGTCGGACCTAGACTCTAGTAAGTTAGTTCATCGCCAACATTCTGTAATTCTATAAGTAAATGTGGAAAGGTCCACTTCTACAATCCACGTCTCATCATCAACAGCCCACTAAACGTTCCCACTGCTGGGACTCGGGGCCTTCTCTCGCAAGGAGAGAGTTAAGGCCATAATCCACCACGCTGGCCCAGTGCGGATCGGCGGATGATCCACGTCTACTAGGACTTAAAATAGGCGGGGCAGACCAATAATAAGGGTTCGGCCAGATTGTACTGTGAGAACTCGGCGGCGGTGTGTGCTGGCACGGTCCGAGGACATGACCCCCCCTAAAAACGTTTAACTTAACTGGCACGGCAAACTTACAGGCAAAATCGTGTGGTGCCACCAATAATATCTTTTGTACTCCACATCTTGTCCTATTTTTTGGTGCCCCTGAATTATAAGGCTGCACCTGCGCTTGGCGCGTATTTTTCGCAGACTTCAAGTGATGTTCTCTGACGTGGAGAGTCCGATACGGTGGAGGAAATACACGCGCAATATGAAACACTGCTGTTTTGTCCGAGTGATTTTTGGTGACAATCTCTCACAATTTGGGTTGATGTACATTGAAATTCAGAGACGCTGAAACTAGAGCTGGCCATAGTAACTGCCATTCTGATATATATATTTCCCTCGGGACAACCCGTCGGCAACTAAGTTTAGTCTGCCTGGTAGGTTACTCTCCAGGTGGCTAAGAGAGTTACACTCAATCTCTCTAGAAGGTGCATCAGTTGGTAGGTTAGGTCTTGTAGAGCAACGGGCTTCCTCCCATCCCTACGCCGCAATCGTTTGCTTGTCTGTCTATAGAATTACATGACATTCTTACCTTACCTTACATTCAATTTGTGTATGAAGTGCGATAATATGCAACACCAATGGAGTTGAGACTGGTCTCACCTGCCGTATATCAGAGAGCTTTTAACCGTTGTCTGCTGCATCGGCGGCCAAGATTGATACAAAATCTGTTGTAAGCAATTGTTCGACTACATTCATTCACCATTATAGATCCGTTCTTACTGCTGGTGGAATCTGCATCTGCTGCAGGGCAGATTTGTGCTTAGGATCTAAGCGCTTCCTCCCCAGTTGTTGCATGTGAAGACAGTGCAGCCGGGGTGTTTCGAAAGTTGTGAAGTTTCAAAAGCTCTGCAGAATCTGGCTTTCTTTCAGAGACGATTTGTCCCTTTGCAGCACATAATTTCACCTTTGTACGATAGTCCGTACAGGGACCGGTTTGGTATTTTGACACGTGTCCTATACCAGATCGAGGTATTCGGATTTCAGGAATAGAGATGGTCGCAGGACCGATTTCTCATAGTTTATAGACCCACTACACACACAGTACCCACATACCTCTGTTCCGAAGAAACGGCGCCGTCCGATTTGAGAGAGCGGCGAAGTACTTTTGGCGCACATGACAGTTCGCATGGAAAGCTGGTCATTTGCAGAACCTCGTGCTTGTGTATCAGCCGAAGAAACTTCCGGTGGGCCTCTGCCATGAGTGATCCAGTGGCATAATTAGTTGAACAAGCACAGGCTTGGAGATAATAGCATTTAACGCTTGCCGAGGGGCCTACGGAGCCCGGAGCCACTGCCTCTGATAAGATCGAGAGGACAGCTTCCTTGAAAATTGTGTGTGGGGTTATACAAGCACAGGCTTGGAGATAATAGCGTTTCACGCTTGCTGAGGGGCCTACGGAGCCCGGAGCCACTGCCTCTGATAAGATCGAGAGGACAGCCTCCTTGAAAATTGTGTGTGGGGTTATACAAGCACAGGCTTGGAGGTAAATGGTAGACGCCTGCAGTAGGGCCTACGGAGCCCGAGGCGTCTGCCACTGTCTCCGATACGCTCAGAGACAGCCTCCTTCAAAATTCCGTGTGAGGATGTGCTATTCATCAGCGGTCATACCCTTTCTTTCCTGACGGACTTTTCGTCCTTTGCAGCGTTCTTGACAAGGAAGTTATAAGTCACGCTTAACGGCGCGCTGTGTCAGGGTTTTGAAGTGAAGAACTGTTTTTGTCAAGAAAAGCAGTAAATTTAGTTCTTGGGCCTTGACCGGAACTTCTTAGGTCCTTGTTTTCGGCTAAACCTCACCCAAATCCGCTCATCTACTCTACCTGTGTTTTTCAAGTAAGTCTGTCATTGACGAGATGCTTAGTACTCGGGGGAATTTTACGCAGATTTCCTCAAAGGGTTTTGTTGGTAATTTCTATCATGATATGCTTCCGACAGTTTTCCGCAAATAGTCTGTACGACTTCCTCACACATTTTGAAGTAAGTACTTTTAAGTAAGGATTAATCGGCAAACAGTGTTGAAAATATTATTACGTGTTAGAGAGGCATTATACAGTCTTACTAAATACTAACGCCTTTTTCTTAGTATCCAGGCAATCTCTAGCCTTTAAAAGTTGACAAAGTCGGTCGTTAAATTCGATGTTGATAAAACTGGGGGTAGCAAAAGTTGACTTTGGTCATAGGTGTACCCGACATCTTTCTCAGATGATTCTCTCAAATTATTTCAGTTTTTGTAGGCGGTTCAGTCCAGTAAAACCTACATCGAGTTTCGAAAGAATGTCTCGATTGTTGTCTGGTCTGTTCCATAGCACTAACGATCTCGGACTTTGTGGTAGAAAAAGTTACTGTTCAGAAAAGATAGCAGGCACCATCCATTCACTAATCCACAAAAACTCCGGAATCGCTCGTACTTCATCAAGAAATTTACAAAAAACCGCTGTGCATCTCACTTACCTGCTTCTCTTCTTTACCTCTGCTCTTTCATAGTAGTTTGATGAAGCCAGCCGCTTGTGACCACGAGGTGGTGGTTCATCGTACGATAAACCCTGCCGCTTACTCCTGCCCAGACTTGTCCTCGGACGAAGCCTGCCGTTAGGGAGTGTCCGACACTCGCTCATCCTCGAGACCCACTTTTGAGGCGGGAGAGGACAATCTATTTCTTACCGGTACCACTAGGTACCCGTTTCAATCACTACAATTGGAATCACTTATTGCACTTAACGCTTGATCAGTTATTTTCACTTTAGTATAGCACTCGCGCGACACACTAGACAAATAAATGACCATAATCAGATTAAACTATTCGAATTACCGAAATTTTCTCAAAATCGGTGAGAGTTTCGGCTTGAGTTGTTGCTTCAACGAAAGAATACGACGCTATGAGGGTACATCGCCTTAGCTCGAGCTCAGGTGACCAGAACCGGAAATCAGGTAGCATCATGCCATTTTCATAGACTAAAGTTACCAGAAGTGTGACGTATTTCCTGTGTGTTGCAAGAAAGAAGAACAGCGCAATCTCACTATAGATGCTGTGCATCGTCACATGCCGATATAATACAACTGTAACAAACATGCGGCGAGGTAACGACCGACGGTAAAGCGGTTTTTGCATTGTTTTGATTGAAAATGACTAAATTCTACTGATTACTTCTTACATACAAATCTATTAAACAAATGAAATTAAAATTTTCTTTTGAAAAATGCTACCATTCCATCAGTATTTTCTTAAGACGTTGTCACGTTCTATCGTCAGTAAACCGACTTTACAGACAAACATTTTTTTTTAATTATATAGTGACGAGACGAACAGGACATGTGCCTGATGGTAAGCCACATAACAGCACAGTGACACGCAGCTATAGGAACACGAAGAGTCCAAATCATTACCTAGCACTGCACTGCGCTCGTCACTCAAGAGATCTATGATGTTATATCTCTAAGCCCGGTAATTTCTCTGGAAACATTACCCTTCAAACCGGAACACAGCAATGTTTGCACACTACTGCTTGGCGGCAGAATAACTGGGAAAGGTGTGGTACTTCCCCAGGTAGACTCCGCTAAGAGTCCTACCACTACTAAATTTTAAACAAATGTTGGTCTTCGCTTTTTCAGAGAAAATAATGTTTATTTATTATAGTTAATACATAGTTCCTTAGATACCAAATTTAAATTGACACCGAGTAAGAAATATGAACAGAGTATACCGTTTAGAATCCTTATCCTTCTCGGGTTCGTGTTTCCGTTTGCTCGACTTGGACGAGGACACCAGCTCTTGGGCGAGCGCTATCACCTTGTCGGCTAGCTTGCTCGCCTTCTTGGAGTCGATGTGAGACGATATACGGTCGATTATCTTACGGCGTTCGTACCTGGAACAAGTTGAATTTACATTGTATACCTTTAAACAAGCAATAGAAGACGCTGCTGGGCTTCCTGCTGGAGCTGGGTTGGCAGGAGTGAAGCCTACTTCCCACACACGCAAAATAGGCGCATCGAGACGTCGAGTTGCGGAAAACAGCCCGCCTACGAATACGAATACGAACAAGCAATTCTTGTATTAAAAAAAAAGCCTTTTTTTTAGGGTTCCGTAAAACGAAATAAAGTGGCCAAGTGCGAGTTGGACTCGCCCATGAAGGGTTCCGTTGCAGCAAGTAACATAATATACATAGTACACATAGTTCTTGTAGTTCGTTGTAACTTTGATCGAAGTTTTAATAATAGTGTATTTATGACATACTAAAATTAAAGTAGCCAAGTGCGAGTTGGACTCGCCCATGAAGGGTTCCGTTCCAGCAAGTAACATAATATACATAGTACACATAGTTCTTGTAGTTTGTTGTAACTTTGATCAAAGTTTTAATAATAGTGTATTTATGACGTACTAAAAAAAAACTACTCATCAGATCGAGTTCAAACTAATTTTCGTTGGTAGTTTACATGGTAATGTACATCATATATTTTTTTTAGTTTTTTCATTCTCTTACTTTAGAAGTTAGAGGGGGGGGGGACACACATTTTACCACTTTGGGAGCGTCTCTCGCGCAAGTTATTCAGTGTAGACAAAAATTATATGAGAAACCTCAACATCATTTTTTAAGACCTATCGAAGGACACCCCACACGTGTAGGTTTGATGAAAAAAAATTTTTTGAGCTTCAGTTCTCAGTATGGGGGGCGGGGGGCACGCCTAATTTTTGTGTTTTTAAAAAACTTTTGTAAAAATCTTAATGCGGTTTACAGAATACATCTACTTACCAAGTTTCAACAGTGTAGTTCTCATAGTTTCGGCAAAAAGTGGCTGTGACATACGGACGGACAGACAGACAGACAGACATGACGAATCTATAAGGGTTCCGTTTTTACGTTTTACGGAACCCTAAAAAACGACTCATCAGATCGAGTTCAAACTAATTTTCGTTGGTAGTTTACATGGTAATGTACATCATATATTTTTTTTAGGTTTTTCATTCTCTTACTTTAAAAGTTAGAGGGGGGGGGGGGGACACACATTTTACCACTTTGGAAGTGTCTCTCGCGCAAGTTATTCAGTGTAGACAAAAACTATATTAGAAACCTTAACATTATTAGGGTTCCGTAAAACGTAAAAACGGAACCCTTATAGATTCGTCATGTCTGTCTGTCTGTCTGTCTGTCTGTCCGTCCGTATGTCACAGCCACTTTTTGCCGAAACTATGAGAACTACACTGTTGAAACTTGGTAAGTAGATGTATTCTGTGAACCGCATTAAGATTTTTACAAAAGTTTTTAAAAAAAACAAAAATTAGGGGTGCCCCCCATACTGAGAACTGAAGCTCAAAAATTTTTTTTTCATCAAACCTACACGTGTGGGGTGTCTATCGATAGGTCTTTAAAAATGATATTGAGGTTTCTAATATAATTTTTGTCTACACTGAATAACTTGCGCGAGAGATGCTTCCAAAGTGGTAAAATGTGTGTCCCCCCCCTCTAACTTCTAAAGTAAGAGAATGAAAAAACTAAAAAAAACTAAAAAAAATATATGATGTACATTACCATGAAAACTACCAACGAAAATTAGTTTGAACTCGATCTGATGAGTAGTTTTTTTTTAGTACGTCATAAATACACTATTATTAAAACTTCGATCAAAGTTACAACTAACTACAAGAACTATGTGTACTATGTATATTATGTTACTTGCTGGAACGGAACCCTTCATGGGCGAGTCCAACTCGCACTTGGCTACTTTATTTTTAAAGAGCTATCTATAGACAACCCACACATGTAGGTTTGATGAAAAAAATTTTTTTGAGTTTCAGTTCTTAGTATGAGGGGCAACCCTAATTTTTCTTTTTTTTTCTTTTTTTTTGTAAAAATCTTAATGCGGTTCACAGAATACATCTACATACCAAGTTTCAACAGTGTAGTCTTCATAGTTTCGGCAAAAAGTGGCTGTGACATACGGACAGACAGACAGACAGAGATGACGAATCTATAAGGGTTCCGTTTTTACGTTTTACGGAAACCTAAAAACGGAACCGTCGTTATAGATTCGTCATGTCTGTCTGTCCGTCTGTATGTCACAGCCACTTTTTGCCGAAACTATGAGAACTACACTGTTGAAACTTGGTAAGGAGATGTATTCTGTGAACCGCATTAAGATTTTTTATTCTCTTACTTTAGAAGTTTGAGGGGGGGGGACACACATTTTACCACTTTGGAAGTGTCTCTCGCGCAAATTATTCAGTGTAGACAAAAACTATATTAGAAACCTCAAAATCATTTTTGAAGACCTATCGATAGACATGCCACATGTGTGTGCCAATACTGACTGTTTCAACAGTGTAGTTCTCATAGTTTTGGCAAAAAGTGGCTGTGACATACGGACGGACAGTCAGACAGACAGGGTTCGCTACGGTGGTCGCCGGCTAGCTTCGCTCGCCACCTCCCCCTTCGCTCAACTCGACTTCATGCGGCAAAGCAACGTTCAGGGGTGACCGTAGGAGCTTCTGGCGGGAGCCCACCCAGAGTCCGAGTCAGACCGGTTAGGTCGAAATTAGTGACAAATCCAACTCTGACCTGTTAGGTCATGATCAATGACAGATACAACTAGCCCCACGCCCTACCCCTCTCCGCCCCCCCCTAAATTTGACTGGCCTCGTGGCTTAGTGGGTAGTAGCTCTGCCTGCGAAGCCGAGGGTCGTGGGTTCGATTCCCACCCAGTGCAAATATTTGTGTGATGAATTCAAATGTTTGCACTGTGTCTGGGTGTTTCTATGTATAATATGTATGTATTTAAAACTATATAAGTATTATATCAGCTATCTGGCCACCATCACACAAGCTTTGCTTAGTTTGGGGTCAGATGGTGTTGTGTGTAAATTGTCCTCCAATATTTATTTATTTATTTAAATTTAGGTGTAAAAGTGTTTTAGTAGAGTAGACAAAATGATCTTTGATATTAAATTTAAAAAAAACTACGCAGTTCCGGCAGGGGAAAATGGGGGAAAAAGTCGCCTGAATTTAGGGGGGGGAGGGGAACCCCCTCCCCACCATTTTTACCTGCCGGAACCGCATAGTTTTTTTTAAATTTAATATCAAAGATCATTTTGTTTACTCTATTTAAACACTTTTACACCTAACTTAGCGGGAGGAGGAGTGGAGGAGGAGGAGAGTTTATCTTCAACATTGACGAACTTCTACATAGACTTTCATCCCCCATTTAATTAAAAAAAATAAAACCATTCAATTTTGAAACTAGACACTTGAAATCCATACTATTTTATATTATAAATGCGAAAGTAACTCTGTCTGTCTGTCTATTATGCTTTAATGTCTAAACCACTTTACTGAATTTGATGAAATTGGATATATGTACATGTTTCAATAATTATATTAAGCTGTTTTTAGTCAAAGTAAATTTCTATGGGTATACAAATTAGTATGTACGGTCTCAGTTACCTTAATATTTATTTTGCGCGGACGAAGTCGCGGTTAAAAGCTAGTATTTAATAGGTGGTCAATGAAGGCTTAATATGGTTTGTTTTGATAAATTGTGAAGCTTACCCATTAGACAAACAAGAGGAAACCGTAGACAGCAAAGAACTATCAGATTTCCCGATAGTTCGGTAAATGGCGCGGTCCAACGACGAGCGAAGGTCTTCCACTTCCCGCCGCGATAGTTGCAGCGCCATAGCTTCAATCACAAGAAAATTACAAGCAAAAAAACTCAAAACTCCTACACTCTTACAACGATTTTGAGGTTATGTTTATGTACCTTTAGCTTTTCACCAGTTTTGCATTTCTATGGATTCAAGGATGGTAATAAAAACAATGTTTTAATCATTCACAACGCAAATAGGCAATTAAATTAAGATTTCCAGACGATAATCCGCAATTTGCGATTTACAATCAAACTGACGTAAACAACGAAGAGACCATAGAGAAGAACAGAAGATAGAAATTGCCAAGCTGTGATTTTCCACTCCCCAAATAGTCTCCAAAATCAATCAATCAATCATTTATTGCATAATAATACAAAGCTTGCATAATAAATTATTACATCTCCTTACGATTTTAGGGTTCCGTACCCATAGAGTAAAAACAGAACCCTATAACTGGACTTGGCTGTCCGTCCGTCCGTCCGTCTGTCACCAAGCTGAATCTCAAGAACAGCGATAGCTAGACAGTTGACATTTTCACAGATGATGTATTTCTTTTGCCGCTATAACAACATATAGTCCGTCCCAAGCAAACTAGATGGTGCTAGAAGACTAAAACGCGCTATCGAATTCATCGTTAAAACCATACCGAAGCTAAAATAAATATTATAATAAAGCCTTTCAGTTGAAAGTTGTCTGCGGAAACTGCGATAGCCTATGTATACAGAAATTGGAATAAAGCCAAAGAGGTTTTCACCGTTTATTTGCTAATGGTACGGAACACGGAACCCTTCCTGCGGGAGTCTCACTCGCACTTGGCCACTTTTATTAAGTCTTCTTAACTCAGGCCCAGTTTTCATGGAGCGGTTTTAAGATTGCGTCATTAAATACTTTTGCTAATCAATTTTTTTCTAAATCCGAGTTGGCACAACCAATTTTTGACAAGTTGCGAGGCTGGTAGCTGAAGAGATTTTTTGTTTGAACGCGATAAAATATTCTCAGGAATTACTGAGCCATTGATGGAGGATGTGAGAATACATCACTAAGATCACATCTCTAAGAAGACTGTGTTTAGGTTTTAAGAAAGTTGTAGCTAAATATTTGTCGTTGGTGAAGGCTGAAATTTATTGATGAAAAAACATTCACATGAAGACTCAGAATTTCTGTAACTTTGTCTTATCAATAGACGAACTCATCAACACAATATTCTCAAACATCATTAAGATCATCATAACGTATGAAATATGTTTTCTTTTCTTATTATTATATTTTTTTTGATATTTAATTTGCTTTTAATTTGTTGAAGTGTGTTTGCTTTTACTCTTTATTAAGACTTGTTTTGTTTTCTCTTTTTAAATGTTATTTTTATTTTGTCAAACATTAAGGCCTAGCTTTGTATGCTGTTTCCTGTCCGTGCACGGTTGCCTGGTAGAGATCGCTCTAAGCGATAAGGCCGCCAATTAGAACGCTAAGTTGATTTGGTATGTTTTTATATTAAGTTTTTTAGGGTTCCGTAAAACGTAAAAACGGAACCCTTATAGATTCGTCATGTCTGTCTGTCTGTCTGTTTGTCTGTCTGTCTGTCCGTCCGTATGTCACAGCCACTTTTTGCCGAAACTATGAGAACTACACTGTTGAAACTTGGTAAGTAGATGTATTCTGTGAACCGCATTAAGATTTCAACAGAAAAAAAATAAAAAAAGAAAAATTAGGGTTGCCCCCCATACTGAGAACTGAAACTCAATTTTTTTTTTATCAAACCTACACGTGTTTGGTGTCTATCGATAGGTCTTCAAAAATGACGTTGAGGTTTCTAAAATCATTTTCGTCTACACTGAATAATTTGCGCGAGAGACACTTCCAAAGTGGTAAAATGTGTGTCCCCCCCCCTCTAACTTCTAAAGTAAGAGAATGAAAAATCCAAAAAATATATATGATGTACATTACCATGTAAACTACCAACGAAAATTAGTTTGAACTCGATCTGATGAGTAGTTTTTTTTTAGTACGTCATAAATACACTATTATTGAAACTTCGATCAAACTTACAACGAACTACAAGAACTATGTGTACTATGTATATAATGTTACTTGCTGCAACGGAACCCTTCATGGGCGAGTCCGACTCGCACTTGGCCACTTTATTTGCCTGGAGTTTTAATAAAGAGTTGTTGTATTGTATTGTATTGTATCAATACTAACCTCAAAAATAATGAATAATTGAAAGAACAAGCAATTTTGGCGGCTAAGAATAAAGATGTCATTATCATCATCAGCCACAAGACGTCCACTGCTGAACATAGGCCTCCCCCCTAGATTTCCACAACGAACGGTACTGCGCAACCTGCAACCTGCGGTTTCCAGCGACCTTTGTGAGGTCATCTGTCCATCTAGTGGGAGGCCATCCAACACTGCGTTTTCTGGTTCGTGGTCGCCACTCGAGAACCTTCCTTCACCATCAGGTGTCAGTTCTGCGAGCGATGTGGCCTGCCCATTGTCACTTCAGCTTGCTTACTCTTTGCGCCACTTTCGTTCTTTTGCGAATATCCTCATTACGGATTCTGTCGCGCAAAGAGACTCCGAGCATACCTCTCTCCACGGATCGCTGTGTGACTTTGAGGTTTGGTATGAGGCCTACAGTTAAGGACCATGTCTCATTTTTATAAGCCATCACTGGCAACACGCACGGATTGAAGACTTTCGTCTTCAGGCATTGGGGTATTTTGGACTCAAAGATTGTGTTGCCGGAGTTTCCCGAAGTTTTCCGAGTTGGATCCTTCGCTGGACCTCTTTGTCGAAGTTGGATCTACTTAATTGGATCTTTTGACCCAGGTAGACGTATTCATCATCAACTTCGAGTGTGGTATTCCCAACAATAACCGGTACAATTAAGACATGAACATTTGATATTACCTTCATCTTGTCCATTTTCATCCTCAAACCTCTTGTTGGGATACTCTACTGAGGTCCGTGAGCATAGCACCGAGGTCCTCCAGCGACTCCGCCACAATGACTATGTCGTCGGCAAACCGAAGGTGAGTGATACATTCGCCGTTGATATTGATATCTATTCCAGTCTTGAGTGGCTTGAAAACATATTGCGATAGTCGATGTGACATCGTTGGAGAGACTGACGCACTGCCCAACTTCATAATTCAGAATGAGATCATTGGTACACTGGATTCTTTCAAATAAATTGATTGTGTGACAAATGAAGATGAAGGTACCAACTATCCGATTGAATTTTTAAACTCCTTAGCCGGCTTGTGCCGGGCTTACCACCTCACAATTTACGACTGAAGGTTGGCTCCGTAGTAATCATACTTTGAAACATAAACCAACCAAAACTATGCAACAAAACGCGTTTGTTGGTAAAAATTATTGATGAACATTGTGGTTTACGCGACGATACTCAAAGGTTATGGTTAAAAGAGGAGTAAATAATTTCACAGAAATAAACGCAATTTTGGGCATTACATACAAATGGTTCGATGCAAATAATCTAGTTCTAAATCCAAATAAAACTAAATGTATAAAGTTTACGCTCTGCAATATACTGGGATGTAAACTTGATATTAGACTTAAAGATGAAGTCATCGAATCCGTACAATTTACTCTTTTTCTGGGTATTTCAGTGGATTCAAAGTTACAGGTGGGGTCCTCATATAGAAAGACTGGCTGAGAGACTCAGTTCAGCTGCTCATGCAGTTCGACAAATTAAGAAAATATCTGACGTTGCAACGGCTAGACTTGTTTATTTTGGTTACTTTCATAGCATTATGTCCTACGGGATTTTATTGTGGGGATCAGCCGTGGATAGAAATTCAATTTTTTTGAGAACTAAATCGGGGCGACCGAGGCGGAGCAATCTGAGAGCGGTTCCGTGTTCCCACTATCAGCGGCAGAGTTGAAACCCCATGGAGATTTATTAGTAGACTAGCTGTGCCCCGCGGTTTCACCCGCGTCTATTTGAGGAAAATCCATACTAAAATATCCATTGCTGGCCACTTTATTACGTTTTACGGAACCCTAAAAATACGTAAATAAGCAACAATGCATTATTGTAGAACAAATTTGATTACTTCAAATGACACAAACTTCAAATGTAGACACGCGCCGTCACAGACTTCAACGACCAAAGAGAATTTAAATTCACGGAACTAAAGCTCTCGAAGGGAAATATTTTTCCCCGTTTTCTTTACATTATTCACTCATACTCCGTACCTATTGATAGTAGCGTAATGTTATATACCCTATACCTATAGCCTTCCTCGATAAATGGAGTATCCAACAAAAAAAGAATCTTTCCTATCGGTCCAGTAGTTTCCGAGATCCTAGCGTTCAAACAAACAAACAAACTCTTCAGTTTTATAATATTAGTATAGATAGGGGCACCATATCCATACATGATATAGAGTGCAACATAACCCGGCTGTCTCCCGGGCGGGGCAGTAGGGTATGCGTAAATACATTTCCTGCACGTACGAAAAAAAGGTAGTCCAATATACCTACTAGCATAGATCGTAGCCAAGATGGGCCCCATCCCAAACTTCACGGCGCACGCAATTATGTCAATGTTGGGAAGAGTGAGCTCACTCTTTCCGTTCTAGTCGGTTGCAGGACGCGGTGGACGCCGGACGTTTTTGACGTGATAACGTCTTATAATTCGATGAAGCCGGCTGCACGCCCACAAAACATGACGTCATGTACCGTTACCGTCGGTCGTTACCTCGCCGCATGTTTGTTACAGTTGTATTAATTATTTCGACCAGTAGTTCAAGCGGGGATGTAGCTCAGTGGTAGAGCGTTCGCTTTGCATGTGAAATGCCCCGGGTTCGATCCCCGGCATCTAAAAGCTTTTTTGCATTGTTTTGATTGAAAATGACTAAATTCTACTGATTACTTTTTACATACAAATCTATTAAACAAATGGAATTAAAATTTTCTTTTGAAAAATGCTACCATTCCATCAGTATTTTCTTATGACGTTGTCAGTTCTATCGTCAGTAAACCGACTTTACAGACAAACATTTTTTTTTTAGTATTTGTTGTTAAAGCTGCAATAGAAATACATCATCAGTGAAAATTTCAACTGTTAACTGTTTAGCTATCAGCGTTCTTGAGATACAGCTTGGTGACAGATGAGCGGACGGACGGACGGACGGACGGACAGCCAAGTCACGGTAATAGGGTTCCATTTTCACCCTTTGGGTACAGAACCCTAAAAACTAATGAGTCTCTCATACAATATAAGAGGTTTTTGGCGATTATTTGCTATTGGTACAGAACCTTTCGTGCGCGAGTCCGACTCGCACCTGACCGCTTTTATTTGTTCTTGCACGTGATAATAAAACGAAAAATGTCGTCTATCACAAGGTGCTTCACTACACTAAAGAATGGATCCCATGCATTTATTTTTATGATTACAATATTCTTGATTTTATTAATTTACTTTAATTATCCAAATAAAAAATTGACTCTGATAAAATCAAAAGTCTTCTTATTTATCGTCTCTAAAGCGAAACGAAGTTCGCCGGATCAGCTAGTTACAAATACAACTAAAGAATACCACGCATGCTTTGGAAAAGATGTATATTTATTGGCATATTCGTTTTAAATGGCAATATGGAAATGTTTATCTATAGTATTTTTTTCGTTCTACGTAAAAAAACAAATCTGTGTTTTCTGCATAATTTACCTATTTGATGTACAATATATATAATGTATCTTGTAAAAACCACAAGTAGAATAAACACGAAGATTCTTTGCTGTAAAAATTAAGGAGACAACTGTAGAATTATTAGCAATGCACACAAATTCTGCTAAAACATGTTGTATGCTTTTAAGTAAGTAACGTGTAATGAAACGTTTACTTCTTGTTTGTTGGTTTTTCGGTGTACGGTTGATGCGATGATGCGTTTTTGTCTACTGAACTTCTAAATATTTTTCACGGCAAATGAATTTTCGGTTTCTTTGTCTATAGCCAAAACATAAGTAAAATCGAGTAAGATTTACATTCTAAGGTTATTCAAACAGTTCCAAACATTTAATCGGAAGTCAACAAGTTTATAACCTCCAAACATGTCTGACGACGATGATGTTATTCTGGTGAAAAGGTCGAAAAATATACACTATGGATCGCTGGAGGAGCAGGAAAAAGCTCGATTGGCGGCTCTGGCAGCTGCGGCGAGGGGAGAAATCGAGGACAATGGCGGGCAGGAGCTTGGAGACATCCAAGTTTCCAGTGGTAAGTTGTTGATTGCACTGGTTAGTTCTCATAGGAAACCTGTATAGATTCAAGTAGCATATGAGAGTCAGTCGGCGTACAAGTTGTTCTTGTCCCGCGCACTATCACTGACAAACACTGCACATCACATTCTTAGCAACAGAGTGGTTTGCAACTGGCGCAGGTTGCTTCAGGATGTTATTTCAGCTTTTATAACCAACTAGATAAATATGTATCGTGAAAGACAATATCAGTTTAGCAGACTACTAATAATTTGTTTATTTTTTCAAGATGGAGGCACATCAGTGCTTGCCCATCACTAAATGAATAAAAATAGTATTGAACTGCTTGAAACTCCATCCTGCATATCTGACCATACTAAAATGTGCAGATGTACTAGTTCTTTTGTTTTAACAGTCAAGGAAAGCAAAAGCATTATGAAACTTATGTATTTCAAGAAAGTCATTACTTAAAAACTTATTGTTATGTTACTGAGGGTAGTTCTAAAAACTCCATTATGATTTTACCATCCTACCAAGTAAGATGGTGCTCAGTTATTTTAATCATTTATATGCATATTTAACCCTTCACGTGCTTTACGCAACGCATAGTTGCGTAAGGAAAGCTCTCTATTGGAAGACGGATTGTGACATGTATACGTCTTAACACGTTATAATGTTGGTACTAGTCTATTCGGAATTTCAATTCCGTAAAATTTACCGGTAACACAATAGAAATAAAGCTTCATTTGGCCTAAAAAAATTAAAAATACGGATTCTACTCCGCCATTTTTTTGTCGCGATTGTCCGACGCCATTTTGCCCCACGACAAAGATTTTTTTTTTTATAAACCAGAAAATGTGAAAACGGTTTGTATTGTATTGTAATCTACTAAAAAAACTATGGCGAACGTGCTAAAGCTAATATTATTTGTGTGTTGTGTTCTTTTATTAGTGAAAAAGCATAATGACATTGAAATGCTGTGAAATCCAAAACTTTTTTACAACGGGCGTAAAATGTAAACTTTGCATTTCGTGACAGGATTAATTAATGTTGTAAATAGTTAGAATTTAATATAATAGTAAACTACATTTCAAGGGCTTTCTGGTAATATATAAATGTAGGTATATTATACTTAATATATAATAATAATATGTGATAATGATCTAGCCGGGACGTACGGACCGTTCCGCGAGTTTTCGTCACACGCGTGAAGGGTTAATAGTGGCAATGAGGAAAAACAGTACAAGTGTTAGAAAATTGTGTTCTGTTGTGATATGATATGAGCTATGGGTATCTTTACCTATACCCATAGCTTTTGACAATTTTAATGTGAATGATGGTTGTTGGAAAAATTGAATGGTTATATAGAATGGTTTGGATACTGCCTGGAAGCTAGTGATAATAATGGAAGATGCAAAGAAGAAGTCAATTTTTTTGCAGTGTGTGGTTCAGATCTGTATGATTTGGTAACATCATGAGTTTCACCAAAAAAATGTAAGTGAAGTTTCTTTTTCAAATGAGGTAGCCATTTTGAACAATCTCTAACCTAACCTAACGAAACATAGCGAAATTATAGAATCATATAAATTTCACACCAGAAACCAGAAGTAACTGAGAAAGTGAGGGATTACATTGCCCAGTTGAGGATATTAAGTAAGTAAGTTTGAGGAATTATATTCCCCAGAGGGACTCTGCCAAGAATGCTCTGGGGAAGTACCACACCTTTGCCAGTTATTCTACCGCCAAGCAGTAATGCACAAACATTATAATGTTCCGGTGTGAAGGGCAATGTTTCCAGAGAAATTACTCGGCCTAGAGATATAACATCTTAGATCTCTGGGTGACGAGCGCCGTGCAGTGCTAGGTAATGATTTGGACTCTTCATGATCCAATAGCTGTGTGTCACTGTGCTGTTATGTGGCATACATGTTGCTTACCATCAGGCACATGTTCTGCTCGTCTCGTCACTCTTTATAAAAAAAAATACATTGTAATTTAGACTACTTACTGTGTTCCGGTTTGAAGGGCAATGTTTCCAGAGAAATTAATGGGCTTAGTGATGTAACAATGTAACACCTTAGATGTCTGTGTGACGAGCACAATGCAGTGCTAGGTAATAGTTTGGACTCTTCATGTTCCAATAGCTGTGTGTCACTGTGCTGTTATGTGGTAGGCATGTTGCTTACCACCAGGCACATGGCTTGCTTGTGTCTTCATTCTTAATGTAAAAAAAAATAATTCACAGGCTTATATCATACTCTAAGACAGATTAGTATGTGGAATAAATGATAAGGAAATTAAAAAAAAAATTGTTGTCTGTAAAGTCGATTTACTGACGATAGTTAAATGTGACAATGTCTTAAGAAAATACTGATGGAATTTGTGTTAAGCGCCATCTAGGTAAAACATTCTGAAGCTTTTTGAAAAGCTGTTCAAAGCGCCATCTCTGGGTACATCATTGTACTAGCACAAGTTCTTAACTTCATATTGTCGGTTTTCTAAAACATGGACAGACTCCTTGAACGTAATACACATTTCAATCACTAGAGGTTGCGAAAAGTAATAACGCGAGGTAACGGCGGTAACGTTACATGACGTCATGTTTTGCGGGCGTGCAGCCGGCTTCATCGAATTATAAGACATTATCACGTCAAAAAAGCTGTTACAACAAAGTCAATTAACATTCAAGCAAGCTTGTGATATTGCACTGTCACATGAAACAGACCGGGCCAAGCACAAGTGACACACCTCAGGAAATGAATGTTCCGATGGAAATAAATAAAGTTAATTTCAAGACAGGTAGCAAAGAATCTAGCGATGGTAATTGCTTTCATTGTGGTAGCCAGCATAGGAGTGAATGTAGATTCCATTGGAGCAAATGCCATCACTGTGGTAGGACAGGACACGTAGTAGCATGCAGGATGAAGGATAGACAAACAAAGAACAAATCCGAGTGTAATGGATTGTACAAGGTTGGTCTAAATAGTATGAGGCAAGATAAAGCACAACCATTTCAAAATTAGGGGTTCAGGCTGACCATACTCAATAATTAATGAAAATAAAGTTAGACTCATGGAGAGGAAGGCTGCTACGGTTTAAACCAACAAATTTTGATTTAAAGTCATATACAGATCATAGGCACATTTTAGTGTTTTGTTCATAATTTGTAAACCACCTGGCCGATTTCAATAAAATTTATATGGGACCATTCGGGAAGCATACCCATACGAACACAAAAATAAATTTTGAAATCGGTTTGGGCGTTCCCGAGAAATCAGGTAACATACATAAAAAAATAATTGGCAGTCAATACGATAGAATAAAATACGAACTGCTGATGGAAGTGAAAACTTATAACTCAGAATTTGATAGCTTACCTTGGAAACTACACGGGTGTAACCGGAGGGCGTGGCCTGGCCATCTTGGCATGGCCATCTAGAAATGCGTCAGCATACCCCATTGGCTGATGCGTTTCTAGATGGCCATGGCATGATGGCCTGTCCACGCCTTTTCAGCATTTCCCATTGTCAGCCAATTTTTCTAGATGGCCAATAGCCATGGTCCCGAGTTTATCCGAAGCTTTCTGACGAATGAATTCAATTCACAGCCCACGAAAAATCTGTATAGGCGCGCTCAAAAGAAGTTTTCACTTCAAAATATGGTGGTTGAATTGATAACCTCCTCCATTTTGGAAGTCGGTTAAAATAACTTTACTTGAGAAAGATAGAGTAAGACAAGTACTTAATCAGTAAATATGGACAGGTATTTCAACCGATTCTGTTGGACACTGAAACAACATAGCTTGCTTACACCAAGAAATGGTAACCACACCAAGGGATACATTTCACGAACTGTACCACGGAGCTGCACAGAATATGGACTTTTTTGTTTTGTGCAGGCATGTAGATAAAATTTTAAACAATTGCATTTTCAAACTGTCAATTTAATGTAGAGATTTTCTACGATAACATGGCCCGCCCCTCCAAATTACTGTTTTAATGTGTGTAGTCACATCCTTACAAAAGAGTTTGTACATAGTTGTAATTATTTGTATGTAGTTGTAATTAGTCGAGCAACAAATCTATAGATTTGTTAGCTTGACTAGGTGTTTGACGGCAGTAGCAGTACGCACACATGCGTTGTAAATACTTTCACCAATACTTTCAAAGGTTTTGAATTTTGGAGGGGCGGGTCATGTTATCGTAGTAAATCTCTACACTTGTAACCAATAGGTAATTTGTTGCAGAATACATGGACCTCGAAGAAGAGATGTCCAAAGACAAGAAAGCTTTACTTGAAGAGTTTGAACGGAGACGAAAAGCTCGTCAGCTGAACGTGTCCACTGATGACGATGAGGTAATTATCATGGCTATCATCATGGCTGGCATCATAATTATCATACTGGTGGCTTCATGTAGTTTCACCTGCATTTTTTTTGTTTTTGACGTGATAACGTCTTATAATTCGATGAAGCCAGCTGCACGCCCACAAAACATGACGTCATGTACCGTTACCGTCGGTCGTTACCTCGCCGCATGTTTGTTACAGTTGTATTAATTATTTCGACCAGTAGTTCAAGCGGGGATGTAGCTCAGTGGTAGAGCATTCGCTTTGCATGTGAAATGCCCCGGGTTCGATCCCCGGCATCTAAAAGCTTTTTTGCATTGTTTTGATTGAAAATTACTAAATTCTACTGATTACTTTTTACATACAAATCTATTAAACAAATGAAATTAAAATTTTCTTTTGAAAAATGCTACCATTCCATCAGTATTTTCTTAAGACGTTGTCACGTTCTATCGTCAGTAAACCGATTTTACAGACAAACATTTTTTTTTAACACGCTTTTATTAGCTTTACCTGTATGTATGTATGTATGTATGTAACCAACCCCTTTGAGCTCGATTTTGTCCTACTTTGTACGATCAGATTTCATTCAAACTTTGCACACCTGTCAAAAGTCGATGACAATGCAGTAATCCGATCGAAGCATCCGATTATCCTAATTATTAATAAAGAGTAACGAGACGAGCAAGACATGTGCCTGATGGTAAGCAACATGCCTGTCACGTAACAGCACAGTGACACGCAGCTATTGGAACATGAACGAGTCCAAATCTTTACCTAGCACTGCACTGCGCTCGTCACCCTGAGATCTAAGTTGTTCCATCTCTAAGCCCTGTCATTTTTCTGGAAACATTGCCCTTCAAACCGGAACACAGTAATGTTTGCAAATTTCTGCTCGGCGGTAGAATAACCGGCAAAGGTGTGGTCCTTCTCCAGGCTACTAGATTCTAGATATTTGCCGATACCATTATTTTTTCCATAAAACTAGCTCAGGGGTTGTTCAAGTATTAAGTAAAGTAATTTGGTTTATGTCTTGGAAAATGTTACGGTTACTATTTTATTAAATCTCCCAAGTAGGCAATCCATGTGGTGACTTTTAGGTTAAAATTGTCAAATGTATTCTTATACCTTTAAACGAGCAATTCTTGTACCTATATATGTATATATATATAGAATCTGAATTTCGGAAACGGCTGGAACGATATTTATGAAATTATGTATGCAGGGGGTTTCGGGGACGATAAATCGATCTAACTAGGTTTCATTGTCTAAAAACGCATATTATGCGCGTTTTGAACAATGAAAAACTGTCACATTAGACATTAGAATGCAAAGGTAAATTTCGCCGCATGACGCGACAGTATAATTGGCTCAGACGGAAAGTCGGGCGTTCATGGCGGTCACGAATTAATAGCTGCGGGTTCGAATCTAGATGGCTTCTCTTCTTTTTTCAAATATTCTTTTTTTAAGAATATCTAAGTATTTTTAGTATTTAAACCGAGCAAAGCTCGGTAACCCAGGTTCTCTTATATTTATGGTGAGTGGAAGTTATACAATTTTAAAAAATTGGTCGGTTTACGGACGATAGTTTAACGCAGGGGTTTCCAAACTTATTTTGTCTGCTGCCCACTTTGAGATTAGATTAATCTTTACCGCCCCGCCCCCCTCTGATTTCACATACAAACCCGATAACTCCAAATTACATTAGTTAATTATTGCAAGCTATATTGTGGCCCAATTTTTTTGGGTCTCTTACCGCCCCCCTTTAGGCCTGGAGCGACCACAGGAGGGGGGGTTATCGCTCACTTTGGGAAAGTCTGGTTTAACGTGACAACGTCATAACCAAACATTGATAGATGCGGCGCAAGCGTACAATGAGCGTAACGGGACGTAACGGAACAGTTTCGAGCATGCACCCCGGCGGGCGCGTCGTTCATCGATTTAAAAGACGTTGTCGCGTTAAAACTGTGATTCGTTGTACTTGTACGACGCTCCCTTATGTGTTATTCCACTTGCCGTTTGAATGGAGATCTGACTGCGATGTATGAAGACTTCTTACTACATCATATAACCGCTTGCTACACCGCCTGATCTTCGCGTTTACAATTTTGGCGGGAAAACGGGTGTCAGGTTACATAAGCGCGGTGTTTGTGCTTCGACATATGAAGTGCCGCCCTACTTGTATCCGTTTGAGCCCATTTATTCTCAAGAGCGTTTCAAGACGCTTCTAGCAGTATCGTTTGTTTATAATTAATGTACTTAAAATGTAAACTAACATTTTTGACACTTGAGATTTTATTTTGCGATTTCTCAAGTAGTCGATCAGCTATTACATTAATAATTTATGAAGGAGACAGTGGTTTTATGGCTTAAATGTGTTGTATACGAAATAACAAACTCGAAAAACCAAAAAAAACTGCATTCGATAGCACAAATATATTTTTAAAAAATATTTCAGTACTTCGGGACTATATATTGATTAGGTAAACGGGTAACTCACGTGTAATGAGGTCGGTCAATCCGACTCGAGTTTCGGCCGCGTCCGGCGGCCTTTTTCAAGGAGAGTGTACGCGCTCGATGGCTTCCCGTTTGGCACTGCGAGCTGCCGCACGGCGCGCACGCAAGGTCAGCGGCTGTTGCGGGGGTGCAGGTGAGGGGGTGCGAGAGGGTTGCGCAGGAATACTCCCGAACTCTTCGTCGCTGGTGAGCGAGTCGGGAACGTTGCAGCACACTGAGCTCACTGTGTCTTCACTCGTATTACGAACACAATGCCGAGTACTATGTAGGCACGGCTTCCAAGCGGGCGGCACATGCCATCCTCCATCTCTATTAAAGGTAGGACGCTTATCAATTTCAATGGCCTCCCTGACCTTACGGGGTACAAAGAACTTCTCCCGTGCCAGGACCTCCGCCTTATCAAAACGAATAAAGTGTTGGGCGTCCGACCTGAGAGCATGTTCCGCCACCGCAGAGCCGTTAACATCTACATTTTTCATTGCACGTATGTGTTCGGCGAGTCTTGTGGACACATTTCTCCGTGTTTCTCCTACGTAACTTTTGCCACAATCGCAAGGAATCATGTACACTCCCGGTACACCCAAAGGGTCTCTGTCTTTTGGAGAACGTACCATTTGCCTTAGCTGCGTGAGCGGACGAAAAATTGTCTTGATGCAATATCTACGGCGTAACAAGTTTCCAATATTATCCGTCACTCCTTTAATATATGGCAGGTACGTGGGTGACCTCTCCACCGAAGCTGGTCGCGTCCTCGACGATGTATTCGCCGCACGCCACCCTTGTTTCCAGTTGAAACCGTTGCGTTTGAGCACACCTTTTAGATGGTCTAATTCAGTGTTTAGATGTTGTTGATCACATAGTCTCAACGCCCTGTTGATCAGCGTGCGTGGTACCGAAGCTAGGTGTGCTGGATGGTGGTGTGAATCAGCATTTAGATATCTGTCTGTGTGTGTCGGCTTACGGTAGATCGTGTGTGATAATCGTCCAGTAGTTTCTCGCATCACTAACACATCCAGAAAAGGCAGAGTTTTATTCCGTTCACGTTCCACCGTTACGGCAATATTCGGGTGAATACTATTTAGATGTGACAACAAAGGGTCAATCTGGTCCCTGTGTACAACGGCAAACACATCGTCTACATAACGCCACCAATGTCTCGGCTTATATGGCGAGCTTAATATTGCTTCCTCTTCGAACCACTCCATAAAGATGTTAGCTACGACCGGGGCAATGGGAGAACCCATAGCTACACCTTCAATTTGTAAGTAGTGGTCCCCCTTCCACACGAAGTAGCCTTTAGTTAGCGTAAACCGCAATAACTCTATGTACTCGATAGGTATTTGGATTAATTGTAGTAATACCGTAATAATCTGAATCGTATCTTCTATCGGTACATTCGTGAAAAGCGACACGACATCGAAACTAACCAGTTCTTCGTCTTCACTTAGCCGAATCCCTTCCAATAATTGTACAAAATGCGTAGAGTCTTTAACATAGCTAGTTGTCTTCCCGATGAATGGAACAAGCATATCCGACAAGAAACGCGCAGTTTTGTACGTAGAAGTGTACTTCTACGTACAAAACTGCGTGTTCTTCGTGTGGAAGGGGGACCACTACTTACAAATTGAAGGTGTAGCTATGGGTTCTCCCATTGCCCCGGTCGTAGCTAACATCTTTATGGAGTGGTTCGAAGAGGAAGCAATATTAAGCTCGCCATATAAGCCGAGACATTGGTGGCGTTATGTAGACGATGTGTTTGCCGTTGTACACAGGGACCAGATTGACCCTTTGTTGCCACATCTAAATAGTATTCACCCGAATATTGCCGTAACGGTGGAACGTGAACGGAATAAAACTCTGCCTTTTCTGGATGTGTTAGTGATGCGAGAAACTACTGGACGATTATCACACACGATCTACCGTAAGCCGACACACACAGACAGATATCTAAATGCTGATTCACACCACCATCCAGCACACCTAGCTTCGGTACCACGCACGCTGATCAACAGGGCGTTGAGACTATGTGATCAACAACATCTAAACACTGAATTAGACCATCTAAAAGGTGTGCTCAAACGCAACGGGTTCAACTGGAAACAAGGGTGGCGTGCGGCGAATACATCGTCGAGGACGCGACCAGCTTCGGTGGAGAGGTCACCCACGTACCTGCCATATATTAAAGGAGTGACGGATAATATTGGAAACTTGTTACGCCGTAGATATTGCATCAAGACAATTTTTCGTCCGCTCACGCAGCTAAGGCAAATGGTACGTTCTCCAAAAGACAGAGACCCTTTGGGTGTACCGGGAGTGTACATGATTCCTTGCGATTGTGGCAAAAGTTACGTAGGAGAAACACGGAGAAATGTGTCCACAAGACTCGCCGAACACATACGTGCAATGAAAAATGTAGATGTTAACGGCTCTGCGGTGGCGGAACATGCTCTCAGGTCGGACGCCCAACACTTTATTCGTTTTGATAAGGCGGAGGTCCTGGCACGGGAGAAGTTCTTTGTACCCCGTAAGGTCAGGGAGGCCATTGAAATTGATAAGCGTCCTACCTTTAATAGAGATGGAGGATGGCATGTGCCGCCCGCTTGGAAGCCGTGCCTACATAGTACTCGGCATTGTGTTCGTAATACGAGTGAAGACACAGTGAGCTCAGTGTGCTGCAACGTTCCCGACTCGCTCACCAGCGACGAAGAGTTCGGGAGTATTCCTGCGCAACCCTCTCGCACCCCCTCACCTGCACCCCCGCAACAGCCGCTGACCTTGCGTGCGCGCCGTGCGGCAGCTCGCAGTGCCAAACGGGAAGCCATCGAGCGCGTACACTCTCCTTGAAAAAGGCCGCCGGACGCGGCCGAAACTCGAGTCGGATTGACCGACCTCATTACACGTGAGTTACCCGTTTACCTAATCAATATGTGTAACAACCACGTTAATTTTAATACTTCGGGACTATTTTCCCGCCAAAAATTTTAATTTTTGTTTTTTTTTTAATTTTACGATTTTTCTATGTAAATGGCCTCTAATTTTAATGTGGATTATATCAAAATAAAGACCAGTTCAAGTAGACGCCAATAAACACAAATTTATCGGTATACATTCCCAAATAAAATCACTAAAAAAAAAATTTTCCCGCCAAAAACCCCTCCGCAAAGTTAAGTTTGTATATTTCGTCATCAACCAAGTTTTTGGGTACTATATTACACACCGGTGTATCAAGCGGATAATAAACACTCCGTATCTTTGAAGTTACGGCTGGTCCATGTTACGGCTGGTCCAAGTTACGGCTGGTCCAAGTTACTGCTGGTCCAAGTTACGGCTGGTCCAAGTTACGGCTGGCCCAAGTTACGGCTGGTCCAAGTTACGGCTGGTCCATGTTACGGCTGGTCCATGTTACGGCTGGTCCAGTCGGGAGAATGGCTCCTGCCAATCCGGAGACCCCGGGTGCAAACCCCACACGCACCACTGTCTTTTCGAAGTCATGTACGTAATGCCGCTAACTTAAAAAACGGTGAAGGAAAACATCGTGAGGAAATCGACATATACCTAGAACCGTTCGAAGTCATGTGTCATCAACCCGCACTGGGTCACCGTGGTGGATTATGTCCTTAACTCTCTCCTTGCGAGAGAAGGCCCCGAGTCCCAGCAGTGGGAACATTTAGTGGGCTGGTGGCTGTTGATGATGATGATAGTTGAGGACTGTTTTGTCGCCAGGTCCGCAGGAGTCTCCGACAGCTGGGAGAGCCCGTGTGCCTGTTCGGAGAGGGTCCGGCGGAGAGAAGAGTCCGGTTGAGGGATTTACTTAGCTAGTAAGTTTATAAATATTTCTTTTAAACCGTTTTAAAACAAAAAATATTGACTGTCATGGGAGCTGCCGATAGAAGTGAAAACTTGTAACTCAGAATTTAATAGCTTACTTTGGAAACTACACGGGTGAAACCAGGGGCCGTGGCCATGACCTTGACCATCTAAAAATGCTGACACATTTTTAGATAGCCAATGGGAAATGCTGACACATTTCTTGATAGCCAATGGGAAATGCTGACACATTTCTAGATGGCCAATGGGAAATGCTGACGCATTTCTAGATGACCAATGGCCATGGTCCCGAGTTCACCCGAAGGTTTCTTATCATTCCCGAGCGTGGCGCTAGAATTCAATTCACAGCCCACGAAAAATCTGTCTGGTTTCTAAAGAAAAAATATGACAGTCCGGGACTGCTGATAGAAGTGAAACCTTATAACTTAGAATTTTAGTATTAAATATCACAAATGTTTACAATAATATGTCACCTGTATGGCCACAAATTTAAATGTCGGTGACACTCTCACTTAATTTTACCCATCTAAAACCTGCTCCGCTGTTCCTCTGCTGCTTCAATTCTACGCCTTCGATGGAACCTATATTTAAAATAATTTCAACTTGTACGTGTTTAGTAAATATATATGTACTTTCACTCAACTATAACTTTCGATTTCTCTGTAATAAAGAAAAATTCTCATGTAAAAAAATTTAAATTCCCCATTTTGTAGTGACGAAAATGCAAACCGTGGAAATCATTCCTTTATCCAGTCGAGGTCGATCACCATTGTTCGATGCGCGCGCATATGAAAACTGTTTTTTTTTTTCCCGCCATATCGAAAAGCGTTTCACAACTTTGCCAGTTATTCTACCGCCAAGCAGTAATGTGCAAACATTACTGTGTTCCGGTTGGAAGGGTAATGTTTCCAGAGCAATTACAGGGCTTAGAGACATTATCTTAGATCTCTGGGTGACGAGCGCAGTGCAGTGCTAGGTAATGATTTGGACTATCATGTTCCAATAGCTGCATGTCACTGTGCTGTTATGCGGCAGGCATGTTGCTTACCATCAGGCACATGCCCTGCTCGTCTCGTACTCTTTGCTATAAAAAAAAAAAAAACTGTTATTCGCTATTGAAATGATTTTTAACACGCTTTTATTAGTTTCACTTGTAACTATGTATGTAAGAAAATCTTGGAATCTTAATTTGACCCACTTTCCCGGTCTTCGATTAGGATGAAATTTTGCACAAGCTCTGAGTTCTGATGACAATACATGACTAGCTAAGAAACGTCATTACAAATCCAATATGGCGGCCACCTCAAGATGGCGGACTGGCTGTTTGAAAGCCACATCCATGATATGGGTATTAAATGAAAGGGTTTGCTGAATGGGGTACGAAAAACAAATATTTTGTAATTTTTAGTGCGTGCTAAAAGCGTGTTTTTTAGTTTTTCAAACTATTTTAAATTATTTAATATTATTTTATTTACAAGTGTGTTGAAAACGTATGATACACAAGCGTATCGATGATTACCGTCCTCGGCTCTATTAAGACCATCGCCTAACGTCTCGGGTCTCAACGTCGTCTCAGCGGTAATCGCCAGCAACACTTGTACCATAATGTATTATTGTGCTTGTGATTGGATCTAATAGGGTATTATCTCTCTCTCCCAGCCTCGGCGAAGACGCGATAAACAAGAAGCTGGAAGAGGAGGAGGCTCGGATATCGCGCGACCGCGGCCGCGAGGGCACCTGGTACCACGAGGCAGCGCCGGAGCTGCGCCGCGCCAGGCTCGCCATCGCGCGCTACTCGCTGCCGCGCGCCAAGCAACGGTAACTACGAATAGGGATACATTTCACGAACTGTGATACGGGGCTGCGCAAACAAACAGTTTTTTAGTAGTGATAGGACTCTTAGCAGAGTCCGCCTGGGGATTTACCACACCTTTGCCAAATATTCTACCGCCAAGCAGTAATCTGCAAACATTACTGTGTTCCGGTTTGAAGGGCAATGATTCCAGAGAAATTACAGGGCTTAGAGACATAATATCTTAGATCTCTGGGTGACGAGCGCAGTGCAGTGCTAGGTAATGATTTGGACTATCATGTTCCAATAGCTGCGTGTTACTGTGCTGTTATGTGGCAGGCATGTTGCTTATCATCAGGCACATGACCTGCTCGTCTCGTCACTCTATGCTATAAAAAAAAAACAACTAGTTTTTATTTTGTTTTTGCAGGAATTTAGATGAAACTCGGAAGGTTAAGTAGCTTCAGGTGATTACGTCGTTTTAGGCGGTAAGCAACGATAATGACGAAGGATACGTTTCACGAACTGTGCCACGATGCTGCATACCAAACAACAGCTTTGTTTTGTTTTTGCAGGGATGTAGATTAAACTTGGAACCTTGACTAGCTACAAGTGTTTAGTGCGCCAAGCAACGATAACTACGTCAAGGGATACATTTCACGAACTGTGACACGGGGCTGCACACCAAAACAAGTATTTTGTTTTGTTCTAGCAGGAATGCAGGAAGCAACGGTAATGACGAAGGATACATTTAACTGACTGCCGCGGAGATGCACACCAAAGCAACATTTTTGTTTTATTTGTAGAAAAGTGTATAAAACTTCAAAGATTAAGTAGCTATAGGTGTTTTGCGCGGTAAGCAACGGTAAATACGACGAGGGATACATTTCACCAACTGTGACACGTGGCTGCACAACGGAAGAACATAACTCGCTGCCTTACATTGTGTCACAGGGTTGCACACCAAAACAATATAACTCGCTGAGTTACGGTAAGAAATGGTAACTACACTACGAGATATATTTCACGAACTGTGACAAGGGGCTGCACACCAAAACAACAGTTTTGGTATGTTTAGACAGGAATGTAGGTGAAACTTCGAAGATCAAGTAAGAAAAGGTAATGACGAGAGATACATGTCACGAACTGTGCCACGGAGATGCATGCTGAACAACTGTTTTGTTTTGGCAGGAATGTAGATAAAACTTAGATGATTAACTAAGCAACGGTAATGACGAGGGATACAATTCACGAACTGTGCCACGGGGCTGCACGCCGAAACAACAGTATTGTTTTGTTTTAGCAGGAAAGTTTTATTATAACCAAGTTATCTGTAGATAAGTGTTTACTTGGGAGATTTAATAGCTTTTCTTTTTTACGTCGTAAAATGGCACCTTTTCAATGGGATACCGTGTACTTATAGATACGACAATCTAATAATTAAACTACATTATATGTGTGTGTTTTCTTCAGATTGATCAAAGCCCGGGAGGAGTTGAAACTGGCGGGTAGCGTGCGAGCGGCCGCGAAGCAAGAGTCTCAGAGGAAGGCGTCGCACATGTCTATATACTGCAGCCAGGTCAGTCGTAGTATACTGTAGATAGTAAATAAATAAATATTTGTGGACAATTCACACACAACACCATCTGACCCCAAAATAAGCAAAGCTTGTACGATGGCGGCCAGATAGCTGATATAATACTTATATAGTTTTAAATACATACTTATTATACACTAGCGGCCCGCTCCGGCTTCGCTCGAATAATAACCTAGATATCAACTGCAGCGCCATCTGCCGTAGCCTATGTTACTCGGGAATAATGTAGCTTTCCAAAGGTGAAAGAATTTTTGAAATCGGTCCAGTAGTTTCGGAGCCTATTCATTACAAACAAACAAACAAACAAACAAATCTTTCCTCTTTATAATATTAGTATAGATAGAAACACCCAGACACAGTGCAGGTATAATGGTAGGACTCTTTGCAAAGTCCGTCTAGGGAAGTACCACAGATTAGATACCCTGTTGATCGGCGATGATACGAATCTCGCCTACTATCACAACTCACCAGCGGGGGCGCAGGACGAGGTACAATACCGCGCTTGTGATTAGCCGAATATCCGTGTGACGTGCACTACTTTCCACGAATGGAATGATCGGATAAAACGAGATAGAGTTATACAAACTTCAAAGGACAGAGCAGAATGCAAAGAAATACATCAACGGGTTCCCATTAAGGTTAAATATGTAATTCTGCTATTAAAATGCTAAGGAGGTCGTACGATCAGTCAAATGGGTATTATTTTATTTTTATTTGGTAATTCTGAATTTAATCCTAAATTGTTTTTATTAGTACCACTTTTTTATCTGACATGTCTACATCTGATTATTATTATTAATTTATTTTATGTGACATGTTATATTATTATTTGTTTGGTATTATTAATTTATTTTGTAAGTTTGACATGTAACATAAATAGTTATGAATAAATACTATGACTATGACTATAGTCTTTGCATTTGCCAGTTATTCTACCGCCAAGCAATAATATGTGGTATTATTATATTTATTCCAGATCGGTGACAGTCGTCCAATAAGCTTCTGCAGATTTAGCGATGACAGCAAAATGTTGATCACAGCCAGTTGGTGAGTTCAATCACATATTTTTAACTGTGTCTGTCTGTCTGTTTGTGGCACCGTAGAGCTCAAACGGATGGATCTATTATGATGCGAATTTTTTTAATTTGAAGGTTCATTTCTGGGCGGTAGTTCTTAGCTATGTTCGATTAATATCGATTCAAGATGGCCGCCTCCACAAATTGGCGGACAAAATATTTCTTCACAACCTCCCTCAATATGGGTATCAAATGAAAAGGCTTGACTAGTAGCATACTACACAGCTAAGACAAATTTCAAATCCAAGATGGCTGCCACCACAAAATGGCGAATTACTTTAAAAAATAAAGTGGCCAAGTGCGAGTTGGACTCGCCCATGAAGGGTTCCGTTGCAGCAAGTAACATAATATACATAGTACACATAGTTCTTGTAGTTCGTTGTAATTTTCATCGAAGTTTCAATAATAGTGTATTTATGACGTACTAAAAAAAAATAAAGTGGCCAAGTGCGAGTTGGACTCGCCCATGAAGGGTTCCGTTGCAGTAAGTAACATAATATACATAGTACACATAGTTCTTGTAGTTCGTTGTAACTTTGATCGAAGTTTCAATAATAGTGTATTTATGACGTACTAAAAAAAACTACTCATCAGATCGAGTTCAAACTAATTTTCGTTGGTAGTTTACATGGTAATGTACATCATATATTTTTTTTAGATTTTTCATTATCTTACTTTAGAAGTTAGAGGGGGGGGGGACACACACATTTTACCACTTTGAAAGTGTGTCTCGCGCAAACTATTCAGTGTATACGAAAATGATTTTAGAAACCTCAACATCATTTTTGAAGACCTATCGATAGACACCCCACACGTGTAGGTATGATGAAAAAAAATTTTTTGAGTTTCAGTTCTCAGTATGGGGGGCAACCCTAATTTTTTTATTTTTTTTATTTTTTTGTTTAAATCTTAATGCGGTTCACAGAATACAACAACTTACCAAGTTTCAACAGTGTAGTTCTCATAGTTTCGGCAAAAAGTGGCTGTGACATACGGATGGACAGGCAGACAGACAGACAGACATGACGAATCTATAAGGGTTCCGTTTTTACGTTTTACGGAACCCTAAAAACTAATCATCAGATCGAGTTCAAACTAATTTTCGTTGGTAGTTTACATAGTAATGTACATCATATATTTTTTTTACATTTTTCATTCTCTTACTTTAGAAGTTAGAGGGGGGGGGGGACACACATTTTACCACTTTGGAAGTGTCTCTCGCGCAAACTATTCAGTGTATACGAAAATGATTTTAGAAACCTCAACATCATTTTTGAAGCGTGACGGACCCACCATACCACTAGCCCTACCCCTGGTGGTAGGGTGGGTCCGAAACCATACCACCATAATGATGTGACAAAGTACTCGTATTGTAATTTATCTAAGATGGTTATTTTTTCCGCAACTATTATTATCTATTTGTTGCAAAAATGTAAGTCGTATGCAATTACTCAAGTTCAATATTCCTTGCATTATATTTATTATACTGACTTACATTAAATGGGCTGATTTTGGCAATTAACGCAATTTTAAAAGTGTTCCCGAACGCGTGTGACTTTAGAAGCGCAATATTTGGAATAAAGCGCTCAAGTGCGAGTCGGACTCGCACATGAAGGCTTCCGTAGCAGCAAGTAACAAAATAGATAAGTTCTTGTAGTTCGTTGTAACTTTGATCGAAGTTTTAATTATAGTGTATTTATGACGTACTAAAAAGAAACTACTTACCGGATCAAGTTTAAACCTGCAAGGAGAATAGTAGCTCTCACTACCGCCTTACCACTACTACCTCTTGATGAGGTGTTACCAGGATTTCATTATATAAAATCGGAATGTCACAGTTTGAAACGAATGGAAAAGTTTATAAACTACATCGAAACTTTTTGGTTGAAAATACATTCCCCCTGTAGTATTTAGCACAACCAACATATTAGAATAATTTCATTCAAAAATAAATAAATTACTGAACAAGAAAACTGCTGAATGTATTACATAAGATTCATGAAACAAAGATACCTAAAAAACGGCGAATAAACCAAATTATTAAAGACGATTTTATAATGGGCGTACAAATGCAGTTAGTCAACAAACAAATTACCATTGGTCATGAATTAGATGAATTGCGTAGGTACATTTTTACAGTTTGTTCTTTTAGTTTATTTGCTGTAAATAATAATAAGTCTAAACAAAACTTTTGTTTTAAAAATGTGTCACAACACTATTACTTGATGGCATGATGGTGGTATGGTTTCGGACCCACCCTACCACCAGGGGTAGGGCTAGTGGTATGGTGGGTCCGTCACGTTTTGAAGACCTATCGATAGACACCCCACACGTGTAGGTATGATGAAAAAAAATTTTTGAGTTTCAGTTCTCAGTATGAGGGGCAACCCTAATTTTTCTTTTTAGGGTTCCGTAAAACGTAAAAACGGAACCCTTATAGATTCGTCATGTCTGTCTGTCTGTCTGTCTGTCCGTCCGTATGTCACAGCCACTTTTTGCCGAAACTATGAGAACTACACTGTTGAAACTTGGTAAGTAGATGTATTCTGTGAACCGCATTAAGATTTTTACAAAAGTTTTTTAAAAAAACAAAAATTAGGGTTGCCTCCCATACTGAGAACTGAAGCTCAAAATTTTTTTTTTCATCAAACCTACACGTGTGGGGTGTCTATCGATAGGTCTTAAAAAATGATGTTGAGGTTTCTAATATAATGTTGGTCTACACTGAATAACTTGCGCGAGAGACGCTTCCAAAGTGGTAAAATGTGCCCCCCCCCCCCTCTAACTTCTAAAGTAAGAGATGAAAAAACTAAAAAAAATATATGATGTACATTACCATGAAAACTACCAACGAAAATTAGTTTGAACTCGATCTGATGAGTAGTTTTTTTAGGGTTCCGTAAAACGTAAAAACGGAACCCTTATAGATTCGTCATGTCTGTCTGTCTGTCTGTCTGTCTGTCTGTCCGTCCGTATGTCACAGCCACTTTTTGCCGAAACTATGAAAACTACACTGCTGAAACTTGGTAAGTAGACGTATTCTGTGAACCGCATTAGGAATTGAACAAAAAAAAAATTAAAAAAAGAAAAAATAGGGTTGCCCCCCATACTGAGAACTGAAACTCAAAATTTTTTTTTTCATCAAACCTACACGTGTGGGATGTCTATCGATAGGTCTTTAAAAATGGTATTGAGGTTTCTAAAATCATTTTCGTCTAAACTGAATAATTTGCGCGAGAGACACTTCCAAAGTGGTAAAATGTGTGTCCCCCCCCTCTAACTTCTAAAGTAAGAGAACGAAAAATCTAAAAAAAATATATGATGTACATTACCATGTAAACTACTAACGAAAATTAGTTTGAACTCGATCTGATGAGTAGTTTTTTTTTAGTACGTCATAAATACATTATTATTAAAATTTTGATCAAAGCTACAACGAACTAAAAAAACTATGTGTACTATGTTCCTTGCTACAACGGAACCCTTCATGGGCGAGTCCAACTCGCACTTGGCCACTTTATTTTAGTACGTCATAAATACACTATTATTAAAACTTCGATCAAAGTTACAACGAACTACAAGAACTATGTGTACTATGTATCAGGGATGTAACGGAGGTGATCTTATCGGAACCGAAGTCGGAGTCGGAGTTTTTAAATTTGATTTATCGGAGTCGGAGTCGGAGTCGGAACCGGAGTCGGAGGTAGGGTCAGAAGTAGTGGTAGGAGAGAGATTTTTATTTTAGGACAAATAAAACATTCATTCAAACTTTTCATTGTTTTGTTTCATGAAATATCACAAAAAATTTAAAAAAAATGGAATATTCAAAAATAAACAAAAAATTCAATTAATTGAATCCCAAAATACCATATAAAATATGTTAAATGAACAAAAGTTTTCAAACAAATTAAATTAAATACATTGACAATCCAAAAGTGTGTATATGTACTTCATGAACATAAGCTTTGAAGCTGTCTCAGTCTAAGATATTTCTTAAGAGTACGCCTAATGCCAGGAAAAAATTTCACCCGCGCGAGGCCCTTCTTAATATGATAGGCATAAAGTCGAGAATAGCATGACACAGTTTGGAGGGGAAATCAATATTAAATCAGGTGTCAGGAGTGAATTTTTGACCAAGTTTTATTTCATTACTCAATAATTAAACATAAATTTAAAAAGTGTTCGGTCTAATATTTATTCTGTGGTTCGGTTACTTTAATAGAACGTAAAATTAGAAATGTTATTAACAAAAAATAATGTGGGGTCATCGCTGATAATTTCGAGTACATGAATTAAAATAGTTTTTTCAGGTGTCATTTTAATTTTTATCTGTAAATAAATCTGATCTATTTTTAAAATTCTATTCGGTTATTATGCTTTTTCTTGATTGTACCCACACGTCAATATTTTTTTGTTATAGTTTTTAGTTTCTTAACATCAGTGAGCGGCGTCGAAAATGTCCTTTTTTCGTTTTCTGGCACTAGGCGCCCTCTTATAGATTAAAATCGACGTCACCAAAAAGGTATTCGCTCGCTACTGAGGCTGGTGGACACGATAATATTGGCGGAAATTTAATATAAGGTGCTGGAATTTTGCGTTTTTCTATGTTGTGCTCATTTAGTATACTTTTCATTACACTCGTGCGCGGGAGATTCCCTGCGCGACATGTTCCTGCGAAACTGTTCTTTACTGTCGGCGCAGGGCGCCGCCGCTAAGTTATGCTTCGACATCCGATTAACCTCCGATTCAAAAGTTTCGGAACCGGAGTCGGAACCGGAGGTGTAAAACTAATCGGAACTTCCGACATAACGGAGTCGGAGTCGAAGCTCCGTAACATCCCTGCTATGTATATTATGTTACTTGCTGGAACGGAACCCTTCATGGGCGAGTCCAACTCGCACTTGGCTACTTTATTTTTAATTTTTTTTGTTCAAATCTTAATGCGGTTCACAGAATACATCTACTTACCAAGTTTCAACAGTGTAGTTGTCATAGTTTCGGCAAAAAGTGTCTGTGACATACGGACGGACAGACAGACAGACAGACAGACATGACGAATCTATAAGGGTTCCGTTTTTACGTTTTACGGAACCCTAAAAATCACTACTACCTCAATATGGGTATCAAATGAAAGGGCTTGATTAGTAGAATACGACACTATACTCAATGATATATTTCAAATCCAAGATGGCCGCCACAACAAAATGGCGAATTACATTTGTTGTTTCGCTACTCTCTCAATATGAGTATCAAATGTAAGGGCTTGTCTAGTAGAATGTTGTACAAATAACAAATCCGATATAGTCCGATAGATATTTATTTAATACAAAAAAATGATTTACCCCCTGGTAAATCAATTTTTTGACGTGACAACGTCTTATAATTCGATGAAGCCGGCTGCACGCCCGCAAAACATGACGTCATGTGCCGTTAAGGCCGTTACCTCGCCACCGGCGTTACCTCGCTCTAAGGCGTAGTTGAAGTTGTCACGTTCAACTAACGTCAGTAACCCGACTTTACCACGTTTTAAAAAAAAATCTTGTTCAGTTTATTCGTATGAATCCACAGGTCGGGTCTGAGCAAGGTGTGGTCGGTGCCCGGCTGCCAGCTGCTGCAGACGCTGAAGGCTCACACCTGCAACGTGAGCTGCGCGGTGTTCCACCCGAGCGCGGCGATGCCGGACCACTTCCAGAGGAAGGTGAGCGAGCTAGGACCGCGGCTGTAGGGAGGTGAGGGCGTTAGGACCGCGGCTATAGGGAGGTGAGGGCGTTAGGACCGCGGCTATAGGGAGGTGAGGGCGTTAGGACCGCGGCTATAGGGAGGTGAGGGCGTTAGGACCGCGGCTATAGGGAGGTGAGGGCGTTAGGACCGCGGCTATAGGGAGGTGAGGGCGTTAGGACCGCGGCTATAGGGAGGTGAGGGCGTTAGGACCGCGGCTATAGGGAGGTGAGGGCGTTAGGACCGCGGCTATAGGGAGGTGAGGGCGTTAGGACCGCGGCTATAGGGAGGTGAGGGCGTTAGGACCGCGGCTATAGGGAGGTGAGGGCGTTAGGACCGCGGCTATAGGGAGGTGAGGGCGTTAGGACCGCGGCTATAGGGAGGTGAGGGCGTTAGGACCGCGGCTATAGGGAGGTGAGGGCGTTAGGACCGCGGCTATAGGGAGGTGAGGGCGTTAGGACCGCGGCTATAGGGAGGTAAGCGAGCTAGGACCGCGGCTGTAATCATAATCATAATCATAATCATTTATTGATAACATTTGTTACAAGTCAGAAACATTGGTTAATTATATACAATCACTAGCTGACCCCGCAAACGTTGTTTTGCCTTAGTGAACAACCCTTGTCACTTAGGGGTATGAAAAATAGCTAGTAGCCGATTCTCATACCTACAGAATATGCATATAAAATTTGGTTAAAATCAGTAAAGCCGTTTCGGAGGAGTAAGGAAACAAACACTGTGACACGAGAATTTTATATATAAGATGTGTATTGTGTAGGTACTGTGTACCTACTGCAACATCTTATATAGTAATTAATATTACAGTATACTCGTTTATTAATAATACGAAATTTTAAATATTAAATTAATTAATGTCAATTGATTTTTACATTCACAATGTCAACATAAATTACTAATACATAATAAATTATTAAATCATTAATTTTAACGTTAATGTCTCAAAACAATCATTTCAATTGAACGAATTCTTCGTAGCTGTAGAACGACTGCTCGATAAGCCACTGTTTTAAGCGCAATTTAAAGCTTCTCATTGTGGGCGCAGAAGTGACGTTTTCTGGGAGTTTATTGTAGACTGTCGGCCCCATGACGTATGTCGATCTGGCAGACTTCTCCATCGTGTGCCGTACCTCAGAGAGCTTGCCCTTACTGCGTGTTTCATTGCTAAGCACATTATACAGAGTTAAGTTTGATCTGACGTAAACCGCGACTTGGAAAATGACTATTGCGGGCAACGTCAATATCCCAAACTTTTTAAATAAGGGCCGTGCAGATTTATCCTGTGGGACTCCCACTATAGCACGGACTGCACGCTTTTGTAGCCTGAACACGCGATCGCGGTCGGCGGCCCGACCGAACATCTCAGCTCCGTACTGTATAAGGGAATGGATCGTGGCGAAGTAACACCCTCTAGCTACCTCAATCGGTACAATTTTGGCGACACGACCCAAAGCGAAGCACGCACCACCCAGTTTGCCACATAATTTATTGATGTGGTTTTCCCATGTTAAGCCCCGATCTATTTTGAATCCCAGGAAAGTGGTGACGTCCGTTTGACACACATTACTCCCGTCCAACGAGACTGTCAACGGTCGCGTCCTGTGACCCGATAGACAGAAATGCACAAAATGGGTTTTGGTCAGATTTAGTACGAGTCCGTTCATGCTGAACCACCGCGCCATCCGACCGGCCACCTCATGCAATCTCCGCTCCAGTAGATCGAGAGAAACCGCCGTAACCACCGCAGCAACATCGTCAGCGTACATGTAAATTTCGGCCTCCGTCACGGCTTCCGGAAGATCGTTCAGGAGTAAAGAAAACAGTATGTTCGAAACCGAAGATCCCTGAGCGACTCCCATTTCCGTACTCAGGATGTCCGATCTCTCCATGCCTCCGCAGCCTACTACAGTCTGGCTTCTGCCCAGCATGAGATCTGTTAGTAAGGCGTGAGCCGCGCCGCCCACGCCATAGTGCTGCAACTTTGCAGCGAGTAGGTCGCGGTCGGCAACGTCAAACGCCCTCGACAAATCGCAGCATAAAATCGCCACCTGTTGTTTTTTTTTCCGGGCCTGTAGCACCCGAGATATAACATCCCGCGTAGGGACGTCGTCGAGGAACCCCGCCGGTACGCGTACTGGCGGTCGGAGAGAGCGGCCGTGGATGCCAGGAAAACGGTTAGGCGATCGCTAATGCCATTTTCAAACACTTTCGCCACCGCTGGTATTATTGCGACGGGCCTATAGCTGTCGACGTTTTCACGGCCCCCCTTCCCCTTATACAGCGGAGATATCTTGCTTAGTTTCATTGCAGTCGGGTAAGTTCCCTCCATCATGCAGCAGTTAAAACATTCCGCCAATATTGGAGCAAGTGAAAATATTGCAGTTCTTATAAGCATCATTGAGACTCCATAAATGTCTATAGATGCTTTTGCCGGGATACGAGCAGTAACAATGCGCAGCACTTCGTCCGCAGTAAACCGCAGCAAGCGCAGGGAGCGGTCGGCCGGCGGGCGCGCCGCGCGCAACGCGGCGACGGCCAGCGCGACGTCGGCGCGCGGCGCGCCGGCCGCGGCCGCCGCCTGCACGAATCGTGTATTCATTTCATTCAAAGCTGCTTTTTTATAAAAAAGCAGCTTAAGTTTCTGTATACAGAAACTTCTGTCCGCTAGAGTCCTTAAGGACGTCGGTAAAGTCAAGGGAAGGGGAATTGTATTTTCCCCTTTCTTTATTCACAATGGCCCACACAGCCTTGGACTGATTATTACTCTTACATAATGCACGAGTGTAATATGCAGATTTAGCGTTTCTGGTTAACTTATTGTAATATTCATTCATGTCCGAAATCAATATCTCAATATTATTATTATTCGGATACAATTTACAAATTTCGATAATGTCAAATAATAAAATTTTATAATTTTTTACATCGAAAGTTACCCACGATGAGTCAGCTTTTTTGTTGATCGTTCTTTTTAACGGAAAACAAATGTCAATTTTATTTTTAATTATGTTTATAATGGAAGTCACCAACTCGTCCGCAGATTTACGTAGTGACCGTATTTCGGCCCAATCGACGCTTTCTAGCGCTAATATGAAGTTATCCCGATTTGCTTGCGAGAAACCCCGCCCGTATCGAGGAATTTGCGATTGACTACACTTGTTGCTCGACACCTTGCATCTTATTGCGACATGGTCACTGAGATTAGTGACGACGGGCGTGGTCTCCACCAAGCATCCCGGCAACGTCGAATAAACATGGTCTAAGCTCGTGGAGGAAGTGGCGGTAGTGCGCGTGGGGAAATCTACCTCATTTGTCATATTATAATCTACTAGCAGCTTACTTAGCCGTTTTACGTCACAGTCACCGACACTTAATGTATTTACGTTCATGTCACCCACCATGATACAATTAATACTTAATTCATTGATCTTATCGAGCAGACGTTCTAGGTTGTCTATAAATAAACCAGCACCAACTAAATTGGTCCTGTATATACATACAACGGTTAAGCCGTAGTCTATGAGATCGACCGCCGATATTTCACAATATTGTTCGCGTGAGATTTTAATTAATGTTTGATTTTCTACGCACTTAGTCTCGTTTGTTACGTATATACAGGACCCACCGTGCTGGATAGTTTGTCTACAAAAACTCGAAACCAACTTAAAGCCGTCAATTTGCACGCACTTCAGTTTATCTATCGTGAGCCAGTGCTCTGAAATAGCCAAGACATCGCACTTTAAATCACTTTTTAATAATACTTCTAATTTTCGTGTTTTTTCATTCGAAGAAATAGCACGAATATTTTGGTGGCAAATTACTAGCGGCTGCTGAGGTTCACGACCGATTCCACTACCAGCGGCAGCGATCGGTGCCGGGTGACCGCATTCGTTCTGGCGCGAAATGTCGGTATTATTTGCTGACTGCCTCGGATTGTTCTGCATGTCATACTCGTAGTCGTCGGGCGGCGGGCGCGCAGCTACTGCGGCCGGCCGCCGCCGCCGCCGCCGGCCGAGGCCCGCGATCGAAAAATCCATTTGCTCACTCTCACGCCAGCGGGCCACGAGCTCGCCGAGTTCATGCGCTCGTACAGACTTTCGGGGATCCCGATAATAAACGCAGAGTGCCAGTTGGATTTTAATTCCCTTTTTTCGACATAGTACTTGTCACACTGATGTACTTTATTAATATGCTTTAAGACATTTTCTTTGGTGGTTTCTGGTTTGAATTGCCACGCCTGAATATATTTTAATCGCTCCACAGCTTGCAGCGCTTCGTCTGATTTTCCTATACCAGTGATTATTTGGCTTTTCCTTGATGATTTATTCTTCCCCACCTTATGCCAATCGCCAACTGAGGAATCGCCATGCCCATTAGTTTCGACCGCATGTTTCGTGGCCTCAAGGTGGGATGTTACCGACCCGGTCTTATTAGGGGGTAGAACACTTGTTTGGTTTACGTTAGGTGTTTTCAGTTGATTGCAAAAAGATGTCCTCGGCGCTTCAGTGATAATAGGTGCCGGCAGTGGGGTGCCCTTCCTCTGCGGTTGAGGATGGGCCATCACTGATGCAGCTTTTATACGCGCTTGACGTACAGGTCGTAATGTTGGCTGCTGAGTTGGGGTCATGTTACTTGTGGTACCCGCATTTGTCAAAGTGTTTTTAGGGGACTTACCCTCTAGTGATTCTTTGATGCTCTTGATGATGTTGTTAAATTGTTCGGTTTTCGCTTCGTTTTTTATAATAATAGCTTCAATGGCGCTGACTTTCGAAGCCAGATCTGTCACTGCTTTCATTACGTCGCGTAAAGTAGGTTCAGTGGGCTTATGAGCCATTTTACTATTTTTTGTAAATTAAAACGCGGGACCAACTAGTAACCGCGGTGACGCGGGTTTGCGTGGTTGTAGGGAGGTGAGGGCGTTAGGACCGCGGCTGTAGGGAGGTGAGGGCGTTAGGACCGCGGCTATAGGGAGGTAAGCGAGCTAGGACCGCGGCTGTAGGGCGGTGAGAGCTTTAGGACCGCGGCTATAGGAAGGTAAGAGCGTTAGGACTGCGGCTATAGGAAGGTAAGAGCGTTAGGACCGCGGCTATAGGGAGGTAAGCGAGTTAGGACCACGGCTATAGGAAGGTTAGCACGTAAGGACCACTTCCAGAGAAAGGTAAGCAAGTTAGGACCGCGTCTAAAGGAAGATAAGCAAGTTAGGACCGCGTCTATAGGCAGATAAGCAAGTTAGGACCGCGTCTATAGAAAGATAAGCGCGATAAGAAAGATAAGGTAAGCATATTAGGACGATGTTTATAACCGCTAGATACTCTGGTGGCGACTCGCGTTTATAATTTTGGCGGGAAAACGGGTGTCGGGTTACCATCGTGCGTTGCTTACGCTTCAGCATATTAAGTGCCGCCTTACTTGTACCTGTTTAAGCCCATTATTCTCAAGGGCATTTAGGACGCTTCTAGCGATATCGTTTGTTAATGATAAAATTAATGTGCTTGAAATGTAAACAATAACTTTGACACTTGAGTCAGAGTTTTTTCAGATTCTCAAGTGGTCTTACATTTACAAAATGAAATGAAATGAAATTTATTTGGTTCAAGAACACAGTTACTTAAAAAATAGGTTAGCGTTTACTTAAATCATAAAAACAAAATATGTTGAGACACAGGCCAAAAGCTATTACATTTTATTTTAAAAAGAAGGCATAGTGATTTTATGTTTTAAATTAATTGTGCACGATATAACAAACACGGAAAAAAAACAAAAAACTGCACTCGATAGCATAAATTGAAATTTTTAAATTTTCTCCCCCAAAATTTTTCATGTTTTTTTCTATGTAAATAATCTTTGATTTTAATGTGGTTTACGTCATAATAAAGACTGGTTCAAGTAGACGCCACTTAACACAAATGGGTACCTATACCTTCCCAAAAAAAAAACCCGCCAAAAACCCGATCGCAAAGTTAAGCTTCGTTAAATTTTCGTCATGCTGGGTGATAATTCAAAATGTAGTTTTTTTTCTGTCGTAGATAGACGCAGAATCAGACCCTGAGAACCAGGAGTCGATGGAGATCAGCACCGAAGGTGGATCGGAAGCCTGTGCGATGGCGACGTGCGCTTACGACGGTACGGTGCATCTCTGGAACTTTGTCAGGTAAGGTTGAGTCGCAAAATTATCACAAATTTCACAATTGACACGAACTACACAAGTTACACATCACAAATTATACAACTAACACAAGTTACACAATTGACACAAGTTATACAATTGACACAAATTGCACAATTGACACGAACTACACAAGTTACACATTACAAATTGTACAACTAACACAAGTTACACAATTGACACAAATTTCACAATTGACACAAATTGCACAATTGACACGAACTACACAAGTTACACATTACAAATTATACAACTAACACGCGTTACACAATTGACACAAACATTCGTCGGAGACCTGCGCCATGGCGACAGGCATCTGTGGAACTTTGTCAACTGAGGTTATATACGTAACATCTACTATCTATCAGACCCTGACAACCGGGAGCCAATGGAGAGTGGTAGAGGTGAGGAGAATATACGACTGACACAAGTAACACAATTCACACAGATTACACACTTGACAAGAATTACGTAATTGACATAATTAACAAAAATATTGTTTTTGTTCTAACAGCGAGTCTCCGCTAGCATCGTTGGAGGGGCACGGACCGTCGAGAGTGGCCCGGCTGGACTTCCACCCGTCCGGTCGCTTCCTCGGCTGCACCGTGTTCGACAACTCGTGGCGGCTGTGGGACCTCGAGACCGGTCAGTAGTCATTTAAATTCACCTCGAGACCGGCCAGTAGTCATTTAAATTCACCTCGCTATCGGTCAGTAACCTTTCAGATCGACCTCGAGATCGGTCAGCAATCATTTAGAATTGTGTCGAAACCGGTCAGTAGTCATTTAAATTAATCTCGAGGCAGGTCCTTTATTATTGAAATTAACCTCGAGACTGGTCAGTAATGTATTAAAAAGACCTCGAGACCGGTCCATAATCTATTAAATTGACCTCGAGACTGGCCAGTAGTCATTTAAATTCACCTCGAGATCGGTCAGTAATTGTTCCGATCGACCTCGAGATTGGTCAGTGATCCCTTAGAATTCTGTCGAAACAGGTCGAAACCGGTAATAGTTATGTTATTTAAATGAATCTCCAGGCAGGTCTGTTATTATTTAAATTGACCTCGAGATTGGTCAGTATTCAGTAACCACTTAACTTGGCCTCGACACTGGTCATTAATCTATTAAATTGCCCTCGAGACTGGTCGGCAATCTAATAAATTGGCATCGAGACTGGTCAGCAATCTAATAAATTGGCCTCGAGACTGGTCAGCAATCTAATAAATTGGCATCAAGACTGGTCAGCAATCTAATGAATTGGCCTCGAGACTGGTCAGCAATCTAATGAATTGGCCTCGAGACTGGTCAGCAATCTAATGAATTGGCCTCGAGACTGGTCAGCAATCTAATGAATTGGCCTCGAGACTGGTCAGCAATCTAGTGAATTGAACTCAAGCATTCTTTTTTAACCCCTGACAAAAAATGGGATGTTATAAGTTTGACGTTGATGTCTGTCTGTCTCTGTGTGTGGCACCGTAGTGCTCAAATTGATGGACAGATATCGATGCGGGTTTTTTCGTTTAGTAAAATTGTATATATTTTTTTTTATAGCAAAGGAGGTGTTGCATCAGGAGGGTCACGCCAAGGCGGTCTACGCGATCGCGTTTCAAGGGGACGGCTCGCTCGTCGTGACGGGGTGAGTCCTTCTTTTCGATACTTAATATTATAAAGCTGAAGAGTTTGTTTGTTTGAACGCAAGGATCTCGGGAACTACTTGTCCGAATTGAAAGATTCTTTCTCTGTTGGATAGTCTATTGATCGAGGAAGGCTATAGGCTGTTTCACATTACGCTAATATCAGCAGGAGCGGAGTATGAATGAAAAATGTAACAAAAAACGGGGAAAGTATCGGTTTTTGAGAGCTTTCGTTGCGTGACAGCATGTGTCTATCTTTTAAAAGGTTGCGTCATTAGAATCTAAGGTGACCAAATTTGTTCTAGATTTGAATTGGTACGACCAATTTTCGATAGATGGCGTAGCAACGCGCGCACGATTGAGCTAGTGGTTGCATAAATTTAAATTATAGTTAGTCTTATATACCTTCCGAAAATTTATCTGCAAACAAACGCTTCATGTTAAGTAAAGCAATAAACAATTTTCTACAAAAAATTAAACCGACTTCAAAACCATAAATATGCACTCAAAAGCGAAAAATAAATTGATATAATTATTATTACCTGGGTGACCGAGCTTTGCTCGGTTTAATCACTAAGTACCTATACTTAAATTTTCTCAAAAACAATTTTTTGTTTGGTAAATAGATAGATAGATAAACTCTTTATTGCACTTACATAACAAAGAAAAAAAACAGAAAAAACTTATATTAAGTAGCAATTGGCGACCTTATCGCTGAGAGCGATTTCTTCCAGGCAACCGTAGGATGGTAAAAACATAAATAAATTAATAGTGGAAGACGGGGAGTACAATTAGGAGTAGTAACAATTTAGAATAACTAGCAACTAATTTAAAATACAACAATATATATATAAACTAGCTGACTCCGCAAACGTTGTTTTGCCTTAGTGAACAACCCTTGTCACTTAGGGGTATGAAAAGTAGCTAGTAGCCGATTCTCATACCTACAGAATATGCATATAAAATTTGGTTAAAATCAGTAAAGCCGTTTCGGAGGAGTAAGGAAACAAACACTGTGACACGAGAATTTTATATATAAGATTACATATATCGATTTTACATCCTAATACACAAATAATTTTATAATAATTGGTAGATCATAGTTTAGAGGTGCTCACATAAAAATTGTACTGAAATTGGTTGAAAAGCGTTTCCAAAGTGAGCTATCAAACTCTGAGTTAGTAATGTTCACTCGTATCGCCAGTTCCTATGACTGCTATTAATTCTTGTTATCGTCGTTTTTGTTTCGCCTCTAGCGGCATGGACGCGTTCGGTCGCGTGTGGGACCTGCGCACCGGCCGGTGCGTCATGTTCCTCGAGGGACACCTCGGCCCGCTGCTGGGAGCCGCGTGGGACCCGGCGCAGTGCCGGCTCGCCACCGCCGCCGCGGACCATCAGGTATGGAACACTAATTATAAAAACTCTTTAACTTAAACGAGAATAATTTAAAAAGTACCTGGGTGACCGAGCTTTGCTCGGTTTAAATACTAAATATACTTAGATTACCTACAGATTAAAGACTCCAAGAAATAGATTTTCTTAAAAAAAAACGAATTGAAAAAAAGATAACCCGTCTGGATTCGAACCCGGAGCTACTAATTCGTGACCGCTATGAGCGGCCGACTTTCCGTCTGAGCTAATTATGCTGTCGCGTCACGCGGCGAAATTTACCTTCACATTCTAATGTCTAATGTGACAGTTTTTCATTGTCTAAAAACGCGCATAATATGCGTTTTTTTAAAATAAGACCTAGTTAGATCGATTTATCGTCCCCGAAATCCCCTGCCTACATAATTTCATGAAAATCCGTCGAGCCGTTTCCGAGATTCAGATTCTATATGTATATACATATTTATATAGGTACAAGAATTGCTCGTTTAAAGGTATAAGATATATAAAACCCGACTAAAAAACAACACGTAAGAAAAACACTGTTGATTGAATTAAAATGCTTGAAATTATTCCAAATGGCAGTTAACTACACTACATATTTACATATTTGTAATGCTCTTTAAATTCTCTGTATTTTGATACCGTTACTCGATATGCTAGATAAAAAAATTTTTTTCAACTACTCACAATTTTGCCTCAAAAATCGGCTATATTTATTTTTTTATTTAATACCTATCTAAGGACACTTGGGTAATTGAGACAAATGTAACGATATCTGAATCGTCAAAATCCGTCCAGCCGTTTGGAAGATACGTGGGAATAAAGAAATTTACAAACATACAAGATACGCGCGAAAAACATAACCCTTCTTTCAGTCGGGTAACAAGAACAAAATTAAACATTTTAATTAACCCCCGAGTACAGTAAGCGCGCGAGTTGAATGCAGAGCTTAGGAATGCGGAGTGCAGTGACAGCACTAGCTAGAGGTGGGCGATTATGAGATATACTAATGAAATCATTCGATTACGAGAATGTCTCGAGATATCTCGATTATGACAGTTTCCAGTTACTAATTAGTAGCCAGTCACGCACGCACGGTCGCTAGTCGCGCGCGACTCGATTTACTCACAGCACAGCCGCGTGGGGTGAGAAAGGGACAACACGATGCGGTCTCTCAGCGGCCCGCTATAAAAGAGGGACAGCAAGCGAAAAAGTTACCTAAAACTTGTATTACAAACTATCAATACAAAAATCGGTAATCTTACCGTTAATTAAATCCACATATTTATAAGTAAAAAGTGTCACGTTTCACACCACCGGCACCGTTATACAAACAAAAGAAACCAAATAAACCTATGTCGATACTACTAAAGTCACGGAAGAACTGTCGTCGACTTCATAAAACACGATTAGTAGTACTAATATCATTCGATTATGAAAACATATTAGTTACTAATTTGATAATCGATTATCAACATTAGTAGTACCAAATAAATCGATTATGCCAATCATTAATAATCGCCCACCGCTAAGCACTACATACTGCAGGCGCGTGAGGTGGGGCGTGCGGATAGCGGGGGGAGATGCTCCCGCTCTTTACCTCAGACCCCGACTGCATTCAACTCGCGCGCTATCTGTACCTCGGATTTGCAACATGTAAATACAACATTCGACTAGCTAAGCCTTTTCATATGATCCCCATATTGAGGGTGATGTGAAAAATAAATTTATTTCGCCATTTTGTGGTAGCGGCCATCTTGGATTTTAAATTTGTCACAGTGCATAGTGTTCTACTAGTCAAATCCTTTAATTTGATACCCATATTGAGGTAGTAGTGAAACAATCAAACAATTTATGTAATTCGCTATTTTTTGGTGGCGGCCATCTCGGATTTGAAATTTGTTATAGTGGAATTACTAGTCAAGCCCATTTGATATCCATATTGAGATAGGCCGTGAAGAATTATTATGTCCCCCATTTTGTGTAGGCGGCCATTTTGAATAGATATCAACCAAACATAGCTAAGAACACTCGCACGGAAATTAACCTTCAAATAAAAACCCGCATCGAAATCGGCCCATCCGTTTGACCTCTACGGTGCCACAGACAGACAGACAGACATCGACGTCAAACTTATAACACCCCTTTTTTGGCCAGAGGTAAAAAAAAGTAGAAAAAAAATTTGAATAAAAAATAAAAAAAATAAAGTGGCCAAGTGCGAGTTGGACTCGCCCATGAAGGGTTCCGTTGCAGCAAGTAACATTATATACATAGTACACATAGTTCTTGTAGTTCGTTGTACCTTTGATCGAAGTTTCAATAATAGTGTATTTATGACGTACTAAAAAAAAACTACTCATCAGATCGAGTTCAAACTAATTTTCGTTGGTAGTTTATATAGTAATGTACATCATATATTTTTTTTAGATTTTTCATTCTCTTACTTTAGAAGTTAGAGGGGGGGGGGACACACATTTTACCACTTTGGAAGTATCTCTCGCGCAAATTATTCAGTGTAGACGAAAATGATTTTAGAAACCTCAACATCATTTTTAAAGACCTATCGATAGACACCCCACACGAGTAGGTTTGATGAAAAAAAAATTTTTGAGTTTCAGTTCTCAGTATGGGGGACAACCCTATTTTTTCTTTTTTTTTAATTTTTCTGTTGAAATCTTAATGCGGTTCACAGAATACATCTACTTACTAAGTTTCAACAGTGTAGTTCTCATAGTTTCGGCAAAAAATGGCTGTGACATACGGACGGACAGACAGACAGACAGACAGACAGACAGACAGACAGACAGACAGACATGACGAATCTATAAGGGTTCCGTTTTTTACGTTTTACGGAACCCTAATTACAGAATCACCATAGAATACACAAACTTGATGGTCTTTGGGTCAAAAATATACCATTCTATTTAGTCCGTCAAATAGATCATGGAAAAATAAAAATATGGGACACGTATTTTATGTTTTATCAAATTACTAACAAATACAAACTTTCGTGTTTACAATATCAGTAGAATATTAGCCTATCTCGTCTCAACGTTGATCAAACGCCTCTCTTCCTTCCCTCCAATGGTCTCTCTCGAAAACTATTGAGAGTCTTAATGAATATTATTTTATTTCAGGTCAAAATCTGGGATATGAGGAAGAGGAACTGTCTTTACACGATACCTGCGCATACGCATCTCAATAGCGGTGAGCTAGTATACGGGCCTCCCGATAATTTTTTAATCGTTTATAGGCTTACACTTGACCGCTATCTCGCCTGATGTTAAGCGACGATGCGGTCTACGATGGAGCGTGTTTACCTAGAAGAAAGCGATTCGCTATCGATTAGAAGACACAAAGATTGTAACCAACAAGGAAAACCCACTCAGGCAACGCATTCCAAAGCCTAGACGTTCTTATCACAAAAGTAGAGTCAAATCTCTTCGTTCGTATCTTTGGAACATCAACCATGAAACGATGTCGCTTTTTCGAGCTACGAGAATTCCGATAGAAAAAAGGGCAAGGTGGTATTAGATTATGTAAATCAGTCGCACACTCTTCGAAGTGTATTCGATAAAAGACCGAAAGGCTAAATCACCCAGAGCACCCACCCTGGTTCAAATCCCAAGCGCAACCCTGTCTGTTCGAATTCATGTGCGTAATGCTCACTTAAAATAAAGTGGCCAAGTGCGAGTTGGACTCGCCCATGATGGGTTCCGTTGCAGCAAGTAACATTATATACATAGTAAACATAGTTCTTGTAGTTCGTTGTAACTTTGATCGAAGTTTCAATAATAGTGTATTTATGACGGACTAAAAAAAAACTAATTATCAGATCGAGTTCAAACTAATTTTCGTTGGTAGTTTACATGGTTCGATTCCCACCCAGTGCAAATATTTGTGTGATGAATTCAAATGTTTGCACTGTGTCTGGGTGTTTCTATGTATAATAAGTATGTATTTAAAACTATATAAGTATTATATCAGCTATCTGGCCGCCATCATACAAGCTTTGCTTAGTTTGGGGTCAGATGGTGTTGTGTGAATTGTCCACCAATATTTATTTATTTATGGTAATGTACATCATATATTTTTTTTAGATTTTTCATTATCTTACTTTAGAAGTTAGAGGGGGGGGGGACATACATTTTACCACTTTGAAAGTGTGTCTCGCGCAAACTATTCAGTGTATACGAAAATGATTTTAGAAACCTCAACATCATTTTTGAAGACCTATCGATAGGCACCCCACACGTGTAGATATGATGAAAAAAACATTTTTGAGTTTTAATTTTTCTTTTTTTAAATTTTTTTTGTTCAAATCTTAATGCGGTTCATAGAATACATCTACTTACCAAGTTTCAACAGTGTAGTTCTCATAGTTTCGGCAAAAAGTGGCTGTGACATACGGACGGATAGACAGACAGACAGACAGACAGACAGACAGACATGACGAATCTATAAGGGTTCCATTTTTACGTTTTACGGAACCCTAATAAAAATAAAATATTAAAACTCAAAAAACTCCACTGCGTAAAAAGTAAACCAAACTACGTACTTACATAATAAAAAAAAACCGGTCAAGTGCGAGTGGGACTCCCGCACGAAGGGTTCCGTACCATTAGCAAATAAACGGCGAAAACCTCTTTGGCTTTATCCCGAATTCCGTATACATAGAGTATCGCAGTCACTTGTAAGCTGTCCAACTGAGTGCAGTTGAAGAAAGGGGTTTGCAACCCTCGCCTCGCTCATTTCTCCTTGTCGCATGGTTTTTGTATGGCATTGCAAAATAATGGATTCATTTCACCCATTCATTTGACCCATAATTTTTGTTCACGGGCCTATAGTCTACATGATCCGTCTATATGTTATACCGAAACAAATGTTACTGAAATTAAAACAAATTTAGAGTTTAAATCCGGTCACAAAATGGAATGGTTCGGAAAGTGACAAGAGAAGGAGTACATTTTTAGGGTTCCGTAAAACGTAAAAACGGAACCCTTATAGATTCGTCATGTCTGTCTGTCTGTCTGTCCGTCCGTCCGTATGTCACAGCCACTTTTTGCCGAAACTATGAGAACTACACTGTTGAAACTTGGTAAGTAGATGTATTCTGTGAACCGCATTAAGATTTGAACAAAAAAATTTAAAAAAAAGAAAAATTAGGGTTGCCCCCCATACTGAGAACTGAAACTCAAAAATTTTTTTTTCATCAAACCTACACGTGTGGGATGTTTATCGATAGGTCTTCAAAAATGATGTTGAGGTTTCTAAAATCATTTTCGTCTACACTGAATAGTTTGCGCAAGAGACACTTCCAAAGTGGTAAAATGTGTCCCCCCCCCCCCCTCTAACTTCTAAAGTAAGAGAATGAAAAATCTAAAAAAAATATATGATGTACATTACCATGTAAACTACCAACGAAAATTAGTTTGAACTCGATCTGATGAGTAGTTTTTTTTTAGTACGTCATAAATACACTATTATTGAAACTTCGACCAAAGTTACAACGAACTACAATAACTATGTGTACTATGTATATTATTGTTACTTGCTGCAACGGAACCCTTCATGGGCGAGTCCAACTCGCACTTGGCAACTTTATTGTGTCTTAAACCTTACTCCGAAAGCATTTTGCGAAAGTATTGTGTTTCGTGGTAAGAAACGTTCATAAGTTCGGCCGATATATCGTTTATCGGACTTCGTAGTAGACCTGCAGGCTGTATCTCAATAACGGTGATAGCTAGACGGTTGAAATTTTCACAGATGATGTATTTCTACTGCCGCTATAACAAAAAATACTAAAAATAAAATAAAAATAATATTTAGGGGGGCTCCCAGAGACGAACTTTTTAGCATTCCATGGATTCACCGTGCGGGTGCCGGGTCCATCGTATGGCAGAGAGAGAAATCCCGAGTAGACTCCAAGACTTGTGACTCGGGCGTAGGTTTAAGGGGCCCCTTTTTGACGTACGTCAACACTCACCTTCACTACTCGTATTTCTCTCCCTGCCCAGCCAAATCCGATATGATCCTACTAGTGTAGCTTTAGATACTCGTTCTAGTATAGAACTTACTGCACTTCTGGACAAGCCAAGGTCTTTCAGCAGGTTATAGAGAGTTTTTGCTGGTATACTTCTCGCTCCTACTTCTACAGCGTATAAATTAACTACATAGCCATTTTTTAGGGTTCCGTAAAACGTATTAGGGTTCCGTAAAACGGAACCCTTATAGATTCGTCATGTCTGTCTGTCTGTCCGTCCGTATGTCACAGCCACTTTTTGCCGTAACTATGAGAACTACACTGTTGAAACTTGGTAAGTAGATGTATTCTGTGAACCGCATTAAGAATTAAACAAAAAAAAATTAAAAAAAGAAAAATTAGGGTTGCCCCCTATATTGAGAACTGAAACTCAAAATTTTTTTTTTTCATAAAACCTACACGTGTGGGGTGTCTATCGATAGGTATTCAAAAATGGTATTGAGGTTTCTAAAATCATTTTCGTCTAGACTGAATAATTTGCGCGAGAGACACTTCCAAAGTGAGAAAATGTGTGTCCCCCCCCTCTAACTTCTAAAGTAAAAGAATGAAAAATTAAAAAAAAAAATATGATGTACATTACCATGCAAACTACCAACGAAAATTGGTTTGAACTCGATCTGATGAGTACTTTTTTTTTAGTACGTCATAAATACACTATTATTGAAACTTCGATTCTAAGTTACAACGAACTACAAACACTATGTGTACTATGTATATTATGTTACTTGCTGCAACGGAACCCTTCATGGGCTCAACTCGCACTTGGCCACTTTATTGTTAATTCGTTTTGAAGGTCGTAATACTTTTATTATTTTCTTTCATCGCGTGTAGGGCATGGCGGTATTGGACTTCTGACAAAACCGGTATTTTTTCGGTATTATACTTCAGCTATTTGGTATAGTAAATCCGGCACCTACCTACTTCATTTAGCATTTCAAACTCGTAAAGTTAAACAAAATATCAATAAATACACATAAATTTTAAACTAGTTTACGCTCGTTCGTTTTATACAAAAAATTAAACCAACTTCAAAACCACAAAAAGGTACTCAAAAGCGAAAAATAAATTAATATAACTATTATAAGTCCAACTCACTATTTCACATCTATTTGATGTCGGAGCCAGTCAAGTGAAAAATCTAGTAGGTAGATGTTATGTACCTAGTAAGTAGTGCAATTACTTGTATCTTTATACTACTATTTATCTTCATACTTGTAAGTGCTTGATAGTATTTATGGATTAGTATGGCTGGTACCGACCTCAAACAGATGAGTGAGTAGCGCTTACAATAGTTATTATAATTTATTTTTCGCTTTTGAGTGCCTATTTGTGGTTTTGAAGTTGGTTTCGTTTTTTGTATAAAAATAGTTGATATGCATCACAAGACCAAATTAAAAAAAAAATTTACCCCCGACTACCTCGAATTTGTAATCTGTACGACATTCTACTACTCAAGTCCTTTCTTTTGAGACCCATATTGAGGTAGTAGTGAAAATAATAATGTAATTCCTAATTTGTTGTGGCGGCCATCTTGGATCGGCCAAAATTGTCATAGTGTATAGCCTATAATGTCAAGCCCTATCTTAACATTTGATTACCCATATTGAGGGAGGTTGTGAAGAAAATTTGTATATTTTTATTAAATTTAGATACTTTGTGGAGGCGGCCATCTTGAATCGATATTAACTAAACATAGCTAAGAACCGCCGCACGGAAATTAACCTTTAAACAAAAAAACAGCATAATCGGCCCATCCGTTTGAGCTCTACGATGCCACAGACAGACACACACACTGACAGACAGACAGACATCGACCTCAAACTTATAACACCCCTTTTTTGTCGGGGGTTAAAAATACTTTATGTTACTCTTTTTAGTGGAAAACAAGTTTTTATTAATACATTTACACTATTATTTCGTGTAAACCATGAAATAAAATGACGTAAGACTGCCGCTCATCAAGTTTACAATTATAAAATAAATTAAGTGGATTGATTATTGATTGATGTTGATTGTTATTTTCGTAGTCTAGAGCTGCCTTATGGGTTTTATTTATGAATTAATTTCTATATTCAAAATACCGAAAAACCGGTATTTGCAATTTCAATACCGGTATTCAGAATTGCCTCAAATAGTCCGGTATTACCGGTTTTTCGGTAATACCGAATACCGGTATCCATGCCCTAATCGCGTGGTCTTTAGGTACATTAGTTTTCCACGGTACGGTAAGTTCTACAAGGACTATGCTTGACGACAAATTTGATTTTTTACCGTTTCTTGCGCGATTAGTCCGTCCCAAGCAAACTAGATGGCGGCACCAGTAAAAATAAAACGCGATATCGAATTCGTCGTCAGAATCATGAGGCAAAAATCAAAATTTTAAAAGAACATTTTGGATGAAAGCCTGTCTGCGGAAATTGCGATGTATACGGAATTCCGAATAAAGCCAAAGAGGTTTAAGCCGTTTATTTTCGAATGGTACGAAACCCTTCGTGCGGGAATCCCACTCGCACTTGGCCGGTTTTATTACTATCCTACGGTTGCCTGGAAGAAATCGCTCTGAGCGATAAAGTCGCGAATTGCTACGTTATTCTAAGGGTTTTTTCTGTTTTATTGTTATTTTTCTTTGTAATTTAAGTGCAATAAAAAGTTTACTTATCTATCTAACTATCTATCCGTCTAGATATTGATCAAACTTTTCTCATAATCCCTGTCTCCAGATGTCCGCTACCAGCGAAGCAATGGGCACTGTCTGCTGACGTCATCGTACGATAAAACCGCTAAGCTGTGGTCGAATCCCGCCTGGCATCCGCTGCGTACTCTATCCGGCCATGACAATAAGGTAACCCATGTAGCCGTACTAGTAGTATTATAAAGCTGAAGAGTTTGTTTGTTTGAACGCAAGGATCTCGGGAACTACTGGTCCGAATTGAAAGATTATTTCTCTGTTGGGTAGTCCATTTATCGAGGAAGACTATTTAACATTACGCTACTATCAACAGGTGCGGAGCATGAATGAAAAATTTAACAAAAACGGAAAAAAATATTGTTATTTTTTGAGAGCTTTCTTTGCGTGACAGCATGTGCCCATCTTTTAAAGGTTGCGTCATTAATGTCTAAGGTAACCAAATTTGTTCTAAATTTGAATTGGTACGACCAATTTTCGATAGATAGCGTAGCAACGCGCGCACGGTTCAGCTAGTAGTAAAACAAAATAAAAAAAACTTAAATTAAAAATGTATAGGTACTTCAAGTTTTGCTTCTTTTGGCGCCTCAGGGAAAAATGATGAAAGTAAATTTTCAATATGCGCGTACACCGTCACGAAAAACCGACACCCCGAAGTTAACTAGTCAACATTTCAGTAAACATTGTAGCTAACTTAAGTTAACTTAGCGCGAGGCGCTTCTTAAGATAAGAAGTTTTACCTTCTTGCTTTCGCACATAAGTACACACACGCGCACACCCTCGCACCCTCCCCCTCACACACATACTCTCTCAAACACACCCTAATACCCTTTCTTACACATACACAAACACCCTCTCTCACACACACACTTACACCATCTCTCTCATACACAGTTACACCCTCTTTTTCACACACACCCCCTCAAACCTCTCTCTCTCGCACACACACCCTCAAACTTCTCTTTCTCACCCACACCCCCACACAACTTGACCACCACACCACACACCTCCATTGAAAAGCTGTTAATGTGGAATTACGAACAGACACTTATTTCTGTCGACAGGTGATGAGCACAGACATCTCATACGACAACAAGTACATTGCAACGTGTTCCTACGACAGAACCTTCAAACTGTGGGCCCCAGACCTCTCGTAGACCGCTGAAAAAACCTCACATGATATCTGTACACGTAAATAGCCCACTGCATCTTCCCACTGCTGGGACCAAGGACCTTCTCTCGCAAGAAGAGAGTCGACGCCCCACCACACTGCCTATGAGTTGGCGTATGATACATGTCTTCGAAAGACGTCGTTTCGGTTTCCTCACGACGTTTTCATTCACAGTTAAAGCTAGTATTAATGACAAATTTGTACGGCTGCGAACATAGATTTAAGATATCACGGATGTAACTCGTACAATATGCATTAAGTATTAATAAAAAAAAGTAATTAATAAGTTAGTTTATTTAAAAATATTGTACACGTATATTTCTTTGGTTTCATAAACAAAAAATGCCGAGGACACAATGCTTTGAAGATTCGAGTGATGTCACGTCATTGTACGATTTTTTCGAAAACGTGGCGTCACAACCCTCCACTCCGGAAGTTTGATGATCTATATTTTTGTCGATTTAAAAAAATAATTTGATAAAATAAAAAATACGTGTCCCATATTTTTCCATAATCTAATTGAGGGATTCATAAGAATGGTACTTTTGACTCTTCCAATTGTAGTTTTAACTAACTTACCTGTACTAAAGTTCTATCCTAATGGTAAAGAAGGATTTTATACTATGTCTGATGTGTAAATAAATAAATGATATCAGCGACGACCTCGAACGATCTCCCACATATGCTACACCTCTCATGTCTCCTTACAATGCCAGACTAGAGTCAAGCTCAACAGGGTCTTCTTTCCCCGCTGATTTTCCCAAGCCCGTTCCCTTGGCTGTGGTTTCGCTAGATAGTAGATAGGGACAGTGGGAATCTCGTTAATCCATTCATGCGCGTCACTAATTAGATGACGAGGCATTTGGCTATTTTAAATAACCCGTCACGGGATTCTACTCCGCGAAGGACCATGCTTCGTACTCTAAGTTAGAGCCTCCCATATTGACACGATTGCCACATAGTGCAACGACAAGGGGATTAATCATTACGGAGACGAAAACCCAAGACAGCCCTCATCGTACCCACAAAACCACCCAGGGTAATCGCTAACCGTGACGGTTATTGCGCCGTAAGATGTTACAGGAAGCAAGATGTTAAAATAGGCAGGGAAAGTCAACGTGGAAAACCAACGGAGACATGAGTTTAACTTCCAGGGCACGACGGCAGCCCATCGATCCACAGATCCTCTGATACCCAAGTGGCCCCGGCATCATCTTAGCGAACGTCACCCCGCCGCATAGTAGTGGTGTTAAAACGGCTCCAGTTGGTATGTGAGCCTCTTAGTGCGACTGAGGGCAACGTACTGAGCACCATCTCCTTCAAACCTAGGAGCTTCTTTAGGTCACTATATGACCCAAAGCTCCAGACACCGCGCCAAGACAGAGTACAGGATGTAGAGCGAATGCACGATTTGGGTAGTCCTAGTTTACCTGCAACCTGCTCGACCAGCTCCTCATGCGAACCGTACTTCGTACGTTTCTCACGGTGAGCCACGTCAAGCGGACGCTGGCCCGAGACTACCTGTACATCAACTATTACCCCCTTACCATCCCTGGCAGCGATGAGATCGGGCTTCCGGAGACCAATTGCAGTCTTGATTTTTGGCTCCTCGACAACGGTCCATCCCTGTTCGACCATGGCGGAGCACAATATCTTTGCTATCTTGTTATGGCGGAGGATCCTTCCGCCGTGCGTTCTAAAGCATTGCTGGATGGTGTGAGCCGTCGTCTCCCTGACCATGCAACCTGCACGACAGTTTAACGCCGCCTCATCACCAGTCCTGCGCCCCCTAGAATTGCGAACCCGAGAGTATGTGCGTTTGAACGAACTGCACGTAATCGCGGCCCGTGAGCCGTAACTCCCTATCCCTTATCCAACGTGTGGATGCCGGGCATTTGAACGCTTCGCGCAACTCGAAGCCGTCCACGGAGCCATAGAGCTGATCCTTCCAAAACAAAGATACTGACCTCTCGCCAGTCTTCGGGTCTTCCCTAGATGTCTTAACGAAGCGCTCTTCGGCCCAACGCAACTTTCTTAGGATACGGTCGGATTTGGCGGCTGCTCTTGCCAAATCCCAGTCAGATCGACTGAGGGCACCAAATCTACGCAAAATGAGATGAGGCACCCATGTCCTTAAAGACGGAATGGCCATCCCACCGTCCCTAGAAGCCGCGTGGAAGTAAGCCGTAGGCACGTCCGCAGGAAGCCTAAGCCACTTTCGCACAGACGAGCGGATCTGTACATCAAGCGCACGCAATCGATCATCTCCGATAACGCCCAGCACAAGGCCATGGAGAAATCGTGGTATGAGATGATCCCTTAGTATCTCAAGCCTCTGCTGTGGCTTAAGAGGGGCTCTCTGGATGTTAGTGAGAGCCTGTTTAATACTATGCTCGATAGTCACCAATCCACTCGACACAAAATCAACGCCGAGGTAGCGCCATCGTTCCACACAAGAAACCTGCTTAAGGGTGCGTTTGCCCACCTTAAAACTCCTCTCCGTGAGGAAATGCACCTTCTTGCGCTTCCCGTCCGGCACCATAGAGAGCACGGAACTCTTTGCATGATTGAGCTTGAGGCCCATCATCTGCCCAAACTTGTCAACAGCGTTGATCGACAACTGCAAACCCACCTTGGAGCCAGCCACTAAAAGCAAGTCATCGGCATAGGCTAACGCAGAGACTCGGACTCCCTCATCGTTGATTCTATATCCGACGTCTCTAGGCAGGTTCGCCAGTATCAAATCCATCGCCAAGTTGAATAGAATGGGCGATAGCGGGTCCCCTTGACGGACTCCTCGGCCAACCACTACAGGATCACTCGTTTTACTACCGACGGCTAAGGTTGTTGTGGCCGTATCGTAAAGACGAGTGATGTAGTCGCAGAACTGCCCGGGCAAGCCCCTCTTCCTTAGCATTTCAACGAGTGCCGCATGCGACAACGTGTCAAACGCCTTGGAGAAGTCTAGCACTGCCACATGACATTCTCGCAACCGCTTCCTGCAGTCCCCCAGCACCGCGTCCAAAATTGCGGAGTTCTCTAAAGTGCCATCAGCGCAAATAAATCCACGCTGCCGAATATCTGGGGGACAACAAACCAACAACCTTTTCGCCAGGATTGAATGCAAATGCCTAAGTGGTACCGACGCAACCGAAATTGGACGGTAGTCACCAGGCCCCGCAACAACCTCCTTTTTAGGGACGAAAATTGTTCGGCTTTGTCGCAGTTCGCTGGGAATCTCGCCCTTGCTCAATCACCGCGTGAACAAGTTCGCCTTGGTCTCCAACGGTACTGTAGCCCAGTCCCCAGGACGGATACCATCCGGACCTGGGGCTGAGTGCGGGTCAATCTGGCATGCCTTAATCTCATCAATGGAGATAGGCTCCCATAGGCCTGAGTAATCTCGGGGCCCTCCGTACAACTCGTCACTCACTAGAGTCTTCAGAGCTTCCGCAGTAGGGCCAGGGGCTCCAGACACAGCTTCAAGCACAGGCCTCCAATAGGAATCCATGTCCTCTAGACTGTGTTTTACACCCCTTCTCGCCCCGTCAATTATCTCACGCGCAATGCGACTCCGACACTTTTTGTACAGTCTCTGGACCGTAGCGTACTCGATTTGCCGTGTCCTTCGAGCATTGGTTTTGGCGTTCTTAGCCTCTTTATCAAGTCTGCCTCTCCCAGCAAGGCGTCGCTCTCTGGCCGTTCGCGTTTGGGCAGCTGCAAGCAGCTCCGACACTACTAGGTCCAGGTCGCTAGTCCCCACAAAGGAGGTATCCCCAGCTTCGACACACTCGATTGGAGTATCAGGGACACTCAGCGCATCATCGGTCGGGAGGTCCTCACTGGCTGAGGGAGATTCGACGTCGGACACAAGGTCAGCTAAGTCAGCAAAATACTGTCTCACTGATGCCTTGTAGGCTTCCTTACGTCGCACCCCCTTGATCGCTTCCAGCGATCTTGCCAAAGCTTGGACCTCCGGGTCAGCAAGCAGCGCCACGTTGACAGTAGTCCCCGTATTGCCTTTCGCCAACCATCTTGCCTCGGCGCGTGCGAGCACTCCTAACTCTTCCTCGAGCCAACGCCTCTTCGCTTGGGGAGGTGCCGCTAATACATTGGCCTCAACTGGGTGGGCACGCCGCTTGTGCACGCCCAACCCAGTTTTTGTCGTAAATGCCCTTGAGCATAAATTGCATTTGTGTGCAGTACTACTCGGGCCGGTGTTATTCGCCTCGAGAGCCGTTGCCACCCCGGTATCAGAGGTGTAATTGACCGCTTGCACCGACCCCTGTGGGAAGTCGGAAGCGGTATTTCCATTTCGTATACTTGAAGCGATCAATTTAATCCGGTGGCGGGCTGCTAACCCATCCACCAGAATTTCGCCCTGCACAAATCGCGAGGGTCCCCCCGAAGGGTGTGAGGGCTTAGCCAAAATGGCTCAAAGGACCTGTTCGTGGTGTCTCACCAACGAACCAAGATGTGAAGATTTACTCCAGGTGAGCGGAGTATGCGCAACCCGTAGGTAATCAAAGTATCCAACCCACCTCAAGACTGTCGCACGGTGTCGCAAGTAATGTAGACGAATTACAAGAAACTCCAGTGCAACAATCTCTCGGTGGGGGGAGCGCAAGATGGCAAAGGAATGAAGTTACTAGCGGTTATTTGCAACCCGTTCGGATCAGAAACTGATAAAAACGGGTTCCCAGGGTGCACCACGTGGAGGTTACCGGCCTAGCACCCCAATAGTTAAGAGAGTCATAGTTACTCCCGCCGTTTACCCGCGCTTGCTTGAATTTCTTCACGTTGACATTCAGAGCACTGGGCAGAAATCACATTGCGTCAACACCCGCGAGGGCCATCGCAATGCTTTGTTTTATTTAGACAGTCGGATTCCCCTTGTCCGTGTCAGTTCACTAATTAGATGACGAGGCATTTGGCTATATAAAATAACCCATCACGGTATTCCACTCCGCGATGGACCATGCTTCGTACTCTAAGTTAGAGCCTCCCATTTTGACACGATTGCCACATAGTGCAACGACAAGGGGATTAATCATTACGGAGACGAAAACCACAAGACAGTCCTCATCGTACCCACAAAACCACCCAGGGTAATCGCAAACCGTGACGGTTATTGCGCCGTAAGATGTTAAAGGAAGCAAGATTTTAAAATAGGCAGGGGAAGTCAACGAGGAAAGGGAGAACCCCAAACCAACGGAGACATGAGTTTACTTCCAGGGCACGACGGCAGCCCATCGAACCACAGCTCCTCTGATACCCGAGCGGCCCCGGCATCATCTTAGCGAACGTCACCCCGCCGCATAGTAGTGGTGTTAAAACGGCTCCAGTTGGTATGTGAGCCTCTTAGTGCGACTGAGGGCAACGTACTGAGCACCATCTCCTTCAAACCTAGGAGCTTCTTTAGGTCACTATATGACCCAAAGCTCCAGACACCGCGCCAAGACAGAGTACAGGATGTAGAGCGAATGCACGATTTGGGTAGTCCTAGTTTACCTGCAACCTGCTCGACCAGCTCCTCATGCGAACCGTACTTCGTACGTTTCTCACGGTGAGCCACGTCAAGCGGACGCTGGCCCGAGACTACCTGTACATCAACTATTACCCCTTTTCCATCCTTGGCAGCGATGAGATCGGGCTTCCGGAGACCAATTGCAGTCTTGATTTTTGGCTCCTCGACAACGGTCCATCCCTGTTCGACCATGGCGGAGCACAGTATCTTTGCTATTTTGTTATGGCGGAGGATCCTTCCGCCGTGCGTTCTAAAGCATTGCTGGATGGTGTGAGCCGTCGTCTCCCTGACCATGCAACCTGCGCGACAGTTTAACGCCGCCTCATCACCAGTCCTGCGCCCCCTAGAATTGCGAACCCGAGAGGGAAGCGCATTGATGTGCGTTTGAACGAACTGCACGTAATCGCGGCCCGTGAGCCGTAACTCCGAGATTCGAGTTGCACGAAGCGTCCAAATGCCCGGCATCCACACGTTGGATAAGGGATAGCCCTTATCCAACGTGTGGATGCCGGGCATTTGGACGCTTCGTGCAACTCGAAGCCGTCCACGGAGCCATAGAGCTGATCCCTCCAAAACAAAGATACTGACCTCTCACCAGTCTTCGGGTCTTCCCTAGATGTCTTGACGAAGCGCTCTTCGGCCCAGCGCAACTTTCTTAGGATACGGTCGGATTTGGCGGCTGCTCTTGCCAAAACCCAGTCAGACCGACTGAGGGCACCAAATCTACGTAAAATGAGATGCGACACCCATGTCCTTTAAGACGGAATGGCCATCCCACCGTCCCTAGAAGCCGCGTGGAAGTAAGCCGTAGGCACGTCCGCAGGAAGCCTAAGCCACTTTCGCACAGACGAGCGGATCTGTACATCAAGCGCTCGCAATCGATCATCTCCGATAACGCCCAGCACAAGGCCATGGAGAAATCGTGGTATGAGATGATCCCTTAGTATCTCAAGCCTCTGCTGTGGCTTAAGAGGGGCTCTCTGGATGTTAGTGAGAGCCTGTTTAATACTATGCTCGATAGTCACCAATCCACTCGACACAAAATCAACGCCGAGGTAGCGCCATCGTTCCACACAAGAAACCTGCTTAAGGGTGCGTTTGCCCACCTTAAAACTCCTCTCCGTGAGGAAATGCACCTTCTTTCGCTTCCCGTCGGGCACCATAGAGAGCACGGAACTCTTTGCATGATTGAGCTTGAGGCCCATCATCTGCCCAAATTTGTCAACAGCGTCGATCGACAACTGCAAACCCACCTTGGAGCCAGCCACTAAAAGCAAGTCATCGGCATAGGCTAACGCAGAGACTCGGACTCCCTCATTGTCGATTCTATATCCGACGTCTCTAGGCAGGTTCGTCAGTATCAAATCCATCGCCAAGTTGAACAGAATGGGCGATAGCGGGTCCCCTTGACGGACTCCTCGGCCAACCACTACAGGATCACTCGTTTGACGGCTAGGGTTGTTGTGGCCGTATCGTAAAGACGAGTGATGTAGTCGCAAAACTGTCCGGGCAAGCCCCTCTTCCTAAGCATTTCAACCAGTGCCGCATGCGACAACGTGTCAAACGCCTTGGAGAAGTCTAGCACTGCCACATGACATTCTCGCAACCGCTTCCTGCAGTCCCCCAGCACCGCATCCAAAATTGCGGAGTTCTCTAAAGTGCCATCAGCGCAAATAAATCCACGCTGCCGAAATCCGAATTTCTGGGGGACAACAAACCAACAACCTTTTCGCCAGGATTGAATGCAAATGCCTAAGTGGTACCGACGCAACCGAAATCGGACGGTAGTCACCAGGCCCCGCAACAACCTCCTTTTTAGGGACGAAAATTGTTCGGCTTTGTCGCAGTTCACTGGGAATCTCGCCCTTGCTCAACCACCGCGTAAACAAGTTCGCCTTGGTCTCCAACGGTACTGTAGCCCAGTCCCCAGGACGGATACCATCCGGCCCTGGGACTGAGTGCGGGTCAATCTGGCATGCCTTAATCTCATCAATGGAGATAGGCTCCCATAGGCTTGAGAAATCGCGGGACCCTCCGTACAACTCGTCACTCACTAGAGTCTTCAGAGCTTCCGCAGTAGGGCCAGGGGCTCCAGACACAGCTTCAAGTACAGGCCTCCAGTAGGATTCCATGTCCTCTAGACTGTGCTTTACACCCCTTCTTGCCCCGTCAATTATCTCACGCGCAATGCGACTCCGACACTTTTTGTACAGTCTCGTACTTGTACAGACCGTAGCGTACTCGATTTGCCGTGTCCTTCGAGCATTGATTTTGGCGTTCTTGGCTTTCTCAAGACAACCTCTCCCAGCAAGGCGTCGCTCTCTGGCCGTTCGCGTTTGGGCAGCTGCAAGCAGCTCCGACACTACTAGGTCCAGATCGCTAGTCCCCACAAAGGAGGTATCCCAGCTTCGACACACTCGATTGGAGTATCAGGGACACTCAGCGCATCATCGGACGGGAGGTCCTCGCTGGCTGAGGGAGATTCGACGACAGACACAAGGTCAGCTAAGTCAGAAAGATACTGTCTCACTGACGTCTTGTAGGCTTCCTTACGTCTACCCCCCTTGATCGCTTCCAGCGATCTTGCCAAAGCTTGGACCTCCGGGTCAGCAAGCAGCGCCACGTTGACCGTAGTCCCCGTATTGCCTTTCGCCAACCATCTCGCCTCGGCGCGTGCGAGCACTCCTAACTCTTCCTCGAGCCACCGCCTCTTCGCTTGGGGAGGTGCTGCTAATATATTTGCCTCAGCTGGGTGGGCACGCCGCTTGTGCACGCCCAACCCAGTTTTAGTAGAAAATGCCCTTGGGCATAAATCGCACTTGTGTGCCAAACTACTCGGGCCGGTGTTGTTCGCCTCGAGAGCCGTAGCCACCCCGGTATCAGAGGGTGAATTGACCGCTTGCACCGGCCCCTGTGGGAAACCGGAAGCGGTATTCTCATTATTAATACTTCCAGCGATCAATATTTTTCCAGTGGCGGGCTGCTAACCCATCCACCAGAATTTCGCTCTGCACAAGTCGCAAAGGGTCCCCCCGAAGGGTGTGAGAGCTTAGTCACGAATGACTCGGTGGACCTATTTGTTGGCGTCTCACCAACGAACCAAAGAAGATGATTTACCCCTGGTGAGCGGGGTATGCGCAACCCGTAGGTAATCAACAGTATCCATCCCACCTCTAGATCATCACACGGAGCCGCAAGTAATATAGACGAATTACAAGAAACTCCAGTGCAACGATCTGTCAGTGGGGGGAGCGCGAGATGGTATCAGTAAAGGAGTCTATTGGCGGTTGTTTGCAACCCGTTCGTAACATGAAATAAATCAGATAAAAACGGGTTCCCAGGGTGCACCACGTGGAGGTTACCGGCCTAGCACCCCTTAGAGAGTCATAGTTACTCCCGCCGTTTACCCGCGCTTGCTTGAATTTCTTCACGGTGACATTCAGAGCACTGGGCAGAAATCACATTGCGTCAACACCCGCGAGGGCCATCGCAATGCTTTGTTTTAATTAGACAGTCGGATTCCCCTTGTCCGTGCCAGTTCACTAATTAGATGACGAGGCATTTGGCTATATAAAATAACCCGTCACGGGATTCCACTCCGCGAAGGACCATGCTTCGTACTCTAAGTTAAAGCCTCCCATTTTGACACGATTGCCACATAGTGCAACGACAAGGGGATTAATCATTACGGAGACGAAAACCACAAGACAGTCCTCATCGTACCCACAAAACCACCCAGGGTAATCGCAAACCGTGACGGTTATTGCGCCGTAAGATGTTAAAGGAAGTTAGAATTTAAATAGGCAGGGGAAGGTCAACGAGGAAAGGGAAAACCCCAAACCAACGGAGACATGAGTTTACTTCCAGGGCACGACGGCAGCCCATTGAACCACAGATCCTCTGATACCCAAGCGGCCCCGGCATCATCTTAGCGAACGTCACCCCGCCGCATAGTAGTGGTGTTAAATCGGCTCCAGTTGGTATGTGAGCCTCTTAGTGCAATTGAGGGCAATGTACTTAGCACGTTTTCCTTCAATCCTAGGAGCTTCTTTAGGTCACTATATGACCCATAGCTCCAGACACCGCGCCAAGACAGAGTACAGGAAGTAGAGCGAATGCACGATTTGGGTAGTCCTAGTTTACCTGCAACCTGCTCGACCAGCTCCTCATGCGGACCGTACTTCGTACGTTTCTCACGGTGAGCCACGTCAAGCGGACGCTGGCCCGAGACTACCTGTACATCAACTATCACCCCTTTTCCATCTCTAGCCGCGATGAGATCGGGCTTCCGGAGACCAATTGCAGTCTTGATTTTCGGCTCCTCGACAACGGTCCAACCCTGTTCGACCATTTTTTTTTTTTTTTTTTTTTTAAACTATAATAGGTTTACACTTGACCGCCATCTCGCCTGATGTAAAGCGACGATGCGGCCTACGATGAAGCGTGCTTACCTAGAAGAAACCGATTCACTCTCGACTTGAAGACACCAAGATTATAACTATCGGGGAAAATCCACTCAGGTAGCTCATTCCACAGCCTAGATGTTCTTATCACAAAAGTAGAGTCAAACCTCTTTGTTCGTGTCTTTGGAACATCAACCATGAAACGATGACGCTTTCTCGAGCTACGAGCAGTCCGATAAAAAAAAGGGCAAGGTGGTATTAAGTTATGCAGATCAGTCGCGCACTCTCCGAAATGAATCCGATAAAAAACCGATAAGCTAGCAATTTTGCGGCGATGTTCAAGACTTTGAAGTCGTTTCCGCACAAGAGTATCATTGCCTATGAGCCTTTTGGCACGTTTCTCGATCGATTCCAAAGCCTCGAGCTGATACTTAGCCGATCCATCCCAAAGGTGCGAACAGTACTCCATACAAGAGCGAATCTGTGCTTGATATAATGTAAGCAACTGTTCAGACTTGAAATACCTTCGCACCTTTGAGAGGACACCTAGTTTTTTGGCAGCTAATTTAGCTTTGGACTCGATATAAGAGCCAAAGTTGAGCGTAGATGACAAGGTAACACCCAAAAGGTCGAGATGGTCGGTAACCGGCACGGATACACCTCGAAAAGAAGGAGTTTGTTGAAATGGGCTCCTTTTTGCAGAGAACAGACACGCCTGTGTCTTTTCTTCGTTAAACTTGGCCAGATTGGTATCGCCCCATTCAGAGACTGCCTCAAGGGCCAAGTTCAAACGCTCGATCATACTCTCTCTCAGTAACTGGGTTTGCTGCCCACTGGCTCTCGCGCTAGATATGTAACTCTCTACAACAGTGCTATCGTCTGCGTACCCAAAGATACCGGGCTTCAACAGATCGTTGATATGTAGCAGAAAGAGCGTTGCAGAGAGTACCGACCCTTGAGGGACTCCGGCATTGATAGCCATTTGATCTGACGAGCAGCCATCAATGACGACTCGTATGGATCGATCCCTCAAGAAGTCCGATATCCACGCAACAAACCCAGGAGACAAACCAAAACCAGAAAGTTTGCTTATAAGGCCGTCATGCCAAACCCTGTCAAAGGCCTTCGATATATCCAGAGAGACTGCAAGTGCTTCTCCGTGTTTATCGATGGCCTCACTCCAGATGTGAGTGACGTACGCTAGAATATCCCCAGTGGACCGGTTTCGGCGAAACCCGTATTGCCGGTCGCTAAGGAGGTCGTTAGATTCTAGGTACGTCAGGAGCCTGCGGTTTAAGACACGTTCCATAGTCTTACAGAGTATGGACGTGACCGAGATGGGCCTGTAGTTGGCAGGGTCAGCACGACTACCCTTTTTGGGCACAGGTTGCACGTTAGCAACCTTCCATGATTTCGGTACTTGCGCAGTCTGGAGAGAGAGTCTAAACAGGCGCGTCAGTACAGGAGACAACTCAGGCGCACAAGCCTTCAATACTACAGCAGGAATTCCGTCCGGGCCACTGGCTTTATTCACATCCAGATTGCGTAGCGCTTTACGAATCTCTATTTGGCGAATGTGTATTTCCGACATTAAAGACGAACTGCCTGGTGGAGTAGGAGGTATCGCGCTACCAGCATCTAGACGTGAAGATTCAGCAAACTGAGATGCAAACAAGTTTGCCTTCTCCATCGCCGTGTGAGCCAGCGCCCCATCAGGTTTCAGCATTGGAGGCAGTGAGGAGCGGCAGAAGTTCGATTCGACCGATTTAGCTAGGGACCAAAACGCTTTGCTGCCCGCAGGGTACGAAGCCAGTTTTTTCCCTATTCGACTAATATGGTCAAAACGAGCCCTCTGAAGGGCCTTTTTGCATGCCTTGGCAGCCTTGTTAAACGCCTTTTTCTTCTGGTGTACGTCTCTCGTCTTACGCTGTCGAGCTTCAACCCAGGCTAGGTAGGTCTCATGTTTAAATGCTTCTGCACTATAACATTGAGATCCAAACCAAGGGCGAGCTTTGCTGGATGAGAGAACGTCAGAGTATGGAATAAAATATTCCATAGCCATTCGTATTACATCAGTCACAGCATCCGCGCAAGCTGACGGATCACCTGAAGTGAAGCACAATGACTGCCATGGGTAAGACGCAAAGAAAGATCGCATCTCATCCCAATCTGCTGACTTGTATCGCCACAGCCGCCGGTTGCCACTGGGGCAAGTATCGGGTGGATGGTAAACGGATACTGACTTCACCAGACAGTGGTCGGAGCTGCCTAAAGGCGAAGATACCGCCACGGAATATCGGTCTGGATCCGTTGTCAGCAGAAGGTCCAAGCAATAAGGAGTATGCGACTCAACGTCTGGTACCCGTGTGGCCTCTTGGACCAGCTGGGTTAGGTCTAACGATAAAGCTAGCTTTCTCGTTTCCTGCCCAGCGTGGTCGGTATCCCGGTATGGGTACAGCCATTCCTTATGATGACCATTGAAATCCCCCAGTAACACCAATTGGGCTGAAGGGTACTTCTGTTGAGCCGCGTCCGCTGCCTCACTTAAATAATCCATGAGCCTTGTTGTCTCCTGATCCCCACTGTGCGACCGATAGACACAGGCATATACAACTTTTTCTATGCCTGCGTCCAACAGCACCCAAAGAACAGAGAATCTGGTGTCCTCAAGATTACGGAGACGCCGACAGCAGATGTCGTCACGGGCGTACAGGCACACACCAGCACGGGGCCGAAATTTGTGCTCCAGGGTGTATCCTGGATAAGTTAGGTACGCCACGTCCGACGGACATCCTATCTGCGTCTCCGTAAGAAACATGAGCGACGGCTGCTCAGTCTCTAGATGGTGGTGGACTGCGGTGATATTGGAGTGCAGACCTCGAATATTCGTGAGGTGCACTTTGAGTGACGAGGAGTGCAGCCGCTTTATAACTTTGTTTCTTTTAAATTTCCTGTTCATGTTATTTGAGAGTGAATGTCGGTGGGAAAACGGAAGTGGAACGAGGCTACACACTGCTGACCAACGGTCACAGCACAACACTAGTACATCAATGGGAAACTAGTCTGGAGACTGCGGGGACGCCCGAGCCCCCCCAGAGATGTCTATCTGGCCTGTCATCCGGTCGCCAACCGGCAGGATAGCGCATCCCGGGATTTTTCGCTAGATGGCGGGGCAGCCTTTCATAAGTGGCTAGCTCACTACTTGGGCCCCCAACTATCTGCGGTCGGTCGCGGCAACCGTGCCTCGGATCCCGCTACCCTCCATGACTAGCTTTCCGATGCAAAGTATAGGTGTGCGACAATACGGTCTTGCAGTTATGCAGCAACTATTCCGACCCGTTTTCCCCTGATGGCGTCACCAGACAACATGCCGGAACACGGCTAGGCCGCTTGGCGGCATGACTTAGTCTGGTGGGTGGTCACCAGCCTCGGCCGAAGCCTACCACCGGTATTTTTGTCACCTGATTGGCACCACCCAGGGACCACGTGTGGGGTTTTCTATTCACAGGTGTTTCCCCACGGACGGAGGTGACTCGGTCCCCAAGAGCATGGCGGAGCACAGTATCTTTGCTATTTTGTTATGGCGTAGGATCCTTCCGCCGTGCGTTCTAAAGCATTGCTGGATGGTGTGAGCCGTCGTCTCCCTGACCATGCAACCTGCACGACAGTTTAACGCCGCCTCATCACCAGTCCTGCGCCCCCTAGAATTGCGAACCCGAGAGGGAAGCGCATTGATGTGCGTTTGAACGAACTGCACGTAATCGCGGCTCGTGAGCCGTAACTCCCTATCCCTTATCCAACGTGTGGATGCCGGGCATTTGGACGCTTCGTGCAACTCGAAGCCGTCCACGGAGCCATAGAGCTGATCCCTCCAAAACAAAGATACTGACCTCTTGACCTCTCACCAGTCTTCGGGTCTTCCCTAGATGTCTTGACGAAGCGCTCTTCGGCCCAGCGCAACTTTCTTAGGATACGGTCGGATTTGGCGGCTGCTCTTACCAAAACCCAGTCAGACCGACTGAGGGCACCAAATCTACGTAAAATGAGATGCGGCACCCATGTCCTTAAAGACGGAATGGCCATCCCACCGTCCCTAGAAGCCGCGTGGAAGTAAGCCGTAGGCACGTCCGCAGGAAGCCTAAGCCACTTTCGCACAGACGAGCGGATCTGTACATCAAGCGCTCGCAATCGATCATCTCCGATAACGCCCAGCACAAGGCCATGGAGAAATCGTGGTATGAGATGATCCCTTAGTATCTCAAGCCTCTGCTGTGGCTTAAGAGGGGCTCTCTGGATGTTAGTGAGAGCCTGTTTAATACTATGCTCGATAGTCACCAATCCACTCGACACAAAATCAACGCCGAGGTAGCGCCATCGTTCCACACAAGAAACCTGCTTAAGGGTGCGTTTGCCCACCTTAAAACTCCTCTCCATGAGGAAATGCACCTTCTTGCGCTTCCCGTCCGGCACCATAGAGAGCACGGAACTCTTTGCATGATTGAGCTTGAGGCCCATCATCTGCCCAAATTTGTCAACAGCGTCGATCGACAACTGCAAACCCACCTTGGAGCCAGCCACTAAAAGCAAGTCATCGGCATAGGCTAACGCAGAGACTCGGACTCCCTCATTGTCGATTCTATATCCGACGTCTCTAGGCAGGTTCGTCAGTATCAAATCCATCGCCAAGTTGAACAGAATGGGCGATAGCGGGTCCCCTTGACGGACTCCTCGGCCAACCACTACAGGATCACTCGTTTTACTACCGACGGCTAGGGTTGTTGTGGCCGTATCGTAAAGACGAGTGATGTAGTCGCAAAACTGTCCGGGCAAGCCCCTCTTCCTAAGCACAGGCCTCCAGTAGGATTCCATGTCCTCTAGACTATGCTTTACACCCCTTCTTTCCCCGTCGATTATTTCCCGCGCAATGCGACTCCGACACTTTTTATACAGTCTCTGGACCGTAGCGTACTCGATTTGCCGTGTCCTTCGAGCATTGATTTTGGCGTTCTTGGCTTTCTCAAGACAACCTCTCCCAGCAAGGCGTCGCTCTCTGGCCGTTCGCGTTTGGGCAGCTGCAAGCAGCTCCGACACTACTAGGTCCAGGTCGCTAGTCCCCACAAAGGAGGTAACCCCAGCTTCGACACACTCGATTGGAGTATCAGGGACACTCAGCGCATCATCGGACGGGAGATCCTCGCTGGCTGAGGGAGATTCGACGACGGACACAAGGTCAGCTAAGTCAGCAAGATACTGTCTCACTGACGTCTTGTAGGCTTCCTTACGTCTAACCCCCTTGGTCGCTTCCAGCGATCTTGCCAAAGCTTGGACCTCCGGGTCAGCAAGCAGCGCCACGTTGACCGTAGTCCCCGTATTGCCTTTCGCCAACCATCTCGCCTCGGCTCGTGCGAGCACTCCTAACTCTTCCTCGAGCCACCGTCTCTTCGCTTGGGGAGGTGCTGCTAATATATTTGCCTCAACTGGGTGGGCACGCCGCTTGTGCACGCCCAACCCAGTTTTAGTAGAAAATGCCCTTGGGCATAAATCGCACTTGTGTACCAAACTACTCGGGCCGGTGTTGTTCGCCTCGAGAGCCGTAGCCACCCCGGTATCAGAGGGTGTATTGACCGCTTGCTCCGGCCCTGTGGGAAACCGAAAGCGGTATTATCATTGTTTATACTTCCAGCGATCAATATTTTTCCAGTGGCGGGCTGCTAACCCATCCACCAAAATTTCGCTCTACACAAGTCGCAAAGGGTCCCCCCGAAGGGTGTGAGAGCTTAGTCACGAATGACTCAGTGGACCTATTTGTTGGCGTCTCACCAACGAACCAAAGAAGATGATTTACCCCTGGTAAGCAGAGTATGCGCAACCCGTAGGTAATCAAAGTATCCAACCCACCTCAAGACTGTCGCACGGTGTCGCAAGTAATATAGACGAATTACAAGAGACTCCAGTACAACAATCTCTCCGTGGGGGGAGCGCAAGATGGCATAAAGAGGAAGTAATTGGCCGTTATTTGCAACCCGTTCGGATCAGAAACTGATAAAAACGTGTTCCCAGGGTGCACCACGAGGAGGTTACCGGCCTAGCACCCCATAAGAAGTTTAAGAGAGTCATAGTTACTCCCGTCGTTTACCCGCGCTTGTTTGAATTTCTTCACGTTGACATTTAGAGCACTGGGCAGAAATCACATTGCGTCAACACCCGCGAGGGCCATCGCAATGCTTTGTTTTAATTAGACAGATTTCCCGGATTCCCCTTGTCCATGCCAGTTCTGAGCTGACTGTTGAACGACGGTCGTACAGAACCGCATCGATCACGCCGAAACGCAACCGACACGGCCTTACAGCTAGGAAGATCCGCGGAAAGCCGGAGCGCAGGTCCAGTTTCCGCCCCCTTGCGAGGGCATCGACCAGGCCCGGCACCGGCCGTATCCGCTTCCGTTCCAAACCCGACACGCCCCGGTCCTCAGAGCCAATCCTTATTCCGAAGATCCAATTTTCCGACTTCCCTTACCTACATTACTCTATCAACTAGAGGCTCTTCACCTTGGAGACCTGCTGCGGATATGGGTACGAACCGGCGTGACATCTCCACGTGGGATGTACGTGGAGATGTACGTCACCTGAATTTTCAAGGTCCGCGAGTATCTGGACACCGCCGCAAATGCGGTGCTCTTCGTGTTCCGAACCATATCTCCCTTCTAAAGGATTCCATGGAACTCGGACGCTCAGCCAGAAAAGAAAACTCTTGCTCTGGCGGCCTCTTCAGGCCACTTTGGGTTACCCCATCGAACACAGCTACAACAAAACTGGGGAACGATTATTGAAACGGTTCCGCTGCCGGGTTCTGGAATGGTACCGGATTCCCTTTCGCTTAAATCCATGCTCCATCGATTAAATTTGTGCCTCTCATTTGAAACAGTTGCTACATTTATAGTGCAACGAAGCGGGGACGTTTCATTACGGAGACAAAGACCATCAGGCAGTCCTGATCATACCCACGAAACCACCCAGCCGGTAATCGTTAACCGAGACGGTTAATGCGCCGTAAGGTGTTGGTGAGAAGGCAAGATTTTAAATAGGCAGGGGAAAAGTCATCGAAGAACGAGCGAGCCCAAAACGACGGAGACATGAGACTACCTTTAAAGCATGACGGCAGCCCATTAAATCACAGATCCTCTGATACGCAAGCGGCCCGGCAAATTAAACCTGCTCCAGTTGATATGAGAGCCTCTTAGTGCTATAGATGGCAATGTTATTAGCGCGTGCTCATTTTTTTTTATTTTATTTTTTTTTTTTTTTTTTTTTTTTTAACATTTATAGGTTTACACTTGACCACCATCTCGCCTGATGTTAAGCGACGATGCGGTCTAAGATGGAGCGTGCTTACCTAGAAGAAACCGATTCACTCTCGATTTGAAGACACCAAGATTATAACCATCGGGAAAAACCCACTCAGGCAACTCATTCCACAGTCGAGACGTTCTTATCACAAAAGTAGAGTCAAACCTCTTTGTTCGTGTCTTTGGAACATCAACCATGAAACGATGCCGCTTCTTCGAGTTACGAGAAGTCCGATAGAAAAAAGGGCTAGGTGGTATTAGATCATGCAGATCAGATGCACACTCTCCGAAGTGTATCCGATAATAAACCGATAAGCTAGCAATTTTTCGGCGATGTTCAAGAGTTTGCAGTCTTTTTCGCACAAGAGTGTTATTGCCTATGAGCCTTTTAGCCCGCCTCTCGATCGATTCCAGAGCCTCAAGCTGATACTTAGCCGATCCATCCCAAAGGTGCGAACAGTACTCCATACAAGAGCGAATCTGTGCTTTATATAATAAAAGCAATTGTTCAGACTTGAAGTACTTTCGCACCTTTGAGAGGACACCTAGTTTTTTGGCAGCTAATTTAGCCTTGGACTCGATATATGAGCCAAAGTTGAGTGTAGATGTCAGGGTAACACCCAAAAGCTCAAGATGATCAGTAACCGGCACGGATACACCTCGAAAAGTAGGAGTCTGTAGAAATTGACTCCTTTTTGCGGAGAACAGACACGCCTGCGTCTTTCCTTCATTAAACTTGGCCAGATTGGTTTCGCCCCATTCAGAGACTGCCTCAAGAGCCAAGTTCAAACGCTCGACCATACTCTCTCTCAAAACCTTAGTTTGTTGACCGCTGGCTCTCGCGCTAGATATATAACTCTCTACAACGGTGCTATCATCTGCGTACCCAAAGATACCGGGCTTCAGCAGATCGTTGATATGTAGCAGAAAAAGCGTCGCAGAGAGTACCGACCCTTGAGGGACTCCGGCATTGATACCCATTTGGTCCGACGAGCAGCCATCAATGACAACTCGTATGGACCGATCTCTCAAGAAGTCCGATATCCACGCAATAAAACCTGGAGACAAACCATAACTAGAAAGCTTGCTAATAAGGCCATCATGCCAAACCCTGTCAAAAGCCTTCGAGATATCCAGGGAGACTGCAAGTGCTTCCCCGTGTTTCTCGATAGCTTCACTCCAGATGTGAGTGACATACGCCAGAATATCCCCAGTCGACCGGTTTCGGCGAAACCCGTATTGCCGGTCACTGAGGAGGTCGTTAGATTCTAGGTATGCCAGGAGCCTGCGGTTTAAGACACGTTCCATAGTCTTGCAGAGTATGGACGTGACCGAGATGGGCCTGTAGTTGGCAGGGTCAGCACGACTACCTTTTTTGGGCACAGGTTGCACGTTAGCAAGCTTCCACGATTTCGGTACTTGCCCAGTTTGGAGAGAGAGTCTATACAGGCGCGTTAGTACAGGAGACAACTCAGGTGCACAAGCCTTCAACACTAGGGCAGGAATTCCGTCCGGGCCACTGGCTTTATTCACGTCCAGATTACGTAGCACTTTACGAACCTCCATTTGGCGAATATGCATTTCCGGCATCAAAGTCGGACTGCCAGGTGGAGTAGGAGGTATCGCACTACCAGCATCTAGACGCGAAGATTCCGCAAACTGAGATGCAAACAAGTTTGCCTTCTCCATTGCGGTGTGAGCCAGCGCCCCATCAGGTTTCAGCATTGGAGGCAGTGAAGAGCGGCAGAAGTTCGATTCGACCGATTTAGCTAGGGACCAAAACGCCTTGCTACCCGCAGGATACGAAGCTAGTTTGTTCCCTATTCGACTAATGTGGTCAAATCGAGCCCTCTGAAGAACCCTTTTGCATGCCTTAGCAGCCCTGTTAAACGCTTTCTTTTTGCGGTGTGTATCCCTTGCCTTACGCTGTCGAGCATCAACCCAGGCTAGGTAGGCCTCATGTTTAGATGCTTCAGCACTTTTACATTGAAAACCGAACCATGGGCGAGCTTTGCTGGATAATGAAACGTCAGAGTATGGAATGAAATATTCCATAGCCGTACGTATTACATCAGTCACAGCATCCGCGCAGGCTGACGGGTCACCAGAAGAGAAGCACAGTGGCTGCCATTGGTAAGATGCAAAGAAAGAACGCATTTCGTCCCAATCTGCTGACTTGTATTTCCATAGCCGCCGGTTGCCTCTGGGGCTGAGATCGGGCGGATGGTAAACGGATACTGATTTCACCAGACAGTGGTCGGAGCTGCCTAACGGCGAATATACCGCCACGGAGTATCGGTCTGGATCAGTTGTCAGCAGAAGGTCTAAGCAATAGGGAGTATGCGACTCAACGTCCGGTACCCGTGTCGCCTCTTGGACCAGCTGGGTTAGGTCTAACGACAAAGCAAGCTTTCTCGTTTCCAGCCCAGCATGGTCAGTGTCCCGGTATGGGTACAGCCAATCCTTATGGTGGCCGTTGAAATCCCCCAGTAACACTAATTGGGCTGATGGGTACTTCTGCTGAGCCGCGTCCGCTGCCTCACTCAAATAATCGGTGAGCCGAGTTGTCTCCTGATCTCCACTGTGCGACCGATAGACACAGCCATAGACAATTTTGTCGATGCCTGTGTCCATCAGCGCCCATAGAACAGAGAACCTGGTGTCCTCAAGATTACGGAGACGCCGACAGCAGATATCGTCACGGGCGTACAGGCACACTCCAGCACGCGGCTTGAAGTTGTGCTCCAAGGTATACCCTGGATAGGTTAGGTACGCCACGTCCGACGGACATCCTATCTGCGTCTCCGTAAGAAACAAGAGTGACGGCTGCTCAGTCTCGAGGTGATGGTGGACTGGGGTGATATTAGAGTGCAGACCTCGAATATTAGTGAGGTGCACTTTGAGAGACAAGGAGTGCAGCCGCTGTTTTACTTTGTTTCTGTGTTTACTTTTCATGGTTTTATTTTGAGAGTGATTTTCGGTGGGAAAACGGAAGTAGAACGAGGCTGCACACTGCCAACCAACGGTCACAGCACACAACACAAATACACCAATGGGAAACTAGTCTGGAGACTGCGGGGACGCCCGAGCCCCCCCGGGGATGTCTATCTGGCCTTGTCATCCGGTCGCCAACCGGCAGGATAGCGCATCCCGGGATTTTTCGCTAGATGGCGGGGCAGCCTTTCATGAGTGGCTAGCTCACTACTTGGGCCCCCAACTATCTGCGGTCGGTAGCGGCAAAAACCGTGCCTCGGATCCCGCTACCCTCCATGACTAGCTTCCCGATGTAAAGTATTGGTGTGCAACTATCTGGTCTTGCAGTTATGCAGCAACTGTTCTGACCCGTTTTCCCTAACGGTGTCACCAGACTACATGCCGGAACACGGCTAGGCCGCTTGGCGGCACGACTCAGTCTGGCGGGTGGTCACCAGCCACGGCCAAAGCCTACCACCGGTGTTTTTGTCACCCGATTTGCACCACCCAGGGACCACGTGTGGGGGGTTTCTGTGTACAGGTGCTTCCCCACGGACGGAGGTGACACGGTCCCCAAAAGTCCAAAGAGTCCTCATTCAGTCCAAAGAGCTTCTTTAGCTCATTATACGAACCAAAGCTCCATTCTCCGCGTCAAGATAGACTACAAAAGGTCGCGTGGATTTTCGACTTATGTAATCCTAGTCTACTAGCGACTTTTTCGTCCAGTTCACCATGAGAACCATACTTGGTACGTTTATCAAGGTGAGCAATATCGACCAGACGCCGGCCCGAGACTACCTTAACGTCCACTATCGCCCTTTTTCCATTCCTGGTAGCAATTAAATCGGGCTTCTGGATACCGATTGTCCAACCTTGTTCGACCATGGCGGAGCATAGCACCTTTGCAATTTTATTGTGGTGGAGGATCCTTCCGCCGTGAGTTCGAAAACATTGCTGGATGGTATGAGCCGTTGTCTCCCTGACCATGCAACCTGCACGACAGTTCAACGCGGACTCATCACTAGTCCTACGCCCTCTGGAATTGCGTACACGAGAGGAAAGCTCATTAATGTGAGTATGTACGAACTGCACGTAATGGCGGGTCGTGAGCCGTAACTCCCTATTATTATTCGTATTTATCGAACCAATCAATTATTTTCCAGTGGCGGGCTGCTAACCCGACCAGAATTTCGCCCTGCACAAGTCTAGGGCCCCCCGAAGTGAGGGAGGGCTTAGCCAAAAATTACTCGCTGGACCTGTTCGTGGTATCTCACCAACGAACCATGAAAATAGAGTTACACTTGGTGACCAGAGTATGTTAGTTTGACGGGGCCTTCTCCGCACTTTTTTTTTAGCTTGTGAGAACCGTGGCCAGTCATGATACCTAACTTTACGGATTTTGACCCTTTTTAGTCTGATATGGTTGCGGGTTGCGGGCAAGTTTTTTTGATGCGACCGGAACCTTCAACAACCTGCAACCTTTAATGTTTCTCCATTCCATTGAATGTGCTTTCCCGGTATTTTCCTGCAGCCATGTTTTTACTTGGGCCTGAGGTTTGGGCTGCTAACAGACCACCAGAATTTCGCCCTGCACAAGTCGCTAGGGTCCCCGAGAAGGGTATGAGGACTTAGCCAAGAATGGCTCGCTGGACCTGTTCGTGGTGTCTCACCAACGAACCATGAAATAAAGATTTACTCTTGGTGAGCAGAGTATGCGTAGGTAATAAAATAGTATCCAACATACCTTAACCCATCACGGGAATACACTCCGCGATAGAATCATGCTTCATCTAGGTACTAATTAGTGCCTCGCATTAGACACAGTTGCCACAGTGCAACGAAGCGGGGGGACGTAATCATTACGGAGAAGCAAACCACCTGGCAGTCCTACCCACGAAACCACCCAGCCAGTAATCGTTAACCGAGACGGGTATTGCGCCGTAAGATGTTGGTGAGAAGGCATGATTTTAAATAGGCAGGAGTAAAGTCATCGACGAAAGAGCAAACCCAAAACGACGGAGACATGAGACTACCTTCAGGGCATGACGGCAGATCCCCATTTAACCATTAAACCACAGAACCATTGATACCCAAGTGGCCCGGCACATCTTAGCAAACATCACCACGACGCATGGTAGTCGAATTAAACCTGCTCCAGTTGATATGAGAGCCTCTTAGTGCTATAGATGGTAATGTTAAGAGCACGTTCTCCTTCAGTTCGGAGGAGCTTCTTTAGCTCATTATATGAACCAATGCTCCATACTCCGCGCCAAGACAGAGTACAAGATGTAGTGCGAATGCACGATTTGTGTAGTCCTAGTTTACCAGTAACTTGCTCGACCAGCTCTCCATGCGAACCGTACTTTGTACGTTTCTCCCGGTGAGCAACACCAAGCAGACGCTGACCCGAGACTACCTGGACATCTACTATCACCCCTTTTCCATCTCTGGTAGCAATTAGATCGGGCTTCCGGAGACCTATTGCAGTCTTGATTTTCGTTTCTCGACAACGGTCTAACCCTGTTCGACTATGGCGGAGCTTAGTATCTTTGCTATTTTGTTGTGGCGGAGGATCCTTCCGCCGTGAGTTCTAAAACACTGCTGAATGGTGTGAGCCGTTGTCTCCCTGACCATGCAACCTGCACGACAGTTTAACGCGGACTCATCACCAGTTCTGCGCCCCCTGGAATTGCGTACACTAGAGGGAAGCGCATTAATGTGAGTATGTACGAACTGCACGTAATCGCGGCCCGTGAGCCGTAACTCCCTATCCCTGATCCAACGTGTGGATGCCGAACACTCCTACCTTTTCGTCGAGCCACCGCCTCTTCACCTGGGAAGGTGCTGCTAATAAATTAGAGTGGTATTGACCACTTCAGCTGGCCCTTGTGGGAAGCCGGAAGCGGTATTATTATTAATATTCATCGAAGCAATCAATTATTTTCCAGTGGCGGGCTGCTAACCCGACCAGAATTTCCCCCTGCACAAGTCGCCGAAATGTGTGAGGGCTTAGCCAAAAATGACTCGCTGGACCTGTTCGTGGTGTCTCACCAACGAACCATGAAAATAGAGTTACTCTATGATAATTAGTTTGTCGGGGTCTTTTCCGCACTTTTTCCTTTTTTGCTTGTTGACAGGACAGTGGCTAGTCATGATACCTATAACTTTACGGATTTTGTCCCTGCTTAATCTGTTAAGGTTGCGGGCAAGTTTTTTGTATGCTACCGGAACAGCATAATTATATGGTTTGCCTGCAACTTTCAATGTTTCTCCGTTCCATTGACTGTGCTTTCTCCGTATTTTCCTTCAGCAGTGTTTTTATTTGAGCCTGATGTATAGGCTGCTAACCGACCACCAGAATTTCGCCCTGCACAAGTCGCTAGGTTCCCCCCGAAGGGTGTGAGGGCTTAGCCAAGAATGGCTCGCTGGACCTGTTCGTGGTGTCTCACCAACGAACCATGATAAAAAAGATTTACTCTTGGTGAGCAGAGTATGCGCAACCCGTAGGGGTTAACAAATAGTATCCAACCCACCTAAAGAACGTCGCACGGTGTCGCAAGTACTATTAACGAATTATTAACATTTGTGTTCTAGAATACTCGGGCCTGTGTTATTCGCCTCGAGAGCCGTTGCCACCTCGGTATCAGAGGGTGTATTGACCACTTGCACCGGCCCCTGTGGGAAACCGGAAGCGGTATTTTTATTTATTATACTCGGAGCAATCAATATTTTCCAGTGGCGGGCTGCTAACCCGGCCACCAGAATTTCGCCTGCACAGATCGCAAGGGTCCCCCCGAAGGGTGTGAGGGCTTAGCCAAAAATGGCTCAACGGACCTGTTCGTGGTGTCTCACCAACGAACCAAGATATGAAGATTTACCCCTGGTGAGCGGAGTATGCGCAACCCGTAGGTAATCAAAGTATCCTCACATAACCCACCTCAAGTCTGTCGCACGGTGTCGCAAGTAATATAGACGAATTCAAGAGACCCAGTGCAACAATCTCTCCGTGAATCTCTCTCTTAAGAGAGTCATAGTTACTCCCGCCGTTTACCCGCGCTTGCTTGAATTTCTTCACGTTGACATTCAGAGCACTGGGCAGAAATCACATTGCGTCAACACCCGCGAGGGTCACCGCAATGCTTTGTTTTAATTAGACAGTCGGATTCCCCTTGTCCGTGCCAGTTCTGAACTGACCGTTGAACGACGGACGTACAGAACTGCATCGATCACGCCGAAACGCAATCGACACGGCCTTACGGCTAGGAAGATCCGATCCGTTTTTCGCCTTGAGAGCCGTCGCCACCCCGGTATTTAAAGTGGTATTGACCACTTCAGCCGGCCCTTGTGGGAAGCCGGAAGCGGTATTATTATTAATATTTATCGAAGCAATCAATTATTTTCCAGTGGCGGGCTGCTAACCCGACCAGAATTTCGCCCTGCACAAGTCGCTAGGGTCCCCCCGAAGGGTGTGAGGGCTTAGCCAAAAATGACTCGCTGGACCTGTTCGCGGTGTCTCACCAACGAACCATGAAAATAGATTTACTCTTGGTGTGAGCATGGTATGCGCAACCCGGTAGTCAGATAGTATGCAACCCACCTGTATATGTATATTTATCGTTGCATTATGTGGCAACTGTGTATAAAAAGGGAGGCACTAATTTAGTAGATGGAGCATGGTTCTTTCGCGGAGTGGAATCCCGTGACGGGTTATTTTGTATAGTCAAATGCCTCGTCATCTAATTAGTGACGCGCATGAATGGATTAACGAGATTCCCACTTTCCTTATCTACTATCTAGCCAATTAGCGGGGAAAGAAGACCCTGTTGAGCTTGACTCTAGTCTGGCATTGTAAGGAGACATGTCAGGTGTAGCATAAGTGGGAGATCGTTCGTGGTCGTCGCTGAAAAACCACTACTTTCATTGTTTCATTACTTGGTTGGGCGGAAGCGGTGCGCGTTGTAAGGTAGTAAATTTAGCAATCAACTCGTTAAAGTTGAGTAATTAATCTGTTGTGTATGTAATTATTTGAGGTTATATGAAATTAATCTATTTGGAAAATATACCAATATAAGTTAATAAAAAAGTAAAGGACGGTTTTCTAACATTTATTTTACCTTGAAAGGAAACAATAATAAGGGTAAAGGGTGAGGGCTTTGATCGCTGTGGTACTGCTACTTAGGACTAAACCAACTTAATTTTATTTAGTTATCTTAATTTTGTTCGGGCTCCGACGCGAAGTCTATGGTATGTTTATCTCTTATGGATATTGTGGGATCACAATAACATACTTTTGTCATTTACTTTTTATAACAAATAATAGCTAATTTTCGAAGCGATTTTAACCAAAACAGCCTTAATCCTTATCCAATTAAATACCTTACATACATTGTTGATTTAATATATATATGTAGATCTATGTGGCACGTTACAGCATTTGATTTAAATGAATATTTTCGAAGATATTACAGATTTAGTGCGGGCTACGGGCACTAATGAATAAATGAAAACGAAATCCCCGCTTGGGCTCCCCTACCATGGGGTGTAAATTGAATTCTAGCGTCACGCTCGGGTATGATAAGAAATCTTCGGGTAAACTCGGGGCCACGGCCATTGGCCATCTAGAAATGCGTCAGCCAATGGGAAATGCTGAAAGGACGTGGCCTAACCATCACGACATGACCATCTAGAAATGCGTGAGCCAATGGGAAATGCTAACGCAATTTCTAGATGGCCATGCCATGATGGTCAGGCCACGCCTTCTGGTACACCCGTGTAGTTTTCAAAGTAAGCTATCAAATTCTGAGTTATAAGTTATAAGACGAAATAGAAGAAGAACGTATCATCCTTGGGTTGAAAGATGACTGCGCCGTTGGATGGGATAACATCTCCAATAGATTTCTGAAAAAATTCAAACATATCCTTGTACCGCCTTTATTTAGCCCATATTTTTTCACAGTGTATTACTAACGGGGTCTTCCCCAGGTGTCTTAAAAAGGCTGTAGTCATTCCAATTTATAAGTCGGGAAGTAAAGAACAGGTAACAAACTACAGACCTACTTATATCACTTCTATCCTCACTCAAAAATCCTAGAAAAAAATATCAACACCCGCCTTATAAGGTATCTAGAAAATAACAAGCTTCTATCGAACAACCAATTTGGTTTTAGAGCGAAGCTATCAACAGCAGATGCAGTACACCAGCTGACAGAGAATGTAACGAAAGAGCTCGATAGGGGTAACCAGACTGTGTATCTTCCAAGATTTGGCTATGCTAGGCCTATGATACAGTATATGGACCTTTCTTACTACACAAGCTAGAAGCAATAGGCGTAAGGGGAATCCAGCTTAAACTTTTCACAGACTACATAAGCGACCGTACTCAATATGTCAGAATAGGCAATGTGGTCAGCGTTGACGAGAAAAGCACTAATTTCGGAATTCCTCAAGGACCCTCAGTTCTACCCTTTTTTTGGTTTACATAAACTACCTTTGCAGCTTAAATCTAGAACATGGCAAGATATTGTCATACGCTGATGACACTGCAATTTTATTTTCCGCCCCAAACAAATGAAGCTGCACGAAATTGCTCAGCGAGGTTTTGACAAGGTGAATAATTGGCTAACAAATAACCTACTAACACTAAACGTGGATAAAACAAAATACATATATTTTGCTATGCGTAAATCTAAACAATCTACAGCTAACCCAAATCTATACGCGCACACATGCATAAATCCAACAGCCTGCCTACATAAATGTCCAACCATAGAAAGAGCAAATGACATCAAATACTTAGGTGTTATTATTGATGACACACTATCCTTTCGGCTACATATAAAACATCTAGTAAACAGACTTCGTAAGCTTATTTATGTGTTCAAAATATTACGGCATATCGTAGATACTAAATTAATAAAGCAAGTATATAAAGCTTTGTGTCAATCGATAATAACATACTGCATCACATCATGGGGAGGTGCTACTAAGTCATTAATGCTTTCTGTGGAAAGAGCACAAAGAGCCATACTGAAGATCGCAACATTTCGCCCATTTCTCTTCTCTACGGAACGGCTCTATAAAGCATGTAACATTCTAACTGTAAGACAACTATTTATATTGAACACGACATTAAAACAGCACAAAATACTTTCATACTCCACTAACAATACTAACAAGAGACGTAAGGATATTGTATGTATCTCGCTGGCACACACAAAACACGCTTTCACAAGTAGATGTTTCATATTTCTAGGGCCATTACTCTACGATCGAGTAAATAGATTGTTATGCATTTACAATCAAAATTTATATAACTGTAAAAAAACTGTCTCCGAGCATTTGCTGACTCTGTCATATGAGGAAGCTGAACATATGATATTAGTTAAGGATAATAATTAAGGAATTGCATACCTATTATTTTGAAAAGCAAAGTAGTTCTTAAATACCTTTTCTTGTTACCGATTTCGTAATTATTAATAAATTGTTTAGTTATATTTTCTTCCTAAATGTAACTCTTAGGTAAATAAGCATTTCTCTCGCCTGAAACACAGGTTCTACCTAGTTCAGGCTAACAAAATAATCTACCTGTTTATAGAAGTAAGAAAATATTGTATAGTTAAGATCTATTTTATTGAAATAAATTTATTTTATTTTATTTTTATTGTAAACTGTTGTCTTGAAAATGCTCAAACAATAACTTATTCTGACGACACAGTAATTATATATCACGGGAAAACACGGGACGAAGTATACAGTTTTGCTGAAAAGGGACTTGCTAGGGTCGCGTCGCTGCTGGACAGAAGTCTACTGACACTGAACATAAATAAAACGAAATACATCGCATTCTCTAAGACCTGTGTGAGTAGTCCTGCTAGTGGTTTGAGCTTAAGAATCAATACCTACTTGTTCAAATTACGAATCCGCAGACTATGAAGGTTGCTCCTGCTGTCAAATTCAACGCACAAGATCCATAAAATATTTGGGCGTGATAATCGATGACCGGCTAAACTACGTCGATCACATTATTTCGTTATCTGGTCGAGCAAGGAGGCTGATATTCGTAATGAAGAGACTTAGAGACTGTGCACCCATAGACACTGTCAGGCAGGTATACCTAGCTTTATGCCAGTCTGTACTACAGAATTGCGTCGCGGTATGGTGGTATGGTATACGCGGAAGTGCTTGCAAAACACATTAAAAAAAAATTTTTTTTGAGTTTCATTTCTCAGTATGGGGGGCAACCCTAATTTTTTTTTTTTTATTTTTTTTTGTAAAATCCTTAGTGCGGTTCTGAGAATACATCTACTTACCAAGTTTCAACAATGTAGTTCTCATACCTAGTTTCGGCAAAAAGTGGCTGTGACATAAGGACGGACAGACAGACAGACAGACAGACATGACGAATCTATGAGGGTTCCGTTTTTACGTTTTACGGAACCCTAAAAACAAAACGTAATTTAGCACTATAAGATTCAATGCCTGAGTACTTAAAATTATTATAAGAAAAAATTGGCAGTCATAGGAACTGCCGATAGTAGTGAAAACTTATAACTCAGAATTTGAAGCCTACTTTGGAAACTACATGGGTGTACCGGATGCCATTCTGATGGAACGAAGTTGTACAAAATATTGCAACTCTTTACTGTTTCTGTGGCCTGGTACTGGAACCTAGGGGCAAACGCAACTCTTTTATATTTCTGTTGTCCTGGTATCTGGAGATAAACGCTGGGCTGTTAGAGGTAGGTAATCGAAACTCTTTACTTTTTCTGTTGCCCTGGTACCTACCTGGCCGTTTTTATCGAGTTTACCCGAAGATTTCATATCCGAACCGATCCATTATCATATCCGAGCGTGATGGTTGATGAATCCATTTCACAGCCCACGAAAATTCTGTCCATAGCGCGCCTAAAGAAGTTTTCACTGCAATAAAGTTTTTTTTTTTTTTTAACTTGAATAGTTTTACACTTGACCGCCATCTCGCCTGTTGTTAAGTGACGATGCGGCCTATGATGAAACGTAGAAGAACCGATTCACTGTCGACTTGAAGACACCAAGATTATAATTATCAGGAAAAATCCACACTGGTAGCTCATTCCACAGCCTAGACGTTCTTATCACAAAAGTAGAGTCAAACCTCTTTGTTCGTGTCTTTGGAACATCAACCATGAAACGATGTCGTTTTCTCGAGCTACGAGCAGTCCGATAGAAAAAGGGGCAAGGTGGTATTAAGTTATGCAGATCAGTCGCGCACTCTCCGAAATGTATCCGATAAAAAACCGATAGGCTAGCAATTTTGCGGCGATGTTCAAGACTTTGCGAAAAATCGCACAAGAGTATCATTGCCTATGAGCCTTTTGGCACGTTTCTCGATTGATTCCAGAGCCTCGAGCTGATACTTAGCCGAACCATCCCAAAGGTGCGAACAGTACTCCATGCAAGAGCGAATCTGTGCTTGATATAATACAAGCAACTGTTCAGACTTGAAGTACCTTCGAACCTTTGATAGGACGCCTAGTTTTTATTAAGTGGCCAAGTGCGAGTTGGACTCGCCCATGAAGGGTTCCGTTGCAGCAAGTAACATAATATACATGGTACACATAGTTTTTAGGGTTCCGTAAAACGTAAAAACGGAACCCTTATAGATTCGTCATGTCTGTCTGTCTCTCTGTCTGTCCGTCCGTATGTCACAGCCACTTTTTGCCGAAACTATGAGAACTACACTATATTGAAACTTGGTAAGTAGATGTATTCTGTGAACCGCATTAAGATTTTTACAAAAAAAATAAAATATTGTTGCCCCCAATACTTAGAACTAAAACTCAAAAAAAAATTTTTCATCAAACCTACACGTTTGGGATGTCTATCGATAGGTCTTCAAAAATGATGTTGAGGTTTTTAATATAGTTTTTGTCTACACTGAATAATTTGCGCGAGAAACACTTCCAAAGTGGTAAAATGTGTCCCCCCCCCTCTAACTTCTAAAATAAGAGAATGAAAAAACTAAAAAAAATATATGATGTACATTACCATGCAAACTACCAACGAAAATTGGTTTGTACCAAAGAAAAATGCTAAAATGCTCCAAATTGGAATGTCAGAAATAAAATATTTAGGTCATAGAATTTCAGAAAAAGGTATATCCCCTGATGAATCCCAGGTTATTGCAATTAAAAATATGCCGACTCCTAAAAATGTTAAGGATGTAGAACGATTCTTAGGAATGGTCACATACGTCAGTAAATTTGTTCTCAAATTGTCGGATCACTCATTCGCTTTGAGAGAGCTATTAATAAAAAAATATAATTTAAAAACTCAAAAACCCGACTGCGTAAAAAGTGAACCAAACTACGTACTCGCATACTAAAAAAATAACTGAAAAGAATAAAACAAGCATTTACATTTCTGTGGTCTAGAATTCTATAATATGTTATTGTAGGTAGTAATACTATTGAAATATATACAATATTTTCTAATAAAAGAACATTACTACTGAAGAGTCGGGATCCATTATTATTCGACATACAATCTAATTGTTCAATGGATTCGATATTATTATTCGACATACAATGTAATTGTTCAATGCATCCCGACTGTTCAGTTGTAATGTTCTTTTAATAGAAAATATTGTATATATTTCAATAGTATTACTACAATAACATATTAAGTATAGAATTCTAGACCACAGAAATGTAAATGCTTGTTTTATTCTTTTCAGTTATTTTTTTAGTATGCGAGTACGTAGTTTGGTTCACTTTTTACGCAGTCGGGATTTTGAGTTTTTAAATTATATATTTTTATTTTATACTTTTTAGTTATGAACAATGTTGTGAATGTTATTGTTAATATGCTCAACATAATAATAAATATGCATATTTTGGTTGTTGAACAAATGTCTTCGTTTCTACTGATATAATATGTAGGATTTTCTACTGCATGTAATTCATATTGAAAGTTTTGTGTTAGTATCGGTTTTCGATTGGCGTTGAGTACCTACTAAATCGTTAGAAGTTGGAGATGGGCGACCGAGACGGAGCAATCCGAGAGCAGTTCCGTGTTCCCACTATCAGCGGCAGAGTTGAAACCCCATGGAGGTTTATTAGTAGATAGGGGCACCATATCCATTATGGATCCATTATTATCCATATATGATATAGAGTGCAACATAACCCGGCTGTGTCTCCCGGGCGGGGCAGTAGGGTATGCGTAAATACATTTCCTGCACGTACGAAAAAAAGGTAGTCCGATATATCTACTAGCATAGATCGTAGAACCCAAGATGGGCCTAACTTCACAACGCACGCAATCATGTCAACGTTGGGAAGAGTGAGCTCACTCTTTCCGTTCTAGTCGGTTGCAGGACGCGGTGGACGCCGGACGTTTTTACCTATCATTATTCGGTGTCAACAACCAAAATAAGTAGAACCACAGCAAATCTCGCCGCTAGCGATTATAGGGGTCAAGTAGATTGGTTGTTTGTAAACCACTTACGATACATACAGAGACGCAGTTTATTACCAATTTCAAGGTGCTCAGGGCACATCTATTGATTTATATCGATGCGTACTAGATACATTAGTATATAATGTCCATCCACATTCACACGTACAGTTAGTTATACGAAGTTTTCTGCTACCTAAAAACCTATAAATGTGACAATGGTTGTTACTCAATTTTAAATATACATCCACACACATTAAAATCGATTTACATCCTAAACGGTCAGTCAAATCGAAAAACATTGAGAGAAAGCTAAACATTATTTTTAAATACCTATTCAACAATACCCCTCTTGACATATTTAGGTGATTTTCATGTTTTTTATTTGGACAATATGGCGTCCTGAATCCGCCATATTGAACTAACACTAATGTCATGTCTTTAATGTCACTCGCCATATTAAGAGAAATCGATTGACGTGTGAATCATAAAAATCGGCCCAGGCGTTTGGTCTGTATAGTGCTTCAAAGGAACATACAAACATACATACATACATACATACATAGACTGTTTAACACATTACCACTCCTTTGCGTCGCGCAGTCGGGTAAAAAGAAAGTAGAATGGCACTGGGAAGAAAGACATCAAAAGTGTTTCGAAAATTTAAAACTGCTTCTAATAAGTGCCCCTGTATTGCAATATTTTACACTAAATAAACCCGTTGTAATTTCAGTGGACGCAAGCAAAACCGGGTTAGCGGCTTGTCTTATGCAGGACGGTCTGCCGGTGGCATACGCATCGCGTTCCTTAACTAAAACGGAACAAGCGTACGCTCAAATTGAAAAAGAATTATATGCTTGTGTATTTGCGTGTGAGCGCTTCTAATCTATACTTATAACAAGCTGTTACCCGCGACTTTGTCCGCGCTAAATAAATAGGTACTATACTAAGGTAACTCAGGCAGTATCTTATACCTTTAAACGAGCAATTCTTGTACCTATATAAATATGTATATACTAGCTGTTACCCGCGACTTCGTCCGCGCGAAATAAATACTGAGGTAACTCAGGCAATACCTAATTTTATACCCAGACACATTTACTAAAAAAAAAAAGGTGTGTGCTTAAGACCACACGGCAGAAGTGAAAACTTCATTAGCTGATTTTTGTATTAGGTAGGTATGTCGTATTATAATAAAATATTATGGATCGTATTAGTTGAATAAACGAGTAAAACAAGCTAGAAATTAAAGTAAATATTAATTGAAATTTTATTTATATACAAAGTAGCTGTTACCCGCGACTTAGTCCGCGCGAAATAAATAGTAAGGTTACTCAGTCAGTACTTATTTGTATACCCAGATTGTATACACATTTATGGCTAGTAAAAAAAGTGTCCATGTTCAAACGTAATGTACCACCTATTGTTTTTGTATATTTTCATGTGTTTTTATATTATGAATGTTTTATTTTGGCACAATAAACGTTTTCATTTCATTTCATTTCAAAAAGTTGTTGGCCGGGGCCGGCTTTTTAAAAGTTACTCCAACTTTGTATGCATTCACACGGTGCACCCCTATGATGCCCCTAACAATGTCCGCAAAAAGGTTGGTGAGTGTAATAGGATTTTTGTTACCGACTTTCTCCTGTTCCATCGATTCCACATACCTACACTACACAGTCTCCACTACGATTTTCTGGGAATAGTCTCTTTCTCTTATAAAGGGGTTTTCTAAATAGTTTGTAAGAAACATTTTCACTTGGATTTGGCTTCAATAGTTTTCTTTTTCTGGTCTGTTCGACGGGGTCACTCCCGTCGCTAGCGACGCTCATATTTATTTGTACTATTGACTATATACAAAACTAAATATTTACACGAAAGAAACGAAATATTTACACAGCAAAACTAATTAATTTGATTGTGAAAATTTTAAAGCACTCGTCGTGTTTTCCCGCCCAAAGAAAAGTCTTTTGGAGTTGGTAGCCGTCAGTGTTGCCACTATGATTTTGAGCTTGTCGCCAAATAGTTTTGCAACAAAGTCGCGGGTTTTGATTGAATTATTAAGGGAATAACAGTCTGGAAGAATACATAAGCTATTTTTATCCCGGAAATATAGCAATAAGCAGTAAGAATATTAAATGGCACTGGTCTAAGTACCTACAATGTTAAGCAATTTAAATTAAAAGGAAAAAAGGGAAAAGGAATAACTTAAGGCAATAATTAACATTATTGTCATGTAAGATTCAAACGAAAATACAAATGATTGAATAAAATGTTAATAATATAATTGGGAAAGTTCCTGCTATAATGTGCGTATATTTATCTGTATGTATAGAAATTAGAAGTAGAGTTTATGGTAGACTTCCATGTTGTTTATGTTTGAGATAATGAGTTAATTTCCTTATAAATATTGTTTTTCCTTCTCCAACCTTCTACACTACACTAGTATATTCCCCTTTGTCGGTAACACGTCGTCTAAATCCGCTAAAAGGTTTTAAAAATTCGCCAGTTTCAGCGACAAAGTCGCTAAGGTGTCAACACTGGTAGCCGGTAGCGAGCAGCGAGAGAGAGAGAGAGAGTATCTATTGTCCCATGTCCTCCTCTAGCAATTATCTTTCTCGGTCTGGCACGTTTGTTAACCACATTATCTTTCTCGCTCTAGCATCCCGAGTTTACCCGAAATTTCTTATCATATCCGAGCGTGATGATCACGTGATCATGAATTCATTTCACAGCCCACGAAAATTCTGTCCATAGCGCGCCTAAAGAAGTTTTCACTTCAAAAATATAATTTAAAAACTCAAAAACCCGACTGCGTAAAAAGTGAACCAAACTACGTTCTAGCATACCTACTAAAAAAAACTGAAAAGAATAAAACAAGCATTTAGATTTCTGGTGGTCTAGAATTCTATAACATGTTATTGTATAAATACTATTGAAATATATACAATATTTAATAATAAAAGAACATTACAACTGAAGAGTCGGGATCCATTATTATTCGACATACAATGTAATTGTTCAATGGATCCCGACTGTTCAGTTGTAATGTTCTTTTATTATTAAATATTGTATATATTTCAATAGTATTAATACAATAACATGTTATAGAATTCTAGACCACCAGAAATCTAAATGCTTGTTTTATTCTTTTCAGTTTTTTTTAGTAGGTATGCTAGAACGTAGTTTGGTTCACTTTTTACGCAGTCGGGTTTTTGAGTTTTTAAATTATATATTTTTTTTATACTTTTTAGTTATGAACAATGTTGTGAATGTTAATATGCTCAACATAATAATATGCATCTTTTGGTTGTTGACCAAATGTCTTCGTTTCTACTGATATAATATGTAGGATTTTCTACTGCATGTAATTCATATTTATAGTTTTGTGTTAGTATAGGTTTTCGATTGACGTTGAGTACCTACTAAATCGTTTGAAGTTGGAGATGGGCGACCGAGGCGGAGCGATCCGAGAGCGGTTCCGTGTTCCCACTATCAGCGGCAGAGTTGAAACCCCATAGAGGTTTATTAGTAGATAGGGGCACCATATCCATACATGATATAAAGTGCAACATAACGCGGCTGTGTCTCCCGGGCGGGGAAGTAGGGTATGCGTAAATACATTTCCTGCACGTACGAAAAAAAGGTAGTCCAATATACCTACTAGCATAGATCGTAGAACGCAAGATGGGCCCCATCCCAAACTTTACGGCGCACGCAATCATGTCAACGTTGGGAAGAGTGAGCTCACTCTTTCCGTTCTAGTCGGTTGCAGGACGCGGTGGACGCTGGACGTTTTTACCTATCATTATTCGGTGTCAACAACCAAAATAAGTAGAACCACAGCAAATCTCGCCGCTAGCGATTATAGGGGTCAAGTAGATTGGTTGTTTGTAAACCACTTACGATACATACAGAGACGCAGTTTATTACCAATTTCAAGGTGCTCAGGGCACATCTATTAATTTATATCGATGCCTACTAGATACATTAGTATATAATGTCCATCCACATTCACACGTATAGTTACGAAGTTTTCTGCTACCTAAAAACCTATAAATGTGAGAATGGTTGTTACTCAACTTTAAATCGATATACATCCTAAACGGTCATTCGAATCGAAAAACATTGAGAAAAAGCTAAACATTATTTTGAAATACCTATTCAACGATACCCCTCTTGACATATTTTGGTGATTTTCATTTTTTTAATTTGGACAATATGGCGTCCTGAAGCCGCCATATTGGACTTACACTAATGTCATGTCTTTAGTGTCACTCGCCAGATTAAGAGGAATCGATTGACGTGTGAATCATAAAAATCGGCCCAGGCGTTTGGTCTGTATAGTGCCTCAAAGGAACATACAAACATACATACATACATACATACATACATACATAGACTGTTAAACACATTACCACTCCTTTGCGTCGCGCAGTCGGGTAAAAACAGCTTTTAATAAAACAATTTCATCAAAATCGGTTCAGTTGTTTAGGTGTAAAAGCGAAAGAGACATTCGTCCTCCATTTCAACTTCAATTTCATCCCCATACAGTTCGAAATTACAAAATTGCTAGAACAAACATTTTTTGGCTTCGTGCCAAGTGCCTATATGAAGAGTTTCATAGTTTTATCTTCAACGGTTGGGATCTTCCATGTTGACATTCATCCCCCATTTCAACCCCAATTTCACCCCCGTACAGTTCGAAATTACGAAATTGATGGAACAAACATTCGTTTGCTTCGTGTCAAGTGTCTACATACAGAGTTTCATAGTTTTATCACCAACGGTTGGCAATTTCCATATTGACATTCATCCCTCAGTTCAACCCCAATTTCACCCCCGTACAGTTCGAAATTACAAAATTGATGGAACAAACATTTGTTTGCTTCGTGTCAAGTGTCTATATACAGAGTTTCATGGTTTTATCTTCAACGGTTGGGAACTTCCATATTGACATTCATCCCTCATTTCAACCCCAATTTCACCTCCGTACAGTTCGAAATTACGAAATTGATGGAACAAACATTCGTTTGCTTCGTGTCAAGTGTCTATATACAGAGTTTCATGGTTTTATCTTCAACGGTTGGGAATTTCCATATTGACATTCATCCCTCATTTCAACCCCAATTTCACCCCCGTACAGTTCGAAATTACGAAATTGATGGAACAAACATTCGTTTGCCTCGTGTCAAGTGTCTAGATACAAAATTTGATAACTTTGAAAATCACGTATCATACAAAATTTTCATACAACCGTTCATCCCTTGTTTCACCCTCTTAGGGGTTGAATTTCGCAAAACCCCGTCTTAGCGAGCGCCTACGTGCTAAAAGGGACCCCCATGCAAAATTTCAGATTCCTAGCATTTGTAGTTTCTGAGATTCCTTGATGAGTGACCTTTCGCTTTTATATATATAGATATATAGAATCTGAATCTTGGAAGCGGCTCGAACGATTTTCATGAAATTGTGTATGCAGGGGGTTTGGGGGACGATAAATCGATCTAACTAGGTTTCATTTTAAAAAAACGCATAATATTATGCGCGTTTTTAGACAACGAAAAACTATCACATTAGACATTAGAATGCGAAGATAAATTTCGCCGCGTGACGCGACAGCATAATTGGCTCAGACGGGAAGTCGGGCGTTCGTGGCGATTTAGTAGCTGCGGGTTCGAATCCAGACGGCTTCTCTTTCCTTTTTCAAGTTTTTTTAAAAGAAAATCTAAGAGTATCTAAGTATGTTTAGTATTTAAACCGAGCAAAGCTCGGTGACCCAGGTACTCTATTTTAATGCCCAGACATATTGACGGTTACTAAAACACCTTATAATAAAACACTTTCCTACAATTTCATCAATATCGGTTCAGTTGTTTAGGTGTGAAAGCGTAAGAGACATTCGTCCCCCATTTCAACTCCAATTTCATCCCCATACAATTCGAAATTTCGAAATTGATAGAACAAACATTCGTTTGCTTCGTGTCAAGTGTCTATATACTTACAGAGTTTCATGGTTTATCTTCAACGTTTGGGATCTTCCATGTTGACATTCATCCCCCAATTCAACCCCAATTTCACCCCCGTACAGTTCGAAATTACGAAATTGATAGAACAAACATTCGTTTGCTTCGTGTCAAGTGTCTATATACAGAGTTTCATGGTTTATCTTTAACGTTTGGGATCTTCCATGTTGACATTCATCCCCCATTTCAACCCCAATTTCACCCCCGTACAGTTCGAAATTACAAAATTGATAGAACAAACATTCGTTTGCTTCGTGTCAAGTGTCTAAATACAAAATTTGATAACTTTGATAATCACGAATTTTCATACAACCGTTCATCCCTTGTTTCACCCTCTTAGGGGTTGAATTTAGCAAAACCCCATCTTAGCGAGTGCCTACCATAAAAACGGTGTTTACCATAAAAAAATGTTTGCCTGTAAAGTCGGTTTATTGACGATAGAACGTGACAACGTCTTAAGAAAATACTGATGGAATGGTAGCATTTTTCAAAAGAAAATTTTAATTTCATTTGTTTAATAGATTTGTATGTAAAAAGTAATCAGTAGAATTTAGTCATTTTCAATCAAAACAATGCAAAAAAGCTTTTAGATGCCGGGGATCGAACCCGGGGCATTTCACATGCAAAGCGAACGCTCTAACACTGAGCTACATCACCGCTTGAACTACTGGTCGAAATAATTAATACAACTGTAACAAACATGCGGCGAGGTAACGACCGACGGTAACGGTACATGACGTCATGTTTTGTGGGCGTGCAGCCGGCTTCATCGAATTATAAGACGTTATCACGTCAAAAAAGGTGTTATTCTCAGACCAACGATTCTTAATCCTCAAAATATACTAAATAGTTTTACAGCAACAGTGTGATAACACGAATGCGACAATGACAGATACTATTGGCAATGATACTCCATTTAATTAGTTGATACCTACATTACGAATAATAAATTTCTAATAAATTTCGAATAATTCACACACCCACGCGTTTTATATAATGTTGCTACAGTCCGCTCTTTGCACTTGTTTTTTAGTTAGGCGTTTAATGTTTATGCCGTTGATCATTATGTTTAACTATTGTTATGCTTTTGTTAATGTGTGCCTTTAAACATTATTCTATTTATAGTTATGCGTCGAAACATTATACGGTTTATTATATATATATTGACGTGACAACGTCTTATAAATTGGTTTGCCGGGTGACACTTCAAGAAACTGCGTTACGCTCCGCTCACGTTATGCGCTCACAATGAGAGCGAGTGAGAGGGACGCGTGCCTTTCACTTTTTATGTCTGTCTCTCTCGCTCTTAGGCGGGCTAACCATGCCCGAGTCGCCGATTCGCTTTTACCACTCAAAGTCGTTGTCACGTAAAACTTTCGCCCGTATACCGACTTTACAGGCAACCAATTTTTATGGTGGGGCGACCCGCTTGATTCCACAGAATTAGTGAGCGGCAAGATGCGGCATATTTGTCCGAAACATATTTGTTCCACCCGGGAATCGAACATTTTTTAACGTTTTCATGCTTTTTAACACGCTTTTATTAGCTTCACCTGTATGTATGTATGTATGTAACCGACCCTTTTGAGCTCGATTTTATCCTACTTTGTACGATCAGATTTAATTCAAACTTTGCACACCTGTCAAAAGTCGATGACAATGCAATAATCCGATCGAAGCATCCGATTATCCTAATTAGATTCGCCAGGATTAATTAATTTCTTTCCGCATCCTTTGCATGCGAGTTTAACTCCATACAAACTGCTAACGATTCTGCGCATGCATTCTGTTGTAAATACAACAGAATGCATGCGCAGAATCGTTAGCAGTGTACCTACAGCGAGCGATGTATGCAACCGTTAGAAAAACGACCGTTGACATGGTTACGTTCGACGCCACAGAACAGATATCAAGAAGAAGTAGCAAGTAGGCGGGGCAATCGTAGTACTAAGTAAGCGCAATCTCCGCATACTTCGAGAGTACGCCCACTTCCGAATACTTAGTCGTGCTCTGCCACTACTGCAGTACTCTTGAATCCGCGATTTTGAATAAAAAGTAAGCAGTCATGCCGTATTGTGCAGTTATTGAGTGTAAAAACGATAGCCGTGCCAAAACTTTATCCAAAGGAGGCATATCTTACCATCGGTAAGTCCTATTTTATTTATTTTTGATTTTATTGTGAAAATAAATTAATATTAGCTTAAAGAGAGAAATGATTTAAAGGAAGTCAACTTTAAAGACATTGTAATAAGGTCCATTTTCATTCAAACTATATGTGATATTCTAGATCATTCTATGCATGCGAGTAGCGCTACTCAGTAGCGCTACTCAGTTAAGGATGGGACACAAGCTGTTGAAATTGCTAATATCGATATTTCTAACTTGTACAATTGTGTGAAACAAATATATTATCTTTTATTATTTGGTATTTGAATAATTTAACGTTTTATTTGAAAAAAGTAAATTTTATCATTTCAGTTTTCCTAAAAGTCCCATTACTAAGGAGAAATGGATAGAAGCTACAGGAAGACAAAATTGGTTTCCTTCCAAAAAAAGCACGATTTGCTCTGAGCACTTTTTAGACAGCTATTTTATAATTAATAAAAAGGAAATAGGCAAAAAAGGAAATAAAGAAATTACAGTGGCAATATTTAGTTGAGCTAAATAAAATACAAGAAGGCGAAAACTTCCATTTATCTAATAAACTCGGAGACCGCCATATCAACTTCCAAAATCAAAGGATGAAGGTGAAGTTAGCCACGCAACTTTTTAGCCTAAGCGTGGCAGAGGCTATGCAATTTTGCCGAAAAGGTTTAGAAATTGTGTCATTTAAGGAAAGTGAGGCTACGGAATTTTTTTTTAAATTAATCACTAATGTTTTTTATATTCAACTCGCGAAATTTATACCAATACGGTTACAAAAAACCATTGAATTAGCCCAGATTTTTGAGTATTTGGACATAGCTTGTATATAATTGATATATAAATATCAAATTTGAAGATTTGTAAAAAGAATAATGTATGAAATTAAAAATGTACAAAAAAATATTTGTAAAAAGAATAATGTATGAAATTAAAAATGTACAAAAAAATATTTGTAAAAAGAATAATGTATGGAATTAAAAAGGTACAAAAAAAATGTCATTGAGTATGTTGTCTAAATGAAATGTTTACCATGTAATAGGTTATAAAATGATGGTTTGTAAAATAAAACATTTCTTGATGTAAGATATTTTTGAAATAAATATCATGCAAAACGTTGTTTTTAAAACGCAACATTTTTATATTGTAATGTTTTTGCAATTAATATTATACGAATAGTTAGTTTTTGCTTAAGATTAGTGTAATTCTCTCATATTCAATCTGGAATACTAGCAGAGATCAGAAAATAGTTACTTTGTAGCTCATAATACGAATTTAGTAACAAAATTATCACAGCTGTTGCTGTTGTTCGGATTTTGGTAACGGAAAAGTTGAGTGCGTCTACAACTCGCACTTGGCTGGTATTTATTTTTTAAAACTATGATTACTATTATTTAACGTAATTGAGTGGAAATCAGCAGTGAAATTGAAATTTGTATAATTTTTAAACGGTTATGTTGCCCTGTTTTTGTTGTTGATTTTTATGTATAAACTTTTATCAGTTCGAGTATTGTTTTTACTGAAACCCTGTTCCTTTTTTATATCCCTTTTGTTTATTTTAGTATCCTCAAGTTTCTATTCATGGTTATAAAAACATCTTGAATTTTTACTGACAACAACTTAAATGACAAGGTCGTCCCTCAAAGAAAATAACTATTTCCTTACATTGTGGGTTCGATTCCCACCCAGTGCAAATATTTGTGTGATGGATTCAAATATTTTGACTTTATCTGAGTGTTTCTATGTATAATAAGTAAGTATTTATAACAGCTATCTTCCCGCCATATTACAAGCTTAGCTTAGTTTAGCGTCAGATGGTGTTGTGTGTAAATGTTTCACCTATATTTATTTATCTTTACCTCACTCAAGAAAAATATCATTCGACTAAAATACAAATTTTAGTGCTACTTGCCAAGACCAATTTCATCATTACTTTATTTACTTAAGATATTTATTTAGTTTCTTCCGAGTATTTTTGTAATTTCTTCCTAGTAATTACGTTCTTTTACAAAACTCTGTTACGCTACACTCTATAGTTAATATAAAATAATTTTAACAAAAAAAAGAACCGACTTCAAACAGTAAACTAAAAAGTAAAAAATAAATCTCTTTACCACAAAGTAGAACGTACTTTGATTAATTTGAACAGACATGATTAAATAAGTATTTAACAATCCTGAAGTCGGTGCCAAGTAAAACAACTACAGCTGAAACTAACATTCGTAGAGTAGTAAATCGAACTGACATTTGGAACATAGAGAAGTTGTTGGGGACATATGTATGATAGACAGGAAGGTTGTTGCAACATTTACTTGGCACCGACTTCAGAATTGTTAAATACTTATTTAATCATGTCTGTTCAAATTAATCAAAGTACGTTCTACTTTGTGGTAAAGAGATTTATTTTTTACTTTTTAGTTTACTGTTTGAAGTCGGTTCTTTTTTTTGTTAAAATTATTTTATTTTACGATTTTAAGTGATGGTTAGATGAATAATTCTTGAATTAGGTGAGAAGATAAAGCATTATGTTTCTTGCAATCTTGACTAGTAGAATAATATTCGCTATGATAAAGTGTTCAAATCCAGGATGGTCGGTGTACTCAGACCTGTAAAATGGTCCTCAGTACTCATGTGGGTGCCAAGTTCTCATCAATATTTAAGAGTACATGAATCAAGCACAAACACTAGCTACTGTAAACCGTTAAACAGTTCACATAACTGTCCTTTGTCTTCATCGTCAGACCCCTAATAACAGTCACATCCCACCTAGGTATTTGTAAAGTGCTCATCGATACAGCTTTATCAAGCCTATACACAAGGTAACTGCTGTAGATCGTTGAGGAGTAGCCTCGACTGTCTTTCGGCTCCTTCATCGGATCGACTCCAGACCTTCATTCAATTGTAGTGCTTTAAAATACTTAATTGAAACATTTTCAAACGCACTAGTCTACCCTTGCAGTTTTTAAAGGTCTAACGATTAATTAATTAGTCACAACACGATTGAGCAACAAACATCCAAACATAGACATTTATAATGATGATGAAAGACAGTCCCAAGACATTTAGACGTAAAGTGCTCATCAATACAAATTAATCAAGCCCAAACACAAGATGACTGCTGTAAATCTTTGAGGAGTTCCCTCGACAGCATTTTGGCTCCATCATCAGATCGCTTCCAAATCTTCGTAGTGCCAAACCAAAATAAATTGTAGTGCTTGTAAATACTTAATGGAAAAATGAACAATCGCGCCCCTACAATTTTTGCAAGTTCTCTTCAATTTCTGCAGGATTCCATCATCAGATCCTGGTTTCCTTATCATGGTACCACCCTTGGCATGTCTCCTATCCAACAAAAAAAGAATCATCCAAATCGGTTTATAAACAACGAAGTTATCCGCGAACACACATAAAACAAAAAAAAAAAAAAAAAAAAAAAATATACGGTCGAATTGAGAAACCTACTTTTTTTTTAAAGTCGGTTAAAAATGAACAATCGCGCCCCTACAATTTTTGCAAGTTCTCTTCAATTTCTGCAGGATTCCATCATCAGATCCTGGTTTCCTTATCATGGTACCACCCTTGGCATGTCTCCTATCCAACAAAAAAAGAATCATCCAAATCGGTTTATAAACAACGAAGTTATCCGCGAACACACATAAAACAAAAAAAAAAAAAAAAAAAAAAATATACGGTCGAATTGAGAAACCTACTTTTTTTTTAAAGTCGGTTAAAAATTAAGATGGTACATGAACAAATTTAATCATAATATTATGATTAAATTGTACGATAGGTACGTAAACTGAATAACGTAACATCGATAATTTAATGAAAATGTTTCAGCATTGTCTAACATCACTATTAGCACGACCGGCTTATATTTACGAATCCCTTATTTTAAAGACGGTAGCGTTCATAGTTGCATAAATTACATAAAGTGCCATCTAGTATGAAGTAGCAGAACTAGTGAGCACTAGATGTCACTAATCTTAAAATTAGTGACATCTAGTGCTCACTAGTGAAAACAACTTACATTTTTGAAAGATGATAATAGTTACCACCTTATTCTATTCTACTAAGGTTGAGTTTAGAAAGTTCGTAGCACTGATGTATTCGATACGCCCTAAAAGTCCTGATAATGGTACAAAATAAGCGACTTAGTCACATTCAGGATACGGTACTTTTTCCTGTAATTAGACAAAATTGAGTTATCCAAGAAAGTCGTAACAACATTTTGAATAGTTGACAATAACAGATTTATTATGCTTAGCAATAGGGTTCATTTTTGAGTACGTAACTAAATGCAATACATCATTTTAGGTTCGTCACTATGGGACAAATCACTTGCATTGTTTCAATGTGTTTAAAATATATCAAAACCACGTTTGTGTGCAAACGTGATACGGTGGTTTTCCTAGTGAGATTCAGCTACGAGCCTTCTACTTGATCTCTGTTCTGTGTTCGACGCCTAGAGGCCCCGTCTAGGGACTCCGGTGACACGCGCTCGCAGGAAATTTTAAAATCGACAAGTTATAACCTTTACCGTGACCCTGAGAACGGGGATGGTTCATGCAACGTTCGCAATAATTGTAACTGGAGGTATCGGAACTGGATTCCGCATCGTACCGCAAGTTCGCATGCCGCGAAGGCATGCGTAGTAGTAGGCATAGTGGTCTCTCACGATTGTCTTCCTACGCTAAACAATCACCGGTATTACAAAAACATTGAACAATATTAGTTGTACCACTGGCTCCCCGACTATAATCGGGTTTCCGTGAAAAATCTGTACCACTGGCTCTCCGACTATGATCAGATTGCTTTGAAAAATTACATACAAAATCATTATTACACGTACTTGCGGTACGATGCGGAATCCAGTTCCGATACCTACGCTGCCCTGCTTATGATAAATACAGTAAGTCACATTTTGGTCGATATTGAGTTGAGTACATATTTGGAATGTACAGATTAAGGCCTACATTTCTGTATATTCAAAGTTTCAAAATGTCACTCAGAAAACGAAATAAGCTTAAGCATAGTTACAGTAAGGCACGTTTCGCACCAAGGGATCCTTATTATTATTGCAGCATGAGCACATACGGTTGATTTTTTTCAAATTGTTTAACCATTTCCGAGGTACTGCTACAGTAAGTAATTTTGCTATTATTATATTTAAGTCATGAGTATATTTTATCAAGTATCACAAACACATATTAACAGTAAGTACCACTTACTATTACTTTAAGTGTTGGAAATAAAACATGAGTTCATAAACCTAAACATATATACAGTAAGAACATGTTTATTGCATTATATAGAAGGGAATTTCGGCTAAACATTTATTTTGTACGTATGTATAATGTACGTATGTGATAGCGTCGCCAATTGTGAATTGATTTTGATGGATCTTTTTTGTTTGGTAGATCATAATTCAGTCAGTCCCATATACGTTTTATCTAAATCGGTGTAGCTGTTTTAGAAATATGAACAAAAAACTAAAATTTGCTTTACATATTTAGACGATACAGTGATTCTTATGAAATTTGGTCGTGTGTCTGAATTTAACCTTAAATTGAAGTCTGTTTTTATATTTTTTTAAAGAAAATTGATTATCGTTCTCTGCGAAGATAGAGATAACGAATTAAAGGTGCCTTAAAAAGATTATTTTTATGAAGAAAGAATGCAAAGAGAAAACCTTATTTACAGTCTACTAAAAGTCTTTTTTTTGGAAACAAAGTGTTTATCTTCTTTTATTCTTAGATGTTTTTTTTACTGTGTACGAAGAAGTACAAACAAAAATTAAAAACAACACAACTTAAACAATGTTTAGTTCACCCATTGGGTTTATTACACTGGTCAACAAAAAAAAACACTTTTGCATGTAACATGAAATTTTTTATCTGGGTATGTTCAGGACAAGTATTAGAATAATAGAAATGAAATTAGAATGTTTCAAATGCGAACAGTTTTTTTGTAATTAGGTTATATGATTTTTTTCAATTTATCAGTTTTTATCAACAAAAATATGCTATTTCGTTATATTGTGCCACTAATATGATTGTAGCTATAGGATTTTCGTATATATTTGGCTTCAGGGACATCTCATTGTAATGTCCAACAGTAATCCGACATAATATACGAGGGGTTAATTTTCGTTGAAATCGTATTTCTTATCGTATCGTGGAATCTTGGACCGCGTTCGTCGCTGATGGCACCTATATTTTCAGGAAATAAGTTCAAATGTGAATAAATCAAATACATTATCAAGGACATGACAAAATACCACCTGAAAAAAAATCTTTTGGCTCTTCATCTCGGTTGCAAAAATAACATACTTTTGTTTTTACTTCTAAAAAACTCCATCCCTTCAATTGAGAGCCCAAAAGTTCTGCCAGTTGTTTGGACAAATTTAAATCATGTACCAGATCATTGAGATCTCCTTGAGATAGTAAACATGGACCATTACATGAGGTGCTTCTTGTAAATCAGGATCTAATGTATCTTTCCGGTTGTTTCTGGTGTTGATGTCTGATCGGAACTTTGACTCTGGTATGAATAGTTTTTGCACCATGAGGGGTTGGTCTTTTCGCCTCTGGCAGGTCAGGATACTTAATTTTAAATTATTTTTTCTTTTTTGTATTAGTTTTAGCATCCGTTTTAGTATCAGTATAACGAAAGTAAAAATCAATTAAGTGGTTTGTTGGATCCGTTCATATAATAGGGATTCCAAACGGCATAGATCTAGATATTTTTGTCCATTCAGTAAGATTATCCACTCATGTAACACAACAGATATGTGGAACCCACATATTGTCTTGTAGTCCGATGGCAAAGCCAAAATACTGCACACATAACTTTGTTACTAATGATATCAAATTCATTCGCTGAAATTTGAAAGTAATGTTACCACAAATGTAACATAACTTGTAGGGATCATTTTTATACTTTATTGGCATTATTTAAGAGCCACTTAACTGAATCATCAAAAAAAAAATGTATGGTATTCAAATTAAACAGTTATTTTTTTGCGAAACTAAGACAAAAACTGTTAAGTTTAAATTATGTGGGTTGTAGCTGTAACATGAAAATGAGATTTTTCAATTTTACAATCTATTTAGATTAAACTGTTACATCATACTTACTTACTTCTTTTTTATTTAGCTACCAAAAACATCGAAAAAGAGTAATTCATTATTATTAATGGTGCAATGAGATTACATGTTTGTCCTAGCTATAATTACAGTAAGTGATTAAATAATACTAAGCAAATTGTGCACTTTTTGTTATCCTATTTAAACATTCACCTCATTTCCTAGTCATTGTTGCAGTATGTACTTCAAACTAAAGATAGTTACAGTATGTCACACACTTACTGTACCTATACTAAAAAAACATAATTTTTTGCTTTTTCATTCCTTAGCATACATATTTTTTCAAGATTTACCATTAAACTATTATGACTAAATAAAAATTAAAATACACAAATTGTTAAACAAACACGGTTTTATCTGAAACAGTTTAGAAAAGTTACATTTAATTGATACTTTGGGAGAAACGATAAAAATAAAAAATAAAACTTTGACCGCGTTTTTCTCGAAAGTGGTTCCATGTCACTTACTGTATATATCACAAGCAGGGCAGTACGTACGTCCGATTTTTTAAATTAAAATCTTGGGATTTAACGGTTCGGCTTTTCGTATACAGTTCCCAGTAAAATATACCTATGGAACAGTTGAGCGACGAATGTTGCCATTAATCCTGAGTTGGGCCTCGACCGTCCACAAGATGCAATCAAAATTAACAGGAAGAACTCCATGTAACAGTGAAGCATTGAATGAAATAATTCGATTACGAGATAAACCATAAAATCTACATATATGTAAATAAGGTTTCACCTCTATGTGTCTCGCTGTTTATATTGGCATCATAGAAATCTTTGAATATGTGTTTTTAACCAAGATACAATCGGAACACATTTGTACATATTGAGGGCGGTTGAGAGTTAGCCAATCGAACTAAATAATATATAGTTTAAAAAAAATCACTAAAAAATTAAAAATAAATAATAGTTTAAAAAACACGCTTTCATAAAAAATCCAACTAAAAATCAGAAAATAAAATTTAATAAATTTGGATTAAGAATATTGTAAATTAGAAATGAATGTACATTTTTGTAAAATAGCGTCACCTCATGGGAGACATCCGAACCACCGCATTTGGTTCCAGTGATGGATTAAAAACCAGCGGCGCGTCACGACCTCGGGAAACCATATCCTTAGGTATGGTGCCGGACCGCCCTAAGCGTCCGACACCCCAGACCTTCCCGTGGAAACAGGATGCGAGTCAAGTGCGCCTTTAGAATCGCTCCCATGCCCACTTTCACGTCATTGGATGTAGAGTCATAAAAACCACCGGACAAATTTAATATAAACAACATTACACAATATAAAATGAGATAGATTTTTAATTTACATGTAAAAATGTAACAATGCATTATTGCAAATTTGTTTACCTAAAATGACGCAACCTTCAAATCTGTGACACGTGTCTTCATAAGCCTGTGACACGTGCTGTCACAGACTTCAACCCACGCCAAGGAGAATGGTACACGCAGCTAAAGCTTTCAAAGAGAAATATTTTTCCCCGTTTTTGTTACATTGTTCAACCCCCCAACCCTTTCTCCGCAATAAAATGTAGCCTATGTCCTTTCTCGGAGTCTAATCTATATATATACCAAATTTCATTAAAATCGATTCACTGGTTTAGACGGTGGCGAAGAAAATTAATTATTAATTATAACAATTCTCGTCACCAGCGGTGCGCTGGTACTCTTGGATATCTATGAGATTTCGTGACGGCGGAGCGGGTGGAATTTAAATTATAGGAACAAAAACAATAAGAGGGTGGAAGACCCTGGGGTTTGGCCTTTTCTCCAGAAACACAAAAGAAAGGTCCTACCTTAAGAATCCAGCGTCCTCCGGGCGATTGAGCGGCAGTTCTTCTTCCTCAATTATATTTCCTTCAGCAGCTGCCTTTGAATTGTGTGTTGCGAAATAATCTTGTGGTGCGGTGCGGTACAAATCGGTAACTTTAACTGGTGCGAGGCGAACTTTATAAACAGCTGGAGTATAAGTTACTTTTAAGAATGCGCGAAAAGAAGTGACGTGCGCCCTCGGCGCGAAATCGGTTAAATACTGCTCCGCGGGACGAGTCACCCGAGAGTGGCGTGAATTGTCAGGCGAGGTACCCTCTAAGTGACTCAGAAAAAAAGAACCATCCCCCCGGCCTTCAGGAGTTGTAGGCTCCTGAACTAAAGGGAAATAGGAATAGGAGACAATACAAATAAGTATTAGATGCGGAAAATATACAAATACATATAGTGTGGATAGGATATAGGTTAAACGGATAAATTGTTTAACTTGCGGGTTGGGTGAATGATGCGGGTAAAATCAATGGTGCGGGTTGGATAAAAATGGTGCGGGTAAAAAACAAGGGTGCGGGTTGGAGCAAGGGTGCGGGTAATAATGCATCCAGTGACTAATCACGGATGTCTGGAATAAATAAATATTAAATACGCATGTAAAAGAGAATGAAAAAAATAAGAGTGTGAATTAGATTTACACATGCTAAGTAGACATGCGTAAGAGAAAAACAAAAGGTGCGAATTATTGGGAGGGTAAAACACACAGTTTTACCACTGGTCGAATGTAAGTGCCATTTTTTGTGCGTATCTCCACAATACGAGCGATGCCGTCCGAAGAGGATTTAATATCTTCAATTATACCTAATGGCCACTGTAGTGGCGGTGAATTTTCTGTTTTAAGTAAAACTACAGTGCCTTTAGTTACCGGGTTAGTTTTAGTATTCCACTTGACACGAGTTTGGAGCGTGTTGAGGTATTCCCGTCTCCAACGGTTCCAGTATCTCTGAACTATGCTGTCAACTAGACGTTTGTTGCGGATCAAGTCTACGGAATCTATGCGCGGATCGGAATGAAAAGAATCTAATGGACCTTGTGTTAGAAAGTGCGAAGGGGTTAAAGCTTCAGGTTCCGAGGGGTCAGAGCTTAACGTGGTTATAGGTCTTGAGTTAAGGATAGCCTCGACTTGCGTTATTACTGTTAGCATTTCTTCGTACGTGAGGAGAGCGTTTCCTATAGTACGGCGCAGGTGGACCTTTAGAACCCGGATCATACTTTCCCAAGGTCCGCCCATATGGCTAGCGGATGGTGGGTTTAGAACCCAATTTATACCTTGATAAAGGGTTTCTTGTGTAAAGGAATCACCGAATGTTTTGGATTTAAGAAATTTATTAAGTTCATTGAGTTTTGTTTTCGCGCCTATAAAATTTGTTCCGTTGTCGGAGTATAGCGAAAGGACTTTTCCTCGACGTGCTATGAATCTACGAAAGGCGCGAAGAAAGGAAGCTGTTGATAAGTCGACGGAAATCTCTATGTGTACTGCGCGGGTTATCAAACAGGTAAATAGCGAAAAATAACAACGCTCCCTTCGTGCACCACGATAGCGGCTAATGAGAATATCTTGTGGACCCGCATAATCTACGCCCGTCCAAAGAAAGGGCTTTGATGCTTCGTTTACGCGAACAGCGGGAAGAGAAGCCATAAACGGCGTCTCTGTGCGTGGTTTAGCTTTGAAGCAGCTGTTACAAAAATGAAAGCGTTGTTTGACAGTACTGCGTCCGGATATAATCCAGAATTTCTGTCTCAGTAACGACAATAATAACTGTGGCCCTGCGTGTAGGTATTTGCGATGATAATAGTCGATGATAAGATTGACTATATGATCCTTTTTCGGGAGAAGAATTGGATGCTTACTATCGAATTCGAGAGATGAATTATGTAATCGTCCACCGACGCGGAGGATGTCATTTTTCAAAAACGGAGAAAGCGGGAGAAGTTTCTTAGAGGCTGGTTGACCTTTTGAAATAGTTTTCATGTCATTTTGAAAATATTGTCGTTGAAGGGCTTTTATAATCGCAGTCTCAGCAAAGTGTAAATGTGTAAGTTGCATTCTATCAGTGCGGGGAAGTTTCCTAATAAATATATATATATAAACGACGATGCGGAGAAGCTTAGACCAAGAAGAAACGCGCTTAGCTAGAGAACATAGAAAAGGTTCTGGATCATCGGTGACAAGAAAAATGTTTGCCTGCCTTTTAAGCTCTAACAGTTTTTCATCTTGTGCGGGATTAAAAATAAATCTATTAATCGGCCATGTGTGTACTTCATTTAAAGCCCACGGGGGGCCATGTAGCCACAATTTATGGTTTAAAAATTGACCAGGTGTAAGGCCGCGACTTAAACAATCACTAGGATTCAGTGCGCTTTCACAGTGAAAAAAATGGTTTGCGTGAAGATTGTCCTGTATTTGAGAGATACGGTTGGCAACAAAAGTGTCGAATCGATGCGGAGACGAATGAACCCAATGAAGGGCTACTGTCGAATCAGTAAACGCGAAAATTTCATCTATTTGACAGCGGCAAGAAATAGTTTCTATCATAAATCGAAGCAATTTGGATAATAATAATAACGCGCACAGCTCTAAACGAGCTAAAGAGACAATTTTGAGCGGGGCGACCTTGCTCTTTGAGCCTATCAAATGGACCTGGTTATTACCCGAGGTATGTTGAGTGGCAAGGTACACGGAGGCACCCATCGCCTTTTCTGAGGCATCCGCGAACCCTAAGAGTATGACGCGAGAGTTAGGCCTAATACCTACAAAACGGGGTATTTTAAAATTATGTAACGTAGGGAGCTCCGTTAAGAAGCGTTTCCACGCTAAACAAATGTCCAGCGGTGGGGTAGAATCCCAGTCGACGCGTGCCGTCCAAACAGCTTTTATTAATAACTTTGCGTGTAATATAACAGGACCGCAAAACCCGTTAATGTCCCATAATTTCGCGACCGTCGAAAGCATAAGGCGTTTTGTGCATTTTGACTGCGGGTTAAATTTTACGGCAATAGAAAACTCGTCTTCGACTGGAGACCAAATTAGGCCTAAAAGCTTCATATTATCCTCTTTGTCGAATTCGATTTTCGAAGATAAACGATTTTCCAGTGGAATCGCTTTTAACACTTTAGGTGAGTTGCTCACAAATTTAACCAAGTCAAACCCACCACGCTTAAATAACTCGATCAAATCTTGTGCCAGCTGAGCACCTTCCTCAGCGGTAGCTACCGAAGCTCCCAAGTCGTCCATGTATAAATTATTAACAGCGGTTTCCGATGCGTTTGGAAGATCAGTTTCATCTTGAGCGAGTTGTTTGACTGTTTTCATAGCGAGGTACGGCGAGCATCGCAAGCCAAAGCAAACCCGATTAAAGTGATATAGTTTGGTGGTAGAATCGCCGTCAAATTTATATAGAATATTCAAAAACGACGGTCTTCCTCGCGGATTCCTATTGCTAAAAACATTTGTCTGATGTCAGCGGTCAGTGCGATTGGAAACAATCTAAATTTTAAAATAATCGCGGTTAGATTAGCTTGTAAATTAGGGCCGGAATGTAGACAGTCATTGAGTGAAGCGTTCGTGTCAACACATTTTGCGCTCGCGTTCAATACAATACGTAGCGCTTTGCCCTCCCGGCAGACGCCATGGTGCGGAATAACGTAATAATTTTTATTATTTAGCGGTGGTGCAGGTGATAATATACCCTCACTAATATAATTTTTCAAAACAGTGTCATATTCCATTTTTAAGGCGGTATTTGTTTGGAATTTTCGTTCAAGGGATGAAAAACAGCGAGAGGCTACGGTTAATGAATCACCCAACGTCACGGTTGATTTTATAAATGGTAAAGCCGTAACATACTGTCCAGTAACTTTATTGCGATGCGTGTTTGACGCGTAGAAGTTTTCACATTCTTGATCCCTTTCAGACAAATAAGTTTTAGTGGGTACCGATTCGAGATCCCAGAACTTGGAAACTAAACTTTCAATTGAATTACCCTCACTCGACGAGAAAAATGAGTGATTGTTTTCATTATTGTCTGATCCATTATGAGCCTGTAACGTAGCTATTGATCCTAATATTACGTATCCAAAAGCAGTTTCCAAAAGATCGGGACGCCCTGGTGGACCCAGCAATTTTCCGGGTCGTAATATCTGTAAAAAGGCTTCAGCCCCCAACAAAATATCGATCTCGGCGGGTTTATTAAAATGCGGGTCTGCCAGCTGGAGTTTACCTATATAAGACAGCGGTGAGATGTCAAATTCACAGCTGGGCAAACAACTTGAAATGGTTTTAAGAACGAGAGGTTTAATCCGCAAGTTAACGTTTCTGTCATATTTAGATACCAACGTTACGTCTGTATAGCCTAATATAGACTGGTAGCTGCCACCAATTCCGTTTACGAAACGGTCAGTATCATCGTGAAAGATGTTAATACCTAATTTCCTGCAAGCGAAGCGGGAAATAAAATGATTTTGCGATCCATTGTCCACGAGGACACGAACTTGAATCACGGAACCGTCTCTTTTGCGAACATCAGCAAGAACGGTACCCAACAAAACATTTTGAGTTTTTCGCAAAGATTTTGAATTTGCGTTCATACTACAAAATGAAGCGTCATTATTCGTCGGTTCATTCAAAAATAAATTTGAAGTAGCGTTATTATTCTGAGCAGCCACTACTGGACTACGACTGTTATCACTCGACGGACCGGTTCTACTGTTATCAGCTTGAAAACAGAGTGAAGTGTGGTGCTTTTTTTTACAATTTGCACAAGTTCCCTTAGACCGGCATGCGTTTGAATTATGTTGCGAACTCAAACAGTTAATGCAAGCGCGTAATTGTTTTACATGTTCGTAACGTTCTCGAGCGGTTAAAGTCCTGTACTTTTTACAGGAATACAAGTGGTCGTGTTTGTCATTGCATAATGTACAAATGTTATCGCTTACTAAGAATGCGCGTGAATTATTTTTCGGAATGTAGTTTTCTGACAGCTTGGCTCTCACACAAGTACTTGAGTTTTCACTCGTCCTATTCAAAACCTTAATACGGTCGCGAACAAATTTAGTAATTTTATCAAACGCAGGTATTTCCGAATCGCGGTTATCCATTTCGAATAAACGTGCCGAATCTCTGTCCAGCCGTTGTAATAAAAGGTATGACATGACAAAATCGTACAAGTCGGGTATGTTTAAGTTAATTAGTGCGAGATGCGAATTTGAAAATTGGTCGATTAAATATTCTAAGTTATTAGCGGTGGGGGAAACAATGGGCTTCAATGAGAAAATTTGGTTTAAATAAGTACTAGCGAGATTTCTCTTATCTTCGTATTTAGAAACGAGCGCGTTATATATTGTTTCATAGTTTTCTTCACAGGGTACGAATCCAATGTATACTTGTTTCGCTCGACCTTTCAATTTACTAGTGAGATAAAATATTTTTTCCGTTACGGAAAGCGATGAATTTAAATGTACAGCCCTTTGGAAAGTAGCATAAAATAAAGGCCAGTCGTTTGCATTTCCGTCAAATTCCGGTATTTCTATACGAGCTAGCTTAATATTTTGAAATGTTTTATCTGGTTTAACCGTTGGTGTGGGCGCTGTGGTTGTAATAAACTGAGAATGTTTACGTTTAACACGACAATAAAGATCTTCAAATGCGAGCCATTGATTGAAATCTGGAACTGAATCCTTATCAATTTTCAATAATAAAGATTCGATATCTTTCACGCAAATCTGAAAGTTACACCTGATTTCTTGTAAAGTCTCAACCGAGCACAGAAATTCTTCCAATAATTCTGGGTCATTCAAATTAGCGCGCGATTTATCGTATATTTGTTGAAGACGCTCGAAATATACTTGTCTTTGACATTCCAATAATTTTAATTTTTGATCATTAGACGACGTCATCGTGATCAAATCCAGACAATAGGTATGATCCAAACTCAAATGTTAAAGTGATCGTACAAAATAACAAAAATGCGAGGTAGGTAAATAAATAATTTCCAACGGCGAACGAGATAATATAATGCGTTGGTAATTATAAGTGATTTATGTAGGTAGTCATTAACAGAATTGAAAACGGTTTATAAAAATTGCGGTGTAAATGCGAAATTCGAGTTTATTAGGCGATGCGGTAACCAAAGGCAATGTTTGACTTTTGAATGTTAAATAATTTAAATAAGCAAATATTATTTATTTAGAGTGACGAGACGGGTAACGACAAATCTGTTCATAAAAGTCAAACGTCACGAAGTTGATTGAACATGAAGAGTCTAAATCACTGTTTGACACTGCACTGCTCGTCACTTTGAGATTTTAGGTGTTATATCTCTTAGCCCAGTCGTATATCTGGAAACTTTGCCCTTCAAACCGTAACACAGTAGGTAACTGCTTGACGGCAGAATAATAGGCAAAGCTGTGGTACTTCCCCAGGCGGGCTTGGCAAGAGCCCTACCACTACAAAACGAACTTGACTTCAAACGAGAGACACACAAAATAGGCGGTAGATAAATAAATTAATAGGAATGGGGTAAATAGCCACGAAATCTCAGGATAAACAAGGCATCCGGCTCGAAGGACCATTAAATGGCGAAGAAAATTAATTATTAATTATAACAATTCTCGTCACCAGCGGTGCGCTGGTACTCTTGGATATCTATGAGATTTCGTGACGGCGGAGCGGGTGGAATTTAAATTATAGGAACAAAAACAATAAGAGGGTGGAAGACCCTGGGGTTTGGCCTTTTCTCCAGAAACACAAAAGAAAGGTCCTACCTTAAGAATCCAGCGTCCTCCGGGCGATTGAGCGGCAGTTCTTCTTCCTCAATTATATTTCCTTCAGCAGCTGCCTTTGAATTGTGTGTTGCGAAATAATCTTGTGGTGCGGTGCGGTACAAATCGGTAACTTTAACTGGTGCGAGGCGAACTTTATAAACAGCTGGAGTATAAGTTACTTTTAAGAATGCGCGAAAAGAAGTGACGTGCGCCCTCGGCGCGAAATCGGTTAAATACTGCTCCGCGGGACGAGTCACCCGAGAGTGGCGTGAATTGTCAGGCGAGGTACCCTCTAAGTGACTCAGAAAAAAAGAACCAGACGGTAAATCCTAACAGACAGACCGACAGACAGACAGACAGACAGAGTTACTTTCTCATTTATAATATTAGTAAGGAAGTAAGGATTATAAAGCTGAAGAGTTTGTTTGTTTGAACGCAAGGATCTCTGGAACTACTGGTCCGAATTGAAACATTCTTTCTTTGTAGGATAGTCCATTTATCGAGGAAGGCTATAGGGTATTTAAAATTACGCTACTATCAACAGGAGCCGAGCATGAATGAAAAATGTAACAAAAACGGGGAAAAAAATATTGCTTTTAGAGAGGTTTCGTTGCGTGACAGCATTTGTCATATGTTAAAGGTTGCGTCATTAGAACCTAAAGTAACCGAATTTGAACAAAATTTGAATTGGTACGACCAATTTTCGATAGATGGCGTAGCAACGCGCGCGCGTTCAGCTATATTAGTATAGATTCGTTACAGAATTGTTCAAGTTCTATACCAAATTGTCGATTAGGATCTGCGTTAAAATCTCCGATTATAAGACAATCCGCTACCTCCCGGTCTTCAACTATCGAGTGAATTTTACCCAATAATTCGCAATATTCCGGCAAGTTAATGTTATCAGTGGAGTCGCTGGGCAGGTATTTACAACTAGTAAAGAGCTATTGTGAGTACTTATTTCCACAGAGCATAGACGCGGCGTGTCGCACTCAACCAGTATACAATAAAATTATACATGAATAATCTGTGTACATGATAAAATAATACCAAAGACCATTGTCGACAATGAGCCAATGAGCCACCATGTCCTCTTCCAGAATAAGGCCTCACGCAATCTATACATATAAAAGCGAAAGGTCACTCATCAAGGAATCTCAGAAACTACAAATGCTAGGAATCTGAAATTTTTCATGGAGGTCCCTTTTAGCACATAGGCACTCGCTAAGACGGGGTTTTGCGAAATTCAACCCCTAAGAGGGTGAAACAAGGGATGAACGGTTGTATGAAAATTCGTCATTTTCAAAGTTATCAAATTTTGTGTCTAGACATTTGACACGAAGCAATTAAATGTTTGTTCGATCAATTTTGTAATTTCGAACTGTACGGGGGTGAAATTGGGGTTGAAAGGGGGGATGAATGTCAATATGGAAGTTCCCAACCGTTGAAGATAAAACCATGAAATTCTGTATATAGATTATAGATACTTGACACAAAGCAAACGAATGTTGGTTATAGCATTTTTGCAATTTCGAACTGTACGAGGGTGAAATTGGGGTTGAAAAGGGGCATGAATGTCAAAAAGGAATGGAACTAAGCAAAGCTTGTTTTGAAATCAAAACTTCTTTTGGCGCGCCAAAGACAGATTTTTCGTGGGCTGTCAATTGAATTCTAGCGTCACGCTCGGGAATGGTAAGAAATCTTCGGGTAAGCTCGGGACCATAGCCAATGGCCATCTAGAAATGCCTTAGCCTTTCCCCTTGGCCATTAAAAAATGCGTCAGCATTTCTAGATGGCCATGCTCATAGCCACGCCCTTCGGTTTCACACGCGTAGTTTACAAAGTAAGCAATCAAATTCTGAGTTATAAGTTACCGCTTCTATCGGCAGTGCCTATGACTGTCAATTTTTTTTTTCATGTATTCTGAATAGTACGCAACCCATCACTTTCCCAATAGTACTCCTTCCCTGCTAGATTTGATGATTGTGGCTTCTCCAAATAATGTTGCCAAGCATGGCCAGTATTCAGCAAATGACTTTTCATACCACGATTTAATCTTTATTTCGTACAAAACTCGACCTCCTAAAATTAAACCACAAATTGTTATGCAACGCAACTTTGGTGGTATGGATCACAAATCCCTTCTCGAAGACGCTAATAAGATCGATTGGGGTCCCGTCATTTCCGCTAACTCTGTAGATGATCAAATAACTATCTTCAATACATTGATCACACGTTTGTACGATATTCATGCTCCATTACGTGCTATAAAAATAAAGCATCTACCTACTCCGTGGCTCACCGATGAAATTAAAACTTTAATTAATAAGAAAGCTGCAGCTAAGTCTCGCTATAAATCGCGCCCCTCCGATATCTCCAAAAACAAGTACGTTCAGGCCCGCAATCGCTGTAATAAAGTGTGTAGGGACGCAATACGCCGACATGTCCATGAATCTGTTCAAGATGAAAGTCCAGTCAAAGTATGGAAATTCCTTAGGTATATGGGAGTTGGCAAATCTTGTCAAAACTCTACTGCTAATAACATTGATATAAACAACCTCAATATTTTTTTTGCATCTGTGTCCTCTATGCCGAACGCGGTCAAAAGTTCGACATTAAGTTATCTTTCTGCCTTACCTACTCCTGACTATTCTCCTTTTACGTTTAATCAATTTACTGAATGTGATGTTAGGAAGAGTGTGATGTCGATCTCCTCTAACGCTGTCGGAGGTGACAATGTAAGTCGGAACATGCTCTTGCCCATCCTTGATGTTATCCTTCCCATCCTGTGTGTTTTATTTAATAATTCTGTTTCCAGTGCAGTCTTCCCATCAGTCTGGAAGGATGCTCATGTCATACCTTTACCGAAAAAACCTAACCCTTCATCCTTTTCCGAATATCGTCCTATATCTATACTCCCGTTCCTGTCCAAAGTCCTTGAGCGTCTTGTTCACTCACAGATTTCTACATTCCTCAACAAACAAGATCTCCTCAACCCTCTTCAATCCGGTTTCCGTCCTGGGCATAGTACTGTATCTGCTCTTATTAAGATCACCGACGACATCCGCAAGGGTATGGACGACGGCAGGCTTACTGTTCTAGCTCTGCTAGATTTCAGTAATGCCTTCAACGCCGTTGACTTCGATATCTTGCTGGCAACACTGCGCTCTCTTAATATATCTCCATCAGTGATTGATTGGTTTCACAGTTACCTGTTTGGCCGTAGGCAACGTATTCGCCTGGACGATGTGTTTTCGACCTGGTGTAATGCAAATGCTGGTGTGCCTCAAGGCGGCGTGCTATCACCTCTTCTCTTTGCTATCTTCATTAATTCTATATCTCAAAGCCTCAGTTCTTCCTACCACCTTTATGCAGACGATCTCCAAATTTATTCACATGCGCATAAATGGTTTCGGAAAAGAGAAATTCAGCCGCCTCCTGGTGGATGACGCTCTCATGAACCATTTCGGGCCCATTGTGATGGTCTCACGGCTGTCTGGTGTTGGCGAAATTGTCCTCATCGGAGACGTCAATCAGTTGCCTTACATCGATAGGGAAAATCTCTTCGAAATGAGGTATCACCGCCCGAACCTGGTAGCAAAGATCAGCCAGGAGTTGCTCTGCACACATCGCAACCCGATGGATGTTGCATATGCGCTGAGGGAAATATACTCAGGTATGTACTCCTCAGTACCCCGTATAAAGTCCCAGCAGAGAAGGTATAAAGGAGCGCAAATACCCGGCACCCAACCCAACACCCTCTTTTTAGTGCATACTCAAGAGGAAAAGGAGACCCTGACAAACTAGGGTTACGGGTCACGCATCCTTACCATTCATGAAGCGCAGGGATTGACATACGAGTCGGTAATCGTAATTAAAACTAAGTCAAACATGAAGCTGCACGAGAGCGTGTCCCATGCGGTTGTTGCAATCTCACGGCACACGGGGACCTTCACATACTACGCTGACGACACCGACGACGCCATCGGTCGGTTCGTGCGGCGAGCGTTGGCTGCATCACCAAAGACCATTCAAGATTTCAACCTGCAGATGGCCATTAGAGACAGAAATGCGGCTGTAGTGGAGGCTCTGGGCCAGGAGGAGGCGGCTTAGGCAAAAGACGATGTCGAGTCGATTACTATCGGAATCCCAACCGGTAGTGATCGGCTCAACAGACGAAATCGGACTGACTAGCTTTAGAATTACGTTTAAAATGTTCACCACCCCCCTACTCCCCCCCTTATTTTCCTCTTCTTCTCCTAATCCAAGAACTATGTAAATAAAGTGGCCAAGTGCGAGTTGGACTTGCCCATGAAGGGTTCCGTTGCAGCAAGTAACATAATATACATAGTACACATTGTTCTTGTAGTTCGTTGTAACTTTGGTCGAAGTTTCAATAATAGTGTATTTATGACGTACTAAAAAAAAACTACTCATCAGATCGAGTTCAAACTAATTTTCGTTGGTAGTTTACATGGTAATGTACATCATATATTTTTTTTAGATTTTTCATTCTCTTACTTTAGAAGTTAGAGGGGGGGGGGGGACACACATTTTACCACTTTGGAAGTGTCTCTTGCAAAAATTATTCAGTGTAGACGAAAATGATTTTAGAAACCTCAACATCATTTTTGAAGACCTATCGATAGACAACCCACACGTGTAGGTTTGATGAAAAAAACATTTTTGAGTTTCAGTTCTCAGTATGGGGGGCATCCCTAATTTTTCTTTTTTTTTAATTTTTTTGTTCAAATCTTAATGCGGTTCACAGAATACATCTACTTACCAAGTTTCAACAGTGTAGTTCTCATAGTTTCTGCAAAAAGTGGCTGTGACATACGGACGGACAGACAGACAGACAGACAGACATGACGAATCTATAAGGGTTCCGTTTTTACGTTTTACGGAACCCTAATAAAAAAAGATTATTGTAATGACAAAAGTCACGGACCCCGGAGTCTGTGGAGTGTTTAAATTAAATAAATAAAAAAAAGTACCTAGAGATATAGGCCGGTAGTTAGCAGCACTACTTAGATTACAGGTTTTATTTTTCGCTATTGGCACAACAATAGTTTTCATAAAACTGTCGGGTAAATAATTGAACTTGAGAAACAAATGAAATAATTCACTCATTTTCGTGTACAATAACTCTCCAGCATTAAGAATGTGTTCGAGACTCAAACCATCGTGCCCAGGCAACTTTCCACGCTTTATTTTCCTAGCAGCGGTGGCGACATCCTCGGCGGTGAATTGAACAACATTCACGCCGCAAATATCGGCTCCGGCTGAAGTTTCAAACACATTCTCTTCCATCTCTGATTGAACCTTAAAACGCTTGGAAAACATATCAGCAATTTCTCTAGGGCTGTGCAAGCCGTCAACCGCCACTGGCAAGGATTTACTTTGGTTTAGGTTTTTTGTGGAATTCCAAAATTTTACAAAGTTTTTATTATGTCTGTGAGTAGCCATTTAATCCATTTTAATTTGCAGCTCATTGGCTTGACACCATTTTAATTTATTTTTAAACTCTTTACGAGACTTGTACATATTTGTATAAATCTCACCAGTGGACGGCCTCCCCGCGAGAACCCAGCAGTTAAAATAGATCCTTGCATTTTCATGACTAGCTTTCACATGATAGTTCCACCCTATAACTTGCTTTCTTTTGTGCTGCCCACCGGAACAAGAAGCAGTGGTGCTCTTAGCTGACCTCTGCAAAATATTCACTAGCTTCAAATACAAATTATTTATAAAATATCTATGTTCTTCAATTTTAATACAGTTATTATTATTATCACAGTCAAGACAGTTAATATCAGTATTTACATCACTTAACATTCTATTACATTGCTCGGTATGTATTTTTATTTAACTAGAATTTCGAGTTCCCCAAATTATTCCCCTCAACGGGTTAACAACATCTTCACTTAAATGTTTACTTTTACACGCCTCACCGATAGAACATTTTACAACTAACGGAAAGTGATCCGACCACTGGACGTCGTGCATAATGTCTATACAATCAACCGTCTCGAATGCAGCTTGTGTCGCAAGTCAATGGTCTAACCAACTGCACGTACCGTGAGCCTCACTAAGATACGTGTAGGTATCACTGTTTTGACCAAGTTTAATCAAGTCAACCCAGGCCCATGTCTGTTCAGCACAGAAATCCTTAAGTTCAGTCCCAAAGGTGGATCCCGGCTGAGAATTGAAGTCTCCTACTATATGAGCCACTGGTATTTGACATTCTTCCACTATAGAACAAATACTTGCAAGTATATCTGTAAATTCAGGAATATTTTCAACATGATCTTGTGGCATGTATACACAAAACACCAAAAAAAGATTTCATATCAACAATAACCTGGATAGCTGCAAGTCGATCGCTGATACAATCAATAACTGTTACCTGATCAAACTTCGACCTCCTCCATAAAATCGTCAATCCACCCCAAGGGCGGCCTCGAACCACGCCCCGACTGGTATCAATTGAAGATTTAGAAAAACAATCAAAGCTATTATCGGCAGTGTTAAAAAAATCAGTTTCATGAGGAAATAACCAGGTTTCCTGTAAACAAACAATATCCATACTTTTACATAATGTTTTTACATGTTGTATACTTCTCTTAGCCGACTTACAGTTAAATGATACAATTGAAAAATTTGTGTTGTAACTATCCATACTGGTTTTGTAGGTTACGGTTATTTTTCGGGCGCTAAAATTCACGGTATCTTCTAAACTTGACTCCAGTCGGCCAAAATGTATCGCTTAGAAAAACTTCTAATTTATTTCGGGGTATTGTAATTTTAAACGAATTAAAATCAGTATCCTTTTGTTGCTTCAATAGTTGTACATCATTACATTCTTGTCCCATATCTGTCACGTGTCCTTTAATATTCTCGACTGTAGTCGATTTCGTCAACCTTGATATATATATGGGACTAGCTGTTACCCGCGACTTCGTCCGCGCGAAATAAATACTGAGGTAACTCAGGCAATAACAATAACTAATTTTACACCAAGACACATTTACTAAAAACAGCTTATAATAAAATACATTCATCAAATCGGTTCAGTTGTTTAGGTGTGAAAGCGTAAGAGACATTCGTCCCCCATTTCAACTTCAATTTCATCCCCATACAGTTCGAAATTACAAAATTGCTAGAACAAACATTTATTGGCTTCGTGCCAAGTGCCTATATAAAGAGTTTCATAGCTTTATCTTCAACGAATGGAAGCTTCCATGTATACTTTCATCCCCATACAGTTCAAAATCACAAAATTGTTAGAAAAAACATTCGTTTGCTTTGTGTCAAGTGTCTATATTCAGAGTTTCATGGTTTTATCTTCAACGGTTGGGATCTTCCATGTTGACATTCATCCCCCATTTCAACCCCAACTTCACCCCCGTACAGTTCGAAATTACAAAATTGCTAGAACAAACATTCGTTTGCTTCGTGTCAAGTGTCTATTTACAGAGTTTCATGGTTTTATCTTCAAGGATTGGGAACTTTCATATTGACATTCATCCCTCATTTTAACCCCAATTTCACCCCTGTACAGTTCGAAATTGCTAAATTGATAGAACAACCATTCGTTTGCTTCGTATCAAGTGTCTATTTACAGAGTTTCATGGTTTTATAATTAAGGTTGGGAACTTCCATGTTGACATTCATCCCCCATTTCAACCCCAATTCACCCCCGTACAGTTCAAAATTACAAAATTGCTATAACAAACATTCGTTTGCTTCGTGTCAAGTGCAGAGTATCATGGTTTATACAGAGTTTCATGGTTTTATCTTCAACGGTTAGGAACTTCCATATTGACATATTCATCCCCCATTGCAACCCCAATTTCATCCCCGTGCAGTTGGAAATTAAAAAAATGCTAGAACAAACATTCATTTGCTTCGTGTCAAGTGTCTATATACAGAGTTTCATGGTTTTATCTTCAACGATAGGTAACTTCCATATTGACTTTCATCCCCATTTCAATCCCAATTTCACCCCCGCACAGTTCGAAATTACAAAAATGCTAGACGAAACAATTAACTGCTTCGTGTGAAGTGTCTAGATACAACATTTGATAACTTTGAAAATCACGTTTCATACAAAATCTTCATACAACCGTTCATCCCTTGTTTCACCCTCTTAGGGGTTGAATTTCGCAAAACCCCGTCTTAGCGAGCGCCTACGTGCTAAAAGGGACCTCCATGCAAAATTTCAGATTCCTAGCATTTGTAGTTTCTGAGATTCCTTGATGAGTGACCTTTCGCTTTTATATATATAGATGTAGTTGCTCCACCACCTGTATTTTGCTCGGCCCAGTTGCTGTTCCACACTTATTTAGCTTTGATTTTCGTTTTTTATTCGTTACTACCGAAAATTCATTATCGACCTTATTCTTATGAGCTGCAGGGCTCACATCGCGCGATCGATTATTAGATGCCATTATGTCCCGATAGGATGGTGTGTAAATAACACCCGGCGACCTTGACCGTGAACGCTCCGAGGCGTTAGGTACGGATGCAACTGGTTTTTTCTTATCAGTGCATACCTTAGACAGCTGTTTTACCGGTGTTGTAACAATTTTATTGGATTCTTTACTGTTTGTTGTTATGATCTGTTGTTGTAGGTTACTTGATCGTGACGAACACTTATCCATCTTAACAATAGAAATTCGCAAACTAGCCAATTCTGAGCTAATTTTTGTCTGGAAGTCAGTCATTTCGGCCTTCGTGGTTGTCATCATTTGTATATTTTGTAGCTCAGCCTTGAGCCCGGCCACATCTTTGAGTAATCGCGAAACGTCAACGTGGTCAAAACCAACAGCGGGTAAACGGTTTAGGTTTCTCGCCACGAAAATCGGTTGTACTGATGGATCACTTTCTTTTAATAGTTTTATGACGTCTTTCACATTCTTCTTGCTTTTATCTTCACCTTTACCACACCCTCACCACTCGCTATACGGCGCGAGATAATAACCTACTCGTTCGGGTCCACCCGGGTGTTCTAAAATCACAGGGGCGCCGGCTGCTGCCCCGAGTTGACGTGCGAATGAACGCCGAGTGCGCGCATAAATAATGTCGCGGTGTTATTGTATTGTGGATGGCTGCAATAGCAATACACTAAAATGTAGTAATTTATCTTATTTCAAATTGCCGAAACAGGAAGCAAGGTAAGTGTTTTTATTGCTAATATTTATTTTTGAGCATCATTTTGGTAGGTTTCAATGGCACAGAATATTGAAACAGTAGTGTGTAATATGTATTTTGTATAGGTAATATCTATTTAGAATAGATACAATAGAGATTATGCGTAAAAAATATTTTGTCTGAAATACCTTTTTATCCCATCTTTATTATGTCTCATTAAATTTAAATGAGTTTTTGAAGACATACTTTTTATTAGCGTTCCGTACCCAAAGGGTAAAGGATTTTGCTCGATTAGTCCGTCGAAAATAAACTAGATGGCGCCACTAGTAAAAATAGATCGCGATGTAGACTTCATTGTGATAATCATGAGGGAAAAGTCAATATTGTAATAAAACTTTTTGTCTGTCTGCGGAAATTGCGATGTAAAAGAAATTTCGTATAATGCCAAAGAGATTTTTGCATTCGCAGTTTATTTGCTAACTAGCAGTGCCCCGCAGTTTTACCCGCGTAGTTCCCGTTCCCGTCGTTCCCGTATTTTTCCCGGGATTCGGAAACGACTCTAAAATAATATCTATTTTTTTAGAGTCGTTTCAGTCTATTTTTTTTACTTGCATAAAATTAGCCTGGATCCCACAAAACAGGTCACCATAGTGTGGGATCTAGTTCACACTAGCAAAACATGTTAAGTATTCATTCTTTGTACCTATTTATTGTCACATATATGTATTCTTTGTATTTATTGTCGCTTTGTATTTAACATCCGAGAGCGCGTGAAACTGTTTTTAATAACTTTAAGGCGGTAGACGCTAGGTTTTGTAGCTTTTCTTGTGATTTGGTTTTCGTTATTGAGATAATAAACATTTTTTTTCATTTTCATTCCATTTAAATAAACAATAAAGAAAATTACAATTTGCAGTTTAGTTTTTTTATCATCTTATCACATTTCGTACAACCCTAGCACGTTTGGTCAGTGACGTAAGCAGACGACAAGTCACACGGGGCGCACGGTATTCTCAACTCTGCGTGCTTGTGCAAAGGTGTATTTTTGTTTGCAAGTAACAGTAGGTAAGTAGTTAACGAAAGTTTAGGTAATTATCGTGTAGGTATTTGCGCTTTTGTATGGCAGTGATGCATCTGTTACGAAGTAACTATTTTCTGATCTGTGCCTTTACGGCCTATATTTCTGCTGCTTGTGCCAGGCAACGCCTTCACTAAGACCAATTTTCCCGTTTCTATTTCACTGTCCGAAAAGTTACTAACACATATTTGTGTAATACTTATCTCATCCAATACGTCAATTTTGTTCTGAACAAAATGTTAGAAACTCGTCAATTATTATTTCTGGCGGTTTCGCCATTGTTAAAATCTATCACCACATTGAACTAACGAAATTGAAATAAACAGTTGATTTATACGACCACATGCGACAAGTGATGCCGAGAGACTGCTTTAAGTTTATTTTTAGGGTTCCGTAAAACGTAAAAACGGAACCCTTATAGATTCGTCATGTCTGTCTGTCTGTCTGTCTGTCTGTCTGTCCGTCCGTATGTCACAGCCACTTTTTGCCGAACTACACTATTGAAATTTGGTAAGTAGATGTATTCTGTGAACCGCATTAAGATTTTTACAAAAGTTAAAAAAAAAAAAAGGTGTGTGCTTAAGACCACACGGCAGAAGTGAAAACTTCATTGGCTGATTTTTGTATTAGGTACGTATGTCGTATTATAATAAAATATTATGGATCGTATTAGTTGAATAAACGAGTAAAACAAGCCAGAAATTAAAGTAAATATTTATTGAAATTTTATTTATATACAAAGTAGCTGTTACCCGCGACTTAGTCCGCGCGAAATAAATACTATGGTTACTCAGGCAGTACTTATTTGTAAACCCAGATTGTATACACATTTATGGTTAGTAAAAAAAGTGTCCATGTTCAAAAAGTTGTTGGCCGGGGCCGGCTTTTTAAAAGTTACTCCAACTTTGTATGCATTCACACGGTGCACCCCTATGATGCCCCTAACATTGTCCGCAAAAAGGTTGGTGAGTGTAATAGGTTTTTGTTACCGACTTTCTCCTGTTCCGTCGATTCCACATACACTACACAGTCTCCACTACGATTGTGACTATGATTGTGATAGTGGAGACTGTGTAAGTCTCCACTACGATTTTCTGGGAACAGTCTCTTTCTCTTATAAAGGGGTTTTCTAAATAGTTTGTAAGAAACATTTTCACTTGGATTTGGCTTCAATAGTTTTCTTTTTCTGGTCTGTTCGACGGGGTCACCCCCGTCGCTAGCGACGCTCATATTTATTTATACTATTGACTATATGTATACAAAACTAAATATTTACACGAAAGAAACGAAATATTTACAAAGCAAAACTAATTAATTTGATTGTGAAAATTATAAAGCACCCGTCGTGTTTTCCCGCCCAAAGAAAAGTCTTTTGGAGTTGGTAGGCGTCAGTGTTGCCACTATGATTTTGAGCTTGTCGCCAAATAGTTATGAAACAAAGTCGCCGGTTTTGATTGAATTATTAAGGGAATAACAGTCTGGAAGAATACATAAGCTTTTTCCTTCTCCAACCTTCTACACTACACTAGTATATTCCCCTTTGTCGGTAACACGTCGTCTAAATCCGCTAAAAGGTTTTAAAAATTCGCCAGTTTCAGCGACAAAGTCGCTAAAGTGTCAACACTGGTAACCGGTAGCGAGCAGCGAGAGAGAGAGAGAGAGAGAGAGAGTATCTATTGTCCCATGTCCTCCTCTAACAATTATCTTTCTCGGTCTGGCACGTTTGTTGACCATATTATCTTTCTCGCTCTAGCATCCCGAGCTTACCCGAAATTTCTTATCATATCCGAGCGTGATGATCACGTGATCATCAATCCATTTCACAGCCCACGAAAATTCTGTCCATAGCGCGCCTAAAGAAGTTTTCACTTCAACAAAAATTAGGGGTGCCCCCCATACTGAGAACTGAAACTCAAAAATTTTTTTTTCATCAAACCTACATGTGTGGAGTGTCAATCGATATGACTTTAAAAATGATGTTGAGGTTTCTAATATAATTTTTGTCTACACTGAATAATTTGCGCGAGAGACGTTTCCAAAGTGGTAAAATGTGTGTCCCCCCCCCTCTAACTTCTAAAGTAAGAGAATGAAAAATCTAAAAAAAATATATGATGTACATTACCATAAAAACTACCAACGAAAATTAGTTTGAACTCGATCTGATCAGTAGTTTTTTTTTAGTCATAACAAACATTATTATTAAAACTTCGATCAAAGTTACAACGAACTAAAAAAACTATGTGTACTATGTATATTATGTTACTTGCTGCAACGGAACCCTTCATGGGCGAGTCCAACTCGCACTTGGCTACTTTTTAGGGTTCCGTAAAACGTAAAAACGGAACCCTTATAGATTCGTCATGTCTGTCTGTCTGTCTGTCTGTCTGTCTGTCTGTCTGTCCGTCCGTATGTCACAGCCACTTTTTGCCGAAACTATGAGAACTACACTGTTGAAACTTGGTAAGTAGATGTATTCTGTGAACCGCATTAAGATTTTTACAAAAGTTTTTAAAAAAAACAAAAATTAGGGGTGCCCCCCATACTGAGAACTGAAACTCAAAAAATTTTTTGTCATCAAACCTACACGTGTGGGGTGTCTATCGATAGGTCTTAAAAAATGATGTTGAGGTTGCTAATATAATTTTTGTCTACACTGAATAACTTGCGCGAGAGACGCTTCCAAAGTGGTAAAATGTGTGTCCCCCCCCTCTAACTTCTAAAGTAAGAGAATGAAAAAACTAAAAAAAATATATGATGTACATTACCATGAAAACTACCAACGAAAATTAGTTTGAACTCGATCTGATGAGTAGTTTTTTTTTAGTACGTCATAAATACTCTATTCTTAAAACTTCGATCAAAGTTACAACGAACTACAAGAACTATGTGTACCTACTTTGTATATTATGTTACTTGCTGGAACGGAACCCTTCATGGGCGAGTCCAACTCGCACTTGGCTACTTTATTATTTACTGTTCAAACAGTAAAAAATAAACTTAAAGCAATGATGAATGAAGAAGGATCTTTTCAGGACAAACTACAGAGATTTTGACGGGATAACGTCTTATAATTCGATGAAGCCGGCTGCACGCCCACAAAACATGACGTCATGTACCGTTACCGCGTTACCGTCGGTCGTTACCTCGCCGCATGTTTGTTACAGTTGTATTAATTATTTCGACCAGTAGTTCAAGCGGGGATGTAGCTCAGTGGTAGAGCGTTCGTTTTGCATGTGAAATGCCGCGGGTTCGATCCCCGGCATCTAGAAGCTTTTTTGCATTGTTTTGATTGAAAATGACTAAATTCTACTGATTACTTTTTACATACAAAGTACAAAGTAAGTACAAGTACAAAGTAAGGGAACAAATGAAATTAAAATTTTCTTTTGAAAAATGCTACCATTCCATCAGTATTTTCTTAAGACGTTGTCACGTTCTATCGTCAGTAAACCGACTTTACAGATAAACATTTTTTTAATGATGTATAGAAAAACACCGAACAATTCTACAGGATTAAGTCCGGCAGAAATGATGTTCAAGAGAATATACAGAACCAGGATCGACTTAGTAAAAAGCGCCTTAGCGCGAGGAGTTAAGAGAAGAAGTATTAACTTCTTGCGATCGTACATAAGTACACACATGCACACACCCTCACACACACACACACACACTGTAACGTTACATATTGGCTTTAAACAATATATAATCGCACATTTTCTCCCTATTTCATCCCAAAATCACCACTTATTCATAGGAGACTATGTGAATACCTACATACCAAATTTTCATACAACTAATATCTTTTCAATCGTGTCCTCACGATAAAGCATATTTTTCTTGTTATAATAGTAGTATTCTTTATGTATTTATTTCACTTTAAACCTGTAAAAATTTAGTTTTTCTAAAATTTTATTTATTTACTTCATGTCATAATACTTCAAACATCAATCATCGCTAAGCAACCTCTACCATCTTCATAAGGTTGTATAGTTTTTAGGTCTAATTCTCTCTGGCCGCTAATTATAAAATGAACTGTTCTCTTATTCTAGACTTGAACCACTGAAAGTTTTCATGTAAAATCTAGGAAACTGAGATGGTCAGACAACATTTGGCTTCGAAGAGAGTAACATCTAGATACCTTGAAAGGTGCAAAGAAAATGATACAAAAAGTGCCATTCCCTGCTGCGGACTACTGATCCTGCCATGGGCTGCGGACTACTGAACCTGCTGCGGGCTGCTGAACCCGCGAGCCATTCCCTGCTGAACCTGCTATGGGCTGCTGAACCCGCGAGCCATTCCCTGCTGAACCTGCTGCGGGCTGCTGAACCCGCGAGCCATTCCCTGCTGAACCTGCTGCGGGCTGCTGAACCCGCGAGCCATTCCCTGCTGCAAGCCACTGAACCCTCTCAGTTCTTTTGATTTTTTTACATCGTTTCTTAATTTTACTTTACCTTTTTTTATCATCCCTTTAACTTTTACTATCATTCCATCCCATCTAATCACATTTTTTTTTAAATATTTCACCTTTACCTATCTACTACTGTATACTTTTATGTTCACTAACGTGACAACACACATACACACACACACACACATATACACACACACACACACACTCACAACATCTCTCTCACACACCCTTACAACCTCTCTCTGTCTCTCTCTCTCTCTGACACATTCTCAAACACACAGCCACTGTGAAAAGCTGTTAATATAGAATTATAAACAGACACTTATTTAATAAAATGTATTTAAATGTATAGCTGTATAGCTATCTATAAATTATATATTTTCTGTCGACAGGTGATGAGCACAGACATCTCGTATGACAACAAGTACATTGCAACGTGTTCCTACGACAGAACCTTCAAACTGTGGGCCCCAGACCTCTCGTAGACCGCTCAAAACCTCACATGACACACGTAAAAAGCCCACTGCATATTCCCACTGCTGGGGTTAGGGGCCTTCTCTCGCATGGAGAGAGTCGAGGCTCCACCACGCTGCCTGTGAGATGGCGGATGATACAGGTCTTCGAAAGCTGTCGCTTTGAACGTTTCGGTTTCCTCGGGATGTTTTAATTCACCGTTAAAGCTAGTATTAATGACAAAATGTATGCAATCATAGATAAGCCATCACAGATGTAACTCGTACAATATCCATTAAGTGTTACTAAAAAAAGAAGTAGTTAATTCGCCCGTCATTTAGTTTATTTAAACATATTGTACACGTATTTTTTTCTTTGGTTGCACAAACAATAAATGTCGAGGACACAATGCTTTGAAGATTCGAGTGACGTCACGTCATTGTACGATTTTTTTCGAAAACGTGGCGTCACAACCCTCCACTCAGGAAGTTTGATGATCTATATTTTTGTCGATTTTAAAAAGTAATTTGATAAAACAAAAAATACGTGTCCCATATTTTTCCATAATCTACTTGACGGATTCATAATAACGGTATACTTTTGACCCTTCCAATTGTAGTTTTAACTAACTTACCTAAACTAAAGTTCTATCCTAATGGTAAAGAATGATTTTATACTATGTCAGATGTGTAAATAAATAAATGATTTCAGCCACGACAGCGAACGATCTCCCACTTATGCTACACCTCTCATGTCTCCTTACAATGCCAGACTAGAGTCAAGCTCAACAGGGTCTTCTTTGCCCGCTGATTTTCCCAAGCCCGTTCCCTTGGCTGTGGTTTCGCTAGATAGTAGATAGGGACAGTGGGAACCTCATTAATCCATTAATATGCGTCACTAATTAGATGACGAGGCATTTGACTATAAAAAAGAACCCGTCACGGGATTCCACTCCGCGAAAGATCCAAGCTCTATCAACTGATTTAGTGCCTCTCATTAGACACAGTTGCCACATAGTGCAACGAAGCGGAGACGGTGATTGTGCCGTAAGATGTTGGTGAGAAGGCTAGTCATCGACGAAAGAGCGAACCCAATTACGACCGGAGACATGAGACAACTTACAAGGGCACGACGGCAGCCCAGTAAACCACATAATATCTCATACCTAAGGCACCGGTCACGAGGCAACCCTCTCTACCGGGATCGGGCTTCTAGGGTCACCGCGCCAGAGGGAATAGCGGGCCTGGGTTGAGGCCTGGTTCACCCGTTGCGTTTCAGGTCAGCGTCCGGGTTAGTGGGCAATGTCGCATGACGCCGTCTGTCCATACAATGTTTGAATACCGGCGATCAACGTGCGGGCTGTGGCTGCTTCAGGATCTCAGGTAGTGGCGGCGCACGCGCCCCTCAGGATGTCTATCTCCCATTTTGTTCAACTTGGCGATGGATCTGATACTGGAGTATCTGCCTAGAGACGTCGAATATAGAATCGACAATGAGGGAGTCTCTGCGTAAGCCTATGCCGACGATTTGCTCCTAGTGGCAGGCTCCAAGGTGGGTTTGCAGTTGTCGACCAACGCTGTTGATAAATTTGGACAGATGATGGGCCTCAAGTTCAATCACGCTAAGAGTTCCGTGCTCTCTATGGTGCCGGACGGGTAGCGTAAAAAGGTGGATTTCCTCACTGAGGGTCTTTAAGGTGGGCAAACGCACTTTAAAACAAGGTTTCTTGTGTGGAACGGTGGCGCTACCTCGGTGTTGATTTTGTGTCGAGTGGATTGGTTACTATTGAGCATAGTATTAAAGAGGTTCTCACTAACATCCAAAGAGCCCCGCTTAAGCCACAGCAGAGGCTGAAATAATACGTGATCATCTCGTACCGCGATTTCTCCATGGCCATTGGCCATGTGCTTGGCGTTATCAGGGATGATAGATTGCGCGCGTTTGATGTACAGATCCGCTCGTCTGTTCGAAAGTGGCTTAGGCTTCCCGCGGATGTGCCTACGGCTTATTTCCACGCGACTTCAAAGGACGGAGGGTTAGCCATAGCGTCTTTGAGGACTTGGGTGCCGCAACTTATATTGCGTAGATTTGGTGTTTAGGGGGCTAGCTAGGGGGTGCTAGGCCGGTAATCTCCTCGTGGTGCACCCTGGGAACCCGTTTTTATCAGTTTCTGATCCGAACGGGTTGCAAATAACCGCCAATCACTTCCTCTTATGCCATCTTGCGCTCCCCATACGGAGAGATTGTTGCACTGGATTTTCTTGTAATTCGTCTACATTACTTGCGACACCGTGCGACAGTCTTGATGTGGGTCGGATACTTTTGATTACCTACGGGTTGCGCATACCCCGCTCACCAGGGGCAAATCACTTGGCTCGTTGGTGAGACACCACGAGCAGGTCCTTCGAGCCATTTTTGGCTAAGCCCGCACACCCTTCGGGAGGACCCTTGCGATCTGTGCAGCGCGAAATTCTGGTGGATGGGTTAGCAGCCCGCCACCAGAACAAATTGATTGCTTCTATGTATTATATGGATAATACCGCTTCCGGTTTCTCACAGGGGCCGGTGCAAGCGGTCAATACACCCTCTGATACCGGGGTGGCAACGGCTCTCGAGGCGAATAACACCGGCCCGAGTAGTACAGCACACCAATGCAATTTATGCTCAAGGGCATTTATGACTAAAACTGGGTTGGGCGTGCACAAGCGGCGTGCCCACCCAGTTGAGGCTAATGTATTAGCGGCACCTCCCCAAGCGAAGAGGCGGTGGCTCGAGGAAGAGTTAGGAGTGCTCGCACGCGCCGAGGCAAGATGGTTGGCGAAAGGCAATGCGGGGACTACGGTCAACGTGGCGCTGCTTGCTGACCCGGAGGTCCAAGCCTTGGCAAGGTCGCTGGAAGCGATCAAGGGGGTGAGACGTAAGGAAGCCTACAAGGCATCAGTGAGACAGTATCTTGCTGACTTAGCTGACCTTGTGTCCGACGTCGAAGCTCCCTCAGCCAGCGAGGACCTCCTGTCCGATGATGCGCTGTGTGTCCCTGATACTCCAATCGAGTGTGTCGAAGCTGGGGATACCTCCTTTGTGGGGACTAGCGACCTGGACCTAGTAGTGTCGGAGCTGCTTGCAGCTGCCCAAACGCGAACGGCCAGAGAGCGACGCCTTGCTGGGAGAGGCAGACTTGAGAAGGAAGCTAAGATCGCCAAAACCAATGCTCGAAGGACACGGCAAATCGAGTACGCTACGGTTCAGAGACTGTACAAAAAGTGTCGGAGTCGCATTGCGCGTGAGATAATTGACGGGGCAAGAAGGGGTGTAAAGCACAGTCTAGAGGACATGGATTCCTATTGGAGGCCGGTGCTCGAAGCTGTGTCTGGAGCCCCTGGCCCTACTGCGGAAGCTCTGAAGACTCTAGTGTGAGTAGAGTAGTAGAGTGACGAGTTGTACGAAGGGCCCCGAGATTACTCAAGCCTATGGGAGCCTATCTCCATTGATGAGACTAAGGCATGCCAGATTGACCCACACTCAGCCCCAGGTCCGGATGGTATCCTTCCTGGGGACTGGGCTAGAGTACCGTTGGAGACCAAGGCGAACTTGTTCACGCGGTGGTTGAGCAAGGGCGAGATTCCCAGCGAACTGCGACAAAGCCGAACAATTTTCATCCCTAAAAAGGAGGTTGCTGCAGGGCCTAGTGACTACCGTCCGATTTCGGTTGCGTCGGTACCACTTAGGCATTTGCATTCGATCCTGGCTTAAAAGGTTGTTGGTTTGTTGTCCCCCAGATATTCGGCAGCGTGGATTTATTTGCGCTGATGGTACTTTAGAGAACTCCGCAATTGCAATTTTGGACGCGGTGCTGGGGGCCTGCAGGAAGCGGTTGCGAGAATGTCATGTGGCAGTGCTAGACTTCTCCAAGGCGTTTGACACGTTGTCGCATGCGGCACTTGTTGAACTGCTAAGGAAGAGGGGCTTGCCCGGACAATTTGCGACTACGTCACTCGTCTTTACGATACGGCCACAACAACCCTAGCCGTCGGTAGAAAAAAGAATGATCCTGTAGTGGTTGGCCGAGGAGTCCGTCAAGAGGACCCGCTATCGCCCATTCTGTTCAACTTGGCGATGGATTTGATACTGGCGAACCTGCCTAGAGACGTTGAATATAGAATCAACAATGAGGGAGTCCGAGTCTCTGCGTTAGCCTATGCCGATGACTTGCTTTTAGTGGCTGGCTCCAAGGTGGGTTTGCAGTTGTCGATCGACGCTGTTGATAAATTTGGGCAGATGGTGGGCCTCAAGCTCAATCATGCTAAGAGTTCCGTGCTCTCTATGGTGCCGGACGGGAAGCGCAAGAAGGTGCATTTCCTCACGGAGAGGAGTTTTAAGGTGGGCAAACGCACCCTTAAGCAGGTTTCTTGTGTGGAACGGTGGCGCTACCTCGGCGTTGATTTTGTGTCGAGTGGATTGGTGACTATCGAGCATAGTATTAAACAGGCTCTCACTAACATCCAGAGAGCCCCTCTTAAGCCACAGCAGAGGCTTGAGATACTACGGGATCATCTCATACCACGATTTCTCCATGGCCTTGTGCTGGGCGTTATCGGAGATGATCGATTGCGAGCGCTTGATGTACCGATCCGCTCGTCTGTGCGAAAGTGGCTTAGGCTTCCTGCGGACGTGCCTACGGCTTACTTCCACGCGGCTTCTAGGGACGGAGGGATGGCCATTCCGTCTTTAAGGACATGGGTGCCGCATCTCATTTCACGTAGATTTGGTGCCCTCAGTCGATCTGACTGGGTTTTGGCAAGAGCAGCCGGCAAATCCGACCGTATCCTAAGAAAGTTGCGTTGGGCCGAAGAGCGCTTCGTCAAGACATCTAGGGAAGACCCGAAGACTGGTGAGAGGTCAGTATCTTTGTTCTGGAGGGATCAGCTCTATGGCTCCGTGGACGGATTCGAGTTGCGCGAAGCGTCCAAATGCCCGGCATCTACACGTTGGATAAGGGATAGGGAGTTACGGCTCACGGGCCGTGATTACGTGCAATTTGTTCAAACGCACATTAATGCGCTTCCCTCTCGGGTTCGAAATTCTAGGGGGCGCCGGACTGGTGATGAGGCGGCGTTAAACTGTCGTGCAGGTTGCATGGTCAGGGAGACGACGGCTCACACCATCCAGCAGTGCTTCAGAACGCACGGCGGAAGGATCCTCCGCCATAACAAGATAGCAAAGATATTGTGCTCCGCTATGGTCGAACAGGGATGGACCGTTGTCGAGGAGCCGAAAATCAAGACTGCAATTGGTCTCCGGAAGCCCGATCTCATCGCTGCCAAGGATGGAAAAGGGGTGATAGTTGATGTACAGGTAGTCTCGGGCCAGCGTCCGCTTGACGTGGCTCACCGTGAGAAACGTACGAAGTACGGTTCGCATGAGGAGCTGGTCGAGCAAGTTGCAGGTAAACTAGGACTACCCAAATCGTGCATTCGCTCTACATCCTGTACTCTGTCTTGGCGCGGTGTTTGGAGCTTTGGGTCCTATAGTGATCTAAAAAAGCACCTAGGATTGAAGGAGAAAGTGCTAAGTACATTGCCCTCTGTCGCACTAAGAGGCTCACATACCAACTGGAGCAGATTGAACACCACTACTATGCGGCGGGGTGACGTTCGCTAAGATGATGCCGGGGCCGCTTGGCCGTGGCTTGGGCCGTATCAGAGGATCTGTGGTTTCAATGGGCTGCCGTCGTGCCCTGAAGGTAAACTCATGTCTCCGTTGGTTTGGGGTTCTCCCTTTCCTCGTTGACCTTCCCCTGCCTATTTTAAAATCTTACTTTCTTAACATCTTACGGCGCAACAACCGTCACGGTTTTCGTTTACCCTGGGTGGTTTTGTGGGTATGATGAGGACTGCCTTGTGGTTTTCGTCTCCGTAATGATTAATCTCCTTGTCGTTGCACTATGTGGCAATCGTGTCAAAATGGGAGGCTCTAACTTAGAGTACGAAGCATGGTCCTTCGCGGAGTGGAATCCCGTGACGGGTTATTTTATATAGCCAAATGCCTCGTCAACTAATTAGTGACGCGCATGAATGGATTAACGAGATTCCCACTGTCCCTATCTACTATCTAGCGAAACCACAGCCAAGGGAACGGGCTTGGGAAAATCAGCGGGGAAAGAAGACCCTGTTGAGCTTGACTCTAGTCTGGCATTGTAAGGAGACATGAGAGGTGTAGCATAAGTGGGAGAGCGTTCGCGGTCGTCGCTGAAAAACCACTACTTTCATTGTTTCATTACTTACTCGGTTGGGTGGAAGCGGTGCGCGGTCGACTTCAACCGGCGCGCGCACGGTGTTTCGTTCCAAGCGTGCAGAATGGCGACGTGGCGGCAACGCTCGTCGCCGTCCAACTCCCGCGTGATCCGGTTCGAGGACACTGCCAGGCGGGGAGTTTGACTGGGGCTGTATAAGAATAACGCAGGTGTCCTAAGGCCAGCTCAGCGAGGACAGAAACCTCGCGTGGAGCAAAAGGGCAAAAGCTGGCTTGATCCAGATGTTCAGTACGCATAGGGACTGCGAAAGCACGGCCTATCGATCCTTTAGTACTAAAGAGTTTTTAGCAAGAGGTGCCAGAAAAGTTACCACAGGGATAACTGGCTTGTGGCAGCCAAGCGTTCATAGCGACGTTGCTTTTTGATCCTTCGATATCGGCTCTTCCTATCATTGCAAAGCAAAATTCGCCAAGCGTTGGATTGTTCACCCATCAAAAGGGAACGTGAGCTGGGTTTAGACTGTCGTGAGACAGGTTAGTTTTCTCGAGGCTCCCTAAGTCGACAGTTCTTCGTCGAGTAATCCGAGGCACCCTAGATAATTTCGTTGGGATTCCGATAAATGAATAAACCTTTTAGGGGAGCCGTCGGAGGCTGCCACAGCCTTCGGGTTCTTGCAACTTGATAGGAGGATGCCAAACGTGATCACTTGTTTACGCGCGCTAAGCGTAAACAAGTAGCTCCGCGTATCAAAGTGTCAATAAATAATTAATTAAAAATAGTACCATTTCTAATTACGAGCTGAAATTAGTTTAATAACATGATTTATGTGATAATACTGAGTTAAAAGTGCTTTTGTGAACAATACTTTCAACAATAAAGTGAAATAACACGGTTTTTCAAAAAGACCGGTTAGATTTTTAAAACTTCCCTGCCAAACATTTATTTAGTGTTTTGAATCTAGTGACTTTTAGCGAAATTCGCTTTACAACATATTTTTCGCTTACTCCTGCATACATTTTAATATCTATCAGGACCAAAAAAGCCTAATAATAGTGATTGATAATTTCAAAATTAGAACTCCATACGGTACGAATTCCTAATTGTACCCAAGGTCAAGAATGTCTTATTATTCTTTGCATTCCTAAGCTGCACTCGGCCCGAACACGTAAGTGAGGAATGCTACTCGTGGTTTAAGATCCCGCTATACAACGACCTTCACCGAGATGTTTATTTGATAAAACGTATTTTATATGTAATTTAATATGGCAATAAATATATTGCATATGGGTTGCCTAACAAATTTTAGTCCAGAGTATGATTAAATAATAAATGAGTTTTTTTATTATTATTAAATCGTAAACGGTACATGTCAAAGAAAAGTGTTCATGCCACAAAAGATGCAAAATTGTATTTTCTACAATAACGACCTCAATAATGTTTGCCCTAAAGTTTATAGTTTCCGAGATATTGGCGAAGGTTGCATAAATATTTTTTTACTTTTAAAAATTAGGCAACCGGACTTCAGGACTAATTTTTCGCAGGCAACCCTATACCACCGTGTTCATGATAAAATAATCTATCATTTTATTTAATTTCAATTCAATAATCAGACCGTTGCAAAATGCAGTATCGATGCAAAAAATTTTCATTTATTAATTAATCATACTCTGGACTAAAATTTGTTAGGCAACCCATATGCGATATATTTATTGACCTATTAAATCTATATATATAAAAGCGAAAGGTCACTCATCAAGGAAGCTCAGAAACTACAAATGCTAGGAATCTGAAATTTTGCATGGAGGTCCCTTTTAGCACGTAAGCGCTCGCTAAGATGGGGTTTTGCGAAATTCAACCCCTAAGAGGGTGAAACAAGGGATGAACGTTTGTATGAAAATTCGTGATTTTCAAAGTTATCAAATTTTGTATCTAGACACTTGACATGAAGCAATTAAATGTTAGTTCTATCAATTTTGTAATTTCGCACTGTACGGGGGTGAAATTGGGGATGAATGTCAATTTGGAAGTTCCCAACCGTTGTAGATAAAACCATGAAACTCTGAATATAGACACTTGAGACGAAGCAAACAAATGTTTGTTCGAGCAATTTTGTAATTTCGAACTGTACGGGGGTAAAATTGGGGTTGAAATGGGGGATGAATGTCAACATGGAAGATCCCAATCGTTGAAGATAAAACCATGAAACTCTGAATATAGACACTTGACACGAAGCAAACGAATATTTGTTCTAGCGATTTTGTAATTTCAAACTGTACGGGGGTGAAATTGGGGTTGAAATGGGGGATGAATGTCAACACGAAAGATCCCAGCCGTTGAAGATAAAACCATGAAACTCTGAATATAGACACTTGATACGAACGAAGCAAACGAATATTTGTTCTAGCAATTCTGTAATTTTGAACTGTAGGGGGATGAAATTGGGGTTGAAATGGGGGATGAATGTCAACATGGAAGATCCCAACCGTTGTAGATAAAACCATGAAACTTTGGATATAGACACTTGACACGAAGCAAATAAATGTTTGATCTAGCAATTTTGTAATTTCGAACTGTACGGGGATGAAATTGGGGTAGAAATACCCCTATTCCACTTCCTAATATTCCTATAGACACTTGATACGAACGAAGCAAACGAATATTTGTTCTAGCAATTCTGTAATTTCGAACTGTACGGGGGTGAAATTGGGGTTGAAATGGGGGATGAATGTCAACATGGAAGTTCCCAATCGTTGAAGATAAAACTATGAAACTCTTTATATAGGCACTTGGCACGAAGCCACTAAATGTTTATTATACCCATTTTGTAATTTCAAACTGTATGGGGATGAAATTGGAGTTGAAATGGGGGACAAATGTCTCTTACGCTTTCACACCTTAACAACTAAATAAATAATAAATAAATATTGGTGGACAATTCACACACAACACACAACACCATCTGACCCCAACCGAACTGAACCGATTTTGATGAAATTGTTTTATTATAAGCTGTTTTTAGTAACTGTAAATGTATCTGGGTATAAAAAATAGGTACTGCCTGTGTTACCTTAGTATTTTTTTCTGACATAAAAACTTTTTACTAAGATTTAAAAAGGTACCGTTCGTTTTAGACGGAGCATATCTCTCTACCTAGTCTGTGGACGGAGCATTTTGAAACCGTGCGTTTTACATTACACATTACAGCACTAGTGCGTAATAAGATACATTAAGATACAGAAATTGGTCCAAAATTATCAACTTACCGCACTTATATCATAATGTACTATTGTGTTTTGTTACAGAAAAATTTAAGTAATTTATGGTCTAAATTAATTAAATTAACGAATTTAATAATTCTTTATTATATTTTACCTCTCAAAGTTAATTTTATTCATAAAATGTTGACCACACTTTTTTGACATAAAAACTCTTTACTAAGATTTAAAAAGGTACCTTTCGTTTTAGACGGAGCATATCTCTCTACCTAGTCTGTGGACGGAGCATTTTGAATCCGTGCGTTTTACATTACACTTTACAGCACTAGTGCGTAATAAGATACATTACGATACAGAAATTGGTCCAATAAGAGACCCTTTACGAGCAAATATGTTATAAAACGTCGTATGACATACGTGCGCTTTGATAATTACAGCCTCTGCTAATAATAATTATAGCTCTCGCCTTCGGCTCGAGCTAGCAATAAAGCCTCGGCTGTAATTATCAACTTACCGCACTTATATCATAATGTACTATTACTTTATTATTAATGGCATACCAGCTGGTTCTGTGCCGTTGCTTAAAAAAAAAGGCGCCGATGCGCGCGCATTGCTAATCTGTGATGCATAGTGATAACTTACTCTGTGCTGTGATCTGTGATCAAGTAAATATTATTCCGCACGTTTTTTTTCGCTGTATTGTTTTTATTTGAAAATGTCGTCAGAGTTTTGTTTATTTCCTCGCAAATCTATATATATAAAAGCGAAAGGTCACTCATCAAGGAATCTCAGAAACTACAAATGCTAGGAATCTGAAATTTTGCATGGAGGTCCCTTTTAGCATGTAGGCGCTCGCTAAGACGGGGTTTTGCAAAATTCAACCCCTAAGAGGGTGAAACAAGGGATGAACGGTTGTATGAAAATTCGTCATTTAAAATGTTATCAAATTTTATATCTAGACACTTGACGCGAAGCAATTAAATGTTTGTTCCATAAATTTTGTAATTTCGAACTGTACGGGGGTGAAATTAGGGTTGAAATGGGGGATGAATGTCAATATGGAAGTTCCCGACCGTTGAAGATAAAACAATGAAACTCAGTATATAGACACTTGACACGAAGCAAACAAATGTTTGTTCTAGCAATTTTGTAATTTTGAACTGTACGGAGATGAAATTGGGGTTAAAATGGGGGATGAATGTCAATATGGAAGTTCCCAACCATGTTGAAGATAAAACCATGAAACTCTGTATATAGACACTTGACACGGAGCAAACGAATGTTTGTTCTGGCAATTTTGTAATTTCGAACTGTATAGGGATGAAATCGAGATTGAAAAGGGGGATGAAAGTATATATGGCAGCTCCCAATCGTTAAAGATAAAACCATGACACTCTGTATATAGGCACTTGACACAAAGTAAATAAATGTTTGTTATAGCAATATTGTAATTTTGAACTGTACGGGAATGAAATTGGGGTTGGAATGAGGAATTAATGTCAATATGGAAGTTCACAACCGTTGAACATAAAACCATGAAAATCTGTAAATAGACACTTGACACGAAGCAAACGAATGTTTGTTCTGGCAATTTTGTAATTTCGAACTGTACGGGGATAAAATTGGGGTTGAAATGGGGGATGAATATGAAAATGGAAGTTCCCACCCGTTGAAGATAAAACCATAAAACTCTGATTATAGACACTTGACACGAACCAAACGAATGTTTGTTCTAGCAATTTTGAAATTTCGAACTGTTCGGGTATGAAATTGGGGTTGAAATGGGGGATGAATGTGAAAATGGTTGTTCCCAACCGTTGAAGATAAAACCATGAAACTTTGTTTATAGACACTTGACACGTTGTTCTAGTAATTTTGAAATTTTGAACTGTACGGGGATGAAATTGGGGTTGAAATGAGGGATGAATGTGAATATGGAAGCTCCCAATCGTTGAAGATAAAACCATGAAACTCTGTACATAGGCACTTGACACGAAGCAAATAAATGTCTGTTCTAGCAATTTTGTAATTTTGAACTGTTTGTGGATGAAATTGGAGTTGAAATGGGGGACGAATGTTTCTTACGCTTTCAAACCAAAACAACTGAACCGATTTTGATGAAATGGTATAAAATTGCTTTATTATAAGCTATTTTTAGTAACCGTAAATGTGTCTAGGTATACAAATAGGTTAGGTTAGCCTTAGTTACCTTAGTATTTATTTCGCGCGGACGAAGTCGCGGGTAACAGCTAGTATGTTATAAAACGTCGTATGACATACGTGCGCTTTGATAATTACCGCACTTATATCATAATGTACTATAATTAAATTAACATTTAATTAAATAATGCAAACTGTACATTCGATACTAACGTGCCAAGCAGGGATTGCAAATTGGTGTGAATAAATAGTACTTTAGTGACTGTTCTTAGCTTAAATAAAGTGGCCAAGTGCGAGTTGGACTCGCCCATGAAGGGTTCCGTTGCAGCAAGTAACATTATATACATAGTACACATAGTTCTTGTCGTTTATTGCCCGTATTACTACCCGTCTTACTACCAGTAGTAACACGGGCAATTATTTTTGCCCGTGTTACTACCAACAGGTCCAGTAGTACGACGGGTAATTTATATTTGCCCGTCGTACTGTAAGGTTATCCGGGGTGTTATGGTTGAGAACTCAATCGATTTAGCATTGAATTCTTAAACCTCCCCGGAAAAAAGTTGAATTAAAGTAGAAATAAAAAATTAAGACTTTTTCAAGCGTTTATTGATATAAACCAATTTATAAACAAGGGTAAAAGGGTTAAAAGGGTCAGGGGTTGATCGTTGTGTCGCTGTTACCAAGATCTAAAGAAGGAATTATAAGAATTCCATCAACCTCTTTGAGTCAAAAAAACTAAGATTCCGCCATACAGGGTCCCTGAGTAAGGACTGTAGATGGAAAATATAATCAGAAGAAGGGAGGGGTTAAGCCCCGGCCAAACTCACCCGTTACGGTTTAAGAGTTAATTTAAAAATCACCACTTCACCATACTCCCGGAACCTGTAGGATTAATAGTGAAAAGCTACAATTAACAATACTAAAGGGCAATATGCCTTCTATAGTGGGGTACCAAAACCACTGAATTTACAATATAATAACTCTAGACAAGAATTTAACTACAACTTCAAACGCTTAGGTTTCCATACAGAATTCACCAGGTTTACCTAAACATGGGAAAGATAACATCACTTGTATAACCCCTTTCAAACAGTAGGGTTAGACATCCAACATTAGAACAATAAAATTATAATAACCGAGAAGTACTCGATTAGGGTAAATACAATATGTTCCCTTTCTAAGTCCTATAAGCAGAGAGGCTTAGTAAGGTTAAACAGAAAAACATCAGTCCCGACTAACTCATAACAAGGTACAGGAAGTATGGATTACAACGGATTACATACCCATCTCATATCTTCACATTCACAACGCTATAATTTAAGTATTACCACCGGTTAACTGATGGGTAAGTAGGTATCCAGGGATTAGGTTCCTCTGGGGAAATTAAACTTGTGTCTATATTAATTAAACAATAGGTAGTCTATATTATTAAACAATATTGTGTCCCTGTATAATATGTGTGTATAAAAAACCCTAAGCGAACCTAAGCTATCCGCTCTCTGCACACACAGAAAAACTAGGGTACTTATCTACTTAAGCACCTAGGAAATAACGTAGGTTAATAGCACGGTAACCGCAGTTGAAAATAGAAACATTGATTCAGTCTCAATGGTAAAAGTATGATATTCATACTACACATCTTCACATCTAGTGAACCTAAATGACCCTTAATATCTACGGAGGGAATGGACCCCTATACGCACTAACACTAAATCCCTATCATATCGGCCATAGCCTAGGCTTCCTGGATCCCAGTTTGCTTAACGCAAGGAAAACATAGTGGGTAAAACCATACACCTTTAGTTTAGTTAGTTTTAGTCACGTCGGAGAGACTGACAAGGGATTTGGCCGTCTTGCCTCGGGTGGAGCTAGGAGCTCAGGAAAACATGCGGAGGTGACCCTTGCTCGATACACTACGAGCTCCGATGGAGCTTCACTTGACGGCGGTTAGGATAAGATGATAACGGTGGTTCCTATATTAAAGTGGTCACATATCCCCCCTGATCACATTCCCTCATCCACGGCCCATAGCCCGGCCTGGCAAATATGCCCCACCACTCTCTAGTTCACTAGCTGTCACTATTCACCTTTCACTAAAGAAAACCTGTGAGGGTCGGGTTAGCGGGGTCCCATCCACGCGGTCGAAGTCCACCGCCGAATCGAGCGCAGCCCAGGCCGGGAAACAGCCGAACGGGACACGCCGAACCGAACAGAACCGGGCAGTACAGCACACAGGGCAGTACAATACACAGGGCCGTACAGCACACAGGGCAGCCAGTACCGTACACCTCCTGTAAAGAACAACGAAATGAATACCATATCAACCTACAGGCGCCACGCGGTCCCTTAACACTATCACACTTGTAAATTTTACCTTGTGAGGGAGGCAGCTTCCACCACACTCAATCCACTGCACCAGGCTCAGAAAACGGCTTCGCCCCTCAAATCACACGTCACTACGACAAAAAACACATCTGTCATTTTCGTAACGCTGCGGCGAATATCGATTGAACCGCGGTCTAGCCAGCGAAATCACAGCTTATAAACTCACCAACAATCCTTCAGCACAAGGATACATCAATTACTCAACGATGCGACCGTACCCGGCGCCTTTCAACACAAATTAGGCGCTCTGTCGCTTCCGCTGACAGAACCCACGCCATAGAGATGCGGTAAAACGAAACGACTTTTTTTTAGGGTTGTGACGTTTATCACTCGGCCTCACAGAGAATCGACGCGTTCCGATTTACGGGAAAAAAAGTGTTACAGTACTACTCCAGCCATTTTCAGATAGGTACCTATTTTGCTTACAACAAAATGAAATCATTACTTGTACCTCGTTAGATTGACATCGCCCCCGTTTAGACACCGCCTCAAGGGCCAATGTCAAACGATCGCTCAAACTCTCAAACCTAAGTTTACTGCCCACTGGTTCTCGTGCTAGATATGTAACTCTCTACAACGGTTCTATCATCTGCGTACCTAAAGATATCGACCGGATTCAACAGACCGTTGATATTTAGCAGGAAGAGCGTCTCAGAGAGAGAGAGACCCTTGAGGGACTCCGGCATTGATAGCCATTTGATCCGACGAGCAACCATCAATGATTACTCGTATGGATCAAAATCAATTTAACATAAAACATAAGAAAGTTTTGTAATAAGGCCACCAAGCCCTGTCGAAAGCCTTCGAGATATCCAGGGAGATCGCAAGTGCTTCCCCGTGTTTCTCAATAGCTTTACTCCAGACAATGCAATGTAATGACGACATGGAGCTTATCTGATAATGGAGCTAAAATATCGCCAAATGCATAGCTGGGCATTGACTCGTTAATCCGTTAATCGTTAATTAACGAAGTTAACATTTTGATTAACGGATTAACTTTTAAGTTAACTTTTAAAAATGTTAACGGACATGTTAACTTCCGTTAATTATGCAGAAGTCCGTTAATCGTTAATCCAATCCTTACTATTTACCGCACGGCACCTCGGCGCGGCGCAAAAAACAGGTTCAGACAAGTATGAAACGAAAAGTGCTGGGCGCAGTGTGACCATATGTGGCGAGTTCCTGCAATTTTGGCAGGATTGAGGCGTCATTTTAGCCTGTGCCATGATCGGTTGACGTTATGTGAAAACAAATATAATTTTGTTATCATAAGTCATATTTCCGATAATCTCGAGTTCTTTTTACCCGACTGCGCGACGCAAAGGAGTGGTAATGTGTTTAACTGTCTATGTATGTATGTATGTTTGTATGTTCCTTTGAGGCACTATACAGACCAAACGCCTGGGCCGATTTTTATGATTCACACGTCAATCGATTCCTCTTAATCTGGCGAGTGACACTAAAGACATGACATTAGTGTAAGTCCAATATGGCGGCTTCAGGACGCCATATTGTCCAAATAAAAAAAATTAAAATCACCAAAATATGTCAAGAAGGGTATCGTTGAATAGGTATTTCAAAATAATGTTTAGCTTTCTCTCAATGTTTTTCGATTCGACTGACCGCTTAGGATGTATATCGATTTAAAGTTGAGTAACAACCATTCTCACATTTATAGGTTTTTAGGTAGCAGAAAACTTCGTATAACTAACTGTACGTGTGAATGTGGATGGACATTATACAGGGTTATTGGTAATCAGCCTGCATCCTTTTAAGGGGATGTTAGGTACATTCAATACGTCAACTTTTGTTCTACAGTTTTTAAAAAAAATGTTTTTTTTTTCTTTTACAAAATAAATAAATAGTGCATTTGCACGGTCTAAAAGTATCGAACTCTTCGTAACAATTTGTAACGAGAGCGCGTACGCTCTTTAAAGCGCAAAAAATGATGTACCAAAGTGAATAAACACTAAAAAGTCACTAAACAGTACAAAAAAGGGCAACAAATACAATTTTTTTTTGGGTTATCCATTAAGTTTTAACGAAAGTTGTAGAACAAAAGTTGTTTGTTTAAATATACAGAACATGCCCTTAAACGGATGCAGGCTGATTACCAGTAACCCTGTATACTAATGTATCTAGTAGGCATCGATATAAATCAATAGATGTGCCCTGAGCACCTTGAAATTGGTAATAAACTGCGTCTCTGTATGTATCGTAAGTGGTTTACAAACAACCAATCTACTCGACCCCTATAATCGCTAGCGGCGAGATTTGCTGTGGTTCTACTTATTTTGGTTGTTGACACCGAATAATGATAGGTTAAAACGTCCGGCGTCCACCGCGTCCTGCAACCGACTAGAACGGAAAGAGTGAGCTCACTCTTCCCAACGTTGACATGATTGGGTGCGCCGTGAAGTTTGGGATGGGGCCCATCTTGCGTTCTACGATCTATGCTAGTAGGTATATTGGAATACCTTTTTTTCGTACGTGCAGGAAATGTATTTACGCATACCCTACTGCCCCGCCCGGGAGACACAGCCAGGTTATGTTGCACTCTATATCATGTATGGATATGGTGCCCCTATCTACTAATAAACCTCTATGGGGTTTCAACTCTGCCGCAGATAGTGGAAACACGGAACCGCTCGCGGATTGCTCCGCCTCGGTCGCCCATCTCCAACTTCAAACGATTTAGTAGGTACTCAACGTCAATCGAAAACCTAAACTAACACAAAACTATAAATATGAATTACATGCAGTAGAAAATCCTACATATTATATCATTAGAAACGAAGACATTTGGTCAACAACCAAAAGATGCATATTATTATGTTGAGCATATTAACATTCACAACATTGTTCATAACTAAAAAGTATTAAAAAAAAATATAATTTAAAAACTCAAAAACCCGACTGCATAAAAAGTGAACCAAACTACGTTCTCGCATACTAAAAAAAACTGAAAAGAATAAAACAAGCATTTAGATTTCTGGTGGTCTAGAATTCTATAATATGTTATTGTATTAATACTATTGAAATATATACAATACTAGCTGGTACCCGCGACTTCGTCCGCGCGAAATAAATACTAAGGTATGCCTGAGTTACCATAGTATTTATTTCGCGCGGACGAAGTCGCGGGTACCAGCTAGTAAGCAATACCTATGTGTTGTACCTAGTACCTATTTGTTTACCCAGACACATTTACGGTTACTAAAACAGCTTCTAAAAAACAACTGTATACAATTTCATCAAAATCGGTTTAGTTGTTTAGATCTGAAAGCGTAAGATACATTCGGTCCCCATTTCAACTCCAATTTCATCCCCATACAGTTTGAATTTACAAAATTGCTAGAACAAACATGTGTTCGCTTCGTGTCAAGTGCCTATTTACAGAGTTTCATGGTTTTATCTTCAACGGTTGGGAACTTCCGTATTGATATTCATCCCCCATTTCAACCCCGATTTCACCCCCGTACAGTTTGAAATTACAAAATTGATAGAACAAACATTCGTTTGCTTCGTGTCAAGTGCTTGTAAACTGAGTTTCATGGTTTTATCTTCAACGGTTAGGAACTTCCATATTGACATTCATCCCTCATTTCAACCCCAATTTCACCCCTGTTCAGTTCGAAATTATGAAATTGATAGAACAAACATTTGTTTGCTTCGTGTGAAGTGCCTATATACAAAGTTTCATGGTTTTCCCTTCAACGGTTGGGAACTTCCATATTGATATTCATCCCTCATTTCAACCCCAATTTCACCCCCGTACAGTTTGAAATTACAAAATTGATTAAATAAACATTTAATTATTTCGTGTAAAGTGTCTAGACACAAAATTTGATAACTTTAATAATACGAATTTTCATACAATCGTTCATCCCTTGTTTCACCCTCTTAGGGGTTGAATTTCGCAAAACCCCGTCTTAGCGAGCGCCTACGTGCTAAATGGGACCTCCATGCAAAATTTCAGATTCCTAGCATTTATAGTTTCTGAGATTCCTTGATGAGTGACCTTTCGCTTTTATATATATATAGATTTTCTAATAAAAGAACATTACAACTGAACAGTCGGGATCCATTGAACAATTACATTGTATGTCGAATAATAATGGATCCCGACTCTTCAGTTGTAATGTGCTTTTATTAGAAAATATGGTATATATTTCAATAGTATTAATACAATAACATATTATAGAATTCTAGACCACCAGAAATCTAAATGCTTGTTTTATTCTTTTCAGTTTTTAGGGTTCCGTAAAATGTAAAAACGGAACCCTTATAGATTCGTCATGTCTGTCTGTCTGTCCGTCCGTATGTCACAGCCACTTTTTGCCGAAACTATGAGAACTATACTGTTGAAACTTGGTAAATAGATGTATTCTGTGAACCGCATTAAGATTTGAACAAAAATATTAAAAAAAAAGAAAAATTAGGGTTGCTCTCCATACTGAGAACTGAAACTCAAAAATTTTTTTTTCATCAAACCTACACGTGTGGGGTGTCTATCGATAGGTCTTCAAAAATGGTGTTGAGGTTTCTAAAATCATTTTCGTCTACACTGAATAATTTGCGCGAGAGACACTTCCAAAGTGGGAAAATGTGTGTCCCCCCCTCTAACTTCTAAAGTAAGAGAATGAAAAATCTAAAAAAAATATACGATGTACATTACCATATAAACTACCAACGAAAATTAGTTTGAACTCGATCTGATGAGTAGTTTTTTTTTTTCGTCATAAATACACTTGATATTGAAACTTCTGACTTCATATTGAAACTTCGACCAAAGTTACAACGAACTACAAGAACTATATGTAATATGTATATTATGTTACTTGCTGCAACGGAACCCTTCATGGGCGAGTGCAACTCGCACTTGGCCACTTTATTTTTAGTATGCGAGAACGTAGTTTGGTTCACTTTTTACGCAGTCGGGTTTTTGAGTTTTTAAATTATATTTTTTTGGCTGAAAATTTGAGCATAGGTTCATTGAGTTTTGTTTTCGCGCCTATAAAATTTGTTCCGTTGTCGGAGTATAGCGAAAGGACCTTTCCTCGACGTGCTATGAATCTACGAAAGGCGCGAAGAAAGGAAGCTGTTGATAAGTCGACGGAAATCTCTATGTGTACTGCGCGGGCTATCAAACAGGTAAATAGCGAAAAATAACAACGCTCCCTTCGTGCACCACGATAGCGGCTAATGAGAATATCTTGTGGACCTGCATAATCTACGCCCGTCCAAAGAAAGGGCTTTGATGCTTCGTTTACGCGAACAGCGGGAAGAGAAGCCATAAACGGCGTCTCTGTGCGTGGTTTAGCTTTGAAGCAGCCGTTACAAAAATGAAAGCGTTGTTTGACAGTACTGCGTCCGGATATAATCCAGAATTTCTGTCTCAGTAACGACAATAATAACTGTGGCCCTGCGTGTAGGTATTTGCGATGATAATAGTCGATGATAAGATTGACTATATGATCCTTTTTCGGGAGAAGAATTGGATGCTTACTATCGAATTCGAGAGATGAATTATGTAATCGACCACCGACGCGGAGGATGTCATTTTTCAAAAACGGAGAAAGCGGGAGAAGTTACTTAGAGGCTGGTTAACCTTTTGGAATAGTTTTCATGTCATTTTGAAAATATTGTCGTTGAAGGGCTTTTATAATCGCAGTCTCAGCAAAGTGTAAATGTGTAAGTTGCATTCTATCAGTGCGGGGAAGTTTCCTAATAAATATATATATATAAACGGCTAGCGGCCCGCTCCGGCTTCGCTCGAATAATAACCTAGATATCAACTGCAGCGCCATCTGCCGTAGCCTATGTTACTCGGGAATAATGTAGCTTTCCAAAGGTGAAAGAATTTTTGAAATCGGTCCAGTAGTTTCGGAGCCTATTCATTACAAACAAACAAACAAACAAACAAATCTTTCCTCTTTATAATATTAGTATAGACGATGCGGAGAAGCTTAGACCAAGAAGAAACGCGCTTAGCTATAGAACACAGAAAAGGTTCTGGATCAACGGTGACAGGAAAAATGTTTGCCTGCCTTTTAAGCTCTAACAGTTTTTCATCTTGTGCGGGATTAAAAATAAATCTATTAATCGGCCATGTGTGTACTTCATTTAAAGCCCACGGGGGGCCATGTAGCCACAATTTATGGTTTAAAAATTGACCAGGTGAAAGGCCGCGACTTAAACAATCACTAGGATTCAGTGCGCTTTCACAGTGAAAATAAAGTAGCCAAGTGCGAGTTGGACTCACCCATGAAGGGTTCCGTTGCAGCAAGTAACATAATATACATAGTACACATAGTTCTTGTAGTTCGTTGTAACTTTGATCGAAGTTTTAATAATAGTGTATTTATGACGTACTAAAAAAAAACTACTCATCAGATCGAGTTCAAACTAATTTTCGTTGGTAGTTTTTATGGTAATGTACATCATATATTTTTTTTAGATTTTTCATTCTCTTACTTTAGAAGTTAGAGGGGGGGGGGGACACACATTTTACCACTTTGGAAGCGTCTCTCGCGCAAATTATTCAGTGTAGACAAAAATGATTTTAGAAACCTCAACATCATTTTTGAAGACCTATCGATAGATACCCCACACGTGTAGGTTTGATGAAAAAAAAAAAATATTCAGTTTCAGTTCTCAGTATGGGGGGCACCCCTAATTTTTGTTTTTTTTAAAAACTTTTGTAAAAATCTTAATGCGGTTCACAGAATACATCTACTTACCAAGTTTCAACAGTGTAGTTTTCATAGTTTCGGCAAAAAGTGGCTGTGACATACGGACGGACACACAGACAGACAGACAGACAGACAGACAGACAGACATGATGAATCTATAAGGGTTCCGTTTTTACGTTTTACGGAACCCTAAAAATGGTTTGCGTGAAGGTTGTCCTGTATTTGAGAGATACGGTTGGCAACAAAAGTGTCGAATCGATGCGGAGACGAATGAACCCAATGAAGGGCTACTGTCGAATCACTAAACGCGAAAATTTCATCTATTTGACAGCGGCAAGAAATAGTTTCTATCATAAATCGAAGCAATTTGGATAATAATAATAACGCGCACAGCTCTAAACGAGCTAAAGAGACAATTTTGAGCGGGGCGACCTTGCTCTTTGAGCCTATCAAATGGACCTGGTTATTACCCGAAGTATGTTGAGTGGCAAGATACACGGAGGCACCCATCGCCTTTTCTGAAGCATCCGCGAACCCTAAAAGTATGACGCGAGAGTTAGGTCTAATACCTACAAAACGGGGTATTTTAAAATTATGTAACGTAGGGAGCTCCGTTAAGAAGCGTTTCCACGCTAAACGAATGTCCAGCGGTGGGTCAGAATCCCAGTCGACGCGTGCCGTCCAAACAGCTTTTATTAATAACTTTGCGTGTAATATAACAGGACCGCAAAACCCGTTAATGTCCCATAATTTCGCGACCGTCGAAAGCATAAGGCGTTTTGTGCATTTTGACTGTGGGTTAAATTTTACGGCAATAGAGAACTCGTCTTCGACTGGAGACCAAATTAGGCCTAAAAGCTTCATATTATTCTCTTTGTCGAATTCGATTTTTGAAGATAAACGATTTTCCAGTGGAATCGCTTTTAACACTTTAGGTGAGTTGCTCACAAATTTAACCAAGTCAAACCCACCACGCTTAAATAACTCGATCAAATCTTGTGCCAGCTGAGCACCTTCCTCAGCGGTAGCTACCGAAGCTCCCAAGTCGTCCATGTATAAATTATTAACAGCGGTTTCCGATGCGTTTGGAAGATCAGTTTCATCTTGAGCGAGCTGTTTGACTGTTTTCATAGCGAGGTACGGCGAGCATCGCAAGCCGAAGCAAACTCGATTAAAGTGATATAGTTTGGTGGTAAAATTGCCGTCAAATTTATAAAGAACTAGCGGCGGGAATAATGTAGCTTTCCACAGGTGAAAGAATTTTTGAAATCGGTCCAGTAGTTTCGGAGCCTATTCATTACAAACAAACAAACAAATATTTCCTCTTTATAATATTAGTATAGATATTCAAAAAACGACGGTCTTCCTCGCGTATTCCTATTGCTAAAAACATTTGTCTGATGTCAGCGGTCAGTGCGATTGGAAACAATCTAAATTTTAAAATAATCGCGGTTAGATTAGCTTGTAAATTAGGGCCGGAATGTAGACAGTCATTGAGTGAAGCGTTCGTGTCAATACATTTTGCGCTCGCGTTCAATACAATACGTAGCGCTTTGCCCTCCCGGCAGACGCCATGGTGCGGAATAACGTAATAATTTTTATTATTTAGCGGTGGTGCAGGTGATAATATTCCCTCACTAATATAATTTTTCAAAACAGCGTCATATTCAATTTTTAAGGCGGTATTTGTTTGGAATTTTCGTTCAAGGGATGAAAACACCGAGAGGCTACCGTTAATGAATCACCCAACGTCACGGTTGATTTTATAAATGGTAAAGCCGTAACATACTGTCCAGTAACTTTATTGCGATGCGTGTTTGACGCGTAGAAGTTTTCACATTCTTGGTCCCTTTCAGACAAATAAGTTTTAGTGGGTACCGATTCGAGATCCCAGAACTTGGAAACTAAACTTTCAATTGAATTACCCTCACTCGACGAGAAAAATGAGTGATTGTTTTCATTATTGCCTGATCCATTATGAGCCTGTTACGTAGCTATTGATCCTAATGATGATGATGTCCTCCTTGACGTGTCCGTCAATGGCGAAATTGGCTAATTACTATTGTGAGCTCTTAGATGGCTCGCAAACCCAAATTTAGTTTTGAAAGTTCTATTGCATGGCGCACAGTGCAATAGACCCTCAACATTATATGTGTAGGTGTAGGACGGCTTAGGGCGGGCTTTTCTAATGAGGCGTTTTGCGTCAAGATCTTGCTGTCGTATTCGTTCAAAATTTCGAACAGCCTCATGGACAGAGCAGCGCCATTCACGTCTCTGTTTTGCCAGATTTTCCCATCTTTCGCATGAGATGTTGCATGCTGTAAGATGGCGCTTTAGAACATCCTTGTAGCGCAGATACTGCCCGCCAGGTGTACGCTTTCCTTCTTTCAGCTGCGAGAAAAATACAGCTTTAGGCAGTCTAGAATCATACATGCGTACAAGATGTCCACACCATCTCAACTGACCCTGAATAAGTAATGCCTCCACGCCAAGAAACCCTGTTTTTCTCAGAATATCAGAGTTTGGAACTCGATCTTGCCACTTAACACGAAGGATAGATCTCAAACACCTCATGTGAAATGCGTCAAGTCGCTTGATATCGGTCTTATAAAGGCACCAGGTCTCGGTGGCGTATAGCAAAATTGGCAGAATTATGGCCCTATAAACAGTAATTTTAGTCTGTAACCGGAGATCATGTGAGTCCCAAACTCTCTTGCGTAACATTCCGAAAGATGCAGCAGCTTTTGCAATGCGTGAAGAAATTTCGGTTTCGAGGCGGTTATCATTACGAACAAAACAGCCAAGGTACCGAAAGGATGATACTTCTTCGAGAGCTTTGCCGTCTAAATGTACCGGTATCGAGTCTGATGTTGTACCGCGTGCTGGTTGTTTTAGCACTTGCATCTTAGACACGCTTATGACCAAGCCAAATTTTTTGCACGACTCGTTGAGACGATTTAAGAAAAGTTGCAAGCTGCCAACATCATTGGCCATCAAGCAAACATCGTCAGCATATAGAGCGTCCACAATGGAGAGTTCGTGTACGGAATTCTTTGCTTTAAATCTGCTTACGTCAAATACGCCTTTGTCAGTTCTAACAGACAAACGTATGTGATCAGTATCATCGCTGTGGGAATCCCTCAGCACGGCAGCAAAATACAAGCCAAAAAGAGATGGAGCACATCCCTGTTTTACCCCGCTGGTTACCGGAAATCGATCAGTGAAATCACACTCATGTTGCACCCTGGCCATCATACCATCATGAAATTGGCGTACTAAGCCAATAAATTTCACAGGGCAGCCTGCCTTAGTAAGTACAGTCCAAAGAGCAGATCTCGGCACCCGATCAAAAGCCTTTTCCAAATCAACAAAGCACATATTTAGAGGACGATGTTGTTCTAATGATTTTTCCTGAAGTTGTTTAACTACAAAAATAGCGTCGACTGTACCTCTGCCCGGGCGAAACCCACATTGACTTTCAGGCAAAATACGTTCAGCTAATTCTCCCAACCGACGATTTATTATGTGAGCTAATACCTTGCCAGCAGCACTAAGTAGAGAAATACCTCTATAAGACCCACAGTCTGAAGTGTCTCCTTTTCCCTTATATAGTTTACAAATAGTAGCGTCTTTCCAGTCTTGGGGAATTTCGCCACTATCCCAGATTCGCAACACCAACTCGAATAACCTATTTTGAACATTTGGGCCTCCATATTTGTATAACTCAGCTGGTAGGCTATCCGCACCTGTAGCCTTACGATTTTTGAGTCGGTTTACTGCTGCTAAAAACTCCTAAAATGCTGGAGGCTCATCAAGCTCCGGACGTGACGGTAGAGTTGTAAGATTGCTGATATATGTTTGTGAGATCTGCGCCATGGCCAGCTGGATTTAATACTTCACAAAAGTGCTCAGCCCAACGATGCAACACATCACAATAATCTGTCAGTCGCTTGGATTTATCACGGGAGTAAATAGGAGACACCTACTTGAAACGGGGACCAAAAATCTCTCTAAGAGACTGAAAAAAGAGACCTGTTTGTTTTATTTGTAAAATGTTCCAACTCTACTGCCTTTATCGTCCACCAACGATCCTTAAGATCACGAATCTTATGTTTGAGCTGTTGTTGTATAACTTTCCGTTGGGTAATGGTAGTGGAGTCTTTTAGTAAGCGTCTTGATTCTGTTATAAGAGCCATTATTTCGCCATCAGAGTCATCAAACCAGTCTTGGTTCTTCTTATCCGGTTTACCGACTACTTGTTTTGCTACGTCATGAAGTGACTGTGCAAGGGTGGATCAATGTTTATCGATTGATCCGGTCGTCTTTAAATATTTTGATTTGAACTCAGTATTAAACCTTTCCTGCAGTTCTGAAGAGATTGCCAATTTTGCAAAGGCCAGCCGTGTTGGAATAATATGCTTTGCTCGGCGAGGAGGCTTATAGCTGAGGCGGACTTTTGACCTTATTAGCCGGTGATCAGTCCAACCTTCAGCGCCCCGCATGGCTCTAGTAATGAGCACGTCTTTCAGATCAGGCCTACGCACGATGACGTAGTCGATAAGATGCCAGTGCTTAGAGCGTGGGTGCATCCAAGATGTCTTATACTTATCAGGTAAGCGGAAGAGGGTATTTGTAACACATAGGTTAAATTCTGCTTTAAATTCTCTGCCCAAGCACCTGCTTCCAGACGTGGTGATCCGAGCCAACTCGAGCATTGAAATCACCTAGTAAGATAATTTTATCGCTGGAAGGTATATCTTTCAAAACCCTTCTCAGGTCTTCATAGAAATTTAATTTGTCTTCGTCATTATATGTCATAGTAGGCGCGTAGACACTTATGAGATGAAGATATTTATTAGTATTAAGATGTAGACGAAGCGTCATTAGACGATCATTTACCTTTAGGTGTTTCCAAGAGTGTTTTTGCAATACTAGTCCTAATAGCAAAGCCAACTCCGCTGATGGCTCGCTCATGTGCGGGCTTACCGATCCAGTAATAAGTATAGGCACCACGATCTTCACAAAGTTCACCACTGTCCGACAAGTGTGTTTCGCTTATGGCGGCTATGTCAACATTGTATTTAAGTAATTCCCTTGCAATGAGAGCAGTTTTACGCTCAGGGCACAAATTGTTTGGGTTGTCTAAAAGGGTGCGTACATTCCAAGTTGCAATATTAAAATGTTTATATTTAGAAGTTTTGGTTTTTGGTTATTCTTATATATTTTTCGACCGCGATTAAGTTGGTGCCCGATGACCGCGGTTGACCATCCAGGTGAAGGTTGGAAGCAGACTATGTTTGGGCCACCTTTTCTAGGCCCCTCTCCTGTGCAGGAGTAAGCAGAGCGATCCTAAATAGGGCTGCTTAGTCATCAGATGTGCTGCCGAAACCGCCCTCCCGCCCCATTCGAGTGCAGGAGCGACCACTCTCATCTGACCGCCCATGTGCAGGGAAACAGCTAAGAACCAGACACATCGTAGTCTGAATTCCCACCACCATCTCCCCATCGCCACAGGTCTTTTTGTTCATAATCCAGAGTTCTAGCCAAGGTTCATCTGCGCGTGATTAGTTTTAAGTGTGTAAGCGGTTGCGCTGGTGCAAACACACTCTCTTGTCTCTTTCCACCATTACCCGATGGACCAGTAAACTGATACGACCGGTGATAGAAGAGATGCAGTGATTTGGCCACCAATCATAAATAGATCCTGACTGGTGCCCTTTAAGGCACATCACATCACCTTGCTACACCGCCGCAGTCACCGTAAGCATTTGCCTATCGACGGTGCCCGCCTTCTACGCCGATGTAGGCTTTGTGTACTTTCGGGGGATCGCCCGATTTAGATGAAAAGTTCAGCCCCCTCTGTTAGGTTTAGCCCACAGATCGATGTGGTTACCGGGGTGTGGCTGCTGCGTACACTGCAGCTACGTGGAGCCACTAACAGAGAGATTGAGGACATCAGATAGTGTGCAGTCAAGTACTGTTTTCCCGCAGAGAAGCAAGACGATCAACAGCTACCTGACACAAGACACACTACCATAGCTCCCCACTACACCCCAATCCTGATATTACGTATCCAAAAGCAGTTTCCAAAAGATCGGGACTCCCTGGCGGCCCTAGCAATTTTCCGGGTCGTAATATTTGTAGAAAGGCTTCAGCCCCCAACAAAATATCGATCTCGGCGGGTTTATTAAAATGCGGGTCTGCCAGCTGGAATTTACCTATATAAGACAGCGGTGAGATGTCAAATTCACAGCTGGGCAAACAACTTGAAATGGTTTTAAGAACGAGAGGTTTAATCCGCAAGTTACAGTTTCTGTCATATTTAGATACCAACGTTACGTCGGTACAGCCTAATATAGACTGGTAGCTGCCACCAATTCCGTTTACGAAACGGTCAGTATCATCGTGAAAGATGTTAATACCAAATTTCCTGCAAGCGAAGCGGGAAATAAAATGATTTTGCGATCCATTGTCCACGAGGACACGAACTTGAATCACGGAACCGTCTCTTTTGCGAACATCAGCAAGAACGGTACCCAACAAAACATTTTGAGTTTTTCGCAAAGATTTTGAATTTGCGTTCATACTACAAAATGAAGCGTCATTATTCGTCGGTTCATTCAAAAATAAATTTGAAGTAGTGTTATTATTCTGAGCAGCCACTACTGGACTACGACTGTTATCACTCGACGGACCGGTTCTACTGTTATCAGCTTGAAAACAGAGTGAAGTGTGGTGCTTTTTTTTACAATTTGCACAAGTTCCCTTAGACCGGCATGCGTTTGAATTATGTTGCGAACTCAAACAGTTAATGCAAGCACGTAATTGTTTTACATGTTCGTAACGCTCTCGAGCGGTTAAAGTCTTATACTTTTTACAGGAATACAAGTGGTCGTGTTTGTCATTGCATAATGTACAAATGTTATCGCTTATTATGAATGCGCGTGAATTATTTTTCGGAATGTAGTTTTCTGACAGCTTGGCTCTCACACAAGTACTTGAGTTTTCACTCGTCCTATTCAAAACCTTAATACGGTCGCGAACAAATTTAGTAATTTTTTCAAACGCAGGTATTTCCGAATCGTGGTTATCCATTTCGAATAAACGTGCCGAATCTCTGTCCAGCCGTTGTAATAAAAGGTATGACATGACAAAATCGTACAAGTCGGGTATGTTTAAGTTCATTAATGCGAGATGCGAATTTGAAAATTGGTCAATTACATATTCTAAGTTATTAGCGGTGGGGGAAGTTAGTTAGTAGTTAGTTAGTTTGACGGGGCTGTTTCCGCACTTAGCCTCTCAAATTGGGCCATTGTGCGTGGCTCATACTTCCCCTTCACTCCAACCATCCCAGGCTATCCCAGAAGGCAAGCAACCTATTCAGGTTGTTGAAGGCCTCCGGGACTGCTGCTGGGGAGTGTAGGAATTCTGCCCGTTGATCCGCCACACTCCTGCATTCCACAATCACATGCTGTGGCGTTTCTTCCTCCTCCATGCATCCTCTGCACAGAGGGCTATCTGTCACACCTAAATTGAATAAGTGTTTGTTAAGGGGACAGTGGCCAGTCATAGTACCTATGACTTTACGGATCCTATCCCTGCTCAATCTGATAAGATTGCGGGCAAGTTTTCTTGTTGCTACCGGAACAGCATTTTTCGTTTGCCTGCAACCTTCAATGTTTCTCCATTTCATTGAATGTGCTTTTTCGGTATTTTCCTGCAGCCATAATTTTATTTGGGCCTGAGGTATAGGCATTAAAGGTTCCGGTCCATATGTTACTGCCTTTGCTCCTCTCTGGGCCAGTTCATCTGCTGCATCGTTACCTAGTGAGTCGCTGTGTCCTTTAATCCATTGCAGGGTTACTCTGTTCGTCCCTGTTATGGATTGGAGTGCATTGTGGCATTCCAGTATAAGGACAGAGGTTATAGTGTTGTTTTTTAGGGCTTGAAGCACTGACGCGCTGTCGGAAACAATTTTAATGTTTAAGTCCCCGACATCTCTGGCTGCGATCGCCTGTGCCGCCCTGGTGATACCGATACATTCGGCTTGAAAGATTGTGTTTAACTTACTTAGTGATGTTGATATTTTTATGTTTAAATCATTTGAGAAGACACCGGCTCCTGTACCTTGTGAGGTTTTGGAGCCGTCTGTGTATATCCTTACTTCTCGCTGCCAGAGCTATCTTTTAATTCTGCATTAAGTTGGATATTGTATCTTCGATCAAAGACATGTTGGCATATTGTTCTGTCCATGGGTGCCTCAAGAAGTGGTATTTCTTTCAGCACCCGTTTCAGAACTCTTGTGTGTTCTGTTTCTGTATTTTGTTTACACAGTCCGTGAGCTCTTAGTCGCAGGGCGGCTGCAGTGGCCTCCACTTGTATGACTAAGTGTAGAGGTCTCAAATTTATGAGATACTCCAATGCGGCTGATGGTGTGGTTTTCATGCATCCAGTGGCTGCTAGGCTTGCCAGGCGTTGCAGACTTTGGAGTTTGGCTTTTACTGTGGTCAGTTGTGTTCTGGGCCACCACACAACTGATCCGTAGGTCAGAGAGGGTCTAATCACTGAAGTGTACAACCACAGTGTAATTTTTGGATTGAGACCCCATTTTCTCCCAATGAGTCTCCGGCATTGCCAAAAAGTTAAACAGGCCCTCTTAATTTTTGTATCGATATGACTCGCCCAGTTCAGTTTATTATCAAGGATGATGCCCAGATACTTCACTTGCGATGATAGGGTGAGTTTGGTATTAAATAGTTTTGGGAGTTGTAGTTCTGGTAACTTTCTTTTGTTGGTGAAAAGATAGCGATAGGGGAAACAATGGGCTTCAATGAGAAAATTTGATTTAAATAAGTACTAGCGAGATTTCTCTTATCTTCGTATTTAGAAACGAGCGCGTTATATATTGTTTCATAGTTTTCTTCACAGGGTACGAATGTATACTTGTTTCGCTCGACCTTTCAATTTACTAGTGAGATAAAATATTTTTTCCGTTACGGAAAGCGATGAATTTAAATGTACAGCCCTTTGGAAAGTAGCATAAAATAAAGGCCAGTCGTTTGCATTTCCGTCAAATTCCGGTATTTTTATCCGAGCTAGCTTAACATTTTGAAATGTTTTATCTGGTTTAACCGTTGGTGTGGGCGCTGTGGTTGTAATAAACTGAGAATGTTTACGTTTAACACGACAATAAAGATCTTCAAATGCGAGCCATTGCTTGAAATCTGGAACTCAATCCTTATCAATTTTCAATAATAAAGTTTCGATATCTTTCACGCAAATCTGAAAGTTACACTTGATTGCTTGTACAGTCTCAACCGAGCACAGAAACTCTTCCAATAATTCTGGGTCATTCAAATTAGCACGCGGTTTATCGTATATTTGTTGAAGACGCTCGAAATTAGAGGTGGGCGATTATGAGATATACTAATGAAATCATTCGATTACGAGAATGTCTCGAGATATCTCGATTATGACAGTTTCCAGTTACTAATTAGTAGCCAGTCACGCACGCACGGTCGCTAGTCGCGTGCGACTCGATTTACTCACAGCACAGCCGCGTGGGGTGAGAAAGGGACAACACGATGCGGTCTCTCAGCGGCCCGCTATAAAAGAGGGACAGCAAGCGAAAAAGTTACCTAAAACTTGTATTACAAACTATCAATACAAAAATCGGTAATCTTACCGTTAATTAAATCCACATATTTATAAGTAAAAAGTGTCACGTTTCACACCACCGGCACCGTTATACAAACAAAAGAAACCAAATAAACCTATGTCGATACTACTAAAGTCACGGAAGAACTGTCGTCGACTTCATAAAACACGATTAGTAGTACTAATATCATTCGATTATGAAAACATATTAGTTACTAATTTGATAATCGATTATCAACATTAGTAGTACCAAATAAATCGATTATGCCAATCATTAATAATCGCCCACCGCTACTCGAAATATACTTGTCTTTGACATTCCAATAATTTTAATTTTTATCATTAGACGACGTCATCGTGATCAAATCCAGACAATAGGTATGCTCCAAACTCAAATGTTAAAGTGATCGTACAAAATAACAAAAATGCGAGGTAGGTAAATAAATAATTTCCAACGGCGAACGAGATAATAGAATGCGTTGGTAATTATAAGTGACTAGCTGTTACCCGCGACTTCGTCCGCGTGGAATAAATACTAAGGTAACTCAGTACATATTTATATACCCAGACTCATTTACGGTTACTACAGCTTATAATAAAACAATTTTATACAATTTCATCAAAATCGGTTCAGTTGTTTAGGTGTGCAAGCGTAAAAGACATTCGTCTCCCATTTCAACTCCAATTTCATCCCCATACAGTTCGAAATTCCAAAATTGCTAGAACAGACATTTATATGTCAAGTGCCTATATACAGAGTTTCATGGTTTTATCTTCAATGGTTGGGTACTTTCATATTGATATTCATCCCCCATTTCAACCCCAATTTCATCCTCGTACAGTTCGAAATTACAAAACTGATAGAACAAACATTCGTTTGCCTCTTGTCAAGTCCCTATATACAGAGTTTCATGGTTTTATCTTCAACGGTTAGGTACTTTCATATTAACATTCATCCTCCATTTCAACCCCAATTTCACCCCCGTACAGTTTGAAATTACGAAACTGATAGAACAAACATAGTTTGCCTCTTGTCAAGTCCCTATATAAAGGTTTCATGGTTTTATCTTCAACGTTTGGGTACTTTCATATTGACCTTCATCCCCAATTTCACCCCCGTACAGTTTGAAATTACCAAACTGATAGAACAAACATTCGTTTGCTTCGTGTCAAGTGTCTATATATACAGAGTTTCATGGTTTTATCTTCAACGGTTGGGTACTTTCATATTGACATTCATCCCCCATTTCACCCCCATACAGTTCGAAATTACGAAACTGATAGAACAAACATTCGTTTGGTTCGTGTCAAGTGTCTATATACAGAGTTTCATCTACAACGATTGGGAACTTCCATATTGACATTCATCCCCCATTTCAACCCCAATTTAACCCCCGTACAGTTCCAAATTACAAAATTGATAGAACAAACATTTAATTGCTTCGTGTAAAGTGTTTAGATACAAAATTTGAAAACTTTGAAAATGACGAATTTTCATACAACCGTTCATCCCTTGTTTTACCCTCTTAGGGGTTGAATTTCGCAAAACCCCGTCTTAGCGAGCGCCTACGTGCTAAAAGGGACCTCCATGCAAAATTTCAGATTCCTAGCATTTGTAGTTTCTGAGATTCCTTGATGAGTGACCTTTCGCTTTTATATATATAGATTTACAGTACCCGGCGATAAATATTGCACATCGACATTTGGAAAGAGACAATCGGCTAATTCCGGCTTCGTAGAGCGTTATCTCTGTCGCACGAAATACAAAAAGTCTGGTATCTATTAGGAGCTGTTAAAACCATTTTAATTAGCTTCTTTCAATAATTATTTATATTCTTTGAATAAAATACACCAATTTTTTTATAAGTTATGGCTGTAGGTTCGGGTAAAATAAAATAAAAACAATATGTTCACATTATGTCATAATAAACACCATTGTACCTATTGTTAAAGTGAGACATTGTAATAAAAATAATAATAATTCTAATTCTCGTTTACTTCCATTTCACTATCTGTGCTCTCAAAGAGATCAATATCACTGTCACTATCAGCCGTATTTATCACTAGTCTATCACTGTAATTGTCTAAACCGTGTTGAAAGCTTCTATTTCTGTGGGTTTCATTTTATACCGTGTCTTGGCAGCGGCCTTTTTATTCATCAAGGATTTTATGTCCTCGGTGAGCCACGGTGCAGGAAGATGCTTAATTTTGACAGCACGTACTGGAGCATGAGTATCAAATAGTTCCGTTATTAACTTATTGAACATTTCAATCTGACTGTCAACTGATTCAATCTCGGTCACCCTATTCCAATCTATCTCACTCGCATCTTTACATAAAGCATCGTGATCCATACCACTAAAATTGCGTCGCATAAGGATTTGGGGCTTAGATTTTGGAGGACGAATTTTATAGGATAGATAAACCAAGTCATGGTAGGAGAAATTATCTGCGGAACATTGACCATGCTTGGCGACATTATTTAGAGAGGAAACAATAATTAAATCAAGGAGAGATGGGACACAGTTTGGAAAATGATGAGTGGGATTTAGGGGAAGAATATGTAAATTACAAGAGTTGAAAATGGATTCCAGCGACGTACTGCGTTGATCTTTCTTGGCAAGACATGTATTAAAATCTCCCATGATGATAGAATGGGTATAAGAAGGGACAAGGTCTAGTAAGATATTTTCAAAGGAAGAAAAATAGTTGATACTACTAGAAGGACAATTACCATCACATCCCATCCTGTTATAAAGGAAACCAGTGAATCTACAAAAACTAGAGTTGTTTTTGAAGCGAACACTAAATCAACTTCTGGCGTAGCTGTCAATTACATACAAATGGTTGGACCCACTATCCAGGATCCACTTTTTAACATTCTTGTACGTTTTAGACAACATAAGTACGTATTCTGTGCAGATATAGAGAAGATGTTTCAAGCTATTTTTGTAAGAGAGTCAGATCGTCCTCTGCAACGAATATTATGGCGAGAACACGAAACCGATCCCATTCAGGTTCTACAGCTGAACACGGTAACCACTTAGAGGTACTTAATGAGAGGTAATACAAAAACGACCATCAGGAACGCGAGTAGTGTTAGCTAAAAAGTGGTTCACGTAGTTGTTCTTCTTTTGTGAGAACTTTGATTTGTGGGAAATTCTCTAGTTCCCAAAATAACCGCTCGCTTGCCTGGCGCTGCAAACCGCGCACCACACTATGCTCCACCCCCTGTAGCGTTGGCCGCCAAAATGCCCGGAGAAAAATACGTGTGCACCTCGCTATGCCCCGCGGTTTTTACGCTTGCGGCGCGCGAGTCGGGATTCACGTAATCGTTCCTCGTGAATCAATTTGTTTTGAAAGATTATTAAGTGTTATATTTTTTATGTTAAATGTGAAACTAGCTATTCAATGTTATCTTTTGTTTCTCAGTTTACGACTTTGGTGCAGAGTTATGCTGTGCTGAAATTAAGAACGCGAGTTTTAAAGCTCGTCTTTTTAAAAGCTCATAGGTAGCTCTAAAATTAAAGCTATGACATATAATGAAATGAAATGAAATGAAATGAAATGAGGTTTATTTGCGCAAACATATGTAGATAAATTAGGTGTAATTTGTACAATCATGTCCATTATGTTTTCCTCGTGAGAGGTATGCAAAAATTTTTTAAACAATATCAAAATGGTATTTACTAAAAAAAAAAAAGATATATTTTAAACAATGTCAAATTAATTGATAATAAAAAATAATTGAGTCAAAATATTCAATGTCATTGTCAAATTACGCGAGGTTGAGATTTAGAATATAATACATCACAATAAACTAATACTGATATGTGTAATTATAGTATCAAGTATTTCATATTATTTCGTAGTTTGATTTATTGGAATACCACAGTACACATTCAAATACTCGTCTACCGAATAATAACACCCGTCGAGTAGCCATTTATGCAAATGACGTTTAAAACTGGTCTCAGACATCTCTCTGATTTCACTGGGAAGGGCATTATACAATTTTATGGCCATTTGAGAAACATTTTTTTTTGATATTTCAAGTCTACAGTAAGGGGTTTTAATTACAGATCCAATTTTAGACCGCATCTGTCTTTTGGATGCCTCCTGTCTTGTTATAAAGATTTCCGGGCTACTCTTGACAAGAAGGCATAAGCTCTTAATGTACATGGAAGGTAATGTGAGTATTCTATATTTTTTGAAAATTGGCTTACAAGAATCCAGATCACCAACTCCTCTTATTGCTCTCAAGCATCTCCTTTGTACCAAGAACATCCGGTCAACGTCAGTAGAATTTCCCCATAAAATCAGGCCATATTGGAGAACAGATCCTACATAGCCGTGGTAGGCTTTAAGAGCTGCTTCCACTGATGTGGTTTCTCTGATACGGCGTAACGCGAATATAGTTTTTAATCTTTGATTACGTTTGTTATCTGTTATGTGTTTGTTAAAACGAAATTTATAGCAAAATCAGCAGAAACTAACTTACACAGCCCGCACTCAATCAACACTCAATGACAAGATTGACAAGGAATGTATTTTTTTAAATTTCTGTTCTTTTTTTCTATGGCTAAGATACTCTACTGGGATTAATATGACAGGAAATTTAACATAGAAACGAGATAAATAATACAAACTAATCCCTAGAGCGACAAAAACAAGTATATTTACCTTTTTCGACCGCGGGGGCCATGTTAACCACAGGTTGACACGGGCATTTTGGCATGGAGCTCCACGTCAACTACTAGTTGACACGGGCATAATAGACTGAATCGCGATGTTAACTACCAGTTGACACGGGCATAATAGACTGAATCGCGATGTTAACTACCAGTTGACACGGGCATTTTAAGCCGGGTCCAGACGAGTGTAACGTGTAATGTAATCCACCGTGTAATGTAACACGAATTCTACGTGTGGACGGCACTACGAGCATTACATGTAACGCTCGCGCGGCGCTCGGGGTTGATCCATCGGCTGTCGGTTTGTCGCGCGAACACAAAGACGCTCGCAGTGCTCGTTTGGACGGCGTCCGTGACGGTTGTGTCGTATGTACGTTCATGATGTGGAGTGACGAACAATCGCTTGAACTTATTAGTTTGTATCAAGAAAAACCTGTTATTTGGGATACAAAAAACCCGCAATACTATAAAAAAAATCTGAAACACGATGTTTGGAGTGATATTGCTCATTCATTGGAAAGAGATGTAGAAGAATGCAAAAACAAAATGATTAGTTTGCTTGCTTCACATCGAAGAGAAAAAGGAAAAGTAAAGAAGAGCCATAGTTCCGGAAAAGGTATGTTTTATTATAAATTTATGTTGCTTTACATATTACACACTTTTATTTATTAATTTAGTTTTTACTTAGGTATTATCACTTACTTGCTATTAGTACAATTATTACTTCTATTGTATACCCACTATATTACTATATTTTACTATACATATATGTACTATATTCTATTGTATTGTTTATTTATTGTAATTTATTTTATCACATACTAGCTGAACCGCGCGCGCGTTGCTACGCCATCTATCTAAAATTGATCGTACCAATTCAAATTTTGAACAAATTCGGTTACCTTAGGTTCACGAACCTTTGACGAATGACACATGCTGTCACGCAACGAAAACTCTCAAAAAGCAAAATAATTTCTCGTTTTTGTTACATTTTTCAATCATGCTTCGTTCCTGTTTATAGTAGCGTAATGTTAAATAACCTATAGCCTTCCTCGATAAATGGACTATCCAACAGAGTAAGAACCTTTCAATTCGGACCAGTAGTTCCCGAGATCCTTGCGTTCAAAGAAACAAACAAACAAACAAACAATCAAACAAACAAACTCTTCAGCTTTATAATATTATTATAGACTAGCTGTTACCCGCGACTTCGTCCGCGCGAAATAAATACTAAGGTAACTTAGACAGTACCTATTTTTATACCCAGACATTTACGGTTACTAAAAAAAACTTATAATTAAACAATTTCATCAAAATCGGTTCAGTAGTTTAGGTGTGAAAGCGTAAGAGTTCGCAATTACAAAATTGCTAGAACAAACATTTATTGGCTTCGTGCCAAGTGCCTATATAAAGAGTTTCATGGTTTTATCTTCAACGATTGGAAGCTTCCATGTATACTTCCATCCCCCATTTCAACCCCAATTTCACCCCCGCACAGTTCGAAATTACAAAATTGATAGAACAAACATTCATTTACTTCGTGTCAAGTGTCTTATATACAGAGTTTCATGGTTTTAGCTTGAACGGTTGGGAACTTCCATATTGACATTCATCCCCCATTTCAACCCTAATTTCACCCCCTATTGTTCTAAATTACAAAATTGCTCGAAACAACTTTCGTTTACTTCGTGTCAAGTGTCTATATACAGAGTTTCATGGTTTTATCTTCAACGGTTGGGAACTTGCATATTCACATTCATCCCCCATTTCAACCCTAATTTCACCCCCTAACGTTCTAAATTACAAAATTGCTCGAAACAACTTTCGTTTACTTCGTGTCAAGTGTCTATATACAGAGTTTTATGGTTTTATTTTCAACGGTTGGGAACTTCCATATTGACATTCATCCCCCATTTCAACCCCAATTTCACACCCGTACAGTTCGAAATTACAAAATTGATAGAACAAACATTCATTTACTTCGTGTCAAGTGTCTTATATACAGAGTTTCATGGTTTTAGCTTGAACGGTTGGGAACTTCCATATTGACATTCATCCCCCATTTCAACCCTAATTTCACCCCCTATTGTTCTAAATTACAAAATTGCTCGAAACAACTTTCGTTTACTTCGTGTCAAGTGTCTATATACAGAGTTTCATGGTTTTATCTTCAACGGTTGGGAACTTGCATATTCACATTCATCCCCCATTTCAACCCTAATTTCACCCCCTAACGTTCTAAATTACAAAATTGCTCGAAACAACTTTCGTTTACTTCGTGTCAAGTGTCTATATACAGAGTTTCATGGTTTTATCTTCAACGGTTGGGAACTTTCATATTCACATTCATCCCCCATTTCAACCCCAATTTCACCCCCGTACAGTTCGAAATTATGAAATTGAGAGAACAAACATTCATTTATTTCGTGTCAAGCGTCTATATACAGAGTTTTATGGTTTTATTTTCAACGGTTGGGAACTTCCATATTGACATTCATCCCCCATTTCAACCCCAATTTCACACCCGTACAGTTCGAAATTACAAAATTGATAGAACAAACATTTAATTGCTTCGTGTCAAGTGTCTAGATACAAAATTTGATAACTTTGAAAATCACGAATTTTCATACAACCGTTCATCCCTTGTTTCACCCTCTTAGGGGTTGAATTTCGCAAAACCCCGTCTTAGCGAGCGCCTACGTGCTAAAAGACACCTCCATGCAAAATTTCAGACTCCTAGCATTTGTAGTTTCTGAGATTCCTTGATGAGTGACCTTTCGCTTTTATATATATAGATTTGCTCGTAAAGGGTCTCTTATTGGACCAATTTCTGTATCGTAATGTATCTTATTACGCACTAGTGCTGTAATGTGTAATGTAAAACGCACGGTTTCAAAATGCTCCGTCCACAGACTAGGTAGAGAGATATGCTCCGTCTAAAACGAACGGTACATTTTTAAATCTTCGTCATCATCATCATCAGCCGCAAGACGTCCATTGCTGAACATAGGCCTCCCCCCTAGATTTCCACAACGAACGGTCCCGCGCAACCTGCAACCAGCGGTTTCCAGCGACCTTTGTGAGGTCATCTGTCCATCTAGTGGGAGGCCGTCCAACACTGCGTCTTCCGGTTCGTGGTCGCCACTCGAGAACCTTTCTTCCCCATCGGTTGTCAGTCCTTCGAGCGATGTGGCCTGCCCATTGCCACTTCAGCTTGCTTACTCGTTGAGCTATGTCGGCCACTTTAGTTCTTTTGCGAATATCTTCATTACGGATTCTGTCGCGCAAAGAGACTCCGAGCATAGCTCTCTCCATAGCTCGCTGTGTGACTTTGAGCTTTGTTATGAGGCCCACAGTTAAGGACCACGTCTCAGTTCCATAAGCCATCACTGGCAACACGCACTGGTTAAAGACTTTTGTCTTTAGGCATTGGGGTATTTTGGACTCAAAGATGTGTCGAAGTTTCCCGAACGCTGCCCATCCGAGTTGGATCCTTCGCTGGACCTCTTTGTCGAAGTTGGATCTACCTAATTGGATCTTTTGACCCAGGTAGACGTATTCGTCAACAACTTCGAGTGTGGTATTCCCAACAATAACCGGTACAGGTGAGACATGCACATTTGACATGACCTTCGTCTTGTCCATGTTCATCCTCAAACCAACCTGTTGGGATACTCTACTGAGGTCCCTGAGCATTGCACCGAGGTCCTCCAGCGACTCCGCTACAATGACTATGTCGTCGGCAAACCGAAGGTGAGTGATGCATTCGCCATTGATATTGATGCCATGTCCGTTCCAGTCCAGTAGCTTGAAAACGTCTTCCAGCGCAGCAGTGAACAGTTTCGGGGATATAACATTTCTCTGTCTCACGCCTTTCTGTAGCTGGATATGTTTTGTGCACTGGTCCTGTAATCGGACAGACATTGTGGCTTTGCTGTAGATACACTTCAACACTTCGATATAGCGATAGTCGATGCGGCATCGCTGGAGAGACTGAAGCACTGCCCAGGTCTCGATGGAATCGAAGGCTTTCTCATAGTCCACATACGCTATGCATAGTGGCCGATTATACTCCTCAGTTCTGTATAATCTGCCGGAGCGTATGTATGTGGTCTATGGTACTATAGCCTTTTCGGAAACCGGCTTGTTCGGGTGGCTGAAAGTCGTCAAACCTGCGTGCGAGACGATTCGTGATTACCCTCGAAAACAACTTATAAACGTGGCTCAGAAGTGAGATGGGTCTGTAATTCTTCAACAATGTGTTGTCACCTTTTTTGAAGAAGAGCACCACCACACTTCTGCTCCACGCTTCTGGCGTATTACCGTCAAGTATGACGGAGTCGAACAGCTTCTGGAGGACTTTAAGTACCGGTTTTCCACCCGCTCTCAGAAGCTCAGTCGTAATTCCGTCATCGCCAGGTGCTTTGTTGTTTTTAAGTTGTTTGAGAGCCATCCTAATCTCATACAGGCTGAATTCAGGGATATCTTCGGTAGAGTGCCGGGTCAGCTTGGCTCTGGGGTCTTTTGCCATGCTAACGACAGGTTGTGCTTGTGTAGAGGTGTATAACTGTTCATAGAACTTATCAATCTCCTCCAAAATCTCGGGCTTCGACGAGACTACGTTACCGCTATCGGTCTTCAGTTTGGCCAGCTGACTTTGCCCAAGAGGCAGATTTCTTGCGAACACTTTCGAGCCTTGGTTCCGCTTGATCGCTTCTTCAATACACGAAGTATTGAAGCAACGTATGTCGCGTCGCACACAAGTAGAGATCCGTCTATTGAGCCGTCTGTATACCGTCATGTCGACCGAAGACTGCAACCGCATATCTCGCCTAACTGCCATGAGATTTAGAGTATGATCGGAGAGCTTTTGGGTTCTATTTTGGCGTCGGCTCTTATAAAATTTCCTGCCAACTGCTTGAACAGTTTCCACCAGCCTGTCGTTTATTTCGTCCGCCGTTACGCATTCATCTAAGGCTTCGAAGCGATTTTGAAGTTCGAGTTGAAAGTTATCGGGATCTTCGATTTGAACATAATTTGGTCGGAGCGTGGACTCCATTAGACGTGATCTTTTGAACTTAATGTTTAGATTCAGCGTGCCTCTTACAATACGGTGATCGCTGCCGGTCTTAACCCTACTGATCACAGAGACATCGCTGAATATTTGCCGTTTAGTCGTCATAATGAAGTCGATATCATTTTTTGTGGAACCATCTGGGCTAATCCATGTCCATTTTCGTTGTGGCTGTTTCTTGAAAAAGGAGTTCATCATAAAGAGGCTCTCCCTTTCCAAGAAATCAGCTAGACGTTGCCCTCTTGGGTTCCGCTGCCCATATCCGAATTGTCCCACTCTCAACTCATCACCGCTACGTTTGCCCAGTTTCGCGTTGAAGTCTCCCATCACTACTGTGAAATGTGTTGGCGAGACATGTATGGCTTTGGAGATGTCCTCATACATGGTCTCAACCTCTTCGTCGGGATGTGTCGAGGTCGGTGCGTATACCTGTATGACCTTCAATGAATACCGGTCGATAATTTTAAGTACAAGGTACACGACCCTGCTCGACACACTCTCGATCATTATCACGTTGTTGACGAGAGACTTGCGGACTATAAACCCGACACCCCCTTGGGATTGTTGATCTCCCTCCCGGTAGTAGAACAAGTTGCCGGATTCGAGGGTTATCCTGTCCTCGCCCTGTCTACAGACTTCGGATAACCCTATAATATCCCAGCGCAACTTGTCCACTTCTTCTTCCAGCTCCACAATCTTTTCGTCAGCCCTCAGAGTCCTTGCGTTAAACGTTGCCAGGTCGAGTCGTTGGGTTTGGTGGCGGGGCGTCTGCCGGGGATTCTTCGCACCCCATGCTCCACCGGAAACCAAGGCTGCCACCAGCGCCTGGAATAGCGGAGCCGCCGGGGACTAGGGGCCGTTTCTTTATTGTGTTCTTCATAGGGGGGGTATTTGCCATAGTCACCACGCTTGGCAGGCGGTTTGGTGACCGCGGAGCCAGCCCTTTGCACCGATGACGCCGCTGCACGTCACCGGTCTGGTCAATTTAGGACTGGCTTTTAAATGGTTATACCGCCATTGGTTCGGTCGTCAGAGCCTCGTTAGTTGGCAGCAGGGTGTACCACGCGCAGGAGAGGTTGACATTTGGAGAAGCTAGATGTTTAGTTCTTCCCCCTTACACCCCTTAAATCTTAGTAAAGAGTTTTTATGTCAGAAAAGTGTGGTCAACATTTTATGAATAAAATTAACTTTGAGAGGTAAAATATAATAAAGAATTATTAAATTCGTTAATTTGATTAATTTAGACCATAAATTACTTTGATTTTTCTGTAACAAAACACAAAAATATTAATTTACTTTATTATTAATGGCATACCGGCTGGTTCTGTGCAGTTGCTTAAAAAAAAAAGGCGCCGATGCGCGCGCATTGCTAATCTGTGATCCGTAGTGATTACTTACCTGTGCTGTGATCTGTGATCAAGTAAATATTATTCCGCGCGTTTTTTTTCGCTGTATTGTTTTATTACGCACTAGTGCTGTAATGTGTAATGTAAAACGCACGGTTTCAAAATGCTCCGTCCACAGACTAGGTAGAGAGACATGCTCCGTCTAAAACGAACGGTACCTTTTTAAATCTTAGTAAAGAGTTTTTATGTCAGAAAAGTGTGGTAAACATTTTATGAATAAAATTAACTTTGAGAGGTAAAATATAATAAAGAATTATTAAATTCGTTAATTTAATTAATTTAGACCATAAATAATCTTTCTGTAACAAAACACAAAAATATTAATTTACTTTATTATTCATTAATAATAAAGTACCGGCAATAAAGTAAGTAAGGCATACCGGCTGGTTCTGTGCCGTTGCTTAAAAAAAAAAAAATGTGTGCGCTTAAAACCGCACGGCAGAAGTGAAAACTAAAATAAGAAATACTTAACTATATAAAAGCTACTAAATAATTTTAATTTAAAACTTTTACGGCTGAATGATTAGTATCCATGGCCAAGAATAAATTAAAAAAAAGAATTACGCGGGTCGAAAATGCCGTTCGAAGCCGTTTCGCTCACAAGTTTTTAGCTTTTTAGTGTTTGCTATTTAGTTATGTCATATTTATGTATTTCGCTAAAAATGCATAAATATGTTGTGTTATAGTGTATTTGTGTAAGCACTTTCTTATGAAAATGGGTATCATTTTGTGTGTTTACGTAGTGTAAGTGCTGTGATAAAATATTACAACCATAACTTTTTTGCAATGGACGTGAAATGCAAATTTAACATTTCGTGACAGGTTCAATTGATGTGGTAAGTACCTAGAAGTTAATGTCGTGATAAAAAAGTTTAAAAATTCGCCAGTTTCAGCGAGAAAGTCGCTAAGGTGTCAGTCAACACTGGTAGTGAGCAGCGAGAGAGAGTAAGAGTATGTATTGTCCCATGTCCTCCTCTAACAATTATCTTTCTCGGTCTGGCACGTTAGTTGACCACATTATCTTTCTCGTTCTAGCATCCCGAGTTTACCCGAAATTTCTTATCATATCCGAGCGTGATGATCACGTGATCATTAATCCATTTCACAGCCCACGAAAATTCTGTCTATAACGCGCCTAAAGAAGTTTTCACTTCAAAAAGGCGCCGATGCGCACGCATTCCTAATCTGTGATCCATAGTGATTACTTACTCTGTGCTGTGACGTGTGACCTGTGATCAAGTAAATATTATTCCGCGCGTTTTTTTTCGCTGTATTGTTTTTTTTTGAAAATGTCGTCAGAGTTTTGTTTATTTCCTCGCAAATATGTTATAAAACGTCGTATGACATACGTGCGCTTTGATAATTACAGCACTTATATCATAATGTACTATTACAGGTGGGGATGAAACGTACAAAAGTACATGGTTTGCTTACAAGGCGCTGGCATTTTTAGGAGATCGAAATAATCCAAGGAAACGACGCAACACAGAGGTAACTAACTGCATTGAACTAGTTTCCTTCGACTTGATAAAAAAAACTTAAAAATATGTATTCTGCCAAGAAACTGTATCCTCGTTCATAAAATAGTAATTAAACTCATCCCTAATTTGTTTTGCCGTTGAGGCAGCTCTTCTAGGTACATTATTCAATGGAAGTAAACATGACATTTCAGAATCTCTCCGCCAACTACCTTCACATAATCTTCCGTTTTGGTCGTTGTAAAGTGAGCCAGGGGGTGCATACAAGTTTTTAGATGAATCCGTGTTTCTCAAAAAATTATGCAAGTGTGCAATAGCCATGACTATAGTCTCCACGGTTTTGGGCTGAAGGAGCATAGGTTTTCGTAGAACTCTGAACACAGATGCTGTGATACCAAATACATTTTCTACAATCCTGCGAGCTCTGCTTAACCGGTAATTAAAAATTCTTCGCGGCGATCCCTTGGGGTATTCTCCTGGATAGGGTTTCATTATATTGTTTTGTAAAGGGAAGGCAGAGTCTCCTACAAAAACATATGGTACTACTTTGTTTCTACCTTGCAGTGCTTCAGGTGCAGGCAATCTTAACGAATTATTTTCTAGTTAGGGTTCCGTAAAACGTGAAAACGGAACCCTTATAGATTCGTCATGTCTGTCTGTCTGTCTGTCTGTCCGTCCGTATGTCACAGCCACTTATTGCCGAAACTATGAGAACTACACTGTTGAAACTTGGTAAGTAGATGTATTCTGTGAACCGCATTAAGGTTTGAACAAAAAAAATTAAAAAAAAGAAAAATTAGGGTTGCCCCCCATACTAAGAACTGAAACTCAAACATTTTTTTTTCATCAAATCTACACGTGTGGGGTGTCTATCGATAGGTCTTCAAAAATGATGTTGAGGTTTCTAAAATCATTTTCGTCTACACTGAATAATTTGCGCGAGAGACACTTCCAAAGTGGTAAAATGTGTCCCCCCCCCCCTCTAACTTCTAAAGTAAGAGAATGAAAAATCTAAAAAAATATATATGATGTACATTACTATGTAAACTACCAACGAAAATTAGTTTGGACTCGATGTGATGAGTAGTTTTTTTAGTACGTCTTAAATACACTATTATTGAAACTTCGATCAAAGTTACAACGAACTACAAGAACTATGTGTACTATGTATATTATGTTACTTGCTACAACGGAACCCTTCATGGGCGAGTCCAACTCGCACTTGGCCACTTTATTTTTTATATAATTCAGTTTCCTTAAAAATTCTACCATCTGAAATGCGGCCTTGACATCCGACATCCAGAAATTTATTATTATATTCCGCGTCTACTAAAGCAAACAGTATAGTGTTCATTCAGTATAGTGTGTGTGAATTCAGTATAGTGATACTGAAATTCGATTTGTAGTTACGATATTCTGTGCCACTATGTACCGGAGCCTCGAGAATGACATGTTTACCGTCCATTGCTCCGGCACAATGGGGAAAATTCCACAATTCATCAAATCTGTTTGAGATCTGGATCCATTCTGACTCTGTTTTTGGCAGCAGAAACAATGAATTTCTTTTTAATTACAGATTACAAATGAACCGGAATAGAGTGCATCTACAAGTGTAGAAAATGATAACAGTTCAGAATTTATATCACCAACTGGTCAGGCCCCAAAAAAAAAAAAAAAATCAGACGAAAATAAAATAAAGTAGCCAAGTGCAAGTTGGACTCGCCCATGAAGGGTTCCGTTCCAGCAAGTAACATAATATACATAGTACACATAGTTCTTGTAGTTCGTTGTAACTTTGATCGAAGTTTTAATAATAGTGTATTTATGACGTACTAAAAAAAAACTACTCATCAGATCGAGTTCAAACTAATTTTCGTTGGTAGTTTTTATGGTAATGTACATCATATATTCTTTTTAGTATTTTCATTCTCTTACTTTAGAAGTTAGAGGGGGGGGGGGGCACATATTTTATCACTTTGGAAGCGTCTCTCGCGCAAGTTATTCAGTGTAGACAAAAATTATATTAGAAACCTCAACATCATTTTTTAAGACCTATCGATAGACACCACACACGTGTAGGTTTGATGAAAAAAAAATTTTGAGCTGCCGTTCTCAGTATGGGGGGCACCCCTAATTTTTGTTTTTTTTTTAAACTTTTGTAAAAATCTTCATGCGGTTCACAGAATACATCTACTTACCAAGTTTCAACAGTGTAGTTCTCATAGTTTCGGCAAAAAGTGGCTGTGACATACGGACGGACAGACAGACAGACAGACAGACATGACGAATCTATAAGGGTTCCGTTTTTACGTTTTACGGAACCCTAAAAAGGGGTATGCTTTCGGAGGCTCTTGGCCTGCTTAAGAGTGCTGCTTCTAGTCCTACTCCTGAACCCCGAAACAATAATCCAAACAATTTTGACAGTGAAACCTTTTCTTTTCAAATTTTATTTTAATGCCGTGCAGCGAGCAATAATGGACGTAATATTCATAGCCGATGAAGGATGCACTAACTTTTTTCAACATTATTATCCATCGGCATTCAATTACAGTGGGTATACAATAGGCTCGGTTCCTTCATCAAGATACTGCAATGAACCACCTTCTTTGTCTAATCGCTCAGAACTTACTTCAGGGTATTCAACAGGTCAGAATCAGACAAGTTGCCCTACTGCTCCATATGCTTCACCTGTTCCCTCACAATCATCTCAAACTTCATAAATATGAAGATGTAGATTTTGTGAATGACCTGATTTGAAAAGAATCAATTTTTCATCCCACCAGCTCGGAAAGAGTACTTTTGCTCCTCGATATCAGGGCGCAAAAGTCGTTAACCTATTTATTTCTACCTCCTTGGTGCCGAATTCATCATACATTTATTTTTAATAATTTGTTAAAAACTCATACTCGGAACCTCTTTGGTGTACTTTTTAGGGTTCCGTAAAACGTAAAAACGGAACCCTTATAGATTCGTCATGTCTGTCTGTCTGTCTGTCTGTCTGTCTGTCCGTCCGTATGTCACAGACACTTTTTGCCGAAACTATGAGAATTACACTGTTGAAACTTGGTAAATAGATATATTCTGTGAACCGCATTAAGATTTAAACAAAAAAAAATAAAAAAATACAAAATTAGGGTTGCCCCCCATACTGAGAATTGAAACTCAAAAAATTTTTTTTTATCAAACATACACGTGTGTGGTGTCTATCGATAGGTCTTCAAAAATGATGTTGAGCTTTTTAAAATCATTTTCGTCTACACTGAATAACTTGCGCGAGAGACGCTTCCAAAGTGGTAAAATGTGTGTCCCCCCCCCCCTCAACTTCTAAAGTAAGAGAATGAAAAATCTAAAAAAAATATATGATGTACATTACCATGTAAACTACCAACGAAAATTAGTTTGAACTCGATCTGATGAGTAGTTTTTTTTAGTACGTCATAAATACACTATTATTGAAACTTCGACCAAAGTTACAACGAACTACAATAACTATGTGTACTATGTATATTATTGTTACTTGCTGCAACGGAACCCTTCATGGGCGAGTCCAACTCGCACTTGGCCACTTTATTTTTAAATGCTTTGCGCGCAATTTTCTTTTCACGTATGGAGGATAGAGGTAAAGAATTTATTTCAAATGGCAAAACATTTTGAAATGCTATGAATGAATCAATTGTAATCGAATTGAAGTATGCCGAGTTAAATAATTAAATATTATTGACTACTAAAATAGTAACTAATAGATAATTTCAACTACTTGTGCAGTACAAAATAATGTAGTAAATATAACATCAAATAAATAATTACTATTTTGAGAAAACATGTAGGTACAATATATTTTGAAGTCAAAACTTCTTTTGGCGCGCCAAAGACAGATGTTTCGTGGGCTGTCAATTTAATTCTAGCGTCACGCTCGGGAATGATAAGAAATCTTCGGGTAAACTCGGGACCATAGCCAATGGCCATCTAAAAATGCCTCAGCCTTTCCCATTGGCCATTTAAAAATGCGTCAGCATTTCTAGATGGCCATGTTCATAGCCACGCCGTCCGGTTTCACACGCGTAGTTTCCAAAGTAAAAATCAAATTCTGAGTTATAAGTTACCACTTCTATCGGCAGTGCCTATGACTGCGGCAGTCATAGGCACTGCCGATATTTTTCTTTCATGAATTCTGAATAGTACGTTTATTAATTTCCTTTAAAATGTACCCTGATACAAATTTAGCGCTACTATAATTTAATGCATTTGGGCGGACACTTTTTCATGTACATATGAAACTCCTTACCTCAATCGGTAAACTCCATATTTTCACGTCATATTGTTATTGTTAAAACCATGGCTAAATAAACTTAAGTTTAAAACTAATAAAATTGAATACAACTGAAAAACCGAAATACCATAATAATAAGTGATTCTAGCGACCAAGAAGTTTATTTGACGCCAACAGAATCGACTGAAACTGAAAATGCGCAAAGCGTTTAGTAATTTCCTCGCTAGGGGGGGATAAAAATTACGTGTTACACTCGAGTGCAAAGATTTTTCACCTTGTGCCCTTTTGATTCCCTTGCTACGCTCAGGATTCTAATTTTTGAATCCCTCGCTACGCTCGTGATTCAACTTTAGAATCCTTCGCTTGCTCGGTCATCAAAATTGAGCACGCGGTTAAAAAGCCACTTTGCACTTTTGTACAACAAATAACTATTGTACTACATGATTTGAAGATGCAGACTAAGTCGACAATTTGATTTAACTTTCTAATTTTAATTTTGGAATAATTTTAATTTTGCTTACCCTACTTAATACAATAGCTTAATTTGTTATTTTAATAAATAAATAAAAATATGTAAAACTCACCTCAATGTTTTCTTTCAATGCTTTTATAATCGCTTCATTATAACAAAACAAAATGGGCACAAAAGGCGATCTTATCGCTAAGATCTCTTCCATATTTATAACCTTTTGATTCATGAGGAAACTAAATTTGTAATATTTTGGGCAGTGGTGCAACTAACCAAATAAATAAATACACGTACTAATTTTATGATATATGAATGCTATTGTTTTTAGGGTTCCGTAAAACGTAAAAACGGAACCCTTATAGATTCGTCATGTCTGTCTGTCTGTCTGTCTGTCTGTCCGTCCGTATGTCACAGCCACTTTTTGCCGAAACTATGAGAACTACACTGTTGAAACTTGGTAAGTAGATGTATTCTGTGAACCGCATTAATATTTCAACAGAAAAATTTAAAAAAAAGAAAAATTTGGGTTGCCCCCCATACTGAGAACTGAAACTCAAAAATTTTTTTTTCATCAAACCTACACGTGTGGGATGTCTATCGATAGGTCTTCAAAAATGATGTTAAGATTTTTAAAATCATTTTCGTCTACACTGAATAATTTGCGCGAGAGACACTTCCAAAGTGGTAAAATGTGTGTCCCCCCCCCCTCTAACTTCTAAAGTAAGAAAATGAAAAATCTAAAAAAAATATATGATGTACATTACCATGTAAACTACCAACGAAAATTAGTTTGAACTCGATTTGATGAGTAGTTTTTTTTTAGTACGTCATAGATACACTATTATTGAAACTTCGATCAAAGTTACAACGAACTACAAGAACTATATCGACGGTAAAAACCAAACCTGCTGTAACCCACAAAATGCAAAATGTTCACCAGAGCCAAAAAACTTTTGAGATTTTACAAAAAAAATCATAACTCAAAAACTATTATTCCTATAAATGTAATTTTTAGAAACAAAACGCATTAATTAATTGTTTATTAAATAAAATAACTAAAACTAACCAAAAGTTTGTTTTTGTCTATGTTTTTGTGGGTTACAGCAATGTCACTTTTTTTTCTGTTACGCAAAAATGCTGTAAATGAAGAGGACAAATGTATGGACTGCTCCAAAAGAAACATTTTACTTAAAAGCAATATTGTCTTAATAACGTATGGCACTTATTTAGTTTTGAAAATTATGACGTAAATAACATTAGTAATAATGCCTCGGTACACTTAATTGTCGTTACTATAAGAAATTATGAGAGGTCAGTAAAATAAAAACGATGTAAGTGTGGGATGATATAAATTTGACATTATTTTAATACGTTTAGGAACAATCACCACTAATAAATCGAGTTTTTTTTTTCAATTTAAAAACAATCAAAATACACTTTGGTGCACAAACTGCACAAAATCGGTAATTAAGAAACTTAGGTAACATATCTTCTGCTTAAAGCTTTCGGATCGACCGTGACGCTGAACCATGATGTTGATGTTAGGCAATACACCTGCCCATCACATTATCACGCGGCTATTGGAACATTAAAAAAAATTGGCAGTCATAGGAACTGCCGATAGAAGTGAAAACCTAAAACTCAGAATTTGATAGCTTACTTTGGAAACTACACGGGTGTTGGCTGATTGGTGGCACTACATTGGCTGATGCGTTTCTAGATGGCCATGCCATGATGGCCTCTCCACGCCCTTTCAGCATTTCCTATTGGCTGACGTATTTCTAGATAACCAATGGCTATGGTCCCGAGTTCACCCGAAGATTTCTTATCATACCCGAGCTTGACGAATGAATTCAATTCACAGCCCACGAAAAATCTGTCTGGGCGCGCCTAAAGAAGTTTTCACTTCAAAAACAAATGTACTCCGTCTGCAAGATTCCGACTGAATGTATCATCTCGTATATTATCGTATCTGTTTAGTGTGTGATGCTTTCTGATAATTATGTGTTTATACGCATATAAAATATTAGCGTATCTGCGTAGTGTGTGACACGCTTAACACGTCCTTTTAATCCGCTAAAAAGTTAAAAAATTCGCCAGTTTCAGCGCGAAAGTCGCTAAAGTATCAACACTGGTAGCCGGTAGATGCCGGTAGCGAGCAGCGAGAGAGAGAGAGAGTATCTATTGTCCCATGTTCTCATCTAACAATTATCTTTCTCGGTCTGGCACGTTTGTTGACCACATTATCTTTCTCGCTCTAGCATCCCGAGTTTACCCGAAATTTCTTATCATATACGAGCGTGATGATCACGTGATCATGAATCCATTTCACAGCCCACGAAAATTCTGTCTATAACGCGCCTAAAGAAGTTTTCACTTCAAAAATTGGCAGTCATAAGAACTGCCGACAGAAGTGAAAACTTATAACTCAGAATTTGATAGCTTACATTGGAAATTACACGGGTGTAACCGGAGGGCGTGGCCTCGCCATCTTGGCATGGCCATCTAGAAATGCGTCAGCATTTCCCATTGGCTGATGCGTTTTTAGATGGCCATGCCATTATGACCTGTCCAGGCCCTTTAAGCATTTCCCATTGGCTGACGTATTTCTAGATGGCCAATACCCGTGGTCCCGAGTTTACCCGAAACTTTCTTATCATACCCGAGCGTGACGAATGAATTCAATTCACAGTCCACAAAAAGTCTGTCTAGGCGTGCCCAAAGAAGTTTTCACTTCAAAAATCCAAATCATTACCTAGAATTGTGCTGCAGTGGCTGCGTCCTATAGAAATCGTTCCGTCCTAAAAGACGAAAGGTTTATCCAAATATCCTATAATTTTGGCAGATATATTGTCCTTAAAATCAGAACACAACGATGTTTGATATGTTTGACGCCGCTACTATGACCATTCAAGTTCAAAACTCGTAAGGAACGTAATCTCCCCGAAATTGTTCTAAAACGCATTGGAGGACATATCTAGGACACTGGATTGGACTGGACGTGGCATCAAAATAAACGGTGAATACACCTCTCACCTACGATTCGCAGGCGACATTGTTATAATGGCCGAAACGCTGGAAATACAAGAGATGCTGAATAGCTTAGCTGAATTTTCCCAACGCATCGGTGTCCAAATATTAGAGCAGGTCAAACCAATGTTATGGTTAACGAGCTCCTAGGTAGGTAAAGTACAGAATACTGACATTGCCGAGCATGTACATTAAAAGCTTATGCCTACTTGTGAGGAATAACCCAGAAATGTTTGTAACAAGACAAAAAGCATCCAAAAGGCAGATGCGATCCAAAATTGGAGCAACAATCGAAACCCCTTACTGCAGAATGGAACTCTCCAAAAAAAATGTTTTTCAAATGGCTATAAAATTATATAATGTGCTCCCAAATGAAATCAGAGAAATGCCTGAGGAAATGTTTAAACATCGCTTGCATAAATGGCTACTCGACCAGTGTTATTACTCGGTGGATGAGTATCTGAATGTATATTGTGGTATCCCAATACACCAAACTTTGATTTAATACGAAATACTCGATATTATAATTATCCATATCAGTATTCGTTTATTGTAAGTTATGATGTAAATTTCAACTTCTGCTGGCGATTGACAATGACATACTGTTTGGATTTACTTTTTTTTTTTTAATCATATTGACCAAATTGTTTTAATTATAATCTTTTATTTGCAATCAATCTGTTGACACTATAAATAAATTTTTGCATACCTCTCACGAGGAAAACATAATGGACCTAATTGTATAATGACATCAAATTTATCTACATATGTTTACGCAAATAAACTTAATTTCATTTCATTTCATTTCATATGGGACCGGTTTGCCATAGCCAGGGAACGCTTTAACTTGGGAAAACAATTCCGTATCTGAGTCCATGAAGAGGATTCAGCTAGGCTGTGCAGTGTTTGGGTAACTCTCTCTTCTCGTCACCAATCCCACAAAACTAGAAAACGAAAGTTTTCAATCAGTGCGTTCTACCGGTCATGATCTCCAGTGCCGGAACGTGGAAACTGACACTTAAGATCGTCCACAAGTTTAAGGTCGCACAGTATGCTATGGAACGAGCTGTGCTCGGTGTCTCTCTGAGGAATCATGTTCTAAATGAAGTCATCCGCATCCGTCATCCGTTATTGACAAAGCTCAACGTCTTAACAAACTGAAGATACAGTGACAGTGGGCTAGTCAAATCTGTAGGAGAACCGAAGACCGTTGGGGTAGACCAGTTCTAAAGCGGAAACTGTGATCAGGTAAACGTAGTGTAGGAGATCCTGAAACCCGATAGAGCGGATAGAGTGACGATATACGTGAGGCTGCAGGCAATGGTTGGAGAAGAAAAGCCGACAAGAGGGCTGAGTGGCGTACCATGGGAGAAGCCTATGTCTAGCAGTAGACTAGAATGCGCTGATGATAATGATGTGGGTATTGAGTTTTAACAAAAGTTGTTAAACGAGTATTGTTTGTTTAAATACACCGAATATGCTCTTAAATGGATGCATGCTGATTAGCAGCACCCTTGTAAAGTTAAAAATACTTACTTATTATACAAATAAATATACTGACACAAAATAAATATGTATTTGTATTCATGATACAAATATTTGCCTTGGGTGGGAATCTGGGAATAGAACGCATGACCCTCGGCTCGCAGGCAGACAACTTACTACCAACTAAGCCACGAGGCCAGGCGAGGTACCTACTACCAGTACAAAAATCGTGGTAAATTTAACTTTTTCCAGGTTAAAAAGTATCCCATGTTTCAGAAGTTTAGCAATTTAGGCATGAAGAGGTAATAGATAAATTAGGTTACTTTTCACATTCATGATTTCTTTTACTTTTCCATTCCAAATTATATCTCTAAATTAGTTGAAATGATTTAAGATAAAAATAAAAAACATTGAGGAGACGTTCATATTTATCGTCAAATCACTTACGTTTATAAATTGAATCTAGTTCGGTAGTAAAGCACAACAACAGCACACTCGTCACGCCTTCCCAAGTGTCATACAGTAACGTACCTACATAACTGAACGACGGAGTGATACGCGGTGCAACCGGCGCGAACGTATTTTACAATGGCGGTAAATGAGAAAAATCTGCAGATGGCTACCGTGTTGAAAATAGCTTAAATAACAAATTACGGTAAATTTTGGTGAACTTAAGTTGGCGTAACTAGTTATTGTCTATAATACTACATTTATTTAAAATGTAGTAAATTAAAATTATCCACGTTTAATGACATAATAGATGTAGTAAATACAATGCGTTACTTAATTGTTATAAGCAATTTGCTGTAACCCACAGTCCTCAACATTTCATGACGCTGTTATTACAATGCACACATTATTTGCAAAAGAGAAATTGTTGTAAATGGCAAATGAAAGAAAAAGGCCGTTTTTGTGTTGTTTACAGCAAGTGCAATGTCGTCTTTTTTGAAAAATTGAAAAAATTTCAATGCTGTACAAAAATTTCTAGAGGTCGTAGAGCCACGGGAGTGGGACCATTCGACGCAGTATTTTTTTCTGATTCTAAATCTGCAAAAAAAAAATTTTGCCAAACTTTCCCTCACGGTACTTGTTCGCTATCGGTCTCGCGGTAATATTTAGCCTTAGATGGAGTTTACCACCCACTTAGGGCTGCACTCTCAAGCAACCCGACTCTGAGGAGAGTCCCTCTCGCCGCCGTCCTCCGTCGCTACGGGCCTGGCACCCTCTACGGGAAAACGGCCCCGTTCAAGACGAACTTGGACAGGAGAAGACGACGACGAGAAAGCGGAACCTCCCGAACACCACATCTCCCGCCGCCGTGACAACGGCGGGATTCAGTGCTGGGCTTATTCCTGTTCGCTCGCCGCTACTAAGGAAATCCTGGTTAGTTTCTTTTCCTCCGCTTACTAATATGCTTAAATTCGGCGGGTAATCCTCCCTGATCTGAGGCCAACGTTATAAGTGGAGGCAGACACGATATCCGTCGGCGTTACGACGCCCCGCGACCGGGGCGAGGAGGTCCTCGCCCGCGATCACGCGGCGCCGTCTCGCCCTTCGGACGTCGAGTCCGCCTACTTCGAGACAGTGGCGCACCCGCCGCCGCGGTCGCGCTCGCGCCACCCCACATCTCTTGTTCAAAGCTGTGGGACGCGCGGCACGCCGCGGAGCGTGTCGCCCGCTCGCTCTTCGAATGAAATTCGTATTTTTAAACGGACCGACAGGGACGGACGCTCGCGAACGCGCGCCGCCCTCTCGGAACCGTCAAATGCGGATTTTACACCGCAGTGTGGTATTTGTTATTATGCAGCCGGCCCTCAGACAGGAGTGGTCCTGGATGTGTCTCCATGGACCGCAATGTGCGTTCGAAATGTCGATGTTCAAATGTGTCCTGCAGTTCACACTATGACGCGCAGTTAACTGCGTTCTTCATCGACCCGCGAGCCAAGTGATCCACCGTCCAGGGTAATAGTTTTCACACGAAGGTGTTACTTTCGTATTACCCTGTGTTCAGTTTTGTTTTGTATGATATACGTGCGTAGAGTGAAATAGAAAAAAAAAAAAAACACAAAAAAAATGTACATGTAGGTACTACACATGCTCTCTTATATACGTTTATTATGTCTTAGAACGGAAGAGAGGAGAAGAACGCGATCGCTCACGTTTTCCCCCTCGTTCTTCACACTCTAAAC